>JABWDB010000005.1:10590000-12015000 GCA_019614645.1 Stratiolaelaps scimitus
ACTGCTGAAACTGCGGATACACTGCTGTTCGACGACGGAACTACTTCTCTTAACTTCCCCCAGCATGGGAGTTCACTAGTGGACTAAGTTCGTAGCTAAGTCGGACGTGATATTTTTAAAGATTGTTCCCTAATTGCCGGAAGACATTTCTACTCCATTAAAAAGGAATCGAACTCATCTGTCGGGTGAAAGCTTAAGATGGAGATATTCGACACATTCATTCTTAAAGGCTAATTGGATTGGGCAATGGACGATTTTCCATGAGAAGTAGTTATTCATGATTCCTTGTGTACTCGGTTGAAATCCAATACAGTGGGATGAATGAGTGAGAAGGTATTAACCAACTCGCAAATGAAGTTTTCTTTAAAGATTGCGGAGGGATGGCCTCGGAAAATTGAAGCTAGAATATTGTTCCTGCGTCAAGATAGTAATATATCTAGACGAGCCGACGGAGGCAGATTTTACGCAAGCTCATCACTGTCGCCTTCTCTACTCGTTGTTAGTGCTCGCCGCGTATAGTTCAATCATTTTTCCAGCAGCTTTCCTGGATTATGAGTGAATAATGAACCGCAGTTTCTGGATACCGACAGACGAAGGTAGGCAAACATCAATCAATGTGTTCTCTCGGCGATAGTAGACACAATGTCCACGCTTGGCACTTCGGTTGATTTCATTGCTCCACCTGATTAGCATGTTTGGTGCCAGCATACTCTTATTGTTGAGCACATAGAATGAGTTCTAGCGATAGGGGAACATAATCTCTGTATAGCGGTGACATCAGCAGAGATCATCATCTCCGTAGAGTGGTCGAGTTATTACAGATCGCATACACTGTGCGAGAGAGGTTTCTAAGACAACGACATCAGTATAGGAGTGTGATATTTCTAATGTGTGGCACTAAAGGGCCGGTAATTATGCTAGATATATATATAACTGATTTGAAAAATTACTGGTTACCAAGCCGCTCTGTGACATGAGCGAGGAACAGATGCCGAGACGAACAGAGAAAGCCTACTAACGACCTACGGTTAAATTATGTGAGTGAACTCCCAGTTTATCAGTGACCCTCTGTCAGCGCAGAGAACAGATCACGTTAACGCACCGGGGACTCGCCGCGTTGATAAACCGAGTTCTCAGACGACAAGTCTCCAAAAGCGCCTGAACGCGTTCAAACCTCTGGTTGTAAGCTCGGACTTTTGCAAGTGAGAAGGTGAGAAAATGATCAAAGCATTATTATCTGGGTTACATCGAGTACGACAAACTACGACAGGGGTTGAAAGCTAATGAAAGCCAAAAAGAGCAACCCGTCTCACTAGCCGAAGAAAAAAATGCAAACGAGCATAGTTACCTGTTTGGTCTATTGTTAGACTATTGTCATTCGCAGTCTCTATGAATCGTCACTATATATACTTGGTGCGTGCTGTCTAGCCGTAATCCACCCAAAAGTGTTGAGCTTGCATCGATACTAGTTTCGATATTGGCCCGTTTATGGGAAACTGTTTAACCTGATTCCTATATTGTTGTGATAAGAGACCAATGTAGCAGTGCTCACAGACACATTTTTTCTCTACCCAACAAAAAACCACACGACGCACAGACACGCACAAACATTAACCGCACCTATCAAGGTACTTTTTAACATATTGTAACAATATAATTCATATGTGAAAGTCTCGACTTGTGATAATAATTTGTACACTCATATTGGAATGATTAGCTTATTATTATTTTCGTCACAACCGCGACCTAACGATACACTATGTACGATATATAAACTAGTCGTATATATCGCTAGAAACAGTTGTTATATAAGGCCTACACACAGACTGCATTACAAATAAGTGTACATTCCGTTAGATTACAAGCGCTCGATAATACCCACACATATTGCAAGCCTCGAGTGTTGCCTTGCTTTGAGTGAAATCGCAATGACAATTCGCGATGCATCCTGCGATGACGGATGCCATTGTGCTAGTTATCTTATGGGCATCTCCCGATCCGACCAATAAATCACTATACCTTTAAAACATTCTCGAAATATCTGATACAGTAGAAATTTAAAGAGGATTAAGTTAAGCAAATCTCACCTGCCTCTCGAGTGCACCAAATCAGAATGTCGAAGGTGACGCTATCAGAAAACTGATCCGATTACCATTAATAGGAGACGAGTTTATGTATGATGTGGAATAGATTATACGATACTATTACCTCGTAATTAATGAAATAAAACAACGATCGATCAATGTATAAATGCATATATACGTGTCATTAATATATTCGCACTTGTTAATTGGTTGGTTAGTTATGATTTTATATCGATATTTAGAGTGGCCGCCTTCAGGCTCGAGGGCCTCGCTAGCAAACGGAGATTTTATGGAACGCGGGCACTCCTCTGGAGCAAGAAAGCCATCATCACTACATGCCGTCATTTCATTAGCATTGTCAACAATATCACCGACTATGTATAGATATATTGATTTGAACGATCATTATCCATTTGTCCGCATGTGGCAACGAGTCCGACGAATGACCGATTGAGTTGACTGTTTTGCTGATATTCGTTGTGAGATCGGATAAATTTCTGGATATATTTTCAAGATGACAATTTTGATTCGATATATGGGGCGGGGAGAGACAAAAAGAAAGAGAGAGAGATAACGGAAAAAACTCCGCTTCGTAGCTGCACAACGCTATGAACACTGCTACAGTGAGTCCGGCGTACTACGCGATTAATATATATATATATAAATGTTTTTGTATAATATGTAGAGTACCGGGAAAAGAGAACAATGTATACCTCAGATTAATGGGAATAACGTAATTCGCGCTCTTTGTGCAAGATAAGAAGCTTATCAGCCCGGTGAGGCTTATCAGTCGTTCGTATTTGCCTTTTTTTCTTGCGCTCTATACTCGCATAGCGGCGGAGTGTTGTTTTTCGCTGTCGATAATCGCCGTCGTTTTGCCGGGCAATGCGAAACATCGCCTCTTGATTTCTGGCAAACATTTCGTTAGCAACAGCGCGGAGCTTGGTTGCAGCTGATCTCAAATCGGAGATTAGCCAGTCAATCTGATGTTGCTCTCAATCGGTCAATCAGCGAATGCATTTACACATACATTGTCTATATATATATATATATATATATATATATATCGACAAAGAGATGTTTATGAACCCATCGTAACAGAAAAACACGACAAAAGCAAATGCATCAAATATGTATATGGTCATCAAAATCATTTACGACGATTGTGGCTGCGACGCGGCTCGCCTGACCTTTCGTTCTGCGTCCGAACGGACAACTGCATGTGAAGTACTCGAACCCTAGTCACCGAGTATCCGCCAACAGTAGACGAATCAATAAATGGCAAAACAGCATTTGGCTATGTCAACGCGCACTGGTAAAATGTATCATTTTTGTTACTTTCTTCAGCGTCAAAGCCCCGCCGCATTGAGCAAATCATGCTGGCCAATACGGACGTGGAAATTCTTGAGGCTTTAGTTAGGAACGGTTTAATACGATACCAAAGCATGCAAGCTTCGATTTTCTTGCCTTCTGATGACGAATTTTGATATTCTCATTGACGTCGTGCTTGATACAGACGTGAATGCTGAATAATACAAGCTCAAGTATCAAGTCATTAATATGTGGCTAAAGCAACAACTAGGAGTTGGCTGCAATTCTTTTTTTACTTTCCTGCTCTCGTAGCTTAAGCATGAATACGCTGGGTTAGAGTTATTTTTTTCGGCATAGATTCACTAGACGAGCATACTCGAATGGTTAGGATGAACTGTTCATCGGCTCGGCGCGACTTGTATAAATACCATGAAGGCCTCAATACGCTAAGCGTTTGCCTATATCGTTTATGTGTATGGTTCTTGTGAGCGTTTTCTTGTTTATGTGATTTTTTTAACAAGAGAATAGTAAAGACTAGCGTGATTTGCTCCGGACTTTACATATGCAACTGCTTGACTGTGCCGACAATGTATTGTAGAAGCCCGCACGTCTCGATGCCCACCATCTCTATATTGAGGACAACCAAGTCTTGGTACGGCATTACATTACCCCGCTCACATATTTTTCTTCTAACCTTACTCGACCAGCCTGTAATGGCGGATTCCCGATGCATTTCGGTGATCAAATACCGGCGGGTCTATGTGTTATAACTGAACACACATACGAGAGAATATATATATTTCTATATAAATATATACATATATATATATGTCATATGTGAGACAATGATCATCTCGAACAAAAAATCCAAGGGAGAAAACCGGAGGAATAACAGTTGCATTCGTTTTCAATAAAATACAATCGAGTAGATATAAAGAATAATGCTATCATAGATAGATATAACACGCATTCGTATGCATGTCACAGGAAGGGGTCAGGATTAGAGAGGAATATGATAATATGGTAGCATCAACAATCGTGTGCAATGTCATGTCGGGCCGTCATGAAAGGCTCGTCGAACTCTATCTCATGTGTAACCAATGAACATCGATTCAGAGGAAGGGGTCGTGTTTTGTTTGCGCGGATACTAATCGGTATCGAGAATTCACTTTCGTCACAACGGTAACAACAACAATAACAACAACACGTACCGTTTATGCATTTGCTTGCTTATATGTATAATAACTTGCTTACGATTTGCTGCTTAGCATACGCACATCTGTCAATCAGTTTACGGACAACCAGGTTTAGCTCTACACAACGGCGGGATGGGTGTTTATTACAGGGGATGTTTAGTTAACCAGCATCACGATGACATTCAGATAGATGTTAGCGACACGAACTGAGCGCCGAACGTCGCATCACGCAATCTCGATTATATCGTCATTATTTCGCACATATGCCGATCGAGGGACGGGGACTGTCTAGTTTTAGGCGGTTCTAACACGAACGCAGAGATCGATACTGACAGTTTGTTGTCTTTGTGTTGTGGTTTGGTTTTGTTCTGCAGGTCAACATTACAGCCCTCACTGAGAGGTCTAGGGCAGGCGATAATACAACAAAGCTAATCGCTTACCATCTTTAACCAAAGGTTGCTCGTAATAACCTGGTTCTTTTCGTCCTTTAAAGGCACACACGCACGCACACAAACAAACAAACGAATGAATGGTACAGCACCGCTGTGTTAGAACGTGAGGCTCGTTTCGAAGTCCTTCATAAGAGTGTAGCAGAGTAGGGACACTATGTTGTTCTTGATCTAAATTTCATTGCAACGTATATTCGTTGCAATGATATTAATCGTGCTTGATAACATATTGACACTCTGATTGGGGGTGACGGTCCCTACAATGTCCCTACAAACTAAAGGTGCAATATAGTATATATAATAATTAGCATAAAATAGTAACTCCCGGAGTCAGTTGCATGTTCGTTGTTCAGTAGCGGCTCTTACGATTTTACACGTACAAGAAGATCATCTTTGGGTGGTAAATTTCGTTGGTTGGTTGGTTGCCAGCTGGAATGAGTACATGTTCACACGTCTAAATGTATATAACACGTCATACCTATATATATATATATATATATATATATATATATCTATACTTGTATAACTTGTACTGCAAACGAATAATGTCATTAATGTTAAATCGATTGGGACCAGTAGATCAAGCCTTCGCATAGTGTTTGTATGCAGCATCGTTCACAGTATTAAAATTGCTCAGTTAGTGACAATTCATAATAACGATTTCTTTATCAATGAATCGATGCGTACATAGACACATATGTATTTGTGCGATGATATATATTTTATATTATTTACGGTTATTATTACGGCATTTACGGTTATCGACCCACGTAGTACGTGGTGGCTGTGCCTTTGACTAATGTGTATATCTATTCATGTATAATGCGCTTTTTTTTAATAATCATGGAATAAAGCACTATTTGTTATAAGTGAATATATATTATTATTCTGCGTATCCTCCAGCAGAACCTTTTTAAGACTCAGTTAGCATAAAATCCAAAACATAGGTAAAAAAACAAAACAAAAAACAACATATCCATAGTTCAGCGACAGTTGTTGGTCCACAGTGATGTGAGACTGTAATAATTAACTTATATACTGATACGTTATTTATAGTTGAGAAACATTCCTGAACGCTGATACCTAAAACGCAAAAATCAAAATAGTCGTTTTGACTGGACAGAAGTGTCCGGAATAACGTATGCACTCTCTAGTCGTCGCGGAGGGTCGTGGTGCTACGGCCACAGTGTGATGGAAATTGTATTGTCTAAGCTGTCTTCCTTCTATGGTACGCTTCGATACCGTGGTATGGTATTGCTTCAAGGACCTGTGAGGAGGGGAGACTTATGCGAGACTTATTCTAGTGTTGGCCCAGTGTGGCGATTATTCATCGATTTTTACCAACGTTACTTTATCCGTCAATCAACATTCTCCAATTGACCCTTTTGACGGTAGGGCAATGTTAACTATATCCCAGCAAACCACGATTGCTGGAGACCAATCATAAATTGTGATGCTGTTCCCTGTTCCCATGGCAACTGCACCAACACGTTGTGAGCATTAGTTACCCAGGCCACGTCGCCTTGAGTGATAGGTTGGAACCATCCAACCAAGGTGAACTATGGCCGTCTAATACAAGTGTCTATCCTGAGTTTGCGCTTCGTGGAATAAATGCACCATAGCAAAAAGCGTGCTGCGAAATGTGTCTGGACAAATGTGCCGAAAACTCTAGTTTTTGCGTTGTACAACAGCAGTAGGCTGGTAGATACCCCTAACTCGGAGGCCATATCACTTAAATGTTACTCAATCTTTATCACAGTCTCAGAGAATCCCTAACAGCACGGTATGCTCAGTGAACAGGTATTTCCCTTCTCTCCAGTGTACACAACAGCGGCTTCCCACCGCGTTTCTGGCCAGGTCGACAGAGTCTATTGCTCTTCGTATTAAATTAATCGCTGTTGAGCCGCCACGACGGGATCCCGCAACAGGGATGTATCAACTATTCCCCATTACATAGTCAGCGCTAGGGCTTGGACTGCTAAGTCTCTGGTTGCAAAAGCCAGACGCCGCATGCTCGAATTCATGACGTATAAGAGAACTGAAGCATAGTAAATCCAACAGTTCCTTCAATAAATTATTAAACCTTTAACTTTACCGGTAAAACCTTATTGACATGGTTTCCTTTCGCATGGTTAAACATACAAAAATATACTACATTGTTATATATATATATAGTGTTATATATTTTATTCCTCATAGTCCAATCGCCATAGGTACGTAAGGATGTATAGGATGGCTTTTGGTCGTTCACCCCTCAGCCAATGGGGCTCACACGATAACCCATTCAGAGAGTAACCCATACTATGATAGGTTATCAGGTATCACTGCTGCCGAGGATATGTCTCAACGCCGTCGTTCTCGCCAGTTTTGTTTGCCTTCTTTCGGGACACACCCGTCAGCAGTATGCGGGCCGTTTTTAAGGAAAGATGCAACGCTGTCATACCATAGTAGAAAGGCGTAGGCAACTCAGGAGACGGCTTTTGAGCAGAAGCGACAAGACGACGAAGTTTGAAGAAAGCGGCCACGTGTTCGAACAACCCAACGCCTGGAACGTGACTGACAAACGATGCAGTCTGCCGCTCGTTCGGCCTGAATCGGCCATAGCCTCTCCTAGGTACGATTTCCCTGGTACTGGTGGAAAGTGCACTCTCTTTCTCTGACAACAGACGTTCTAACCACCCAAAGGCTGATGTGTATTTCTCGAGCGTCTCGAGCCTCGTATGCGGGCGGCCTCGCCCACGGCATGCAGCGGAGGCGCTACCTCCGCTGTCAAAGCGACAGGGTCCTCGAGCGGCTGCGAAGAGGCATTCACAAGCGCGGAGCAGCGCCCTTACCCACCCGTGTCTCCGTAGGGCGCCTGTCTACCCTCAGATTGTAGACTACTACGGCCGTCGCATCTTGAGGCTCTCACCACGCTCCGTGGGCTTCAGCGCGGCCCCGTAGCGTCATCCATACCTGCGCGCCTAATCCGATTAAACGGCTTAAGCGTATTATGGTCCCGGCTAAACTTAGAAAACCTAATTATAATCGATGGATCTCTTCGCCGTCGGAGCTGCTCGTGGTCGGGGCCAGGGTAGAGAGTGCCCCCACTGGTCGCAGTCTACGGCCATAGATAGCGTTATAGGCCCACCCATGGAAACCCATCCGGAGTGAGAAGAACTCACGCGTGGCTAAGAGCCCTAACCGGCCCCATGGTCGTTGAGGGGTCGGCGGGGAGCGTATGCAGGACGGTGAGTGTTTCCATCATTGCTGCGGTCCCATCTGTAATCAACCCTCAATGGGTCGCTAGCGGGTAGCGATACTACCATGTTTCTCAATCTAGTGTGTTTGCTGGCCTTGACGATACGCACAAACAGATATAGATACCTACCATTTTAAAAATATATAAAGTATCATACACATATGAACAGGAGGCGGGCAGCGATGGTAGACGAGTCACTCAGTGTAGTTGGAAAAACAAAGTGGCCTGACGATTTCTATGAGGCATCTTACACATCACGAACTGTCATCGTAATTTCATTCTTAACTTTGCTCCTTAAATTGACAAGTGACTTCGTTTCATTGAATATGCGCCTTTGTTGAGTTGGGATCGCGTTCTTCTATGAATTATTGGAACATGTTTACGTGCGAACACTAGGCAAAGCACATTTAATTGACATTTCCCTTGTACTGGACCATACGCTTCCTTACACTCGTATACGTTACTGGACCATACGCTTGCTTACACTCGTATACGCTGCATCTATCTACTTCTGGCCTTGTTATTTTTTTGTCGATATCACATTGGCCATCAAGTCTGACATAAACCCCTAAATTACCTTCACCCATTCTTCCTGCTCTCTTACAAAACGCCAATATATATATGTATGTTCTGCTTGTGAGTGCGATAGAAAATACGGGATGAGGAGGCCAGGTGTGGCTTCCCCATGGCGTCGATTATGGGCGTTAGTATCTCACCATGTGTACAGCGTCACAGCTGTGCGTACACATCTCTTGTATCTTCACGTGCACAGTCGATGCCCTTGCCATCCACCCGGACCCCACCTGCTATAAAGACGACGGTGGCTGGCTCGCAATAGAGTGCAGCTGGTCTGAGCCACGCCGCAGCGGCTAAGGGGCATGGTAAGCAGAGGCAGCTGTGTAGCTCGCATCGGTAATCTATAGACACAGATAGATAGATCCCCATGTCGTCACGACGCCCATATGCTGTCTACTAACTGACCTATCCCCTCGAAAGCCCCGCTGCCGCGCCAGGCTTGGCGTGCTCAGAAACCCAATTTTTGTGCTCTCAATGGATCTCTTTCCTCCGTCTTCCTGTTATTGCCGCATCAACACTCCTTCCGAGGCCCCAATACTCCTCTAGAACGCGGATCTGGCCGGATCCTTTACTATGGCAGAACCTTTACCAGGCGGATTGCCTTCGCTAGCGTTTCTCACAATCCTCAGATACTGTTCTGATTGCAACTGTGCCAAGTACGAATCGGCAGTGGGAATCAGTAGATCGTACCGATCGTCGATTGTGCACCCAACCCTAAGTTGGCTGGTGCTGCGGATGGTATCGGTTGACGATGGGAGTTACTACTACAGCTGCGGCAAATTTCTATCGCGGGAGCGTCGCTATGCACGAAAGACGGCAGTAGGAATCAACCAGTCCATCAATGGGCAGTGAAACACTCTCAGCTCACCTATCGGGCGTAGGTAAATAGCTCCTTGCTGACACGTCAGCATAGCGATGGAGGACGATCTCAATTAACGAAAAGTGGCCTGATATGCGGGTCAACATCACACCATTCTAAGCTGGCAATATATGTTCTGTGCCATTTACACCACAGCGGCCATCTAGTAGCTGGCATCTTTATACTGGACCAACCTTAGGGTAAACGCCTATGCCGATGATGTCAAACCCATTTATATTAGTTGTTGTTCCAGGTCTATTAGTCCGCATCAAAACCTTTCCTAAAATGGCTGGCATGGGACACTCACATTCGAGTCTGCGGAGCTGTTTGCTCAGCCAGTTAGGTGTTATAACTCAATTTAATTGCAAGCATTAGTACAAATTCAGTTAGAATTATTTGCATCATTACCTCGACTGGAAGACTGTTGCTGTATGTGTGGATCTGACAAAAAGTCTCCCGCGACAATCACTTCTAGCACTCAAACTTTGTGGCAAGGGGAAGTAACGATGTCAGGGTATTTCCCTGCTATTTCTCATCGTGGCGCTGGCCCCCATGAGTCCAGAAGCTCTCTACGGCAAGGAGAAGGTAGTGTTGGGGCGGGGGAGACAAGGTGTTGGGGTACAGGGTTAGGGTAATCGGTCACCATTACAGGGGGCGTCGGCTGCACGGCGTCCATCGAACTTCTCCTGATCGTTTTCTCGATCGGACTCCTCTCCCCGCTGTGCTCCGAGCCGAGAGACGAAGAAGTCCTCACAAGGTAGGAGATTTGGACGAGCACGGGCCGGTGTGCACAGGAAGGTTATCCGACTGCTCTGTCCACGTATACCTCTCTGGCCCGCTTGCGGACGCCCCGCTCCTCTTACCTGATGTGCCTCACCCCGCTCCTCCGCCTCCACTACCCATCGCTGTTTCAACCCACAACCCCTAATTTGTTCGACAAGAGCGCAGATGGAAGGGGTTTTGAAGGTTCGGGAAGGTCACTTCCCATACCGAGCCATCTCGTGCATTATGGCGTATCGTTGCCGTATCAGCAACCTTAGGCTCATCAAAGCTCAAGCTGTCCCGAAGTCCTCCCCAGCGAAGTTGTGCTCCCGCCCGGCGGTTCACTGCCTATATGGAGCGTGCGAAGAAGAAGGACAATAACAGAGCATCACTCTTAAGTTGTCTAAGACTACTACCGACATCTGCGTTAATTGTGGCCGGATAGCCGTGCAGACCGATGAGAGATGCAGGACGAGTTGCGTTCACAATATTCCATATCACAGAACAGCTTTCGCTTCCTCTACAACTTTCTCCCTGGCTTGCCCTGTGTCTTTCTGCCTCTCTCGTGTCGTTTACTCGCCCCGGCCCCCCAAAAACTAGCAGATACCTCCACTTCCACTGCGAGTTGAGTGAACATTTCCCGCTCGTCATGTTCGACTCCCTCCTGTTATCTATTATATTTGACTAGAACGAAGCAAGCGTGAAGAGCGATCCTCGCTGACAGTCTCTCTCTCATGCAGTCTCACAGGTGCAGCGGTATGGGAAGGAGTCGCACGATGCTCTTGCACCATCGTCGTCGTCGAGTGGTAGCACGTGGTACACTTTCGAGGTGTACAACCTGCATGAGCGGGGCCCTTGCTTTACTCCCCTGGTTTTTTGTGTTTGTCCTCACAACGTCCCTGTCGTACGTCTACTGGCTGCCTCGTTTCGCCGACGCACTCCTTCGTGCGAAAGAAATGTCACTTGCCGCCGTCGTCCGGCGTAGTCATCGCCGTCGCGCAAGCAGGGGTTTGAAGTAGTACGGACGTGAAAGCCGCCCCGAGACATTGGGAGATTTCGAGCTGGATGTCAAGTTGGGAGAGGGCGTTGGCGGACTTGCTGTGTTTGTTCGTCATTGTCGTTATTTGAATCAGTGCTACTCTCGAATAGTGGCTTGGTTGGGTGTCCCCTGCAGGCAAGTGAAAAAAGGGGAAGTGAGATCAGCCGATATTCCCGTGTGTAAGCAATACACGGACGCTGCCTGCCGACTAACATCCTGTCATTTATGATATGTAGATTCATAAATATTTTAACACTCCAGCTTCTTCAATCGCAAATAGTAGGTGGTTGGTGAACATCAACAATTCACTATTCATGTTAGACGAAACGTAGAGAAAAGAAAGATTTCTCTCAGGTGGATCTTAAAAAGTGCGACTCTCCCGCCGGGACCAATTCTCGTTTGTAAGAACTAAAGTTAAAGGGGAGATTCGAAACATGTACCTTTGGAGAGGGCCGCGTAGATATGGGCATTGTGCTTTGGAACTATCTTAAACAGAGGTCTTTTAGGTAGATGTTTAAGTTTAGATATTAAAATAATTGAAGGCTATTCTCATGTTACCTCAAATTTCACGAATTAAGTCTAACCAAATGGTTATTTATACTTTTACATAAACACACTATATCTAGTTATAGAAGAAATGACATCCCTCTGGACGGCTAGTGATGTATGAATCACAACAGCCGAGACGTTTTGATGCATAATTTCGTAGCTATAGAGCATACACGATCATACTTAAATAATAATATGGTGACCTCTAAAAATATTTGCCCTTAATCACTGGATATCAACTACTCAGGTTACATTAGATCTCAAACCACACAGGCGCTTCATCATTTCTGTAAAAAGATAACACATCACGCACAGCACAGCATGCTGCCTTCAACCTGACGAGTCTTGATTTTACAGGCTACATCGTGGAATGCTTACTAAACAATTTCCATGTACACAGGTATTCGCGCTCGTTGGTCCTTGAGGTTGTTGTGATCTAGAGGAAGGGGCTGACTAGCTCAGCTTCAGCATAGCGGAGATTTCAGAGAATATGACCGTTGCTCGGCCCGTTTTCTCTTTGCTCAATCGAATCATAGAGATCAGTTCCTTTGAATGGAGATGCTTACACAAGAAGAGGAACTATCCTCCCGCCATTCCGAGCCTTCGGCGGGTCGATTCCGGTAACCCAACTCGTACGAACCTGCTTCGACCATTCTGAATCGTACTCGGAAGGCGCAGGGGGGCACGCTAAAAGGGAATCTAGCGTATCCTGCCACCGTCCGATCTGGCCCGAATCCCGGCTAGCTGAGGTAGGTGGGTCGCCGGGTCGTATCGTCGTTCGAAGCGACTCGAATCTGCTTTTGCTTGACGGTTGGCTGGTTCATCTCCTTTCGACGCTGTCCGTCGGTCCACGTCAGCAGAAAGACGGAACCGCCAACGCTGACCTCTAAGCTCCCTTCACTCCTTCGACCGCCCACACCGAATGAAGTCGGCCAGTTACCCGCTAGCAAGTGAGCAACTTACTGCCTACGTCGGGCTTCTGTTGGCTTCTCCTCGGCGCGCGGATTGACAATCCGCGAGAGAGAATCAAGCCAAGTTGCCAAGCAGGACTATAAACCCCTTCGTGCAGGCCGATCGACCTGCACTCGGTCTCAGAGCGGCGACGAGTTCACACGGATTTTATAGCGGGCAGCCGAGTCGACAACGATTCTTTTCGCCATTGCGATATATTTCTATCACGAAGCCTAGATACGGCAGATTGCAGACGCCTCCCCACAAAGCGACAATTGCTGCAGCAATATCGCCACTCTCTAGATCAGACTGATCTCGCCGGGCTTGCTCTGTGCAGAACGGTACGATCATGAAGTACTATTTGAATTGGAGTCGGCCTCGCGACAAGGCCACCGTTTCAGGAAGCGCGGGTACGATGTGTCGTATACGCGCTGTCATTATCACAACAACGAAGCTGATGGACAATCATTTCTCATGAACGTCAGTCAGCTCAGCTATTACAGTTAACAAAAGGATGACGTCCATGCTAGGTGATGTAACAGAGACAGTTAATTGCACATCCAACCAATGTACGCTGTGTCACCATTCCAGTGAAAGGCTGAGCTGGCGGCACACAATTTCGTTGTGACGTGGTAGCATACTAAATGCGAGACTCCTCTGTCATGCCTCGGTTCCGATAATGAGCAAGCCTTATCTATGAGCATAAACAGCGCAAAGCATGTAGCGTAGGCTCGAGAGCATCAAACAATGAATTGCGACCACCCCTTACACGAGACGTTCCTCGCTCGCGTATTCATTTTCGCCCCAGAGAATTATGGTGCACACCACATTACTGTCAAATGCCATATTTTCTCTGCGGGTCGAAGAATCGATTTCGTGTGATGACTGGTACCCGCTTACCTTCCGTAGCGGACGAAGCGTATATGCAACACATCCCTGTATCTTCATAAGTATCATTGGAATATTACCCTCTGCTTAGGGTTCAGGGTTAAATTCATGAGCGAGGCTGGCTCATAGGCAATCTTCCTCTGCCTGTGATATTCACCGCATACACCTATACATCCGTAGATATACGAAATTCGCACATGGCGACACATAATCCATCAGATATGGTTTCGTCTCAAAACAGGCTGGTCAGTCATTGAAATTCCAAACACGTGTATGTGCGTCCTTGTGTGCTTTAGAGTATTTGCAATTGCGCGTACTCGACCTGTCTAAGCAATTTTGTAAGCCTTTTTCAACCTACGCAGCTCTCGCTGAAAAGGCCCGCATGCCATTAGGGTCGCGTCTAGCGGGGCCCGTCATTCACTTGAATTGCTGAAAGCGTGTGTGTGTGTCGATGAAGGGACAGGGAAAATGCGAGTGAGGTTGTCTACGGGAGAGAGAGAAAGAGATGAAGAGAAAACCAGACCAGAACGGCTGAGCCGACCCCTGAGGTATGCTTTGCCGGCTTGTGGCTGACCAACGAGGTTGGCGGGCCGTGTTGGAGGCGCGAGCAGCAGCAGCAGGCGCGCACCTAATAATATACCCCAGACTCGTTTCTGCTCTGTTGTTGCTGTTGTCATCGTCGTCATCGTTCTCTGCGGCCCGTCGTTGCCCCTCCACGTACTTCTACGCCTGTTCCAACGTAATCCGAATGCAGGTCCGCGAAGAATAGTCAGCGCAACCTCCCCAAGCCGCACGAGACGAACCGCGAACCTCGGGGTGTGATCGGTCGCTTGGTGCTTTCAGTCTTGAGCAAGTTGCTTGTAGCTGCTGAGCCGGTCAGACGGAGCTGGGGTGGCTCGTTGCGCGAGCTCGAATGCGCAACGAGACCTGAAGCCCCAGCTGCCGCGGGGCAGCTACCGGCTGCTGCCGCTAGCATCAAAGCTTCGGCCATGCCATCTCTCGGTCTCACCGTTCGGTGCTTGACACTCACGTTAACCACGAGCAGAACGAATCCGCCCAGCGGTAGTCCGACCGTTTTGGCCGGGACCGAGCAGCAGTCGGCGCTCGCCCGCTACAAACCAGCCTTCCTGCTTGCCTGCATCGGGCAATTTGGCGTTCGACGATGTGGAAGGCCTCATCAGGCTGGCCCGCCTGAGGGCAACTTCACCGGGGACCCACTCTGTCCTCTCCTCACGGCCGCACGAGCCAAGGTTCCCATCTGACTACTCGACGAACTCGAGCTGGCTGCCGATGCTGTTTCCTATTGCGGCCGCCCACGCCACTCTGGGAACACTCGCGCTAGCTCCGTTGAGAAGGGCGTGCGTTCAGGGGTGGCCGACTACAAGGGCGCCCCGATGGGAAGAGGTTGGTGGGGAAAGCGACCTACGAGGGAACGAGACGAGTCGCCGAGAGCAGCATCGTCGTTGACGTTAAATATGAGGGCTGGCTGAGAGGAAGCTTTGGATGAGGGGTACTCAGCAGCCGCAAAGTACTGCTGGCACACGGCAGAGTTTGCCTTCCTTTGCCACTTCGAAATAACCGACCCAGCTACGGAACGCTGGGTAGTTTCGGCTGTGGTCGTGGTCAGAGCTGGCTTCGGTTACTTACAGGGCCAGCGGCAGATGAATTAGAGAGACGCCTTGGCGTAGTCGTCTCTGTGCCTGCCGCCTTACTTGAACCTAACGCGTCACGTGATGTGAGTAATGTGTCGCACCAGAATTCGAAGGGGTGCATGTCCTGGAAGGACGCGCAGTCGCATTAGAATCGATTACGTCGATATCGAGCGGCCACGCGCCATTGAACAAGAGACGCCTTGCTATCGCTACAGCCAGCACAGCGATATCGTACCATAACACGCTACTACGTTTAGTACTAAACTAGCGCGACCTGTGGTATTGTGTTCTGCAGGTTTTTGATCTGGAGTGCGACAAGATAAGCGCCCAACACCCCATCTACAATAAGCGTAGAGATCGGTGTCTCCAGGCGTCTCGCAAAGTGCTAAGGAGGTAGATGCTGATAGTGACGCACCACCGAACAATGGTACGTCGCCAGACTCCTTTCCACAACGTCACAAGTCTCCACACTCACGCCCATTCGCTCAGGACGAACCCAGACTCGTCAACCGCAGCACGTCGAGCTCAAGTCGCACCGGAAGAGTAACGTGCACACAAGCCGGTACTGGCAACTGACTAGCTACCGAATGTATTAGCTGGCCGTCTTTAAATGTAGCCAAAAAAAAACACTCTGATTTGAATAAAGACACCGTAATTTTTTTTGCTTTTTCATGCTTCTCACTGTTTACATGCACACCATGGTCGATGGCGAACTTTATTGCCCTAAATAGTGGTGTATCTCCATCCGCCATTCGTGTTGTTTGCCAGCACATCGGCACCAAAAATACACTCTATGTTCATGTTAGTACAGCTGAATGAGGCTGGCTCAGAAAATAGAACCCTCTCTTGATGGATACACCTGGTAACGGTGTTCTTCTATATTCTTCGTGTTATTGCGTCTTGTCGATAAATATTATATATTCATATAGGCCACTACGCTCTCTCACTCTCTCTCTCTCTCCATAGCGTCGATTATATAATAACTCAGTTCAGCATCTCAACAATGTCAGCAATCGCGTTAGGCTATGCAGTACCTTCTAAATACCATAATAGTTATATGTACTCTAGGCTACTGTATATATTTATATAAATGAATTGTACGATACGTTGGTTGGTTACACGATGTTCTTATGATGTTATGTTGTGTATAATGCCTGCCTTGTCTTGAGAGTTTGGATGGAAGTTTTACTAGACAACTCGTCTGTCTGTTATGCGCTGTCCGACTTTACGATTCATAGATATATGTATATATATATATATATTTCTTATATATTGTATATATAAGGTAATAGACATATGTGTTATAAGGTATTTGAGATATATATATATATATATATATATTTGAATAGGGTTGTGTTCCCGTAGAGACGAGAGTAATAATATCTACATTCTATCTTCTCCCCTTCTACTCAACTTTGTCGTTTTCTGAAGTTTTCTTCTTTCTCGCTTTTCTTTTGTTCCGACTTTGTTAACTCTTTGTTGTGCAGTATTTAAGCATTGATCATAGTCATCAGTAATTGAGAAGGTAATGGTAATGTATGTATGTATATATATATATATATATATATATATATATATATATATATAGTGTTGATGAAGAGGGGATGTGTTATAAAGGTGTTATAACACTTTCGATAGCGATGTCGATTTCAACAACGAAAAGAAAAACTTCATCTTGCTTGGTTGGCTTGTTGGCTTGAGACGTTGACTTTGAGATCAGTACCGATCCGTTCATTGTGATAGTGGCAATAACATTGTTGTAAGTATAGTTATATAGGGTAGGCGCCTAAACTTGCGACGATCTCTACAGCGACGCCTACCTGTGTATATATATTATATATATATATATGTATATAGTATATTCCATCTCAGTTATAGTGTAAATCCCTTGTGATTGGTAACGGTTCTATATGGCATACTTAAAGGCGCCTCTTTATGCTATAATAGGTTCATACTTGTGGACATCGTCGGGCTGCATTGCCCTCATCGTCCACAGTTTCTTCAGCTCAGCTACGGAACAACGTCTTATTTCATTACAGATTATTTGCCGAGTCCTTGAGTGACGACTCGGAATCGGTGCGAAGTAGCTCCTCTTTGACGAGTTTCTCCATGCGGAGTCGTTTCTCCTTTTCGTCGATGTCAGCCTCGGAGATGGTGTCGAGTATCTTGGCCATGCCATCCCGACGTCGCTTTTTCTTGTTTTCCATCTCCTCCATGCCGCGTAGGACCGCATCGATCTTGTTGACGATCTGGGCAATCGAGTGCTCCATGCGATCAACACGTTTGACGAGTACGGTAATCTCCTCGAGGCTTGCCCCATCCAAACCACCTCCTCCGCCACCGCCGCTCGGCGCCACCTCTGGCATGATGCCTTTCTGCTCGTTTTCGATCTCCTGGTCAAGAAGGTTCTTCTGGCCCTCGAGGTGCGCCATCATCGCTTTCACCTCCTGCTCGTTCAGCTCGCGGTTGCCATCGATGTCATATTTGGCAAACAGCATCTCGATCTCGGTGTCACTATAGTTCTGGCCGCGCAGACTCTTCCGCACCTCTTCGAACGTCAGCTTGTTGTCGTTGTCGGTATCGGCCATACGCATCGCATTTTGAATGTCGACAATCTGGTCGCGCTTGCCGATCTTCGTGAGGAAGTTGTTGTAGCCCTTTTTGAAGTAGTCGACAATCTCGAACTCGTTCTTCTGTTGCGCGATTTCGGTCTTGACTTCGGCGTACGTATCGTTGATGATGGCGAGGAACATGTTCAGCAGAACGAAGAACACGAAGAATACATACGAAAGGAAATAGATCGGCCCAAGCACACGGTTGGCTTGCTCGAGCTCTTCGAAATCGAAATCTCCGAGAATCAGCCGAAGAAGAGTGAATACGGCGTTGACAAAGTTGCTAAATCCCTTGATCTGAGTGCCGAACAACAGGTAGCCGAGCTGGGCGAACGCGAAGAACACAATGAAGAACATCACTGAAAAGCCAGCGACGTCCTTTGAGCAGCGAGATAGGGTGGACGACAGCTGTGTCATGGTCTTGTTGAAGGAGATGTACTTGAAGATCTTAATCCAGGCGAAGAACACTGCCATCGCCACGGCATTATTAAACTGGAACTGATAGAAGCCCAGTTTCCCGAAGTCAGCATATTCGTCCGGTTGTTTTAGCAGCTCGGCTAGCAACGAGTTTACCATCACCGTGCGATATATTGAGAACACGATGCAAACGCAAGATATGATAATGACGAGAATGTCGAGTATGTTCCAGATGGACTTGAAGTACGCAGTACGGTTTGCCTTAATCTCCAAAAACTCCTCGATGACATAATAGAAGATGTATAGTAGGAATAGGAACTCGCAGCCGAGAATCATATAGTCGCCGGTGGAAACATACCGCAGTAGTTTGACCGTGCGGAAACTCCACGATGGCACCATGCCGCCGGTAGCAGGAAATTCGAATACCAGCTTGACGACACAGAACAGATTCACGTTGGCATTATAGACGCTGAAGTCGACGAACACGGCTCTGGTACCACGGTTGACCCAGAGATTTTCTTTCAGTTCCTGGACAGACGCCAGGGCCTGTTCCTTTGTCGTGCCAATGTCCGAGAAGTAGCCGGCGCCACTGTAGCGGTAGAGGAGACCCCAGTGGTCATAGCCATCCAGCTCCTTTTCCTTGTGGTAGGTCCACGCCGTGCCATTCATGAGGCCAAACGGTTCAGTATCCTCGAAGAATGGCGAGTAGTTATCGTAGCACTGCGAGATGACTTTCTTGAAGTTGCTATGAACATTGCACGAATTGTTGCGCACCCGCAGCTGGCGGAAACGCGGTGATCCGAGCAAGCGATTCTCATAGAGGATGTTCCGATCGTCTCGTACCAGTGACTGGTTATTGTACCACGTGTCCCAATAGAGCGAGTTGATCAGCACTTCGTCGACAAACTGCCAGAAGTTGTCGAGGTTCGTCGAGCCTCTCAGGTTGCCGGAGTTGTCCTTGAAACTCGAGTCGAGGAACAGATCGTTGAGGACCTTGGTTTGGTAGTACATTGTCGGGCTCATCATGCCGAACGTCAGAATGCACAAAATGCAAAGGAAACAGATATAGATGAAGAGCTCGCGTAGGGTGGTTTTAACGAGCCAGTCCTTGTCCGACTTGTCGGCCGCCATTTGACGCGTCGCCCACAGAGAGCGGATGGTCTTGAAGCATCCTTTCGGCGGCTCGGCGAATACTTCACTGCGGTCATCAACGATCTCATCGTAGCCGCTACCGAGGGTCCCCTCAAGATCTTTAGAGCGGGGCTTGTTGCTTTTCCAGGCCGACCGCGCCTGCTGACCCGTCACGGGCCGGATCGCACTGGCCGGCTTACCATAGTTGATATGGTCATCCTCTGGCCCGCCGTACATCGCGGAGGGTCCTGAGGCAACGCTTAACTTCGGATAGGCAACACCGTAGTTCTGGCCGGCGAGATCCGATCGTGAGGCGTCCTCGACTCGAATGGCAACTGCGTGATTGCGACCGGCCTATTCTCTCGCGGCCGTTCTCCCACGATGCGTTCCCTCACCATTGACTAGGCTGGCATCGACGTCACGGGATCACTGTTGCACGTCCGACGGTAGGCACAGTTAGGCGGTGAGGCAGCCAACCGCATAGGGTGTGCTTGATCTCTCTGCCTCTCCGTGCTTCCGTGGCAACGCCAGCAAAACGTAGCCATCTGACTCAGTCATACCATCCGCATACACATAGCCCTCGCTGCACCGAGTCCGAGGTGGCTGCCCCCGTGGCAAGCCGACCGGCGCGAGGCTGAACAACTACGCATTTCTGGGGCTGGCACAGGCACAGCTCCACATCGAATAGTAGGAAGCACCTTCTATGAAACGGAGAAACCTTTATCGTTCCTAACCGATCTCTCTCACACAATGCGACAACCGGCCACCAGTGCGAGCACAATCAGGGTTCCTTTTCAGGCAGGTCCCCAGTGGCATTCAAACCTCAACGCATTGAAGAAAAGGGATTAACGAGTGCACAACGAGCGACACGGTTCTGCCACTGGATTCTAAGGATTCAGGCGCAGTGAGTCGACAGCCAGGTGTCCCCCGAACAACTCAGTACTATTCGCTCTATAGATATATGTGAAAGATAGCTTATCTCTGCGACAAGCATCCTCACAGTTGATTCCTTACCCTGCACACTAAATTCATCAAGAGTAATACAATTATTCCTTATTATAGATCCCGTCTCAACTCTCTTTCTGAGTTGTTATCCAACTCATTGTATGATACATTATACAGATTACCTATTTCGGGACAACGTTACCTCCCACGCCCTCGGCCTTTTTTCTCATCATCGTCATCGCGTCCTCTTCACCCCACTTAGACGACCGGGCACACAAACTGGCCCATGTATAAAGCTGCTGCTTGCAGACGCTGCTGGCTACACCTAGCAATCGTGGACTAATGGTGTATTATGCTCATTGCCATGGAGCAGGGCCAACGTTGCTCTGCTATAACCAGCCTGCTAGCTGGGACGTCACGCTCCGGCGCGTCGCGCTCTCGACTGTGTCGGCCGCTGGACGCTTGCCGGCCCTTGACAGAGCCGGTGGGCAGGTGCGCCACTGATCGGTAGCTGGCTGTCGCGTGGCTCTCACCAGACAGACGCGTTGTCGTGATAGCAAGTATCCGCAGGCGCTTACGTACAGTCGTACATGAAGCACAACGTGCTACGACGGACTTCTCTCCGTTAGCCGCCTACCGGAAAGTTACCAGCTCACCCGACTGGCCGGATCAACAACAATCGAGGTTACTTTACTCGTTCGGGTGAAGGACACATGCGGTGGCGTATCCGTCACACTACTACTACTAGTGCTACTGGCTCCTGGTGCAGAGAGTAGCCGGCTATTTGGCTACTTGGTTCACCTCGAGCTCGATGGAAGACGGACGCGTGGCTTGCCATCGCCGGCCATATTGATGACGTACTTCTCGGCACTTTATTCCAACAGCCTTGCATGGATGAGGTGATTTCCCACACGGTTCTATCGGGAGGCGGTTCCCTTTCGCTTATGTGTCCTTCATGGCTACTGAGACAGATCAGGCACAACGGCAGCTAACTGCATCCCAAGTGCTTTCTGCGTCACACGATCACACTATAATACTATATAAGATACAGCATCTGATCGTCATGCTCTCGGGTATGCTTTGGGTACATGCTCTACACCTACCCGATGCTTCAAATTCGTACTCAACTCAGAATACAATGTTTCTGTCTCAACGGAGCCGATTAGTTTCACCTTACCTATGTATAGATATCTCATTAGGTCGAAATGTCGCTTGTGTATATGCAGTACGACACAAAATGGACCAAATTAAAAAAAAAACTGGGTCAAATAGTATCATATTACCAATTCTTGGGTCATTGTGTTCTATTCGTGATATATACCGTCCAAAGTTTACGATGTCGAGGGACGACGATCTCGGGTGGATTAACTGGATTAACTGAGTCTGAACAACGAAGGTTGGCTGGGATTAACATCACAATAGTTCAACAATGATCACCGCCGTTTGCCATTCAGGAGCACACTGGTAATGCGAGGGGTGCAGCATCGTATTTCTACGCACTTAACAAAGCAACCTTATAAAGATTAATACTGCCTGTTTAGCAAAGGATGGAGGGTCACCCCTGTAAGCAGTATGGTAGTTTTAGGTGCGTTATGCAATCTTGGATAGAAGCCCTAGTCCTTCAACATGAAGGTTCATGTAGTTGCATTTATTGCACATGCATGGGGCAGCTTTAGCTGTCGAGAGGATGTGTTGGCTGAATTAATTGCCAAGAACAAATACTCACCATCAACTATCACCAATAATATCAGCTGCAATAGCTATCACTATGTCATCAGCCTCGAAATAATACGAAGTAAATACCACAAACTGCATGGTCTTGTCTTGTTTTCATACATGTCGTTCTCCATGTAAATCTCACATTAAATATTGTACTGTTTGTTCTATAACTGCTTATGCTTGACACCACACACCAGGTGAACCTATCCCAGAACATGGCGAAAATTCAGCCTCGTATCACGGATACTCCGCCTCTGCTGCTAGAGGCCACTCGAGTATAGTATTCAAGTATCCGAACGGGATTCAAGCCTTCTTTATCTTCCCTGCCGTACGGCGCAGGGTTCGCCTGGCAGCGGTAGTCGTCTTGGCAAAGAATCCGGTTTTCACATGCGTTCGCTCTCGTCGTTAACCGACGAACTAACTGTCTCTCCGATCGGGCCAGGGTGATCGCGATAGCAGAGAGAGAGAGAGAGAGAGAGACGTCGCCACCTTCGCAGGACGGCAATGGCCGCAGCGTACCAGCATAGTACTTTAGAACGCTTTTCTCTATCCATTCGCTGTGTCGTCGTCTAAGTATCCAAAATATTCTAAATCGCTTCTGTCCCTCTTGTTTCTTCTCGCCTAAGCTTCCCAGGTGGATAGGTTGAAAAGAGAGCTTAGGGATAGGCTCCGAGGAAGCCTTTGCCTGCGTGAGCGTCCGGTCGGAGACCCCCCCCCCGCGCCCGCTCCTCAGGAATATTTACGAACACGCTCGGGTGGAATATTCACTCGGTCTGACTCCGTTGGACTCCACCTACATTGGTGCCCTGCCTTCCGCCCTGTCTCCGGTCCCAGCGGAGGACGCTGCAGCGACCCCGGCGCGTTCTTCTACTTTCGGCAGATTTACCAAGCGCTCGCTGTTCCTTCCGCAATAGCACCGGAGTCACTGAGGCGTCGTTCTCGTCGCCGGAACAGCAGACGTTGCCGCCAACGACGATGGGATACTGAAGGACAAGCGATCCCTGTTAGGACAAGCGATCTTCGCTTCCTCAGGGGGTCTCCCGCTCTCGCCGCAGACAAAGACGTCCGACGCATATGAGGAAGGCAAGAGCCAGTCAGGTTGCGCTCCCGATGAAGGGGACTACGTCAGCTCAGATAAACTGCGGCGACGTTCAAGTCTAAGTGGCTAAGCCGTATGTCACTCGCGGTACGACCATTTGATTGTGCGGCGATCGTGTAAAAACCTTCTTTCGTTCAGGGCGATGTCTGTGTCTCGGTTAGTGTGAATGCGGGCATGGTGAAAAAAAACTCGGTCTGAAACCGTCCGCCATGAGCAGGTCGCTGTTGTAAAGTGCGATTGGTCGACTCTGTAACGCGGAGCAATTAGCCGGCGACTATTTCTATTATGTTGTTATATCATAGTAATATAAAATCTTATATGTAATAGTTGTTCCATTTTAACTTCCGCCCGGCCAAGATCTTAATGATTAAAGGAACGAATATGATTATACGACATACGGCATTAATTGACACAGAGTTGGTTAGCAGACCCAGTCCGTATGGTGCGCCATCCATCGCCAAAACCTCATGCGTTAGCGTCTAGCCTAGACTCCCCCACGTCTCTTAAGAGTTGAAGCTCATTGTTCAGCTGAAAGCTGCTAATTTGCGCGAGGTGGCGATGTCTCCGAGGCAGCTGGTACCGACACAGCGCTCTCTGTCGTCAGAAAGCCTAGACAGACGACAGACACTGGGACCGACGGGTGTCGGCAGGCAAGCGATACCGAATCCACGAGACGAGAAAGGCAGGTTTGCTTCATCAAAGAGAGAATCTCACTTCATTAGGGCCCGGAAGAGGCCAGCCGGCAGCATTGCTGTTGACGCCACTGCGGGGACTACCAGGGAAAGCCGACCCGCTGCTAACAGGACCAAAGTCAGCTTGAGAATGCGGCTCGATCGTCTTTTATGGCGACGTCTACAACGGCCATAGTACGGACAGATGGCACCATATTCTCTCTCGCTTTTTCTCTCGATCTCGATGCGATCCGCCCTAAATGTACATACAACAGTGTCAATGAAAGCGAACACCCAGCAAAGTGACTGTAGGTCATGGCAACCCAAGTGTCGCTAAGCAGTTGATGCACTTTAGCAACAATAAATGCTGCACAGTCCTCGCCTCCTGTTACTTAGAAATATTATAAACATTTTCTTCCGACACCAAATACCATTCTATAAAATGTGCGGATGACGTCAGGTCATAATTTCATCGCACGCCGCCAAGTGAATGTTCTGTTCGCGTGTCTGTGCTGTTCATTGTAGATGAAGTAGGCAACCGCGGACCCAGTTACGCTGTGCGGTTTGCCAGCCTGCCTAGCATGCAGAGCTGGTCATTGTCAGTGGTGGCGGCGGCGGCGGCGGACGCTCATTTCATTCTTCTGTGTAGTGTGTGTCCCATTCATGTTAAAAGTCAACTCCTTTTTTCCCAGCTCGAGCTGCTCCGTCTGCAGCACAGATAACTGCCGTGCGTCATGTTCACCCACCTAATATTTCAATTCAACTAATACACGCATCTTTTGGTGGGCACGTAGACTCTAGCGGCAGGCGATGCTAAAGATGATGATGATGAGCGATAGTTATCATGGATGCATTTGATTAGAGAGCTGTAACTCACGGATTCGATCATAAATAAAGATTTGTCCAATGTTGTTGCAGCGCGTCCATTTGCGCGTCTGGTGTGATTTGAATGAGGCGCCACTTTTGCACCGTCGGAAACATATCAAAGCCACTAGCTGCTACATGGGAGGTCTCGTGACCCACAGAACAAGTGGGGACAATGATCTCTTAAATCTAAGCTGAACATCTCATGTAAAAAATTGCATTTGCTTTCATGAGCGATTGGCGTTTGTAACCGTGCCTCTACTGTACATTCAGTACAGTAGAGGCACGGTTACAAACACCAATCGACGACGAATACATCGGTGTTTGTTCTCGCCGGCGCGACAAGAAGCAGGTTTGTGAAGGATTTAAATGCATCGGTGCATCTAAAACGACTTCTGTACATAGTTGGATGCGTTCCTATCAAGGGGGTTGTTTCCTGTAGCAATAGGAGCTGACACACATATATATTATAGATGTATATATATAATATATGTATAGATAGACAGAGCTACCAATTGCCACTTAGCCTTGGTACGTACCCGCTTTGAAGAGGAACACTTGAACAGTACGCCCAGGGTTGCCGATAGAATTCTGCTTTCCTTCGCCTAAAGAATCTTCTTGATGATGTCGACTACAGGAGCGACTTGAAGCGGAACGGCCGGCACGAGCCAATATAATGGTGGGCTCTCATTGTGCATATACAAGTACCACCAGCCCCCCTCTTGTAAAGCGGATTCTAAAAAAGCTAGATTTTTATGTGGCCGCAAAGATATATATATATATATATGTATATACGTACGTCTCGATTCACTCCTATATAAGAACTCGAACGCCAAGCAGAGAAAAACAGTTACTTTATCTACACTGGTTGGCTCTCTTTCTCTCTCTCTCTTGATTTCGGATTAACGGAGAACCGAACTCCGAGAGAAACCGGTCTAAGGATTTCGTTGTTGTTGCCATGCCACAGTGAATTCCAGTTCGTAAGTGTTGCACCGTGTTTTAACATCATGGTGGCGACGCCTTCGAACTCGCCGACCTCTCAATGGTCGGATGCATCCCTGAGTATAGACTACGAACGGAATGAACAAAAAAAAAAGTTGCGGCCGTTTGCGTATATATATATATAGCCAAATGTCTCATCATCTAATTAGTGGCACGCAGGAATGGATTAACGAGCTTTCTACTGTCCCTATCTCCTGGCTGGCAAAGCCACCGGCAGGGAACTGGCTTGGATTGAACGGCGGAAATTGTTGAGTTTGACTCTAGTCTGACTTTGTGAAGAGACATAGGAGGTGTAGCATAAGTGGGGCATAATATATATATATATATATATATATATATAATATTTTGTTTTAAATTTTGATTCGTTTTTATTCTCCTGATTTACATCTTGAAGATACGTGTTGTCCCCACAGCGCGTTGGGAAAACTGTACATAAAATGGGGAGAGCAACGCAGATAAACGATGAATATCCCCACAATGACATGTTGACGTCACATATTTTCAATGTTTTATCAATATCATCACACTAAAACCTCGTCAAGAAATGTTGACTCAGTTTATGAGGTAGAAGTGAGATAAGACGAGGCTGAAAGCGCCATCCTCCACCAAGGCCGACGGTACCTGGCTTATTTCAGTGTGAGGCGTCTAGTGACAGTACGCGAATAGCCGCTACCTCTAACATCCTTTTGTAGCAAGATGCATGGGCCTCCTGAGATACGTTGACCTCACCAGCCCCTGTTGACAAGCCTGTCCAGCCACACAGCCTGTCGTATGAACACAACATTTTGAAGCATACTGACCACTCTTTACATATATGTCGGTGAAGCTATCCATAGATTAACCATCTATTTACTCAGATCGAAACTTCCTCTCTCTTTCATTCCGCGTAACAACAACACTGATTTGCAAGGCAAGTGTTAGCCGACGCTGTGTGCCTCTAAACAACCAGCACAATGCTCTGAATCTGCGCACGTGGGTCTGGCGATGGCAGACTCTAGCACGTAGTCTCTAGTCTCCCTAGTTCCGAGAGCAGAGTGCGAGGACGCTGTAGCGGTGGGGCCATCGTCATCAGCACCAGCAAGCCGCTGACGGAGTGCACGTCAGACGGAGATGCACTCACGCAGCTCGGTCCGATGGGAAGAAGTGAGCCGTTCTCGCGTTTGCGAATACGTCACAGGGTGGAGGTCCGGAAATGTGTAGTTGACTGGGGTTGCCGGGTATGGCCGGCGAAACTTGGTTGCATTTCATCCGCACAAGGAGCGGGTGGATAAGCTAGCGAGTCGGCCGTCAAGGGAATCTCGGAGTTACGGAAGGGCACCGGTGGCGTCAAGGCGTACAGAGAATCCGGCAAACGAGCTGCTAAAGAGCTGGGGAATGGCGCTCTGCTTAGATAGGGCAATTGGGTCAAAATATGACATTGCCCTAGAGAGCGCTGTTGCAGTGAACTGGGATGCCACACATGTCATTATATCTACAATCGTGCACATTTCCGCGGTCGTTCGTTGGCAAGCGTTTTTTTAGGAGATCAGCAATAGATGGTTAGGGCGGTCAGGACTTCGCTAATGGTTCCCCCTAAATGCTTATGCCCTATGTAGCGTTAATGAAAGGCTAATCCACTACCGAACATAAATATGGACAGGCGTCAGCGCCTTCAATTAACAGATTTCTCACGTGTTGCTGATGATTTGATAGAGAAATCCGTTGGTCTCCAGATAACAAGCGGACACAATGCATTCAACTGTAACACAATGTAATTCTAATGCCACCGGAAATGCATAAGGTGTCATGTATGCAAAACCATCAACCTCAACCGTCAGGTTGAAGGTCGCCATGGCACATGCCGTCAGTAATGTACGCAGCGCAGCCATCCTGGTCAGTGTATGCACTCGTATTGGGTGGTTCAGAAACTTCATCAGAAGAGTAACTCCCCGTCTGCTGGCGGTCTCGTGGCTCGTGGTACGCTTCTCCAAGCGACAGCAGCGGAGGATCGACTTCTCTCCTTCTCTCTCGCTCGCTCTCTTTTTCTTTATCTCGTATATTTTCTGGAAAGCGCAGGCGGCGACAGGAGCCACAGCCGTTTCCTCTATATTGTTAAAAGAATTCAGCCTTTGAGCTGAATGCCACAGGCCGTCCAGCGGTCCTAACGCCTAACGCCAGCCCGCCAGCTCAGCTCTGGAAGCCTTCAGAACCTTAACATCAGAAAAGACTTGAAGCGTGGATACTGACGCTTTTTACGCCTCGCCGGCGACGACGAAGAACGCCGTCACCGGCGGGCCTCGTCATCGTTCGTTACTACCACAGACGTGGAAAGTGCTAGCCACCCACCGCCGTTTACTTCAATATTGGCGGTGCCGCCAAGCCATGTCACTGGTGGACATTTCATCGCCCATCGTTCGCCGCTGCCCGCCGTCGGTAGGTCCTCGCAGCGCTGCACATCACGGAAACGTCGGGGGTCTCGTCGCGAAAGTCGACCACAGCTTCGGCGAAGACGCGAAAGAAGAGGAAGACTTGGTTGGCCGAATATACATGACGGCGAAAGGCCGATACGACGTTGGAAGGCCTCAGCAAGTTCATACTTTGAACATGTGTGCCCCTGCTATAGCGACCACCAGCGGCGGCTGTCACTGCTGTGGTTATTGAGAAGAATTGTAACTTACGGTATAGCTATTGATAGGAGACGATATTGCGACCGACACGAGCGCGCCGGCATGGCCTTATGAGCCATCACGACCATCGAGTTGGTCTAGGGCACCTCTGCGCACGTCGCTGGTGAGTATGTAGGTTCTGAAAATGCTACCTCCAATTGGAGTCGAACAGTGGAGGGAAGGGACCAGGATCAGCTTGGTGCGATCATGACAAGCAGCATTTTGTGGTGTACTGCAAGAGATACAATGCATTTCTTGCTATTTGATATAAAAGAAACACTTAAAGAATCATCGCACCCTCTGTCGATTAGAAAACGCGCCGATTAACGGAAACCGCTCATTCCTCTAGTTCTATAACGCTTTCTCTGCTTGGCGGCTTGAAAATGCAATCAAGTCAATGCAGTTCCACTCAAACGAAATTCACGCGACGTGCGCCAGTTTTACAAGTATGTGATGATGGCTTGCGCCAGTTTTATAAGTATGTAATATATTTATCGGCCATTCGTACACACTACGCTTGAACAAGTTAGAAAAAAAGCAGCTGAAGGTCGCCAACTCACAAATACTATAACTCTTAGGCGATTTAAGCAGACATGTGCCGTTTGTCGAATAGATCTGTGAAGCCGAGCCTCAATGGAAAATGAGTAGGATGCTCGGCGAAAAGTTGCCCCGGGGAGAAGAGAAGGGACGCCGAAGGACGTCTCGGAGGGCGATTACAAGGTTGCGCTGATGCGACGATGCTGCCTCACGGTCAGGTCCACAGGATGAGGGGCGGGGGATCGCGCACCCCGTGCGAGTCTAAGCGCGTCCGAAGTCGGTCGGCGCTTGGGGGTGGTGACCCCCGCCATCAATTTCGTCGGTTTCATCAAATTGGTCGCTAGTATTGTGCTATTACATGAACATACGAGCTGGTAGAGGCTGACGCGTGAGGGGGCGAGACATATTTGGCCAAACTGCTCTGGACTTGACAGGTTTTTTCCGCTTCAGTAGCGACGGGTGTATTACTATTACAACATTTCATCTACCTCGATAAAAAATATCGTCACTATAACTTTACGTGCAGGAAATGTTCGGTGAGTTACTGCTGCCGTGATTTTTGGCGACACAACACGGCGCAAACAGTTCATTTCGAAATTTAAATAGAGTAGCTCCCGAGGGGCTTGAACTGGTCGTACAATATCGTCAACGATTTAAGTTCATTTGCCAGCTCATGAACTGTTATTTTCGCAGTACGCTTAAGTGAGTCTCTATGTTTGGCCCCTAGGCTATGTGCCACGGATTTCCTATCGACGCATCTATTTATATCCATCGGGATTCAAATAAGTGAAGTAGATCGATGCGGCACCGCCATGACAGCTTTTTGTAAGCCCCAGCAAAATTGCACAGGTACGTATTGTTGAACTCTGTACCGAGAAGCACCCAAACGATCGGTGATTTCAACAAGGAATCAATCGTTGCGCCGTTCATCTGATCTGATGTGAGTTTCTTGCCCTTTATGCTCGATGGATAGCTGCCAAATCGTTCGACCTCTCAGTGTCTTTACGCATTAGTATCGTATTTAAATAACGCAACGACGTCCTTGATTTTTTTCTCTTACCCAATTTGGGCAAAGCCCGAAGCAGGGTTCTGATTGTCTGACACAGTTCTTTCGCTCTGATCAAGTTGCAGGCTTCCTTTTCCTCCCCTTTGGAGCTCGGGTTGGTCATGCCAGGCCGGCGTAATCCGCTGGCCGCACCCGGAAAAAAGGGACCATCTCTGATACCCTAACCCCTTTGACGGAATGCCGCAAACGACGGTAGCCTAACACGAGTTGCTCGCACGATCGCTTCGTCTCCTCCTGTGGACATACTTTGATCGAAAGATGTGTATGCCAGGTGTGGCAGCGTGCTAGGTATCTACCGCATACGTTCGGTTGGGAGTTGCGGCCCGGGCGCGGGTAATAACTATGTCAGCGCGGGCGAGCGTGATCGAGGTGTCCACCTTATATACTTCCATGATGGATCTAAGGCCTTAGCTCGGCAGGAGGGATTGGCCAATGACGACTCGCTCAGCCATGGACTGAGAGAGAGAGAGAGATTGTTGCATATATGAGAAGCGGTCACTTGTTTGCCAAAAGACGTTGTGAGCACAAATAATCATGGCTGGGGGCATGATATTTTCATCGCGAAATTGGCTATGCCAGCCAACCATGCATATCATATGTACAATACAAATATACATTTTATTGAAGGGAATTACAATCTAAGCTGATGCAGCAAACGCCACGGGAATGAATGCTTTATCCGCTCAATACGAGCGGAATGCTTTGAGGGAACGCATCGTCGTTCCACTGTCTAGATGATTAGTAAGCGCTCATATTCACATACGTTATATTTAGACCACGAAGTCCTTTATAACCTATCTGCAGTAGGATGCAAATTCGATTGGTGTGCAAGTTTGTTTGACGGGTGGCTTCGTTTGCTGTGCAAGGTGGTCAAACAAATATATTGTTAGTTTTTTTTATCGAAGGAGCACGAATCATCCTCCGCCATCCTCTCTCTCTCTCTCTCTCTCTCTGTATATATATATATATATATATAAATATAATATATACAATTTAGTTATAAGTATATGGTGGTCGGAGGATCAACTTGGATCCGTGAGAGCAGGAAGTTAGCCCGACTCCATTCAAGCATTGTGCCCGTAACCGTCGCAGCATTGTCTTCATAGCGATAATGCTATTGTTTGTTATCATTATCACATCTATAGAACACTGGAAGTGCGGCGCTCCACTTCACAACAAGGTTTCCTCGAGTGACTAGGTTTTTCAATAGATGACAGACCATCCCTTGTCTTGTTTCATCTTGAACCCATCTCAAAAGCATGGTCGCCATCTTCGCCACACAATCTGGCCTGCTGTTGTATCTGCCACTTCTCCTTGTGTGCGTATGGGAAAATATACAAGAGCATCAAAAGCGGAGCTTCTGCTGCCACCCAGCCGAATCCCCTTGCGGGTAGGAGAGCTGACATACAAGGCAACACCCCCGGTTTATTTGCGGTGTCCCCTTGTAGCTGTCGGTGTCGCCGGCAGCAGCTCGGTCCCGCTGATGGTCACGAAGGGTTCGACGTAATATCGAATAGTATTGCATGACTGCCGGCAGGTGCAAGTAGGCCCCAAAAGCAATTGTTTCTCCATTAGCCTCCCATAGCTTACCTCGTGAGACACCCTTGGGAAACCTACCCCGGAGCAAGCGTATGACCAGGGCAGATCTTCGGTGTTGCCTAGCCTTTCAGACTACTCGAAGTCTGCCTCGTGCAAAACACGCCGTCACCACCACCGCAAGTTCGCTGCTCCCGATCAACCGCACCTAGGCCCACCTAGTGTGATGAGACTTTCGCTTGGCTTCTGGATCACCTAATGCTACTTTGATCCGGGCGGGAGCTTTTAGGCGGCCGCCCTCGACCAAGAGGAGAGGGGAAGCGGTAGTGGTAGTAGTAGCTATTGTAAGGAAAAGTGCTCTCACTCTTTCTCTCAGTTCCTTTTTTAGGATCTCATCCATCGAGCAGCTGTGAGCCAGCACTAGGTTTAGTGGTACGACATAGATAAGCTAAACAGACCGGTGGATCACCAAATGGCTTTAATCTACCAACGAACAGTGATATCGACCCCGATGTATCTCGATAGCCACCCGTTTGGTCTTTGACAGCGCTAAAACAGTAAAAGTTTCGAAACAACTAGATTCCGTGGTTGCTGGCCGCACACGAGTCGTCAGCAGGTGTTTCAAGTACACACTTGAAGGAGAAATAATTATCAATAGAAAAAATAATTCCCTGTGGAGGCTCGTGCCCCGCTAGACATGTATTGGAGTGTATGAGCGAAATCACGCTCATTTTTCTATCATTGCAAATATAACAGAACCTTGCAAAAGCCTAGTCGAAAATCGTTGCTTGTTCTCTACTAGGTGACTAGCAATGAGCATCTGTCGCTGTCGTTATGAGATGAGAGACGATGGTAGAGCTAAGACTGGAACATGATTCGCGAGTCACATCCGGAGTAGGTCACCGCAGACGACGCAATTAGGAGTGCGCTAATTAGACGAACTATCATTGTCTGTTCGTATGCACGTCGTCGTCATGGCCTGCGCGGGAAACCGCCGATTTCCTTGCGAGGTCTGCGAATTTTGGGGGGCTTATCATATGACCTGGCCAGATCTAGGCAAGTAGGGTTTCACTCAGCTGAAGTACATGGCAGAGGAATCAAGCACAAAATGTCTTTCAATGTTTTTTGATTTCATGTTTTTCATGTTTTTTTTAACAAAATAATACATTAACCCTCCCAATCACAATGTGAAACATAAATTTTAATCGCGCCTGTCGGAACACATATGATCCCAAACCTGATCCTCATGCTAAATCGGCTGTCCGGAATCGAGAGAAATGAATAAAGTCTAATGATCAAGCTCAATTAGGTGTCTACGTTAGAAGCCAGACAATGCTTTTTTGATTGTTTTGTTTTTCACCGCCCAGTCGATCGGCGCGGCGATGTCGAACTTTAACTAATCCTACGGCAGCAGCGCCACATGTATAAATATGATCAGTGGAGGAACTTCTTCATACGGTCAGTATCGATAATTATAATAATAATAATAGTAATTCATTCGGTGGTACACAGGCTTACGCTTACACTTCTTATCTTAATTGGAAATTCGAGCATGGTTGTTGGTGGACAGGAAACTTTCCCAGAGTAATAATCATATATTGTATTTGTGCTAATGAAATAGTTCGGCGAATATTCTCCCTAGCTAGGATCGCTGTTCAGCGCCGTAATTCATAAAGTTCATAACTCAAAAGAGCCCACCCAAAACTCTGTAATGGTATCTGGTGCCGCTGTATTCTTAGTTCCGTACAACTCGAAGTTATCCGAAGACGCATATTGAACCTTCGTCCTAAGGGAACAGATCATCATTCTCGGAGGAGCGGTACAATGAAAAATTATGTTATGCTAATTTTATGACACACCTATTCGCCACCACCCGGCGTCTGATGCGAAAAAGGAGGCCTGTCTTCGCTCGTCAAAAGGTTAAACAAAACCGATTGAATGTTGACTATATTCATCGCCCTTTCATGATCACAGACATAACTACACGCCACTGTTGCTCATTGAGAAATAATGGGCCGATTTATAATCATATTTATCATATCCTATGGCAAACATCGTGATATTGACAATTATCAAGAGCGAAAGTCTGCTAGAAGTCCTGCGACCGAGGCCACACGTGTAGAAATAAACAATTTATCCTTGACAGGTACCTTGAACAGTCATGGGACAACAATAGAATCGTCATCGTTGACGTATCTGGTTGACAAATCTGCCGTCACCATCAGTCGTGGAAAGTTACAGGAATTTGAGGAATACATGCATCTGTGTATGGCTAGTTCAAGACAAATCGGGAATGACGACTAGAGAAGCAAACTGAGATTAACGTCAATGGGGAGATTTTAAAAAATAGTTGAAAAACAACATTATGCTTTCACAACCTGGCACTATTTAGCACTGACCGCTCTATCCTCTACCGCCTCAAATTCTATGTGCCGAGCCAAATCGTTTTGAAGTCTATTAAATGCAAAACATATATATATATATATATATATATGCATATAAATATATACATATATATATATATATATATATATATATATATATATATATATATATATATATATATATATATATATATGTATATATTTGTTTATTAGATGTTGTGTTAATCACGATATATCTATGTTTACGTCTTGTCGATGCCGCGGGAACAATTGAATGCCACCGAAGTTACACTATTGACGGTGCAGCTTCCTTACCACGCTTATTACACTAATGGTTCCCAGAGATAATGGCAACTGTAGTAACGAAAAAATCGTGGGCCACAACGGCTCTTCGTTACCCTTAGCCCTGGCGAAAGATATAACCACTACTGGAATTATATTTCGTGTCACTCATAGCAATACTAAGCTAAAACACACGGTAACACTTGCACTGGTGAAAGATTCAAGGGACATTTTATATCGTGTCCCTTAACATTGCATGTTTTCATTTATCATCAAGTCGTCTGCTGCATTTTGTTCTTCTACTGTTCTTAATGTTAATCTCAAGAGAAAATTAGTGAAAATCACTGGATATATTTTCTGCTTTCTCGCTATGTTTTTCAACAGTATGAGTGGCTATTGCGAACCGTGATAATCTTGATCATCCTATCTATAATAGTTGTTAATTAACAGACGATCAGCAAGACACTGCCGTCACATGGATATGTGCTCCCAACCAGCGAACAGGTAGTCACTGTTTCATTTATCAAGCGGCGAACTCTAGTGATTGCGTCGACTCGTTGACTAGCGCTAGAAAGATACTATTACAACATTAATACGGTTCATGCTATAGATAGTCTGTATCGAGAGGGACGATGGTTCCACGTCCAAGGCACGCTGTGATAAATAATAATATATATATATTTGTAATAATATTGATCTGAGTGATATTTATCAGCATTTATGGTATCCGTATTTTGGTTGGTTGGGCAGCACCATGTACCACCTCAGCGGGCAGAAGAAAAAGTCACAGCAAGACCGAACGTTAGCTTTCGCAATACGATCTATTCGCCCCCCGGCTATCAGCTGGGCTCAAAGTTGCAATTCTTGTCATTGAGCTGCTGTTCTTCTTCGCTGCCGTCGTCTCCTCGCTAATCGATTATCAACCATCGCTAGAAATGGGGAGGGGGGCGGAGGAAGAGGGCATGCAGCTGAAACTATGAGGGCAGGGTCCATCAGGAAGGGTCATGAAGTTCTGGAGAAAACGCACCACGTCGATAATCTGTTGTAACATAAGGCCGAAGCTGAGTAGAAGGGGTTCCGATTCGTTGGCGACTGGCCTCTCGAGGACGTTATAGTTGGCCAGCAGGTCGTTAAGTAGCCGCTTCTCGTGAGGACCACCTAGTGACTCTGTTTCGTTGTCATCGCGCATCCATGGCACGTCGTTATCACCGGCACCGGCGGGAGAACCACGACAGGAATCGCGGCAGTGGGAGGAAATTGAAATGAGCACAAGAAAAAACGAGAATACGTACAGACACTCAGTTAGAGATATATACCTTAACAAGGCGTACAGAGCTGGCGTGCACCTGTTATTATATTTGCATTTAGCCTATAATTTGCACCTACGCGACTGAAGCTTGATAATGGAATGCTATTGTGTATGTAATCGCGTATGGTTACTCTTAATACAAAATGAGTTCAATCGTTGTAATGGTTTTAGTGGTATAAAAGCAATAGCACTGATAACATCCTGTGCGAACAAACACTGTCGTACTCTCTAAACCGATGGTTATTTTGGTCAAACTACAACAACGTCGTATGTATGTACATGTAATTATCACTACTTAAATAAACAGTTGATTTCTTGGACAAACATTAATATTGTTAATTGCAAGTACCAAATTAGCACTAGGTAGTACACAGTGGCGCTGGAATCGTTTCAACTCATGTAATCTCGCGCACCCACACAATCCAATAACAGACATTTATCTATATTGTGTAATAGCTAAGCACAGTGCTCTTGTAAAGAAGAAGCAAACTCTGGACACATGTCCGAGTTTGCGGAAATATCAGAGCAACGACCCGTAGAAATACCCACGATCACCCTCGATGTGGCGTCGCGGAACCGCAGCGCGACGGTCCTTCTGTACATATATTAGCGCGGCTTGCTCAACTTTGTCTCATGGCAACGGTTGCGTGCTGGCCTTCGTTATTAATGAGAGTAGATATCACTAACAAGTGCATACCTAAGCGCCTTTGAGACGCCCCAAAGCGATGCTGCTTCAACCTAGACAGCGATTGTCTCCAGTGAAACCTTTTTGCTGTGAATGAGCTGTGTCACAGATGTACGCATTGTGCGCTCAGCGATAGGCGCCCCCGAATCCGACAATGCTCTGACGCTCTTCTCTGAGCTATTTACCTCTTCAACGACGATCTAGTAAAACCGGCATGTGTAGATTTTACTCGTCTTGTTACATTCTTCGTTTGGCGTTGCCCATGTACGATGAGGCTCGTAGCGTTCTAGGGACTTAGTGAAAATGCTGATATACGAAGCTCGAATTGGGTTGCTGAGCACGCCCTGCTCAGATCGAATCGTACACGTCAATCGTATTCAATTTAGAGAATGCTTGGGAGGCAACAGAGATGGAGCCAGCATATCAGCCTAGTTGACCTGTAACCTGGAGCGGCGGTATCAGGATGAATAACTCGTCGATCCTGGTGGTGTGGTGCATTCGTGTGCGTCTTGCAGCCGGAGTTTAATGCTGAGAATCTGCCCGAAAAGAGAAAGAGGTTGAGCGACTCAGATTAAACAGGCCAATGGCTCTCACAAAAATGTCTATTCTGTGAAGACTACCGCGGTGACATTGCTAAACGTAAGTTATCATCGACTTCATTGGATATTCTCGAAGAATCGAGCAGGAGATCCTAGCTCGCGTTTAAGAAACATCAAAAATACTTTCAAAGTGATCCATCAGGCTTGGAATCACCCAATACATTGCATTGTAAGTAGGTTTGAGCATATCAGCATGTGCATGTGGATGAGAGACAGGACGAAAAGTGCATTCCCAACAATGCGTTATAGCTTGATCCCTCTCTATCGGCCATTTGGAATCATTAGAGGGATTACTTTAGCGGTCGCTCTTCCTGATCATTGGCCGGAGGGGCGCGTTTGCTGCGTTAGGGAGAACGGTGACGGACGCATTGATGCCGAGATCGACAGCCTGGGGTCTACTTGTCCACCAAAGGGCAGTTTGCACATGCCGTGCCAGCCGAAAGACTCAACCACACCGCAATGGGATTCCCTTTGACCTCTCGTTCGAATAGCACTGTTATGGCCGGCCGACGTACTTCACTAGGCTTAATGGGATCGGCGAGGCTGCGCAGCTCGCAACGACCGGGTCGGAGAAGCTGGCGGAGGTCGTTACATACAGCCTTGAGCTTCGTAGCAGCAGCATTGCGGCCTCGAGATATGTGGAAGTGCTGAGGTAAGCATGAGGCGTGCTGAGCCACTCTCTGGCGACCCGTAACCAATGTGACGCGAGCAGGTTGATTGAACATCGAGTTCGCTGGCTGAACCTGCAAGGGTAGTTGCTTTCCTTATCCTTTTCCCAAAAACTCTCGGCATTCACCGAGCTCGACTGACCAAGCTGTTGCAACTGGCATCATGGGAGGGAATTGTACACCCACTGGTATGCCGATCCATATAAGCTTTTCCTACATTTTACGTTTCGCCATACGTGTATTCCTATCAAAATATCTCAACATGTTCAGACTACAAGATAATATCGACTCGGAATTGAGAATGTACAGGTGTTAATGGGTTTTGCGCTAGAACAAAAGTAGCCATCATTTTACATAAATTTGAGTACACATATTTCTTTTAGAAGACGTTGTTTTCTGCAAGGAAATGAATTTTTTCGCAAAACATCGTATATTACTTCGGCTTACAGAAATACATATGGTTATGCAAACTCCGAGCGTCTCCATTGCGATGGGTTTGAGTCCCACCTATCAGTTTCTGCTACTCATTGTTTGTACAGCTCAAGCATCGTGATACCCCGGTGCTGGAATTGACTAGAGGTTGCGCTAGACTGTGTGACCTCTGGCCTAAATCACACCTCAAACAGATGCCCGCAGACTGGTCAATGACAGCGAGCATGTCCGGTACTCCAAGAGTCCGTTTTGTCAAAGAAGAGGTCGTAGTGAACAGACCACGCAAGAGCAAGCCACAACGCTTCTGGGCCTCCTCCATGAGCTTCGTTGATGCCCAGACCACGTCCGATACCGGGAGCGATACTGGATCTGGATACGTAGGGGGGGGTTCCTCAGAAGCATCAGCAGCATCAGAAAAGACAGCCCAAGGAGACGCCACTCTCCCTCGAGAGATTTCTTTTGCCCGGTCTATTGGGAAGTCAACGTACGGTGAAGAGAGGAGGCCACTTCGAGTGCCACCCTCTGTCTTCCTTTTCCGTCACCCCAAGGCCCTTCTACCTTCAGCGAAGCCGTGCCCGTGGTTTCAGCGCTGCATCGCCACGACATAGGGAGGAGGCATCGACAACTAGACGCCGCTAGGCAGAAAAACGGAGACTACCAGTGGAGGAAGGACACGAGGCTGGCTCTGCCAGTGGAGAGAGAAAGCACGCTCGTCTTGCCGAGAAGGCACTGCCGCCTGCCTGAGAGAGCTCTGCAAGCGGCCGAGGCGATGCTTCAATGTAAGGGACACGATGCAGAAGCGGGTGGAACCCCTAGGTCTCTAGGAAGCGAGGAACGAATGGCAGATAAGCTGAGGGCGGGAGATGGGGGTAGACACCCAGCGTATGGTCAGGTGACGGCCAGGACAGGCACACGACGAAAGACGAGAGCTGTGTTGTTCGGCTGCGTTCAGCTCTTCTTCTTTTTCTTCTCAAGGGCAGGCTAGGGGATAGGGTGGAAAAGAAAGAGCCGTAGGGGCCGTTGTTGGGCCACTGTCGGAATCGGAGTAGTCGGCCTCGGATTCTTCTCAGCTCGCCTGTATTGCACTCTCACACAGGGCCGGCGGCAAGACATAAGAAGAACGAGAGGGAAAGCAGAAGAAACGGAAGCGGTACGAGGAACTCGGCAAAAGCGGGGGTGAAAGGCAGGGTCTGGGGAGTCCGAGGACGAACGTGGCGGCGACGGAGAACGCGGAAGCCCCAGCCGATGCGACAAGGCTCAATGCCCACCGCCGCCGCGGCCGCCACAATCCGGTTACGGATTTGCGGATACCACCCCAACCTCTACTGGCTTCCCTGGCTCCTTGGAGAGACAGGGATGGGGTGTGCTGTTAGTACCGCCCTTGCCCAGAGACTCGCTGGTATTGCGGGCCTCGCCCTGCGGAGGCATGCCCACGGCAAGGAAAAGGACTATAGTCGAGGATGAGGCTCTAATGCGACAACGACGGTGAGCGGGAAATTTGTGCGCCGACCCCACATATTATATATGATAAATCATATCTATGAGAGCACATACTGCGAAGGGTTTATTTGTCGACTGATATGGGACCACATTAGATTGGGAGATGGAGGCTACGGTGTGAAAAGGCTGATTTTGTAGCCAATCGTGTCTTTCGTTTTTTTTTAGAGGGGGAAACTTTATTCAAACGCACGGACACCACGACAGACATTTCTATCTATATTAAAGCCAATCGTGACTGCTATTGTACAACCGTATATTTTTCCGGAAGGTCTGCGCGTGGCGTGACTCAGCTTATTTGAGCATTTGGTTACGGCGACGTATCGTTCATAGACTTAATTGATGCTACAAACGTGATATGCCAGCAGCTTATTTACTTGTTGCACTCAAACTTAGAGAGCTTACAAGTTGCATAAATTTCTTCGTTAAATTCGTTCTCCTTTTTGGAGATCTCTTGTATTCCTCATTCCATCTATAATACTCAATTTGTACCGATTGTTTTTTTATCATATGGGGACCCAATATGCTCGCGCCATTCGTCGTCAATGGGATATGCCCATTTCTTTAAACTTCTTAATCGTGCTGTATGCTTCCAAAAATGTTCCCAAGTTCCCAAGGCCTACAGCAATACGGTCCACACCGTGAACAATTCAAGGAAAAAAAAAACTACTAATTCAGAGGTGCTGTGAGTCTGAACATCTATTTGGCAAAAGCCTGTATACGACAGCTAAATATATCAAAGTCTCCGTAGATCCACAGCTTCTAAGCTTGCCAGAATAGCTCAAGCAAATTTATCATAGGACCAAAACGGCTTCATCCCTTACTCTTTCTTTCAAGGGTACATTCCTGATGTCACGATTCTAGTTCTAACCATGAGTGATTCGAATAGCCTATCATGATGGTGTATTTGAATCACTCATGGTCGACTACTTGCCGCCACTAGACGCTCCATTGTTATCTTCATACACTGTTTGATGAAGATCTCCTCGTTTATTCCATTCTTACACAGTGCGATCCTTGGCTATGGTAGAACACAGCGAATGCCGCAACGCCTAAGGCACGTCAGCTGTGAGAAATTCTGCATACGTTCCGCTGTACTTTCATCGTTGCTTTCCACTCCACGAATTGGTGTTGGTTCCGGCCATGATTGACAGCGCGGCGTCGTAGATGTTGCTACACGAAACACAACGTCGGGAGAGGCCAAGATAAATGAATGAACCGGCGGATGAATGGGGCTAAATAACAAGCGGTATCTGAGGTCGCAGCAGCCACCACCGCCGCGTCCGCAGCAACAGCTGAGGCGAAACACAAACAAACAGTTAATGAACAGAAAGAGATAGCTTTCTCCGACAGCTCTATTGGCTCGCTTCCTTCCTTCCTTATCACTCATTTGAGTCCAATGACGCATGAACGAGGACTCCAGGCTGGCAGCAGCGGCAGCAGCAGCAGCAGAACCAGCGGCGGCAGAGACAGGGGCTGGAGCGGCGGCGTTCGTCGATTGAATTGGCGTGTCCTGTTCCGGCTCCGCGGGCGTGCCACACCGGCAAACGCTCCACGATGGCTTGGCCGTGTTGCTCTGGGCTATGATTACAATTTCGTTGCCCGGGCCAACGTCATCGTCATCCAATGTGGAACCTCCCGGATCCTCAGCCGCCCATCGACGACGCTACCGTCGTCGCTGTTAAACGAAACTTAGTAAAAGCGGCCCGGTACCACTTGCACTAGTGAATTAGTCAGTCAATGAGTGCAGTGGGCCGCTTCAGAAAGCTGGAAAATCTCCAACGTGTGTCTTTGTGTGAATGGGGCTGAGTCCGCCTGGGATAGCATATGTGGAATACTATCTACAAAGAGCCAGGGGTGGTCTCGAACAAAACTTGTATCCGACACACACATACACGCCTCCGCCTGGACGCGGAGCTCGGCAAACCATCCCATGGTGTAATGCAGAGCAAACCACAGCACGACTACCGGACTTTGAATGAATACTATATGATTGGAAATATGATACGCTCGCGATCGATTCAAAGACACAACCACCGAATTCTCCACTAATAACGCAAGGCATGTTATTGGTTCACCGAATTCGTAGGTAAAACTGCATGAGGTTGGGGAGCAATTACTCCGTTTGCTGATACCGTCCCTATTCTCGCCGGTATAGCTTAGCCGATGAACTAGACGTGTACGCTTCTATGTATACGATATGTAGCGGCATAGCTTGGGTGGCTAATGCGCTTTCCTTTTTGGGTGGGCTTATCATTGAAACCGGGACCAGCATCACGATTTGTGATCGCCGGTGACATGCTCAGAAATAGTGGTTTGGCTAGAATATAGTTAACATTGGACGACCGCCACATAGGTCAGTTGGAGAAAATCCGATTAAGTCCAGCATGACCGACATGGCAGATCCGTCAAGCATGCTGCACAGCGGTAACGAAGGCTGCTGTGCAGCATACTGAAATACTGATGAGGATCAAATAAAAAAATGTCTTATATATAGGAATATATGTATATGCAAATTTCGTATAACCTGAACTATATACCTGCATTTGCTATGAGTGGCAGTACGGTCTACCGTACGGTAGCGTTTGGAAGCGGCTAAAGGCTGATCAAGGGGAGTGGTTTGAACTAAAGGTCTTCATTTCCTGCCCATCGTTATTGACTATGGAACGACTGGTCGTTGCCCACCGATAACCCATCTGTCTCTGCATCCACGCATACCTTAAATCCAAGCGTCGGCTTGATTTCATCGGGCTATATTAAGTATGTATGATGTTATTCAATACAGTGAATTCAATCTACCCCTCACAACAGCTCTTCCCTCAGGTGAACCATCCCTTGCGATGACTCTGTTTCAAGCCAGCTCACAGGTTGTCGTGTATGTGCGCGGGGGCTGTCTCGACTGAATTTTGTTTGGCCATTCCGTCCGCATCAACAATTCGAATAGATGGAAGTTAAGATGTGCACAGCCGAGATGACGAGAATAGAGAGAATGGAAAGAGGCGATGTGCTGATAGTTGCACATGTGTGTACACACAGTTGTCTTTGGGCAACAATAACATCAACCAACAGCAGCCACACTAGGCTACTGTGCCGGGTTGCTGCGGGGAATAAGAATGTTATTATTGGAACAGTCGTCGCCGGTCGAAGTACAGCAATGACATGAAGTGGCTTGTTCGACACTTAGATCAACACCCGATGTCTGCCCGTTGTCGTTAGGCGGTTCTCGGTCTCCGAATGGGCGGCTGAACCAAAAGTCGCAGGACACCGAGGTCGCCGGCACGAGACTACGAAGGGACTGTGGGAGCCGAGAAAGTCTCTTGAGCCGTGCGGTGCTGGGGTCTTGCCTTTACCCGCCTTGAGAAAACATACATGAGACACTTGACATTGGGGTATATCGACGGTCAGTAGTAGCAAAGTATGACTCAACTTCTAACCGATGCTACACCGAGTAGCACTTCTCATACACATATGCTCACACGCAATGTAGACTCTTCTATGTGAGGCTCCCATGTTCGAGCGCTACACTTGACGAATCGGATCACAGTTTACCTATAACTTTTCAAAACTGTAATAACAGGAGTTACTAATTTTAGCCAAGCATTATATAATCATCGAGTGTTCTCTCTGAGTTGATTCTCGTTCTCTTGTGCTAAATGTAACGTTAAAGATTCAGTTTGACATACTATCAACGAGATTTAGCAGGATTTGGTCGCTGACTCCTTCCGAGGCCTCCAGTAACGCCTCTTTTAGTGCTTCCACGGATGTATGCTATCGATTCGAAGCATGTACTCATTGGACACGAATGCCACAGAGGTTCAGAGAACATGCTGATCCCATTCAAAGTTTTCAACTATGTGCCGTCCTAACCACACGCGCGTGGTCGCGCCAACGTGAATTGAGGCGTTATCTTGTTGGAAAACAATTGACAGTCGATGAAATCCGCGCTCAAACGGTTGTCGGTCAAATTTGCTAATAGTTCTCGCTATTCATTCGAGATGAGATGAAAGCGAGTGCGTGTTTGCCAAGAGAGGTGAAAGCTCCCCATACCAGAAGGGTTTCGCCACCGAAATTGAGTTCGAGAAGTCACACAATTCCTTACGTACGCATGAGACTAACCGTTAAATCCACCTTTTTTTTTTTTTGTAGAGGAGGAAATTTTCTTCAAACGCACGGTTACCACCAGTTAAATCCACCTAAGTAGTTCAAATTGAACTTTTTGTCGTCACGGAAGTCGATCTGAAACAACGCAGTACTTTTTAGATAGATGTACACCATAAGGACACTCTTTACAAGACGTTGCTGTAACAATCAAAAAAAGTTCAGTCGGGTAGTGATGTGGCGTCCTTGCAGACGAGGTCTGTTTTTATTTGAGCCCATATGATATCCAGGTAACGCTTAATTGCCCTTAAAACTACGTGAAGGTTTACCTCTTGCCTAATTGCTTCACAATTTATGGTCGAATTCGAGGCCAATCGACAAATGTGCATGGCTGTCCGCTGGCTGACCTTTCGTGGACGTCCTTTACATTCTCTAGTTCCATACGTCGATAGACTGCGTAAATAATTTTGCTCTACGCAACAACTGCTAATTTCTCTGGCAATTGCAGCCTGAGACCTTCCTATTCTGTGTAGAGCAGTAATAACTGCTTTCTCTGCATTGGTAAGGCTCGAAGCGTGTCCCATGACATGATACAATACAGCGTGAATGCTCAACACGAGATGGATCAACTCAGCGAGAAGACGTGATAACTGAGGGTGCCTTATTTTTTTGAACACCCGAAAAATGACACATTTCGTTGTAGCAGGCTGTATGCGCCTTCAGATGCTCCATTCTTTGTGGTATGTATGCATGTTATTTGAGACATACATTAATCTGATACCGAATAAATTCTTCAAATGTGTGCTCTTTGTAACGGTTCGTTGCAATGTAGGGGGTGCCGTAAGTTTATGAACCACATATACATATATATATATATATGAGACGTCTTCCGTATATAGAACCAAGCCAAAGTAGTATGCGGTCTGAGTTCATGAGTATCTTCATAGATATGCGTGTTCGATGCTTTCGCTCTGGATTGCTTGCAACAGTAACAACTACCGATTCGCCGAATCATGCTAGCAGCTTCACCAGTCGCTCACCGTACGTCGTTCCTGCCAGGTGTTCCCCTTATTTTGTCAGCCAGCAAACAACAACAATAACAGCAAAAACATTGGATTTAATTTCTGTTACTCGCCGTACGAGACGTACAACTACACGTTTGTCATTCTGCTGATACTAGCCGGACTCCAGACGAACTGCTGCCACAACCCACATCTGCGCATACGGACACATCGCCATCGTAGCCGGCGTTGTCGATTTCTCAGAGTCTCTGCTCAGCGTGTTCGGTAGTAAGCTGTACGCCTGCTTGTCTGCGAGTCCCTGCTCGTTTATGAGTGTCTATGTGTGTGTATGTGCGATACATCACGAACGCACGAATCAGCAGAGGCGAAACAGAACCTAACATCCACAGAGGGTGACGAGAGCGAGCTAGAGGCGAAATGGACGGATAGAACGAGACGACGTTCGTTTTCAGCAGCGGTAGCGGCAGCAAGACTCAAACATGAAAAAAAATGCAGACACGAAGGGGGCCGAGCGGGGGTACCGGGGAGAACCGGGCCAGTGAAGGCTGGGCGCGCTGATGGGACGGACGGCGCGAGGCGTTTTGACGGGGGCTACTGCCTGTGGGGTACAATGGGGTGTTTTGGGCTGGGGGCGAGCGAGAAGAACACCGCCGCTCCTTTAGTGAGCCTGAGCCTGAAACAGGCCGGTGCCGTTCAGAGATCACGGCAGGATGAAAGTGGAGCTGCGCCCTCGGGCAGCAATTTGCAATTTGAACAGATTTGAGACTCTCAACAGAACGAAGATGATGACAGCACCGGATTCCCCAGGAGATGGATCGGGCAGAGGCAGTAGGAACAACAACAACAGCAACATTGCGAGCGATATTCGACGAATTTGAAAAAAAAAAACGCCAATAGCAGCACTGCTGATCGAAGCGAACTGTAGAAAGGGTGTAGGAATCCCGTTGCGAATGACAGCAGCGAACGTTTGACGTAGCGAAGTCCGGACGTCGTCTGTGTGGCCACGCCGATATCTGAAAGTCGTTAGTGAATTGTCGCTTAAGCCGTATGGCTGATGCCCTTTTTGGTGGATTTTGCGATTGAGATCGTACCCGATTATGCTATATCATAGCGGAGAAATAGACAAATATATCATACGAACTCATCAATTAAGTAAGTAACAGCAGTAGTGATAGTAGTCGGGAACAGCCAGCAATGCCAAAAGCAGTTCCGTGGACTTTGAATGTTGGCTGTGAGATAGCCAGTCAACCAGTGAGTGTTCTTCAACTGCAAAATCTGGGATTGGTCCATTTTGTGTGGCTGAGGATACCGACCCGCCAGTTTATTAGCGCTGAATTTACGTTCCTCGGTAGACGCTCAACCTGAAGCCGTGTGGAAGTTAGCTAGTCATTCAAGTCGTCTTAGAGCTAGATAATTCTGTTTGACCAGGCTAACCAGAATTACTCGTCCTCTCGATCATAGGCTCAATCGTTCATCTGTAATTTGGTGTCATTTGGTCCTACCAAATGCCTTTATCTTAACGATTTAGCATCTAACAAAGCATGTTGTCTCATATATTGCGTTACATAGTCATCCGCTACTATCTCCGGCGCCCAGTGGATTACTCGGCAAATCATCGATTGCTGAAATACGACAGCGTTTATGGAAACACTACCTTTGTAAATTTCGTGACTCAAGTGGTGGTTTTTTGTTGTCAAAGGTATATAGAGTATGCTTTCTCTATGTGTTATATTGCTCGCATCCCGCAGGCAAGTTCTATGATAAGGGAATTGCTGGCTCGCCTTGGCGTGTGTATTCGACAGTAAAAGTTACAGCTCTTCTCGTCCATTTGTCGTTCAGGTGTATGCATATAAACTTGTTGACTGTTTCAACTTTGGTGCCGTGCGGTGGTCTACATTGGGATGGAATGAAGGGGCATGAAGTGCAGGCGTGGGCGACGCAGGCATCCTAGGGTACGACCTAACGTAAGGTTGAGTCCCGCTTGCACTGCTGGCCTCCCCTTCGATCTCGACCCCGCCGCGCCTCGGCGACCCCTGAAGCACCCACGATGAGTGCTCAATGTCGAAGCGAGCGAAAGAACAGCTCAACTATCGCTGGAAGCGACTGCTGTCTACCTCGTCTAGGTTCGATGTAGCAAATGATAGAAAACTTTAACCCAGCTCCGTCGACACTGTCTCAAATTCGTGCTCCTCCAGCAATTAGTGTCTCTTGTGACAGACTTTAATACATGAACACGCGACATATTCATAATCCCCCCTCCCCCCCCTCTGCAGATTGTCGGCGTATCATATTCCGAATTGATTCACTTAGCCGGTAGAGACAGTTAAGATGCTTTCTCGCTTTGGGTTTCTCGTGTACTCGAGAAGTGACTGTTGAATTCCATGAGGCTCTGCCTGCTGCTGCTGCTGCTGGCTCGGTTGCTTCTCCTCGTGTGGGAGTGAGAGAGTTCGGGAAAGGGGCCAAGAGGTTCGCTTTGGTTGGTTGGGTGCATGGACGGATGGTAGAATGTGTGTGTTTGTGTACCGCTGCGCGTATCTGTGTCTGGCTGTGAACGGGAGCGTCCCGCGTAAGCTACTACTGCCCGCGTAACTTGACTGTAGCGGTGGCGGCGGCGGCCGTGGCAAGAGGGCTCTGCTGAAACCATCCCACTGCTGCCGGAGCCGCTGTCTTACCCCGTTCCCCCCCGGATTGTCCCAGTCGACCAGTCGAGGTCGCAGCAGAAGGAGGAGGACGAGGAGCAGCAGCAGCCGCACCTGTACTAGCGCGGCAGCAGAAGCAGCAACAGAGGCACAGAGTGCAATAGCTGCCTGCTTGCCTGCCTGCCTGCCAGCAAGCCATCCACCTGAGCAAAAAAGAACCCCTGGGTGACGCCGACCTGTCGCCCGCAGGAGAACTCGGCCCACCGCTAGTCAGCTTCGCTTCACCCGTGCCCGCGTTCGGTCTTTCCCCGATCCGGTGTTCTTTCCCGTCGTACTCAACCTGGTGCACTCCACAAGGCTACCGCCGCCACTACTACCACTACTACTACTACTCTGGTAGTGCCGACTGGGGAGACGGCCGTAAGAAAGCCTTGCAGGCCCACTTTTCCCCATACAGGCTGCTTGCCACACGAACGCTGCTTCGGTCCCCACCGCTCGCGTTCTCTCTCGAAGACTCTGCCCACTGAGCGTCCGTACGTACACCCCTAGAGCGCTACGATGGCCGTGCTGCCACCGGGACTAGTAACACAGTGGCACCCGTGGACGGCCGCCCAGGCTTTCTTGGCTTTTCCGCCCGCATGCGTGTTTTCTCTCGCTCACCCCCACCCCAATCTCTATCTCTCTCTCTCTATCTATCTGTGTGTCTGTCTGTCTTGCTCCTCACATCGAAACTCTCTCCGCGCGAGCGCTCCCTATCGGGTGCTCGTCTGTATTTCTTCTTTGTTTCTGCTGAAGAAGAGCCCTCGGAACACTGCCACTGCTTCTATGGCTGCTGCTGTTGCTGCTGTTGTCGCCCGTTTGTACGTGAGCGAGTCTGTGCACGAGAGCGTGGCTGGCTGCTAGGCTTTGTGTCATGTGGGCCATAGGGCGATAGTAGGGCGACGCAAGGAAAAGAAGAAGCTAGGAACACCCCTTGGCTTCTTTTCTCACCCTGCCGTAGTTGTTCCCGGCCCCAAACTCCGGTCACCGTAGTCGGCATGCACAGCCACCCGTAAAACTGATCCGCGTCAAGCACCATCAGTGAGCCAACTACTCGGAGCGGAGTACACTTCTTAACACACGCACACACACACGCGCACTCATCTACAGCAGACGCTCGGGCACAACCACCCATAGCCGTACCGACAGACGGATATTTGCTACATTCGAATGTCGGTTGGAAGTCTTAAAGAGGAGAAGGTCTTTACGAAGAGAACAGTACTAATATGATCCAGAACTAGATGTGACCAGTGTCGTCGACACCCGCACATAAATGTGCATTTAGATAATGATCATACACCTAGTTGTAATGAACTGCAAAGGATGTTTTAAGAATAACTAGGCATCCAACATTTGGATATCCGGCTAGTTTCCGAGTTGGTTTCGATTGAGCCGTGAAGCAGAGAGCTACAATGTTTTCCACATCGATACAATACAATACATCATTATCAACATCATCATAGCTACGAACGAATGTGTCCATTGCTACTAAAGAAGATTGGAAACCTGTGATACGTTGAAGACCTCGGTTGATCGAGTTGTTCCAATACCATCGTGGATTAGATCTGACATCTCGTTTCACGCAGCTTGAATTTCTACAAGCCTCGAGCACTAGGTATTACTTTGCATGAGCATGGGATGACGACAGGTATTATTGTTGTGCGAACGTCACGCACGTCGATAGCGACCAAGTGCAGCGACGAAGCCCAAAGCCGAAACCCAGTGGTGTCGTACGCATCAGGCTTCCGGAGACGACTCCTCTCGTCTTCGTAGCCCGTCATCTTCCGGATGAAACCACCGGAACAGATCAACTCCTTGCTAGGCGACTGCATTCGAACCGAGAGTGTTGCTGCCCCTCAGTACAGTCCGTTCAGCCAGCCGCACGGGGGACGACGGCGACGACGGCGACGATAGACGAACAAGGATTGCCACATTCGACTTCAAATGTACAGCCAATGGGAAGGATATTGTCGCGATCGTATCGTCGCCTTAGGAAGCCACTGCCGAGTCCACATGGCCAATTGGCGACGGGACGTAGGGACCACCGGGCGCCTCCTTCCGCCTCTGGACGAGACGGGGAGTTGTCGAATTGCTCTGGGCCTCCAGTGCAGCAACGGTCCACTGGGTTACGACTTGCGACTGGCGTCGGCGCTGCCGTCGATCCCGTTGCCGCCGCCGCCGCCTCCACTACAACTACGACTAGCAGTGCTACTACTCAGAGCTCTACGCTCGTTTACCGCCGCGGGGAGTTGGCGGGTGGCGGACTGCCAATGTCGGCCGTCAAGCCGATCCGACAGTGGTGGCTCCTGTCACGATCGAGATCAAGAATTTACTGTCGCGCACTCCATCTTCGGGAAGGGGCCAGCGCGGGAACGGACGGTGGCGCTGGGGGCCGAGGGATGCTCGTCCGATACCAGGTGGCGCAGCAACGGGAAGAAAGCTTTCTTTCTAAAGTATTCCACTCAGTAAGTGTGGGCCGTCGGGTAGCAGGGGGCCCTAAAGCCAAGTGCCGATAACATACTGGTTCCACGTGACACGTCGACACCAACTCAACATGTCAGCGGGTCGGTTCGGGAGATTGCTGCCGTGGCGCTAGTAGAGGCTTCCGATTTAATATATAATTGGATAGGTATGCTGAGCCATATAAGTTAGGCATAATGTTATATGAGCTGTTTTTTTATATTTCCATCGCCGTCATTATTACTTCGAACGAAGTGATCTGATATCATCTCAACGGATTATAAATATAGAAAAAAACAACCTAAACGAAGAGACGCACAGATCGTTCTGCGGGGGGGGGGGGATAATGCGGTCAAGTGTGCGAAAAACTGGACATTTAGATTGGCTAAATTGAGCGCATTATATAATAGTACTATATGTATTACATAATAGTACTATACGAACAGTTAAATGCTATACATTGAATGCAAATGAATATTTTTCAGTGAATACAGCCTGTGAATGCTGGAATAAAAAATACCCACATATCGGTGCGTTGAATTAAAAAAAAAACAATACTATAATTTCACATGATAGTGGTGTATGATGTACATGGGCGATTAGTGATATTCGTTTTTGTTTAATAATCCGTCCGGTTCGTTTTAATTGACCTTCGCTAGTCCGAGTTCGTGCTCATCAGTTCGTCCGGTGTCCGTCGACGTAAAGTGGCGATGGCGAGACGATTCGACAATTCTATTACACAATATAACACACGTCTCCAAACGGAACCAGTTTGTTGAAGAATACATAAAAGTCCATATGCATCTCATCTTGGCTGGCCAGCAGACCTCGTCGCAGACCTCTCGCGTTGTCAGCTGAACCGGCCAGCCGAATTAATCGGGAACGTAGCCCGCCCTCGAGGATTTAGCCATACCCTCGGGAGCCCTCTCGGTGAAACACAACGAGATGTGAGCGCCCTTCCGGTTCGCCGGCTCGTACTTTCATTGTTCCACAGTGGTGTGAGACTCGTTCAATAGAAAAATAACACTGATCGAAAACAAGGACGAACGAGGGGACACACTGCTGTTGAATTCTGTCAGAATTTTCAGAGAGAGAGAGATTTGGTCGTTCTCACTTTTCAAACGAAAGCAGCCAGTAGCTTCGCATACGAGATAAAATACTGGCGCGGCACAACGTGACTTGCCCTACGAGAGAACAATATAGCAACAGTGAAAGACATAGAGGGAGAGAGAAACGACAATCGATGCTGTCATCTGGATCTTTTGGATGCGGAGCACCCAGTATGCAATAGCATACATGTAGGATATAGATAAATTCACATATATAATATCGTTGAATGTATTTAGACATAGCATTCACATGTGTGTATAGATATATACATGCCACCAGGGTCTCTTTTACGAGTATTTTACGCATTTATGAGTGACTAATTCATCTCGGCTAGACACTGACATATTCAAGCTCAACGCAGACGCAGTACATGTTCAGTCGATGCAATGTGAAAGCAAAAACACAACTAAGTATAAGGATCAACAGAGCGTACGCGTTGTTGCTATGTCCGAACGAAGCTCTATAATTCAAAAGCTGCATAGAGCTGTGTAAAAAGCAAAAAAGAGAATAACTCCAGTGGGGCACTTAACTCCGGTACGCAAAAGCAATATATGCAGCGTAATTACAGAGTTGTCATAGTCGATAGATAAGCTCCCTTCTTGAAGGCAACATGTTTAGTATATATATATATATATATATATACACGTCTGTGTGCGTACAACGACGAATGCCATGTACTCGTTTGCGCGAGACTGATGTCCCAAGACTTCTTTTGAATCGCCCCACACAAACGCCAATTTTGGTCCATGGCAGCGTAGGACGAAGACAAGCCGCGAAGGAAATTTGAGCCTTGACCAGCTTAGCGGTGATTATGTGTTGTGACCTTTAACGGCGCCCACACGATCCAGACGCAGTCGTAGACGGGAATCAGATCGAGATCAGAAGAAACTATGAGAGAGATGAGCTAGCGAGATCCTGTATTCTTACCTGTGTCTAGTGATCGTCGAAATGAGGAATTATGAATAATTGTGATATAAACAATACTGCTGTATCCAACGTTCAGTGTGTAGATAAAACGGTATTTAACTGAGAGTAAGTCAACGCAATCTTAGCATGCAAGTACCGGTAAGAGGATTTCGTCCATCGTGTGACTACGACGGCATAGATGTAATTAGGTCAATCCTGAATAGGTAATAATATTTCCCAAAGTCAGGACCAAGTATAAATCGTCACAGCGTTAGCAACGAATCTGAAGGACCTTCAAAGGCCTTCGTACAAAAACCCGGCTGCCCGACTACGACCATCATATATATATATATATATGCTCCATTTTGTGCCCTATTATGAGCCTACCCCCATTTGTTCTCTTACCATTACTGCGTGGCCTGCTAACATTCTGTCTCTGAGTTACGCTCCGCTTGTTACAAACGTTAACGGTTATTACTGAAGACACATTGCTCACCCAGCTCAATTGCTGTACAACGTCCAGCTGCAGGCCGGCGCACGTTAACAGAGGCACAATAAATTGGAGTTGGCTATCTTTTGCACGCACCCCTAACGGCACCATCTTTGCGCCTCGCTCGTATTGATTCGGGCAAAATTCGCGCACTTAAACTGCAACGATGAGCAAGCTATCTAACGCTGCTACATAAATAATTATATCACTGCCTAGCCCGTGACGAACGCCTGAAGAAATCACATAAACGGACAAAAAAGCTTTCCAGATAGGGAAGGGAAGGAGCCAAGTGAGCCCGACCGCCTTCAACCTCGTTCGCTCATTAGAGGGACGACGCCTCCAGAAAGAGTATATCGTTTAACCCGAGCTTTACTACTGTCAGTCGAGAATGGACCTCGGGCGAGAACGGATCGCGGAATCTTGCTGCTAGTGCTACTGCTGCAGAGTTGGCACGGTTGCCTCTCCGCTGGCGGGTGAATTGGTTGAATGAGCCGGAGTTCGAGGCAAGGCGAGGAGGGTTCTCGAAGCCCGCAGCCTGTACGAGGAAACAGCCTGGCTGAGTCTTGAAAGAAAAGCTCCAGACGGCACCAAAGACCCACACCATCAAACCTGCCACTGATACTTCGTCTAAAGACGGACGAAGAAGAAGAAAGAAATAATCTCGACGAACTGCGGCTAGCGCTCTCGATCCGCGTTCGATTCAACGCCACCGACGACGACGACGCCGCAGCCGCCGCCGCTGGCGCCGGAGCGAAACGAGCGGAAAAGTCTATCTGCCTTCGATTTCAATGTCTATTTTAACCTCCGGCTCACAAGTGTGCTGAGGAGGACTGCCGGCTACGGCGCGGGAGGGGTCAGAGTGCTGCTCAGTCTGAGTGAGGAGTGTGAAAAGGCTATAGCCCTTCTTGTCGCGTTCCTCACTAGCTTACTGCTGCCCACTCTCTCTCTCTCTCTCTCTCTCTCTCTCTCTTTTCGAGCTTCGTAGACAACTGCCGTTGTTGGGGACGTCGACCCGGTGTAGCAGGGACTCCTTCCACTACCTCCTAAGGTCTACTCTACCGCTACCCCTATCGCCACCGTTAGGTCGGGAGGGTCCTTGAGAGGCCTTTGAGTGTTTCTGCACCTCCAGCTCTCTAGTTCCGAGGTGCAGGAACACTCAAACCGCAAAAGGGAACGTGCCCAGGAACACACCCTGTTTTATTTGGACAGCCATCACAGGTTTGGCGAGAACATTTTAGTAGAACCTCCCACCTGATTAGGGCCTTCCCAATCCCACTGTGGTAGTGTATAAGAACTGGTATCAGCGGTCGCAAGCATGCCGCCATTGCCATAAATATTCTGTGACTTGAAGTTAGCATAATCGTGTATCAGATATGTCTACATTTTCCTGGAAGCGATTCACTTAAAATGTATTAATAGTAATTCCTCACACTCTATTAACACTAACCTAAAATTATATTGTACTTATAACTTTTGCCATGTTGAGGTCACCATTTGCTCTGTTAATCACAGGTTGATTATCTGCTATGCTATTGAAGGCACTGGCATGGTTTTGAAGGATTCCACAAATGATAACCACGCGCATATTTAGTATGTATTCTGCATTAGAGAAAAGCGCTTTTCTGAAGAATATCTCTCTTAATGTTGCTCCACGTGTGGTACAGAAACACACACACAGTCTTTGCTGTTATTAAATCGCTTCCCTGGTCAATTTTCGAATCGTTATTATTCTAGTCTTATTTGTCTTTTCTGAGTAGGAGCCTGATGTAATGGACGACCCGGTTAATGATAAGGAGAACTGTAAATATAACAGCGTGCACCTATAGAGCGATCTTTCGAAATTTACATAATTTTTGGATTATTTATTTGGCATGCGTTCTGCGAAACCGCCAGATGGCGACGCTCCTAGGCTGAACGAATGTTTTCGTGTCCTACTTTCAACGAATCAACCTTTCTTTAAGGTGATCCTCAGCTCTTGCCCTTGTGACAGGCCGCGGCTCTAAACCTTTAGGCATTACTACCAGGACCGTGTAGAGACAAGAATCCACGGATAAAGAATGATGATATCGAAATCCGAAGATTCTCCGTGTCTGGCAGGATTCGAACCCAAGCCATATGTTCCTCCTGTCTAGCGAGCCGAGACGCTCACCACCGGACCATCTAGGAGGTAAACATTTTCAACAAAATCGTGAGCAATTTTTCAAACATTGTTGACAAATATTATCTTTGGGGCCATGAAATAGATTGCTGGCCTCAGTTTTCTTCGCCTTTCCCATTATCACGCATCTCGAACCGAGCCACGCCTATTTAGGGTGCCAGCGGCTGAGCCTCCAAGTTGACAAGGTGGCATGCCACTCTCACAACGCAGGCTCCCGAGTTGATCTACTGGAAAAAGCACATTTTGCCGCTGATTCTGCCGGTGCCGACATAGTGGACGGGGTCGTTGATCTCTATCTGAATTTATTTTGGATACATCTTGGAGGCAGGTTGCTTGTCTCATCAGGATGGTTACCGATGACAAGTGGACCTGTTTGAACTCTCACTCGGTCGCGTCGCTCGATTGGGAATTTAGACCCGGTTAGCTCAGGGAGGCATGAAGGAAAGCTTGAGGCCACGCCGCCGCGCAATGTCACGATGACTGAAGTGCCCTCATATCCTTCGTAAACATCGCCAACACAGGTGAGGGCTGCGACAGGCCGAAGGCCTTTCCCAAGCGTTACCTATGAGTACAACAGTCTTTATTGAAGACGACCTATGGAGTAATTGTAAAGAAGGAAAATGACGAAAATGTCGGACCGAGCTCGAGATACAGCTGAGATACAGCTCATATATCTCGTAGGCGTCTGCTGGTCGTTAACGATGGCAGTTGGCGCTCATGCTATTTGGGGCGATTCGCCGTAGGATTCGGAGGCTGTGGGGGTGGCGGTAACACTCCTCTGCAGCAGCGCTTAAATGCGCTCACTAGTTTAGCGATGCGATTGCAGCACCCCGTATGGTCTGCCAAGCTCTCCGTGTTCTGCGGGTTATGCCCTTGGCGTGCGAGACGGCCAGGGGAGTCGTGTGTGTGCCGTCATCTACAGCGGCCGATGCTGAGCTAGCTTGACCTGATGTGTGGACTATGTGCTAGGGCCCACACCAGCTAGCTACTGCTGATGAAGCTGCTGCGCGATGAGGGACCTATATGTCATCGAGGAATGAGGCTCTAGCGCACCGCCTATCTTTCTACGGCGCGCTAGGGCGCTCCTATCTCTCTTTTTTTTTCAGTTCTTATCCCCCCACTCATATTCTCTGCTGCGTTAGGAAATCAGTGGCCCCTGCCGCTGTTGCCGCCGCTGCAACCGAAGCAGTGGCAGAAACGGCTAGGTCGCTGCGTAGCGCCGTATGCACCGTCGTCGTAGTTCACTTTTTGTCCTCGTCTCGTCGCCTTTCTCGTGCCCCTCGTTGCCCTATCTAATCAAGGACGGCATCCCAGGGAACCCGAGGAGTAACAGAAAACCAGTCAGCTCCTCTACTGTGCTTCATGCGTTGGCCTGCCTCGCTCTTCCCTGCCCTCCATTGCGTCAACCTACGACCGTCTCCCACTCATCATCATCACAACAATTACTACTGCGACACACATATATATATATATATATATATATATATATAGACTACCAAATCGCGCGTCCGCACGGGACGCAGCTTGAAGCATCACTCGCCCGACCCACACAGTTCGCTCACAGGTCGCCCGTAGTTCTTATCCTTCCAGGCAGCGCACTGCACAGCGGCTGCTCATGGTGGATCTATCCGTATGCATGTACATACTCGAACATGAGAGCGCAGAGCGAGAGAGTGAGCGAGCGAGCAAGCGGACGCGCTCAATGAACACACGGCACTCACATGAACAGCGGAAGGTGGATGCGATATTGTGGGAGAGCACAGAAGAGCAGCGCGGCGTGGCCTCGTCGACGACGACGATGGCGGAGGCGGCAAACATACGGGGAATACATAGGCGGCATACCAGTGATGGTGCGCGCAAGGCAGATTCCTCCGTATCTCGCCCTGACATAGGGGGAGACTAGGATGCCGGGAAGAGGCGATGCGGGGGCAGAGGAGGCCAAATATTCTACTAGCTATCGCGACCCTTCCCACTCAGTGGAACTGCAGGCACGTACCCATCTGCTTAACGCTGCGCCCTAGCCTGCGGCGGCGGCGACAGTGAGCTATAGAATTTATCATCGTTGACGTCGACGACGACGGTGACGGCGACAACAACAACAACAGTAGTAGCCCTCTGCTCACAATGGGCCTACAATGACTGACCGGGAGTCGGTCAACGGGAAGTCGGCCAACGGACTGGCAATCATAGGGTACGGCTCATCACCGTATCAGACATATTCGTGTAGGTAAGTGCACGATGGATGTATGCAAGCTGCTGCCTGCGATGGGATCTGCGGATATGCACCCCGTAAATACATAGAAAAGCGAGTTTTTGGGACTGATCGTTCACAAATGTCATTAGTGTGCATGCACACACGAGGCTGTGCGAGAGTGGATGCAGTGACTAAATCGGCCGGATCAACTACTTTCTTCGCCTAGCGGGCCATCGTAAATTTAGTATTCATTCGCAAAACTCGTAATAGCAAGTCAAAGGGGCAGTCAGTTTCTAGATAAGCTATGATACCAAGCCAGTATTAACATCATTACATCATAACAACGTCATTATAGAGACAATTAATAGCAACAAAAAGTGAGGGTAATTCCAAATGAAAAATCATATGAATAACGATTCGAAACTCCGCGGGTCAACCCCCACTTTCCTACGCGACTACGTCTAAACTAAACTAGAAGAAGTTAGCAGTTTGGAAGGAAGAAAAAATAGTTCGTTGTTACCTATTGAACGAAAGCGCGGTGGTTGCGGAAGAGAGAATTGTGGCCCGCATGCAGAGTAGTGGTAGTTGTACCATTACAAGCGTATTCATTCGTTTCTCATTCATTTCAGGCTGAGCTGTAACAGCTCCAATGATAAGCCTTCGCTCCGCCTCGGGTATATACGTTCGAACGACTACCGGCGAAAATTATAGCCGAATTACTTCGAGATACCTCAAATACACAGCGTAGTGAGGATTCATCAGTCGGGCCCTGGGATAAAGTCAAAGACGAGTTTATACAGAGAAGTATATTATGCGCTGAACAAACTGATGAAAATAAAGATGTTTGGTCAGTTAAGCTGATGAAGGAGACACAAGCATTATACAAGATTATCAAGATGCAACAACGTAGCTGTTTCTCTAAATTCCATGTTCATGAACAACGAATATATCGCAAAGTGCATTGAAATTCGCCCGTCCAACTTTGACTTGGCGATGTTCGAAACGTTCGCCCTTCTCCGATAATTCCTAGGGAACGAACACATCTGGCTGTAGTAAAAATTGAAATTCGTCATATGGAACGATTGAGGCAATGACGGTGAAGGGAGATTGCGCAAGCAATGGCGTCGGCGTTTTGTTCGTCTACCGACCGAATGCACGTAAAGCCAGCACAATGGCGTTGGCACTTCTTGTGCAAAGAGAAGTAGAACGCAGGGGGAAGGATGGATGCCAAAGCAGAACAAGGAACAGAACAGGCCAAGCACGAGCGAATTCACTCTGACACCGAAAAGGAAATCGCGCCTCGAATTTAAGCACCTGGTTGCTTTTCGTTCGCCTAAAGGTTCGGTTGGCTAGGCGACCGAATGTTACTACTGCTGCCGCAACAGCTACTGTATTCACCCACTTGAGCAGATTCAATTCAGCTTGCCCCTTTTTCACGTAGCCACGTTGGCCTCCAACCCGAGAGCCTCCAGCCTCCGAGAGCTGGCCTGTTCTCCTGAGTTGCTGCTGGCAGTCGTCTGTTATCTTCGCTAGTCCGTAGCCAGTAAAATCCTCAAGCCTCCTTCAATCCCTTTAGATTGCCTGGCCAGTCTTTGGCTGAGTAGGCCGAGGCTATTGCCAGCCAACACTATGCCCTTGGAGGTTTTGTCCATTTCGAGGAGCAGAGCGCTTTGTTTAGACTTTTCGTCTCTTGTATAGGTCTCGTAGGTATCTTCATAGTGGCAGAAGCATCGCAGTTCAGTCATAATTTAGTGTCCATCATTTAATCTGCGCTAGGAATACTATGCAATTTATGGATATTATACATATTTCGATGGACGGACATACCGGGTAGAATATAACGTTCATCTCCCATTTACATCAATTTATCACAATTTAATAAACAAATAATGATTTAATAACGAAATTTAATAAATGCGCCCGCGGAACAGTAGAACGGTAAGAGCTTCCGATTACAAGTGTGGATTCAGGCGCTGTGTGCAGCCTGGATAAAAACGACTTACTGGAGCGCTATTGACAAACAGTACCCACCATCTTTGGCGGTTCGGGAAATCGAATTGAGTGCGAACACACAACCTTGACCCATCATTGTCAACCCGCCAAAACCGAGTGACAACCAACGTAGGCACAGTAGCTAGAAATTCGAGAACCGCCGCAACAGGTATCGCGCTCTGAGGCGTATACATAAGCTCGCTCATTACGTGGTATGTAGAGTCATTTATACCAACAAGCAATGACTACAATAGCAACAACAGCTGCGACTGCACAAGGGTGCGTACTTCGAGCGCTCTTGAATTCAAAAAGGGACATCCTCGCATCATGCAACCACACGCTCAGCTCTCTGAATAAAAAGTTAGACACTCGCAGAGGTCGAAGAGCCAGCCATGCATTGTTGGTGGCATCGGTTGCGGCAAACTAGCTGAAAAAGATATAATCGAAAGAGTTGAACACTGCATCGCAGAGAGAGAGAGAGAGAGAAAGAAAGAGAGACCAACGTGAGAAACGCGGGCCATGCGAGATAAAAAGTCCACGAGGGCCAAGCGGCAGGGAACGTGAGGATAGCCAATCTAGCCAAGCTGAGGCCACTGATTGCTCGCACCGAAAAGGGCTCGACGATGCTGGGGAACGGAAACCCTGGCGACTGTCTGCTCAATAGAAAGAAAAAGCCAGGAAGCGGGAGGGAGAGAGAGAGAGAGCATACCGTGGAAGAAGATGGAGATGGCTGCCACAGTGCCACAGATTGTATCAAGGGTGGTGCTGCAGTATGGATGCCACTACGCCACTGACTTGATCGCAGCAACATATACGAGATAAACATAATGGGGTAGTGATAGTCAGCACTGTTCAAGGGTGCCACTCTATCGCTTCCAGCTCAACTGGGCCGAGAGAGGCAGAGAAGGCGCACGAGTGTGCGTCAGTGGTTCCATCTTGTTAGCGTACGGATGTATGCATGTGTGTGTGTGTGTTTGTACAAGCATGTTTTGGAGAGCGTTTGATCAATTTCGACACTGCGCGCTTCCATTTGTAAAGCGTCAACAATGCGGGATTATTATTGTGATTCTCCACGCACAATTTCGTATTTAACGAGGTCACAAACGTTCGTTTAACTATCGTGCGTCGAATGCGGATCTCCCGAGAGGCACACAAGCGCAAGCAGCGCTATGTATTTATCTAGGGACAACGGACCACACACACACACACACTGTCGGCTAGACAGATGATCATGCGTTCATCTGTTTACTTGTACGAGGTGACTTACAGCTATCATAGCCTCGCCTTCAACGTCACGTCCTCAGCTGTGAAGTCGGAAAATACGGCCAATCTGAGCTCAGCGCCATATGTTGTTATGCTTGTGATACAGTGAGATCTCGTAGAGAAGAACTGATTGCTAAATCGCACAGGTTCCACGGAGTTCTTCTTAAGTTCTTGTTCCCAGTCATCGCAGCACCAGTAGCGGCTTGGCACTGGCAGTACTTTTCCCTTCAGAAGCTCTACGAAGCTCTCTCTCTCTCTCGCTCTCTCTTTGTTCCAATCCAACCTGGTACCTAGTCCTCTGCCCCGACGTTTGATGCCTTCTGTTCGTCGAGTGTTCTCCTCTAGTCGAGTTTCCATTCTGGTCGCGTGAAGCACGGGCGTCATCAATAGCAGTGCTGAACGAGCAAAACAAAAAAACACGTTTTAACCAACCGGCCCCTTGAGACTTTCTCGCCGCATGCGTTTCAAGCCTTGTCAAGCCGCAACTCACGTCGTATCTAAATCGCGTACCTTGCGTTACTCGCTCGAAGAAAACATGGGCTGGCCGGCTTTTGGACGGCCCATCGTCGGACACAAAACGACAAAGAGTCAGCTTTTGCTGTTTGCTTCCCTTGCGACACACGGGTGTGACCGCGTCGACACAAGCTCCTTCCCGGTCGGGGAACGACTACCACTCGTGAGCGAAAGCGGGTCCAGCGAGTGCGGTCGCAACTGAGCCCGTAATATTATATTAATAGCTGAAGAATATCAAGTATTGGCTCAGACAGTCTAAATTGTTTGGGGAGCGGGTTGCGTTCATCAGTAAAGCAATATCTGCCCTCTGGTTTCTGCTTTTTCAATCCAACTTTAGCTCCTGCCTCCAATTCCGCTGGCGATTAGAGAGAGAGAGAGGGAGAGAGAGAGAGGCGCCAAGGTGGGCCCTCCGTCCGAGCCCAAAGTGAAGCGTACTACTTTGCTCAACCGACTTTTTCCTCTCGCTATCGTTCACAATGATGAAAAGGGCGTCAGAGTTCATTTCAACCAATCAATGCGCAGGCTAGTTCACAGCAGTTGGCACGTAATTTGACTGTTGTGGCGCTTTTGCGGTGGTGCGCCCTGCTCACAACGGGGTTCAATCACTCAGCTGGGCCGCGGCGATTTGTTGGACAACTCGTTAAGTCAAGTCAAATCTCAGCTCATCGCGTTTGATGTTCGACGCTGCACATGTGACCAGACTGAACATCATCACAACCTATGCATATATATATATATATATATATATATATATACCTACATTGGGCGATCTTTGTACGGCCTCGAACAAAAATAGGTCGTTAGTTTACAGCCGTCTCAGCCGTTGCAAAAAGGAGAACAGCGATCCTCGTCACATTCGAGATGACAGGGGTATTAGAGGGGAACTACTGCAGGGAAGACTGTGCACGTTCGTCTACTTCACGACGCAATCAAATCAAGGTTAATATGCACTGTAATGGATTGTGTAGAATCCACGAGCTGACGCCAACTTGAACCTGCTTATCTATGTGTGTGTCCCTATAAATTCAGATGAAGTAGCAAACACTAGCAGGCATTTGTCTCGAACAAAGGAATAAATGAAACGAAAGCAAGAGAAGATTGATGTTTCTTGAAAAGGCCACCAACGCTCGTTGGCTCGGCTCTCCCTCCCGATGGATAATCGAGTGTTGCCCGTTCGGCTGCGTGGAGCTGCGTGTTTAGAAGGTCAGGTCGAATTTGTCTGGACCGAGTCAGGAGAAATCTCTTTCTGTGTACCTCCATCTGTCTTGACGGAGAGCGTGGAAGAAGGACCACGCAGACGGGGCAACAATGGCCACCGCCTTCTTATCACAGCCAGGGGAACAGACAACTCTGCTCGTGCTGACGTTGTACGGACTATCCGACACCAATTTCCTGGCCTATTTTCTCATTCACCGTGAAGCCTCATCGATACTGGTAGTATTGTGTTAAGGAACAGTAGCATCAGATAGAAACGGCTTTCAGTGATGAGATTTTTCTATGTTACCCGTATATTAGAGGCCGGTCGAGATGAATTATGGCATAGAATATCATGTTATCACTAATAGCAAAGACCATTTTACATTTATTTTCTTTGTTATCTCTTATATATATATATAAATTAAATTTTTTTTTCACCTAAATTGCTCTTCCCCTTTGGTCGTTCTGCCACTTACGTTAATTATCAATTATTCTCCAAAGGCGAATAAATCTATCATTTAAAATAAAACGCGCAGAACATTACTTGTAAGTGGATTGATCTACATGTATATTTGTATGTGTTGTATTGCGCTACACAAGAAAACGAGAACATCTTTCACCGCGATAATTATACATATGGCAATTCGAATTGCACACGAATATCACATTACAATGTCCGACATCGGATGTCTCTGACATTGATTGTATATTGTGAAGGTAACTCTTTATGTGGACGGCCATAAGTAGTCCATATGCTCGCCACAAACATCGTCATTATAAGGTCAAAGCTGAAGAATACAAGCACAGGTCGTTAGTTAATGAGCATCGACATGACGCATTTGCCTATGGCTCACTGTTGTTTTGTTTCCATCAAGGGAGAAGGCTATCAACCGCACCGGTGCTAAACACGGTATCCGCTTCGAGGGGAAAAAAAAAAACTCGATCGGGGTATCACTTATAAGAGTTCGCTGACGGCAATCGCAGGCTTCTCGGGTCGCACTCGATCGTTTTCTCGGTGTCCTCGTCGATTTTCCAAGCGGCTAGTGCATCTATCCCGTATCGATCCATCTGCTATTGTTACATAGTCGTATATTTGCAGACCTCATCATGCCGGCGTCCCCCGCGCTTTCTACGCTTCGCGCCAAGGCCACACCGAGCCGTCGAGATCCGGCCGTCCCACCGCTGCTGAGTTGGCCCTCGACGAAATCTGTTTAGATTGAACTGCTGTTCGCTAGTACCGCTACTATGGGTGGGTTTGTCGCGCTTGGCGAGCGCTGCGCTTGCGGCTCGACGCAATCCAGCTATCCAACCGTTTCGCATGCAGAACAACGGGAACGTTAGGTGCGCTCTGCCTGTAGAGGGCTGCTGCTCCGCTGCTCCCCTAATACCCAGCCGAAGCGTCGCGCTACCGTACGTTCACTCACTCTTTATCTTGCGGTGTCCTCTGTCTTGGCCTGTCTGTCTGCTCTCTCTCTCTCTCTCTCGCTCTCCACTTTTCACTCGCCGAACCGAACCTCGAGTGCTTTTGCGGCGAAGGCAGCAGGCATACCCGTCCATAGCCGCCGTCGCTCTGCGCCGCCGTCACCAGAACCATCGTCCTCATGGTCCGGCTCGTCAAACTCATAGCTCTCCTTGCCTTGCCTTGGCTCTCTCCCTCTATCTTTGAAAGCTTTGCTCCGACGGGAAGAGCTGCAGTTGGGCTCGCGTTAGGCAGGGCACCGTAAGTGGGTACGGGGACGCGAATCTGCTTGCGGAGCGAAAATCCAGCCGGTGTGTTGCACTCACACCACATGGCAGCGTACACTCTCGAGCTGAGCCGACCGGAGCCGACCAAGTGCAGCTTTTCCAGCTGGAAGCTTACCAGTCCATTATTCTCCGACCTGCAACCGGCGACTCTCAGACGTGGGCGGCTACCCGGCCCCCAGCAACTGAGCGGTACAGCAGCGTCGAGCGACAACGGCGACGAAGCCCATTTCATGGCCGGACCTCTTTCTACCTGTGCGTACCAGTGTGTGGGTGTGCGTGTTTGATACGGCCGGTGTACGCGAGAAAGGTACAAGGTGTAGCAGTTCATGCGCCACCCCACATACACAGAGAGAGAGAGAGACAGAGAGAATGCGAAACAGCTGCGGCAGATAGGAACTCACCCGGGTAGAATACAAGGGCCGGCGGCAAGCTGAATGTACTCGTCGGTTGGCTGGCGCAAGCAGCGTTCTTTAAACTGAACGTGATTAAGCTGCTGGGGAGTCACAGCAGCTGCTCGCTCGCCTCGCTACTGAACGGGGACAAAAACAAAAATTAAACGATACGAACACTCGCAAACATACAGCCGGCGCAACATGGAAAAGCCTTCGGAAAATCCTGTGGTACGCTACATTCGAGCTGTAGCTGAGGGAACAATCGAATGCAAGCTTATCCGCTACCTTGTCTCTCGCGTGCGTGCAGCCTAAATCACATTGTATATACTGTATACAATACGTGTAGGTGTTGTATGTAGATTGTTATTATTAGATAGGTTGAACCCTTCTTATTGTTGCAGTTTATGATTCTGTTCTTATGGCTGTACAAACTGTTACCTCTCCACATGGGCAGGCGGCGAACGATAACTCTATCCTTATGATCCACCGCACCCTGTAACGGGACATCTGTATTGACATCGGTACTAGACGGGCTGTTTGATTGGTTAGACCTACATTTAGCGCGGTGAATGTTATTCAATAGATTTATTTTGACAAGGAATCTTTGCTAGCCCGCTTTTCCTCGCTGTGTCAAAAGGCAATGCCATCGCCTCCCTCGGCCGTGACCATGACAGCCTTTACCAGACACCCGATCTCCAACTGCGTCACTAACTATTGCATATATTAAGACACAGAACGATACGAAATGAAAAATTTCACCATCTATTTTTCATACATTTCCTTACGGGTGCTCCATTTCAATCGATCCAAAGAGAAATCAGAAGACGCCGATGCGGATGCTGGTCATGTGCCACTGCGTTCAAGTACAAAATAAACATATGTAGAATACGTATGTTTCAAACAAACCAATAGAGAACGTCGAAATGCTATCGATACTTGGCAAAATGCACGATGTAACGTCAACAGCGCACCGTTCGCCCAATGCAAAGATGGCTCTTTGCTGCAGGGATCTGCCAACTTCACACAAAGTGAACGGGGCGTTTCCCATGGAAAAGTGCGCTCGCTTTGTGTGCATTGAGTATAGCGCAATTGTGCAATAGCGAACTCTGCCTGGTTGGCCATCGCTCGACGTTAGTCCCAATCGCAAACATCGCAATTTTATATCCTCACCCTGCACTGCCGCTCTGCCGAGGCAATGGCCACTGCGGCCTGAGCTCACGCCGTGGGGCAAGACTGAATGAATGGGCCCACTAGACGTTTGGAGCTGCCCGACGGACGATCACCGGTCGAACTGGCTTCTCCTCTGGACGCCACGGTAGGGGATTTCTCGTAGGATGGCAGCGCCGCTGCTACCTGAACAAAGATAAATGGTCACGGGTCAATATTAGGCATTCCCTCTAGACAATGTCTAAGGGGAACGATCAAAATGAGAAGGTTACATTTGCAAGCGGGCAATGCAGCAAAAGCGAGAGAACAGAGAAACGATTCAATGTTTTGCTTCGATCCGCATAATTCACCCGAATGTTCGAGTCACTTGTTGCCAGCGCCAATTACTTCGATCAGAGTGATCTCTGAGTGATGCCAGTTCGCCTGTTGATGCTTCCATCGTTGATGTAGAGGGCGGTAGTGTGTGTCTGTTGTTATATCACATCGCTACTGTTTTGTTATGGTCACCTATTGGCCTCATTGGCGTCATGAGATAGTGACGACCACTTGGAGTGGAACGATGAAAGGATGAGCATTATGAGTTAGCTTAGTTAGGCGGACTCCTGGGTCGCCAGTGCAACCATCAAATTCGTCCCCAGTCCACTGTCACTCCAGCCAATATTGCCTTTCAAGTCGTACAATAGTATATAAGTGTAGAGCCTTAGACTTACAAGGCAATAGAGCCGTTGTAAGGCTAACGCTCAACCGCACCCGATTCAGCCGGTTGGAACAGACGTTGCCGTCGAAGTCGGCAGCCTTTGCTGTCATTTCTACTTACGTGCTGACAGTGCTGTTCCTTTCTATTTACTTATAGGACACCCGTTCTCATCTCTCTCGCTCTCTCTCCATGGACGGCCTGCCAACCTGAGCTCACTGGCTTGTGCCAGTGAGAAGCTGGTGGGTTGAAAATTGACACAAACACGTCAATACGACGGGGTCCACTGATCGAGTAATTTCAGGTTTGTCTGAACGACTTCCGCGGTTCTCGGCAGCCCTCCCCGTTGGTGGCTTGCCTCGTCCTGCCCTGAGTTCAGTTTTCGCTACCGCTATCGCGCCGTCTGTCGAGCGACGATCGCTCACTCACTTTGATCCGCCTGAGTCCCTGGCGCCTCGACCGCCAATCGTCATAGGCGGGCAGCGTAGAAAACGGTATAATTTGGCAAAAGTCGATACCTGACCTTCCGGAGCAGAAAGACAGGGCGGAACGGGAGAGAAGAAGAAGGCAAAGAATAGTGACTTTACTATACGAGAGTGATACTATGGTCACACACACACACACAGCTCAGAAAGCTGAGAGCGTGTGAGGCATACGCCCCGAGTGGCTACAAACACTTGACGTCTGACTGATTCGCCGCCAAGTTAAGGGAACGCTATGTACAAACGCGGAAAAAAGATACGCCGCAGGCCGTGCAAGTGTTCCGCATCGTCCAGCATGCCGATAGCTTGCCACGATCGTGCACGTAGCTTCTGTCGAGGGCTCCCACCCAGAGCTTCCTAATTTTTGCCGCGTTACATGGGAGGTCGTCCTGTAGAGACGCAACCCGTGTTCACGTCCTAACCTCTGCTCGTATAATAGCAACAGCAACCAGTTCAATAGCTAAAAGTTTATTATTATGAAAAGCGTATGCCATGGCAGAGGTATGGCTCTGCCAGCCATCCCAGCATACCCGTATAAACATGCGTATTCAGAGGTTCGAGGGTATCATCTTGTGTTGGGGGCTGCACGCTCTTTGCGTGCGCTCGTGGACGGCATTTCTGTCTGCTTGTGAAAGACCTTGTTCTAGAGGCTCCAGCTGCTCTTCGGACAACCTCAATTCAACTCTTTTAATTGATATAAGATGATGGCTGTAGAGAAACATGAACTAACTTTACAGTTAGTTAATTGAAGGTAAATAGTACGATACACTTGCCGAAGTGAATGTAAAGTCAAACATGCCGGATTAAGCAGGCCCGGATGTAGAGATATAGTATAGTATATAATCTCGAGTCATTTTTAACAAAGCGAACGCAAACCTAGAGACCCAGCTATCCACCTGCCGTCCCTCTATTCCCTAACGTAAACAAGACCGTAATTTTAATGTCGCTATTATTGGTCTGCTCGCTCAGTCTAACCGCTGGCGGCTATTACGAAAGTATTCGTAACCAAGCATCATGCATTCGAGCGAATCTGTGTCGTGCTGAATGCCTGAACTACATCCAGAGAAGGGAACTAGCTAGACAGGCAATGTAAGCATGGAACAGTAAAGGTAATTTCTGAGAGAGCCACGATATGAGCCGCTATAGTTGGCTGGGCCTGCCGAGAGGCGAGGCTCATTAGTGAAAACCCAATAGTGGAGACTCGTCAGTTTTACATCTCTGCGGATGTATACAATGACGACTGAACATGTCCGAGAGAGAAAGATGCAGTACACCCTCTCTATTTCGCTCAGTTCACATCACCATATATTGACTCAATGTATTTAGGGAATATAGAAACCTTCGGGGATTCGAGGGCGAAACGACACTATGCACTGACGTAACCGACTCGCGAGCCTAGGGATTTACGTTCAAGCCTAATGGTACCCCGTTCGTAATCAATAATTGACTTCTCTGCGGTACCTGGCCACCGTATTTGTGTTTGTCCAAACAATAAATGACAAGTTTCTCAATTGAGGAGAACGACTAAGGCAAAATGGGGACTCAGCGTGTCTGTCAATCGAAACTAAACGCCTTATTTGATTATTCTGTTTATCTAATCCGTACGAAGTGGTGGCCGCTCTCCCCATGGCTTGAGCACCAATATGACTCAGTTTGAACATGAAGTTATTAGATTGTACTCACTTATACGCGTCTGACCGATAACAAGTTTACTTAACGCGACACAATAAGGACGTTTTTTTTACAGATGTCTACGGGGTTTTACGTCTGTAACTTTCTGTGCCAGACCATACCTATATTCAGGGAAATAATAGGTCAATACGTGCATCTGACTGTACGGCTCGGCACAGTCAGTGATTTCCGAAATCGCCACGAAGATTTAGACAATTCCCCTGGACCCCAATTATTTCTGTCTGTATCGCCTATTTCGGAATAACGCCAGCCCATTCTTTTGGTCGAATCGTTTTTCACTGCGCAAACTAATCCTTATTCCCACACAGGCGCATTGGCCCCACACGTGCCTGATAGTCTGAGTGAAACCCAGCCGGCGTCTATGAAGAACGAGAACGCGACAACACTTCACTTCGTTCCATGCGCACCTTTAGGATCAGCTCGCTCAAAGGGCCTTCGAGCCCACTCCACCGCCCCCAATCGTGCGTCGTCCAATCGGCAATTCAGGCGTCAAACCGCCGTTTCCACACCATGGTACGAGAATCGACGCGGTAGCAACGTTGGCCGGATGTTCTAAACAGCTCTTCCGGCAGCAGGCGACGATAGGGTGAAGAGTGGGGGTCAGTCAGCCTGCTCTGAGCCTCCAGCCTGTGGCATTGGTCACAGTCGAAGCACGGCACACATTCGCCAAAGCCCACAAGTACCCGACGGCTCAGAGGCGCAGCCAAGCCGAGATGTGGTACCCCGCCCGTGCGCCCGCGCGCCTCCCGTGTTTCCGGGCGGGCTGCCAGGAAATGAGCTGTCTGACTTCTTGCGAAACAACAGATAGCAGAATCGCGGGAGGCGGGGAGAGTGCGGTAAAAAGCCCGCTGCTTTCGCTTACGTTGATGTGGAGCGAGAGGCTTCTTTCATTGGCCGGCGCCTGTAGCACGTATCGCGAGTACTCACATCGCTATGGCCAGGGACTACCCGGTGGTGGAATACGGACTCAGCCTGACGTCCGTTCGTCTTCTCGGTCTTCCGAGCAGACAGAGGTGACGTGGGAGCGAGACCAGTTGTACGCCTGGCGCCTACCGTCAACGACGAGGAGGGCGAAGAAGCCACTACTGGAAGATGGAACACAAGCTTGAGAGGAACGCAACACACGCGAGACGAAGCAGATCGGGAGGCCGTGATAGGAGTGGTAGACGTCTGGTGTCGCGATAACGCAGGCGCCTACTTCTTGTGTTGAGGGTGTGAAGAGAAGGGGAATTCCGCTTTTGTCGTTGCTGTTCCTGTTGTTGCTGCTGCTGCTGCTGCCACGTCGTTGTCGGGGGATAGTGGGTAATTCTGGTTCAAGTACGCCATTGAGTGGTCGAATTCACTATATTCAGTCATTGTCCTATTTACCTGAAGAAAAGCAAATGAAGACATACACAAAGAGAGACGCGGCATAGATATACGTCCAGAGGTGGAGTTGTAGGACAAAGCTTTACGCCTTACTATAGCGTTTACGCGGTGGCAGGAGTTCGGTGCTCTTATTCAGGCACACAACAGGCGATCTGCATTGTCAGATCTCGTAGATGGTCCCGTAGATGGTCTAGTGGTGAGCGTCGACATACCGCTTGGGTTCAAATCCAACCACAAGTGGAGAATCTTTGTGTTTCTTTATCTATAGACTCTTGCCGGCTAACGACACGGTTGAAAAACAAAGCAAACGAGGACATGTCGTAATAATAGTAAAACCTAAGGGTAATGTCCAAGTAACACCTAATGATTCCGATCGTATAGTCCTCGAAAGTTTATACTTAACGAGATCGCTTGCTGTGCCATATGAAATTTCGAGCTCATCATACTCGCAAGATCGTGCACTGTTATTTTTTTGCGTTTCTTCGTGTGAATTCCATGACAAACAGGTGGGTGTCAACGTTTACGAAGTGCCGCCGCCATCGCAACACCACCTAGCTAGGGTACGTCCGCCTCGGGTTGATTTGCACAGTCGTCCCGATGGCGGTGTACGACTTTCTATTCCTCGGTGCAGAGGCTGCCCAGGGGATGGACCAGCGAAGATATTCGCTCATGCGGTTTTTCCTCGCTGTTACGATGTTATTATGGAGATTTTCTGTTCTTCTCGCATAGTTTCATCGATATATCGTCGAGAGCTGTATGAAAGTATACGAAAGCCGCGCCGCGGCTGCGAACGGAGCCGTCTCGGACTTTTTGTTCGCATTCACAGCCGCTGTCGGTTTTCCACCAGGAAGGAAGGGCAAGATGTGATGACCACCATCCCGACTTTGTTGGCCTATGTCGTACACATATATATATATATATGCAACAATCTTAAAATATTAACTATAAAGAGCGGCGATGTTCTTATCCTTTGTGCGGCTGGAGTGTGCGGTGACGACCAGTGTGCTTTGCTGAGTTTGTGAGGAGCCACTGGACCGCGCACGGCTTCAAATCTTGACTATCTAACAGGTCATCAACTATCCATAAATCCAGAGTGATGGTAACGGCATAGATATACCAGGGCGGCGGCGTTAGCAGATAGCAGCGGACAGCAACAGTTGCTGGTAACGGGGGCCTAGAGTCGGAGGGGAGCTCATAATGTTGACACAAGTGGCCATTTCGTGGCCCTCATCTTCCATTGCTATTCAGCGGCGAGCTGGACCAGCGTTAGCCTTCCGCACAGCGGCCCGCCAGCCAAGTTGTCGCAAAGGCCTTACCCCGTCTGTAATGGGCTATTTCCGTAGCTTCTGCCACTATAGCTGCCCGCATAGAACAGTATGCCTCCTCGTGTTTGAATAGGCGAATGGAGCACATCGACACACATAACACCGATCGGTTGATGCTACTGGTGCCCTGTCTCGCTTGTACCGAGTTACGTAGTCACAGCTCTTACTCATCGCAGATCTCAGCAGTTGATTGAGTAGCGATGTGTACGTGTATAGACATAGTAGCGGCGGAAGTAGTCGTTCCAGGCACTGGGGAGGCAACTGAGAGCGGTCACCATGAACAGGAATGTCTATCTCGCAATCAAGACTCAACGGGAGCCGCTACAATCAGTTGGCTTAGCTAGCCGATAGCTTGTTAGCTAGTGAGGCACTGGCATTTTACCTTCTCTGCGGGTTCAGCAACGAATCCAACAGCGAGGAGGGTTTGCGGCAAACCAGTATGATTTTTGTTAAAGCTACTGGCTCTACCACTAGAAGCAGTTGGAGTTTCCCCTGCTCGAATGTTAGCTATAGGCGTCATTTTTCTGGGCTGACTCACAGCCAACATTGAACGTCCACTGCTCTGCTCTCGGCGTTGCTTCATAAGAAAGCTTAAATACAAATGTGCAACGGTTGGGGTCAAACCCGTGCACGGTACTGTCTCCTTCCGATAGCCTTACCGCACACGAATGCACACGCCACCGGAGTCGACCCAACTATGGGCTAAGCTATTCGTACGTGCTTTGAGTGATGCTGCCCTTCTCCGTGAACAAGAGACGGCTCCTGTCAAGGTAATCTAGCATGGTTATGTTGATTTCGTCAGTCTTGTTGTTGCTTGCTGACAGGTTTCTTCGCAGAAACACTGGAACACTTCACTCCGTGAATAACTGCGGTTCACGCAACGCTTATGGGTCAAAAGCGTGCGTGATGAAATACCAGCAAGCCCGAACCGGGTGTATTCGTGACCTCAATATGGTGAATGAGGTAACAGGGGGCCGACAAAACGCAATAACATCGTACTACTGTTAGGGGGTTGAATATGTGCTAGACTAACTAGGGGCTCACGCTGTACCAGAGGACGAGAGCCGACACTTTCGAGTTGACGTACAGGAAGAGGCTAGCACAGGTGGAGATTAAGGTTTGAGGGTGTTTCGGAAGAGCAGCAAGCTTCTTCCACTATCGTCCTCTTCTACTTAATTGTTCTCGTTGCTCGTATCCTTGCTGGTCTCGCTCGTCGTCGTTTGTGCCAAGCAGAGGGAATTCTGCGAGAACAGCACGCCCGCCTCAATTTACGTGAGGATGGCATGTGAGAACAGGACTACTACAATACCACTGTCCAATCGAATGCGCTCGGCAGAAGCTGGGAAGTTTTAAAGGTGGCGTGTCTATTGAAGCTTGTGGCGGATTGCAACGGGGTTAGAGAGTGATACTAATGCGTTTAAGCATGTCCAGGACCGTTACCTGCTCCCAGGACCGCTTTCTGTTTTCACTTATTGGAGGTTCCCGACCCAATAGAAAAGTAAACGTTCAGAATGCTTAGCTGACCAAAATATTGGCTACATATTAAGCGATGAAATTTTACGAGGTCTACAGAAAAAACTTGTCATATTCCTTTGATAAACGGCCTCTTTTGACAACCGATAGTTTGAGTTAATCGTGCATGTAGTAACTCACGCTACTTCCTTCCTTTTATTAAGATTCTTGTCGAGAAATTGTCCAACTTTCGTCCAGCGAATTTCAAGGGCAATGTCAGCTGTCGACTACACACGACTCTTCGAACTCGATTGTTAACATCGCTTGTATGTCACACCGGAATACCGGCGTTTCAAAACACGATGCTTCGCTGCAAGGATAATAAAAATCGATGCAATATAGATTGCTCGGCATAATAGTAAACTAGTTAACTACTATTGAATTGTACATGGAATCCGCTTTGTCTGAAGTGGATTCTTCGGTGGGTTCGGCGGCGATTCCAGCTACGGCCAAACAATACGATTCGTTTTACACCGATAGAAAGAGGACGAGAGCGAGAAAAAGCGAACAACGCCACCGCGGCATTAAATGTCGCCCCCCATCCCTAGAAAATCAGGCAGATTCGCTTCTTCTCTTTAGAGGTGCCTGCGGCTGACGGCGGTGGTGGCACCGGTAGGGGCGGGTCGAAGGGAACAATTAACCTCTCTTAGTGCAGAGGCCGGGGGAGAGGTTGCTAATGCGTTTGGGATTCCTCATTAATGTCTGTATTCCATCCGCCGATTTCCGATGGCCGTAGAGGCCGGGGCCGGTAAGCACGATATAAGTAGGTAGGGAAAGTTTTAAGCAATTATATTTGGCAAAGGCAATTCAAACGAAATCAGTTATGTCAAGCGCACGAAACAACGCGAACCACCCGTCGGCCTTCGGCGGACAGGCGCCGCGTGGGCGGAGAAGACGCGCAGATGAGGTTTCGAGGTTTGCGAGCAATTGTCACAAGAAAAAAGGCAGTGACTGCCATTTTTCTCCTCTGCCTACAGCTGATTTGTTGGCAAATGAACGAAGTTGTAATAGTTGGCCAACGCGGATTGAGGCCAGGGCGTTTCGATAACGTTTGGCGAGTTCAGAGCGATTTGCGTCAGGCGAGTGAGTCTACTGATTGTGACAGGAGCAAGGTTTTCTGTTCACGTCCACGACTTGATCCGACTCGCTGTGTGCTTCTTCTAGAAATGATTTGCCAGCCAAATGGTGAGGTAGCGATTCACGTTGGACACGAGAACATTTCTAGCTTACAGTGTTAGTTTACGTACATCCATCCTGCATGATTGACGAAACATTTACTGCTCTGGCGTACGGTGCTATGATGCTCATCACACAATACAGAGATCTTAATCACGCTTACCTGAAACGGAAATGTTGACATTAGACATAGATATTGTCGTATTGGAATCTAGTCAGTTTGGCTAGTACACTCTGCATTAGCCAAATATATGTGAGATAAAATGCACCACTTTGTATATAAATAAATATATATATATATATATATATATATATATAATCTACAATCATTCGTTTGCGTTACCTATCCAAAGTTAACATTCGTGTTGTTAGCAATAGCGATTCAGAACATTCTGCATCCTCATCTCATTCTTCGTGTTTTTCGTATGCCCTCATGCGTACGCTGTTGTAATCTGATTATGGTCGGAGATTGAGAACCACTCGACGCGCCGCAATGATATATCTATCAACAACAGCCAGAGAGCTGCACCCATAAAAAAATTCATCGATGAACTCACGGACGGGTCGAATAGGGAAAAATGCATCGAAGCGTGGATACTTCGACCGATCTCAGTAGTCCCTACATTGAGCAGACCGGTAGAGAGCGTGGCGGTCGTGGGGGGGGGGGATCAGAACATATCAAATATACACGAGAAACCCTGATCGAGAGCAGCACAAACAAGTGAACAGAACATGGGTGTCAGACGTCAGATCGCAAATCTATTCACACATCTCTCTTTTCTCAGTTTGTCCTCGGGTGAGAATCTGAGCAATGTACTATTTATTGTATATGGATCGCATGTATGCAGCGTTATCTAGACAAGAGTGCATGTCCTGTAAGGGGCATGTTTACATAAAAACAGGGCGCGACAACAATAACACAAAGGAACGAATAAGATTTTAATAGATTAATAAATTACTTGATGTCAACAATCATTTGATTCATCAACCCGCAAGCACGGATATGCTGGGTATTATTTGCTTCCTGTCGATACTGTCTACCTTAATAAATAGATTGTGTTATAAATACGTGCTCGTAATTAATCCCGGCGACGAGGAGAGTGCATTGGCTGGCTCAGCCGGTAATGTTCTTTCTAATGACTGCGAATGGGTACCTACTGGATTCGCCACGGCGTGGAGGTCTCGTGGAGGAACAGTAGAAATTAGGTTATGAAAATTACTATTAATAATAATAATAATAAACATAGTCTTTTATTCGAACATATAATAATTAAGAATTATTTCCAGGTATATATATATATATATATATATATATATATATATTAATAATATATTGATTGATCTAAGTGGTTCGGACAATTCGTGGTGTTGATGATTTGTAGACGTATGTACTCCGACTTGAATTACTGACTTGCACTACTCTGATTATTATCATTAATATGAAATAAGTAAATCAAGTGTCCCTCACTAATTCGAATGTTATCTAAAATCAACAAGATTTCGGTTCAGTTTTCTTCGCCTGATATCGTGTCGTGTTACTATGATAATCGACGCATATCGTCGTAAGTAGATCTAGGTAAAGTTAGAAGACGTGTGTGATTGCCTCCTAATGCATAAGACTACAACCCACTGACTCGAATAGCAGCCTCGCCCGATGTATACGCGTGTATATCCGAAAAAAACGGTCTCTTAGGTCTGCCCTCTCGACCCAGAGACCTCGGGACCTCGACCCTTAGCCCCATGCATGCTGTGCTGGTAACGAACTCCATTTGCAGTGGCTTGGCCGAGGCAAACTTTTAATAGAGCATTAGTTAGCCGTTTAATCTTTGCCCAGAGGTCCACGTCTGTCTGTGAAGCCATCGTATATTAGGCTTTTGGCTGCTCCGATCACAACCGGCGCGCCTCCTGCGTGCCTGACTCTAGCCGCCAGAGCAATCCCTAGATCTTTACATCAGATCCAACCCGTTACACCCCACCGCGAGAATAGAGACGCCGAGCTAGTCGAGCTTGATTCAACTCCCGCTTGTGGGCCCACTTCGCTGCTCTTGCTCAAACCAAGCGAATTCTGCAAGTCAATCGGCGAAATCCCCACCCGTTCAAGTTTTAGCCTCGCACACTCGCAACTGGCCGTGGGTGACGGGCCGATGGTTCAGCCAGGCGCTTCCCAGTGCGGGGGCCAATGCCAATTTGTATGCACGTTCGTCGGTGTCTAGAAAATGCTCACAGATATGCTTGTCGACATTAGCATTTATTTACCCACCTAGATGCTAAGGGGGAAATATGGCCAGGGCTTGGTACAAGGGACTTACCTCCGTTTTGGCTTACTGTGCGCTCCCTGTATTATTTTGAGAACAATTTATCAAGAATACGACACATTTTACACACATTCATAGGTATTGTTCGAATGAACATTCTGCCAACTTCATAAAGATGAGACGCATCCAGACTCAATGATGGAGGAGGTGGCGGCGTGGCGCACCATTATTGCGTCGTTCAAAATTGCCATTAGCGAGCAGCGCAAATGTAGGGGTTCTTATCTCGTGGGATAGGGAACACAATGTCAGCGTCGCAAGAACTAACCGTGTTGTCTTACAGTGCACGCATTGCCAAACATTGTTCTACGATGGGCTGAACACCGGCCATGCTCTATTGGCGACATTCTGGATCTGAATCGTCAGTGACCTTTGCAAAACCGCGACATTCTCACAGTAATGGATCAGGTTTGAAGTGAGCTCGATTCGTAATACCGTCTCTGACCATCATATTAATGGGGGTAATGGAAACGACGGCTCAATAGCCGGAGCATGCACCAATCACTGAACCAATGCCAATGAAAGTGGACTCTTAGGCATGAAGTACATTTGTTTATTGCCAACTTGGCCTAAAGATTACTTAGTATTAGACACCATTGTCAACAACCGCAAGGTCAACCAATGTAACACGTGGCTTAGGCTTTTGTCTAACCATGGATCCCTTCCCAGTGTTTGCTTTGCCGCGTCCGTGCGCTCGAGTTACTGGAATTAAACTACTGTGTTAGGTGACTGCTTGGTTCATCCGTCGGTTCTGCAGAATGTATAACGACAGCACTGTCATGTACTTGGCATTTTAATCAACATAATATGTTTTCAATTCAATAAAACCTGACCTGGAATATAGCAATTAGATCCCTCGGCTCTTAAGCCATAATTATATGTCTTACATGAATAGTGCATAATAACATTGTGCGATTGGGGCATGGTCTGAATTTCAGGGATTCTGCGATACTCAACGGTTAGAGAGTTGATTGGAGAGTTCTCGCTATTACCATTATAATCCTTGCGCCCCATGAGGCGTCTCTGAACTCAAATTAACTCCAGCTCCCGCGCTGAAATCCGCGCTCATTGAAGAACTCGCGCACGTATTGTATATCTGTACAATACAGTCGTCGTCTACCAGCCTAATTGTCTGATTTAAATCCAGCCTTTACAGTCTGTCGAAGGCCGTCAGATGATTGTTATTGCAACGAACACCTGTGCATATATGTATGTGTTGCTCCAAGAAGAGTGGCTAATCAATGTATGCGGCTAAAGGTGCGCACCAGCAAGCTCATAGATTCGCATGAACGTCAAACACAAAACACTGCCCTAGAAACAGATTTAAGCCGCAATCTTCCTGGATCTCGCAAATCAGACAGCTTTTATACGACCTCACAACTAAATGCCATGATTTAGCTGATTCTTGAAACAATTCTAACGAATTCGTTTAGAGCTGGTAGCTCCGCAACCCAAGGCCGCAGGTCTTAACGGACTCAGCGACCGCCAGAAACGTGAGGCGACAGAGACGATTTCCAACTAGATCACAACGATATCGTCAACCTTGTCGTCTCGTTAACTAGACGCGCCCTGCCTCAAACCCAACTAATCTTAAAACTCATTGTGATTTAGTTCGTCATCGAACTCGCCGAATATCGTGATAAAGGGTGACGAACTTAGGCTGGCACGTCTGTGTTCGGTACGTTAACGTATGTTTGATATATAGTGACATGAGGTGAAAGGAAGAAAGAGAGAGCGAACGAGAAACAGAGGAGGCTGCCTATGATTACTGCCCACTTGACCGAAGGAAGTCCACGATATACGCCCGACTAAAGTCGCTCATCGTGACGATCAACTGAAAGATCTTCCACTGAATCGACCGAGCGCCTGCTTAGTGGCACCACTGCTCGTAGATTGCAATCTCCATGTGACCTGGCAGACTCGGCCGTACGGTGAGGATGTTTATACCGCTACTGCTTCTTCGGTTCTAACCCGTGCCAGCATTGTCCCTTTGTATGAGCAAGGCCATTGCACTCAACGTGGCCCGCTGCGCGTCCGGCTTTCAGTCGGCCCAGTGGCTCGGTGGCCCACTGGCACTAGTGCTCTCGGTCAGCTCCCGTGGACGGCGGTCGCGTTAGACGGTCCAATTTGGTCTAAATTGCAAATAAATTACGACTTATGTTGATGATGAGCCCGAGAGAGAGAGAGAGAGAGAGAGAGAGAGAGAGAAATAGACGGCCGACGGGTCCGAGGCTGCGTCCGCGATTCAAGCGCGGCTGAACGACAAGTGTTATAGTGCCGCCACTCGTTACTCTCTCACCAGTCTCTCTCTCTCTCTGTCTCTGGCGGACTTTCTTCTTGTGTCCTGTCGGCTACGGCCTAGGAGCATGCCGCGGAATAGAGGAAAAGTCAGAGAAAGAGAGAGAGAGAGAGGGAGGGCCAAGGCTGGAATGGGAGAGACATTGAGCAAAATGGCACAAACAGCAGCAATCCCACCGATGCTGCAACCACGTTCGGTCTGGGCACTGGCAGCGACGTTGATGGCAGCCGCGTGCGGCTGACTTGTGGACTGACTCGTGGACCCCACTCGCTCGCCTTTACCAGAAACACTGTCGTCTGCCTCGCCTCTGTTCGTCTTTCCCACTTCTACTGGCGGAACTGCTGGCATAAGCAGTTGCCAGAGCTACATTTCCAGCAGTGTCAGTGTCACGCTGCGCAGTACAAGCTGTGCCTGTCCGCTCGCACTACTTACATAACGATGTAAATTGTGTCATGGTCTCTGTGCATGAACACCATATCTACCGAGTGTGGTTCGTTTAGCCAGCCAATTTCTCTGTATTGTGACCAGAGCTCCTGACCCTCGTAGTTGCCCCGGCAAGTTGGCTGACTTCATGTCAGATGTTGATTCAGCATCCAACAGTGAATGGAATACACGATCATCAGACGAAGTTTCTGTTATATCAACATATACCATTTGTATACTATATATATATATATATATATATATATATATACTATAGATATATATATATATATATATGTGTGTGCGTACAAGTGCGGTATGCTGCAGAGCATTTAGACTGTCGTCAGACGCAGCAAGAGCCCCCCCGAACGTCGACGGTCCGTTCGCCTGCAGGCATACTAGGGGCCGAGCAGAGCTAACACGACTATACCGGCGGCAGAGAATAAAGGCAGAGGAAGAGAAAGGAAATGGCTTACTACGTAATAAGGTCCGGGTGGGTGAGGCCTGCCTGCGCGAGGGTTTCCTCTATGTAAAGAAAATACGACGGCGGGATATGGTCTGCCTGTTCGCTCAGCCTGTTCGTTAATAAACTTCGTATTTATCTATCTGCCCATGGATGCACTGCGTGCGGATGTGGGAAAAGCATCTCGATATGAAGATATCGCTGCTGGTTGTCTGCATATTGGGTCACCCCAGGGACGGTATTTATTATCCGACATCGAAGGAAAGAGGGGCGTTTGCAGAACCACCCCAGCCACCGTTAGCCATGGAGAGTGGGTGTTGTCAGGGGGGGGAGACCGCTGCTCCATCAGCAGGAACATATACTTGTACTTATCTATACGCATGTGCCAAGTGTAATCTTTCACTAATCGCCGATATCCAAAATCTATTCACCGATAAACACGGATTAGGGCGCTCAGATTTTCTGGCGTTTTGACTTCGCCATTCTTCAGTCGCGCCATTCGACTATCCCTTCATTTAATCGCAAAGAGCTGTGTTCTTTCTAAACGATGAGGCTCACCGGTCGGTGTAATAGCGGCCCGCTTCTGCACTAGACGATTTTTGCCACCAAGTCGGCTAGGTCGGCCTGTTCCCGTTACTTCAGTCGTACGGGGACAAACATTCTGGGCAGGATCCTGTGATGTGCACGCGGACCGTATTGACCGGATTTACCCTTCTAAATGCGCATGATTTTCAGTGGCCCAACTATCAGATATATATGATGATGCAGGCCCATTTCGCGCCGAATTGCGGTTGAACCATCAGCTCAATTACTGTGCCAGACATAATCAATCATGTAGATACTGTTTTTATATTATCAGATGCACTGTTTTCTGCATTTGGTGTATTCAGAAAGTATGATGGTTTGTCCACAGTGTATATAGTCTATGCTTGTGATTTTCTTTAATATCCCCCGGGTAGAGGTCGTAACATGGATATTGGCGCACTGGTCGACCTCCTTACTAAGATCGGCCTTTAACCTCGCTCAATGATTCGCATTAGACGTTCAGTGTAATAGGTGCCCATTAACTGCACACGCCACTTCGGTAATTTCGACCCCCGCCGGGAAGCTGGTTATTCTCTCTACATTCGCCTAGAGCAAGAAACATTGAAATATTAATTATAATAGACCTATGATAACTACCATTATCATATTATCACAATGACTATAATTGTTATCATCACATTTATTTATCACTTATATATATGTATATATATACATAACCACTTCGGTAGATATCTCATGATTAAACATATGATGGTAATAATGATAATCGTAATAATGGACCGTACAGTTTTCTTGCAATGATTGTCTACCGCTAAGCGACGGCCCTGCTTTCGTGCGAAGCGGACATCCGTATTTACTTCTACAGGTGTAATTAATGGTGCACGATATATCATTAGAGCCCCTGATTATAATTAGTATTATTATGATACTAAATTCGTCCGTTAGCATTTTATCGCATTAAAATGTTCTGCTCTAATGTCAAAGTTCAGCAGTTTACTTGAAGATTTGTTTCGGATGGAATGGTCTCTTAGATAAATGTCGGTCTTATCGGAAGGAGCGAAAATCGAAGAACATCGCTGGTCGGAAAACAAAATGTCGATAACATAGAAGTTGGCCAAATGAAGGAAAGGGATTAATGGACTTGACCCCCATAATCCCTAGCAATTCCCGACCTACTGTATGTTTGAATAAAATCTGATGGACTTGACTCCCTTGTTGAGGTGCCACATAATCCTGTTGGGCATGTATGCATTCGAAAACAAGGGGTTGCATTATATATTAGGACACCTTATGCTCCTCTCAGTATATATATATATATATGTATATGGGATAAAAACTCGGTACGACGTGCTAATGCATAACAAACTTTATGATTCAAGAAAGGGCCACTTTCAACTGTAGTACTCTCTCCCGAGTATACACCCAACTATTATACTATTTGTAATTCAGAGCTATATTGATCATCCAGATGTGTACGGTGTTAGAAAAGCGTGCTGAGGGAGAGATCGTATGTGCTGATCATTGTAGAAACGTCGGCATCATTTAAGGACACTATACTCGAATAAGGTTATCATGCTTATATATATATATATAGCGCCTTTCAAGCTCTGATAAAACAAAAACAAAAACACTCCTCTGTCTGTTGAACTGGAATTTACTAATATCACTGGTCTCCCCTCCGCGAGTGCTCAAAAATACGACACCCCAATGAGGTCACTTAGTCTCGTTGCTAGGGAATAGAGTCGTTTGTCCTACAGTGTGAGTGCACAGTCGAGCCGCATCCGAAGTACATCGGACGCCTTCATGCTCATCTTCATCTTCATACTCATCATCAATATCTTTTTCACTTAGCCAAGCCTAATAGTAGAATCGAAGGTGATTTGAACAGTTTTTGCATCGAAGGGTCATTACTGCTCATCATTTTGAGAGGGGTTTCCAAGTCAGAATTGACTAGATATCAATTGCTTGCGGTACCCAAGCTCGCTGTGCAGAATCTGCTGGTTCTGCAAGTCCAGATAGAGAGTGAAATGCCAGGTCAGAAATGCATTTTACGCCACCAGACAGAACGCACGCGCCTACCAGGATGAATTCGCTATTATGCGAATCATCAGGTGGATATTGAAGCGGCGAATTGCTTGCGTTGCAATTTGTGTAGGTTTTCTTTTGCAATTTCGTATGCGCATCACCCACTGGATGATTTAGATTATTTTAACGATAACATGCTAACCGATAGGTGAGCTAAATATAATCGAAAGTAAGGCTCTATACCCGAAACCTGTTACGCTCCTATGGTTATAGCCGTAAGATGGCCATTTACGAAACGAACGCTTTCAACCTATATCTATGTACGTGGTGTACTCATGGGAACTACACAAAATACAACAATTTGCTGTTTGATAACGCATCAAACATTAGACGCATACACACAAACTGACGTGAACGATTAAAACAATCTATTATGGCCATCAAATTCGTCATTATTCATTTCCTCTTCATCGTCATACTTTCTTTTTTTCTTAAAGGTAAATCCCGTATGGACACCAGGCCTCACACTAAGGTATTGGCCTGGTAGTATCAGACTCTTACTGACTAAACCCAGAACCGATTTTGACTTGGGGCACTGACCGGGACTGTCGAAGGATTACTTTAGTCAGTGCCTTGTAGGGATCGGCAGTCTTCATCTTCATACTCATTATCAATATTTAATAGTGGGTATAAAATTGTTCAACAACGGATATTTGAGTCTCTGTAGATTCGCGAATAATGAGGATAAACAGGATCGTCCGACATTGTTTCCGAATCGTCGCCCAAGCTTTTCGAGACCCTAAGGTCGGCGAAAGGGCACGCTGTAGGAGGCTGTGCAAAATACTCCCAATCGGGCGTGGAGCTTCTCGTCAGCCAATACGTGCGATCGGGTATGGACGTATTCACTTCTCTAGATATGATCGCTGGAGAGACGGAGAAACAGAAAGGCGCCCATGTATGCACTGAACATTAACTGAACGTGCCCAGTCGCTGTGCCAAGTCGTGCCATGTAATTAACTGGACATTAGAGTACTGGTGTCTTGCTGCCCCGGAACAGAGGTACGGTGTGACGGCACTTGTCGTACTTATAGCTCGTCTATGTATGGCGAGCTCCTCTGTGGGAGTTACACCGCGAACGCGCCGCCCAGCATCACTCTCTGGCACTGGTCATATCGTTCCCGTGTCGAGCGACAGGGTTTTTGACACTTTGCATTTACGTCGCATGCGTTTGTGAGGTTGTCTGAGATTGCCTGTCAATGTATTATACAAATTAAGTAGGGTATATTGAGATCAATCCGTTTGGGGCTACGGCGAATGGATGGATTCGTGCGAATGGCCATCTCGTTTCTCCTTCATCCTCCTTGTACCGAACGCTTGACACAAGGAATAGGCGAGATAGAGGACGGGAGAGAGCCTTCGATTTATGGGTAAATTCGTAAATATTGTTTGTAGCGGAATCCGTGTCACCGAAGATGTCATGAATGGACGAGTAGAGACGATTAATTTCTCACCTTAACTGAATATCTCCCCCCCCCCCCGCGTTTGAATATCAAAAGGGCATTATGCAAGGGTTGTCGATATAAGGTTCAACTTTATTGCCCTCCTGGGCCGTTCGTGTCGGTATTATCATAAAACCGGTGGCTTCACCCATGGCTCGGAAATGAAGACTGATAAGTTGAATCAGGGAACAGGTCAGAAATATGATTTGCATATCCCTCTCTAGTTGAATCATTGGAACGCATTCGGCAGCGCCGGCTGTCAAAGTGAATTAGTGCAAACCACTGCTTATTTCAGCAATTGTAAGTAAATAGGTGTCTGGCCAGTGACAATGATGTTAGAATTTCCAAATAATTCTGCACTGATTTGAGATTTAGAAGATTAGTTAAATCAAGGATTTTCAATTTAAAAAAAAAAAAATATATATATATATATATATATATAATGCATTTGTATTGCGCAAGCACATGTCATTTTGCCACATGATACGTTTATATAATACATTCAATGTATTAGGTGTCAAATCCGGTAGGTAAATGTCAAAGGGCGAAAGCCTGAGCTAACTAGACCCCCGAGGTAACAACGTCGTGGTTGGTCACTTTAACAGACTAGAGCGATATCAAGCTTGTATCATCACACTGAAGTATAAACATGTCATTCAAGCAAGCTGGACCGATTCCGCTTCGTCATTTGCACTATTTACTCTTGTATCAGATACAGACTCATTATACAATGCTCACACGCGTATTCCTATTGTAACTTGCCGCGCCTCTCTTGGCGTTCCTTACGGCGCGCCACCATGTTCGACTCGTCGAAAACGACATCTCGCCGTTAAAGCGGAAGCCGAGACGATATTGACCACCAGTCGCCGTCTGGAGCCCGTTGCTAACACGCATTTAATTTCGCAGGCCCCTACCAGGGCCGGCCAGCACTGCCAGCACCAAGCAAGCTATTATTACTTGAGTGGTCGTGTGCAATAAGGCGAAGTAAGGCTCTCTCGACTGCCCATTAGCGACCACTGATGAGGTTGGCCAGGAGGCGACCGACACGGCACCGCGCGGCTCGGCTGTTGCGGGAGACAAGCCTCCACCAACGCCTTTTGTGAACCCGTCGAACTCCTAAATGCGTCGGCCACCACGATGCATATTCCCTAAACGCTCTGCATGTAGGTAGTCACGTCTGTCTCAGTGCGTAAATGTGCCCAAGTCTATTGCGATTTTCCAATCGTTACGCCGTCACTGTCGACAGTGACCTTAACAATGGCACGCTAACGGGGGAATATCAGATAACTCCTTTAATATCGATCGGGGAGCCATATTCAGTCTCCGGTGGGGATACCTCGTGCGGCTGCGTTGCACATCCCGTTGGCCGCTTCTTCACTGGAGCAGGAAGAGTCTCTATTATCCGTAGCAGTTCCTTACTACGGTTGTAACAAGAGTGCCGAGCCGATACAGCAAGATCGGTCGCTGTGCAAACCTCAAGTACAACGTACAAGTAAGAACGACTGAAGGTTGAATATTGGTCCGCTGTTTGAGAATGCTGACCGCCCCATTGGGATATCATCGGCTAGAGTGCATACGCGTGTACCGTCGGTTATGAGTAGAGTCACAAATTAAGTTAGAATACCCAGTCGCGGACAGGATCCGTTGCGAAAGTAGATGTGTGACTTCCGTGAACTCTCCGTTTATGAACGAAGGAAGTGGGGGCCAACATGCCATCTGTCGATGATGACATTGCTATATGATATATACTCCGATCTTTGATCCTGTATCATAACCCTTCTTTGACTGCACATGAGGTCCTCACATGGCAAATACAGCTTGTGCAAGGAAGTCGGTTGGACAATACCTAACAATACAATGATATGTTTCTTGCACGGACCTATATATATATATATATATATAGGTTGTGAAATCGTAATTGCATGAACAATTTGGTGATAATACACTCTTACTTTTACCCTATTTTTTAATCGAGAACTCAAGCATTGTAAAATTGCAGTTCCGGAAATAAACCGCAAATGTTATGTTATATATATATAAACCATTACAAAACTTTGAATACCTAATTTGAATTGCATGCATGTTTCTCGCACGGACCTATATATATATATATATATATATATATATCAAAACTTTTAATACCTATTTTGAATTGCATGCATGTACCACAATGCAGTTGAATATGTTTTGGTTTTCCGCTTCCGTAAGAGTTTCATGCCTCACACTCTGCTGTTAATAGCAATACGCTAAGTGACAGTGACATCACCTACTGTACAACACACAGAGAAGCAAGAATGGAGCCGTACATCGTACCACTACATCGAACGCGTATGCAGTATACCTTATGCACCATGTTCTTCTACATCTTGCAGCTATCTTGTTCACTGTTGGTCACAAGAAGAGCCGGCGAAGTGTCACCAGACAGCGCCGCCGGGAACGAGCTGGCAACGTATCGGATATGTCTGTTGTATGTAACCCTACGATCGACGCCGTTCGTATTACCTGCCACACTGTGCGCTTCGTCATTCGCGGGCCTGCCATTGAGCTGCCTCTATTCCTGCCAAGCTCGGTCCTTGTGTTTTTCTAGCAACCGTTGTCAAAGCGCTTCGTACTTCTCTGGGAACTAGTGTACGAATGGCATCTGTCTATGTGCTTGTACGTATGTATCTGTCTGTGGGGTTGTGCGTTCCAGCACCCCCTGCGTAGCCTGCTCGAGTCCAAGACTTGTGCCAGAGTCGCGGAAGACCGACACTCAGGGAAGCAGTTCTGCCACCGCGTTTCCGCCGACGGCTTCCTGCGACTACAGCCTCCCACTGAAACCAACTAGTACCGCAGCAGCAGGGCGAACTGTCCTCGGCACAGTGCAGCTACCTCCCTATCTTCCACTCTCCGGACGGCTCGCTTTGACCGAGGCTGTCGGTGAGATCCAGGAGCAAGGTAAACAGCGCCCGGCCAGCTTCTTAGGCCACTTAAAAACGCTGCAATACCGGCCTCCCACAGAATAAAAACGAGCGTATTGAGCCTTGCCCTGTCCTGTGGTGGTCGCCGGGTGGATCGAGCTGACTACTGCTAGCACGGGTGCTGTGCACAAGTGACACATGTGCTCGAAAGAGTGTTCCGGAGGGGCCAGACCAGGGCGTGCCGGAGTGGGCGGCGGTCGAGAAGCAATAGATCGGTTACAGTGACGTTCACCGGGTTTCAGAGGTAAGGGTACGGGAAGAAGGAAAAGATGGGACTGTAGTGAGCAGAGTCACAAAGAGAATTAGGTAGTGGGGCTGCCTGTCGACTGCGGCCGTTACTCTCGCAACGAGGGCGAGGAGGGAGAGAAAGCGAGATAGAGAGAGCACTCATCACTATCAGCACCATCAAATAGGTGAGACATTCTGCCAAGGTGCCGGATACTTTTAGTATAGAGCGCCATTCGTCACGGTATTAAGCACGCAGGTGCCTGTCGTGTAAATAACGTGTAGAAAAATATGATGTCAAAGGTGAGTAAACGGAGGCAAAGACGCTCTCCGATTTATAGAGGGGAGGGTAGAAAATAATTTGAACATTCTGTTCAACGAAATTCGGTTTGATTTTTATTCGATTGTCTACGAGTGGTCAATGTACGTTTTACATGTACGAGTGTCCCGCAGGACGCTCGTATAAGTAAAAACGCACTCTGCTTTTCTAGGAACCAACGGTTTGTACATTTGGTTTTCCAGACAAAGATCCACTCTCGATGTGTGTGTGTTTGTGCACATCCCCAAGAGTCTAAGCATAATATGGTATTACCGTGGTGTTACCTCTTGAAAGATAAGTACAGCAGGTGCATAAAAGCCACCACTGTTTGCCGCCTCTAGCGCGAATCCTCTTAGCGTAGAGGGGACCCTCATATGGCTAAGGTCTCTTAGCCCAGGGCATGGTAAAGGTGGCTCGGAGATTATTGTAGGTATATTATTGTGGCAAATGAAAGTGCGAACCACTCGTGTCTCCTGCTGAGGTGACATATATAATAGAAAGCCATAATATGAATAATGATGGTAATGAAAGATTCGAACAGCTAATGAACGCGTTGAACATTACAAATAAAATGAAACTCCTTGAAAACGGCTAGAGGTATTTATGCGACAACCTCAATATTAACAGGAAATATCTCTAATCCCGTCAAATATATCAATAGTATTCACTTGTTTTACAGTATCACTTTCTAAGGCAGCACTCGTTGCCTTACGACAATTACAAATTAAGGCCAGGGATTTCCAGTTTGCACTAGTCTAGAATTGTCAAAAGGTTGTAACGGGTTGAAGGAAACGCAGTCTTAAATCTTAAGTAGCGGTCAATTCGAGCATGTGGTCTACAATGTAAGGTCTCTGTGATGTATTCGCCGGAGGCAGCGTTATCGCGTACTTAAGTTTGCCCATCCAAATACCTCCTAAAGAGTGAAGGCAGTCCATGAATAGGTAAGGAAAGACAATGGAGGCTTTATCAAGAGGATTAAACCGGAAAAGGGACTGGTTCATCGATTAAGATGATCTGACCCGTGAACATGTCGCACGATAACAGAGGAACTAGTCCTAGGCGAGCAAGTATGCATTACGTCCAGCGTTAGGGGAGATGAGGGCTTTCCGAGTGCAATTCAGTGATCTTGATGTGATTCAAATATATTGTCTATTGGGTCGTCGACTTCGACGATTATAACCTTCAAATCGAGTACAGCGTTCTAATATTATGCAGCATCAACTAGAGAATGGACTCTCTTACCTAAGCAAGTAACGCCGCAACGCTTCCGGATATTGAACTCCAGTCCCCAGCGCGAGAGGTTACCACCGAGACTAACCGGACGATTGGTCAGTGGGCATTTTTCGATGGAATCCGCGAAAATGCTATGTTGGTGTTTGTCGACGGTACGTGCCTGTCTTTCTACAGGTCACGGGGTCAGGTGTGATTATAGAGATCAAAGATCTTCGAGCATTTTACGGGATGAGATCCTATATCGATGCTGGTTTGTCTTCTAATAGGCTTCGAGACAAACTCGATAAACACCTTATTACGTTAAATCAGCCCGTGGTGATCAACGGGAAGAGAACCCGAATGACATGTACTGTAGCGGGTTGAGCTGTGCTGGAAATTTCTGCATGAATCCATCACAGTCGATAATTTCAAGCAACAACAAATAGATTGTATTTTCGACATATACTCTTTGTCAGCGTTAGTTCATTTCAGCCTTACATTGTGGAAAACAATCTGCGCTGTTGTTAGGGTGGCCATCATGGAGCAATTGTGAGTCGCCAGAATAATTCAGCATTCATAAGTACTGGAAAAGGTTGTCTTTTGAATAGAAGCCGATTGTCGATGACATCGCCACCGCTAGCAGTCGACAATCGACGGTCCATAACTGAAATATTCATTGTTACTATTCAAGTGGTGTATGATAAACGTTGCGTGCTTGCAGATGGAGCACTCCTCGTCATGCAGCGACCACAGCGGGTCTTCCTGTTGTGGCGAGTCTACCGGAAACACGATGGGACGTCCGATTCGGCGACCACTAGCTGTGCTGTTCAGAGCAAATCTGCACACCGAATGCGCTGCGGGTGTTCGTCGGCTAGCTTGAACATGGTTGAAACGTAGTAGCTGACAGTAGCGTCCCTGCCAGATAATGCATTTCCTCGGTCGATCGAGTACCACCGAGCAACTGTCGATATGAAGTCCGTAGCGGGCATGGAAGAGGTCGTGTGCAGAACATCCTAGTTGTCCGTTGAAGATCTACAGTGAGGTTACTGCCGGACGCTGGCCGCCGCAATGGTTTGGCACTCAGAAGCTCTCCGATGAAACGCTTTGCCAAAGCCTGTCAGCGCCCCACGATGATGCCGCATGCACTATGGGTGGCTAAGCCAATGCGAGCCGGTAGGGCCAGAACCCTCCTGAGCTAAGGGCTAGCGTTTTGGAGCGGTGCGAGTTTTGAAGCTGCGGATGAAGCATACGATGGGGATCGGGAACACTGGTCAAATGCTGTCGACGCTGATTCCTCCATACGCATTCTACCCTGTCCGAAATTTGTGGCGGGCAAAGCAAGCCGGACTACGTTGACATGACACATCTGGCGTATAGCGCCGCATCTGCTACCGCGAAGGCGTATGAGGGTGAAGTCGGCCTTTGTGTGCGAGCCGTATTTTCTGGTTTGTGGCCATATATATATATATATATATCTATGTATATATATATATACACACATATGTGTATTTTTCATTCGCTCAGTCACTCGCGAACCATAGTAATAGAACGGGCAAAAATTACTTTTCGTCGAATTCGACACAACGTGTATTTGCTATGGGCGAAGTCTGTGGTGGACGGTGCGGCACTGGCCAGCGGGTGCGACCGTGTGTGACGTGACAGTACAAATAAAAACAGATTGGCAGAGATGTCCCAAAGCTGCCTGCTCAAAACATGGCTCGGACAAACACACCATAACAGCACAAATTATGACGATATCTACGACAGTATAATCGGATAATAATAATAATAATAATAATAGTTATACTGTATACGTCGATGCAATCTACTCGTCGATAGCTAACAAGTATCTCACGTATAACTACTAGATGGGTGTAATATCGGTCGTCCTTGCACACTCTCCGAGTGAAATAAAAATCATTCATACTTTCTAGCCTATCGTAAGTGAGGAACAAGCGGCAGGTGCCTTTCCAGGAAGCTTTCCTTCCGACGGAAAATGTCGCGGCATGAGAGGGAGTCCAGGAGGACTACGAGGATGAGAAGGCGGTGGTCGACCGAGCAGTCGACCCTTCCCAAATAGGATTTCCCCTCGTCCAGCTGTATCACTCATATACAACCTTTACATATCTTCGGTGCGGAATCCATCCTAAGGAATCCTCCCCCCCTCGGGAAGTGGTAGTAGGGCCATCAAGGGTGGCAGGAACGAAACGCGTTCGAATGCATGCAGGCGAGATACTCGAAACTGCCAAAGTGCAAAGTCAGCGCACGTATAAGCTCAGGCATGTGCTCCTTTTGGCGTCGACTGGCTCCTCCTCGCCGAAGGAGCAGCTGGCCCGACTGAGCCCAATAAGAACCGCCGACGAGAGGGGCAGGCCGTCTGATCATAACCAGGACGATTTCTAATAAACGTTATACGTTACGAACAACGTATGCATCATAGTTGCCAAATAAAAATGATTAACGATAATAGCAGATCATAGAAAAAACAAGTGAATAGGTCCGTTCGTCGTGTATCGCCGTGACACATTTTCGGATAGGGTTTTTTTATAATTCCGGGGATGCGTCGCCTGTCATGATACTCATTCTGCGTATTCTTTTCTTTGGCCAATGGTGAACGACTGAATGTCACAAAGACTGAGTAGACGAATACATTAACAGGAAAAGTTGCGTGTATGCGGCAGTATCCGCTCTCGTTAGCATGCTATTATATGCAGCCACACGGATACAGTAATGGTGAAACACTCCGACGAAACACTCTGCTTGAACAACCATGCCCTCTTCGGGGACCACGACTAGATATGGAGAGGGCCAAAAATAATCGAAAATGAGTTGAGCCTTACGGAAATAGTGAGTCAATCATTTTGCAGGGACCCAGGATCGGAGCGGGTACTCAACAACATTCAACAGCACCCGATCATTTTCCAAGGGGGCAAAGTTGTTATAGGCAGCTATGGAAAGACTAACTAACTTAATATCTTGAAATCCGGAAATCTTAACGTCTGTGAACGAGAGCGCATGGACCTTGATAGCAGAACAGGACACGCAGACGTTTCGAAATGAGAAATTCGTTTGTTCTCTATATGACGGCATACGTACACGTAAATACGGGCAAAGATCGCTCGAAGGTTATTCGTTACGTAACGAAGTAGTTCTTAGTGAAATTCGTTTTACCGTCTCTGACGCACTTCAGGTGTCCACAAGGCTCGTTTTCCCAATGAAGGTAAAGGTATATTGGTTTATTAAAGGAGCTGCAATTTTACAAAGCTTAAGCTCTCTTATATGTCACACAGCGGGGCTCGAACCTGCACCCTCTGGCTTCTGATAGCCAGAGACTTAACCGCCCAAGCCACCGCGCTGACGGAGGAGAGAAAGTTAGAGCCTAAGTATAGGTTATTCATTAGTGGGGTGCGCAATACACGGTGGATTATCTAACGCAGAAAGACACCAGTCGAGTTAGAAGTGAGATTTGCAAGACACTCAGTTCGGCGACACTTACCAGAGGAACCTGGCTTATCTACAACAAATGATTGACCCACTCAAATCTGCGTTCAAGCAGCCGTGTTTCGCATTTTTCTGCTTATAATTCCGTAGCCCCAGTACAAGGTTCGTTCGGTCAGATGCGCCTATACAAAACCACTTAGATCGCCACATACAGATCAGTTTGAGCCAATGCAAGCCGATTTCATATATTGAGATCCGTTTGTTTTGATAGTAAGTTCCACTACCAACCGCAGCGGTACCAGTCTTTGTTGTAAAAGCAGAAGCACCCGTTGGGTCTGAATTAGCCTTTCTTTTAAATAGCCTTGACCTCAGAAAGCGAGTAGACCTCCATCCCTCCATAATCAAACGGTAATCACTCGATAGCAGTTTCCAGCAGTGGATTGGCAATTTTGACCTGTTCAATTGCAAAAGGAGGTCTCGTGTCCAAGTATGGTAAATATCCCGTTCACTCTAACCGAAGCAAGGCATCTAACCCATTTCACAGGGCAAACGACATTTGAGAACACAGACGATGTAGGCAGGGAAATGAGCTCCAGTATAGCGCTCGATAGTTTCTGTCGGACATACACTGTCATGCATACAAGTGGACGCTATCTCGCCTCAATTCCCCTTCGTGCTCGTCGCGGACAACTGCTGCAGGTAACTGCAGGAGCACGGATGTTAAGCTTTTTTTTACCCAAGGGAACTAGCTAGTGCATGTGGGCAGTACTTGAGCCAAACTACACCTTTCAGTTAGCCTGTACACACACGACCTTGGTGTTGTTTTTCAGTACATTAGAGAAAATCGACGTAAAACATAATTACTTGGAGGTTCGTGAGTGTGCCTATCAGCACACATTTTAACATTTCTAAAACACAACATTTAGCCAAACGTTACCCACTCGTAAACATATGAGTAAAACAATAGAACCCAAGATTGTATTGACTTTTGCTCTGTGTCCCATTCGTCCAAATGCTCCCCATTCTGTGTCTTCTTCTATATCGAATTCTGTCAGGGCTTACTGATTGCCGAACTGACGCAGGGACGGCCCAACGATTAGCAATAGCAGCATTTTGTCCTCAGTCAGACAAGAATAAGCTTTCGGGGGAGTGCAATGAGTCTGTCCAGCGGTACGTTGTGACCCCGCTTCCATTCGCCCCCTCGTCTCGCTCGTCTCATGCTCCTATGCTGGCAGTCCTTCTGACGTTTCATTCATTTCGCTTGCGAGCGTACTCCCCCTTTATCTGCTACTCTTGTCTCTGTTCTTTCCGTAGGGGCGGTGTGGCGAAGAGACTCCCGAGTCTCGCTGGTCTGTCTCTTGAACGGCGAACGCATCCCCGCCTGCCTGCCTGCCTGCGAGTAGCTTTCTAAGCCGGTAAGTCAAAGGGCTTAGTGTAGGGTCGCCGTACTGCGACGAGTCCTCTCTGTGCCGCTTGTGGGCCTTTAGTCGACTACGCAAGATTGTATGTAAGGGGTGGGGGTTAGGATCGGACAACCGACGCCCGTCAGCGTCCGAAAGGAGGCGGTCCGCGTCGGATACGCAACCCAAATGCCACCAGCATCTCCGCTGTCGTCTCATCGCTGTTGTTGCTGTCGTCGCCGTCGACTCTCGCGCCCATCAAAGCATACAGAGGCCAGCGACTTGTCAGGCTGACGAAGCTAGTTAGAGCCGCGAAAAGAGCGGGGCGGGGGGTGCGAATTCGGAATGGGCGGACGTCGAGCGCCGGCTTTAGTAAGCAAAACCGTCAGAAGGGAAGTTCGGAGGCCTCTGCATGTCCCCTCCCAGGCTGTTTGTTCAGCCTCGCCGTCCGGTCTTTCAAGCGTGAATGCCCATTGGAGAGAGTGGGGCGGAGCAAAGCAACGGAGAAAGATGCAGAACCTGATGAAGCTCTATTCGTCACCACTGATCGTTGCGTCAAATTACTGCGTGTGTACCTTCGCTAGTTTGAAATGAAGCCATGTGACTCACGCCGGAGGCCGAAGTTTAGTTCAACAATAATTGTCCCCTCTCTTACATAAGGTACTGGTGACCCTCAAACCCGTAGCATTGCGTACTAAAGCTAACGTCGATATAGCAGCTACCTTTTCTCTCTTTCTACCCCTCTGACAGAGCGTATTTGATCTTCAGAAGAATAGAAACGTTGTCATTTGTTGTTAGTGTCACACGCCGACGCCTCTGTCATACAGTACTACTCTAATGGTATATGGTGTAAACTGTATTAGATGTTATTAAGCTTCGATGTTATATAATATTTAAACGGCGGAACGTTAGCATGCGTTACAACCTCCGACGCTTTAGGGTTTTAAGGGCTCAGGCTAACTGTAGAAAAAAAAACTTGAATAGGCATATCGGATCCCAGGGAGGTCACCAGCAGACCGAAGAAGAAGAGGCTACCGGGAAAATCTGCTCACGATGATAAGCCTTTGGGGTATTTGCAGTTTGCGAGATGTGACGGAAACTGTCGTATTGTGGAAGTCGAATGTGGGAAAGGACACAAGAGTCGCGTGGTAAGTGTTGTGGGAAAACGGGGCCATACGGGTATAGGCCACCGTCTCAACGTCTGGACGAGACGATACCGCCAGCCAATCGGCCATAGGCAACTATCGCAGAAAGTATTTCCCTGAGAGTTCTTTTCTCCAGTGGAGCTCCTCGCTAAGTTCCGGGTAAGAAGGTCTGATTTCCTCTCGAGCCACTGCCTCCGCCAACACCACCAACCCCTAACCCCTGGGTGGTTGGGTCTCGATCTGACGCCAACTATTGCTACTACCACTAGCGCTCTCGTCTTTCCCTACTCTCTGAGGAGTCGGTGGACGAGTCCGACCTCTTCCGTCGTTCTGCAACGCTTTCTCTTTGTCGTCCCTATTCTGTTACGACCGACCGACCGACCAGGATGTTGCCTTCGCCGCTCTCCCTGGCCCCACATTGTGTTTCCCTTTGGCCAACGAAAGCAGCATCGGCAGTGAGGGCTGACTCCGCCGTCGAGGCAAATTCCGGTGACTCTCCTCTCCCGCCATCTCTTCTGCCCATCGCGATTCGATCAGAATCGCTTGCTGATTATTTTCCTTGTGCAGCCGCCGTCGCCGATGCTGCTGGTACCGCTCTGCAGTGCCGCCCGCGCCTTGCTGCTTCTGCTCCGAGATTTCTCCCCTCTTGACTCAATGATGCTAGGAAGAGCCCGCGGCCCGGGGAGCTACCAGCCTACGAGTCGCTGCAGTCATGAGTGAGTCTTCAACTCTTGCCAGGCGGAGTCATGGAACTACTCCGATGGCTGAGAGACACGACGGTCGGAAGACTACGACGTAGACGAAAGTATCAGTGCCGAATAGCGAACAGAGGGAGAACCGGAGACAGGGAGTGTACGATACAGCGTCGCGTACGGGGAGGGTAACTGGGTAGACGAAAGTGTACCGCCACTATATGGATTGCACTCGCCGCGACTGTTCTGCTTTAAGATGCAGCAGTCGTTTTTGACCCCCTCAAACAGTTGAGCCGCTTGGCCGAGTATGATATTTCCATCGATCGCGATAGATTCGCGATCTATATACGCTGAGTGGAAGAGAGAGAGTGAGCGAGAGAGAGAGAGAGAGAGAGAGAGAGAGAGAGAGATCGGTTGAACAGGCGGTATCAGGCCAGGTAAACATACGATATCAGGCACAACCCGCTGTCATGGGAAGTCACTTCGAGATAAGTAGCTCAAATCGTCTTTCGCTCCAACCTGTCTGTCTGTCTCTCGTAACTAGCATAAGCTGGCAAAACACCGTACAGTCGTGAGAATGCTATTTGGTTGTGGTTATATTCGTAAGCGGGGTGGCAGGAGGATGGGAACGGCATTTCGAAAGGTTCGAACCCGTGCCACTACCACTATATTTTTGTCGATGTATATATTGTCAGTTTTGCATAACTGCGCTTACCCGTAACAAACGACCTCGTTCGAAAAGCTCACCTAATTAAAGCCCGTAGTATCTAGCATTTTCCCCATACATGTTCCCAGTCTTCAGTTGGCGCAACAATTACGACTATGAAATATGTCAGTCAGCCAGTTGAAATGATTTCACAGTGAGTCTCAGCTCATTCTCAGCAATTACATTTGTCATATATGCGGCTGGGGGGAGCTTTCATTGGCAAAGCTGCATATCATAGTTCGCAGTCACCGCACAGAAAAGTTGTGTACGACGTTCTGCTTGTTCCGCCCGTGACCTGGTTTGTAGGTGTTTCTGGCTCCTCCCCCGCATTTAAATCTCTCCTCAGGGAAATCTCTCTGAGGAAAGATTGCCAAGTTTCTATTCCACCGTCAAGGTGTATACATATATATATACATGTATACATATATATATATACGCGTGTATTCATCCGACAGTTCGCGGCGTCGTGTCTGCGAATTTATTCCTAAGCTAGTTATTTCCAAGTAAACAACGCACAAGTGACCTAGGTAACGCACTCCCGGGAAGTATAGACACACCCGAGTTGTACGAGGCGACGCACATGAAACTCGCACGCAGATAGATCATACAAATATTATGAGATTCTGTCTGGCGCAATTTAAAACAGGAGAGCCAAGGCGGCGGGGCTAAAATCTCTCCGTTTCCAGGGCTAATTTAATCTACTACCATGGTCTCCCTTCCGTTGTAAATATAGTTTATAAACCTTCGGCTTCCCCGGTATCATGCACATGAAGTCAGTCCAGACAGCCAAACGGATGCATTAACCATGTACTCGGATGGTCACTGCACCCGCCTTGTTTGTAATTTTATATAGTCTTAGCAATGCAACACGCAAATGTACTATTGTCTGATCGTTAGAAATGTTCACGAACATGGAACCTTATATCGAGATTGCAATTCCACTAAAATCTAACTATCGCATACAAATTCACGTTCTACTCCACTGGCAGGTAGCGGAACCTCCCTCCATCCATCTTCTAATAGTTAGCACTACTAAATATCATGTGAAGGCTGTATGATGTCCAATATATCACATACGTGGTTGCCCCTGTAGCCTCCGTCTGGGTACAGCCAAGGTGTATCTCCTGTGGTGAGCTCCCGTTGTTGGGTCACCGTCTTTGTCGTCGACACATCTGCGCATATGAAGAGGCTGAAAGGACTAGCACGCCGCTTTTTTTTTTGGCATACACCCTGTTATACGACTATGTATACACATGCTTGTCATAGAGGAGCGCAGCCTCCAAGCAAAGTCCACGACGACACCATACGGCACGTACCCCGCAAGCATACGTGTACGACGTGGACGACAAGGCACGATATCGCGAGCATCCTTTGCAGGAGGAGCCAGATTGGCTGCTCCATACACGCCACATAGTATACGCAGTGCATCTCGGCCAACCGCGACGGAATTCTGCTCCACCCTGCTCTAGCATAGCGTCCGACGTAGTTTACCTGGCCGGTGCTCGCCGGCTGCCGCCAGTAAGCAAGTGGAGGCTATAAGCGCGGGCAAAGATGATGCACCCGTAGTCAGCCTGGCCCTTTGCGGTTAGGCTGGTCCAGAAAGGCACACCACCAAAGTGGGTCCGTGTACGTGAGGCCAACGCCCAATGGTGATAGGCAGGCTTGTTCTCCCCTGTGCGTCAGGCTAGCGTCTTTGCGGAGAACGTCCGCCGCCCCCCGCCGTTCGCCTGCTGTTCGCATATTCATACACTCCATTCAAGCGAGGCGGAGAGCGAGATGCGGAAGGCAGAGAACACGAAGAGCACGCGCTCGCGTGGAGTAGAGGTCCCCGACACATTCTTGGTAGAAATACGCGATGGATATAGAGCCGGCCGCAGAGGAAGATCCGGAGAGACCTTAGAGCGAGAGGATAGACGCGATAAGATCGGGCCGACTCGTTTGACGTTGGTTGGTGGTTGTCCTTCACACGTTCCAGGAACGCACCCCAATGTAGAATGAGAAGATCGTGTTGGCAAGCTTACCAGTGTAGAGGGCGGTAAGCAGGAGGCACCTGTTGATTGGGATGCAAACTCAACGACAGACAACTCGGAGAACGGCCGCCATATGCGAGCGAGTGTGTACCTGGCAAGCCTAGAGACTCGCTGGACCGTTTCTGGGACAGCTCAGTGACAGACGCAACTGGATGACAGCTGCATATCATATAGCAACTTGTATGCGCCGTTCGTCAGCTGTTCGTTCTCGTACACCACTATCTCATCAACTACGTCGTTCATCGAGATCGCAGGCGCTCTTGCTGCAAGAAGGCCGATACCGAAAGCGAGAGAACAATTCCTTTGACCGTGATTGATCCTTTGTCCTGCGTCTTCATGTCTTTTACTCTCATTGTTCCCTTTTTATCGTTCTAACCCGAACGCATACATACACATAGATGAATACTCCGTCATTTGAAGACAACGCATACCGTAGAAGAGTGATGTAATGCCTGAGGAGATGGCGAATGAAGATTACGGGTGAACAACAAACTTCTGCGATGTGTTCGCGTGCTCTGAGTTCGACAGGACCTTCGTATGTACCACGAGAGCACTCTGTGATGAAACTGTCCTCATGCTAGCTACCTGCGGCCACACCCCAAATTTCTCGGAGGTGGCATATTGCTGCTGCTTACCAGAAGCCGATGCCGCATAGGCGCTGATAGTTGTGGATGTTACCTGACGGATGATGGCACTCTGTCCCTGTTATAGCATTGTAGTACTGCGCAGATAGAGGTCTATTTCACGGTGTCTGGGTTTGTGCCGTTCAAAGAACAACATTCTGCGACCAGTTGTTAGCCTATGCATAGCATACATTTTGATCTGCGCACTCAAGGACTGCCTTCGCAAGGTACCGCAACGCCTGCCTCTGGACCTCGGCACATGCACGAAAGATCCGAATGAAAAACACGATAAGTATGAACTATGGCAGCTAGCTGAACTGCTGAAACGCCTCCATCACGTGCATTCAAGGATTATGCGTTGGACGCATGCATCGCTTAATTCTGCCGCACCATAGAAAGCAGAAAGTATAGTTATGGGTGACCATCTCGTACAATTTTGAGCTGCTGCCTCAGCAACTCCGAAAAATCATTCGCTCAGTATGAGCTTTAGTCTCCTACCAGGGTTCAAGGCAGCCTGAACATGGGAATTGGTTAGATGGCATGTATACACCTTAGCATTGATAATTTCTCTCTCTCTCTCTCTTTGTATATATATATATATATATATATATATATATATATATATATACCCGTATTACTTGATATAAAATATTATGAGTGGCAGCAGTGTCCGCATTCTACTCGTGACATAGAACACTCAATGTTGTTCCAACTCCTCATTGCGACTCAGCACAAACGAGCTGCCGCGACGGCAGGCTAGCACACCGGCGAGTCCCATGCGGGAAATCGAAGACAGAAGTACGATTATACGATAAGGACGACGACGACAACGACGACGAAAATGGTGAACAATCGTCGATCCCTTGGAGAATCCGCTGATATTAAGAAGTCAGCTAGCTAAAGAGAAACGCTGTAAGTTCTTTGTCAGAGTTCGCTTCGTTCCATAAGATACATTGTTCCTGCCGTCGTCGCAGTTTGTTTCCGAGCCAGCTATGAGTGAATGAGAACAACTCTGGCGTGCTGAATCGGAACGACCCAAAGACGGCTCGCATACGAACGAAATAAGTTTGCTGCTGAAGGACGCCTCCTCGTTGCTTTTATGGTCACTGTATGTTTGCTTTGGGTTAATAGCTGGCCGGAGAGATGAGAAAAGTTGAAAATTTCTCAAAAATTATCAACATGATGATGTTATGAAATGGTTAGATTCTCACGGGAAGGACATTTTTCAATCGGTAACGGGAAGCGGATTTTAATCTCGTTGTAGAAAATGCGTGAGTGATCTGATGTGATTACATATTGACCAGTGTCGAAACAATGGACTATGATATTCACCTTAGACGAACCTGAAAGAGCCCACCGTCACCAAATGAAAAGCTCCTCTCTCTTTTCAGATAACATATGTGTCCGGAACGCGCTCTTATTATATATAAGAGGAGACCTTAAAATATGCAGGTTTCTTTGGTGGCTTCTGTGATCCACCTCCTTATATGAATAGTCTCATGAAGCATATCACACTATCCACCATAGAACTATATATATATATCGAGCTTGAATGGTGTTCGAGCCTATTGATATGAAACAGTGGCGATCGCGCGACTAAACGAAATTGCTGGCATACCCAAATTGAGTTGGCCAGCATTTTGCAGCGCTTGCCGCCTGCCCTCCCTTCACTTGGCGATCAAGGCGAAGTGCTGCGGTATTGGCTGTTGTAACCCTCTGGGGTTACGACAACGAAGAGTACACCAGCTTCACTTCGATTGGACTGATTTTGTAGCAGCGTTGGCTGACGGCAGCCTCGGAGAGTAGCACGAATGGCCCCACACAGAGCGTCTGTTAGGTCAGCCTAGTTGAACCGCCTGTTACCCTCGACTCCCACCTCTATCCCTGAAATAGACCTGACCCCACTGATCCGCTGCCTGCGTCGGTGCCGCCTTTAGACGACCGCTGGTGCTGGGCCGCCGAGCGCTCCTCCGCCCAGACAACGAACGTTACAGGCTGCATTGCGTCGGTTGAGGGGGCCTAGGGGAAGAGAAGAACTAGGCGAGAACGAGGATGTAGCACGAGATATATTGGTTGGTTAGCTGGATGGCTGGCCGCGTGCGTAGCTCAGTGTATATCTGCGTAGCTTCGTTTGCTGCTGGGGCTGGGAAGCCGCTTTCCTATTTCTTGGAATCCAAAGTGGTAGAACACGGGTTTGGACTCTTCGGGGAGGCTGGACCCCCTGACGGGTATCCAGTCGTCTCCGCTGCCGCCGCCACCGCCACTTAGTTGAAGCAGCCGAGCCTTTGCTAGTAGTGCCGGAATCCGCTGCGGCGCGCGGCGAACTACACCGCTTCACTCCTCTCCACCGCGTTTCCTCCGTTGCACCGGGGGCCTTCCTTCAAACCCCTTCCTTCCCTGAGTCCAACAGCCCGTTTGTTCGGGCCGAGGGACTTCGACTTCGGCTAGCCAGTAGCGGCAGGGGAAACAGACACGTTGATATTGTCTGTCGACTGCCGCTGCCTCAATGCCGACTTCGTTTCTCCACACTCTTCGCTACTCGAGTTAGGCCAGGGAGCTCGGCATGCGTTCCCGCAACCGCCCGCTAGCGTATATGCGCCTACCGGCATACAACTAGCGCTGCGCTGACTGGAGGTACCCGGCTGTAGGGCTGTTGCACTCAGTGGTGTGAGGATATGGCTTGTGCCACCGCTGCTGCTAGACAGTGAAGTGAGCCTTCCAGAAGCAGAGGATACACGAACGGAGGATACCGATTCGAAATAGTAGCCGTCGAAGACAGCGAGCACGGACTTTGGCATTCGGTTCGAGGCAGAAAAAGGCAGTCAGGCTGACAGACAGACGCCGGCTACCGAAAGGGACTGCGACATCGGCCGGAACAAGCGACAGCCGGTACTGGCTAGCGTGATGATTTGACGTTATCGACGTGACATTGTTAGTTGCCTAGCTGGACTGCCGGGCGAACGGCCGGCCGGCCGGCCGACCGACGAAATGAAATGTCGAACCGACTTCGGCAGATTCCAAGCGGCCGGTGGAGAACACACTGAGTAGAGTTGAACACCGATGGGAAGCATGGCAGTGATAGCGGTCCAACGCAGTGGTCAATATGGTGGTGGTGGTGCGAGATAGTCGTCGGTCTGTCGGAAAGCTTTGCGACCGCCGACGCAACGAAAGCGGTCCCATAACAGCTACAATCGCTGCGAGAGGAAGGACATACGTGTGTTAGTTTGAGGTGGACGATGTGAAGGTGGTGGGAGGCAATCTATAACGGATAGGGTTAGCCCACGGTTGTATTGTGATGATGGAGTCTAATGGTGGAAGAATACAGCAGAAAAATGGGCATTCCTCATATAGAGACCTAACGGTGTCGGGTGAAAAAGGGTATGCCTCGACTATAGAAGATACGTCAGCTTTAAACTACAATAATAAAAACATATGTGGTGGAGTGATTTAGACTCGTACCCATTTTTACGTAGATATAATAGGTAGGAATTGTGATCGATACTTTCGCAATGTCGCCGTTATGTCGAAAGTACATCAGGCCATCGGACGTACGGGGTATTTGGAAAAAAATTGCGCAAGCTTCTGCTGGAGAAAAACTGACACCTTTGACGAAAACCCTCCGTGCAATTTGTATCTATATATATATATATATATATATATTATGCGCAGACAATTTTCCAAGAGTGCGTGAAGCATTCACTTCCAGCAGTACCTCAATTTCATGGAAGGTTACTTACAAGACTGTCAAACTTTGGTTGTTCGTGCGCAGGCTCGCTAAAACTTCCCGATATCCGCTGTAAATATTCGTGGAACTCTTCAAGCGAGAAATTGGAATACTGTAGATAAAAATACGCACTTTGCCAGCTCTCTCTCTCTCTCTCTGAGCGGACGTAGAATCTCGTGCGAGATCCTGCACTACGATACGATCCGCTTTGATTGTTCCATATGTGGTTTTGGTTTAGATGCGCATTGCTCCCCCTTATTCGTCTAGCCGCTTAAGTGTTAGGGATATATTATCTGAATCTGCAACATTTGTATCATGTAGATGATGTGTCATACCCTGCGCTGACTCGTTTGCATTTTGCGGTCGAGGCTGGAATTAAGGTAAAAAAACACTGCGAACGATCGATTAGCTTTCGATACACTGTGTACACAATAGTTCGTGTGATTGGTTCGCTCCAGTTCGCTCCCCGTATTATTTCATAGGTTTTATGCGCTACCAGACATCTGAATATCCACAGTTCTCCCCCTGTCACTTCGCAGTTGGGAGGAAACAGTCGTGCTCTCGTAGGGACGATACGATAGGGGATACGAAATGCCGTTATCATTCACGGCATCCTAGCACGGAAACAGACGATCGCGGTTTCAACCTGGCGATTCGATGCCTTGTGGGTTCTGACAGTTGGAGGATGATTCATTCGAGCCGGAGGGCCCAATTGAGTTGTTCGGCTGAAATAGTTGAAACAGCGGGACGGGGCCGAGCAAACGGCTGAGGTGGAAAGGGCGACAGCTAGAGCATTTCGACGAGCCAACTAGGGGAGGGTGTTACAGGAAGAAGAGAAAAGGAGAGAGAGGGAGCCTATACCTGGAGAGACCAGGAGATAGCGGACGGCGATCGAGGAAGTCAGAGTATGTGCACCCCGAAAGTCATTGGTGGCTGACGATGGCGCGCTGCGAAGCGCTGCGGCCGTCGGTGCCAAGGGCCACGCCCGTCAAATGCCAGCTTGTTTGAACCTTTTGCTTGGAACAGTGAGAAGAACTTCTCCACTTACCCGCATGCGCCGTGGTTCAGAGTTGCGCGCTCTCTATCCCCCACCGGTGCCGCAGCCGTTCAAGTGAATTTCCCACAGCCCACATTTGCTCCCGACTCTAGCGGCCCCTGGAATCTCCGAAGCAAACCCGCCAACACCGACTGACTGCGAAAGGGCTCCTTCCTCTAGCGGGAATTCAAAGGAAGAAGGCCTTGGAAGTGCAATGAGAGAAGGCTATCCAAGAAGGTTTTCTGAAGAAGCGAAGATGGCGTTCGGTGGCGGTTCGATTGCAGCGTTCTGGGCACGGTAGACCCAAGGTCAGGCCTACGGAGCGGTGGCAGAGGCGTCTATGGGACCGTGAAAAGTGCGTCGGTAGCGGGGGTAACAAAACGAAAAATCAAAAAGAAAAGATAACGCCGACGGCATCGGCCCTCCGACGGCTGATTCAGATTCGGCTGGTCGACCTGCCCGCTCTGGGCGCAGAGTGCAGGCAGCTCTCTGTCAACGAAAAAAACAAGCCATAAGATAAAGCAGTGTGTGCACACAAGACGCTCAAACTGCTCACTGCAATGCAGAACCTACCATAGCAGATGGTCTCCATGCCTACGATAACTAGCGCCAAACCATTCATACATGCGTAGAGTGTAGGGCAGCGGACCCAACACACTCTGCCGGCCGGAGAAGGTCGCCGAGGTTCGGCAAGCCGACTGAGGTGGTGTTGGCCTCAAGCTGCATTGTCTATGTCGAAAGGACATCGAACGCGGGGCACCGAAGCAATATAAAGACGGGAAGAAGTCTAAGGAGCCGAAACAGCGGCGGACGCGATGCGGAACGTAAGATACACGAAAGGGAGCTTAGAAGGCGGATCGATAAAACACAAAAGGGACCACGTGCTCTTTACCTTGAAGGTGTGAGGAAGGGCCACTCTTAATGTGCGTTGCCTGCAGTCGGATGCAGGGGGACGCCAGGCGCCGCACCAAATTGCTTAGATCACTGGCTGCTTTAGGCTGCTTCCTGTTCTGAGAAGAATCCAGGCGAGTCGAGTGTTCTAGGGCCGTCTATCGATTCTCGCTAAAATGCGCTTGATACGACGATGTTTACATGAATACAAAACACAGAGATGCGCGCGTAAAGGCAAAGTCATACAACGCGAGGGAATGGATATCCTAGCAAGATCAGGTAACATGGGTTTCACACGAGAAAGATCATATATTTGTATATGTACTTGCTAGTCTTCTCTCTATCGAGTCGCGAAAGATGGAGCGGGAACGGCATGAGCCAAACGAAACACGTGAATGTTTCCCAGGAATATGCAATTATTTATGGTTTAATATATCCTTCCGATTTTAGCCCCAAAACGATGCTGACAGCTCCCTTCGCGCTGTTCTCTCCACTTCTCCGGGTGTTGATTACGACGACATTTATACCGGCAGGGTCACAGGTCAGATATGACATACTGAAAAGCATCAGCTACCTCAGTCGTTTACCCTCTTCCTACCGGGACGGCGGTGGTGGCGGCGGCGGCTGTGTCGTCGTCTTTTTGGATTGATTGCTCGAATCGTCATTTCTTACCTAATAAGCACGAAGTAGGGGGCGACGGGAGTCTCCATTCACATTCGCGGTTAGTACGTTCCCACATTGCCCTAACCCCGCTGATCCGTCAACACACGTTCGCCTGCTACCCCTCTTGATCGGTTCGACACGATCCCTCTCATATCGCAGAAGCATATTCAGAGAGAGTGAGGCAGGGAGGGAGAGAGAGGATCACCCATTCCATGAGGATTCCCTTCCCGTCGCTCCGTCTCGTGCCACAACCCATGTGAGTTATTTACAGCCCCGTACATCAGACAACTACCAGGTGGTACGTCAAAGTCTAATCTGTGCATAACGGCATGCTGCAGCCGCCAACTAAGTACTACCGCTACTACAACAACTTCAACGCCCATTTCTTCTACTCTCTAGACAGTGACAGGTTCTGTACACGAGTCCGTCATCATAGATGATCTCATCCGCATATGTCTCAAATGAAGACAGAGCTGGGATCAGTTTGGATACAGCTCCGGGGCAAGGAGCGACGCTGTATGTATAACGGGCGGTCGCAGGTCTGTCGTTCATTTTCCGCTCGACTGGCCCAAGGAAAAAGATTCGTCGCTGTTCGAGTGCTCAACATAGCGGCACCTTCTCTACGCCCGCTCCAGCTGGAGGAGGAAAGTGGGCGTAGTGCGCGTCCTGCACCATCGGTACTCGGCAACGGGCATCGTTGAATGGAAGGAAGCCCGGAACAGTTAGAAGGGCGCAGATGGAGCGCGTAGATGCTGTGTGTGGAGTGAGCAGTCAACCTTGCTTACGGACGCCGGATACGAAGTCGCCGCTCCACGCGCACTGCCGCTTGGGGACACATTGAGGCCATTTGTGCGGGGACTCCCGGGGCGGGGAGGGCACGAAATGCGCGAGGAGGAAGACGAGGAGGGGTGTTGTGGATTGGACGAGGAGGGATTTGTTGGAACGCCTCGGTCGGCGAACGACACAACGGAGGCGAACGAGTCGGGGTTGCTTGACGGCAGAGCCCGACCGGAAGGACCAACAGTGAACGAGGGAACGGACGAGGCCTGCCGTTGACGATGGAGGCAGCCCAACATACGATGCGGCAGACAGACGGACAGAGCCCCTACGCTTGTTGTATATTCTCCTCTTCCGTTGTTTGTTTATTTCGTTTATTACGCCGTCGTTATCGAGCTCAGCCTCGTTGCTTCTACCTACTCAAGAAGGCACGAAGAAGGCATGCGAGTTTGTGAAGAATCAAGTGAAAGGAGAACAAGCGACTTTGGGTAAGCAGTGGTTCCACTGTTAGTCAACCATGTCCGCCATGCAACTCCATGATGATTGTTTTCGATGACAACGCATCCGTCGTCGGAACATTGACGAACAACGACACCAGACGTGCATGGAAACATTCGGTGCATTGCAATAATCATATCGGTCGTTCCGTTAAACGGCTGCAAACTAGCTGTCATTCATCGTTCCGTTTCAGCGGGTAGGTAGCTATACGATCAGTAGAGAGAAGACGTGGTTGAGTGGCACGTATTGTATTTAAAACATGGATGGTAGAGACCTTGGTCGGCCGTTGGTGTTTGACGTTTAGCCTACATTGCCGCCTTATAACCTATAAAATTCCTTTACCATCTCTCTCTCTCGCGCGCTCTTTCTTCCTCTCACCCCCGTCGTTTTCCATGGCCTTCTTCGTCTTCTTTTTCCTTGGTCGAATCTTCCGCCAAAACCGACAGCAGAAGCAAGGCAGCCAGCGGTAGTGTCAGCGGCTGATTTATCTCGGGCGCTAGACGTCTCATCAGCATAAGTTGAAGTTTGGGCAAATTTTGTCCCCTATCGGTGTGCTCATGGCGAACCGATGGTTCGCGATAGTCTGCACCGTTTGCGCATACACGTAGAGGCAGTTTTCCGGCACCGGAAGATCGGCGGTGAGCCCAGGAGCCAGCCTTCAAGCACCAGACAGTGAAAGATAGGCAGCGCCAGCTCCCTCCAGCTGCACTTTCTTCCGAGGCGATGGTCGAAGTGGCCGAAATTGCCGGCAAGGCAAGTACCCGCCAACGGAGTAAAGGAGCAACACCCTGACATGAGTATCGCTGGCAGGTGGAACGAAAGTGGAGATACCCAGTGCCCCCCCTCCACAACAGACAGCCCAGGCCTCTCTGGCTTCCCTAGCAGTGTTCTTCACCCGCGAAAGGCGCTGGTAGTTATAGGCGGTCAGGACGATGAGAACGACGCGATAGCAAGGAAGCGATGTATGTTCAGGTAATTCGAAGTAATTACACCTCCATCAATGGACGGCAATGGAGAGGCTATCGAGGCTATTGGCGAGTAGGGCCACCGCCGGTCATAGACGGAACGACCTCGGAGAGCTTGGCTACTTGTTGGCTGTCTGGACTCGTTCCACAGATTTATGCAGTATGTGTACGCCAGCTCTATATACAAACCACATAATGCAAGTACAAATGGACATTATGATATCGGATACTCTACATGTATCAGGGATAGCTGGCGAGCATACAATTATTGCCAAAGGATCAGCAGACATCACGCATAATAGTTGCCGGCGGTAGGGAGGGGAGCGGCATGTGTTCTGTGCGCTTACAGCATTCGCGTCCCGGCGCGAGTATCCACGGAGAGCGCGACTCGTTGTCAACGCGTTTACATAGCCGATATTTGTCAAGCTATCAATGAGTGAATACAGTGTGAGAACTCACTGTCAAATCAGACAGGAGATCCACATTAGCCTAAAAGCGGCAACTGAGATACAAGGAACTCTGCAACCATCGTGTGGGTATTCGCGTTAATACGTGATAGCCCTGTATTGCAGTGTGCGTACATATGCCTCGATTAAGCACTAGACATGAGCACATATCAATGCATCGCTTGTGTATCCGTGCAGACAATATAAGAGGCAGCTTGGACTAAACTCCTACCAAAACTCTAGAGTTGGTCATGAAAAATGTCGTTCGACAACATGACCGTGTCTTCCGTAACCCTGGAAACACACACATTGACAAGTAGTATACTGATCGTTTTAGTTGGAAGAGTCTCAACAAAGGCTCAAAGAAAGTGCAGTAGATCTCCCAGGGGAAATTGAGCGACCTTCAAGTATATGTGCAATAGATAGATACATCAGTATACGGCGAAACAAACAGAACCAGTAGGATTGTTTTGAGTGACAAAAAGCTTAGGCGTTGTAAGAGCAGCAATATTGAACTGAGAACCATCTACATTTAAAATCCGTCGCCTGGAGCAGTTTACAAAAGCAAGGTGTACGTTTAATAACGTATATTTGACTACTAATCAAATATTTCTTCCCCCTTCAGATATGCTGGCATGCGCATGCAGTCGATCGATTTCCAATCGTTAAAAATCTGTTAGCATCCAACCATGTCCAGGGAAACACGCTCACTGTGTCTACGACTGTGAACGCAAGTTCGTGTGCACCGTGAAGTCACCGGTCTCTTACTGAGGGGTAGTTGACGCTCAGAGGTACACTGGGAAGGCCCTTACATCTACGTGGGTTTATTTTGCTCTCTTGTCTGTGTGAGTGGGCGTAAATAAACAAATAACCCCGTCCGTCAGTCGCAACGGCCTACCTTTGTCTTTCTGACAGCATTCGCAGTCGATTAGGCGAAGCGAATTGTACCCAACCAAGGTACCTGCTTACCTTATTTCATTCATCCACTCACTTACACAGATGGGTACAAAGGCAGTCTAGAGGTCCAGCCGTTAAGGCCATGCAGTTAGTCCCCGTTAGTCAACGGAGGCTATCCGGGCTGCGTTCGTGGACTAGATCGGAAAATGCTCCCACGCACAGTAACACGGACAAATACACTCGCAAGCACAAGTGACTGACTTGTCTAGCGCGTCGCTTCATTCTGCTTCGTGACCTTTCCTCGTTCGCCTGACTTGAGGCGGCAGGCGCAGCAGCAAGCGCTATAATACACTAGCCTAGCAAACCTCAAACGCTCCCCTGGGCAAAAGGAATCTTCCAGGAAAAACCCGCTCACTCAGTTTGCCTCTGCCATCAACCCTTGTTTTTTTCATTACGTTCTTCTTCTTCGTTCAGCAATGTTTTGGCGTACGCTCGCCTGGCGAGCAGTACCGGAAAGTTTGCCTCTCTGCCTCAGCGAGTTCCGCCAGCAGCATCTAGCAGTCCGTCTAGGATCAAACGGCCTGGACCACGTCAACTATGCTGGTGGCTAGTACGAGAAGAGCGAAATGCAGGGCGGGCCTGTATAGCGGGTGGGGGTCTGCCAATAACCCAAGAAGCATCATAAGAAGGACGTGGTCTGCCGGAACCGCCGGTGTAGGCTAAATCCCTCAGGCTGCCACCATCACCCGGCGCACCGCTCTGCTGTTGTCCCGCTGCCAATAAACGAGTTTCACGTTGAAGGTTAAACCCGCGAGCAGGACGACGTCCGACGGCGGCGGCGGCCGGGACTAATTGGCAACCGAAGAAAACAAAACGAACAGGAAACGAAGCCGTCTAAGGAACCCTCAGCGGATTTGCACAGGACGACGTAAGCGGTAAGGAGTATTTCGGACGTACAAATAGGTGGCGGTGACGGTGCCGGCGTGAACGAGACGAGTTGATTATTTTGCTCTGAGCAAATAAATACAAAAGACAACTTATATTGTTCAAATTCCTTCGGTTCCTTCTGGCTAGTTCTGTGCTGGACAGGGCGTCTGCGCATATTGGTATTGGTAAAGGTAATCGTTAATAGAAGAGGCACCGTGGTTCAAACCCGCATCTCCTGAGCGAGAGCGTGCCAGAGTACTCGGAAGTTTGCCCCATACGGGCAGCGGATCTCACCCCGCCGAAAGCCATTGAGAAACGCGTAGGTGGGGTTTATGACTGGGTAATGAAAACTGAATAGGCTAGAATATTCTAGACACTGAATAATCATGATAGAACGGTTGAAGTGCACTGCTTTCACCACTATCCAAGAAGTTCACAGACTAGATGGAGTGTAACATGGTTACAGAGAGATAAATTAGGGATCCTGTACACAAAGATTCATTAGGAAATAGCTCAGTCGGTCTGGCATTCGGAGTTCGCCATGTCTAAATCATTGTCACTAGAATCCGTTAGATATATTATAGATGAAATTGGGAGTTAGGGCCCTGCCAGGTTGTCCCATGAGACCTTGCCAGGCATGTACATATTTTCAGCCACAAGTTTTCACATATATGTTCCATCTGTAATGTCGTGACATATAGATTCATGTTGAACATGATATAAATCCACCTATTTAAAAATAACCGAAAACTATGTAATCGACGACCTTTTTAAAAACTGTCATTTATGTGACAAAGGTATAGAATCTAGCCAGGTGTTACACTAGCCAACCACTCCTCATTGAGGTAACTATATCCTCATCGAAATGATTGTACTTAGCCCTACAGCTTTTCATAGCGGCTGTTCTTCATTTGCAATTTTTCTAGCAGTCACCGCTTAATGGGAGCCCGTACACTCCGTATCCATGCTTCTATTTTCGACTCAGCGAGAACACCTCACGAAATTGTTTGACCCCGTTAAACGTAGCCCTTACTCTGCTCGTAAACCGAAAGATCCCCAAGTCTGACTAACCTCGTCCATGTATAATAAAGACAGAAGAGACTTGTTTCAGAACCACTATGTAGCCTTTCACGCGCTGTACAGTGCGGCCGCAATGTTGCGTCACCATCGGCTGCTTTCTCCAGCTCACTCACAAATATATTTCAACCCTGTGTGGCACTCTTTAAGGTTGATGGTCCGTACGCAGTCATAGGTGGCGTTTCTGGCTATATCTGCCTCAGACTAGCGGCTGGCCACGTGCCGTGTGTTATCGGCTGATTATCTTCCCTCTATCCATGAAGGGGTCTATCTTGTACTCGTGGATAGCCCCCAACTCGTGAGCGTATCGAACAATAAAAGCCGAGTAATGTAGTAGCTGGGCCCCGTGTAGCCTTTGTCATCTGCTGAGATCATTTACGCCTCAATGAGCCGTCGCAGGCACTGCCGCTGCGACTTCACTGTGTGGGACGAGGATGGGGGCGTACGCTCGTGTTGGGAGGTTGGTTGCAGTCGCGAGGGACAAAGCGTTCCCCTGCCGCGACAGCCAGCTACAACGGTGCTTTTGCACATTCCGCTATAAAAGTTCTGATAGATGAACAACTGGCCCCATTGCGGCTTCAATAGTTTATCAAATACATATAGTTTTTTTCGTACTGTTCATCATACGAGAATGGATTGTTTTTAGTTTTTAGTCGTAGCTGCATATCTGACTGTACTGGACGCACCTTTGCTCAGAAAAAAATGATTGAATCGAGCGATTGCCGCGAGACGCAAATAGCTTTGAAGAGGCGGGACTGTGCTGGTTGGTACCTCGTAACTTGCTCTGTCACGAAGAACAACAAGGTGTTATCGAAATACGCTTAGTTTGTCGTTCCAGATGTTTCTAGCTCTAAAATACGGCTTGCAGAGGCTTATAATGCAGACGATTGCAAATCTGTATGTGTTTTTCTCAGATTAAGCAATTAGTTGCTATTTGTTTTATTTATACGCGCTAGTATCTATCAAAGACGTCGGTATAAAATATACTTCCTAATTGAGTACCTCCGTAGTCTTGAGTTAGCACAAATCTTATTTCAGCAGTGACTGGCTACTGCCATCATGCTCCTCGTGATTCACATGCTGATCTCAACTCAAACGGGCCGTCAAAATTACAAGGCGTAAAATGATACATACTAGTTCTTATTGGCCACCAGAGGCGCCACTATGATGATATTTCGACTCCCGATAATAAGCTCACTTGTTTCAGTGCTGAGTTTTGTAGGTTCTGAACTCAGCGGATAAGCAATATGTACTCTTGGAGTTCGACACGTCTTTTTCAAGTGACATATAAACTTGAACTGGAAACAAATCATATCATTAGCTAATAATATTGAATTCAATGATTCACACACTTCGGAACCGTCTCTGTCCTATTTTCAAATATGGTACCACACCCTTTGGCTACTAAAGAAGCCCTTGAATTGAAGTTCATTCAGTTCAGTTCAGCTCAAATCATTCGCGGAGCACTTGAACGGTCAAACACACTCCTGACTACTCCCTACGAACGCTATCCAGGAGTATTTCCTTCGATATACGTCTGCTTCTTCTACTGAAACCCCACGTACGATGAGGACACATATAGCTTTTTTGGGCATGCCGGGCACGTTACCATTCAACCTTTGCTCGGCACAGCATCAGCGCGCCCCGACTCCCGACACTCAACAATAAGAGATATTTCAGCGGAACCGTCAAACACCGTGGAGATAACTCGACATAGGCTTTCGGGGCGACGGTTTTTCGGTGGACTACGCGCACATCTGGTAGAGGAAACCTGTTCACTCTCGATGTATTACGTACTTCGAGAGGTGAGTGTCGATGAACGAGTAAGGTAGCTGCTAACGCCGAGAAGACGAAGAGCTATTGCGCCCAGCGGAATGACGACCGAACTCAGCGGTACTCGCCACCAAAGGCAAGCGACGAAACGATGACGGACTTGAATCAATGTAACCATCACGAGGATATGATGATAAGTCAGGGGGAGGAGAGAGATTATTTTATGCAATATTTTAGCTGGTATATGGCACGATGTGGTGACTTTTTTTTGCTAGAAATAATAAGGATCTTACCAAGTATACCTATCATACAATTCATAAAGATCCGTTACCGATGCTGCAGCTGCTGCCTAAAAGGATGCATCGGCTAGTGGTTCTGTCGTGTTTGCCTTTTCTATTCAATGTCCACCCACTAGATATAAAAAAATCTTGCCCAGCCACGTTGTTTAACCATGTTTGCCTCGCGAGCCGTGCCCTCATCGTGACCGCATGAGGGAAACCATTTCGAAATCGGAATCGTTAGCTACAGGTGAAAACGAACCCGTAGTGGCTTTTTTATTAGCGAAATCAACATGTCGTGCGATTCGAATTTGGGACTCGGAGTTAATCTTGAGTTTCACTTTCTTTCACTTGAAATTACCACCTTTAACTTGAACGGAACGAGCATGTTGAAAGTGTCGTGCAGAGTTGATTGCGATAGTTGATTACTGATAGCGGAAAGGAGAATATTGACAGAGCTAGCTAGTGTGCCCGCCTATAGGTTCTTCAAATATATTCGTTGGAATATGCGTCGTATCGTTAAAATCGATGTGCGTCACATTAGCTGCTTATTTATAGAGCTCGTCAGAACAGAATAAATCACACAAGTTTCATGTATTTATTGATGTACCGATCCGTTGATGCATCCAGTCGGTCTGGGTTATAAGCCAAATACGTGTTGCGGAGAAATTAACTTCGAGAAATAATGATTAGTCATAACCGGACACAGAACACCATTTCCGATATATTTGTTTCAAACCGCATTCCGCTCGTCGGGTTCGAGTGAGCAATCGATGTCGATCAAACAGGGTACCAGACGTGGACCTTGTTGTCGTTGATTCACACAGTGCGTTTTCACAACGAGCTGATGTATTGGAAAGATGTTCAAACCGAACTGATAAAGCCAGACTGCCAATAAGGTAGCCTCGCGTAAGCCGCGCTATCCCCGCGGCTGTAGCCCGCTGCGTTGGACACCGACTTAAAGGACGCCGTTGCTACTCGTTGAAATCCTGCTGGGCTTCGCTGTCTACAGCCAACACTAGCGGCAGCAGCAGGCGCCACGCAACATCCGTTGAGAAGCAATAGCTTTTTTGACAATCCTACTGCGCGATGACAAGCTAGGCTAGGATCGGTCTAGACGCTGTCGAACCGGTGGACTCTATGGGAGGTCCGATGGGGCGAATAGAGAAAATGACAGAGGCAATCTATCTAGAGCAATTTACCACGGCCGCAGTCTCGGCAGCGTGAGAGGATCACGGTTGATCTGATCCTGTGCCTCAATAAACTGAGCGAGGTTTTGCGAAATCTAGACAGAGCAAGCAGGACTCGTGTGACAAACGCCACTTACTTAACAGACTCGCACGAGACTCTGATTTACCGATATATACAATCATATAATAGATGATATAGCTTTCGCATATAGCCCACCCCGTGTTCATGCTCCCGTGTGAACCTACTCCACTCTCAAGCGCACGCGCAGGAACAAGCACAGGTGAGTGGCATACACAGGCCAAGTAGAGCAGCGTGCAATTGATTTTCAAGAACGCAGGGTGGAAAGCCCTCACGGTGAGTTTGAACGAACCGTGGAAAAGCTTCGAACTAACCGTTGAAGTTCCAAACGGTTGCTCGCACACTCAATCGCATTGAGATAATGCCAATAAACCGATAAAGGGTGAAGCCTATAGGTACAATAGGGTCTATGGTCTCGTTGGTTCCCGAGTTCTCATCAGTGTCATACCGTGCAAGCAACGGATAGACAGTCGCGTGACAACCCACTGGGACCGCTATTGCCTGTTCTGTTGGCGCGCAGAAGGACGCCGAACATGCGGAAATAGAGTTAAATAAATCCACAGAAGCATTATCCGATTAGGTACTGATCAGGGTGAGAAGCCTCCGTTCAAAACCTCCCGTTGACGAGATCCTCAGATCAACTTTTTTCTTAAGCATGTTTTTTATTACACAACGTGACTTCGCCGGGCGCTGCTTCTGATGTCACTTGCGGTCAAATGTCTAGGTCTGAGCATTCGCAGAAAACACTGAGATGTCATTCTCATCTTGAAGTTCTCCTACCTAAATATTTTCCTCGATCCGTCGCTTTAGAGGGAGCGGTATTCCCGAACTGAGATAGTTCGGAATGACCCTCTCAGAGCAGTTCGTGGTAGACGTCGCAGGGACTTGGTTCTTTGGGTGATTTGACCTGCCTATGGTAAGATTTACACGGCTTACACCACACTTCTTCCCTGTAATAATGGTGAGAGGGTCAGTTCCTCGTGACACTGCGTTCCTAGTCACCGCTGTCGTCAGCGGATCTGACCGCTCACCAACTACCTTCGAGAGACCATTTGTCATAAGGCAATTCAGCCGCCGTGCTTCTGCAGTCCGGGGGTTAGGTCCCTCGTGAACTTAGAACCCACATCAGCGAAGGTGCTTGCGCGGGAAATCAAGAAATGCAGTTGTAAATAATTCAGCTGCGCTGTATACTGTATTAATGTGATGAAGCGAATCATAACTTTTATATGTTTATAATTGCCGTTAATGCATAGAGTGCACATAAATTTGTGCGGCTGTTGTCCCGTTTATACTAATATGTTTGTGAGAGCGAAAGGCGATATAAATATTGCCGCGTTTGTAAATAATAAATAATTAAATATTGCCTTGTTCCAGTAAGAAACCTCATTTAAGATATAACAAGAGAATAAAATTAATTATTATTAATACTATTATATTCCTTGTGGCGGCTATAGGGCTACATACAGTGATTTACAATACTGCACAGAAATTGAATCAGAAGCGTTATTTATCAGATCTCGGTTTCAGATCTCATCCTTTGTGTCACTGTATTTCTGTGTAGGATCAGATTCTGCGGTCGGGACTCATTCATTTCGCAATTCTCAGGTAACGGGGCCTTGGTACCGTTGTAAACACGTCCAAGTTAGCGGACAATAGCTTGTCTGTCTCTCCCGTTAATTGCTTCCAAGCTCTACAAGGCTTTTATATATCCGTTGATTTACTCCGGAGCCTTACGAACTTTCAATATGTTGTTGGATCTTATCGCTTTCGAACGTGTTGTTATCCTAACGGGTTAGATAAACTGGCCCATTTCTAAACTTAGGATGTGTTCAGCCTATATTAACCATTCAAGATGTATAATACATAATCTACCCACCACCGACGCAGATCCACAGTCCGCTCCACAGCCTGCGGCATTTAGGCGTCAGGCCGAACTGCTAGCTCATTCGTATTTTTACAATGCATTTAGCCTGGATGTGGCCACCATTCTACGCGTCTTGTTGTTGTACACTCGTTCAGGCGCGCACACCTACTTACCACGCATGTCGGGTGTTGTGATCTGATCCTTCCATACATCTCTCTGTGACCCGTTCGCTGATGCTCCGTGCTTCGTTAATAGCATCGTCTGATTTATTCTTGTTGCCATGAAGGCTTCTTTCTGGCTGGATGTGCGATATTTGTAATCGGAGCACACTGCGTGAGTAACAGCAACAGCAGCGGTAACGACAGCGGCAGTGTTATGTGATGCGAGTATAGACAAGCGAGAGAAACGACCACTTTAGCTGTGAGACAGCTCCAGGCTTCGGGATTTCTTTTTACGGCTGAAGAAGCTGCCTAAGCCGAGCCCGTAGACGCTCAAGTTCCGCCATGGACCCGCCCGTTCACTCTTAAGTGACTCAGGTCTGCCTTGCTGTCTGCCTGTCGCTCTCTATATCCGTCCGTCCGACCATCCGTGCGGCCGTGCAACGTATATGTGAGCGTAGCTGTTCCAGCGCGCGGCTGTGGGGAACTGGCATGGCGGGCAGCGAAACAACTCATTTATTTTACTCGCTCTCTGCGTTCTCCCCTGTGTCTGCCGGCGCAAGCGATCTGGACGCAAACAGCTTCTCCTAGCTGATTTCTAAGCAACAGTGGCCGGTTAACTGGATGGCTGTCTACAGCTTCTGCAGGCCGCGCTTGGTTTCGGTGCACGGCACTTCGCGACGGCGTCGGCGGCACCGACAGCTTGCTCGTCGGTAACGCGTACCCGTCGTCGCCTGCAACCAGCTTAGTCGGCGCCGACCATGCCTTGCAAACATTTTTCTACCCTTCTTTCCAGGCGCAAGCAAGTGGAACTCGACAACCAACAAAGTAGCCGGACGCCTGCCAGACAAGCGGGCAGACAGGCACGCGAAGTCGGGTGTACTCTCCCCCATTCGGCTCCTTCACACAATGCCGTACGTTGTGTTGCGCTGCGGGTGTTCTCGCCGCCGTCGCAACTCTGCCGTAGTGGACCGCTTCCTGATGGACGAGCCTACTCAGAAGTGGGACGAGCAGGTTGTGGACGAGGACGACAAGACGAGAGTAACTGCCACCGACAGCGGGGCAAACTGGAGAAGAAGGGCGACGATAAACGAAGAATGCGACAAGAAGTCAGCGGAGCTGCCACGCGTGATGCTGGCTTAAAGCCACTGAATTCGATGCACTGGCGTCGTAACGGTAGCTGACTTTGTCCAACTTATGTGAAGTCACTGAATCAAGTGCGTACGGCGCGGGCGGAGCGCGCCACGCCTGTGGTGGGCACCTGTGTTGGGTGTTATAATACAATGCGGAGAAAGGTACAGATCACGTGCCACCGGACGAGGCCAGCATGAAGAGCGATTTGCTGAATGACAAAGAACGCGAAGAGTTTTTGGGAAAACCGAATGGCGAACCCATTAACAAGGCGACTTTCCTTGTGATATCACAACGAAACTGCGTAATATTATATAAATTGTGGAATCATCTGTATCCGGATAAAGAGGGAATGAGAATGAATTTTAGAATGACTTTCAGCGATAGTTATAGTAGGAGTGGAAGTCTGCATCTAGTCGATTTGTATATATTATTAATAGATTGCTTCATAAGTTCGCGCGCTTTTGGCCGTTTCCCTTTCCACTTTTGCCTTCTCCGTTTGTTTACTTTTAAATACCGTTCGAAAGCGCGTTCACTCCTCTACGAGCGCGTGGAGGAGTTCTACGGTGGAGTAAAAATATGACCATTTCGCGGCTCCAAACATGGATGTTCCAGGTGGAAAAAAATGCGCGTTCGACACCCGCTCTTCTTCGCCTTTAGCCGAGGTCAAAAAGGGAACTCGAGACACATTTTCTGTGTACGCGGCGTATGTTCTGTGAGCTACGGTAAGTGCCAGGGTTAAGCCTGACCTCCATCCAAAAAAGAGAATGATTTGTGTTTGGTGGGACTGGAAGGTTCTGATACACTGGGAAATGCTTGAGAATAAAAAAACGGTCAACAAGAAAGTTTATCAAGCCCAGTTGTACCGAGTAAACCAAGCTATCCGCGGTAAAAGACCCGAGAAACAAGGCCAAGTCATTCTATTGCACGACAATGGCAGGCCCACACCTCTAAAATCGTCAAGGAGGTTCTCAAAGTGTTTAAATGGGATCTCGCCCAGACAGACTACCACCTTTTCTGTTCGCTGGCAAACAATCTTAGTGGTCACACATTTGATAGTGAAGAGGGTCTCAAAAAGTGGCTCGAGAACTTTTTCGCGACAAAAAGAGAAAAATTGGTAAGAAACATGGTAAGAGAATTAGCGTTATTGGAAATCCGTTGCTCTCGATGCATTTCAACCCAATGCACTGGCCGATAGATTACTGTTTCTACTACAAATAGACATACTGTGCGATCAAGAGTTATGTAATACAATAATGAAACCAATAATAATAGCGACCGTCGTATATAATATCTGTTTGAGCATACGAGCCCAAGTGTGTTCGTTGGCGTCCGCCCATCAGCGTGTAGCAGTGAACTTCTCCACTTTAGGCCGTAAGGCCGCATCGAGACGCTTAGGTACATCAAAAACTAAATAGGATACTTTTAAATTATGGAAAATGTAAAGACTAAGGCAAAAGGTTATGGGGTTTCGTGTGAGGCTTTTAGCAGTGAAGAAATACCGGATCCTAACTGAAAATCAGCTTTCTTCAATAGGAAGAAGATGTACAACTTTCATCCTTATCGCAATTTGATCGGATCTATCGTCCTCGAAAGATTGGAGAACAAGGTAGTGTGACGTGAATTAAAAAATTCTACCTCGAAAATAATGCATTTTTCGCACCAATCCCGTTGCCCTCTTCCTATTGGCGACGTCAGCTCTACATCGAAAAACGAATCAGCCAGTTCCAAAAGTGTCTGAGTTGGCTTAGTCTCGTTGTTAGGCTTTGTTTGTGCTTAACGTTTATTCGTTGCGGCATATGTGCCTATGGATTTTAGCATGCCAACGAACAGTGGATAGGTAATCTTTCAGTAGAGATGCAGCAAAATGTAGAGCAGGCCCTAGAGGTAGCGAGGCTTACCAACGCAAACGGGAAATCCTCGGCTCGTACGTAACCTGAGACTCTTATCGTTGCATGCTGCCGTACACCAGTCGATGTTGATGCTCAACCTGACGCGGCTGATGAGCCCAGCTCTTAACATAAGAGGCTCCGACAATGGAAACCCTTCTTTATCAACGCAAAGGGGCGATATCATCCTGGCACGATTAGGGTAGACAGTATACCTGATGTCAGCCTCGGTGCTGCTGCTATCGCTATTACTACAACGGCAACTTGCAGAAGTAGCCTTGGCGGAAAATTGTGTATTCACATGCTGTTTTCAACGAGATTGTATATCGTAGCACTTCGTAATGGTGACAAGTTTTGCTAAGGACACAACAGTTTGTCCTCCTATTAGGGGTCTCGAAATATTCGAAGTTAGTGCACTGTTTAATGTTCATATGTATATATACAAATAAATGTCAATCACTGTGGAGCTACCCCGGTTACGTGCACCAAAGGCTGCGGAAGTACGCAGCCCTCTAGGCAACTCATCTCTTTTCCCCTCTTGCCTTCGGAACCTTGGGCGGCCACGTACCCCTCGTTGCTAATTTCCTTGAAGGAGTCTACCACAGGCTGATCCACGCCACCGGGGGACAAGCGCGCTGAATCCTTCTTTCGGCAGCGCCTTTCCCTCGTCGTGCAGAGAGGCAAAGCCATCGCCTCCCTCTGGACCATAAGGGCCTCGGCCTGACACTCTGTCCCCAACTGCTTCTGTAGTTATTGTATATTTTAAGACGCACAGTCATAATCAACATATATATATATATATATATATATATATATATATATATGAGAAGATCAGCTCAGATTGTAAAGCAGTGAGCCCGGTACAAGCTTCAGTACCTAACTATAGCATATGTTATTGAATATTCGATACCATCTGCATAATAAATGTGTAGAAGCAATGGGGGAGGTCATGAGCGGTGGGTGTTTCGGCTCAAAACATTCAACGGGGAATTCAGATATAAAATTCAACCTAGCTTAAAAACGATTCACTGTTCACTGATAGCCCTCCGGGAAAGTGGTGTGTCCTTAACGAACGTGCTAAATCATATTACATGACACCACATAACATATGCACATACATACAGGTAGGTGTACACTAGCTAAGATACGATTTGTGCGGTAATTTGTATCGCCCGGCTTCCGTGACGCTTCCAATAAGTTTATAGTTTTGAAAAATATGGGCTGTTCACAGTTGAAATAGGTGCTGCTTCAGCTATAAACAGCTGTAAACGTTACACACGGCATGGTTTGTAGAGCCCATTGCAATATACAGAGTATTCGGTAGCTTAACCAACCCAAGTAGTGCTTAACGATTTCGGTGTTAACCCTCTCTGAGCTCCGTCCCCTCCTCTGTTATGCGCATACATATTCAGACAACAGAGCGTATTATACTGCAAAAATCAAGGGACCAATTGTACACGATGTATTCTGGGGTCAATTTATGTCAATTTTTTCTCTTTACTTCTTGTTTTAGAACACACGTTTCTATCTCAGTATGTATTTACAGAAAAGGAAAACAGTAGGAAATCAAATACTGGGAAGGTTACCTACGGAAACGTCAAACACTTCTCAGTCGCTGCGTAACCTCCCGAACATTCTGTATACGAGAAACATAATAATGGCCATGGGTAATATTTGCAAAATGCTCCACCCTAGCTCAAATTTATATGCCCGTGGTATAATACTGATATAGGACATAGTCATAATACTAACATCTGCTGTGCATCCATGGACGACACCGTGAAAATGCGAGACCCTGATACAAAATGAATTGTGCAAAATATATATATGTATATCTATGTATAAAGTTCGACAAATGTATATATTAATATAAAAAAAAAATATATGTATATATGAGTCATGAACATCATGGCAGAGCTTGTTGAGGACCGTCCGTAGAGCGGTCTCCTCGATCTCACCTCACCATTATACTATTATACTTCTGAACGCCCGGCTTTCGTGACGCCTCTCAACGAAATCGCGGAATTTCTTGGCGAAGGACTTTGCCATGCTACTTCAAAAGCGTCTCCCGATCCAAAGGTCAGCCACACGCACCCGGAACGCTTACCTGTAAGGTTCAAGATACATCAGGTCGGTTGTTAATAACACGCCGACCTTATACTTTTCGAGACGAAGCGTTTGTTCCCCTGAATTCGGGCTTTTGGAGCACTCGACACTCGACCACAGCAAACACACACGCATGCACAAGACTAGTATAACGCCTTGGAAGTAATCTGGCCAGCCGAAAAATACTTACGGTATTTTCTAGTATAGAATATCATTTTGAGTAGACATTTCGCTTTTATAAAAACCGCTTTTTCGTCATCGATTCAATCCATTCATACCTTAGACGCCGTAAATCCACGTAAATGTCGTAGTTCATGGGGGAGATAGTGATGGCTTGCTAAGCAACGTGGCGTAATTAGAGATAAGCAGAAAATACTGCTTGTTGGTTGCGTTTTCATTGTTCTTTTATCGTTACTGATGGTATAATCGAACTCTCTCAGTTAAAATGCATTGGGGTAATGTTCATGAGTTTGTTCTCTAGCCGAATAGAAAACTGTTTCTTATTCTATCAACAGTTTTTAATTCGGCTTTCAACAAAGTAATAGCAATGATCCGCTAAAGACGTTTCAAAACCCTTTAGCAGTTCAAGTCTTCCTGTCGATTCGATTGGTGTCAAACCCCTCTTAATAAGTTTGTTAAGAGGTGACCGCAAGCAATTAATGCATAATTGTGTCCTACCAAGCAGAGAATGAAAGGGAGAAAGCAAGCAGACGGAGGAGGCGACGGCAGTGTGTTGGGGAGACGCCGGGAGCTACTGTGCGAGCAGTCCCTTGTCGGCTCGTCTGGGGACGCTTGTCCGCTCGGCTAGCGACTACTTAGTTTGGCAAGGCCTTTAACAACTCTCATCCCTGACGGCTTCCCCGCTACCATCTCCGCGCTCTTGCTGCAAGAGGGCCACCGGTTCATCGCTGGCATCCAAACCCCCAATTCTCCGGGAGTTCCAGCAGTGGACGACGGCAACTGCGCCAATCTACTGCTACTGGTGCCAGTGGTGGTCCATAATTCACACGCACAACCCAACGACCGCCACCGCGGCTGTTGAACTTCCGCTACCACCGGCTGGCTCTCTCCGTCTGTTCGGGTGTCTCCGGGCGTGTCGGAACTCTGATCCGCTTGAGCTTCTGAACCGGCTAACTGTGAGGCTCCAGCGGCTGGGCCACGGCCGCTGCCACATCGCCGTTGTCATACGCCGGGTGCCTCTCGGCGATCGGCGGCGTGCCACGTTCGGCACGCTTGCTCATGTACCCGAGACCAACATGGGAGGAAAGTGCGCTTACCCATGTTTTTCAGGCACGATGAAAGGGCACATATATGCGAGTGCTGTCCATGAGGCTGGGGATTGGGATCGGCATTGCGGGCAAGTAGCGCAGTGTCGTCTTCGATTATGTCAGACGGGAAGGAACGGAAAATTGCTTGCAATTGCCTTCGGCAAGCAATCGTTTGCATTGACGCGCATCCTGTCAGAGCTTCTCGTCAGATTACGTCTTTCGGTACTCGTTAGCCGTACGATTGCTGGCATTTTTACTGACTACCGAATAATAATGCTCGAACTACGATCAATTGTGTATATACTACATCTATCGGGCTGGCATCTATATGGTATATTGGAGCAGGTATAAGTCTCGGCGGAACATGGGACTGCGAGCTCTGCAGGAGTACAATTCTGTAGCCGATATGAATGGTGTGTATGGCGCCTTTGAGAAAGACAAGAGTAAACCTTTACCTTCTCCGGCCGAGCAGAGGCGATTTCGTACATTAGACTGAGACAATCACTCACTTACTCACACTGATAGATACACAACCCAGCTATCTTTGCTGTGTAGGCCTGTCCTTTAATCTACTGGTCGTCTGCGTTCGCCTGCACGGTATCTCGACGACCGCATACATCGCCGGGAAGTAGGTCCAATGCTCTCTTATCTCCCATACGATCCCTTGAGCAACACTTAGTCTGCGTGTATGCAAACACACACCCAAACACGCTCGCAAACTCCACCTCTATGTATGCTTATACAGACACACACACGGACACAAAGGGTAAACAATATATATATATATATATATAGAGAGAGAGAGAGAGAGAGAGAGTTTGCACAAGAGACGTACATGAGCATACAGATAAGCACACAATTTGTATCGAACGTAATATATAATGCATACTCTTTAAATTTATGCGCATTAGCTCTAATGCTTTGTATTCCGTGAAACATTCTCCACTCAAGGCTGACCAATTCGACGGGATTGTCAGGCCCCTCAGTTCGTTCTGTGGCTGATAGGAGAAGAAGAACTGAAAGAATGGTAACAAAAAAGAGTGCTGAGGAAATTGTTTTATGATATGAATATAGATAATGAGCTGGAAAAGAGATAAGAATTGCTCGCGGACACGATATGGTCTCGCTGTCGAAGTTAGAACGATATTGAGACTTAGCCAGAGAGAGAGAGAGAGAAAGAGAGAAGGATCCGGAACAGTCTCGTCGAAGGGAGTCTCCAAAGGGGTTTTCCTGTGTTCAGATATCTAACATAAACCTAGACAGATATATTTCTCGTCTTGTGTAAACGGGATCAGCTTGGACACCTAAGATTCCTCGTGACAAATACACAAACTGGCTCAGTTGACTGTGTTAAGAGCACCGTGCCGAACAAACGTTAGTTGTCTCCTCTACCCGTTCATCATTTAGACACTTGACAAGGCATCACAATGCTGTTATATCTTATACTTTACTGCTTTTATAGCCTTATACCGATGCAGCCATATTGTCAATGTGCCACCGTGTAATTTTACTCGGAATAGACTTTTGAGTCTAGACTTTGCTCGTCGCCTGGACGTTCGTCCTGTTAAGGGGTTTGACGCGACATGAAACTGTTCTTCTCGGACGCTTAAACTCCCGTTGTGGATAGATGTTGATCCATTTCATTCTGGTTCCTCTCAGCTCTAACCTATCAGCCTGATGGTTTCCGCCAGCGCTTCGGCAGCTGCTGTTCCACCCTAGCGGGCTGCCTTGGTACGTAACGCAGATTAGGTGCTGCTATTTTTCGCCTGTTTTGTTTGCACAGGGGGGAGGGTAGCGCATCGTCACTCGTCTCGAGAAAGATATGCCGCCCATCCTTATACAGCTGCCGCTTAGCGGTTTGAGAATTCATGGCTATCCATAACGAAACGCACAAACGCAAAAGATGTCATAAACGATATTGATAGCGCCATATGCGCGCTAGAGACACTTCACAGCAGCGTTTGCTGCGAAACAGTTTGGACACAATGCGACGATGTAGCAGCTTCGAATGACCGGAGCTTATGATCGGTGCTCCATCGGATCGTTCATTATGAGGACATATATTCAGTTAACGTTCTAGAGGAAGGCGGTGCGTCCACTTGTCCTCTAATGGACTATCCGAGAGTGCTTAAAGTGCCCACCGTTGGGTCTCTCCAATACATATGTACGTTAAAGGTCAGCATCGGCAAGCAAACGGGTTACCAACCGAACAAGAAAGAGTAAGACGGCCATGTGTTATACAATAGTTGTTTTCTAAGCTGGTCTCTGAGGATAAATCTTGGAATTGCATCCAACAAAATTGGCTATCTGTCGACGCTTCGGTCACATAGGAATTGTAAGCACTATATATAAGCTGATTTAAATGACCCGACCGCTGGAGCATACCAACAGCATCAAGACCGCTAATTACATATATAATGAATAATTTATCACACAGTAATTAGATCAGAGTAGATTCCAGTGTGGGGCTTCATACGTGACATAAGCCAAATATGCAAACTACGGTACACGCGGGAGCTTAAATAAATAGACAGCTTATGCGTCAATATTTACCTCGTATATTAAAGGATCATGCCTATTATCATACTATAAACAAGAAGATTATAAACTAAGCATTGGGTTAGATACCGTGAAACACAAAAGCAACCCGAACTAATATATGACTAATATATATATATAGTTCGCGTTGCCTTTGTATTTCATGGTATCTAACTTAATGCTTATTTTATAATTTTCTTGTTTGTAATATGATAATAGGCATGGTCCTTTAATATATATATATATATATATATATGCTGCATTGATGTATCGTCCACTGCACTACTGGCTCTATTCACTCGCTCTTTGCCGGAACTATGCACCTGCCAGCTCGCCTTATCATCCCGTGTTGATTGTGCAAACGCTGCGAGCACGTTGCTTTCGCCGAGACACAGTGGCCCCCTTAAGTAGCAGGATCCCATAACCATTTACTATGCCGACTAGCCCGTAATGTCATCAGACGTTGACAGGGCATTAAATATAGCTCTAAAGACAGCCCATAAAAACTTTCGGCTGGCCCGACTCTCCAGCGTGGTCTCTTTCTCTCCTCTTCCCGTCTCATCAACGTTATTGCTACTGTAGAGATTTGGCGATCTCGGCCAACGGCCAACTACCCCCGCCTCCCACCTCTCGTAAGTGACGTGTAACTTCGGATGTCACGGCACAAGAGGGCTCTTCACACGCGCGCTGGACGCATGATGGAAAGCGCTTGCGCGGGTACACGCACAAGCGGGTAGGCGCAGAAGCGTTCGTCTATGGGGCAATGTTTCAACGCTAATGTTTGTTGTCACCTTTAATGTATCGAGTTTCTGGTAATGCCATTTTTCGTTGCTTTAGTTGGCAGCACGCACTCCTCGCTGAGGACCAGACTTGACAGGGACGTAACCATGTATGAAACTGCTACGCTTAAAGAGACGTGAATCAGCTACGAGGATTGAATCGGGATTTCTGTGTGGACTCCAACCGATGGATCTGTGTGAGCCATTTGTTCGGGTCCATTAAATCACTTCAATTTGACTGGTAAAAAATTGCCCTTGCGCTAATTGTGCATGTTATATATTACAATCAGAGGCAGGACAAACGCTCGTTTATTGTTTCACCTCTTGAGCGCACGGGATAGTTGGTCTCTTTCACCGCGTTCATGTATGGTTGTATTCTGACTTCTATCGACACTAGGTGCAACAACGCTCTACCCGCAACAGGTTGTGTGTTAACCGACTGTTTGTTCAAGGCGTGACCTGTATGCTTGTGCGACGGTTGTTGACAATGTAACATCTTGATGGTTCGCGAGTCGTTTGCCTTCAGTGATCATTGCTTGAGAGAGAGAGAGAGAAAGTCTCTCAAGCAAATTCTAAGCCGGCTGAATGATAGGTTGGACGGAATAGGGAACCCTTGGTTTGTTCCGTGTTAACAGCCGCAGGGAACGCGCATGAGAAGAAGAAGCTTAGGCTCGAAAATTACTGCTATATCCTCGCTAGTGTTGTATAGTTGCTGGCAGGTCATAGCGGAGACTGGTGACAAACTGTTTGACCGGAGGTCGTGAGCTCGGACAAGCCGTTTCAATCACTCAACAAGTTATGAGATAGAATTGGTGTTATTTTTAACTTTTTTCTCTAACAATTTCACCGAATCACCAAGGATTGTTAGTGTTAGCGTCAAAATTCAAGCGTCCGCTAACACTTCGAATAGCCGAGCACAATTCGTCGTTGATATACTCATTTGTACATTGATATAAGCGTCAGGTCAGCTGATCCCACTCCGCGCTTCGATCGATAACAACTACTTGGATATTCAGTTAGAGGAGACATGACTTCAAAGAAACGAAATCGTTGTCTACGTTGAGAGTTGCCACTATTGGTGTCGTTCATCGGTGGTGAGAGGCAACATTTATTTTAAGAAAATGAAAAACAACCCACTTAGTTAGTTGCGTTTCATAGAGCCAGTTCGCTTTGGATAGGTAGATACTGACGATGATACAGCTGTTCCAATGTTGTAGTGTATGAACCACACGTGCAGTTTAGGTATCACGGTGGTCCACAATAGCATCCTGTTTGAGGGACGACTAAAGAAGCGCAGGACCAATGGCACCACTGTGACAAAAATAAAAGTCATTCGGTCTGCCCGTCACTGAACGAAATTGCATCGGAAGACATTTCGATAATAGCTGTTTATTAGCTCACACCTAAACTAAAGCAAATTTTCCGGGCTGATTCACAGCCCACATGTAACGTCCACGGTGTAACTGCTTGCGGCATTGCTTCATAATACGGACCCCTTTAAAGGCAAATGGGCAACGGTAGGAACATCGACTCGAGGCAATCATACTGCTTGCCTCGAGTCGATGTTCATACCGAGCTCAGAGTCTGTAGTATAATATAATTATTCAATTTACTTGTTTACTTTTCAAGCCGTCGAAATATGGCATCCAGCGAGCTCGTTTCGACGTACACGCTGATAATGCAGTATGGTGTATGCCGCGGTAACCGCTCCCCCGGTGGTTGCTTCGAGGCTCAGTCTCACCGAACTCGGGAGCACCATTTGTCATTTGCGTAAACGGGACTTTTCATCGGTCGTCGACACCTAGGTGTTGTCTTCCGAATCATAATTTTAACAATGGAGGATTCGGTCGAGTTCATTCCTATCCATTCTAGATACATACTAGGTCATACTAGACATAACTGTAGGACTGTTACTGTTTGCTGTTCATCTGTGTACATCACCTCTCCCCGCCTACATTCGTGGCCTGCGTTTAACAGAGAGAACACCGAAGGTTAGGAGAGAAAGCAAAATAAATCAAGTGATCAATCGAGCGACCCGCGGCGGGAGCAGTAGTAGCGGTACTGCCAGAAACAAAGTTGTAATCATCAATACCTTCCCTGCTCGACGCGCTAACGCCAGCCGTTGCAAATTGCTATTGCACAGGTTAGGCAGCCGTCCGCGACTTTCATTATTTCGAAATTGGATCATCTACTGCTATGGCGAAATACACAGCAAGCTATGAATATGGCGCGATTGCAGTCGAGTGGGTTGCTGCAGATCGGATGAGCGAGTTCCACAGAGGGGGGCGATAGTAGTAACACTTGTGCGTAATAAATATCAACATTAAAATAGTAATTGTATTAGGTATTATTTGTATAATCATCCGGATCAGGTGGAGCTTCGGGGTCTGAACAGCACCACCCCCCCCTCCCGTGAATGTTTCATTCATCTCAGCCGAGGCCGTAATGAATCACATATTTGGATGAGTGATTGATGTTGTTGTAACCTGCGTGTATGAGCGTGTGGCTGCGGTGTGGCCGTATGCGCGTGCGTCTGTGTAAGGCACAGATTTATTGATACTTGAACGTGTTCACTTGCTTGTCCGGTTTTCCAACTACGCCGACAGGCAGCTAGCTGAGCCTACAGCTGGACACCGATGGCTGATTATCGAAGAGGTGGTACAGAGACACACAGAATTCTAAGGCGCCGAAGATGTGGCTACTGCTCCCGAACGGATTGTCTCGCATGGCCGATCGCGCGCAGCCGCTTCGGCCAGAACCGACATCCCCGTCACGACTAAAGGTGATGTTAGAATCGGCTGGGTTAGCTCGAGTGGCCTGGCGATATCTGACAGCCTGTCGGTAGCCAACGACGAACCGGAGAGAGGAACCGCACTCCTAGAGAACCGCGAGTGACTCTGTAGGTTGGCATCTTTTGTCACTGGTGCTGCTGCTGCCGTTGTTGTTCGGGTCTTGGCTTTCAATGTGGCGTTGGCGTTGCTATGCCACGACATCGCAACGACCACAATCGGAACTATCAGGAAAGAAGGAAGAAAGCTAACAAGCAGGACGGAGCTACGAACGAAACGAAAAGCGACAGGAAGCCGCAGTGGGGAACGAAAAGTGGAGCGACATCAAACAATTACAGAGAAAGAGATATGGCCGGATCGTTGGCGGCCACGAATGGTGCTGCGTCAACTACAGGCAGAGAGACGACACCCACACATCTACAAAGACACAGACAGACACACATACATCTGCAGCGTAGTATTGTGGACTCAGGGGAAGCAATGCGCTGCCCCTGACGACCTCTAGCGTTAGCCGTATTATGGAGGCCCCACTTCTATTGAAAGGAGGTTCCGCCAGTAACCTTCTTTGATCGTCTTCTTAGTCGTAGAGAGTGAGTTCAACTCTGATGCCTTCTAGCCCACCACATGAGACAGTTGCGTCTTAGTGCCGCTATCTAGTGCCTCCTTTCCCTTTCTTTCTTTCTTTCTTGCTCTCTCTCTCTCTCTCTCTCTCCCTTCTCGCCGTCGACTCTCCTGTCTGCAATTTACGGCCTCTGAAATTACCAAATTGTGACCTATCCTCGCACCTTCGGTGGACCGCAACACGACTTCTGCTTCCCGAGAGTAGAGTATAGATGGCAATAGATTGTATACGCACGCGTACCACGCGCAACTGCACAACGTTCTCTACCCCCCGCCCCCCACCTACGATGGACTGCATGAAGCATCATTCGAACAGCGGGCACATCACCGACATATGATACACATACGCTGAACCTTTGATTCTCGGACGTATAACCCGCAGACGCGCACAAACAGCACCAAATACTGGGAGTGCATTGCCAAATACAAGGAAAAAAGTAGAAAATTGCAGAAATGCAGGCATATGTGTGTGTACTGCCTGCCTGCACGGGTCTTGCGAGCATCACTACTAGACGGTAGGCGATGGCCAGCCTTCAGGTAGATCTGCCGACGCCCGGGTGGTAGCAGCAAAACCCGGATGCGTTGTGGGCCTTGGAGCTCGAGGCGGGGTTTCGTGGGGGATGATTGCGTAGTTGCGTCTGTCCTCTCTCTCCCCCGCCCTCTTGCTTCCTCTCGACGGCCGAGGCGGATCTGCAAAGCGCAATTTTCCCAAAGCGCCGAAATCCCTGTGGCCAGACGAGCTCGTAGTTCTCGCAGGCCTGCGCTAGCCTCTTGGGATACGTTAGTTCCTCGGTTGCACTGCCAACGTTCGAATGACCAAACGGCCATCGTCGGTCCTAACCGAGGCTACCCGACCGGTACGGCCCGGCCCAGCACAGGCCACCTCGGTTCGCCCCCACACTCCGCCCCGCTCTAGCCGAGCAGAAAACGAAGAACTAAGCTCTGCAATCCGCAGCTCTGCTAGATCACTCGATCCACTTCGCTCTTCGCTCATGTAGGAGCGGCGACCCTGTCGTCCATCCCAGGCTGGTGCTGTCGCATCCACAGCCATAGTCGGGAATAGTCGTAGCTGCAGTAGTAATTTCCTGCACTTTTCTACCTGCACCGTTTAAGCGTTCATTCGATCTCATGCAGTCGCCCGCCTGCCGATAGTAGTACTCTCACTTAGTACTGCTATTAGTACTACTACTACCAGACCACTGGTGGTTTGCACACCGCGCTGGCCAGGGTGATCCTAATGCAGTCATAAATAATCGATAGAATCGGCTCTCCTTTCCTATGACCCTATCGTAGCCGCTATTAAGCAATGGATGTCAGTTTGCCTATTAACTTTCCAGATGCAATCCTGCAGTACTCGAGGTGCCGGCAGAAGAGCATGGCGTTGAGCACACTTTCAATCCACTGTAAGTGACCTTCATAGACCTTAAGTAAAGACCACCACAGGTGATAAGTGAATTGATGGGTGAAGCGTGTGGAAACAGGACATAATCAGGACACGATATCCCGCTCGATGTCGCCTCCCAACAGCGATTATAGCTGAGCCTATTCTCCCGTACAGGACAATTGCGGAAGCGATCACTGTCATCATCCTGTTTGTTGATGGAAGGAACAAACATCGAGAATCCACTGCCGTGTAAAGCTGTGCGAGGAAAACCTTTCTTCACTTAGCGGAAATCGCAGATATGACCCGAATGCGTGCGGGTGCCCAGAGGAGTCCTGAAGCAGCGTTATCACTAGCTAAATAGGAGATGCGACACGATCAGCAGTGTAAAAGTAACAGTACGGAGGGCTTAAATCAAACTTCAGTTGTAGGTAAGGTCCCAGGGAACCATACCTACATATCGGGGCACGTGACATGCTACATAATCAGGCTCCTTAAAAACATGTTGCGACGCTGTTCATGCCTGCCTAAACGTTCGTACATGTCTAAGCGCCGATTTCATGCATTTATACGGTGTGTACAGGGTGCCATCCCATGTTCCCCTAGCATGCATGGGATCATATACGCTGAACGCGAACTGAAGATTGCACAACAGCCCCTTGGTAGTAACAACTGTTGGAGCGTTCGACCAATTCACCCTTAGTTGACCTGGTCTTCTCAAGGGATCCTCGCTCTCCTCTGATCGAACGCTTCACGGAAAACTGAGCCCGCTGACTGAGTGTTGCTTCACAATCACCAACAATAACCGTTCTAAGGGAAGTTACTCTAAACCAGTGGGGACATTATGATTCAGCACTTTAATACTACATAACGGATGAGAGCTTTTAGCTTCATGTATTCAAAGATGACGTAATTTGATTCATGATCTAATTGAATTAAAATTTGGGATGCTCCATATACGGTTAGTTAGACCCGGGCTGAAAGAATTTGAAACGAATTCAGAGTGGGAGAAAGTTCGATCCTGCCATGAAACACTGATAGTATGTTTGTTGAACCTGCTTGAGCCACAGAGCGCATACTCTATGCGGTGATTAACGAGGGACCCAAGGGGACTCGGCAAGAACAGATGAGTGGAGGCTGCGACTTGGGTCTTTCGAGGCTGCACATTTATCAGATGTGCCTTTAAGAAAATGCGCTGTGCCACATAGCCACTATAAAGAGGAAAGTGCTCATAAGAATTTTCCCGAAAGATGGTCGGTTTGAGTTCCGGGGAGCAGTTCATTATACAAAAAAAAGGAAATTACAACATCGGACTTCTACGGAGCGTAGCCAAATAACAATGAGCATGCAAACAAAATGTATAAATTAAACAGATATCTTACTTATTTGTCCGTTCACTTCTTATGTTTGTATATTTGTCTTCATTGTTCCGGTATTGTAATTCATTAGCATTGACGAAGAACTCTGTTCATATGTCCATCTTTAAAGAATTTGAACAATGAACTTCAACAATTCTCAACCCAAATTGAATTGTGGACAAACCGTAAGACGACAGTGAACTAAACGATTCTCTAGCCGCGAAGCTCTTACCACGCATATGTAAGATATAGTTTATTTATGATCCTATTGCAAAATAGTGTACCAGTCTACCGGGCTAGACAGGCTGTAGGACCTAAATACAGAGAGGGATACTGGGCTTTGTGCACAAGTTGTTGGCATCTGCGGAGTTCACCGATGATCAGATGGCGAGTTCCCATCAGTGGCGTTCATTTGCACTGTCTCTAACATTGTCAGCGACGCTCATTATAACGTGGCAGCATGTAGGCTATTCGAATCGCCGTTATTCTATGGTCCATACCGGCGCTCTATGCGCGGTGCCGGGCGTGAGGTTTATTCGCATCCGCATGGGAAAATTATCAGACCATTCTTGAATGACGAGCGCGTATGAATGGCATTACCGCCGCTCACATTGGAAATACCCGTAATTCAAATTCACCTTTATAATATATTGTATATGATAATGCTATACGTCCTGTGAGAAGTATACAGCATTAATTTTCAGCATTTATAAACGTGTCTGCGAAGTCTGTTAGGATCAGCTCGAAGTGCAAGATACATTTTTACTATAATTACATTTTGACAGCTCTGATCGAGCAATAGAATATTGTCGATCTCTCTTTGACACAGCGTCTGCAAAAATGCAAGTTGAACATGCGGATGGCTGTGAAAATCGAACCGCCGAACTGATTGTAATCGATCTAGCCATTATAGAATCTATTTATATCAGTACCATTTCCATTTGCACACAACAATTATTCTAGTAAGATACTTTAGTGTGGAATGCCTGAAACTTCTTACTAGCCTCTAGCTGATAGCGATTGGTTAAAGTTAGCAATTGCCTCATTATCTGAGGTAAGCAGGTCGATCGAAAGCGACTGACTAGTTCAACAACCTTCGCTGTGCCCCCATTCCTAGCATTACTTCGATTAAAGGCCATTCACGTTCTCTAGACAATTATGCCGATAACTTGGGCAACTTCGTCGAACAGACTCCCGTAAACGACTTTGAGAGTACAAACAGAGAAAGGTTCATACGATTCATTGCGACAATCGGGCACATGTGGACTGATATATCATTATTATTATTATTACTACAAGCATCACTATCATCACCGGATTAATGCAAACTAAACCCTCTTTGAGTGTAAACAAAGCAGGCTTTGCGTGTCGTTTGAGCAGAGCGTTCTATTGCTACTCTTTGTTTTCCCGGCAGATCGCTAATAAATCGCAACCTGTTACGTAAACCCCTCCGATTCGTGTTTCGTTCGTTTCGTTAGCTCGACGTCCTGGGGAAATTGTCGCTGATCCTGCCGGCGTCTTTAGCAAGCCATGACGTTATCCACCGGCTATACAACTGAGGGCGTTGTATGAATGTACAAGGAGACTTTCCCACATAAGTCACTCCGTGCCACCACCACTCACTTGTGCCAATCTCCGCGTAAATGCATACCGGTTCCTCACCGTACGGCTCTCTGCGAGTTCGCCATTGTCCTCGTCCACATCGCCTTCGATGGTCTCTTTTCCAGGGATCTCTGGTAACTGCGAGCCTCCTTGCGCCTGTATTCTCTGAGCGTCTTCTGCTATGCACATCGGTCGGTCAGTTGATCGAGCTAGCAAGCAAGCGTGAACCAGTTGTCAGAGGGGGATTAAGGACACATCGCCTCTTCTTGCCCACCTCCTGTGCTCTGCTCTATCGACTCCCTAATACTACAGCTCGTACAACTTGTATCGCGCCGCCCGCTGCGCCTGGCTTCCGCTATCCGCTTCTATCCTTTCTCTCGTTGCCGCAAATCAGCGCTGATCACCCGAAGAGCTGCGGCGGCCAAGGCGGGATAGCGGGGGAATGCGGGGGCAGGACGAAACATATGGATGACGCGGACAACACGCGAACGATCGGGATTCAGGACAAGGACCTCGCAGGCTGAAGTGTGTATCGATCCTGTCAACCATTTTCGCCCAACTGTCTTCCTCGCGCCCCCCCCCGGCTGCACCCGCGCTAACTGCAGCCGCGGTGACTGCCTCTGTTACTGGAGCGGTCCTTCTATCCTGCTGGCCTGTACACGTTAGAGCTACTGGGCTCTTGTGGGATTTGCCGGTGACCATCCGGAAGGGCGCAATCGGCGGGCGTGCGCCAAGTACACCTCAGTGCTGTCCAGTCGGCACCAGCATACTGGAGCGAGTATGTGTCAGTACCGTCGGCGGAGCCACCGAACCACCAGTCGAGGCAGGCACACAGGAGGAGATATGTGCTACACCACTTATTAGTTCCCTTGGAGTACACTTACATTTTTCGTCCGCTATCCTGTTACCCTGCTGGTATCCGCTGCAGGTATCGATCCGCTGTAGCTGTCAATACTTAAGCGGCCTAAGGTGTCTACTTAGGTGGGCAGGAAGCCTGGTCGCGACATCTTTGAGGCATCCAAGCAGCAGTGAAGTCGGGGCGATACGATACGGCGACATAGCCGCCTCACTGCCTAGAGCAGCCGTGCCCCTCACCTCGATCGCGTTTCGCAGGATCGTTCGGGTCGTCCTCTTTGACTAGAGGACGGGACACATGTTTGGGCAGGACCTCCTTCTGCGGTCCATTCTGCCCTTATCTGGCCCATTTCAGCCGCCCGCACGATCGTTCGAACCGATATCCCAGCAGGAACATAGTATCGTGCCGCACTGCTGGACAGTTTTATTCCATTCGGAGTGTCCGTCGCGGGCTGGATGACAGCCCGCGATGGTGGGTGGAGGCATGTACCGGTGGCAGATGTAGAACGAACACCCCAAGCGGGTCCAGTTCCTCGCAAGGACAGCCAACAGCGATGCGAGCGGGCGACCGACCAACAGCCGCCGGCCTATTCTTCTCTGGCCGTAAATATCTTTCTTCTTGGTTTTTTTCTCGCTTGAGGAACAGCGAGGATAGCCGTCTACCACCGCCACTAGTTGCAGACAGCCACAGGTCCAATCCTCCGTTCGGCAATGGCACGCACAGCGAAACTGGTGCGTGAGGAGGAAGGTGCAGAGCAGCAGTAGGGCCATCGGGGGCTTTTCCCTTCGAATCGACAAAGCCGCCACTGCTACGTAGTGTTGCCACAAGGGGAGAAAGCACAGATGAAGCTACCGCTCGTCGTTGGCGTCCGGTTGGCAGCGTCCGGTTGTCAGCGCCCGGTCGTCGTCCATTGCTGTAGCCGCCTCGCTGCCTGGTTACGTCCCGGCTACGCCGCTACCTGCTTCAAAGAGAAATGGGGAGTGTGGGGGGCTCGCCTTACGAGGTAGAGAGCAACTATAATCGAGAGCGATCCATTCAAGAAAGCGATCCATGTCAGCTTCTTGCAGCGGCTACCTGTCTCCATTCAGCTGCCTGCCGCTTGCTCTGAACCGCGCCCCAAAACCCAGCAGGCCGCTCCTTCCAGTCCCCTGGTTCCCATTGCCGTCCCACATCGGTCCACGTTCACTTCTTCCTTCGCAGTGGCTTAGTTCGTGTCACAGGCGCTAGCGCACCACCGCAATAGATGTGCCGATCAGGAAAACAGCTGCTGACTGCGATATTTCCTCGACAACTACGCGATGCCTTCCCAGCTACTCCCAGCTAGAAAAGTGCTTGTCCACGAGCACGTTGGACAGGCTAGTAGATAGGACATTATCCAGGACAGGCTGGACTCGTTGCCTTCCACCTCCCAGTATAACTGAGAGTGTCGAAAGGTGGGGTATGATTTGCCGGCCTCCGAGGAAGGCAACCCGCATACCGCGTGCCATTTCGTAGGGATCTGCTATAACGCGTTAGGTGTGGTCTAGGGCGAATTCTCTCTCATGGGAAACCCCTTGCGGCGTTGCCGCGCCGTAATCCTGAGCATTCCCCATGGCGTAGTCGTCGCTCGTTCGACACAACCACCACCAGCAGCGAAGTTCCCGAAACGCGGGAGCGTACGAGCGCCATCGGGGTGAACTGACGGACGGGCTGCCCGTTTAGAAACGCTTCCGTTCGTTCGAAAAGCCGGCAAAGGATAATACCTAGCTGCCCTATCCTTTTTAAAGCGCACTTTGTTGACTGCCAATTTGGCCACAATCGCTGCGTCGCATTTCGCATTTTCACTGCCACCCTTCTCCACACAAATGGCTCCTAGCAAGGATAATAGACAGAGGGGCTGGTTTAAATGTATAGGATATGTTTAAGAATAATAATAATAATAATAACAATAAAAATAAAAATAATAATTTTTGCTATTCTTAAAATTCTTATTATTATTATTATGTTGAATTGAGTCTAAGGGATTTAATGTAACAAACAAGCCGAAGTAGTTTCCCGGATGACGTACGCTCAGGAATACGTCATACACTTTCTATCAGATAGCTCAAAAGCTAGACCGTTGCCTCTGAAACGGTGCACCATTCAAGCTATTTCTGTTCTCGAATTCCTCCTCGGTGAAACCCGCCTAGTGATTATGAAATCACATATGACGCTGCTCGTAACCATGATCAGAATGTCAGCTTACAGCCAGGAAAAAATTACCTCAATAGTAGTACTCGAAACGTCAATCGACTAGTGCCGCCGACCGATGCCTGTGCTTGGTCAGACACACAGGCAGAGCCTGCAGGCAGGCAGCGACAATCTCAAGAACCCGTTCGCGAAGGTCGACAACAGCGGCAACTGCTACTTGGGCTGCGCCTAGTAAAGGCTAACATCATCGAGAACGGAATGTCTCAGGTGCAGAAATGCGAGTGCCTGTCATTAATGCAAATAGAAGCTGCTCCCTTCCGAGCCTCTCAAACATATACTGCCCTTTGTTGTACGTTGTTACGCTGATGACCTTAAACTCTCCCTGGACGCGTATGTACCGGAGTGAGGAGTAGGGCCCTTCAAATTAGAATTTAAGAATGTCTCTTTTTCATCGTGCAAGGAGAACGATATGCTAATATCCGTGACTAAATGAGCAATACTCTGTATTGAGGACGAAACAGCGGAATTCATTATTTTAACATGCAGTCGAATGAGCGGGGACGCGACACACCTACCAGCGTTCTAAGAACTGACACAATACGTAACATATTTGAATCGTGCAAAATCACGTAGAATAAGATAAAATAGAATAATATGCCGACGTATCATTGTAAACAGTAATCAACGAAATGCCAACATTGATTTTTCTATATATATTTTTTTTGTGTTATTATCCGCCTAACTCAAAAACGTTACTTTTAACCTTATTCCCGATCAATTAGGCCGCTCCTCGATTGGTGTTCCTTAAAACACAGAGACAGAAGATTAGTTAAAAAAAGAAGTGGCGGAGCCGGTTAGTTGCAGAGCATTATTCCACATATGCTATGTTATATTCCTTCGGAGGGGGCTATCGTTTCGCCCATTGCCCTCATTTGTTTGTAGTTTCCCCAAACACCGATTTTACTTACTTCGCTTTGGGCTATACAACTGAAGCATACGTGGGCATCTGTTGGGATCAATTTGAGCAATATTTTTACCTGCGTCTGAGCAGCCGTTCGTTTTCGCCTATACTCGATATGGGAGCACGTCTTTTTTTCGAGATGAGAGGTATGGGACCACTTGGTCCGCCCGAGTAGTCCGCGACTTCACTATCGCTGCGTCGCCATCTCCGATGTACTTTTTTCAATGTATGAATATCAGTCATCGTGTGGAGCAAATGTGTATGCGGATATCACTAACAAGAGATCTGTGAACTGGCGAATCGACAAATCGACGCAAACCCCTGACCATAGGTTCGTTCCGCCTGTAACGGCTGCCGTCAATCCCGCATCCCCTCTCTCTCTCTCTCGTTCTCTCTACATACGTCAACGAAACACACTGCGAACCACCATTCTGCTTGTTCTCCTCCACAGCGACAGGGCTACGCAGTCGCTGAGCACCTCGAAGTACGTATATACACACACATACATATCTAATTGTAACGTCGAAGCTGTTAGATGCTGCCAGCAGCCTGCCCGGTCGACACCAACAGGCACTAGCGGCAGCATTGAGATATAACATATCTTAGGGTGGCTCCTCCGCAGCAAAGCTACAGTGAACTGTCCCCGCGACGACAAACGAACGCAGCGTGCTTCCACCGGGCCTTGCTGCCACCGTTGTCTCTACCCTACACATGTACATGTCATTATCGTTCTCGTCGCTTCTGCTACCGCTGCAACTTCAGTGGCTTCGTTTCGCCCTCACAGCCGTAGCGTACCACCTTGGTTGCCTCCATCTCTCCGACGTACACTGTCGGCCCATACCCCCTGATCGTGTCGGCATCCCTTCACCGGTGCCGCCGCGGTGTGCTTGCCAAGCAACGACCCAGCAATGCGACAGCCGAGCAGACTATTCCCTCGTAGAGCCACCCAGTGGACAGTCCCAATCTTGTCGGCTCCCTAGGTAGTGTCTCCCCCATATTATCTGCCTGTTCTCTCTCGTACGTGGTAGCGGGATCTACAAACAATCCTACCCCGTGTGGGACTAGTGCAGAAAACATTAGCCCTATAGAAATAGTAGTCGTTTTAATTATTCTAGATTGTTGAAGTTTTCGGTTATGGTGAATTCCGCTAGCAGCAGTGGTTGGATGAGCTGGTCCCTGAACAGGAGCCACACACACTTGCATTTTCACCACAACTCGGTGATATTGCCCGTTGATTATGGCTCCCTTTCTCTCTCTCTCTCTATATATATATATATATATATAAATATACATATATCAGTTGAAAGCGTAGTGTCAAGGGAAACACGGTCTATTTGTACTTTGCAATAGACCGTGGGCGCTTTTCATCGACATCGCCTCATGGTATCTACGGTCATTCTGTATTATCTATAGTTAAGATATATCTGTTCAGTTGAGCTGTCTTTGACCGCGTCCGTTGCTTTTTCTGGATGCAACAATTTGTATTTGTGATATTTCGATGGTTACTAATATGTTATGTAATATGTTGGTAGCGTTTAATATGTTGGTAGCGTTTTAACAGTGGAAATGTTTATTCTCGACAAATATCTTGTGCCCGGAGCCCACCGCATGGATGAAAACGCCTTAGTCGTAGTACTGCAACGGAGTCGCTGCCGCTTTTACTCTAGGTACTCTGAGGAGCTACTCCGCTCGGCTCGGTCGACGTGATTACTGGCTAGCTCGGTCTGTGCATCGCCAACTGCATGGCGGTAAACTCACACAAGCTATTACAGAGAAACGACAAGCCACGCGACACTGGACGTACAACAGACGGACACAGTTGAGGGGCTCGCACACAAACTGCGCCGCCAGCTCCTACGTTGTCACGTCACTGTCTAACCCAAAAGCAACCGTCTTGTTGGGAAAAAGGAGCCTTCCGTTATATATATATATATATATATATATATATCGGGTTGAACTGGGTCATGCCACGGCCGGTTTTCAGCTCGGATCAGCCAGAATATCTAATTCTCGTACGACATTCCTAAAAACATATGGCTCAGTCTTTAAAGGTCTAGCTAACCCAAGTTTTCTTCCACCACGACAAAACATGGAAAACGCATATACACGCATTTATATATATATATACGAACATCTAAGCTCACCGTTAAGACAGACTCAAGTCCACTACTATTAGAAATGTTCAAATGCCACTTACGACAAATAGTAGTTAACACTGATCATGCTTCAAGTGCAACGCAACAATGCTATTATTTATATGTGTTGTCCGTAGATGCATGACTGAGGCTGTTTCTCTACTCAGAATATGGCGAAATTTACTCGGTTTAAATGTTGACGAAAACGACCACCTACAGAGCCAGGTGTAGTCCATGGCGCCTGTCCTGCCATTTAGCTTTACTGAAACGTCGAGCAAGCGGTTAACACCACCAAATCCACTCGCACGTTCTCGTGTTAATCAGCAGATTCATATTAAATCAAATTCGTTTACGTAACACAATGCTTATCAATTTATGTAGGTTTGTTGATCATCGTTCATATTTAACCTGATTGCTAGTCCCAGCTTTGGTGTAGCAACGCCGTTTGCATAATGTCGTAAAGGGAATTTTGTAACTGCAGCAATTTTATCTTGTTCACGATGACAATTCGACAGTCTCGACAAACGGAACTGATTGGAGCACGACTGTCAGGCAGGGTTTGCAATAACATACAGTACATGATACATTTGTCATTGCTCTCAACATTGCATCCCGTTGCCTGTGTGATCTTAGGTAGGAGATTCCTAAGCTTCCGTCAGCGGCTTAGATATAGATTTATATATATATATATATATATATATAGTCCTCTGACGAAATTATACAATTGCTTTATATATATATATATATAATTGCAAAATTTCGTCAGAAAACTATTTCCACAAAAATGACCGAGTAAACTTATTGTATTAATTCAAAACGTAATCTTCATTGCTAGCTACGAACTTCCTTCATCTTTCTATAGAGCGTCCGATGCTACCGAGCGTCCCATCTCAAAAAAAGGTCGTCTTCTCGCCTCTGCTTTTGTTTTGAATCTCATAGTGGTTTTGATCTTGATCTCTGAACAAGTCATAGTTAGAAGGTACAATGTCTGGAGAGTACGCAGAATACTCCATTATTATTTTTTTGTAGATTGGGCAAACTAACGTGGGACAGCGCGTTATCTTGATGGAAGATAGCGCTTTTTCTATTCAGGGGTGCGAACATTTTCTGTCGAAACTCGCGTCAGTTGTTGACAATGGACTTCCGTGTTAATCGTTAGGGCCACTACGGAGAAACTCGCAGTGGGCGATTCCACCATGCTTTCATCAAACACAGTAAAATCCTGCGAGAATTAATTATTTCCTTTGAAATTCCGGCAGCTCTTTGGCCTCAGGCGCACCAAGACCTTCTGTGCGCCAAATTCTCGTATGAGACCGATTTTTCATAGCAAAGAAAGGCACTTTTTTAGGCGTTCCAAGTTTGTTGTGCTTACCCAATTGGTGAGAAACCCATTGATTCAATTTAGACACGAAACCCAATTGATGCAGGTGATTGATAATGGTTTTTGTTTAGAAAAGTGATTCCTTGCGGTCAAAATGAGACAATATATTTGTATATCAGGGCGCAATTCTCCTTTGAGTCACTCAATCGTTCACTATCTTTGTATGGACATACCCGCCTGCACCTGCCGGTGCACACTAATGATTGTCTATCAGAGCTACGATATATCATTGTTGTAATAGAGCACCCACTAGTTCATTGTAAGTCCCACATGTCATTCCAGTAATAATAATAATAGTCTTTCTTGCCAATCCGATCCAACAAGATACCTAACGCGAGGCTACAACTGTACTTGACGTACCACGTAAATTGTAACAATAAATTTAACATGTGATTTCTTCCTTGATGCTTAATTGTGAAGAACGAGGCCGTGACGAGGATCGCGTTTCGAAAGTGGTTCACTTGAAGGTGCCTTTTATACCTTGGTTAAAGGGAAAGGTTCTCGGATATGAACCTATTCGCAAAAAGAAAAACAACTTGTCCCACTTCTATTTCGGTTTCTACACGGATTCGATAATAATTCGATATGTTTTGCTACAGGCTTCGACAGTTGTTTCTAACATGTGTTGCAAATATCGACACGCTGGGTCGTCCAATTGTAACACCGACCTGTAGACATGTAAAGCTGTTTATTTTATTTGTTTCAGTCTTAGTTTTATGTGAGTTGTTAAACCTTGGTCCAAGGGTCTCGCCGCATTTTGATTTCTGCCGATTGCTTTTGAGAAAACATTGGAGAAAAATCTTGTCTTCAAAATACACTCCTCATTATGATATGCATCGATATTTGGACCTTTACACACTTTTCGAGTCGCCAACATGAACGAAGCTCATGCTGCATCAATATAACTAGAAGAGGTTTGAAGTAAGGGTTCCCTCTTCCATGCACACTCGATGTACTCGTTATTCATTTTTCTTCAAGAGGAGCATTTGGTTGCTAGCAGATTGATATAGTGTTTTACTATTGTACCTATGGGACCAGTTAGATACGAAAGTACACAATTACTTAAACAAATATTAAAACACGCTCATGGCATGATAGTGTCATTTCGAGCAAAAATAACCCCATCTATAGCATTGTAAACAAGACCAAAACATCATACAATTTGTTCGTTAACTCCTTACGCTCCGAGTAGATCCGGAACGGTAGAAGCACAGGCAATCCTTATGTCACCAGCTTCTCTAATATGAATACATGTACATGCTCGGTACAGGCCGAATAATATCACATCCATCGTCGTTCAGCCATTCCAGTACACACTAGGTCACTAAAATATTCTGCGACTGATTTAAGCTGATTTAAACGATGAAGCCAAGATAGCCGAGATACCCACATGAAGCTATCATTCAACATATATATATATATATATATACATATATATATACCAAATTCCTATACCAAGTGTTCGATGTGTTTCGTACGTCTATCGTATATATATATATATATATATATATATATATATATATATATATATATATGTGTGAGTATCGGTTAACACGTAAATTATTAAACAGAAGACCTGTCTTATGCATATCCGATCCTAATACTTCCGCTGACTGGCTATTTCGTTGGCTGTCGAGTAGTCGCTTTCGCAGCTGGACCCCTCGAAGGCTAAGCCTACAGAACGGTTGCCGCCTCTTGTAGCGTCTCCTACCTGTCATGCTCTGCAAGTGACTCGTTCTTGCTTCGAACGGTGCTTTGTCCAAACGGCAGATGGAGGCGGTTCTCAAGCATGCATTTGGCGAACGTTGAGCGAGTTTCAAGACCGCCAGCAGATATATTAAGTGTTTACTCACTAATCGGCGATGGGGTATCGTGAACTGGCAGCGTTCGTATGCATCGTAAAATCAACAAATTCTGCTTTGATGGAAAGCCTGCCCCGATGTACGTAGCACCACGGAATGACATCGCGTTTGACTTTGGGTGGATGTGCTCGATTAGGCGGCGCCTATTTCCATTGGAGTAGATTAGCAGACTCTGCATATCAACGAAGAACTACCAAGCCGTAATCTGTGTGATCTACTCGTGTAAATACTCTCGGGCAGATCAATGTGGTTGTATGTGGGTGAGCACATGTGGGCGTGTGTTAATCAACGCTAATATCAAGCCCTGAGGAGCAAATCAGTGATGTATATTTATGATCAGGGGCAACACGTTCATTTATTGGACTGAGTGAGTCCATATGCCAATTATTCGGGATGGTACTTTTCTTTTACAAGTGGACCCTCAGCTGCCCTCCCTTTGTAACTGGTACTCGGCACAGTATAACTAAAAAGTTTTTACGTAGCTGACCGTCAGTGCTTCCTTCTATGGCAGGTCTAGGTACCACTATGTAGGATTGCTTCTAGGACCTGTCATGAAAGAGGCAGGTCACACTGGATTTAGCTGGGCCTTTCTCCAACAGTCGTTGTGAGGGCAAGGAAATGTTCACCGAATCTCAGCAAACCATCATTTTTGGGAATCCAATCGGCATGGTATAGCTACTTTTTTTCAGATGGGTTCCGATCTGCCCCTTTTCCCATACCTACTAATAATATCCGATAGAATACTATCTAGTGTTTTTCTTAGCTAACCCTCAGCCGACTATTCGTGGAAGGCCTCGGTATCTCTGTATAACACTGCTTCAGGTGACCCTACGGTAGTACAATCTTCATACCTTTTTCTTGTTTGTTCTTGTCCCTGGAGTTGTTGTCTCTTAGGCTATGGTTCGGAACTACGTTTCGTATTACTCCAAAGCATATATGCTGTCCTGCGCCCTGTGCCATCCCGCTTAACACAACTACTACTTCTACCCCCCACTAATTATAATATAATAATTAGGCGTAATGGATAAGTCGCATGACTTCGAAGCGCACGAATGGACGGATGGATGGACGTATTACACTGAGTATTATTAAGCGCTGTGAGCACCGGGGTAGGACCACGTTTTTAGAACTTTCTATTCAATATACCCGTAGGAGGTGTGCTTTATAAATTTGTGATAATTAACTAGCGGATGTGGCGTGTTTGGGAAAAAAGTCTCACGATCAGCCTCTCTGTAATGTGCCGAACGACGTATATATATATATACATATATATATATATATATATATATATATATATATATATATATATATATATATATATATATATATATATATATATATATATATATAAATATATATATATATATATATATATATATATATATATATAAATATATATATATATATATATATATATATGCGTGTCCGACAGCTTGAGATATTACTGGCACCTGTCCATTTGCAGCCAATGCATCTTACGTATTCTCTTGTCGTTGTTGTTCTCTTGCACAATGTGAGCAAGTATTTGCGATGTTCGAGCTGTCAGCTCTCTGTCTACTTGAGATAATCCACGTTGTCGGCTAGATTTCGCTGAATTGGCTCGCTTGTCTGCCGCCTCCCCCCCCCCCCGGCTTGCGTAGAGCTGTATTGTCTCGCTAAAGTGAAAAATCACACAGCCAGGCGGATGCACCAGGCGGCGAAGTAGCGCGGACGCGCATTCGTCTCCACCGGTGCTGCCACTAGCCTGCTGTCTATGCTGCGTGATTAAATTTCAGCGCAAGGGATCACACAGTCAACTCTTCATCCCGTCGTCCGCGTCTGCTCGGCTTATTGTACATTGTATACATCAGCCTATGCGGCCGCTAAGCTAACCGAAGGATGACGGCAGGGCTGAAGTTTCCTGAGCGTCGTTCAGAAATCGCGTGTCACTTGATACTTCGTTTGTAGTAGCCGTAGAACTGCAGTCGTCCGCTCCCCCCCTTAAATCCCATGAATCCCATATACTCACAAACACACCTGTACCCGCTGCCCGTGCGTGTTCGAGCTAGCATATGCGATTAGATGGCCGGGCAGTCACGACACGCACTCGGGTTTATTGCCGTTGGTGGGTATCGTTGCCAGGCTACCTGCTATGGGGGAGGGGGGGCTTGGGTTTGAGTTCTCGTGCGAGCGAGTGAGGTTTTTCATCTTTGACATGCCCTTGAGTAGCGTCTGCCTACGCAACGCGGCGAGCAACGTGTCTGTGGCACACGACACAGACCACGCACGGTCAGCTATTGCGCATTGCCGACCACGCGTGCATACCCTCCACTGTGAGCCTTGCTCAGCAGACAAAAAAAACAGTCACCTTATCGAGTTGCACCACCTGCGAGGGAGAAAATGAGCAGTAGGAGAATCCAAACGAGCACGAGATCGCTGATGGAGTTGGATCGGCCGTTCGATGGGCTGAATGTTAGAATCGAGGACAGTCATTGTTTCTAGCGAAGAGTGCCTGACTACACCTTGCCCCACAATCTTGAATGGCTCATTGCAGTGGAGGCGCCGCAAGGCAGCAACTTATCGAGATGCATACGTTATGTTGTTTGTTACGCGCACGTTCGCAGAAAACAGTGAGAAGTCAGGCGACGGCCGTTCTTGGAAGGCCAAGCTACCGGCCGCCCGTCCTGCCCATGACAACACCTTATCTTCTTTCCTATCTTGCCCCCCCGCCCCTCCCATGTTAAATCCTATTAACCTTCGAAGGGAAGCAGCATTGTTCTAATGGCTAGTGCGGTCAGACAGGGAGCGGGACGGGCATTGTCGTCTTTTTATATGGCAATTAAATTTGATTACGAAGAGGCATTCTCTTCGCTCTCGGGTGTGTCGCTCTTAATACGACCAAACTGAACACGGTCGTAGCCTGGCGCCTTCCGTTTGCACGGTCGGTATTTCGCTGCAGCTCTAGTGCAACGCCTACACTACTACCCGCTGGTCGCCCTTGCAGCCCGACCCCACCGGTCTAGCCGTGCCTACACGTGCCACTATCAGCTACTCTGCTTCTTCAGCTATTCAATCGAACATTAATAGGCGAGTGAACACAAAGTGACGGAGACTGGGGCCGTGTCGAAACTCACGCTGCTTCAAGTCGCCCGCGAGAGGGCCTTGATAGCGACCAGCGGCACGAACAAGAGAATGGAGCACACGGCTGTGACGCTGCTCGACGAGCCACGACAGCAGCAAAGTCATGCAAGGAAAGGTTGCAAAGTCATCTTATGTGCGTAGGTTACGCACACACACACACACACACGCGCGCGAGCACGTTGCTCTTAGTGGATAGCAGTGGCAGTTTCATCCGCCGAGACGGAACGAACAGTGAACGGGAGGTATCGGTGTACTTCGGGCGTGCCAGGCCGTCCTGAGTGCTCGCGCACGAGCGTCGACGTTCTACGTTCTACCTTTAAATGTCTCTCTTCCCCTAGTCCTTAACCCCCCAGCCGCTCTCGAGACTGATTGCGGAACGCAGCGGATGGATACAAGGCGCGGGCAGATACGTTCGGTCGGGCAGCGATTCTGTGGCGCCGCCAAGAGCGTCAACGCGTAACTTTGCGAACGACTAGAAGCCGAGGGATGGCAAGAGACAGCAGAGAGAGAAAGAGAGAGAGAGATGCTGGTTCTGGGACGTACGTAGCGCCAGCGGGAAAAGGAGGGGCACGTCGTTGATCCAGCCGTCGAGCCCATACGCGAACCGTACGGGGCAGGCTCCAGCTACAAATGGCTTACCCTGATCGTAGCTTGAGTCGATCGCCGGACTCGGTTGTGGTAATCTTCCACGTCTAACCTCCGGATCAGACCACACGAATATTAAGATCGCTTGGAAAAGCGTAATCACATGATAGTCTGATGCGCAAGCAATTAACACGAAAATTATTTTCTTATACATATACATCTAGTTCGGAATCTACGCCATAGAATACGCGAACGCAACTTGAGCAATGGTATCGAAAATTGGCGTTCGGAGGGGTGTACAGCCAAACAAGGCAAAAGAATGAAAATATCAACAATGAATAATTAGTTCACAATTTTCGGTCACCTCAAATCACTCGTCCCCATTCTCGCATGAAGACGGCATGCCCTGTCTCTCCCAGATCTTTTATATCTATATATATAGATTATGCGTCACCGCAAGGCACCGGATGTAGAATATAATCGCTTCCATTGTTACAGTATAAGAATTACAGTCGACTGGCTTCTTGCCCTTGCATAAGCAAACCGTGCAGACTCAGTAGCGTTTGTTCTAGCTAAGGACGTCCCACTTCTATTTCTTTACAGCTTTCCTTCTCTCCCATTCGATCTCTAAGTCCTGAATTCCCCGTTCCACCCCCATCCTGTCCTGCTTCCGGTATAAGGAATAGCTATCGGTAAGTAAATCCTCCGCTAGCCACTCCTCAGTCTGGCCTCTGCCTCCATCAGCACCACCAGTAGACCCCAATCCAAAATCAGCATTGTCATCATCGTTGTCGCAGCCGTCGGCAACGTATCTCGTACCCCCCTACGCAAACGGCTCGCTGGGTTGTCTCTGTCCTCATCTATCAGTTTCTCTCTCTCTCTCTCTCTCTCTCTCTCTCTAGATATATATATATATATATATATATATCCGCGCACTCTAGCGCACTTCACCACTCAGCTCCTACAATCTTCGCACCCTTCTCAACCTCATAACGCTCTCTGTCTCAAAGAGAGCACGTAGCTCGCCCTCGGCTCGTATCACGCCTCGCCGGTCGCCACCGCCCGCCCACCTGTCTGTCCCGCTGCTCTTCAGCGGTGCATGCTTCTCACTCAAAATATCTTCATAGCTAAGCTGTCCGGCCAGGCTGATGGCGTCGGCCAGTATCGTCGAGACGAGGACGCGATAAGAACGTGGATTGGGAAGAAGACAGCGAGAGGGAGAGAGATGAGCGGCTTGAATCTCGGTGGTCGAAGGGCCCCCCCCTCTGTTGTACGGCTACGACCGAGAGATACATAGCACTCCGTGAATGCGGACGCACAGAGAACTTCAGGCAGTTGCTTCTTCCGATAGGCTTGAGTCTTAATTGAGACGACGCTGCTTGTGTACGTGGATCATTAGCGGATACGGTGGTGGATTAAAAAGTACACTTCACGTGTTCATTTTGTGGACGAGCTTCGAAAGATGCATAACTGCATACGATTTCCGGGATGGAGCTCTCTCCCGACGGTTGCACCTTGGTTTGCCGAGATCACAGCCACCAGAGATATGCGCCGTCCTTCCTCAGCTGAATTATCTACTAGTCCGGAACTCCACAGTCACTACTATGAACTACAATAATACATTCGTGTTGTGCTCCGAATTATTGCCTCATAGAAATATATTGCTTGCCGCCAGGCACACATAGATAGAAGAGACGGCAAAGCAGTACATACGTGAGTGACAAATGCATCCATCTCTATTATACTTTTGAGAGACATATGTGTAGATAAGTACGGTACACGGTTCGGTCCTACAGAAGAAAGGAAATAGCGGTATACCACGTGTAGATCTAAGAGCTTTAAATGAACCAATTTCTACTTCAGATAGGGGCTGCTAACGTTGACATGAAGCGTCCCCTAGCTTTTCAATATATTATATTTCAGTGACGATTCGTGCATACTTTTATAATATGAATATTATTTGAATATAAATAGTAATTCGTATGACTACTGCAGAGTATCACTTTGTCGGCCTAACGCATCCGTTTGCCGGATTCGCACATCCTGAATTGAAATAACAGTATATATATATATATATATATATACATATATACATATATAAGAACCTATTACTTCTAATATATAGGTTTACCGTAATAATATAGCTGGGGTTACGGTGTATGCTCCGTAGGCGTAATTAACGCTTACCTGAAAAGGAGGAAGTCAATGTTAGATATATTAATTGATACATAGACACTCGGTCGTTAGAGCTTGGAGAGCATCGAACTAAGAAAAATAACTCGGCGCGTTGGCGTCGAGAGGAGAAAAATGGCAAGATAGAGGTATTTTCGGACAAATTACATCTGATATCCCTTTAACAAGCCATTGAAGCGCTCACTGATAGGGCACTCAAGTGCTATGTGCAATAAAAGAAAATGTCGATTAAATTCTCTTTAGGAAAATGTTGACTATGAATTTTAGTAGTCATTCAAGCGGAACACCACTGCTTACTGATATCTAGCTGTTGTCCCGGTACGAGTCGACCACAGACAATGTGAAAAGTTATACCTCTGTTTCGAACGAGATGGCAAATATAAATTTATTATAGCTCTTGCCCGAACTCATTGTGAACTCCCTCGGGGGCACCATTCTCCCCGCCACGTCGATGATATGACACTGCCGCAGCCGCATTGAGACTGGTCGTAATTTTCTCTCACTGTCGCAGACGACCATTTGACGAGGGCCGTTCACAACGTCGGTGTTCATTTATATCTGTTGCGTACGATTATAAAATTTAATGAACCGCTTCAGTCCCGTTGCCCCTATCACCGCTTATATCGGAGTGCTTTCCTTTTCAAAACGGAATTTCTGTATGGCCATGCGAACAAATTTGAGCACAATTGAAAGAGATGGGCAGTAAGCATTGGCGTTTCTTTGCCTTGACGCGTTATGGGCATGTTGTTGGAGATATTGGAGCGAGATCCGCCAAGTTGTCGAACCTGAGATTCATTTACAGTTCCGTGCCATTTTTGTTAGTACATGCGTTATCCTATTACGTCCATGTAGGCGGTCAACGAGCCGTCAAACCGGCATACTAGCCTGTCCCATGGCTAACCGTAATGCTTAACGTAATGAAACCTTCCTACGATCAGTGGCAGATTATACCGTAATCAGATGTGATTACGGTATGCAAGTGTGAATTCTGTTTACGCTCGCCGTGAATGTACATATTACACAATCAAATGAAAATAAATGAACATGCAGATTGAATAGCCTAAATCAATCCCCTCTCTCTCTAAATTGGCTAACAAATGGGTAATGAATGCAAGTTAGCCGTTGGGTTTAATCCGTACGTGTATTTTTATATGTACGCAATATATATAAATATATATATAAATATATATATATATATATATATATGTATTATATATATATTTATATTTCTAAATAATTCACTATTAATAAAATAGCATCTCCGTTGAACGATGCTACGCAGTCGATACATATATATCGCACATCAATACTCATGTGAACATTAACCGCGATCTACGATGACATAAACATGCCTTCACTACGTTATTCTTCTTCCAGATGCAAATGCATATTGGTCATCTTTCTTGACCAACATCATGTCGGTCCGAAGGCAGCATGCTGCTAGATTCATGACCCTACTTGACTAGTAACGTATTTAATGACATGCCTACCTCATATCGCTGCAATGACTTTCGGAGAACACACTCGGCATGACTTGGATGACGAGAAAAAACCGGCGATACCGTTAGTCCACCCGCCGCCCCCCCACCACCGCCTTCCTTACAAGTGCTTCTGCCGTTGAAGCGGGATTCAACTGAACATGCTGTTGCCCTTGTAAACATCTCTAAGAGCAAACCCGGGACAAAAACCTCAATCATTACCGATTGTTCGAACGCCAGAGCCAGCAGAAGGGAGACAGTGCTTGTCCGATTTTTCTCGCCAGATGGCCAGAAGCAAGACGCACTAAAAAATGCTCCACTTGTTGTTAACATCCGCTTCGAACGCTCGAGGCTACATCTACACTCGCCTGCGCTAATCTATACACGTTTGTGTACGACGGACACATCGCTATGGTCGAAGGGAACCGCGGCAGAAAGTAAACGCAACAACGAATTTCACATTGATAGCAGACTGAAACACAGTCCCAGCCTCCGAGCGGGCGCATGCAAATTAGAAGTTCTGTATGCACTAGTGTAGGACGCGTGCACGATACATGCTAAACGTATAGCTGAATGGCAAGATGAAGCAGACCTAACGTGATTAGGCTAATGGCGATGGTTTAACGAAGGGACGAAATAAGGATATGGAAGCTTTATGTATTTCACACAAAATGTCTAGTATACGACATATAATAACATATGTGTGGTGGGCCTTGACGAGGCTTGAAAGAGCCACCCCGCTCGCCGGCTGTGGCCTACAACGTGTGCGACATCCAACGTGATTGCCAAGGCTTGCTCATAATCAGGACTAATATCACGTATTAAATGACACATTTCTCTTCGGTTCATACATGTTGCGCGCTTCTATTGTTTGATATGTTGTACATACGCAGAGGCGGCCACATATAGCCGTCGGCTCGATATATTAGATAATATGAGCGGTAAGCCTTGTGTATCAATACCTAGACTTGGCTAATTTTAGCCTTCGTTTGTCGTGTCCAATAAAGTGTATTGTATAAAGCACACCTATCTGGGGGTGGGATCCACGCATTAAGGCCGATTTATTAATCAATTCGCCTGCACTAACTAGCTAATTAAGCAATTGTCATAGTTTAATTCGTAGGCCCTTGCGCTTTGCGTGTATGACGCATATATATATATATATATATATTGTCGTCCACTTCATAATTGTACTAATTCACAGTAATTACAGCTGTAGCAATAGCAGTAGTATATAGTAGCATTAGTTGGTTGTAGTACCGGTGGTAGTCAATCCCGGCAGTGCTGTGGGCCGTGATGTTCTTCCTCGAAAGGATCTGATACGCCTCGTCTATCCGCTAAGTAGGCAGCGTCTATCCCCCGATCCCCATTAGCTCCTCGAAAGAAGCAGAAGTTGATGATACTCTCTTTTAGATGGATCACGAGTCAAGAAAACGATGAACAAGACGAAAATTGAACTCGGTCGATGGCAAGAGCGGCCATAGCGGTCCCATCCGGAGCGTGTCATACCGTTCGTGCAACTTTGCCGATGGATAGATTCTCGGCGTTGCGTGACGAGATATAGAACGGAAAGAGCCTGTTTAGTGGGTGTGTGTGCCCGGCGTGCCTCAGTGGCACGCTTCATTGCTGCCAATACTGTAACTAGCCAATATATCTGGGAAACATATTGAGCTATACAGCAAAGAGAGAAACAACTGGGGATTGTTTGTAGCGTGAGCCCGCGATGAGGCAAACATAATAGCAATAGTTGTTCGTGTGTGTCCAAAAGGATGGCAGTGCTTTCTGAAGACGACTTAATTCTATCTATTCTTGGGACGCTGCCACAGAAGCGGGGTCAGGCATAGCGTAAGCTAACATTGGCATATGAATAGACGGCGTGGGGTATTCAAAATTTTCTCGAGTTGAGACGACTGCAGTGTAGATTTATTAGCTTGCCGTATGCCACCGAAGGGATACAATTAGAGGGTAATGGGCGGTCTGGCTAGGCGACGTGAAGTATCGGCCTGTCAGGGTAAACGTCATCCCGACTATAATAAGAGTGGCTGATTCGAAGGCCTGACTTTAGCCGGGAAACCATAGATTTCCAAGGGACGTGCTCCAAACGAGATCGTTTTGGCAGCAATTAGACATAGTAATCGAGAGATCAGGAGTTCGGTGCTGCGCATTAAGCCAGCCGACAATTGAACTAACTGAGGATGAAGGCAACAATAATAAAATAGTCATGAAGATAAAGAAGCATCATATTAACACTGTAAATGTGCATGTGACAAACATGGAATCGTTGGACGTTCCTTATATAAAAACGGAATAAATAGAAAGGAATAGGCAAATAACAATTGAAGCACTTCATACAAAAAGTTCTCACAAACACTTGGAACCACCAATGACTGAGGAACTGAGCCACTCGTAGTAATTAATCAACTTGCAGTTTGAGAAGCACCATGTTAGAATAGCCCATATGAAACAATGGCAGCATAGGTATACATGCGTTCATTGTAATTTGGCCGCCGAGTTCGTGGTCGCATATGAAACAGCGTAGATACGGCCACCTTGATTGGTGGAGCAGGATCAACTCCGAGATCGAGTACCACGTCGCCGCGACGTTCTTGTGCACGCCATTCTGCGCTACTCGTTATGAGCCTACACTACAGCCGTATTGCTAAATGAAGCTCTCGTTATTCGTGGCCACAGATGATGCGGGGTGACGAAGCGTAAGCTGGAAATAGTTATTGTGGTGCGTGCATGCAATGCAGATTTCTCTCGATTTCGACACAGATAAGGTAAAGAAAACGAGAGTGAGAGAGACCCCATAGATGGACATAGAGACATAGAAACCTGGATGAGGTCCCCATTGATGGACACTGAGAAAGTACCCTGAAGGCATTGTAGTATTCGCTAACCACAGCAGCTAACGGACCTCATCCACAAAGGACGCAAGGATGCCTTTAAGTAGAATGTATTATCCCTCTCATTTCGAGCAGTTCATGGATGTGTAGCGCAAGGAACGCAAGGCACTGTGGCCGATCGTGTGCAGCCGTAGCGATTGGTGGAAGACGCCTCGTCAGTACAGCTGGTGTAAGCACCAGGGCTACAGTGATCGGTGGGTCGTAGGTCAGCCAGCGATCTTTTCACTTGGCTCAGTCACTCAGTCAGGTGAGTGAGTGATTGAGAGATCGTCTTGTGCCGGCAAAGCCGCGGCCCGAAGGGCCCCGGGCGGATGCGGACTCGGAGTGGAAGGGCCAGCGGAAATGAACAATTCTTGGCCCCATCTGAATCCCCTTGACCCTCCTGGACCTGGCGTTCCTGCGTCGTTCTCCAGACCATCGCCGCCGCCGCCGCCGCAGCCGAGCCTCGGCTGCCAGCTTCATTTGATGGACTAAGCGAATGTGGGACCGGCGGCCGAGGAACTGCTGCTGCTGCTCCTTCCCGACTCAACGGGGGCTACCTGCCCGAGCCAGCACAAACTGGGCCAGGCGGCGGCGGGGGGGCAGAGTTTCACAGACGACACCGGTTGTCGCTGACCGGCCGCCGCGGTCTTTCAGAGAAAGCAGCCGGGGGTCCAGACTCGGCTCGCCTGCCTTTCCAAGTCGACGGGCAAGAAAGGCCAACTAGTGGACGTACGCCGGCCATCCAGCGGTAACAGCAGCGCCGAACAATGATCGAAGAGTGCACTGGGGCCAGCTCGGAGAGTTCGAAGCGAAGAAAAAAAAGCGGCAGCAGTTTGACTCGTTGAATCTGCGGCGCCGTTGCTGCCAGCCCGGAAAAGATAGGTGGACCTGGATCGACGGTAGTACCGGGAACCTCAATCATGGCGCAAAGCGCCAGTGTGGCCGTGGATTCTCGGTCATCGATTCTCACTTTTTGCTGGTTGAATAAGAAAGAACGCTGAACCGAACGAATGCTCGCTCGCCGCTCATCAATGGTTATGAGCTAAAATCATTCTGCAAAGTCCGATTCAGGCCCAACTTGTAGATGTGGTTATGAACGCCATGCCTTTGAGACATAGCCAGCCGACAGAGAAGGAAATCGCCTAAAGCAGTATGTTTGGGATCAGTCTGTTTAAACCTTGTTGGTTTCGTTAACGTGAAAAGAAGAAATGTAATCAGACGGTTTTTTTATTTGTTGTGCAGATACATAAAATACAATTACAATCACTACTACTACTATATATATATGTATATATATATATATATATATATATATATATATATATATATAGATATATATATATATATATATATATATATATATATATATATATATATATGTATATATATATATACAACAACATTTAGCTTTCACGGTACTGCTTTTTAGCATTGTTTCGTAAGACGGACCCCTAAATGTAAATGTGCAACGGTGGGACTCGATCCCGTGCACCTACGCCCGTCTCCTCCTAAAAGGTTCTCGGGCTGACTCTCAGCCAACATTTAGCGTCCACGTGTCTCCTCATACTACTACTACTACTACTATAACTACCACTAGTACTACAACTACTAAATAATTATGAAACAAAACCTATCGAATGGATGCACGTATAGAATAGCGATCGCCAGAACAGCCGCTGGAGAAAATAGATTATTCGCATTCGCCCGGCAGCACACCGGGACAGACGGTCGTTAGAACCAAATCAGCCAGTCTGTCTCGGAAATTGGTCGTCACAGCTGAACAGATGTCTGGTAGCCTGCGTTGATTCCACGTAAGAGTATGCACTCACAATTAGTCACACAAACAGAGTCCAATAACAAGTCGTTGGTCGTGCACTAACGACGATAGAACACATACATCTATAATACAATATCTCAACAATAACATAGCTTAACAACTGCTGTCGCCTATGTCTCTCTCTGAAACAGAAACAAATTCGTCACTTTGGCATTTTGAGGCGCACGTGGCGCGGTATCTGTTGCTTGATTTAGCAAAACTACCGCTCTGAACGGGGCATAGATTTGGCAGTATACCGTCAACGAATGAAGTATTCTATTTTCCTTTGATTCGATTAGAATCATCTCTTGTCACTTCAAGCTCGATGTATATATATATATATATATAGTTTGAATCGGGCCATATGAGATGATTCTAATCGAATGAAGGGAATATAGCATACTTAGAATATAGAAGAGACGGTATACGGCAGAATCTATCTCCCGTTCAGAACTGTAGTTTTGCTAAATCAAGCAACAAATACCGTTGGCACGTGCGAAGTGACGAACTTGTCTTTGTTTCAGAGAGACATAGTCGACAGCAGTTGTTGACAATATATATATATATATATATATATATAAGGTTGTATATACTTATATAAGGTTTCCAATATTCTGTCCACCATATAGAGACACATGAGAGCTCCTAGAGAGCGCTTTGGTCGTGGTGACAACGTGACCAAGATGTACGATTGCTATTAATGATATGGTGACCCACTGGTCTCAAATAATATATGCCTAAGCAGTCTTCCTTCTAGGATAATTGCAGGTCTAGCTGTACGCATTTTTCTTTGTCCCTGAAAATGCATACGTCCGAGCGGACGAAAGGGGCTGGTTTCTATCCAGTTCGAAACGACCAGTTACTATCACTTCATGACGCATTCACTGTCATTTTCTACGCGTTCCTCTACTTGAAGAGAGGTAGGCCTTAGAACCCCTACCCAATGCAGACCGTTATATATTTGATGTATACAATGCGTCTATATTCAGTCGACGCGAAGCAATCTCTTTGTTTATCATTGTCTATTATTCACGAAACGTCATACAACAACGAGTGATTGCATAATAACTGTATGATATTTTTTTTATAACTGATCTACTCAAATTCAGCCAATCGCCAATAGCGATTGCTCCGTGCACTTGTGCACGCTATGGTCTGTCATTCCTGCCCGTACTGGATCGATGTTCGTCTAATCTTATATGTAGATCCTTATTCGATTTATGGAATGAATGAAAAACGAACGATCTGACGAAATCAGCTGTAGTCGACGATTTCAATTTGACTCTTTTGTGAATATTTCACCATTTCACGAGTGTCTCCCAGCAGTAGGAGTAGTAGCAGTAGTAGCAGTAACCGTAGTACCCTACCTTCTTCGTACTTAAGCTATAGCAATTCGGTCTGCAGGGCCAACCCATGCAGCTTCTCGCTCTGCTAGACCTCTAAAAGTTTATGCGTATTTCAGCCTTTACTTTCAGGGCACCCTTTTTCGTTCGGTCCGTCTATAATAGTTACCCAACAGTTTATCGAACTGGGTTTTTATCCAGTGCATTTAATACTCGATGACGAGCTGCTCTCGCCTCGGCGATCGTAAGTAGATCGGCAGGCCCTCTTGAGGAAGGTGCATTTACTTGCATTTCAGAGCAATTCGCAGAACCTCCGTAGTAACCGTTATCCTTACCTTGCCATCCTGAGCACTGAAGATGCTTAGACGATCGGGCAATACCATTCTTAGTTATCTCGATAAATAAATGATCACCTCAAACTACAGCTTTGAGTCTTGTGCTCGCTGCCCCACATCAAAAGCTCCACAAGTTTCAACCCCAAGCGCGCAAGCCCGATTGGCATAAATAACAATTTCCAGAATTGCGCAACTTTAAGCCGTCTCCGAAAGCCTTCCAGCTACATTATTCAAGCTTATCGTATACCTGTAACATTATATTTGCACAAAACCAATTGAGATTGTCAGCATATTGAGTTTACTTCTGCTGCCAAAATGGAGCTGATAGATCATTTCCTATGAAAATTTCCTGAAAATGCGCTGCGATCCGTGTCAGTTGCAGTCGGTAACATTGGCACATAATGTATTTACAGACTCCGAATTCCGACTGACGGAGTTTACTTCATACTGTCATGCACGAGTTAGTATCAGCGTTCGTTTTCCAGCGATTCGTACAGGTTGACGGAGGCTCATGTTGAAATTCTGCCTTGGATTCTACCGTGACCCTTTCCCAAGTTTCTAAACTGAGGAAGGAGTCATGTGTTCAAGAAGTCAATTTCGTTCAATGTGCCGACCTGGGAAGCTGCTGACCTGCCCTGGGGTATGCGTAAAAATGAACGTAGTGGCGAACAAACCCATATATATAATAATTGTAATGGTAAAAATCACAAATTGCCGACATTCCCGTGAACTTATTGCAAAAATGTTTGCTTAGCAGATTACGAACATGACATATAAAGTGTCACCGGTTCAGTCTGTTTAAGCACTTGCACCGCTCTCTCTCTCCCTCGTTGTTTCCCAGCGGGCTTTTCAGCATTTCCCAACGTTTGGCGGGCAGTTGTTTAACCCAGAGTGTTCATTGCGCGCCAGTCAATACAGGCGCGGTACATCAAGTGAGTCAAGGCGCTTAAAAAGTGTGCTGAGATAATTGAACGGAAGACCTGAAAGTTTGTCTCGTTCACTTTGTTGATTTGACCTTCAAACTCAGGGACGCGCGCGGGCGTCCATGGCCTTCTAGCGGAGAAAAACTGACAGAGAACGATGCTCTCACCAAAGTTATATTCTAAGGTAAATAACGCTTAAACATCGGTGGTGCGTCATGCTGAAAAATCAGCCGTTAAGGTCGAAAGAGATCGTTCAGCGGAAATCTCGTTTTTTCTGGGTCCGACAGCGATCACCGTTCAAGGTTCAGGACCCTGGACAGCCATGTGTGTAGCGACTAAACGACAACAGTATAACGTGTGGCCTTCTCATGATTAGTTGGGCAGGCACCGATGCCCCAGTCAACGTGATATGTGTAGTATAAAATAAATCACATAAATTCGATTGCACCGTTTCTACCTATATAGAAGGGTAATAGCTAGATGGAGCCGTATTCTGAACACATTGTGGAAACCAATAGATCGATTCGATAGTTGTCCGCTACCATCGCCGGATAGATGAAGCTGCACTTGCATCTTAAGTACAATAGATCATCAAGGTGCGGCTGATTTTGTTCCTTGACTGTGTTGTGCCAGCAGCGACCGAAACTACGTTGCCAACGTGGGCTAGTTTACATTCGCTGTGGACATTAAATGTTGGCTCCGAGTCCGCCCGAAAAATGTATTTATTAGATATAGATACGCCGAAAGCAGTATCGTGGACGTTAATGTTTGCTGCGAGAAAGCCCGCAGAATTAACGTCATATAGGTTACGACGCTACGAATTAACGAAATTATACAAATTCGTTGTTCCTCTCTAAAAGCAAGGGAATTTCCCCGTGCTGCTTTTGTCGCCCACTTGACTGGGGCGAACGCAATTTTAATGGATGCATCTTCTCGCGCGTCTATCTATCCCCTTCGTTTTGACCGATTCACGATGCCACGGCGGCAAGTAAGTGTTCGCAAGCACGAGCAATGTGACGCACTTCACAATTTACGGATCTAACGATACGTTTTCTTCCGAGAACGGCGGCGGGGGCGGCGTTTTACGTGCGAACGGGAGTAGGCAGTACTGCCGCACTTGGGACACTTAAGCCCCAAGTGGATGGTGTTTCTGTGCGCCAGGAAACACCAAGGTTTTCCGGTCGCCCTACTTATATCCGATTGCCTCCCCAGGGAAGGGAGCACTCGCTACTACCCCGGTTACCTCAGAGTGCCAGCAGGCCCAAGATCCTGTCATGAGTAGCGATTAGAGTTTTACGAATTCAGAACACCGGGCTCCGCCAAGGAGACCATGAGTCCTGCCGCTGAGGATGGAGTTATTGGTAAACTTAACATTGCAATTATTTATCGTCTACTCCTGGTCATGTTATCGATTCTATTTGACTCGGAAGGTCACCCAGTAGCCGTCGACTCATTTGTCAATGAAGGGGTGAAGCTGTCATATTAGCTCACAGTAGGTACCGCAAATGAATAAAATCATTAGCTATAACAAGTCCTAAGCTAAGTTCATCGAAATGATTAAGTTAACAGCGGCACTGTTCGGTGCACGCCCAGCTCCAATTTTCGAAAATAAACCGTGTTGTAACATCACGTCAGTAATGTTATATACGAATTGATTTATAAATATCACATTACCGTAACCAAGAAATGCTATTGTTACATGTGTAGCCCGGCAGCTTTAATAGGCCTTATTCAACATGCGTGCACGGCAATTTATTTCCACTTCACCGACAAAACCTTTACGATTTTCGTTAAATCGTCGAGACATTTCTCACAGAAGTGACTATTTTTGTTTCGGCGTTTGTCCTTCTCCACCAAACGAAAAGCGATAACCCCGTGCCAGCTTAAATACCCAAGACCATGGCAGCTGTCAATACGTTTAGTTATTCTATTGATTTTCAAAGGAACATATCAGATATATACGAGGTTTTTCTTGTAGCTTTCTCATTATGCCCGTCTGTCGATAGTCCACTGATGTGGATGTATCCTATGTTCGAATTCATTATCCGCGATAGGGCCACGTAATTGCAAGTGTAATTCCACAGGCTGGCAGCAACAACCTGGTAGAGCTGGAGCCACTCTTGGTCGAAACGACTGAAATGTAGTCGGCGGTCATCACTACCTTTTTGGGACATATGGGCAGTGCTCCACCACTGCAGAAATCTAGCAGACAGGACGATGGGACTATGAGACAACAGTGATTCTCTCTCTCTCTCTCACTCAGACCGAGGAGTTGTGCGGGGACTACTCCGAGGCTGATCAGGCCGGAAACGCAACTCATCATCTTCACCCTCCACGTTCTCGACATCGACGGTCGTGATGCACCTGTCCAAGGATTGCTGCCATCGCAACCGGTGACACTCTTACAGGCATCTGCAAGGTAGTCGCTCGTTGCCGATGTAGCTGATCTTCACAAAGGGCACAACTACATCGGGCCACCAAACTACGAAAGGACTAGAGCGAATTAGACGGATCTAAGAGCGACCGATCCGTCCTAGAACTGCGGCGTGAATTTTTTATATAGTGTAACGAGATCGCGGGATAGTATCGAGGTATTCGACTTCCTTGTTAGTGTAAACGTTTCGTATGGTTTCGAAAACGGAATTGCAACACCTATGTAGGATCCTCTTCCGTTTGCTATGAACCCTCGGATCATGTCGGAAATCTGCACACCTTGCCCTCTGCCCGGTACAGATGAGTACACCGAGAGGGGTCTGCAGGAGGACCACGTAATAGGGCAGTGATAACGTTAAATGTACCTGAGGGAACACTAGCCTGGCAACGGAGCCGAGAGATCGCCATTCCCTTCCCGATTTCCAAGCTGACGAGCTACAAATGAGCGCCCAGATAACGTCGCAACGGGGCCGCTGCGCAGTCCGGCAAACAGATATACCTGCTACTGGTCACAGCCGAGTGGCTGACAGAGAATATCGAGTGGCAGACCGAGAAGGCAGCAATATCCGTGAACCGTCTATCTGTATATAAACACACATGCACGTTTGTATCAGTCGAAACCCCTGTCATCATACGGCACATTTATCGATGCTCAGTGAAGAATGTTGTCTTTTTATCAGCCTGGTTATCATACCTAACCTGCCGGGCAACGCACAAATGGGACCGTGCCACTTCGATATTTACTACTTGTTGATGGCCCTTGATGCGCCAGCCGATTTCTTTGTCGTGTAGCGGTTTTTGTGTTATGCTAATTGTGCGTACACCCTATGTGGCTGCCTCGATAGATGTACTTCTGATAGTCGTTTTCCATGTTTGGTGTTCGCCTCATCTCGCAGCGTCCAATCCGGGTAGAAAAAAATGGTATGGAACATGCTTGTATCTTTTTATTTACTTTTACGCGATTGATCAGCCGCCATCTGGACACCCTCATTAACCGTTGTCTTTGATTAAGGAATTCTGCTTGATTGCGCTTCGACCGTTACGAGTACTCACAGGGATAAAGTTTGCTGCCGACATTGTCGCCGTTCGCCTGATGACTCTCTTTTTCGAATTGAAGAAATCGACATCAAATAACCGTTATATTTCAACTGTATCTTACATGCCATATATTTTTATAGAGTGAGGTATATTCACACATTTCAACCATCGAAATATCAATTGTTCTTCGATTGTACGTCTTTAGGTTATTAAGCTACTACAGACGCCGCAGATCATTCCCTACACTCGTATCACAATCATTCACATATCTATATATGAACATTTATGAAGAGAGATGTGTAGCTTCATAGCAGCTACTCCACCCACCTGAACTGTGATATGGCTTTTAACCCCGTAGGATCGTTTACGGCTATTGGCCTCGCCGCCTTGGATTCGATGAGCCTCGGACATAATGGCCTGACATTAGCTACAGGCCTCACGTATCGATTAGGGCCTCGAACCTCTCGACTATGGGCTAGCCCCCTCAATAGAATCTTCGTATGGTGTGAGAATACGAAAGACAGATCCAGGCTAATCGCATTGTGAACATTATTGCATTTCGAATAACAAAAGTGAAACGTGGAGGCGGAAGCGCACGAAAGAATACAAGAATCATGTTCGCCGTTGCTCGATTGTGTTTAAGGTCTGTGCGAAGCGAAACTCGGCAGTGAACAGATTTAAGATGGTTGCACTCGTTTTCGTCCATTTCGAGGCAACGTTCTAAATTCGGGGCTCAAATATATCTATGTCAAATAGCACAACACAATAGGCATCTCTACGCAGAATATATTTGCCATCACATGGAGCTGTGCATCAGTTGATAACGCTGGGGATCAGAGGTGGAGTTCGAGACACTCCGAAAATGATTCGCACGTTTGTATCTCATATCGCCGGACAGATGACAGCAGCCAGCGAGTCGCTGGGCTAAAACTGATTGCTGGAAGTGTGAAGTTCTATCCAACTCGTAGGGCTCCAACTCCCATGTCTCATATAGTTGTAGATGGTAGGGATCACATTAATTCCGAGTTCCAGGCGCCTTAGCTATCCGCACCTATTGAGCCGTATCCGACGTTATTTGTCCCTTAAAGCGTAACACGAATATGTTCAAGTGACGAGTCTCGACTCGAATATTCGCACGGGAAGCGATTCTGTTCCGAACTGATACTAATATTTTTGTTGCCATTATCACACAGGTGATGTTTGCTGTCCATGACCTGCTTTACTCGATCGATAGAACGCTTTACGATGTAACAGATACAATAATAAGACTCTGTTATATATACTGACTTATATCACGAAACATCGCCTATGTCACGATTGTGACGGAGTGCTCGTAACGCTGCGTCGTGTTTTGGTGTATTTGAAATTACAACACCGAAATAATTCGGATACAAAGATCAAACGAAATGTATAGACAAAGTAAGATCTATTTTGTTCCACCGTGAGTTACGGAACATAAGCCAGCTTCCTTTAACATAATCGTACATAACAATATTCCTCTTTCTTCGAATCCGCTTATTTTTTCTTTCTACGAGTTGGCATATCTTGGTGACGAAACCACATCCACGTAGCCAAAGTTCAATGAATGTTCTGTACATCCACATAGCTCACCCCGATGGCCTTCGAGAGAACGACCTATCGAGGGCTGTCGCGGCCAGTTAGCTAGGCCGGTATACTCTGGCGGAAGCTTCTGGACAAGGAACGCCGCTGAGTTTCCCACATGTGCGAGCTCTCCGGCAGCCGTTTCGATGACTGATAGGTCTATAGAACGGTATATCGTCGATTTCTGTCACTGCAACAAAATACCCAGAACGGTCCTGTTTGTGCCTCTCACAGACTCCTTAGGTCACTGCTCCGCGCGAGAACTATGTGGGTCAAAAAGATGGAATCGCGAGCGGTCAGTTAGTGAGTTATTATTATATTGACACTTATTATAAGTCTGGCCTTAATTTGTGATACCGCTTCGGCAACCGCCAGCACAGCTAGACTATGAACAGTGGCTATTCCTGTTGCGGTTATAATTGCTGTATCATTGTTCAATGGGTAGTATCGATCAAGTAGGGGTCTATATACAATGCGACAGAGGAAAATGTGCCGGGAAGGTAAATATTAAATATATTTAATTTATATTACAGTGATTACACTTTGGATAATCAAGCACCATATCAAAAACATCGACTGCGTTTATGCCTCTGTCTATTTTTCGCTCGATCAACTCAAGCACTAGAAGCCGCGCTGCCGAGCTGAGCCCATACCCTTTGCTCGACAGAACTGCACGAGCTAATGGCACAAGTAATTGAGAGGCAAACACAACCCGAACGCACTTCGCACTTATATATATATAAATATATATAATTATTCGTATATATATATATATAATGTAAATATTTAGCACTTATTGCTTCGTATGAAACAGCCCAATGCAAAGCTGAACTCTGAGTAAGATGCTCACGCTGTCGCAACCAGAGTCAACAGCGACGCTGGTATAGTCGACAAGTGTTACGACAACGAGCAAAATGCGCACTGAGCAGCGGGAAACTAGATCGCCTCAAAACATCACTTAAGGCCTGTAACACACCGCACATACGGATGGTATGTAATGCGCAAATGTAATGTCACAACAAGAACAGCGACCGCGGATCAGTGTGGCAATCCGACATGCAGTTGTGCTCAATACCAGTAGTGGTACATATGGAGCAACAGGAGCTGCCGCAGTAGTAGCCACGAACTTCTAGCTGTTACGCAAATTCTGCGAGTGCGTGCGTGCGTTTATCTAAGGGTATGTATGTATATGTACTCCCTTCGGGTGCCAACCCGATCGAGGGAAGACCCACCGAAGCGAGTTTCGTTGGAAGCCGCAAGCCGCGGTTTTTGAAGGAGGCACGCTGATGGAAACGCAGAATGACTCTCGAAAGTTATATATAATCGAGCTGTTTTAGCATCGGATCGATGCGCTGTTACGAATAAGGCGCTTCCTGCTGTAGGCCCACCGAAATGGAGATCAGCAACGTCAGCAATCGATGAGTTGTAAAAGAAGCCTTAGAAAGGACCGTGTTGAACCGTGTCTCAGGTAGACGCACATGGTGTGAGGCTCACGTGGACCTACGCGGTGATGTCTAGCAAGTAAGCAAAATCAAAATGCATGCTATTCAGGTTTAGCATCGACGCCTAGGCTGACTGCCATTCTCAAAACATATTGTGCTCAACGCAATAGCGGCATAATAATTGTTTCTCATTGCTGTCCATTGTCAAATCGCAGTAGAATGAACCAAGGTGATGATGACGCTCGAATACATCGTCTCGATACAGGGAAGGATCCACTTCGTCTCGTTGTTTCCCATCGCACCGATCCATTTTTGGGTCGTCGGCCGACACTATTTCAGTCGAAGACGTACGATCAGCTGCTCCGCGTAAACGAAAAGTAATTTACAGTCGTGCCAGTGGCGTTATCTCTAATCGAAAGCAGGCAGCGTGATAGGTGGCACAAAGAAGCGCGAAGGACGCATGCTTGATACACTGATACACTGGCAGGCCGAACAAGCTAACGAACGAGCAAAGCTCGCCGATAATAGCTGCCTGTTGTTCAACCTGTTGCGCACGGGGCCCGACTATAATCTCGAAGGCCATCTACAACAGCTCGAAGATGCCTGTACTATTTGTCTGGCGTAAGGAGACTAAGGCGTAAGGCTCAGTTCGCCTGTACAACAGGACGCGACCAGCGATGGATTGAGATTCGCCCTCGGTGATTTTGCTGCCTTGAAACTGACTGATAGCTTCGGGGGCCTCAAAAATGAGGGAGCGATCCATCCCGCCGCAAGTATAAGACGCATATAAAAAGCTGTCTTCTTGTGCTGCTGCTGCTGATGATGATGACGACGATGATTCTGCTGCAGTGGTGCCTGCTCTCCTGAGGCGCCCGTTTACAGGGAGGGTCTGCACAACGCCCTTGTCTTCCTAATAGACTTTTTGGTTCAACACGTTAATGATCAAAGAAAAAGAGCCAGCAGCAAATGAACTAGGGCAAATGCAGAAATCATCATCATCATCATCACCATCAATAATAATAATAATAAAAATAATGATGATGATCTAGACTAGACATAGGCTTGTCTAGGTCAGTTAATCAAAGGAGAACGTGAGACTTTCCAACAATTTATCATACAACCATAAAGCATATCATGCTGTGTGATATAGCATATTGTCATCTCATACATACGAGTGCATTGTAATGTAGTCGTCCGATAGAGGGCTGTGCATCGGCAAATCGGTGTTCGTCATCGGCTTGCATCCACAATTCGATACCCGATGCGCCACACGGGACGCATGTTCTTTCTACATTCAGTCACTATTAGCCAATCTCGGCCCTACCGAGATGCTGTTGGTGCCTCTTGATAACTCCAAAGGGCGTCGTTGTTAGGTTGGTTATCGACATATGGATGGAAGCTATCGATTCACTTCATCTCGATGTACTGCCGTATAATCAGACGGGTAGAGATCGTGCGCGTTCCTTGTTTGCCATGTAGCTATGTTAACGCCGAGTGATGGTGACGTGATATCGATTCAACAATGCGGCCGATTGCGTCTCAGATGTATGATGTGTGTCGACCAAGGCTAAATTGTGTGCGTCCTTAGCCACGTATAACACAAGGGGTCAGGGGAAATATATTAGCTCTGAAGAACTCGTGGGCATTACGATTGAAGATGGCTCAGCGTCTAGCTCCGAAACAGAGCTCCCTAGTCAGATACGCGACAACGAGATGGGACGCCGACAGCCGAACGATGGAGGTGGTCTCGGAGGAGCCGCCAAAGCAGCATTTTTGGCGTATTAGATCAGCGATATAGGCTCCCGTCTGAGAGGCGGTACGGCAGCAGGCGGTTAACGCTTGTAGCGTATGCCGCAGGCAAAACTTAAAATGTACGCGACAGTTTCCATGCTGCACTGTGCGTCCCGCCTCACAGGCGGTCGCTTCTGTAGAGCATTGGCCCTGTCGTCTAGGCTCGGCCACCATCATACTTCACCTCGCCGTGAAGTAGCTGCTGCCTGATCGGGACATTACTTCTAAGCGATTGCGGAACTAGCTAGTGGGAACTACTCATAAATTTCCTGTTGACGCTACCATAACGCATCGAGCGGTATCCATAAACTTCGAACATATATCAGAAGCGATATATTGACGTTAGAAATTCAGACCGAACTCTAGGTTATGAGGTACGCCTACCGAATATCGCTTTACCCAGATTCCTCATAATTCTATTCCTGTCGAATTTCCTATCGAACATGTAAGTTCTAATTTTCTCCAGACGTAACCAGTTCCACTAATAAGTAACTAGCAACTAGAGTCAACGAAATGATGTCTCAACCATATTTCACTGGCTGCTGCGAGAAAAATCGGCCAAGACACAGCATTAGCTATGTCTTCCCGTTCCGAATCCATGTGCTCCCAAGCACAGAATGTGTACGGTTTAATGTAGGTCCATTCCGAAGAATATCACGCGCACGCGCAACTTCCTCTGTGGCATCTACCAACAGTAGATTAGGTATACAAATCCCCTCTTCGTTGATCACATCTAAGAAATACAGTGTCATATAATACCTCCCTAGGTAGTTCTGACGACGAATTCATTGTTGATACGATATACGATATCTTCGCCATGCGGAAAACGAGCACCGCATAGAGACCGCATCATTATAATTAATTTGCTTAGGAGCCTAACAGAAACAGACGCCGCCGAGTTGATCCGAGATGCCCTTAAGAGCATCGTGAGGGGTAAAAATGCAAATTTATTTGACCTAACCTACTTGCTACACTCGATGAGACATTCACATATTGCGAGCTCCCTCGAATTTTCGCCTGTAGTCGTGGTCGTAGCAGCAGTAGTGGAAGGGGAGGGGGGGTAGTCGCAGTACTCTGAAGTGACGTAGTCGGACCACTATATTCACATTTCAATGACGATGACGACGTCGGCGACGGCGATGATGTCGAAAACATGGAGTGGTGTGCGTATTCCGAAAACCTCAAGTTCGTCTTTCACTTGGGTTTCAATGAGAAGCAAACCCATCTCCGCCCCGCACGGCGTTCGGAGGACTCCTTCGAAGGTTGGAACGAAGCGTCGCTGAGGCGCAGCGAGTGCACTTGGCTGACGAGCTATTCGACACTGCTTGACAAATAGTACAACTTGTGTCTCTTCCCTAAAACATCTCTAGGGAGGAAGCCCTGGGAGCTGGCAGGACCTTTTTTTTACTTGGCCCGAATTGACGAGCGGCACGGCATCCATCGTAAACTGAAGCTCATGTTTTTTATTTTTATACAGATTTTTAGGAGCCATATTTTTCCATCATCATAATTAGAAATCACTGGAGCTATCGGAGCATTGTGCTAGTATAAAAGCCATATTCGTATATGGTAACACGCAATACCGTTTTTCTGAGAATACGTTCCTAGAACAGCGACCTTGACGGTTAAATGGCGACACATCGAATACGACTTCGCCTACAAATATCGACACCATTTAGAAATGTTAAAATATATTATTATATGGCTCAAACATTGAGTGGATCCACAAGCGAATATCTGCATGATCTAGAACAATATTTAGTGCACAGAATTAGCTTTGAGCGGTGGCTAGTGTCGTTGAGAAGTCATTTCCTCGGGGGATAAGAAATATCAATCATAATAATACATTCTGCTAATTTGAATATGAGTGCGTTTTCGTTCGTTCGGTCAGGCCGATGCAGGAGAGGCAACTAACTTATGTGATCAGACGACTTCCTTATCCGTGGCTGGTAATTCCAACTATTGAATACGGTAACGTAAGCTCGTATACGCTATACAATCAAGCGAGTGCAACATGTTATCCAGAACATGTAGATCCACGTCTTCTGTGATTGACCATATCGACTAATGACGGGAATTAATCAACTACTTCGAGCGTTCGTTATACTCCTGAACAGATCTTGTGATTATATTATAGTATATCTATAATTACACCTCGCTGACTTACGAATCCACTTCGTCGACGTTATTGCACTAAGCCGTCGATAAACAACTCGCGGGTGTTTATCAAAAAACGACGCTCACTCGCATAGTACAGCTAGTAATATTGGCCGTAAGAATGCTTTGCCAATATTATATTTGTCGCCACAGCTTTTTTATATGGCACTCCCAGGTAACTGTGCATTTTCAGTGTTCTTCCTGCCGCCAGTATCTATCGTCGGTACATTCATAGAGACAATGCGTCACCAGCTTAAGCCCGCTGTCAGCCTAGGTAGCAATACGACCTTATTTCAATTCAAATGTTAATGTCTAGCTGGCTACGCACAATGGGATGGACGATGCCGACCCCTGCGTCCGTTGTTCGTTCATAGGCAGACCGCTGCCCAGTGCCGCACATAGCGTAACCGCAGACAGAAGCAACCTGTATGACCGGTTCCTCTAATTCAATTCAATTTAACGTGTGCTCTTCTTCCGTTCGCTTCCGCTTCGCGATGCGGCGACCATCTTGTACGGCTGACCGATCTTGTCTTGTTCGTTTCCCGCCACCGACTCGTGTCGTCAAAGAACGAAACTCGCATAGAGTCTCCCACCAATGGACGCGATCGCTACCTGCCACTCGTTATTCGAAAAAGTGACCGCCAACTTTGATCGATTTTCCGGCTCCACCGCCCAGAGGGTGAGAAAGGCAGAGAGAGAGAGAGAGAGAGAGAGAGAGAGAGAGAGAGAGAGAGAGAGTACATCGCCTCTCGGTGATCGGACGGGCCCGCGGGGTACGTTCGTCGTTCCACCGGTCCGACATTCGCCCCCCTCCTCCACTGGAGCTCCATCCACTAGCGCTAATCTAAAGAGACGAAACCACGAGTTGTTCTGTCCGTGTCCGAATAAGCCAATTATATTAGCTGAAAGAGCACTAGTTATTTCGTTGCGCAGATCGAGCCGCTGCTGTGTTGGGTTACGAGAAGGCCGCGCGTGCGAGAGCGACTCCGCCGCCACGGTCCGCAGTCGTTTGGGCCATGTCTGTCGGCTTGCGTCGTGCCGTGAGTGTGGCACAACACAGAGATGGCTACGGCTGTCCAAAACGCTGTAGTGGCTGTAACATACGGAAGGTCGCTGCTCAACGAATAGAACGATTATCTCGATGGTGCTAGATTGACACAAGACACAGTGGCGCTGAATTACGAGTAGTTCGGCACGCCGATGAGCCGGCCCCTCGAAACACAGACAACGGCGCGGCCTAGCGAAAGCTCCGGGAAGGGATCATATCAGGACCGATCGTGGTGAAAACGTGGATACGTGGTAAGAACGAGCTGGCCTGCTCTGGGGGTGGCCTGCTGTGGCGAATGCCGGCGTTCGATAAAAAATTGTCCTGTACACCACTGCTTCACACCGCGGCTCCCGCAAGCGATCGCTCGCACATGCGAGCTGTCCAAAACGGTGCCAGCATTGGCGGTGTGATCCCTCGAAATGGTTCTCCCGGATGGTAATTCTTCTCGGCGCTTCGAGACCAACCATTGGATGAATGACAAGGAAAAATGACCTTTCAACTTGACCGGCAGAACAGAACGGGGCTGTCGATTCTGAGGACTCAACTCTGAGCTCACACACGATCAGGCTTGTCATGTGCGGTAGAACGTATCATAATAAACAGCCACGGAGAGATAGCGTATTGTGTCAATGTCGAGGGAGGCTTTTTATTACTTCCATAGGGACTTCCAGCTTCTGCTTGCAATTCAACCAGACGCCAGTGCCGAAAGGACGCATAACAATTAGGTGCACTAACCTAGGTCATGAGATGACGTCCGAGAACGAAACGTCGGCCTGATCTGACGCTTGTACTATACTGCTTACTAACCATTTCCATAAGTTGTGGTGGGACCCTGCAATATATAAACCCATCGGCCTCTCTAGGGAATAACTCAACTAGATTTAGTCGCAAGAAATAAATTTAGTCGTCAGGAATACTAGTTGATAGGTAACGAATACAAAAATATTTCGTCACACTGGAGCCTGTGAAATGCGCTATTTTAAGTCACTTTTCGCCATTAATAGTAACTCAAGTTTTCATCTTCCTCCAAATTCTGCATGGAAAAACACACCAGTTGTATCGTTTCGATCAGTATCAACCCGTAAAGCACCGAGATGCCGCCAAAGGTGCGCGCTATGAACAAGGGTTATTATGATATCGCTTATAAAATATTGCGTATCTTCTCTAGAAATACCCTCCGAAACATCTTTCAGCCCAAACATGAGGTATATGCTGTGAAAGTTTACGTGAACGGCATTAAGTTTGAATATATCTTCATCGAAGCGTACAGGTTTCCGCCGTTCTATTAATATTCAATAATATTGAACTATTAAATGAAGAGAAATAAGAAAACACAGCGTGTTATGGATACATTGTATTTGGGACAGTGAAGCGTGCATAATTACATATTCAATATGAGCAGATGTTGAGGGTCGCAGGCACGCTCACCAACGAGATGCAATGCGCTGGCTAAGCAAATCGGGGCAAGTGTTCCGTTATGGAGTGCGACCTTCGTAAACTGTAAATAGCACGAGTGTACTTTGAAATTAATTCCGAGAATTATTTCACCGTTGACTAATGAGTGTTCTTTCGTGAACCTTATCTCGAACCGGGTGCTGTACAATTCTAGTTGGGCAACATTTATAGGACTTTAGTTGCGAAACCCGCACCGCTGCGCCACCTCGTGGATTCCACCGCGCAACGTTCTATAATTATAATTGTTGTTATTTTTCTCCTAATATTTCTGTTTTGCAGGTCATTTTCTTCTCAGCACAAGGTTGCATATGGTGTAGTCCCTTAGCAATGGCCATCTCATCTCCGTGCAGCTTCTCTGGGTTAGCCTATTGTCGAAAACAACCATTTAACCTTCGAGCGGAACAGTGCCGTCTCGTCGTATGCCACTTATCGTCATCATCAGTACTATCACGCACTGTCTCAACAAGACGGCTAACTGGGTTATGGGTCAGATCTGCTTCGCACCCCTCCGATTGCGTCAACTCTATCGTCGCTTATGGATATCGACTGTTCCTCATTAGCCGGCTTCGATCATCGTAACCGTGTGAAGTTCTCATTACGAACGCCTATCGAATCAGCGTGTCCGGCTGGAGCGAGTCCATTTACAGAAACGTCGTCGCATGCCCTGTGCTGTTGGTTACGCCATGGCGGGCCCCCGGAAGACGGAGAGAGGAGCGAATGATGAAGCATTCAGAGAGATCGTTATTGTCCCCAAAAAGCGTTGCGTACACGCAAGCGTTGAGTCAGTTACTGCTGCACAACAGCAGCATAGACTAGCGTGACTGGTCAATTCAATGATCCGTGACATGGATAGCTTCGCCATGGGATCACTTATCAGTGACTTGGATATTTCGTTCTGATCTGTCACGGACTGCTCTAGGCCTTTCAAAACGGGTCGGTCTTTTTTTGACAACTTTAATTAATGAATGGGCTGGTAGATATTTTGGTGATATTTTGATGCTGCTACAACAGTACATTTGAAATACATTCAGTGCTTCGTAATAGTCCATTGGGCACATACAAATCGAAAAAAGTGCTTCGTAACACTCGTCTTCGATACGCAAGACGATTCTTAGTTAAAGCTAGATACAGTTACAGTTATCTGTGGGGCGTAGTTTCGCAGCAAGGCGCACGATGCCAGGAAGTCTATTCGTCCGCGCTATAATGAGTTCGAGGTTATACTATTCTCAATCTGCTTCTTCGTACCAATTGTTACGTTAACAATGGTCGCTGCTAGAGCTAGCAAGGTCTCATTTTTCATCCTCCATAATCATCACGAATTTCAATCGTTTTTTGGGCACATTTTCGTGTTATTGAACAAAAGCTGTCATCTGGGCCTCATCTCGTACACTGTCACATATACCGCCGATCTTAAGCGCTTTGTTTGAAACTCCATTCATTGAAGTGCTACCACTATTACAGGATTACAAATGCTACCCGTAGCATTATGTATCGGCCGCACACAAACACTGTTATCCTCACTGTTATTAGTATTATTATTATCTGGCCTTCCACAGACGATCACGACGGTCTATCTATTTGCTTATTTTTCCTGTCTAGGGAGAGGCTAATACGATGTAAATCGAAAAGGGTTCCGTTTCCGGCTGTCATCTTCGTTTTCGTTGGGCATCGCCGTTATCGTTGTCCTCGTCGTCTCGGCCAGACCAACCCAGAGAGAGAGAGAGAGAGAGACAGAGGGGCCTGCAAAGTCCGCCAGTGCAGTCAACCCCGCCATGGGCAGTCAGAGTGTGGTCCCCACGAGCCTCCTTAGTTTTGGTCGGTCCACTGGCTAGGGACTGGCCCCAGCCACCGGCAGTTCGTCTCGTCATCAGTGGAGACGTAGCTCTCCGTACAACAGCCGACTGGTCGAGCTATGGGCCACGGAGTTCGTCGTGTCAACAGAGTCTAATGCTTGTAAGTGCACGACACAGCCTTGCCATCCAAGTGTTGGGCTTGGTTCGACGAAAGAGAACGACCGCCTGCATATGTTGATGCTTACGTCTCCGTCTATAGCTCGGTCTCTTGGCCTGTCTGTTTGTCCTGTATTGGACGACTGTGTAAACCTGTGATAATTCGACGATATAGTTAGTCCCCAGTGCACGTGTGTCCTAACCGTATTCGTTGGCCTTCATGCGCGGTGCCTTCTGCATATGTGGCACAAAAACACGGAGCCACCGCAGACGAGGGTCCTACATATTTGGCCTGGCGTCCTGCTGCCATTCGTTATTCTGCCTTTAGTCTACGTCGCTATTTGCCGCTGCAACGATCAGTGACAACGACGAACAATGCCACAGCGTGCCCCGAAGGCAGTATTTCAGCATTTCTGCCTATGCACACGACATTGTTTATCGCCCGCGTCTCTACATAACGTACAGATTTCACGGATAGCGAAGGAAACAGCAGCAGAACCATGTGTACATTCATGCGGCCATCCGCGTGCGCCCCGAGACCCACTTATGGGTGTGGGACGTGCGAAGTTCTTCTGGACCTCAAAAGTACCCAAGCAAATTCAATGTAAACCAAATGGTCTTGAGTAATGAGGAAGTACTTCATGTACATTGTACACTGAGCCAGTAGATAGATAGTGTAGATTCGTTTGATTTTGTGACGCGTCTTAGGGCTAAGTAGCAGACAGTGTGGCTACGCCGAATGGATTACTATTAAACGTACTACGAATTAATTACTACCTGAATTATGGTCGAGAATACCTCGGAGAATTCAGTGCATTCTGATTATTTTTACACTGCATTGCTTGTCCTAGTAGAAATATTTCACTATTTTTGTAAGGATTGTCGTTCCTACGAGCCGATTGTATATTGATTGCTCGTTCAAAGTTACCTGTATGGCTTACACAAAAAGGAAAAATACTTTGGTATACACCGTATTTATTTTTGATACTGTAAATGTGAGCGTATCAACAAACCGTCCTCAGACGTTTCCATCTCTTCAGAACTGTATGAACTGTCACTCATTATGGGGCAGATGAAACGTCGAACTTCGAACAACAATCGATCTGCATCTCCCTCCTGCCCTCGTTCGGTAAAATTAATGGAGGCGAAATGAAGTTTGTCTTGGAGTTAAAAAAATAAACAGCGATATAAGCCGTTCCTAGTTAATGCATACACCTACTACTTATGATTGATAATAGCACTACTATTTACAAGATCTTAGAATGAATCCTTTTATCTACTCCCGTCACTTCCCATACACCCGTTTGTGCTTCGCTCGAAGCTAGTATCTACCAGTTACTGTGCAGCAAGCCTACGCAACTTTCCTCATCAGAATAGCCATTGCACACTCACAAACTCACGTCATTAGACGATAAGGCACATACACGCCCTTATAAAGCTACCTCCTCGATGGGAATTGACGCAGCGGCGTGCTCTTGGCCTGCGTTGAAGTCCATGCTTGCAAAATACCTTTAGAAAGAGACGAGATACGCGAGGTCGAAGCGGCCATGGTTATTGCTGATCGTCCTTGTTACTGGCGGTCTCGTACGGTATTCTCCTTTCCTAGAAGATTGCCCCCGTCCGTCCCGCACTAGCCGGCAGCCTTATTATGCGACACAACCTCGCGGCAATGTGTGCAGGGTTAGAGTTCTTCCACGACGAGCCGGCTATCTTCTATCTCTCCTCTGGTTAGGAAAGATACCTTACGACGGCAATGATAGGGAAACTTGCGTCTCGTGGAAACCTCATTCCCGTAGCAGTCTGTGGGTAGGGTATGGGGAGTGGGTCGTGGGCCTCTACGGGGCTACCTGGGGCCATCTGGTGTTAGTCGTAGTGCCGGATGCAGCGATGTTGGCTGGCTGCCTAGCTGGCATCGTACTTCTCTCCCTTGCTCGCGTTGCAACGAAGCGGTGTCTAGTCCCAACGAAAAGGACGCGCTACCATCCTCCCTCTCTGCCCCTGCCGTCTCAACTCCTCAACCGCAGGTTGCCTGCTGCTCCTCGTGGACGCGGCAACCCGCAGCGGGTTGTACCACCGACCGAGCTACCTGCGAACGGGTAAACGGCCATGCCTACGCCATACTACGACGGCGGCACAACGAGAGGAAGCCGAAGCCAACGCGATCGCGAAGGCCAAGTAGTGTAACCTGGCCATCAGGCGCCGCACTTAAGCAATTAGGCCGCTGCTGCAAGCGACCCGGCAACCAGCCAGCAAGCTAGCGAGCAACCAACCAAGCAATCGTCCAAGGGAGATATCCCTTCTTTAGCCCCCTACTTCTGCCGGCCTCAACGACTAAGCGAAAACATCGAGCCGAACGAAGCAAGTGTGGCCTTTCCGCCGAGGCAGTTCCACAACCGCTGCTGCTCACAAACCTCGTGGGCCTGTGCTCAGAACTGCCTCAGCTACGTGGCTAGTCGGTGCACCGGCGGCAGCCATAGCCACGGCGTTGGCGGCTTCCAACCGGTCAACCTGACGTCGTGTCTTCCTTAGCTCTATCCTAGGACATCCGCCTTTACACAGACTCCCCTTTAACAGTGCCGCCTAAACGTAGCAGTATAACGCAACTGCGGTCATCAGGCCGTCAGGCCATTCCTCCTTTCTCGCCAGCTCATCCGGCTCAGGCCCAACCGCTCTCTACGATCGTCCTCTAACTCTTGGCATCGCCGGTACTAAGCTGAGACACAAATCTAGGTGGATAGAGGTAGAGCGTGTTACTGCATGGTGCATCCTTAGTGCGACGCGTTCAGGCGTAGCTGCCGTCCGAATGACGGGAGCACAGCAGGTAAGCAAGCTCGCAGAACACATAAAAAGCTTTCAGCTATTTTTTCCTCTTGGCAACTGGCTCACACTGCCTGTCGGTAGAAAATCTTTGCGAGCTAATTAACATCGGCAGACTGCTAGCCACATTATCCACGCTAGCCGTTAGAAGGTATTAGTAGGAATTAAAGTGAGTGTAGCATAGTAATAATAATAACGATAATACTAATAATTGTTGAGCCCATTGTTTCGCAAACAACGATCATCGATAAATCATTTATTGGTTAAAAAGTATCATAATATAACAATAATAATGCACGTGCCTATCTAGACATGGCTCGGGTCGCTGCAGCCAGTGGCTCAGCTGGATTGTCGGTGTTCAGCTCCGTTGCTGCTTTGTAAATCCAACATGAAGTTGTCTGACTTATGAGAGGCGTCAATTGCGGCAAAAGCAGTCTAACGGTCAACAGGTAACGAGGCCCTAGAGGCCTTGCTCGGGACGCAATACCAAACGTGATATTCTACTCGGCCGGCTGCCGCTGACCCCTCGCTGTATTATTTAGAATGGCGGATTGCAGCATGCTGCTGCGCCACTTGTTTAATCACTCGAAACCCCTATCGCTCGCTTTAAACCCACGTACATGCAAGCGAATGTTGAAACGTTGTTGACCAAACGGAACCATCCCAAAACGCTCCCTGACGTTTTCTGTTCTTGAACTAGCTTCGACGATCGCTACTACCGACGTGGTGTTTTGTATACGATCGAAGATTTTCAACATGATTGCAAAGGTAACAACGGCTGTCCATTCCTCATCATGTCTCAACGCAATGTTTGTCGTCGGGGCCGATTGACAGCTCGCTGCTGGTGGGCCGGCGAACGTAGAGTCTCGTTCTTGTGGCTATAATGTGTTCTGATTCCCACTGGTATCTCAGTCAGCACCGCCATTTGGTGACTTGTAACAGGATGCCGCTGTACAGACGAGATCATCCAGCAAATATAACTGCGTTTGCTCCATCGCCATTCAACGAAATACCCTGACGTTCGTTCGCCCGAGCATCCCAACACGAATGTCCCTATACTCGAGACACAGCCTTAAGAGCTGAACAAATAGCGTAAGTGTCGGTTATAGTCGATATGTCTAGTTAGCTATGCTTCCGATGTCTAGCTCATATAGCAAGACTACCATTGACCCGATAGGTTAAGATGGTGTCCATTTAGGTCAAGAAGAACTTGGGTAATCGACATATGCCGGATGGCGAATGATAGCTATCATAGCCTGCATTATATATGCTTGTCAATCATTGATGTTAAATGTAGCTTTCCTCGATGGTGTCTCCCATTGCAAATTTCATACGCCTATTGAGAGTCGAGCTTAGAAGCTCCGTATATTATATACATGAATATAGAAAACACCATCTATTATCTCACTCACACTCTCTCTCTCTGTATATATATATATATATATAAGCATCAGCCTTACTACTTATGACTCCCTAATAAAACCTCAACATTACACTGCAGCGCATATGCGTCCACACAGAAGAGCTCATCTGTCAGATCCGTTTAGAGGCACGAGGACGCCATGGACTAGTCGCCGTTGCATAAACTGCCGTCTTCAACGAACGGGTCAGATCGCCGGGCAGCCGGTGTTGGCTGCGCCACGCGTCCGGTGGCAGTCTCCACGATACTTTGGACGTTGTCCAAAGCCTTTAGTACGGGGAGAGGATTCTCCAGGAGCAGAGCCAGCAGCAGTTAGGCGACACGATAACGGCTGCGCTCCGCAACGTAACAGCAGACGAGAGCCGACGGCGACTTTATATGGGACGCCGTTTTATTTACGCGTCAGACATCACCGTTGTCGTCGTCGGCGCCGTCGCCGTCTGCTCGCGTATGGCCGTCTAGCGGAAATTGATGGAGTGATGAGCGGGGTCTGTTTTGGGGTGAGGGACCGCTGAGAGCGTGATGCGTAAGCAATGCCCGGTAGCCTTTCGACGTAGGAAAGCGCAGACACTTAGAGTAATTATCGCCAGGGCACGCTGCCTCGCATAAAACGAGGGCTACGGACGCCACCAAGAGCGCGAGCGCGCGCGCTTGCTATGAATTCAACGTATTTATTATACGCAGCGCTTGCGCGCGCTTCCTAGTGTTCATGCTTTCTGTCGCCCAAAAGTCATGGCTCATATTTTGTTTGGAACCACTCTGCCGTCTTTTACGCCACCCGCCAATAGCGCTGAGGATAACAACTAATGAACGAGCTGCAACGCCGGCCCAGTCATTTGTCTTTCTGCAGGGGGGCTGTTACTCGTCCCGCTGGGTGCATTCGAACAAATGCGATACACGCCATTCGTGAAATTGAACCACGTTGTTGTTGTTGTTGTGTTGATTTTTTTCTGGCATGTTGTCTACGAATCTCGTCCACCTCATGCGTTCTGCTAAGCACACGTTCGCATATGAAGTACACATACGACAGTGGAGCAAACAGGCCGTGAGCGAGTTTGATGTCCTCGAACACACCCCTTAAGGCCGGTCGTTTCCCGCTAAGGATAGTTACTGGCCAATATTCGAATTTTCGCTGTGACCGGGCCAACAAAGAGGGAACAAGTATGATCCAAATATACCTAATAACTGCGTCACTAATCCTTGTATATGTTTAAGGTACACAATAATATGAAATGAATTTCTGATTTTTCCAATGTCAAAAGTGAGGATAATTACTGTTCGCTTGCTGTCTATTCTCAATCGTTGCCACTTTCCTCAGATCATTCGAATGATGAAGCGAATAGTGAAGTGAAGCTTCGTATTCTATATCAATAACGATAACAACAGAGACACACAGCTCGCAGATAATTGATGTGTGCTGTGTGCCATCACTACATACCTAACTAACAAAATAACGAGCCGACCTAAATTATTTAATATATTATATTCGAACGGGGCGCACCCGTACATCAGAGCAGCTTCCACAGCCGTAAGTATTTCGCGATACTTCCACGCAAACAACATGGAGCCATATTTCGAATGAGCGCACAGTGACGCGAATTTCTAATTGGACGAAACTCACCGAAGGCAACCTCGCCCGCTGCCGAAGCGCCACATATTACGACGCTTTTTAAGGGCGCCGATGAATGTCGACCCTGCGCTCTACCGGCCAGCCCATCGGTATATATGCCCGAGGCACTGTATGATACGTTCGATGTGTGACTAAATATTAATTTCAAAAGCAACCTATCGTCGATCTGTCGAAGTGATGCGTCTCTGTGTATGTGTGCTCGTGGATCGAGCAGTTCGTCCCTAACCTGCGTGCATTTCAAATTCTGATGAATGCGTTCCTCCCACATCGGCCTCCATATATTCATCCGGTGACGTCGGATCCGACTTTAATCCCGAGTGCCAACGTATCGTAGCCACCATCGTGCCCGATGCTGAGCCTATACAACAACGTTAATGAGCGAGTGGCTCTATCACTATATATTCTGTTACAAACCTCCACGACGTGAGTATCAATGGTGGGAGATTTCGTGGTCCAGGGGAAGATGCGATGGAAATATTACATCTCAATAGCCAAAGGCGATTTGTATATATTTTTAAAGATATATCAGTACATGTACCCAGTTTCATCGTATATATCATGGTAGAAAATGCCATATGGATAAGTATCCAGAAATGTCTGACGAGGGAAGAGCTGAGGACCTTTCATTCGCAAGCGAAGGCTTATCATATACCGACCCCTATTCATCGTTCCTTCTAAGATTCAACTAAGGCGTCGTCACTGTGACATCGTCGTCAACATCCCCCTAACGATTACGTCAGATAAGTGTATCCGTTTTATTTACCTTTTTTTCATATTTCTGAGCTTTCAAGCGTTCCTAACATTTCAGCGGAATCTTCCCTTTATATTCATTCGCTTAGATCATGGTAAGCGAAGTATAAATAAATCATAATTTGAAATTCTTGCATTCGTAGTCGGTATCACGAAGCGCACGCGAAGCGGCTGCGCTCAACGTCAACCTCTTGAAGTGTTTTAGCATTGTACAATTCAAGCTCGGCCTCATCATATGCCATGTACTGATACGCTATTCACGCTGTGACGAGATGCTACGGGTGCACGTAGCCGAAGCCAACATGTTAACCCCTCCAATACAAAAGCTGAAGGCGGGCGTGATGCATAATACAGGTTCAGGTGAACGTGTAACCGATTTGGTGCTGCACTACCCGAGGCTCATAGCGCGATACCGAACATCATTGTGTTCGCCGACTTGCAAATTTCATCATTTTGAATTAATTGCTCTTATGTTAACCACTGTGCAACCACCCCTGGTTACGTGATATCCCGTGCCGAGCAGGCCAAACTACCGAAGTACGCGGCCTTCCAAGCAACTCACCTCTTTTCTCCTCTTGCTTTCGAAACCCTAGACGGCCAGGGCCCCTTCACTGCTAATTTCCTCGACGGAGCCTACCACGGGCTGATCCGCGCCACCGGGAATAAGTGCGCAGTGCACTTCCTTTTGCAATACCTTTGCTTCGCTGTGCAGTGAAGCAATGCCATGACCCCCTCGGGACCATGATGCCCTCTGCATGACACCATGTCCCCAACTGCTTCTCTAATTATTGTATATGTTGCGACACACAATCATATGAAATAAAGGCATGCCTCTATATATATATATATAAATTAATAAACCATCACCTGATTGCTCCTTTTGTTATGTGTTATGAGAGATTTCAAAGTTCGAAGAGCCGGTATTCAGCGCGTGCGATTTCACTAGAGGTCTCAGGATCGCCGCGTTGTTCGCAGTTAGATTTTTGTTGTTCGACCGAATGTTTGCCATCCATTTAACAGCTCTGAAATTTGATTGCATCTTCCCGATGATGGTGCCTCGGGCGTCAGCTCCATGACAAATGATCGCAGATGCGAAATTAATCTATTCGCCACCCACCACATCTAGGCCGCGCTCTCCTTTCGGAACTCCTTCGCCTTCCCGGGACCCGCCTCGATTAGTGATACTTGCCCACAAGAGCGGGCGAGCCTGTCTTGTATGTTTATGCATCACGGCCATCTTGCTGTGTTTTTACTGTTGATTAAGACGCTGATTAAGAAGCAGCTCGCCGGGAATTCCTCGTTCTACCATATTCATGACTGGGCACTAACCACAAATTGTGCTAGTTGCAATGGTCAGGTAGGAACGAACTGGGAGGCAATGTACTGAGACGATTTGTTCTTAACTACTTTTGTTAATACCTATGTCAACTCCGATACAAAAGAGACTGCGCTTATCGATACTTTTTACTGACTGGAAGAGTGTTCAGTTTGGGACACAAATGCCTGTTGTTCTATGATTCTTTCTATGATCCTTTTCCAAAGTTACCTCAGTTTGAACTAATGTAAATAACAACGAATGGCGCAAATGCACCCGAAACGGTGCCACCTAATTTGCGTTTCACGTTCGGCCAAACAGCGAGGTACCTAGTATAATACAATAACCAATAACTGTGCTGGTAATAATCCGTCATAGTACTAAGCACTTACGGCGGGCCGTAATGCATTTAATTAAAGCATTAATAAATTAGCATCTATGACGTGATGGCGACGGAAAGGACACCGATGAAAGCTTCGAGAGAGGACAAGTTCAACCTGTTGCTTAATGTCGACGACTTACACAGATATGAGAGGCCTGGCCATCGTGTAACAGCACACATACAGGACACGGCGGAAACAAACGTAAAGATTATTACATGAGTGGTAGCACTGGTGACGATGTACTGTTGTCCGATCCTATTCAGCGTTCACTTGACTGATAGTGTTGACTACGTTAATATGTGGCACGCACCGCGTCTTCGAAAGTCTTCAATGCGACGTTTTATTGTCTACAATGCTCGGCTATGTCTGTAGATAAAGAGGACGAAGGTGGTCGTTTCCTTTGCAATTGTCACGTTCAGTGTTCTTGGAAAATCGACAATTTCAGTTTCGGTAAACTTACATAATTTTATAACACTGCGATTTGTCGTTTTGAAATAGGAGACAAACACTGACTTTGAATTCCGTGCCACACGGGCACTTAGATAGGAAATAGCTTTAAAACAAACAAGAGTCCGTCTGCTGGATCGTATTGTTACCCCGGGTCGTAAGTGATGGGTCAAGGGTAGTGACAAAATTCGCCTTTCACAAGAGACCATTTGGGTAATGTTTATGTTGCCTTTTTTCCAGACATGACACCACTGTCCCACAGAATATCGATCAAATGCACTTAAATCCTCCTGTCCCCTGTCCGAACGACGAATCCCTCTGTCCCCTGTAGCCATGAGACAGAGGCAAGGAACCCTGGTCCACCGATCTTTAGACCCCCCCCCGTTGTCTTAGGTTCCCTTCGGATCAGAGATCGTCGTCATGCCTCGGGGCAACCAAAATAAGAGCAGCCGGCTTGCGGTGTGAGATCTTGCTTTGAAGATGTTCTCACACCAGCCGTAGGGTCAGCGGCCCGGCCCGACCCAGATGTCCAACCGCTGCAATAACTTTTCCCGCGGCATATCTATGGGCGCGTGTGTGTCCGAAGCTGAAGGGACGCTGAAGAGAAGACAGCCGTCGTGGAAATGGAGCCGGGGAATCGGGAAGGCCGGCGAGAAAAGCTTCTACGAGGTGGCGGTTCCAAAACGGCTCTTTGTTGGTTGGGGATCAGCTCATTTGCACGAGGCTCATTCGCAAAGCTGCTTGGCTGGCTACGAGACGACGATCACCAGGGCCGCCGCACCAGCAGGAGCATATGCAACGTGAAAGCCGTCCGCGGTAGTCACAAAGGCTGCGACTGAAAGTCCAACGGTTAGCAGTTTGACGATCGGACGAAAGCCGGCTTCGCCACCGAGAAGAGTAGTGGGGAAGGGGGCGTGTTAAGGCCGGGGAGGTGTTGGAAAATGGAGAAATATCCCAGACGAGGCGGGCGAGGGTTGACGCAAATCTGCTGCAATTTGACTGAATGCCGACTGGGAAAATATGTAGACTACTCGCGGGCTCGCAAATGACCCTGTGATGCGTCCGCTGGTGTCCGCCGGTGTGATTTCCGGCGTACGGCGTTCTCGGCGACAGGGCGCGCTGACTCCTGATATTTGCTCGGCTGAGGCGGCCCCCGCAAAGCGGTCACCATCAGCTCGCTTCTGCTTGTCTGGAATGAGAGACGCATCTCACACAGTTGCAAGTCGTGTTACTTTTTATGACGACGGGAACGAACTGCACTGCGTATATCGACGCCATAGTCACCTAGTGCCGCTGGCCCTCACTGGCTCTTTACTGCCAGTTCCGCCTTGTGGCTACACCCAAAGTCGCCACGAAGGGCCACAGCGTATGGTTTCACCTTGCTGAGACTCAGTGGAAGCCTCGCAGCCGACGTCACTAGTGGCGAGGCTGTAGCCTCCGCACTAGTGAAGTCGGCTGGCGACGGTGAGACAGGAGAGTGTAACTTTTTAGGTTCCCACTTTTCAAAGTGTCACGGTGTCTGGTGTTAGCTGTCTATGAAGACGGTGGCACTGTTGTGGCACCGTAGGGGTGGATGACTCGTGGTCGCATGTACATTTTACAATGTGATACAAAAGAAACGAAACTAGTGGTCTCTGCTTCAGCTCGATATCGTACAAAGCGTCGTTACGCCAGAGCGCGAGAAACAGAGCACAAGTTTTCACGTGGCTGCCTGTTAAGAAAGTCGTCCCTCCATCCGAATAGCCGCACAAGCTGGTGGTGTACGTATCTCTTTCTTATACAAGCAACACGGTTTCGCGAATTTCGAATTGCTGATACCATAGACTAGTCATAAAGTGTGCATTGCTTGACCGTTGCAGTCAAATGTTCCAAACACGATTAGTGGTCACGTTGTATGGTCAGCATGTGCAAGGTAGGCAACATCGACATATACACTATTATGATTATTAGCATGACCGTTAGATATGGCTTACCGGTAAGGCTATCACCTACTATACTTGTAGGTCGGATTTAAAACTTCAAAGCTTGTGGTGAAAAAATGATAATCTATGAGAGTGAATTGCTCTCATAGCAAGTATGAATTAATCAAAATTGTTTTAAACATGCTGTATGCTGGTGGAATCATTAGACCTTGTATTTAATTCAGGGGAAAAATTCATGTCTGCTCTGCTAATATTCATGTATGCTCTAAGCGACTCTTTTGCTGCCTATATATCTTCAAATTGTTTCCCTAACGGCCCTCACGCATCTTCAGTTGGCCAGGACCGAGTTTGCACTTTTTTTCTGCATCCTCAGATTATTTTTAATAATTCGACGACATGTTTCACGAGGCACGCCAATTTTAGCCGACAAAGTCGTCAATGACCATGCTCTAGTTTACTAAAAAGCTTTTTCGATTATCTCGATCCGCTTGTTGAATTGAGATTCGGGAAGGGGTGCGCGCCCTCGATGTCTATTAATGTCCCAGCAGCCTTGCCTAAACTGCGCACACCAACGGCACACCTATCGTCGATTCAGGGCATTATGGCCGTGTACGCTAACCAACCTTCGATGGATTTCAGCTAAACATTTCTTCTCTTGAAACATAAACCTGACACTTTTCTTGTGAAAATGCAGGTCTGTGGTACCTGTTCCGGCGGTTGCCATTTCGAACGCCCAACGAATGCCGAATGATACCGCCTTTCGCACCGCGTGCTTGCTAATTGTGTGTCTCACCACTCGCCAAATTGGAATTCAAGCCTAGCAAGACTATAAATTCATTATTTTTGGGTCAACCATTATATTATTAATTGCACAACAACAATTGCACAAACAATCTCATTATTCTAGTGATTCCAGCTGTGTTTACAACATGGCATTATTTCAAGCCTCGCTATCGTATACCGTGCTGCCAGTTCACAAAACGCAGAAATTACAACAATGAAAACCGCAGTGTCAAATGCACTCCAGAGTTATAACCATAAAAATGAGCCGGAACGCTACGCCATACTCGCAGTATGTCGTAGCCGTGTACTGTCCGCGTTGTCGTCAAAAAATCCATGTGGAATATCTCACGAACGACTCCCCCGCCTCAAATACGGCTAAAACAAACTCAGCCGTGTAGAATCATACCTAGCATAGCGTAATAGCGTCGTGTCAATTAAGTGAAAAACAAAAATTAAAATATAACAACCAAACACTCCCCGAACAACCCATTGGATTTCCCCCTCAGCCTTACAGCCGTGTCACAAAAGAAGCAAATTTTCAACGCTTCAACGACTCCTTTCAATGAGTCACATTATCATTCAAACTAAGCACACTCTGACATCTGGCACTATGAAACGAACTGCACGATATTCTTAGTTCTCGTCGACGGTAGCTTTCGCTCTCGAGTTTGTGCCGAACAGAACAACAGACAGTCGTTGACGTCCGCTTGGAAATCCAGTGTTCAGAATGGTCTAGACAACGTTGTACGACATTGGCGCAGCTCGGAACTTCATTGAGTCCCGACAGCAAATAGGTGAGGGGCCATATTAGTTAGAATGGAAAATATTCTCGAATGTCAAGGTTAGCCCAACCGCGAAGATGAATGAATCGTATATATTCCAATGATGAGGCTGTAGACAACGTGACATTGTGGTCGATAGGTCAACGGAATAAGGAGGAGTTTTCATTACCTTCGAAAATGCTACAAGCTATAAACTCGTTGAAATGTAAGACGTACCCCGTAACATAAGCGCGTTTAACGTTTAACAATGTGCTGTGTCGAATTTATACGGGTACAAATGTTCGTCTGGGGCATTTCGTCTCGTTAAAATGGACATAGTAATTGCTTTGCTGTTCAACGACAGTCATAAGGAGCACTGTACTCAAATATCGTGTAACACAAACATCGCCAATGTATACGCTATTAAAGTCGGCGTTATGTTTTTTCTTATGATTTTGAAAACGTGAGCTATTATATTTCCACAGGGTCAACTTTCACACCCCCGAAAAAATAGTATGTGTAGAACGAATAATTATCCTTGTCCACGCCATTGGCAATATATCCTTGCGAAAATGTTCTCAATTCAATTCACTTTGCCTAAGCAGATTCTCCGTTTTTCCGTTCAGCTAGATGCACTTATGGGGCTCAGCTGTGAAATGCAACACACATTTGACATGAAAAAAAATTAAACTGGTTTCTTTAACCGTTTATCGCAATGTTCACATTTCAGCCACTTCATATTGGCACTGTTTGGGAATTCGCGAAGGCCTATATATAAGAATGGCTTGTGGATTATGCTTTGAATATTTTTCAAATTTAACTGTGGCCAAGCGAAGGGTGGCGGCACGGCTTTGATTTATGGTCCACAACGTTCATAATATCCTGGCTTTATTTTCGCGAATCCCCGTCCCGTGGTTGAACGATATATTGCCGGGTCGGACCTTTTTATCATATGTTTTCAGTCTATTCAACTTAAATCTTCACTACTCAACAAACGAAAAAAAAGACGGCTAATAAAAAAAATTAAGCACTGAATTAGACTTAGAGTTTCTATATAATGGCTCAATATTTGTATGTTTGTACTAATTAATGTACGTTTGAAGTTGTATGTGCTAAGTGAATGGCGTTTGCGCTCATACTTTTTGCTTTACAATGCGAGGAGATACATACTCGTCTTCGTTCCAGCAGGTGTCACTTCCATTCGGAAATTAACAGCAAAAATTCGCTTCAGAACGAAATTCGACTCAATTGAAATCAATGGGAATAAACTTACCTTTTGTCAGGGAGAGAAGAACGGCTAGCCAAAGTAGGGTGGCCAGCCCGTAGGGAAGGCTTCGACCCGCGGGTCCTCGCCGTGGTGAACTGAGTGTCGCTAGTGTCGTTAACGTCAAAATGGCCATCTTGAGGAACATATATATATATATGTATATAAATCTTTATATATGTATAGATATATATATATAATCTATTATCGATGAAAACGATATATCACTCTTCTTTTTTGGAGATTTCAAAAAGTTGCCGGTGCGTGGTCGGTTACGTTGACTCACAATCCGGCCCTATCTCACTGGCGCGTCGGAACTCCGCGGAACTCACAGAAACTCACTGCACTGCGACAGCCAACTTAGAAGCGAACGATCGAACTTATCATAGGTAATAGCAGCAGTAGTAGTGGTAGTATTGGTAGTAATGCCGGTAGTAACAGTCACATCGCAGTTATTGTAGGAAAAACGAAGGGTGGGGCTCATCTTCGGCGGCGAGCCATCATAATCAATCAATCAATCATTGCGTAGATTCGATGAACAGTTGTGAAGCAACTGAAGTAATGTATCAACTGGTATTCCGTTTCTTGCGTTGCCCTTCTCTAGGTATATATATATATACGTAAATATATATATACATATATATATATATGTATTTATATGTATATATATATATATATATTTCGTATATTTATATTTATATATATATATATCAATAGATACGTGTTGATAAAAATGTGTCAGTCCCAGTCCCAGCAGCCAGCGTGCAGCACACGGGCCCAGGAAGGCGGTAAGGTAGTCCGGGCTTTTACTTCGTTTCTAATTCGTTTGTTCAAAGAGCGGGCTACAACCGGCCGCCGGAACGAATAACGACTTATGACGAATATGGGTTGAAGACATACAATCTCTGTTGCACAGATTGCTCGGTAGTTATCGATATTGCTGCTGTACTTGTTTCAATATCTTCCCGCTAACTGGGTTAAAATGAACCCTGTCGTCGAAGCCAAACGTTCCGGCGAGTGCCCGTTCTGATCACCCGAAATGATCATGGCCGACCCTTGGAACTTCAACCCAATGGACTGACTTCTCTGCTCACAAACAGCTGGTCTAGTAGTATCGTTGTAACCGTGTTGTTGGTACTTGCAGTTGTATACGCCGTTGTTGTGGTCGTTGTTGTTGTTGTTGTTGCGGCGATTGTGACGTTGTTGTACCATAAAGGCTCGTGGGGCTGGAGAAGTGAAGAGTGAGCCTGATGATACGGGTACGACTCGACAACTCCTTGGGTAGCCGGCTCTATAGACTGGCACTAGTTGGCTCTATGCTATTGTACCACGATCGCTCACTGGTCACTAATCAGCCCACTTGAATGGTTTCATCTCTGAGGTGGAGACATTTCACGGCGTCGTTTGGTTTCGGCAACAGTCGGTTGGCAGCCGCCGCCACCGCCGCCGCCGTCGTCGTCGCCGCTGCCGGAATCTAACTATGATGTATTCCACTACAGGGATCCGTGCAGCTAGCCGACCGATGCGTCGGCTGCGGTGCAACGCAGCCAACGGTGGGCAGGGCTGGCCAAGGGGACGACGATGTTAAGGCGCGGATCGCGATCGGCGTCGTCGGGCGCCGCGAAACAGCGGTCGCATATCGCTGTAGCAGCGCGAGCCGCTAGAGCAGTTGCAGGCGGCGGCTGCACTGCACTGAGAGTGCTGCTGCGACGGCGGCAAACGGGGATGGACGAGACGTGCACGAGCAGGAGACGATGCGTGGCAGGCGCTGATTCGGGAGGACGACGCGGCCTAACGGCCACCACCGCTGCGGCCGTCGCCTCCAGACCGCCAACCGCCGACGCTTGACGCGCCGGACGGTGGACAACAGTCGTCGTTGTAAACCGTTGCGAGTGCTGGCCCGAACGACCCGATCGCGACGGGCTCTCCTCACGGGCCGTTTGCTCGAGCGGCGCGAGCCGAGCGGAAGCCCGTGGGTGTCGTCGATGTGGCGATGTTTGTGCTATTTACCGACCGTCGGGTCAAGTTCTCTCGCATTTGATGCTGGGCCATTGCGTTGCCACCAATCGCCGGTTCGTCAAAGGCGTATCACACTGTAGCGTATGCGAGCCAGCATCGAGAGAGTGTAAGAACGCGCGGGGGACAACGAACGCTACGATACGCGATATATGTGAGGCACTGGGGGGTCACTACACATCGAGATCGAGGGAACTAACCACACCGTCGCCGCCTTTGCCGCCGCCGCCTCTGCCACCGCCGCCACCGCGACCACGACCTCCGGCCTCCGGTCCGACTCTGCGACCCGCACCCCTTCAACCAGCTCGGTTGATTCACTCTCTCCCGAGGTGCTAGTTCGCTTAATATCCTGGTAGGAAGTCTATTGTTGATGCTGGTTGCTGTTGTTCTTTGCCCGTCGCTGCACCTAGAATTTGATTATTCGATTTCCATATTTGTGACCGGAGAGAAATGGCGGCGTTTCTTTCCAGGGACGTTCCTTTTTCTGATAGCTTCGACTTATCGCTTCTAGTGTCGCTGCTCGGCTCCGCCACTGCCAGCGCGCCACCACTAGTGGGAGCACTACTTTACTATGATCGGGACCACTCGAGCACACGACGGCGCTGCCACCACCGCCACGCCACTTGTTGGAGCTAGCCACGAACACACTCACCTAGGCAGAAGCCGCCAGGACAGGCACAGCACCGATGGAGCCGGCGAAGCCGACATTGGTGCAACGCAAAGTGCGAAGCGAAGCGAGAGGTGAAGAGGCTGGTCGCCGGTCGGTGATAGGCTTTCCGCTGTAATCATCCGGCTAACGACGGTGACAGAGAATTGATGTGTGTGAATAACTCGCGCCCGATTATGGCTCGGAAGCCACCGCCCGCGGGCTACGCCGCGACAACACAGAAACACACGGCCTTTCCCTTCTCCTTCTAAGCAGCTGATGGAACTAAGTTGCTGTTGTTGCAGCAGCAGCAGCGGTGTTAGTTGTTGCTGTTGTCGTCATCGTCGTTGTCGCTGTCGTTGCCGCCGTCGAATCGTAGATTTCACTTAGGTAGACGTGAATTTCAACCATAAACGGGAATAAACGCTTCACCGGTAGCTGCGCACACGAGCAATCGCCTCACGACGATGGCGGCCTGCGGCGAGGCCGAACGGCAAAGACGGCGCCGACAACGTTGGCCTGCGGTGAATTTGCCTGTGCCTTTCCCCTGTTGTTTTTCGAACTAAAAGTAGTCATTCTTCGGTTTCTTCATTATTTAGCTTGCTCACTTCGAGTTTCTGACTCGAAGCGTCTCGGATGTCTATATGGTGACGAACTGGGCAAAAGGCAGCATTCAGGTGGTACAGTGCCTTTGTTTGTCGGAGCTGATCGATCCATCTATCCAGCTCGTGTTTCTAGCGCTTCCATCTCCGGCTCCCCGCGGTGGCCGATGCGCGCTCCGCCCTCCGTGCCGCCGGCTGCTAGGTACCTACACCACTTACTTCCAGCCACTTGCGAGCCGTCTAGCCTACACAGGGGGTAGTATTCGTGTAATGTAGTAGTAGCAGTAGTAGTAGTACTCTGGTGGATACTCAATGTAGTCGATGTGAGACCCGTCCGCAGTGGAGCTCCTCCACACGTGTCTGCCAGGAAGAGCGAAGATGGAGCGCTGGGAAGGGTACCTCTAGCGCGCGGCTGGAGAGGGAACCTAGGAGAGGGCCGAGGTGGGAAGACTCCCATTGCTCTGACCTGGCTAAGCGAGGGCCCGGTGCACACACGGGCCCCGGCCGTTCGTTCCCCGCCGCATCGAAGGGCCTCACAAGCCCCTGATCCAACTACCCCTCGAAGGTCCCCAATCAAGACACGTAGGAGTCATTCCTGGCCCCCGAGCGCTTGAAGCCTCCCAGCAAACATCCCCCACTACGCCCGGCTCCCCGTACTCATTTGACTCCCACTCGCAGAGTTTTCCGCACGAAAGGGGGGGGGGGGGGGCGGATAGTATCGCAAGGTCCAGGGCGCACGAACGCCAGAGAAACGCCACGACATGGGGAATAGGGCGAGATAGGCAAATAAAAGATAACGAACAAGTAGCTAAAGTTGCCGACGATAACGATTCTAATCGTAGGATGCTAGCTCAACATCAATAGCTTATAGATAAGGACAAATGTCGTAATCATTGTTTGCATCAGCATCAGCCCAAGTGCGAGGGGTTTGGAATGACAACAGTAATTCACGTTCATAAAACAATATGAAGGTGGAAATTGCGAGTAGTACGGCCAATATAGACGTCGTGTGTGACTTTATCCAAGAGACAGAATGGAGCATGCAAATTCAATGTCAATGAATAAATACATTAATAAAGTACCAATAATTTCATGATTATTCGAATATCCATATCGGAGGTAATAGCGAAGCTTATGGAGGCTTTTCTCCTTGAGGAAGTGTTCACTTCCGTTCAGTATTGCCCTCAAAAAAGGTAGGTCAGGCTGGGCGGCTAAGTCCAGCTCTCTGATACTCTGTAGTAGAATATTATACATGCGATTATATGATACAGCCGGGTTTGGTTTTTTGTTCCCAGGGCATATATGCATTTGTCAACATTTACATTCAAATTAGTTCCAAATGTGCCGCGCATCGCAAAAATGAGCTAACTCTACTGAAATATAAAATTACTAATTAGTTATTCGAGCGGTAATGATTTACGAGAACATCGTACCACACATATGCGATTGAACTTTTCCTATTATGTTGACGACGTGGCAGAAATACGTTTATATTTTCACTTGTCAGTTTCCTCATGCAAATCAAATTATCGTACATGGTTGTACATTTTGATTTTCCACAAAAGAGCAGGCAGCAAAAAATTCATATATAATACTGAACATGCACACAGCACGTCGCATTGGCCTGTTCTCATTTTTATTTTCTCAATTCTTCCGAGTTCCCGACTCGAATTTAATATAATTAATTCTTCTTATCATTTCGTCACGTTGGGAAAACGGGGTAGATTAGTTACACAGCCAGGAAGCATTTACGCTCACAGGTGACGGAGGAACACATTTTCATTTTTAAACCAAATTTGCTTGATAAATAGGTTAGAAGCCTATGGGACACATGTTATGGCGCAGTGGTACGAAGCGCCTTCAGACTACTCACCAACATTTGGTGCACGAATAAATGTTGGTGCATCACAAGACAATAAAGGCGCTATATATTAACGTTTGCCGAAAGAATAAGATTGTTGAATATTGTTAACCCCGATGCAGATACATTGCAGACTCCGATCTTAGTGAAAGATCGGAAATGTTTCCATTTCTCATCACAAGCAAAATTGTGACACGAGCATTGGATTGAAAGTTTTTCAATCAAAGAACGACCTGGCCTCGTCTCCCGTAGATGACTCCCCCGGATCCTCATCAATACGACGGGGTTCGTCTAGGATGCGACACACGGCATATATGTTTGAACCTGCCTCAGTATCTTTCATCGCTTTTCGATTATTGTATGCACATAGACAATTCAATCACCGGTCACTGGATTAAATCTGTCGTCATGCGGCATGCGTCACAGGAGTTGGCCGGCGAAGTTCGCGGTCGATAATGCTGACGCTGGCAAGAGGCGAAACGTTCAATATTTTATAAGCCCATCGGATCTATATCGTTTTATCCCTTGATAGAGAGTTAATCATCGTATTATCTACTACTGATTGTATTTAGTGTAGACACAACTTCACCTAGGAAAGTATATATATATATATATATATATATTCTTCCGAGGACCTTCCTTACTTGCAAGCTAACCACCTAGCTAACCACCATGAGAAATGAAATTTGGCTTCGCGTCGTCATTATTCATTGAAGAATGGACTCTGCCCAAACGTATGCTTGTACAGAGCCTTCCAAAACTAGCATGGATCTCTACTTGACCGACTTGGGAATGACCGACCACCCTCGTGGCTTTATCTTCTTCGCAAGGGGCTTCGCCTGTGGCCTGTGGATTCTCTAAGAGAGCTCCTACAGACTCTCTCGGAGCAGGGAACACCGACCGGTAACTAATTATCCCATTACTAAATCTGCTCGCTTCATTCTTATCGACAGTCTCAATGGGTCCTCTTCCTATGAGACGTAGTCCAGCCTCACGTAAAGCATCTGAGGGAATTGTGAGGAACATCTCTCGCCTCGACTTTCGGAGGGATCGGCGAAGCGACCTACAGAAGCTGATTTTAAGGATAAGATTCTTATCGGCACGTGAGTGTAGTAGTTAAGAACAGCATGTACATTTCGTTCTTCATTAGATAAAACCCCTCTCACTATTTAGTTGAATGGTTGAATACAACCCAAATAATTTATTATAGCACTAGTTGCAAACGACACTCTTTTTTTGACGTTCTTCGTTCATGCCTAACGATAATGACGTTCTTGTCTTGAACCTTTCAGCGGGAGGGTACAGATATGAAATGAGACAAACCTCGCCCCGCCGTTTCAGCTGGATTTCGTTCAGCGGCCAACAAATAACCATATGCGCGACCGCTATGCCAGCAGGCAGTAGCCACTAAGACAGGCTAAGCATAATCGGACTCGCCAAGTGTCTACGCCCCGCGTACATATATCTGAGAATATCTGTGGATGCCAGCGCACGCATACGCCTGTGAAATAAATTGCCAAACAGATAAGCCGATATGTGCCAAAGCGAGAGATAGAATAACAGGGAAACATAGAGATCGCGTACAGATTAGATGTGCCTGAGGAGGATGCGATGACGACGCCAGCAGCCGCCCCATCGCTACCTGCAGCCTTGACATGTGGGTTGGCGCAGAGGTGGGCGAGACAAGGAATGGCGGTGGTATCTTCGTAGCGGTGACACTGCCAGTCACAGTTGCACCGACTACTCTACTACGCCGACACTATTTAACTAGTCGTCTAGGGCGGGGGCACGGCAGGTTGGTGCGCGGTCGAGAGCTAGAGCACACGAACGTCATTTTCGCTTTTGCTTTGGCGACGGCCGCCTGCGGACGCGGGGCTCGCGCGAGCGGCTGCCGTCCTCTTACTGCTGCATCCCTTAGTTTACACTGACTGACTTTAGGCTCAATTAATTCGAAAGACCACCAGCAACGGTAGAAGCAGAGCCAAGGCGGAGCAGCCCTCAGGCGCCGCCGCCGCCGCCGACGACGTCCTCCGCCTGTCGGTCGGAGCCCAACAGGAACGAATAGCAGCGGCGGCGGCCGCCGCCGCCGCCGCGACGGTGGCACCACCAGGAGCAGCAGTAGCAGGAAAAGCAGTAGCGTCTAGTGTCCTCTGTCTGCTTACTGGACGGCTCTTTATCCGCGGGAGGCGGTGGGGATAGCCGTACTTCTGCCTGGCGCCGTTGGTGGGGGTGTGAGTTTAGTATTATCAGAGGACAGAGGAAGAGAAAGAGCGGCAGCCGAGGGTTGGAAGTGTCGGGGGTAACGGGGGCGAATTTCGAGGGTCGCAAGAGGGCTCGCTGAAGGCAGTGGACGGGGGGCCGAGAAACGACACGCGCGGTAGGGAAGGAGGCTGCTCCGAGTCGTGCGATGACGGTAGCACTAGACGGAGCCAAAGGAGCGGAGAGACCGTACCCCCTCAGAGTACAAAGCCCTCATTACCTTGCGAAAAAGAAAAAGGAGGGAGAACATTCTCGAGGCAAGACTCCTTGCCGCCCAGGACCCCTGCAGGGTAGAGGAGAGTGCGAAAGGTACGGTGAGCAGTATAGTACTAGTACTACTACTGCTGCTGCTGCCGCCGTCGCCGTTTCTGCTGGCATCCCCACATTTGCCTGGGCTGCCGCAAGAGGACGACCCCACTCCCCATCCGTCGGCCCTCTTACCCCAAGGAGCGGATGGGGTCGGACCCGACCTCAAGCATTCGCCAGCGAAGGAAGAAGAACACGTTTCCTGAGCGCCGGACCCGAGCCACCCCAGCGACCGCCTAAATAGTGCAAGAAGATAAAGAGAATGCTATATAGAATGATAGTAGATGTTCGGTGCCAAGGACGGTACCTGGAAGAGGAGTACAAGGAACAAGGACGAATGTAAGGACGCCGCCATCGTCGACGCCGACGCCCGGGCGGGAAGAAAAGGTGCTCGCGTGTAGCGCGAACCCAACGCTCACGCACCGCTAACCGGCCGGCCGTTCGGTCGAACCACTGCGGGGTGGATTTTAGCGGTGATGGCGGCACTGGTGGCGACGGCCCTGGCATTAGTGTGAATAGGAATTGCCGGGGTCTAGTTTTTGCAGCAACAGTTATACGATAGTAGTGCTGGTGGCAGAAGGAACAGTCGGTTACCAGCAGCTCGTCGTCGTCAATGACAACGATGGCAAGGAAAGGCCACCGCTGTGAAAATGGCCAAACGACGGAGACGAACCGAAAACGGAGACGATGGTGGAGAACTTTTCGAACCACTGTAGCCGCTGCCGTTTTTGAACGGCTCGAATCGCAGCATAGTATCTGACGCCAGACGGATAGGAACAAGGCCCACGACACTCGACGGGAAACGCGGATCCGGGCCAGGTGACAGTGAATGCCGCCGTTATCAAGCGATGCTGCTCTTGCTGTCCTACCGAATTCGCGAATGATGTCCGTAAGGAAAGAGCGACACTAGGACGATGACCGTCACATCGTAGGAGCACACAGGATGGCTGATTTCGCAAAGGTGCGAATAGTTAGCCATTCGAATAAGAAGTTAAGAATGTGAAAATACGAACGATGAGGAGCCAGAACTCACGCGAACACGGCTTAGGGGGGCACAGGAAGTTCCGGTTGCCGTCAGGACTACCCCTTCCCCAGGGACGATCGGAGCAGAGCTCTCGGATCCGGTGTGTAAGAAACTGCTTGGCGTTCATTGTTATGATGATCAGCCGAACGGAAGAAAAAAAGCAGAGACGACTGCTCAATTTAACTTGGCTCTAACAAATGAGATAACGAAGTCATTCGCCGACAACGGGAACGAGAAGAGCGATTATACTCATTCGCCAACTTCGTCTCACGCGGACTATTATAGAGCGTACAGAAAACATACCGGGGATAATTAGTCTAGGAGTGTGGCTGCTGACAGTTCCAAAAGACAGAAGAATTTAAAACATACATCTGTGAATTGATGCTGCAGTAGCTGAGGTGTATGTTCCCCCGCACGGACTGTGAACTGTCGCTTTTCATGGTCACCCTCAGCCTGCGGTGGTTCGGTTGGCACTTTTGTTCAGGTCAGCTTATGCTAGTTGTTAATATCAACTCACCGTACGTTCACAACGGTGAATGTATTGCGGGTAGCGGTTATCTGTGTGGTTAACGGCCACATAGATGTGAGGGGAATTTGACAGCTTTTCGCTGAACTTCCCATCGAGATATTTCTTATTACTGAGCACTCCTATCCGAGGCTGGCTGGCGTTCTCCTACGCTGTAACGTTTGCGTGATGACATTGTACAGCATCTTCCATCTGCGAAGTACTCCTGCGTTCTCGTTCTCTAATAAGTAGAACACGATGCTTGCGAATGCTGCGATTGTAGCATTGCGCGAATGAGGTTTCTACCTAATCTGATATGTATGAGAATAGGTGAAGCAGGCCCCACAGTGAGGCGCTCCCAGGGCGTGGGCTTACGCCGGCGCTAAAAATTGATTAGAGTTGCGCCGGCTACGTTGTGTTGACTAAAATCACATTGAAATAGCTAGGATACCTTCGTTGTCGGCCAGATTCCGGAATCAGTCGAACCTTCAGAAGAAAACTAGTATCGAAGACAAAACACTTTGTAGTCATACTAGTGACTAGGTTATGTACCTATACTTACATACTGTTGTCATATGTAAGTATAGGTACATAACCTATTTCGGGCTACTGTGCCGGAACCTATACGTAATTGTACACGTACGTGGCTGGTAAGTCAGGGAATCTCCGGTAATATTTGCAGCTATTTTTGGCAAATCTAGATATTCCCTACGGCGTCGGCCAAAATCCCCAGCAGACCTCTGTAGTGACTGTGGACACACCATGTGCGTCTCGGCTATACTTTTCATATAAATCGGCTACCAATATATTTCTAGCCTTTTAAATTATGTAGATACTAAGCGACGTTTATATATAATATATAGTGCGTCCGAAGTCACTATAGAGCTTCTTTCGATACAAATTCCCCCGTATGACCTCCCACTGCTTGAAATCCTCTGCCTGAGGGTAGCTGTGCTTGTTAGAGGCGTTATGCGATGTCAAACGCCCTAATGGCGGTGCTATTATTCCCTATGAATCCTCTGCACTAGCGTACATTCTCGTGTAACCATTATCAGCCCCTGTGTATACGAGTCAATTTACTTTATCCTGTAAAGACATAAGCCGTATTGCACCAGCCAAAGCTTCAGCTTTGTGTTGTCTCAGGGGAAACGTCGATAAGGAGAGCCCCAGTTGGCCCCTGTGGTTGTTTCGGATCATCAGGTCGAACATGGAAGAGGGGAAGTCGAGAGCCCGAGGTCACGTTTGCTCTCGACGAGGGTTGTGGACGAGCGCTCCCCTACCTAACTCGCGTTAAGCGATAGAAACAGAAGCGTAGACCTTCGTCTGAACCCACCGCTGGCCTCCTCACTTCTCCCGCACGCTTGCCTTAACGAAAACAGTGTCTCGCTAGTTTTCGCATGTTTCAAGTACTCGACTGAAATGTGGATCCTGTAGCGAGACACGGCTGACATTTGAGCTTAAATAGAAAGACCGAGAAGTTCCCCTGACCAAATGCTCTTCGTGGGTCTCTTGGGACTGCGCGTACAGTTATGTATCTAGCGATGTAACCAGTACACTCGCTGTACTTTCATAATATTTCATATTTACTGAAGGAGCCAACGAACAAATTTTATATCTCGAGTTATAAACACTAACCCGCCAAGAATTTTGCGGCGTTTTTTGATGCCTCGTCTATTAAGACGATCTATTTGTTAACGAATCGGTGAAAGCAGGCTCGTTTGTGGTACATGGGTGACCTCATAGCAAATGTACATTAGAATCATAAATGCCGAAATATTGCTGAAAATGACCAATGACAATAGTAATAATAACAATAATACTAATAATATTAGCAATAATAGTTATAGTCATAATTTACGATCGATCTGTTGGTTTTGCCTGTCTGTCCAACTATATACATCCATCTGTATGCACCTCGGACCGAATTTCGGTGAAAACAATCAAAAACTGCTTTTCGTTGCCTGAAATATTCTTCTAGCTCCAACTAAGAGGCGCGGCACTTTCAAAGCATTCAATGCGTCGTGTCCTGTGAGGCACAGCGGCTAAGAAATGCGAGATACCACCACCAGCACCGCATTGCGTATCTACTGCACCAATGCATAACACGGCGTATGCAAAACTGATGGTCCTAAACAGCTTGGACAGCTGCACTACGATGGGTCCCCGCTGTTCCCGTTTCCTCTCTCTCTCTCTCTCACTCTTTCTCTGTCTCGTAATACAGTGTTTCGCCCAAAACGACACGGGGACCCGTTAGTTAGTTCTGGCTGGTTAGCGGGTGTTCCTCGGAGCGAAAAATCTGCGAGAAGAACGCTCATGAACGTTCCGGCGCAAGTCGTACGGCGCGAGTCGACTGCTGCATATCACCGTCCTGGCATGAAATGCCATTCGTACACCTTCCAGACTGTCCACGAGTTCCACCTCTCGGGGAATCGTTCTCGGAGAAGGAATTCGTACTACCGCGCCAGCAGCAGCAGCTATGACACGAACTTCGAGACTCTGACGGCAGCCGCAGCAGCAGCCGCAGTAGAATATGTCGACTAGTGGTAACGGATTTTTTCCCCTTTGTTTCCGTCTCTAAAAAGCAGGTGCTGCAGCGCCGTGCTGTGCCGCATGCTGTACCCGTCGCTCGGCGCAGTCGCTCACTACGTAGTTGTGAAAATGTGTCCTTGCCTTCGTCTCGCCGCGATTTTGGATACTGGAACATTCGTTACGCGGCACGGGCAAGGAATGAGTAACGCGTGGAATCGCGCGGGTGGCGCCAGATCGGGACAATGCAGCGGCGGCTGATTCTGCTTCTACTGCTGCTGCTGCGGCCGCCGCAATGGGAATTCGAATGGTTGACAAAGACAACATTGTTGCGAAGGAATAACAACCTAAACTGATGTGAAAAGAACTGGAAATGGACGTACAGCGTTAGCGTGGCCGTCGCTGGCGAGGGGGCACGTCTCGGTCTTCAGCAACGCAGTCAGACAGCGGCAACAAGGTAATGCATTCTATGCTTTCAGTGGCGTCAATTCCCGCCAGCAAACTATGCTACTGTTTGACAAACCCTTCTAGCACTCCCACGATGATCTCATTCGGTTCCTCCCCTTCAATGAATCGTCGCAGATGGCGCGGGAGGCCCTAACGCCAACTCGTTATACAGTCGATGTACCTTCTATATTTTATCACTCATGGTAAGTAGTCATGTTAGGTCGTGGCTGGATATCTGCAGTCGATATGCAGTTGGCAACCTCATGACGTCACCAATGAGATCGAACGTGCCCGACTACCGAAGTTGTGCGTTCTGTAAATTCGAGAACAGCCAATTGAACGATTAGTCCCAGAAAGAGTGTCACAATCTTGTGGGGGACATACGACAAATGCACATGTATCAAAGGGATGTCATGTCCGACTGGATCCAATGGGCGCGGCACTTTCTGTGAAGCGGCACTACGCTAATTTCAACGATCGTCGAGTAGGAGCGCGCACGTCGTTAGCGCACTTGGTGCGAAATCTGTATTCGACACGTTTCTTTGATATGTCTCCGTATCGGGGTGTTGATGGGACACCCATCTCGAACGGTGGACCTAATAACACAAAGCTTCGAGATATGAATCAATCGTTATTGAGCAGTTCATTGTTGTTGTTGTTGCTGCTGCTGCGTATGCCTGCGCGTGTGCCAAGTTCCATTCATCTATTTTTAACACGACCGGCGAGAAGGCTGCTCAACCACATCGGAAGATGGGAAGAAAGATTGCAATTTAAATGGCGCAACCCTTTTGATTCTCCTGTAATAAAGATGATACCCCAAGAGAAGAACATTGACGAAATGCAGCCATTGCGAAGAATGAAGTAAACAATAGATCTCCGGAAACGTCATAGATTAATAAGTATTCTTTTTGAAACGAAATATGATTGCCCGTTCAAAGGGGTCGTATTTCGCACGCGATTTGAGTGAGTCCTGACAGGATTCACGCATCTGGCATGCATGAATCTAGTTAAGTATTAAGTATATATAGCACCCTTATATGTCACTCTAGCACCCTCTTATGTCAACCACTGTGCAACCATCCCCGGTTACGCAGTAGCGCGTGCGGAGCGGGCAAAGCTGAGGAAGTACGCCGCACTCCAAGCAACGCACCTGTTTTCCCCCCTCGCCTTTGAGACCCTGGGCGGGCACGGCCCTCTCACGGCGAACTTCCTCGAGGGGGTCTACCACAGGTTGATCCGCGCCACCGGGGACAAGCGCGCTGGCTCTTTCCTCCTGCAGCGCCTGTCCCTCGCTGTGCAGAGAGGCAATGCCATCGCCTTCCTCGGGACGTTGTCGTCCTCACCCCCCCCCCACCCCCATAATCCCTAGAAATTCCGACCTATTGTAACGTTTAATATATTATAATAAGTATATATATATATATGTATAATCAGCATAATAAGGATCATAATAATGATATGAGTCAATATTGGTTGATGACAAGATTCATCTGCATTATTCTATTATATGTGTATTGATCACAAACTGTTGTAGTCAATCATTAGTGTGAAGAATTGCGCTCTTGTAGTGCGCCCGTTTGATATGAGCATGTATTAATGAGCAGTCAATAAGTAAAGGCTAAACTTGCTAAAAGCGAAACTAAACTTGCTTGGCACACTTCGAAAATGGAAGATTCAGATGTGCTCACGTTCGCCTATAAATGCTCACGTATCTAAAACATGTAACAATCGAATTACATATATTTTGGGCGACAATTAGTAGCGTTACAACGTGGTTGGCGGTGCTGTATCGTCTGCGAGTGTCAACAACCGAAACTGTACGCTACGCGATGTCGACAATTCTTCAGGGCCTATGAGATCTGCAGCCGCATTGCACCTATGGCCTGGTCAACAAACAGCTATAACAATTAAGCGAACTGAAAAAATAACGAGAACGTAGCAAGCATAATTTATAGTAAGCAATATACCTTGTCCAAAAAAAGCCCCGTCGCAGACACAACTGCATTCAACAGTGCGTTGGCTCTCTAAGGCTCTGGAACGTCCGTAGCAACAATTTCTAAGAACAATTCGAAGACGCTCGCGAACGACGCCTCTTTAGAACGGTGTCGGGTTGGTCTCGCCGAGTGGAATCTGCGACACGCACCACGGCGTATGTGCACAAGTCAGGCCAGTGAACGGTCACCACAGTGGACACTGCTCGCGAATCGAAGCTGCTCCGGCAGGATAATCCCCCCCCCCCATTCATTATATGCTCTCAGCTTGTATTCATGCATATACGCATAAGCTGGGTGTCTTTGTTAGGATCAAGCCATGCGTGACTAAGCGTCGCATTCAGCTAATCTTAGCTTGAGATCGAAATTGCCGGAATGCTCGTTGCCTTGAGGATTGAGCGCCTATCTGAAAATGAGGCTTTAGAATATGGGTTTTATCGTACGAATACCTTGGGTGGATGGAACGTTGTAATGAAAAAAAACAACACGAGCCTAGTACTTCTCTAATGAACACTCGAATGTATGAGAGATATCGGGTAGTATTTCGCTTATCAAACTTCTGTTGAAATTCTCCCAAACGTTTATTTGTCAGGGCTGTCGATGCACAGCTTGGTGCAAGGGTATTGCCTGCAAGATAATTGTGATAACAGCTCACACATGCACTAAGCTATTATATAGATCACACTACCAAACTATCTATTGTGTGTTTTAATATATACAATACGTAGTGACGAAGTTGGAGACAGGGTATCTCCAAATGTATCCTTCAGATAGCTGCCATTTAGCTGAAATTCACATGGAATATTGAGTCGAAATAATGCAACAATCGGTAATCCATTCGATGTGTTAATATCAGCATCCGCATTATGTTTGATGCAACATAATATCCACCGTCATGTCTCTACAAACAATCGGTTTAACTTCAACGCTTTTCCCGACCGATAATAACTTAGGAATAACTATATAAATCGACTTTCGTACGAACCCTTACAACCCTGCTAGAGGAAAATACGAACTATGTTGTGTTCGAGGCCAGCTCCGAAATCATTTGGTGCTGCCGCCCCGGACCGCACAACCTCGACGATGTGTGCTCTACATGCGGCCTAGCGAGTTTCGCAAGCAGGGCTCACTTTGCGCACCCTACACCACGCACCAGAGGCTAAAAGGTCGCTTGATTGCCGCGAGGTCCGCAACTGCTGCCGGTCACTCGCTAGCTCGCCATTCCGCGCTCGCCAGTTGCAGCAAGCAACTGTTCGTCCCTCGTCTCTCTTTCTGTAGCGCACGCTGCTTCTATATATAATGTGTGTGTGTGTGCGTGTGCAAAGAAGGAAATAACTGTTTTATTGTAATATCTGAGTGTCATAAAAATGACTTTTACTAGCAGCCCGTCCCCCACTTTTGTAGGGTCCGTCGTTCACTGTTAACAGCCCTATAAAGAAACCATGGGAATCGTACCCACGCAAAGCAGTGAGTGTCCCCCGGTCTCTCGTTGTACGATTGTTCGAACACCAGACGTTCCGCGTTCGGCCACAAACGTCAAGTGAGTCTGTGCGTTAAGAAAACGCTCTTTCGAACGGCCTCGAGTGGTGCTGCCGCCGACACTTAACGACTCTATGAAGCTCTCGCGGCCGAATGTGGCGGACTCGACGCTCTTAGGTCGAAATGCAAAAACGCAAAAAAGAACTGAGAAACGAACGACAATCTTGCAATACAGTGAATACTGATTGCCTGGCAGAGATGGCCCATTAGGAGTTCGTCGCTCAACGAAGATGGCGCTTGTTCTTAGCGCAGCTGACGGACACCCAGAAGGTGCGTACCCTTGAGCAGCGAAATATATATATATATATATATATATATCCCCTCAACGTCGCTGATGGTCCCGATGAATAGATCGTAGCCACGTTGGCTACGGCAACTGAAACCCATGAAACCCTTTTACGCGAACGCTTAGACAGCCCGATTCCAACGCCTGCGCACAGTAGCGAACGTTCATTGGTTCCGATGATACTTTTGAAAGATTAATCAACTAACCGAGTTACGCCAAATACAAATAGTGCCTTATCATTATTATTATTATGAATATTCATTGAATAAATATGTGTCGCAATTCTCATCCTTTCAGATTGTCGCATTTCCCTCCTCTTCTTTGTCGTCGTGGTCGTCGTCATCGAATGCCTGTGGTTGAACTCGTGCGCGGTGTCCCCCCGCGCAGCCCAAACTAAAGTACCAAAATTCGCACATTAATTTTCGTTGGACTCCGCGGCTACCCTTCTTTCTATCTTTCGCGTCGTTTTGAAAAATCGACTCGTTCCCTGGTTGCATAGGCTCGCGGGCGGGCGGGCGGGCGGTCGTCCGCTCAGCTGCTTTGGCGCTGTGCGGGACCAGCGCTGGGCGGGGACGGAGTTGCTGCCGAGGAGGGAAACCTCCCCCGGGCGGATCGGGTCGAAATCGGCAAACCCCGAAGCCCGAGGTGGGTCAGAGGAGGCCCACGGGAACGGCATTGAAAACGGCATTGTACGGGTGGCTGGTTGACGGGAGAAGCACGTACGAAGAGTATATATCCGAGAGATTCCGAGAAAGGCATTAGCATTGTGACACTGGTTGCTGATCGTCGATGAGTGGCCTGCTCTCCGGTGAAGGCAGAAGCCAGCTCTCCGAGAAGGAAGGATTAACCTAGATCAAGACGACTAAACGGCTGAAGTTTGACGGTAGGTAATACCATGCGCGGGAGTTGGCCGCGTTGAGCGACAGTGAAATTTGATTTCCAATTTTCAAGAATAACAGAGTAAACGAAAGCGTCGTGCGAGCGATGCCGGCACGTGTTCAACACGAAACAAGTACTTACTATAAATTAGTACGGGACTTTCTGCGGTAACTCTGCATTTACTGGCCAAGCTAACTCAAATGTCCCACTTTTGGATATAAAGACAAATATAGCATTCACGTTACTCAGTTATCTTTACCTGTTGCACACACTTCTTTTTCTCTTTTTTTTTTCGAGCTGACCCTCAGCTGTTTCCCTATCTGACAAGCCTCAGCTCTTAACCTTTATGTATTACTATAAGGACCTGTCGGGGCCACCTTTGCACACACCTAACCATTCCAAACCATTGCAGATACCCGGCCGTCCGTTATTCTTTCCGTTGACGCAAACTATACAAGCAGAGCGATCTTTAAGGAGATTATCTAGAAACGATACAGAAGTAGTGTCCAATCGGCGGATACAAAACCACATTAAATCGGCAAGTTGGTGGATGATATCTGTTCCCTTGAAATGGTGATTCATGAAGTACGTTAAGTACACTTCATTGTCCGCAGTGAACGGTATTCCTACCTACCTATTGCATTGGCGCGTAGTTTGCATATGGAAATCTCTCGGGAGCATCTCATGTTACGCTAGAGACGTGTATCCGAATAAGGATAGACATTTCGGCACCGAAGAGATGCGCGCTCGAACTTTTTTTTTATTTTTTTAAAGGGGGGTTGTTGGTCACCATGACCCCCCCCCCCATGAACTGTTGACGATGTTCAACAGCACCACCCGTCCCGGTATCGCTTAGCGCATTCTTCAGTAAGGGTGGTGAGATGTGCACAAGCCCAGCCACGAGCACAACACATCCTCCTCACCGTACGGACATAACGCAGTTAGCTGACTCCCAGCTGTTTCCCTTCTCTCTCAGTTACTCAAGACCAAACTTTCTCTCAATACCTCTGTCCACTTCCCGCCTGTGAACAACTACTGTGAGCGCTAGTACCTACTGTTCGCTATGCTGAAAGCGTTGCGGCTTTATGCAAGATATTTAACGATGTTGGCACATTTATTCACTATTTCGATTTGATATAACTGCCTTTAGATCGGCTCCACCAACGTATTACCGCTGTGTACCACCAACGTATTAACAGGCTATCCTTATCCCTGTAATGTTTCTCGGAGCAGCTTCCCAAACCACGAAGCTCTGCCCACTACTCCATCGTTTGGCATTATCCCAACAGAATGTTAGCTGTTATCTCAGTTCACCAGCACTGTGTCTCCAAGCTGTGCGAAGATGACTCTCTATGGGCATGCATGTGAGATGACGTCAGCCGAAGAACACGTATCATGGATAACGCTGCCGACGCAGTCATCGTCTACGTCGAGCAGACACGGAAGATAGAGGGCGGGCAGAACTCGGCGTCTTCATTCGGCCGATACCATATACCCACGTTGAATCACGAGGCCTCGGTGAGAGCCAAAACCATCTTGGATGAAGAACCGGCCAAATGGAAACAATTCGTCAAGTCATCACGAGCCTTCAGGTAACGTAATCGACGAAGGAAGTAATCATCGTATTGTTTAACGGCCTCTTTGTCACTTTCTAGAGCCAACTGTAATTGCTGTGATCTCCGGCTATGACTGTAATTCATAGTAATTCCCAACGACAAATACGAAGGAACATTGCCGGCCCACGAGACGCTGATCGGTAGAGGAAGAACGATGCTGAGAGCGAACTGCGAACTACAGATCTACGGCGAAAGGCATCTGACAGAGTAGGTAAGCCTTTATTGGCCAAACTAACCACAGGAGAACATATAACGTTTTAATATATTCAAAGTGATAAATTGAATCAGCATATTTATGGAAACTAACCAATGTCAAAATCGCATTGTGATCTTATACGAAATGAGCAAGAGAGCCAAATCGGAACCTTGAAAGATCGTAGAAGACCCATCTGCAATCAGGTCTTTGCTTCAGGGAATATCCAATTTTCAAAGTGCAATTTCAGACTTTTCCCAGCACATGTGTCGGTCCCATCATGTAGAGTTGTGATACACGCACACAAACACACATATGCATTTGCACAGCCTCTGCAAACAGCTCGGCAACGGCTTAACGCATATAGGTGACAGGGAGCAAGCGGGAGAGCGCTAGAAGTTCTCCCAGCATCGGCGGTAGCAACAGCAAAAACATTCGGAGCCTTCCTCTACCTGGAAAACGACGCTGGGGCTGCCAGCACGGGCCCCCAACGAGCCGGCCGACTCATTTTCAATTTACTGCCTCACTGGAACAACCAACATCTGATGGGGGCGCGGGACGCAGGTAAAGCCGAGCCTCTCTATTCGGCCTCTGGTTCAGTCTCTACTTTTAGGTGGTGTTACCGTTGGTAGCCTTGCTGTGCGCGCCAACTTCGGTTGCTGCTGCTGCCGCCGCCGTCGCCGCTCAATGCGGCATGGCTATGTGCCGTTTCGGCCCGACAAGACTCTGTCCCCCGACTCTCCTACCCCTCTGGTGTACTCCTCCACTGTTGGCTCTACCGTGATATGTGGTTCAAACCACGGCACTTCTCACTGCGATACGGTGGTGCTACAAGACGATGTGAGTACAAAAATCGTCAAAGTACATCCTGCATTTTTATTACTTTATAAATTACCTGGTACACATTTAACTCATTTCCTAATTTAAGCATCCTATTTTACGCATTGAAGGCATTTTTGTTATTTTGAAATTTCGTTTATTTCATGTGTTATTCTAGCGCTCTCATTCCATAAACATTAATAATTAACTGCGCCAGGTTCCAAACCCGCCTACTTTCATACGTTCGAAAATTAAATTTCCGTTTTTTTTAGCGAATTTTTTTCCGGGTGCCCCCAATCAGATGAGAAAGCACGAGCGTGTATCTCCTTCAATAGGTAGCCGCCTTTCCTCAACGTAATGTGCTTATTATGCGTTTCATTGGTGCACTGATGGATGACGAGACCGAAATGCGAGCTTTCGATCAGAGAACGTATGGCGACATGATCCCCTAGTTGAACACTAGAACGAATAGAACTGTAACAGTGGACGAACGTCATAGAGAATCTGTGCCCTACCCATCATAGCCGTCCCTGAACGAACAGCGCCTAATGCCTTGTCACATTGTCACAAACCTGTCTTCTTCCCGGCCTAAATTCTACTTCTGAATAATTGTCCAGGCCGTACGTACTTATACGTGGACACATGCATGTCGATCGAATTCGCCCCAAATCTGTTCACCGCTATATTGAAGCTCGTCTACTTGTGTCGCAATATTTTTCTTATCACATTGAGCATAAAGACGTTCACAGCGGCGCGATTCGATTCAGCATATGCAATGATACAGAAAAGTCCACCGGATTAACGCTGTCTAACTTTACAAATCTGAGCGCTTGACAAAGATGCAATAAAAATGGAGGGATTTGGTCAAGCGCACTTAGAAAAAATAGAGTCACCAACTCGGTCTTCACCTGTCCCGAATGCCTCTTGCTATCATGTGCTCTACACAATGCAGGCACGGAGATCCGAACGAAATCAATCCTTGTAGGTCCACTACTCGAGAACCACATCCGTTGACGTTACGATGAACTACTCTTCTACGTATCTTTTTTTGTTATAGAGATTAAGGGTAAATTCTGCATGGAAACCGGGCTTCATAACTAAGTTATCCTTAGTTATGAGTTAGCCTAGTAGCGTTAGACTCTACTGACTAAAGTCAGAACCGATTTTGACCATGTATCTAAGCTGTTGACCAAGTATCTATCTTCGAACTGACCCTCAGCTGTTCCCCTATTTGACAGGCCTCAGCTCTTAACCTTTTAGGTATTACTATGAGGATCTGTCGGGGCCGCCACCTTTGGTTATTCTCTTCCTTACTCGAACCTGACTGACTATGTATCTCGACCTCCAACTGTGACGCAATCGCCTCAAACTATGTTACAATGCATCCGCTCTCCTCAATTACAGTCTCGGCAATTGGTGACTGCTTGAGAAACATCCACGAGTGAAAGTAGCGGTTTTTTTAACTCAAAATAATCGGGACCAAATTAAATTTTCAAACAAAATTGATCTTCTCGTTTTTGCCTTAAGTCAGAACGTTGATCTCTACGCAAATGCTGTGATATTCGTTTGAGTATATAGGAAACATAGTGTGTTAGGGTTACTGCGATGGGGCCAGGGCGGTCAGACGTATATGCCTACATTCATTGAGAATTAGCCCGCTTCGGCCCGCAAAGTTAGATATCGTACCACCCCCTATTGGTTAGTAAAGCAGCATTTGAATTGCATTGGATTTAAGTTTGCTGCATTCAACGTGCATTCTGAAGCAGCGGTTGTAAGCCGTAAGCTGCTACGAGCATGGGCAAGACTTAGTGAAACGAGGTGGCGTAAGGTGCAACCCGATGAGATGGGGCATGCTAACGGGGTATGCCCCAATTTAGATCGCGATTTGACCACCGTAATGAAAGCACTCGGTTAACGGCGCCGAAGTAAAAGATTATCTGGCATCGACGAATCGGATTCGAGCAGCACCGCGGTGACCGCTGCGAGGCGATAAGGTGAAATAGCCGGGCTTACTAGAACCATGAAATCGAGCAACTGGAACCTTGTACTAAAGTAATGTATCCGGAGTAACGAGAGGCGTCCAATTAGTTGAGATAAATAGGTAACGGGACAACTACAATGAGATAATTGCAATTGGAAGGCAAACGATAACCCCAAGAAACTGGCAGGTCATTTGAATCGCTCATTTTGATGTGGGAACGAGATGATATTAGCTGTGAGGGCAGCAAACGAAATCACTCACTAACCGAGCTGGTTTGAATCGAATTCATAAGCTAGATGGGTTCAAGAAGCTGAGCGAGTGGTGAGAACCATTTGGATATATTGCCAGTGCCATAGATGTAACGTGCGCATGCGTGACGTCGATTGTTACCAGCGCAGTGCTATGCAGTGCTCAATGGTAGGATCCTTCGTGTTCCGGTATTAGTCTTCTAGATAGTCGAGCATGCCTCGATTCAATTCACTGAGGCTAATCTATAATACATAAGGTTGGTATATGTTTGGCCGTAATGAACGTAGACATATCGGATCAAGCACGTAACGAAATACATGTCCAGCATGGACATCGTATGGATGTAGTAACAATGATTATTTGCTTGCTACCCCCACCCCCCCTTCCTGGTCGCCTCCCTTTGCATCCGAATGAGCAAACAGCGTGTGGCGGCGCCTCGTTAGTATCATCATGTCTGCTGTTACTATCATCTTCTGGCGGGCCTTCTCGTCACGGCCGCAGAAGCGCCACCTGCGCAAGACGGATGAGCTCCTCGATCGCAAGTTTCTTCGAAAGCGATTGCGTCCAACTATCCCAAGTCGGCTAACCCTTCGCCTGAGGGGTTAGCCTTGGTCTTCGCGGAGGAGTCCCGGCCCCGGCTCACGTCCTGTTTTGCCCTCACATCCGCTAGCATCCAGCACCCATGTTCTATCTGTCGGCGTCGACGCGGTAAAGCGGAGCGACGCTGTGGGTGCTTCGTGGACCAGCCGGCAGATGGCTAACAGAAATAAGACGAGGGACGGCACAGCCTCCATTCGATCGCACACACCCTGCCGCCTCGTCTCGTCTCCGCCTAGTGGTGGTAGCACCCCTAGCATCCCATACTTCGCCTACATAGCGCGCTGGTCGAGGGCTCGGCTGGCCGGCCGGTCGGCCGGCCCGACAGCCCATCGTGTCCGTCCCGATGCTCGCGTCGGCCTGAGATGGGCGAAATGATGATAGCTGATTAGAAACTGTCGGTGGCTAGCCCCTAACAGGCCAGTGCCGAGGCGCAAGCCCTCAAGCCCAAATAGTGAGTGCGCACGGCGTTCCGTCATGTGTGGGTGTGGGCCTGAGTGCGTGTGTGTCTAGGTCTAAGTGGCTGCCGCGATGGAGCACCACGATAGAAGGTCAGCGTAGGACAGAGCAAGGCAAGACAGAGCCTGATGGACGGACTATCGATGGCGGTAGCAGCGTTCGAGCAGCTGAGACTTCGAGTGGTAGCTCGAAGGATGAGGATGGGAGGAATCAGGCAGAGGATGCCGGGTCCTACGGAGGCGGTGGATCCAAACAAGGGGTCCAGGCATCGTCGTGGTCGCTGTTGCTGCTGCTGCTGCTGTTGTTGTTGCTGTTAGGGCTGGCAACCGATTGTGGCAGTTCGTTCGCTACTCAATCGCCGATGTATACAGCTACAGATTGATCAGAGAAACGATTAAGGGAGTTGCTTGAACATTGGGTGTGCTTGAAACGCAAGAAGGAAATAACTCCTGCTGGATTTGTCCTACCAACCATATAATAGTTTCTGTCACATGCGTCGATAAATAAGGTTGAGTTGACGGTACACATGGTTATGAAGTCCACCCGAGCGAACAGTGAATTGTGCTCAGCGACGAAACCAACACCTTGGCTCCCTTGTCCTTCCTGTTGCTGTGAATAAAGGCAAACAACGATGAACCTAAGTGACGATCTATGAATAAAATATTTGAACTCCTTCACACAGGGATGAACACCTACCTTGAAGGCGTGCCAGGCACCCGGTAGGTAAATGCTTCGGTAAAGTCATATTCCTCACTATACTCACTAACGGTGTATACACGGCGGTGCGCAGAGATTGGGCGACTCGGCATCCGCTGACTCGTGATCTGTCTACACCTGTCGAATCACCTGCAACTGCTTCTGCAGCGGTGACCGCGGTGGTGGCTAAGCCCAAAGGCCCTAGCCGGCTGTTGCGGCCAGTAGAGGTGCGCCGGGGTTGACTCGTGAAGCAGCGGGAAAATGAGAAAAGTGTGAAGAAAACAGCTAACCATATTGAATACGGCATTTGCATTTAAATTGCAGCAACTAGATCTGACCTGACCAGGTTATGATGGCGGTCACGCCAGCTGGATATGGGTCGCCTCTGTTGGTCTGCTCTGCGTCCAGAGGTGAAAAATGGGGAAGACTATACGCCGTAGCATCGCTCGGAGCCAAGCTATGCGCCTGGATGTGTGCATACCGGGACATCGAGTGAGGCGGTGTGCGAAAGCGCACCGGTTTCGGCTGCTGCCACCGCCACCTGGTTTGTTTTCATCACCAACTGATGGAAACCTCGGACTCAAATTCACCAACTTGCTCTGAGAGCTGTTTTTTTTTTGCGGCTGCGAGTTGACGACGCCCAGAAGCCGAACCTTCAAATGGTTTCACACCAAGAAAACATAGGCAACGTTCGTTACAAACCGGCACCACTGACGACCTAGTGCTATGGCTACTTTGATGAGACTGCACAAAGCTCAAAGTCTGTTTACGACCCTCCTACGAACCCCTCGTCCGCCGGCTCCCGGTACAGTCGTTCGTCGCTCCTGGACAAGCGAGGTGTGTAGCAACGTCTTTGCAGTTCACAAAACGACATACCGTAGCAGTATTACGACGAGCGTTGTGAACGCATTATGAGTTTTAATTTGCACTTCTTACATACACAGATTCATGCATAACACATATGCTGCGGCCGACGAGGCGCTTTCTGACGAAATCCATGAAATTCCTATGACGTTCGTATGCTAGGTATAAGATCAAGCAGAAGACTTGCGGCTGATCGGTCGGATGCTCCGAAGTGATTAGCAGTGCAACATACACGTCGTCGAAATCTATTCGATCATTTCCTGATCGCCTGATCAAGGCTAATATAAATTTAACACCTATTGTGTGTCTTTTGTGCGTCTATGCCGGTGAGTTGACGCTCTCCTCGGTTCACATCGACGTGAGCACACCGCTCAACCAGAGTACGCCATTTCCCTCCGCTCAACGATTGCGTTTTCGGGTAAATCATAGCATTACAGTAAAACCTGACTAACACTAATACTATTTCTTATGCTTCCCTTCTCCGTGGTTTCGCAGCTCAGCTCTTTCCCGTCAGCTTGACTGTCCTGTGCTTGGCCGCAAATTCCCCCTCGATTCTGCTATACACCTATTCGACGTTTAAGTGGATAAGCTCTTTGTTGTGGATTACTCGCGTGCCCTTTCTGCTCTAATGTATCGTTGCCAGCTCTCTCTATACGACCTACGCTCTTAAAAGTAGCACCCGCACAGCCTCCCGTGATCGTCTGACTCCATATTAGTCTAACTGTTGCATCGTTGTTGGACCGTCTCGTATTCTGGCCACGTCGTAGGGGAAGCCTATTCGGGTGGCGCTATTCGTCGGGTGGGCCTCCACGTCGAACACAACCAACTACCACCATCAGCCGTACCCAACCACGAACTGCTGTAGCTTCCTTCTGCCCTTCACGAGTGGAGAATTCCAGCGGTGTCTTTGTTCCGCGTGCGCGGCAGGAGCTGGCTCCATCAAGACCCTCAGCCTGCTCCCGCCCACAGACGCCCACCAGGAGACCCCCCTATATCCGGCATCGTAAAGACCCATCATCATGGTCCCCAAAATGTGCGGAGAAGCTTCGTCCTCCTATCCACATTTAGTTTGCGGTATATGAGTGATTTCTGCTCCGTATGACTGAAGTCTAACGGGCACGGTCGAGTTGTGTAAGTGTTTAAGGCGCTATCAGATCCTGTCTGCTGCGTGAATGTCTCGCATGACCTTAATAGTGTATTGGACTGGCAAGCTATTCTATTTTTGACATCACTTTTCGGCAGCCACGTCATAGTTCCATCATAGGAACATACAACCCTGTTCCTGTATAGTGATTGACCACTGATGGCACTATCATATTGGCAACGTTTGATAACCGCCACACTGTTAATGGTGTCGAAAAATACATCTCCCAAGCGAATATAAGCGTTTCTAAGGATTAACAAGCCTTTTAAAGACCAGCGGCACATTCTCTGTGTCGACCTTCAGCAGCCTCGGATCATGCGCGATGAACATCACGGGAGACTAGCTAGCCTCCGTCACTAAGCAAATAAATAGACAGGAACAGCGACGAGGGGACAGGCGGCATTGACCTCTCCACCGGTGTCGGAACTGTAAAGATGAGATGCTGCTGGCAGGGAGGGACGACCTCGACACGATCAACAGGCGTCTGTTATTCCATCACCGTGAAAATATTATTCGAAGGAGATATATTATATATTGCCAATAGCGGGCTCATTCGAGCACCACTCGGGCGGCTATTCACTTGCTTTCGTTCTTGTTCTAGGGAGGAACGAAGAACGATATCAAGAGGTCATTATGCCGCAATCAGGCAGAGATGTCTGCACCGCCTAGGAATCCATTACAACGAGGCGATGCCCGGAGGCTGCGATGATGATAGCGGCAGCAATGATTACGTCACCATCATATCATCTCTTCACACGTGGCTTCTTTACCAATGAGATCTCCGCTAGTCTTGACGCTTTTCTTTAGCTCATTGTTGCCTCACGTAGAGGCCTTCTTCCCTTTCCCGGACGCCACCCCCGACATATAATGCAATGGCGGAAAGGAGACCCGCTTCAGTGATCCCATTTACTATCTACAGCTTGCTTCAGCCTTTCGACGGCAGACATCCACAGAGTGGCGGAGTAACCACAAAGAGTTGGACCTCACCTGAACATGTGTCGGAGAAAGCATCAGGCATATTGTTAGGAGAGCAAAAAAATTGCCTCCTGGATAATACACAGATAATAAACAGATGCTACGATATATATATATATATATATATACATATATATCATTTGCGGTTTATTTCCGGAACTGCAATTTTAACAATGCTCAAGTTCTCAATTAAAAAATAGAGTAAAAGTAGAGTGTATTATCACCAAATTGGTCATGCAATTACGATTTCACAATTATAATAGATTAACCTGTCAGCAGATATATACATTCACATATATATATATATATATATATATATATATATATATATATATATATATATATATATATATATATATATAATATATGTATATACTGCAATTCCCTTGTGTGTGTTTTGCTGTATCGAAATTTAGGGGTGCTACACACTACGGCAATGAAATCACTTAGTATCTCGCAAGGTCACGAGACTATTACGAGAAAACGTGCCGAGTTTTGCCGTTTCGATAGCCATTCGAGGTGTGTTTCTGTTTTGCGTCATCCCTTCCTGCAAATAACGCACTCCCGAGCAGCGTTTCAGAGATGGCCGCGAATAAGCGTTTGCCTTGCAGTAGCACCCGAACTTCTAGGGGCTTGTTTGGCGGCCGCAAACGTAACCGGGTTGCGCCGATATTTAAATATCCAAAATTGTAAAGAGAATACCGAAAGGATTTTTTCTAATTGGGAATAATGCCTGTAATGCTAAAAACCACATCACTAACACACATCGTTTATCTTGAGGATAACGCGGTGCAATACTAAAACATGAAGTGCGTTCTTGCAGATGATACTAGGTCCGCTACAGTTGAAATAGAGAAAAGCGACTTTTTATATTAGGTTAGAAAGAGAGCAATTCCCGTTTTTACACGAAAACTCTAAGCGGTTCTAACTTCTGAAGAGACTAACCCCCCCCCTTGTAAAGATATTTCCTTGGCGTTTCCATGACCTTCCACCGTTCGGGCAGCAGATGTATTCCTAGGTGATAGGAAGAGGCGTCCATGGAAACGATCTATTCATAGGGCCATTTTCGGACATCTTCCTTCGGATCTATCGGATTGCTTGCCTTCCTGGGAATCTGGACAGGTGGTAATCCGATGAAGTCTACGCTATTAGCCGGATGCGTTGGGATTTTCCATCTAAGGTACGCCTTCCATTTGTGGTCCATCGTCCATCTGACGTCCTGTCTGCGAGAGGTTCACGTTATCGTGCAGCAAAACCACTTTGCGCTCTTATTTGCCCGTCATGGGTCACTTTTGCTAATTTCTCGGCCTGAGTCGAGTCTACGTTCTGGGCTCAACCCCGTCAAACTGATCATGGCCGAGCGTCCCAGTCATTTCGCATCGAATGCAATACACATAGCCATTCTAGGTTGTCCGAGTTTAATCATTCTTGTTTTTGCGCTGAGGACTGATGTAAAAGACAAATTTTTTCCATCCCCGGTAACAACCTTCGAGAAACGATTTTTTCGAAAGACGTAACTTCTTTTTTCCGCCAGGTATTCCCCCAACGGAATATGCTTATGGTCAAACGATAGAGCCCGCAGGTCGTCGTCATCCGGGTCTCGTGGCAGTTCGGCGCATGGTTTGTGGTTCAACTCGATCAGATTCTGCGTGTTTCGCCTCAATCACGTAGTCAATCCCGGTGATCCCAGTTACACATTAGGTTTGTGTTCATGCAACGTACTATAAGTCCGAATTGTGAATAGTGTGTGTTTTCCAGTTCTTGTTGGGTTTTCTTGTTTCCAAAAAAATGTCCGAATTATTTCGGCGAATTTCTCGAAGTAACTACTCAAAAGCATGATTTTAAACGTTTTCTAATGCTTCGTATGTTTTCATGCGTGGAAACCACACAATTTCACCTAGTTCTAGAGTGCTTACGTTGTTAATATTGGGGACGCTCCAAGTCGGCTGCCTGCAAAGAGTTCTACGCAGGTGCTGAAATCATGTCGAACCCAAAATTGAACAATTTAGACTTTGACGCCTCTACGCAGATTCACTTCATACGTACTGTATTTTATCCTCAACTATTAGTATATCGTCACCGGTATCACTTGACAGTACATTGGCGGTGATATCACCACCGAGCTAATGTGCTTGTGTGGTGTGCTTGGAGCGTATTAACCCGGATTAGACCTCGGCAAATGATTTGGCATTCAATGGGAACTTAGACCATGATCCGTCTGTGGGCTTGCATACGAGGTAGTGGTGTTGGGACGCTCAGGGTTCGGTGTGCAAGTGCAAGTGGTCTAGTTTGCCGTATGCGGCGGGAATCTCTACGTTCGACGTAAGGGCCACTGGAAGGGCGGCTGGGCAGAAACAATTGAGACAAGAGCAAGCTGACGAAGAAGATTGGACGAGCTAGCAGCTAGAATCCCTCTACGGGTGGTAACAGCAGAAGCAGAGCCGACTGGAAGAGAAACGGATGGAGTGCAGCCGGCTTTCAGCCGTCGACAGGCAGACTCTGCACTAATCGCGCAAGCCGGTGAAAAGCCCGCCCGTAGAAGTGAGGTCCCGCAACTTACTCGACTTGACAATGAGGGCGAGGTCTTAACGTTATCTGCTTAAGTGGTCTTTGAGAAGCTGGCAGTGTCTGTGTGTGTGTTCTATATGAGTGCAGATCAGACCCATAGAACAGTCAGTGTTCTCCGTCCGCCGAACAGGGTGGTTCTGATGGAGGACAGGCTGTCAAAGGTGGTTGGTCGGTCAAACACATTACTGGGACTGTGTAAGCTAAACAGCGCGCTACAATGAACGATATTACTTTTTGCACGTGTAATACGCGAGGCAATTTGCGGCGGTAACTTCAATGGCGTTCGCTGGTAATCACGCCCTTATCATTGGAGTATCGTGGATCTCATCGATATGTCGGTAAAACCCTAGTGGCTGCCGACGTATTCAAGCGGTTTCACGAGCGGAAGGCACAGAAGCCACGAGTGACTATGGTTTTACCAACATACCGATAGCCTCACGACGAGGTGTGAGAGTGGAGGCAACAGCGGCAGCAACCAACTGATAAAATTGTAAATATTATGATATGTTAATTATTGTTGTTGTGGAGGGCAGCTGAGGTAGCAAAGGAAAGTAGGCTCTAACATTTAAGCAGAATCCATCCGAATGTAACCCGAGTATTATATTTTAGGAGGGACTACAAGCGCGGTCGCGCTCGTTCAAGTCGTTCCATAATTGCAGGCACATACAAATACCCAGATGCAGCTGTGGATTTGTTAATAAAGTTAATTTATCACCTTTAATTATAAATGGTGGTGGGGGTGGGCGCAGCAATACAGAAATCGTATTCCGACACCTCCGTTCATTATCTCATGTCAGCAAAGAATCATCAAATGTAACGAAGGAGAACGCAAGCATAGTATACGTGGCACGAATTCGGATAATGCATCCGAATACATCAGCTCGGAATCACACCCGGCGAAGACTTCGACAACGCACCGATGCCCTAATCACCCAATCAAAGTTTCATATTTTATGGGACCTCTTGACTTTCTGCTGTAAGGACAGGGTCTGCTGCACATAGACGCCTCGAAAAGTAGCCGAATATTAGTCAGCCGTACCTTAGCGACTCGCTTCAACCCTTCAATATCCAAGACCGAAGCGACGCCAGCTATCAATGAGAGGCACCACTGATCCGCCGGCGGCAAACACATGCACAAGCACATGTGCACAGCCGTTCATATCCAGCTCGCCGATGCCAGGCTTTCGGCCGAAATTGGCCAAGAAACGTATTTCACGTTTGAACTCAGTGAGTTGGGCCGATCGCGCCGAGCATCTCGTTGACGCGTGAGTCCCTACGCTCGACTGGTGGAGGAATGATACCTCTTAGAATCCGGTTCATCGAAAAGGAACGCGAGCGAGTGGGCGACGGAAAATGACTACTATTAGGATGGTAGGCAGGGCGGAGATGTGAAGAAATTGTTAATTAGACGAATATTTACCTGTTTGATGCCGTCTTGTATTTTTGACACTGAACACTTTTAGGCCACTTCCATGCTATCTTCGTGGCAGATTCGGTAGCGAGCAACGTCACACGACTGAAGGCGTACATTGGAATAATAGACGTTGTTCAACAAAAACTATCCATATATGAAAGTGGAGATACATCTGAAAGGATTATTTCAGAGGTCCATCGCGACCTATATAATGTAATGCGCTTAGGAGAAGCACTTCGAACCTGTCACAGGGAAGCATAATTTGACGAGCGTGCCAATTCTGCAAATTATCCTGAGCAGTCGAAGTGGCACGTGCTGGGTAAAGCCAGGTCACCACCGGCACCATCCTCCGGTATTTGCAAAAGCCGGCGATGTCGGGAGCTTATAGGGAATGCACCAATGATTCACTAGTCGTAACACAAATTTCAGTTTTCTGTTTCAAAATCAAGTTTATTTTCGAAACTGCAATATACATACGCTTTAGTTCTTGATAATAAACTAAAATAAAATGTTTTTTTGCACCTCGGTTTACACTGATAATAAAAACGTTACATATAAATGCACGATATACGAAATGAAATTACACAATTATCGCAACAAATATATATATATATATATATACACAATATAATATCATTCAAACAGTACAGTGTCAACAGTACGTGTAGCCGTCACACTTATGACAATTATTTCACAGTGTTTATAAAAAATTCGTTTGCCAAATCTGCAAACTATTTTGTCGACTTAAGTGAACGAATCTCGCAAGGAAGCGATGTCCAGACCATTGGCAGCTGGCAAGCGAGGGCGTGTCGGCTAGATTCTCTTAAAATGAATGGTATCACAAACTCAGTTGGTCGGCGGGCTGTTCGTCTCCTTACAGCCACTAACGGAAAAGCAATATCAGCAGTGATAGTACCTTTAGACATTTTAAAAGCTAGGAGAGCGACATGGAGTGCATACAGAACCCTCAACTTAGGTAACGATTATTTTCTCATGATGTCCGTGACGGAGTCTGTGCTGCGCTTATTAAATATTACGCGGATCGCATCATTCTGGACGGTCTCTCCCCTCTTCAATATACCTTTGCAGCCACTCCCCAGACCGCAAGGCCGTAACACAGAAGCGGCACGAGCAGGACGTTGTAAAGTCTCTGCAAGCCTTCAGTTGGGATGCCAAGTTCCTTAAGGCGACCAAGCATGGCAATAACTGCGTAGAAAATTGGTAGGATTGACTGAGGATGCTTATGCCATTTAAGAGTATCGTGTAAGGTTATGCCAAGACACTTCACTGACTCGGACCATGGGAGCATCTCTCCACAAAGTTGCACTGGCTCCACCTGGACTGACCTCTGTGGTGGACGAAATAACGAGATGTTCGTCTTCTTGGCATTGATCACTAAACCGGACTCTTCAAAGGTCCCAATTATGTCCTCAACCCTCTTAAGGGCAGCTCCTATATCTCTTTGGACTGAGGTCGGGCGAATGCGGAACAAGAGAGACGCAGTAGCCTTCCCACGTCCAACAACTGATATTTTAAGTAGAACAAAGTTGGAAGGGATGATAAACATAAAAGGACCCAAGATAGAGCCCCAATGGAGTACCAATGTCCATCACACACCAATCTGATTCCACACCATCTGCCTTCACCGCCAGTCTTCGTGCACTGAGGTACGACTTGAACCATTCAATAACCTACCTACCGCTACCAAGGCACTCCAGAGCCTGTAGGAAATACGAGTGCTGGAGGCAGTTGAAAGCTGCGGATATGTCTAGAAAAACTCCAAGGCATAATAGCTTGTTTTTGATCGCGTCCGAAATCTCCTGCCACATGTGGGATAGAGCCAGTTCTGTAGAATGTAACATGTTCTTATCTTATTGTTACGTAATGATACACCACCTTCGTTCACATATATATATATATATATATGTCGATAAGTCATGTGATTTTTTCCCAACAATAAAACCTTTAGAATATTTTGTGTATTTTAGGATTGCCGACCTGGGGGCGTTGGTATTCAATTAACCACTCATTCCGTTTCGGGGCACCGCCGAGTTTGGGGTCAGGTGCACCCGTCTTCGTACCGAAGGATGAATAAACCACCGGTCTACTGGGTGCTATACGATCGCCCCCTGGAGTAATCTGGATTACTTGGACGTTCACAAACGTCCCCCAACCGCCTTGCAGTGAACCCGCTCCACTACATTCGGTGTCCCACAGGGATAACCCTCTAGCCCTTCTCCAAATTTGGTGTCGTCGACCAGGATCCGCCGTCTGGCTGGTACCGTTTTTTCCCACCGAAGACGCGATCACCGTGGTGTTCGAGAGCCTACTTTGATCTGCCAACCTCGCGATTTCGGCTGTGCGGCTCGACGCCCACGCGCGATCCATCGACACTCCTAGGTCCTAGGATCCTTCTAGAATAGTCTCAAACTCGACGAATTTAAGCCGTCCGACTACCGTCGTCTACGCATCGACCTCGATCTGTGCAGTGTACCCCAGCGATTAAGCGTGACTGTGCAACTGTATCTCAGTGACTAAGCATGACCGTACACTCAATTTGTGCTATCACCATCTTGTGCATCCGCCATGCCTAATCTTCCGCGCACCCCACCCGACATGCCGAACAGTCCTGCTCCCATCAACGAAGTTCCTCCGTTCGCTCACATCGACCAAGCAACCGGGTCCTGATCTATGGATACTTCTGTGACTACGGGGGCCGCAGTACCGCTCCGCACCAACTCAACTCATTCAAGGCAACCAAGCTCGGCACTTTGCGGCGATTACGGACGATACAAGAAGCTAGGTTCACTCGTACAACCTGGCTATCCCGATTGACCAAGACAAACTACGCACACTTACAGCCTCGATTGAGGCTCGCGAAACGAGTCTTCTCCCTCTTACAGACCAGAATATATATATATATATATATTGAAAGAGTCGAAGAGCGAAATAATGAATACATGCTTCAGAAGCGATACAAGCCATATAAGTACAAGTGCAGTCACAATACGCATGGGTATAGTTATTCAACAGAGGCACGCCCATTAAAAACTACTAAACGTGAACGTGCAACACCGGCCGCACTCGACGGTGTTGCGAGACTAAACGCCGTAAGTATTCATGAAAGGGGATCACATCCAGCTTCTTGCGCGCGTCGTATCTCTGAACTCCGACGTTGCTCCAACTCTATCGCTCGTAACGCAATACGCAATCTAGACAGTCTTCAGAGCAGCTTAACGAAGTTTGCAGGGAAGCTTGCTGAGACAGGTTGCCGCCGTCCGCGTCGAGAGACCGGCATGAGAAAAGACTGCTGGCATATATTATCATTGTCTTACCCCACCAGCGCACCGCCATGTATCCTAGCTAACGATGATGACAGAAGCGCAACAACGACGGCGAAATTTCAGCGAACGCGACTCCCGAAGCCATCAGGCTGTCGTCAGTAAGAAAAGACTATTCAGATGTTTTTGTTCCCATCGTCCTTCTCATCCACTTTTGCTACCTTGCGTGATTTCAGTCTCGAGAACTCTGTAACACTTCTCTTCAAATTCATTCTGCCCGATTCAACTGCGCTCTTTCGCCCCTGAGCATTTCGTCGGTTTGGCCTTTTTTCTGTACTCATCCTACTTTACGTTTAATTATGAGAAGCACATAGTATGATACGGTGCACCAAAGTTGTGCTCATGTTACGGTAGGTTTAGGAAAGTCAAGATGTGTACGTTCCAACGACTCGCCGCCGTGAATTTGAACAGAGTGACAACGGACGCGATAATCATGAGAAGGTATAGATAAGTCATCAGAGATTAAGTCTCCATAGTATAGATTGTACGTGGTCCCCAATAGTAACATTTCTAAATGACGGAATACCGAATTGAAAACAGAATCAACTTACGAAGTCCTACAAATGTGCTAATATCGAGATTCGTTTCGAAGGAAGAAATTCAGAATAACTTCGAGAAATTCTAATTCATCGGGTCCCCCTTTTTAGACGTATTGTGTCGCCGTGCATTGATCCTGTCCCCCTGCAAGTATTCGTCGTTTATATCCCGTGTATTCGCAATGGCCTGACCTGCAGGCGTACCGGTGATGGCTGCCGACTCGCGCTGCCTTTTATAATATATGTGGCAGCCAATAACCGCCCGACCAGATAATAGACAGTGCGAGATACTTAAGACAAGTACAAATTGCATATTTTTATGTGCATGGGCGTGCTCTCCTCGTTCCGGTTCATTAACTTCCTCTATGAAGGAGAAATTGCAGGGGTGAAGAACTCTCGCGTCCTGGCCAGACCGACCCCAGAGTCTAAGGGGTCTATCAACGTTATCTTCGTCATTGGGAGCCGGCAGACGACGGCAGAATCCTCAGGTCATTTTCCATTACCAAATCCAGGAGTCGAGCGGTGTCATTTCGTTCTCGATTTGCTAAACTGTATGATAGAAATCTCTTCATCTCTCCATAATCGAAGCACGGAAGCGCCTGATAGCGAGAGAGACCAATGGGAGGAACGCCTGATGCCTTGACTCTGCTCACTATCGTCACGGCAACGGCGCAGCACGGTATGAATCGTAACAGATGACTGCAGCATACAGAAGTCGAACGACCTAGAAATTGCGGCAAATGACACAGGTAGACGGAGGGTACTGGAAAATAACTATCCAGTTCGAATAGCCAATAAGATCGACACGTGAGGTTCGAAAACCGCAACGTTTGCTAATATTTCTATATGATGAACAACGCTAGGTATACTTGAGTTTGCTTCTTGACACTTAGACCATGTCAGGAATATTCGATGCTGGGCTTGATCTTGATCGCATTGATGCGGAACCGGTATTTAAATACTGAAGTTCGCTCAGTCAAATTCGTTTCGAGGCAAATTCATGTTTGTCATCATTTATTTGCAAATTACAGCTAATGAAACCTCTCACCGTCTCGTTGGCACGCCCCTAATGTGTCTGATGTCGTTTGAATAGTGAAAATGCATGACATATATATATACATATTTCTCAGTTTATATAGAAATAAACTATGTGTGCTGACTAGTGGTGCAGGCAACTGGAGCTGTGCAATTGAGCCTGCGATGTTGGTTCGAATGAGGACTTAAGGCAACGGCAGATAGTCGAAAACGCCGAAAGATCATCGAATGACATCAGCGACGGTCAGAAGTTGTCCATAAAAACGCGAAAGGTTTTCGGGCTGACTCTCAGCCAACATTTAACGTTCACGGTACTGCTTCTAGCATTGCCTCGTAAGACAGATGCAGACAGTAAGATCGCGAAGTACGAAGGCTGTTGCGGGGTGCTACGTGTATATGGACCACAAAGTACACCTAACGAGGTGTCACTATGCCTTTCCAGCCCAAAACAATACATATCGGTAACAATATAAGTATTTTAATAAACCACATCTCAACTATATCCCCCCTATACTATATCCCTCCAGAATAATTGATTTGAAATATTTTACAAGGGGCATAGCTGTCTCTTGTGGTAATCCAATTATTTTTGGAGTACCAATTATGACTGACGGTCTCATTTTTAGTGAAGAAGTTGTTCACGTGCCACAACCACTCACAAAACATAGACGTTTGGGACATTGGCGAGACGACACGAACAGAAACATCTACGGCGGGAATGTATCACTTTTATTTTTCTTAGATACCCAAGGGGGTAATGCAATTTCTATTTTGGGCACACGCATAAAGATTGGGTAATTGGGGGGCCTTCTTATTCTAGATATTCTATTGAGAATATATAGAGGAGGACGTTTTTAGATGTATGTAATTCCTACTTTTTTTGACAGAATGACTACGCAAATCTGGTATAAACTATTTTACTTGAGTGATCGTTGGTGTATCTGTTGTGTATGCTTGTAAACGTCCGCTGTGTACTAACATTTCGGCATTTGACCACTGTGTCGTTTTGTGCCCTGTGTCTCTGGAGGCTCTCTTGGATATCCAGCAGGAGATCGTTCAAGCCTATCAGCATGGATTGCAAGATCTTTTACTGAACGTAAGCTCTGGAAGGGTATGTATATACACCGTTATAACTAAATGCTTCCGGTATTGTTGATCAGATTTCCTACGTGAAAAGTACGTCAGTAGTAAAACATCGAATTCGGAGTCTCTCCGAAACATGCTGCTAACATCAGCCACAACCACGTGCTATTCGATAAGCAATACAAGCACTGTTAGTTATGTATAACGCATGACCACATTCAATTTGTGCCGTTCTACATAAATATATTCAGAAAGTGGATAAATGCATTCGTAGTACCAACATTGCATGTTAGCCCCAAATCAGCCCTTGAATATCGCTATTTTCTTCTCAAGCCATTAAATCGGATGATAACTTTCTATAGTGCTTATAGTAGGGACAAAGAACTGACTATTAATCTTATAACTACCTATTAATCTCAGTGCTCTAGTATGCCCCCGAGATTTTGTGTCTGTGCTACGGTGAATAATGACCAACTTTAATTGTGCACCTGAGCGAGTCACAGGTGACAACTCAAGCTGTCAAAGACAGATGTTCTTGTATCGATAAATAGATGCAATAAATAGAACAGGTGCTCACCGTTAAGGCAGGGTACGTTATGCTCCAATCTATTTGCGAGTTCCAGTTAGAATTCGAGTTCCGTATAGTTCTATATATAGATACAGAAGACTACGGTGTTCCGATCAACACACGTGCTGATCGATACGGTTGAGCTTGACTGCTTGCTGTTCTAAAGAACTGGTAGGTCAACTACGCGCCTTGGGGTTCGCAGACTTATCGCGTAGTTTGGTTCCCTATGCGATATGCAATTGAAGGGAACGCTGAGTAATCAAGATATTGCCTACTCTACACTCATAGGAAGGATATTTTCTGAAATTGTTTGTATAGAAATACCACCTCGTTCCTGTTCTACAAAGACTAATTAGAAATAGTTAAGTTCTTTGTCCCTATTATAGTTTGGACGTATCTGCTCAGTGGTCGTATTGGTCTCCAGTGTTGTTCTTTGTTAGCTCTAGTTCATTGTTTTGATTATGATCGGCACATGACGCAGCGCTTTTATCTGGTCTATACACATGTGCCCTCCTCTGTGCTTGCTGCAACTGTTCATCGGACATCGTCTAGCGTCTGTGGCCCCATTGACGCATTATTGACACCTATCTCTCTTCTATCTGTCATGTTCACATCAGCCAACTCTAGCCCAAGGAACAGTTGATGAGGCAAAGAGCGACATCACAATTATATACTATATATATATATATATATATATATGAATATATACGAGTGTCGGTTGCTCATTGGTCGGCTCACGTCGCGCTTGTGCAGTGCTCCAGCGTCGATTCTACTCGACGGGCAGGTGAATCCGTCGTGTTAGCGGATTTTGCTGGGCGAAAAGCGCGGACACGTCTGTACTAAGGATCAGTTATCAGCTCGGCCCCACATCATGACTAAGGAAATGAGAATTTACTTTGTTACCTGCGTGCTAACGGTCAGCGTTTTTACAAACTGTAAGCGCCTTTACAAAGAAGTTACCGCTTTGCGTGCGACGCGAGATGATACAATTCATGCGTTTTCTAATGTAAAATTAAGCGAATTTTAGTCTCAGCGTAAACTGTGAGTTAATTTATATCGACAACCGCAGACGTATTGAAACTCGTCTGATGTGGGCCGGTAATGTTTTCTCGAAATTATACTTTAGCTAATACATGAAACTCGACGGAACCACAAGAACGAAATTGTCCCCGGTATCATTCTTGCCTAAACGGGAGTCTTATTAGCTTTGTGCACCACTAAACGCTAACGACATGTTCTGCTTAGGCTATGCCGTGAAGAAGGACCCGTTGTTGCCTGGTAATCGTCGACTCGACATGCACGAGAGTGCCTGCAAAGAACGCAAGGGCGCGAAAGACACAATGGACCTATTCACCTGCCAAGAGTTTACGTGTGGTGATGGTAGCACGGTTCCGGTGCCCCGAGGTACTCCTTGCAAGCTAATTGTAAGTGGAACAACATTCGTACGATTCAAATGAACGAAAATCATTTGGCTTGACAGCTCTGCAGCAGCTACAGCCGTTCACCATCAGGGCCGCCATGTATACCGGCCGTCAAACCGAATCATTTGAATATTTCCTTAATGTTGGCGGCATGAAGTGCATGAGCAATTACCACCTACGACAACCGCGAAGGTCTTAATTTCATATTGCTGTTAACCCGTCCACTCAATTTGCTCATAATTTGCTTGTTTCGGTCAACAGATGGAGTTCGGTCATTGTCTGAACGGCACGTGCTTGAGCGCCTCCGATTATCTGGACGCAATGAAGAGCACCACTGAGAGTCCGCAAACGACGCAAGCATGAAGATTATATCCTGCTATGATACATTGATATATATATATATACGAGCAATGCATAAATGTATTTCATATAAACTACTAAAATATATAGCAAACTATAGGGAAAATGTATCGATGATCAATACCTACAATCATTGTGAAATGTGGAATGCATATGCAATGCTGCAAAGTGAGCAAGATGTTTTCCCATTGAAAAATGTTACTTTTCTTACGTGATTCCCAGGAATGAAGTCTTTGATTTGTGCATATCATACAGCGGTGGTAGGTAGAGTTCATGACGCGAATGAGTAGTTATAGACTGGTAAGAATTAACTGGGTGGATTGTTGAATTGAGTCGTACCACTCAAGTATAACCACTTCGTTAAGATCATAGTATCTTTGTTGTGAGACGGGTGCACTGTCAATTGCAAATAAACCATCAGCGACTGTCGTATTGTTAATATCTACCATGTTAACTTAGTGCAGTCAGATTAGAGTGAATATAGGTTGACCCATAGAAAATTTGAAGGCTAATCGAGTACATAGATACAATACAAGGCTTGGTTTATTAACGGAACTGCAGTCTTATCACAACGCTTAAGTTCTCGTGAAAATAATAGCGAATAGGAGGTGTCGCCTCATGGATTATTTAAAATGCTACCGATTTCTGGAAACGGCATTATTTACATCAATTTTTTTGGTTATCATAAAAGTAACGGTACAAAAGGGGCAACGCCCACACAAATTATATTCAGTTCATGCATTAACCGCAATTATAAACAGACAGACTTTTTTTTATTCATTTCATTATAGTATACCCCAGAGGACAGCTCTGAATTATTTACAAACAAGCTCCCTGACCTCCCACGCAAACACCTTTGATGATGTAAGGGTTCTAATTTCGCGAGGCAGTGAGCCCCAGACTGCAGCCAAGCGGTGCGCAAGAGCATGGCGGCTGAGTTCTCTTATGACGAATGGAGTTTCGGTTTTAGACGAGAGCAGATACAGCAAAAATATCTCAAAGAACCAACGCTCGTAGGCCAATGAGTCATGGAACAGATCGCAGAGAAAACTGATCAATCTTCTTGGGCGCGTGAACAGATTACGAGCATAAACGACGTGTTCGAGATGAATCCCAGGAGACAACTAGCTCCCTTCAGGTCAGTGTTCGGTCAAGCCCATCGAATACTACTCACCAGTCTCGGCGCCGTAATGGTTGCAGGAGACAGAATCGACACGAAAGGCGCCCTTGCAACCCACCAAATGTCATATTTCAGAAAGCAAGCCACGGAGATGCAGAAACAGTGAAAGAGTTCAGTTCATCCTCTCAGAAAAGCTGAAATATTCTCCTTTTTAGACGCTCAGGACTTCTATCAAATGAAGTTAAATTCGGAGAGCCGCGATTGCACAACCTTTTTGGAACTCCATAGGCAGATACCAATACTGTAGATAACCTCAAGGAATAACGTCAGCACCCGGAGCAGTTGAGGGCCACCTTCGGAACTAACAGGCACTGTTCAAACCAGCACGCACACTAGAGTTACGCTTCAATAAAGCAAGCTCCGAGTGGATATGGCAGAGGACAAATTCATAGGTCACGTGATTAGTAATAACAAACTCAAAGTTGACCCAGAGAAAATTAAAGCTATTTACGAGATGTTACGACCAATATATGTAAAAGGCGTTGTGACATTCTTATGGTGAGTCAATTACATGTTAACGTTTATACCTAAAATAAATAAATACATTTTCCACGCTGACCCACAGCCAACCGTTTATACCGTTTTACCGATTATATCTAATCTCTCTCAACTTGCAGCTCTGTCAATCAAGCACTGTCAATTATCAATCGCAAATGAATATCAATGAAACTTACGTTAATTAAAGGAGATCTCCTTAAAGAAGGCGATTAGTTGTAACGTTTAGACGAGTATCGGGCAGAGTTGAATAAAATGTCTTAGCTTGTTTTTCACTAAGTAATTAGGGTCTTGCTCTACCAGAGTGTCGTAAGCAGGTAGCGATAGCTACAGTGAGATCCCAGCCGTAACCAGATGATTGTGTTTATTATTGGAGGGCTTGGAACACGTCGGCTAATCTTCGCGTCTCTCAACCTCAGAAGTAGCTGGGAATCAGTGGAACGTACGCATTGATGAACATTTTCGTTAAAAACACAATTAAAAATTATACTCATGACTCTCAGATTACGCTCTCTCTCCCTCTGACTCTCAGAGAGAAAATACAGACTACGCAGCCAATGAAATAGGCCAATGGTAGGCGATTGCAGTCAGGTACGCATGGAGCACTTTGCCGTAACCAGGTCATCGAAGTTCTGTCTTGTTGGAGGAGTTCTGCCCTGCCTGTCGTACAAGGTAATGTTCACAGATGACGACATAACATATAAGAGACCTTAAGCATTATAGAACAGCAGTTCGTTTAATAAACCAATAAAACCTTATAGCACTACGCACTTGTTTTGGCTATACAAGCTGGGTAGGATGGGGTCGTAGCAGTGTGCCTGTTTGGATTTAAAATAAATCACTCTTAGTGCTGGGTCATGCATTGTCTTTGTGGATCATAAGAGTCCTGAGATGAAGATTCCCAGAAATCAACGAAATCAGCCTTTCGTGGTCTTCAAAGTAATTTTACTCAGCTCTCATTTCTCTTCGTTTCCTTAAAATTCTGTTGTAATCAATAACTCCTCGTATAGTAAACACTGTCGGGCCCGAGTGGCGTGGTACATTCGAATGCGCCTTTCCATTGGAAAGGACCCGTAGGTTCACCGGTTCAATCCCCACCGTTGCACATTCGCATTAATGTCCGCCTTGCGAAGCAATACCGATGGTGGTACCGTGGACGTTAAGTGTTCAAGGCTGAGGGTCAGCCCGAGAAATTTACTTCATTTAGTAGACACTACGTGCAGAAATAGCTAATCGACATCATGACGCTCCATAATCACATTCGTTTTTTATTCGATTCCTTGTAAATGCTTAATATACAATAATAGCATTATAATACAGATGAACAGACTAATTATAATTTACTAATTAATCACTTTTGATAGGTTGTCTTATTGGAATTTCCCCGATTCTCCATTTCGCCCTCACGTCTTCAAGTCGACTTACCGAGTTTGCTGAATACCTGATTTGAATGCTATCGGATCGACTGGAACGATACTGAAGTGAAGAGTGATACAACAACTATACACCACAGTGCGGTGGATCGCCGGCGATCCCCCAGCTGTACCATGAGCCCACTCCCTCCCTATATTTCATGTCGAAATAATGTCGACAGGCCACAGTGTTTCCTATCTGAAGTTATCCAATAAAAAAATCAAGTAGGTCCTTGTGGTAGCCAACAGGTGTATGTGCAAATGAATTCCGCATATGACCTTCATGACGTATATACCCAAGGTGGCTCTATCATTCAAAAGTTACTGATAGTACTAAATAGCGACGAGAATCCTCAGTCGCACGATATATATATATATATATATATATATATATACAAACAAACGGAAAACATAGCTTTTTTTCTCGACGAGGCAAAGGTCAACTTTATTTCATTACTTTATTTTACATTTTATATAATCACCGTGCTGCAGAGTTGTCGAGTCACCATCTTCACCGTCATCATCATCATTATAATAATAATAATAATAATATGTCGTTATGCATTCATCATTCTATCCTGATCATTATTTCAGTATTTTTATCGTTCATTCTCTATCTTCCTTTCTCTCTTTCTCTTTCTCTCGTCAGCTTTCGCACCGGGCTTCGATTCGCTCCATACACGACGAATATGAACACATACTGCACAAATAAACCAGGCCATCATCGCATTATCCTCATTCATCTTATCTCATTAGCTTTTTTTGCGAAGATCAATCACACAGTTGAGAAGACCTTCGGTCCAGAGCACACATCGTCATAATCGTCATTCTCTGTTCATCATCGTTATATACCTCCTTCAGCCTTCATCATTATCAGCAGCAGCAGCAGCAGTATCGCTGTCATCACCACCTCTACGAGATGCAAGTACATGCAAGATCATCATTGTATTATCATTATTTTACTATGTACTAGTAATTTTTCGTCTTCATCCTTCATAATGATGATAATAATAATAATAATAATTAGTAATATCATGATCATTATAATAATGATTATAATCGATCAGCTACATTGCACACCGCTTTCCATTCGCTTCCGTTCCCTCTCGCTCTGTCTCAATTTCGAATCGCGCGTTCCGCCCTCGATTCTTCTCCATCTTTCGCCATCGGCCTGCCCCTAATCAAATCTAGCCTGTCCAACATTCGCTCATCTTTCCTTTACTGTTTCTTGCTGTTGCTTGGGTTACGCACGCGTTCCTCTCGCAATCTCGCGCTCGAATTCATCTTCGCTATTGTGTTCCGTTCGCCGCTCTCTCTCTCTCTCTCTTTCTCTCTCTGTCCCTCTCTATTTCGTGTTGTCAAGATCGTCAGAGTTGTCCTATAAGATACATGTCTATCTGTGTGTGTTTGTTGTGTATATGCGGCCACATCTGCATCTGGCTGTGTCGGCGTGTGTTCGTGAAGACGACACCCTCAATGTGTGCTGTCGTATTCCAGCAACAACACCGCCACGCAAGTGGCTGCAGGTGGCCAACAGCAGATGGTGATTGTGGTCGTGTTTCGTCTCTCTCTCTCTGTGTGTGTGTCTGTCTGCTTGTGGTGTGTATGTTTATATGTGTACATGCATGCATGTCCGTGTTTGCGTATTTTTATATGACTGTGTACGTAGTCCGTGTGGCTTTTACGGCGGGCATCTGCGTCAGGGTGGGGTGACGACAACGGCATGTCCATAGGATTTCCCAGTGGGCCGGCGACGCGGATACCACCAATGCATCCAACGCTGTCCCTGTGACGATGAGCTCTCGCGGACGCTGAGACGTTCGCGTACCGAGCAACTGGCCACCACAAGACCTTCTGCTGGATGATTTATTATTATATCACCGGCCCACACGACACGAGCGATCCTCACTCCACACACATCAAAACAGCGAAATGCACGTGTAGCAATCAATCAATCAATCAACCAACCAACCAACGATGCACGTTGCCTGGAACTGTTCCGAATCACCCTGCCGCACGAACGACCTGTCTCCTCAGTCAGTCCCTGAGACGCTTGTGGTGGCTGGGCACAAGGGCGGCGTCCGAAAAAGCAGCAGCAGCAGCAGCAGCATATGCACCGAAGACGCGGGGTGGGTGTTTCTTGCCGAAAGCAGAGAGACGTCGCCCGTCAACCGACAAAGATGTCTCGAACGGTTAAGCTGCCGCCGCCGTCGCATACACGTTCGAAATGTGCCGTAACTATCGAGACAGCCGCCCTTCGCGCACCCGGTGCCGATAGATAATACATCGACTCTTATTAATGTTTGCGTTTTGTTTTTATGTCTCTCTCTCGCTTTCTTTCTCTCTCTTTCTTTCTTTCTCTCTCTCGCTCGCTCGCATTTTTCATTCATTCTCTGTCTCTCTCGCGTTATCACATATGTGCGTAATCTGAGAGAAATACGCTAATAAAGAAGATATTTACAGATGTATTTATTTATATTATTATTATTATTATTAATAATATTATTATTTATATATAAATCTACTATTACAACTACTCTTGAGTGGGTTTTCGGGTAATGTCACCGGGAAGTGGACCGGGAAGCGTTTCGTTCTCTCCGCATTTCCTCTTATTTCCTATTTGTTTGTATATATATATATATACGTGTGTGTGTGTATGTGTATCATACTTGTTTGGGTATTATTTTCATTACGATTCACCTCCGTTGTTGTCTAAGTGCATGCGTGTGCAACAAGCTTGCTCTTTATATATATATATATATATATATATATATATATATATATATATATATATATATATATATATATATATATATATGTATATGTATATATGATACAGCGGATGCTTTTGTCAATCGATCATCATCGTCATTTCTTCAGCAATCTCTAGGTACACGACCGGCGTATGTGTGTAATATGTAACAAATATTAGCAATAATAGTGATATAATATATACGATCTACAATAGTTTCTATATATAATAATAATTATTATTATCAAGAAATAGCAATAATAATAATAATAATAAAATAAGTTACCCTTGATAATACTGAGGATCTAAGAAGATGGCCAGAGGCGGTTTTCGTCTCGATGCTAGCATCCTTATGTTTGTTGCTAGAGCCCGCACGTCACCGTCCTCATTTTCCACGTATGGCTCTCCTGTCTGGCTTCTCTGTCTATATCTTTCAATTTCGCTGACGAGCTATTTTCTCCTCTCTCTTCATGGTATGAATACACAGCTTATTACATTGTTTTTTTTGTTATAGCAGGTTGACATTATGTCATGTCGCATTTCTGACACGACGTTCTCTCCACTACGTTCTACTCGCTAAGTACAATAAAAGTGCTGTTTTCTATATATATAATATATATATATATATATATGTATGTGTGTGTGTGTGTGTATGTATCTGTGTGTGTTCACTCGAATTTCTAGAGTTGAAAAATTTCTTCTTCTATTTTACCTATTCTAAATCGGCCTCTCTCTTTCTGAACGCGGAGTGCGAATGTGTCGAGGGTAGCATTTTTTGGTATGCACTGCTGCTTCTACCTCAGGTCCCAAGGACCCTGCCGGCCACCGCGGCCTCTGGCCGAGGCCAACAATGGGTTCGGCTCGCTGTGTATGAGTGCTCCGGGGCTTCCAGGCCAACTGTACGCGGCCGCTGGATAGCCTCAGGAAAGAGATTCTATATACAGGTCCCATCTTATGGGCGCCCGGAATGAATGAACGCGCCAGCCGTTCCCACGCATATGCGAAGGCCGTCTCAACCCCTGACACAGTGTCTCATCTCAGTTCAATCTTTGTTTCCAGCTCGGACGCGGATGATGAGGTCGTCAACGATCGTTGTCGTTGCTGTCGACGTCTGTCTGTGTTGGGGGAGATTGGGACTCCTTACATATGCTGCACTGTTTTTGCATTGGCCTCATTATGAGTCGGTCTGTCTGCTTATTATTATCGGACTGTATCTATTCCCTCTCTCTCTCTCTCTCTCTCTCTCTCTCTCTATATATATATATATATATTTATATATATATATTGTGTATGTGCCTATATATGTACTGTCCCAGCTGAGGGAGTCCTCACAGTCTCTCCATTTTCACTTTTGTTACGGGTAAGGGGATGAGTACTACGGCGGCGTATAAACACTATGTACAAATACGCAAGTTCTGTCTGGGACATGGCTGCGGGAAAGACTAAGGCAAGCGGGATTTTTTTTCGGTAATCATAATCATCATCATCATCATCACCAGCAGCAGCAGCAATATCGTTACCATCGTCACTTTCGTTCTGCCAGATTCAGCCAAATAATTGGGTTTTGTGTTTTCGTCGTCTCTCATTAACTTAATGCTTTGCTTCATTTTAGAATAATATTTTCATCATCGTGGTCACATATTGTAGATCTACAATACAGTCATATGTTAATTCGTCTATTGGGAGAACGCCTAAGTACTGGGACCACACGCGCGGGCGTGCGCGGCCTCTTTGGCGATAGTGCTACTATATATATATATATATATATATATATATATGTATATATATATATATATATATATATTATCGGGCGATAATATTTCTAATAATAATTATGATTATAGTATATTTGAATATCGATTAGGTTGCTAGGGTGAATCAGTCATTTAGTCGAGAAAAACTATATACAGAAATGTGTGTGTGTGTGTATATGAATGTGTGTTTGCGTTGTTGTCATTAGTTATGTTGTCTGTCCTGACATTCATCGCCGCCTTTTGCTTAGTATCGTCCATATCATGATTATTGTATCATTATCATCATCATAATCACACGTTGACATGATGCAATTTAGCCAACGAATGAAATTCAGTCTCATCGATCTGACTGGTCCATGATGTTATCTAATTCCTGCTGTTGCTGCTACACGCTAATAAATGGCGTCTGTTTGGCACCCGAGACGTGATCATTCACATTTGATGTTGCCATGCTTGCTTGCGTTTTCACCTTCATGCGATCTCCGCGTTTACGTGCCACTTGAGATTTTCGTGGCCAAGTCGATACCGCCTGCGTTTGCGTTCCGCCCTGTGTAGATTTTGAGACGGCCAGATGCCAGGCCGAAATGTTTTCGCTCATTTGAATAATTGAATTAATCTGTGCGTATCAAAAGAGTGGCCTCATACGTTCGTTCGTTCGCCCCCTACACATCGTTATCCGGCCTTTTGCCTTCGACACGCCAAACATAACACGTTCTACTTGTAAATCACACGTAACAAAGAAGGGTTCGGTTAGCGTCCGCAGTCGACTCGGTGTTTATCATACGTTTGCATGTATTCCTGTCTATTCGCTGACTATTATTCCTATGTCAGTCACGGTCCATCGATCATCGTGCATCGATTCAACATCGATGGACACGGAAAGATGGACGTGTGGCTGGGGAACCCGTTCCTGTCCTCACTTCGGCTTCCGAGAGGTTGACTCCACTTCGGTCTCGACTTCAGCACACGTAATTTCTCTCTCTTATGTTATGTTACCAGACCCCCAAACCTCCCTTGATCCCCCCTTCCCCCCGCCCTCGAAGCCCTCAAACGCCACCAACCCCACGCTCGATGTTTAGAAGTCGTCGTCGGAATGAGTCGCTGTCTGCGTTGGCGTCAGTGTCAACTGCTGCTGGCTGGCCGAGTTCGTATCGTCGGTGGTGTTGTTGTTGCTCTCGCGTTTCTTGCTGAGGTCGTCGGCATGGGCGGCCGGCGTGGGCGCGACTGGGTCGATGCGTACGACCTCGATCGAATCACCAAGCAGGCTGCCCAGTTTTTCCTTGGCCGCACGCAGATCGTTGGTCACCCGGCACACCCCGTTGATGATCAGCTCCGGCTCATGGATGTCGTGCTCGTCCGGCTCGCAGTCATTGAGACCCGGATCGATCCACTTAGGCATGGCCGGCTTCCTCCGCGACGACGACGTCTTGGTCTGAGCGGCGCCGTCGAGCGAGTCGCGATCACTGCCCTCCGTGGCCGTCGGCTCCTGACTATCCTCGTTGTCGTTCTCGTTGTCGTTGTCATTCTCGTTATCGCTCTTGTGGCCCCCCGTTGCCATGGACAGGTCAAGCGTACCATCGTCGTTCGTCGATGACGGCGAATAGCTGTTGTACGATATGGCCGGCGGGGTCGAGTTACGCGACGTCGACCGATCGCCTGATTGCAGGTCGCGTAGACGCTGCACGAGCGCTGCGCGGAAGGCGACCGGATCGAAGGTGCTGCCTTGGTCTCGCATGGCGGGATTAAGTTCGGGAGGCCGGGGGTCGTCGGGATTGGGCGAACAGTGCTGCTTCAGCCGCATTCGATGGTTGTGGAACCAATTAGTGATGGTACGCACCGAGAGGTTCAGCTCCCCCGCAAGGAACTCGATCGTCGACGTTCCGGGATAAGGATCCATGGAGAAAGCTAGACGCAGAGCCTCCTTCTGTTCATCGGTGAACAGCACCCGAGGCTTCTTCGCGGCCGGAAACGGTGAGTTGGGCGAAGGGAATGGAAAGCCTGGCAGGTCTATTCTGGGGTACTCGGCCTCCGGGCCCCTTCGCCGCTTGTTGGCCGCAAACAGACGGAGGTCCTCGCGTCGCTCGTTCTTCAAAGCCTGCAATTTCTCCACATTGAGGGGGTCGTTTAGCCACAGCTGCATGCGAATGAAGGGCTCCCGGCCCTTGATCGACAGCATATGCCAAGGCTTGGGCTTGGACAGCAGTTCGCTCACGGACCCCTGCGACAGGCCCAGCACGGCCTCTCCGAAGATCTGCAACATTCATAGGCGGGCGCATCATTAGCATTTCGTTGCCTTACCAACACCAATAATTCGAATCCAGCAGCGCTAAATGATTACTGATTACTGTAGAACAGAATATATACCATAGACGATAATACATGAGCACATGATGACAACATGTGTACGAATATAAATTGTTATCATAATTGCTGTACAGTTCGATTTCTCACCTTCTGGCCTATGTTGTGTGCCATCAGTGTCTCCTTGATGCGAGCAGTTATGACCTGAGTGTCGAGGTCAGTGGTTAGGGCGGCCATCTCGTAAACCGATGGCTGCAAATAGGGTACTCGATTGTTGCTGATGGCCGCATTGTTTTTATTGGGAGTCGTGTTGAGTGTGTTTAGGTTGGCAGCGTTCGCAGTTGGGGCGGCTGTTGTGGGCGTCGGTGAAGGTGAATGGCTGGGTAGGGGAATCTGCCGTTGGAGTGCGGCCAATGCGACCACAGGCGGCTGCACGAGATTAAGGTGTACCTGCTCCTTCATGGCGGCCTGGAGGGACTCAATAGAAGAGTTCTTCGGCATAGCTTGGGCGGCCGCCGCTGCGGCTGCTGCTGCGGCCGCAGCCGCGGCGTTGTGCTCGAATGGCATCGCGGCTGGGTGATGGCGAACCGGCTGTGTTTTGGTGATGGTGGCGGCGGTGAATCCGGAGGTGCGCATCAGCTTCTCGGGCGCGATCTTGTACTGTGAGGCTACGAGCTTATGCACGGCTTGTTCGTCCTCCAGGAAGATCTTCATGCGAATAAAGGGCTCCCGACCTTTCTGGGTGAGCATGTGCCACGGTTTAGGTCTCGCGAGAAGGTCGGAGACCGAGCCCTGGGAGAGTCCCAGTACGCTTTCGCCAAAGAGTCTCTGCGAAATAGAGTACTGAGAGAGCTGCTCCTTGACCTTCTTGACAATATCCTCAGTGTTTAGGTTGTTGTATTTGTCAAACTGCTGCTGCGTGATGGGGGGCAATACGGCTTTGGCCTGACGTGGGCTGGGCGTCGCCAGTGCCGGCATGGCAGACTGCGTCAGGAGCGAGTTGGTAATGCTCTGCATCCGCTGCAGGGGGTTACTGCTATCCTCGGCAGCGGATGTCTCGGGCACGCTCAGTACGGCGGGCGGGCTTTGCGCCGGATATTTTCTGGGTTGCTGCTGTTGCTGCTGCTGCTGCTGCTGTTGTTGTGCTTGCTGCTGAGCCTGCACCGCCTGCGCGGCTTGTACCATCGAGAAGGCGCTCTGCTGTCGCTCGAGCGCTTCCCGACCGCGCGGGTCAGCGATGGCTTGCAGGTTGAGACCGTTGAACAAGGCGCCGGGTAAAGCAGCGCCGAAGCGGGCCAACTCGTGGCCGGGTGCAAGCGCCAGAGACAGCCGCGACAGCTCCTGATGGTAGATTGAGAGGGCCTGTCGAACCTCCTCCTGTTTCATGTCGTAGGCTGGCGCTGGATTGCGGAAACTATCCTCGACCCGCTGCCCCATGAGCTTGGCCAGTTCCTCGTGGTAGAACCGGGCGATATGGTTGATATCCTGGGGTAGATCGACACCGTCCTTTTCTTTGTCTTCCTTCTTCTTGCTGAGATTCTGGGGGCTGTCGGCGTTATCGGAATCGGGCTCCTCCTTTTTTGGGGTCATAGGAGTGATCATAGCCTGCTGGGCCTCGGAAAGGATCTGAACGATACGGTCCTCTGCAAGGTCTTCGTGACGGAACGCTCCGACTGGCGTCGACGGCGTATCCTTCGAACCCTTGCGTGGCACAAGCGCCTTGAGGATCATGATACAGTTCTCGTCCGTGGCCCATGCATGCATCTTACGGTATGAGTCGCGGCCTTTTTCGGTCAGCTTGTCCCACGGTTTGGGCTTGGAGAGGAGTTCACTCACGGTGCCCTGAGACAGACCCAGAACGTACTTGGCAAAAAGCCTCTGCCCGATGTTATGCACGCTGAGTAGCTCCCTGACGCATCTAGAGATGTTGCCCGTGTTTAGCGCTTCGGACTGGTACTTGTCGACGTTCTGGCGCAGGCATTCCTGGAGGCGCTCAAGGCTGGCGGTGTGCTCCTCGCCGAAGCGCGAGCCAGAGCCTTCAGTCCCTGACGACATGTCGTCGTGCGACTTCGGTGTGGCCGGCGGACTGGATTGTCCGCACGGGACCGCCGGCTCCGAGCCTTCCCTTTTGAGCATTCGGGAGAACGTTGAGACGATCTCCTCCCCCAAGAGCGACCCAAACGCCTCAACGTTCTGTTGCAGGCTTCCGCGCTCTGCAATAGAGAAGGGAACGCAGATAGATACAGAAAAATGGACACAACGAAATTCGTTATTACTTTCTCGTCAAACATAAGGGGAAAACTAGTCACAACGAGTGCTTGGAGTTGCCAGACTTAAATGGGAACATTTCATGCGTCATGTAGAAATGACACTTCACAATCCCGCCACAAATATAGGCACCACAGAGATGAGGTCCGTACAATATATAATCGTGGACAACCATAGGATTAAACATATTTCATAGATCAAACAGGGGGAATGACACCATTCGTTTCTATTTCTTCTTTCTGCGGGCATTTTTTTTACCATTTTCTTCGGCCTTGTCATCCACGAGGCCGTCGTGTAACCGCGGCGATTCTGCACCGTCACGTTCGCTCTTCACATTGTTACTACCACTGTTATCCTGCAGCTGTTGTTGCAGCTGGTGCTGCTGCTGCTGAAGCTGCTGCTGCTGCTGGTGCTGTTGCTGGTGCTGTTGCTGCTGCTGGTGCTGTTGTTGTTGACTAGCCGCAGTGCCGTTGTGCAACTTCCGTAGTTGCGTCTTCAGATCGTCATAGTCCTTCTGGCGCTCGAGCCGCTCTTCGAGCTGCTGAATCGTCCGGCTCTTCTCTTTGACGAGCCGCTCAAGCTGTGAGATCTGCTTGGCACTGGACTCACGCAGTGCCTCGACCGTGGCCTGTAGACGACGGATGTCGTCGAGCAATTGGGCCACCTCGCGATGCTCCGACGATGGCGTCGAGGGCGTGGTCGGCCGTGAACAGGGGCCCTCCATCACAGCAGATGAATAGTCTCGAAGGCGTACGGACTCCCTTTGGGCAGGCGGGGCACGCTGTAATAAATGGCAAACAACAGGGACAACAATAGACACAACGGCAGCAATAATCACCTCAGTTAGTTACGATTGTGTATAGCTTCGCATACGAAGGCATCACCACATAAGACCCATATCGACAAAGTACCGGGTAAAGAGTAGTAATGCTACAAGGCAATTATGATAAACGCATCGATAAAGAATATAAGGGGTTGTTGCAATACTGCAGCACCGATGAGACATATCCAGAAAATTAAGTTCAGTCTTTAGGTTCTTATATACTGTAGTTATAGTTATACCGAGGCGTCTATAATTACTATTATTATTAGTATTATTGTTCTATTGGAACACATTATTGCCGCGATCCCTGGTTCGACAGTCGACCCTCTGCTCTCTTTGTTTGCAAAGTTCCAAATGCCTCTGTCAAAATCGTCCAAGACTGTTTCTAATCCTCCACCACCACCCGCGTGCTCATTCCGAAAGTTCCACAACGTTGCACTGCTGTGGCAGCGCTTAGTGGCGAGCGCAGTCCGAGATTAAGCATCGGTGCAACCAACGAACGCATCGGTGGTTGCACACTCTATCTTTTTTTTTATTGTATGATTGCCCTTTGAAGCCTTTTGACCATGGCTGCTGGATGCTTTAAGTGAACGGGATCGTTCGTGCCACTGAGCTGATACAGTCTGATTGTGCAACTGTTGACCGGCCATGTAGAACGGCAAAAAACCCAGCTCTGTTCGTTGCGCTCCGAGCCGGCCTCGTTTTCTTCTTCATTTGCGACGCGGCCCCGGTGAGACGCACCCAACATATCCTGTCCCCTACAGAAGTAACAGCCGCGCGCCCATCGAAGACGAGTGCCCCGTTACCCTCCCGCGTACAGACGGTATATATATATATATATAGCCTTGTATACACATGATCTCGATCGAGCGGCGATAGAAAGTGCTACTCCCATAGCTATTGCTGCTTTTCCTGCCTGTTCGACCATCGCCGACACTTCCATACTGCGTTCGTTACCCCATGAGAAAAAAGGTAGGTGCAGCACGAAGGCTGCGCTAGCGCCCCCTGGAGGGCCTAGGGAAACTACTCGCTTCCCCTGACGTTATTCGGAGCGCAACGGAACGGGTACAGACTCCGCCGCTCACTGCAGCAGTGTGCTATATCGTTGTACACACACACACAGGATCGGTTACCGTGGCGGCGCTGCTGCTGTTGCTGCCGCTGTTTCTGCAGTAGTCGGCACTGGAACGGCATTGGCGACCGAGCCGCAATGTTGATCTGCGGTAGACCGTCGATGTGTGAAGGCCGGAGCCCTTCCGTACACATACAGAACGCTGTTGCCGATAACGCGGACACGAAGCCCTCCCAGGCGTCCCTGATTAACCCAGGGCCCTCCCATCGGGCTTACCCTCTCCCAGAAGCATCGCGTGTCCCTTTCTCCCGCAGCGGGAGGCATCCAGCTATCGGTGGGGCCCGATAGCCAATCAATGTTCGATCTTTGGCGCTTCGACCCTTCGGACGCTCGGCCTCGCGTCCGCGATCGAAGGGCCGGCGCGTCGCGGCTCCGCCCCCGGGGAAACAGCAGGCAGACCACGCAAAGGGATGCACCGCACTACGGCCGAATCGTACAGTTGCCGGGAGGGCCGATCGGTTCGACAGGGGCTGTTTGAACGTCACCAAGGAAAATGAGAGCTTCCGTTCATCGTATTGGCCAAATGGCGCCAACAGGTGGCTCCAATAGATGTCCCTACGTTTCCGGGCAGACTCTCAGCCAACAGTTAAAGTCCACGGTACTGAACGCGTCGTGTTACAGGTATACTGAGATCCTTCGGGTGTCCTCAATTGCGGCCCTCGAAGGAAAGCGCCATGTCTCCTCTGTCATTCCACCTCAACAGAGTTAGCAGTTTTACCAATTGTCGTGGACTGTTCGTCTGTCAATGAAATCCGATAATGGCTCTGTCTCGTGACTCCCACGCAATTGACGCAGCCAGTTCCACCACTGGCACAGAGTTGTTACTGTTGGCGTTGCCAGGTACGAACATGGGCAAGGTTGGCCGGCATCAAAGCCCCCCCCGTCCCCTCATTCTAGATCAACGTCCCGCTTTCTAAGTTCTCTCAGCGTTATATGAGTTACCCCAAGAAGAGCGGCCAATGAGCGGCTCTCATGGGTGGGCGTCCGTGGACCAAATCAGTCTAGTCCACCGCGAGGCCAAGCGCGAGTTGAGCAGGCGTCAGCTACTTTAAATAATCGACCACCGTTTCGACTTAACGGTCGATACGGCCTCAAGCCAGAAATCAGGGTAGGAAGATTGCCGCTCGTACAGCTCTCTTACGTTGTAGTAGATAGCCGTAGTAGTCGTAAACGCGACATTTCTCTCATCAGAAGCGCATTATGTCATTTTATTCAGGCGGTATGTGCACACGCCTACAGACAGACAGAGAGCGAGGCAAAGGCAATCCCATACCATCAAACCTATAGCATCGCTGTTCTCAATATATATATATATATATATATATCCATATCCATATTACGACGGGCGTATAGGAAGCTATAAAACATCGGGAGCTGTCGCTACGCTTCGTATCAAGCTCGATTTCCATCACGAGAAGAAACACCGCAAACAGTCGCCCGTCCGCCCTCGATCGAACGAAAAACGAAATGCGACGAACGCGAGTCAGGAGCCAGAGTGATCGTCCGAACTTCCAACTGAGATCAACACACAGACTGACTGACTGGCGACTTCTTTTGACAACTCAATTGTTGTTGAGCTGTCGACGCAAGTGGGAGCTGTCACTCGGTCGAGATCTCTCTGAGTTGGTATGTCATAGATGCCAAGACGAGAGACGTCGCAATTGGCAGAAATTCTATACGGAACGAGTTGGGTATTGTGTATCTGTTCAGGGAAAAATATTATAGCAATAACGAAAAAGCTCAATAATTATCAGCTGGGCTGAATTATTCAGAGGAACCCGACGTGTGGACGGGTTCCACCAACGTGATGTGTGGCCCACTGCTAATTCAAATAAAAAGCTTTGAACTAATATTTCAATTATTGTTGTTGATCTATATTTATATAAATATTTTAGATATTAAAAACTAATTACAAATTATGAAAGGGATATTAATTCTTACTTCTGTTTCCATTTCGACTACAACTACTAATATATTTTCCGGGCTGACCCACAGCCAACATTTAACGTCCACGGTGTAACTGCTTTCGGCAACTGCTACTACTGTTACTAATACAACTCCTTCAACATTGTCCATCATCAAAGCGCCACGAAAAGCTTGTGGTAGCCACGATGTTGCTGCTGCTGCTGCTGCTGTTGTTCTTGGTGATATATCACGCTCATGATGGCTCGCTCTTCTTGCAGTCTCCAGTGGCAGTAGAGCGATGGTCGTCGAGCTTCGAACGGCCAAAGACGAAGGCAAGCAAGTGACAACAATGCTCTGTTCGGCGCGACTGGGTGCTCCTGCGCAGCCGCCCCCTACTCTACGACAGTCAGCCCCACTCGGCTCTGTTGTTTCTGTTAGCTGTTGTTGCCGCTGCTGCTTTTGTTGATGACGTTTGTCACACACACATATACATCCACATACGCAGACGCTCGCACACACGCAGTCACACCGAGCAAAATTGAGTAGCGCGCCATCGAGGAGGGCAGGTTGTCGTCTGTCGTTGCCGAGAAGCTGCCGATGACGTCGCGGTCGCTGCCACCGACGCCGCTTGCCGGCCGGCCGGGCTGGCTTCATCAAAGCCCAGTAAGTAAGTAAATAACCTTTGTCGTCTTTCTGGGCGGTTGCGGTGATGCTTGCCGTGCGAAGGAAAGTATCCTACCGGTTGGTCGGTTGGTCAGCAAGCGACGAACGAAGGTGTTCAGTTCGTTTCGCCATCGTATCGAGATTTGTTCGCGCCGACGAACTCTGGTAAGTGGCCGTACTCGATGCCGAGATGGCCGCGGAGCTTGCGTGGCGATCGCCACTCAATGTTCAGCAGCAGCAGCAGCCGCAGAGAGGCGGCCGCGGCAGCGCGTTTCGGTTCAGTGTTTCGCGCTGAGACATGCTCACCCTGGTGGTGGTAGTCGGCCGACGCAGTGGTCACAGCTTGAACGGTTGCGACAAGAAGCCTATCAGCGAAATCCGAGCTGGGTGGAGAATTAGTATTGGCGACGGCGAAACGACGTCAAAATGAAGCTCGACAACGAGGCAACAGTGCAAAGGTCCCCAGAAATGAGATAGAGATCAATTGAAAAGGCATCGCGCATCAGCATTCAACCCCCATAGCCCGCGCCTATCGACGTCGACGGCAGCTATAAGCTGATGCGGCTGATGTCCGCCGCCCTAGGACGCTGTGGCGCATCGCAGGTACAATCAGCAATCATCCTACACCCGCTGGTTGACCGCTGATATTTTCGCGTTGTTTTGTCCAAAAACAGCACACGGACAACGAACTCCTACTCATAAATTAATCAATTAATTGAATAATGATGACAAAGTAGGAGGTATATTTTCAGTGCCAGCAGCAATATTAATAATAATAATAATAGTAATAAAACAATCAAATCCTGCATCGTACAATAGGTAACATATTAGCTACTTTATTGGAAAATAATCAAACGTCTCCCATTCACTGCACAGTTACACGCAATTTATTATCTTGCCCTCAGCCGGTCGAAAGGCCTAGGGAGCTACTGTCCGCCACAGTAGCTCTTCAACGCGTTCGTAGAACATCTCCCTACGGTTCGCCTTTGTTCGAATCGCTGGGTCGACTAGCTATAATACTGCCACCATCGAGGACCGAGCCACTCCTCATGTCTCCCCCAACTAATTCTGGTTGGCCGCTTACTGTTGGTCAGAACACGGCAAGGCAGCCTTCGGTTGCTTCCTGCATTCGAGAGGTCTACAAAAAAGCGACACACGCTCCCGCAGCGACCCTTCACTCTCCGACCCCAGATACTCTGTGCCATGTCTCATACGCCTCCTCTCCTGTCACAGACCGGCGACCGGCGATTTATTAAATTTGAAAGCCCCTCCCCACGCCACTGCCCTATGCATCCGCTGAAAGAACTACGGCCTCCTGCCCCGTATGGCCTGTATGGAGGTCTTCGTCCTATCCTTATCCAGCACTCCTTAGGATTCCTACGCTCTGGATGCGCAGAGAATCGCGAGCGCCGCCACTGGACGAGACCGCCCTGCCTATGAGGTCTTCACGAGCGGCGAGACCACCGCCGTCAGCCACCCTTCTAGAACTGAAGCCTACGAACACACAACACGATGGTGCTTGCCATCGCCGTCGCGGGGCATTTCCAACTCTCGTCGACTCGCAATCAGCTCGGCTCGGGCGTGCTGCTGTCCCGTCATCGTTGAACGGCGGCTGATTCGTTTTTTCCCTTAACGCCTGCCTCGTGCCTGATGCCCGGCTCAGCTCACGACCAGGCTATACATCGGCGTCTATTGGAATTGAAAGAATGCCTTCCTTGCTTCACCATACGTCTTCAATGGCTCGCCCCCTCGCCGTCGTCCCTCAATCTCCTCAAGCCCCTGGCCGATAATAATATTAAACACTTTTTGCATGTCTTGCGTCGACGGCGGCAACTTCACCTACAGCCAGCGGCCTATACAGCCGGGAGCGCAAATGCTGTTTGTGTGCGTTCAGCGTGCGGGTGTCGCACGGGACGGACTTCACAGGGGGCGTCAAGCATCGCCCTAGCCCCAGTCATACATGGAGACGGATCGGTGAGCGAGTTAGCGGGCTTCGATTGACCGATCAGAGACTCTAATGCTGAGGGGGACAACATAAGGAATAAAGCCAGATGTAGTCTCCGTAGTAATACACACCTATAGGCAGTGTTTCCATTACAATTCACGAGGAATGCAACAACCTCTGCCGGGCGAGCAGCTCGACGATCGATAGCTGCAGCACAATACCGCTCTCTCTCTCTCTCTCTCCCTCTCACACAAGCAACTTGCCAGCACTCGATGTCATTTGAGCGATGCGTGTGGCAAGGCAAGATACCAGATGTCGACTTGAGAGCCGATTATCAAGTCGATTCCCCTTACCTAGTAATTCGTAGACATGTATGGTTCAGAGGCATGCCGGTGCTCGCTGTTCGAATCTCGGCCGGCAGGCTTCAATGCAATTCGTCTTTGTTTTTCCTAATTTATAATAGCTATCGTCGACAACGGATCAATAATCTCCGCCATTCAGGCTATTAGCGAGAGCGGTCCAACCCCGACTATTGCGCACGATGCCCGTAGCACAATTTTGCTATGATCCTTCCCTCCTCTCCCGCCTACGCTTCTCATCGTTTTAAATGATCTTGTTGTGCCCTCAAAGCGCTCCTCGGCGTCGTTTTCTGTGTATCGACCAGTGTCTAGCGTCTTCGCTGCCAAAGCCATCATACGTATTGGACGGAGGGAGCATGTGCCGGCCCGTCCGCCCGAAGGGTTCGGCGGCGGCAGCGGCGGTTACGTTGATTGTTAATTGCCGATAATCGCTAAACAGAGCTGAGCAGGGTTTGATTCAGTGCGGCGTAACGTATCGTTCGCTGCAGTCTACATCGGCAGCGTATCGGCAGGTACACACAGCATACACGCATTGCTTGCAAGTGTGTATACATACGTATCTGTGGTGTGTATATATATATATATATATATATATATATATACATAAATGAGTGTTTCTATTTGGGGGCTGTGTACGGCTATGTAGCGATCAGATTGAGCGGCAGATCGTTCGACTTTGCCGTCGAAGCAAAGCGACGGCAGCGCATGGCAGGAAAGAAGTGCTGATGCTGCTGCTGCCGGCGCCGCCGCCGCCGCCACAGCAGCAGCAGCTCAGACTGTTGCCGTCTGAGCAGGGCGCACCCTGCCCCGACTTACCTCCCGTACGCCGCCATCGCCGTCCGAGTCACGAAGTGGCTTGACCTCGCCGCCACCGCACTCGACCGCTATGACTATTACTACTACTACTACTACTACTATTCACTAGTTCTATCTATCGTCTGTATGTATCCGCTACACTTCTCTCTACGTCAAAAACGAATAGGCCAGAATGACGCAGGGAGAAGCAAATGGCGAGCATTGGACGAGAAATAAATATATATATATATATATAAATATATATAGACAGAGAGAGAGAGAGAGAGAGACAAGACACCGTCAATTGACTGACTGCTTGATGTCTGCCCGATGGCTTTGGAATACGCGCGTTCGCTTATACATATACATATTGCAAATACGTTATTATTATTATTATTATTACGTACTATCCGTAAGACGCATGCCGTGTAACGCTTGCCCAGAGAACTCCAGAAGCAAAACAAAGGACGCTCTCGTGTTTCTTTGCGGCGGAGACGCTCTCGTTCAATATATATATATACATATATATATATAATACTCACAGATCGCTTCAGACATGAAACGGACATCGAGGACATGAATGTCAAAGGGAGGCGACGGGGAGCTTGACATCACCCGGAAGAGGTAAAAGAGGAAGAGAGATAAACAAAACTAGACAGAGAGCATACACGCATGATGTGTAAATATATATATATATATATATATTTAGTATATATATTTACATCTGTGCATGCAGCAACTGCATACGCACAGACGCAGGCAACAAGTTATGGTGCACACAGACCCAGCCAGGGCATTAGCACCATCCTAGTCATTCGCTGCGACCGTGCACCGCTTCGCGGGAGTACTCATTGTCATGCTCGTGGACCTGGTGGCGTGGCCGCGCCCGAAGAGTAGCGTACGCCATCATCGTCCGACGCCTAATCCGTTCCCTGTCGGTGGGGGCGGCAGCCGAACGACTTGTTGTGACTACCCACCCGCTCGTTGTGGTAGCACCAGCAGCAGCAGCCGCAGGAGGACACAGTTGTTGTTGTATTATATTAGTAGTGCTAGCGAGTGCTAATAACTGCACGAGTGGCTAAACGCACCGGCAAAGTGGGCTTCGCCCGCACTCGGAGCAGGGAGCGGAATTTCTCTTTTTGGCCACAAATTACATTAAAATACAGTGAGCAACCGAACACGAAGAAGAAAAGGAAGAGGTCGTTATTGAACAGAAACGATGGATCGTTCCACCATCGAACATCGGCGAGCATCACTGAGTCGAGTCGAGACAACGTCGGCGGCGGCGTCGGGCGTTCAGTTGGAGTCGATCGAAAAGCGATTCCCTGTTCGTGGCCGCCACGATTTCTCTCCACCCATGCCCCGTGCACAGCCCGCCGAAGATTCGATGCTTCGCGCAGACAAGCGAATATTAGATATATACACACATATATATATATATATATATATATGTGAGGGTGTGTGTGTGTGCGTATGATCCTATTAAGGCTCAGGTAGTAGTCGTATGTTGAACCAGTCTTGGTGCGCGCCATATGTTATTGCTTATGCTGATATTGTGTTTCGGTGATTTCTCTTCCATGTCCTTTTTAGGTGCTCGGATATTTCGCTAATGATTTTGCATCATTTGAGACGAGAGGAAAGAGAGAGTGAGAGAGAGAGACAGTCAGCCGGGGCAAGCATTTACCAAACGCCGTTTAAGTGGGAGGCTGCAAAAGGATCATCCCTGCGGCAATTGTACAAATTACTAGCCTAGTATGGCCAATATATCATATATAATATCTAATCGTCTATGATATGGCGTCACAGTTGATATCTCTTGATGTGGTGATCTCTCTATGCCACTGATCGTATCGACGATTGTTGGTAGTGACCCTCCGGTGGTTGCAGGGACCTTAAAGGGATCTTCAGGTCCACGGCGAAGCGGCGATTGGATTGGCAGACGGCAAGCAAATGAGTAATGGATGCTGTATGATAGAACACGCTGATTAGCACACAAATTTAGAAACGATCAAGTATCGACGAAGTTCTTTATTGGCGTAACCGGGCCCGCAATATCAATCTGTATATTTATCGTCTGTATCAGACGAATAGATATGACTCGTATTGATCAACTTGTGTATTCGCCGGCGGGGCACGCTATTGTGAGTACGCGACCCCGACCCCCCCCCAGTTATCTGTGTTTGACGACATTGTCTCCTTCCATTAAGCTTTTGCGTCTGGGCACAATTACTTGCGAACCCTGGGGTGACAACGCGTGTTAACTGTCGCTCCGCCCAGAGACAAACATATGCTGCCGGACACAATCTGGACAGTCATGGGACGTCTGTTAGGAAGCACAATTCAGGCTTGTTGTTTAGTTCGATAGCCATTTGCGACCACTTCGTAGATCGACAGTTCACTTCTGGGGTGAGCAGGTCCGGCTCCTCTATCCCTCTCTCGCTCGGGGTTCAGATTAATTCGGTACGTCCGGTCGGTCCAATCCTACGATGGCGCGAGCACAGAAGACGCTGCTGTTGTTGCCATGCCTTCCGCGGTTCGGCCGGTGCTTCGCCATACGCCGCAACCAATTCTGTTACAGCGTCATGTTTGGGATGGGACCCAGCGTTCGAGAGGAGCGCTGCGAAGCCGTCGTTTGGGTGCGTGGGAGCCAAGGGAGGATCCTGATTAACGGCAGTGCCCTAATAGAATCCAAATCGGTTGTTCGTCAAACAGGCAAGCAAGTAAGTGAGCGCGCGAGAGTGTGTGTGAGAGAGAGAGAGAGAGCGAACCACTGACGCGATGCCACTGGGATCGGACGAACTCCTTAGAACGGGACGTCGCGGGCGGCTGGAGAGAGAGAGATTGAGAGAGAAACGCAAGAGAGGACTGTACCAAGAAGGAACGAAATGGTCCTTCGCCTCCTGACATCAACCGCTAAATGAGAACCGCTGCCGCAGCATGCACAGCTCGATGGTCGATGGTCCCACAGCATAGCCATGTTTCTGTCGCTCATCTGAACACGAGGGATTGGCAATTTCCCTTCACTTCATCGTGTTTGGCAACAGCATGCGACGACTGCGCGCGTGCTGAGCAGCGGAGGCAACAACGGCAGTGACGACAGGCAGCGACTCCGGCTACAAATCGATAGATTTCCTTTTATATGTACTCTCAAATACAACACCACAAGCTCTTATTATAGAGAAACATCGTATATAATAATAATGATAATCGTAATTATTTAATTGTGTAAAAATAACTATTGCAAGCTGGTGATAGCTGTGACGGAGGGTACGATTTACCTGCAACTGATTATACTAACTGTAATTGCAATTAGTAAACCCCATTTGTCGATATTTCATACGGAGTCATTCAAACGTTCGAGTCGGATCCTGAATCCAATTTATCCTTCATCGCTGGCTGGTCCAAAATCTCAAATCTGTTCGCTTGCACTGTATCGTCGTCCATCCAGATATTCCACAATTTTCAGATGACAACCAGCTCTACCTGTGACGTCGACGTACATCGACGAGATCCATACTACAATATACCGTCCCGGTACCGAAGATGAGAGTTAAACCCCTACCGCCGCCTCGCGTTCGTGCCGCTGTTGTCGGTCGGCTGGCTCACGTTGCCTCATTCATCAAGCGATGCCTATCTCTTATTTCTTCTTCTTTGTTCAAACGCCGGTGCGGCTCGGCACGGCGTAACGCAACGCAACAAACAGAATCCAACCCGAAATATAGCATGGTCACTCCGAGCTGGCTTGCCCTAACGGATGACAGGCGAGGAGAGCGAGCTCGCTCGGTCGGTCGGCCAACACGACGAATGGCGGCAGCAGCAGCAGCAACATTCGAATGAGCTGCCAACCGACCGTCCAATAACCAGATAGCCAGATAGATGCAGTTTATAGAGAAATACCTATATCACTTCATAGCGAAAGCAGCTGACCGATGCCACGAGCCCGGTGCCATCTATTTTGATTGTTGTTGGTCATGCTGTTGTTGTTGTTGTTGTTGCTGCTACTTCTACGATGTTAAAATGGTATCATTCCGCTGACTCGGCGGCGAACATTATTGGCGGCAACGGCAACTTCTGATCTCCGCTTTGGACCATAGAAAATGACCAGCAAGCGTTGAGACAACAGCAGCAGCAGCAGCAGCCGCCGCAGCAGCAGCAACATCATCGTCATCATCATTCGTCGATCGCCGAATCTCGTCCGCTATATGGCATATCTATATAGCCTGGCGCTGTTCGCACCTTCGGTGAACCCAACAGTGAAACAAGAGGAGGAAGACGCGAAGGGATTCGACATCGACGAAAGACAGAGGCGAAATATCAAATAAAATCTCTCATCATCATCATCGTCGCGAAAAAGAATACGAACGATAAAATGTCGTTATTTCGCCTTTCGTTGTTGTTGTCGTTGTTGTTGCTGTTGTTGTTGTCTTTGTCGCTGTTGTCGTTGTTGTTGTTGTCTCAACATCGCCGAAGAGGTTCCATAGTTCGTCGACAACAGGAACGATGGCTTGTTGACGAAGGAGATCTGTCGGTCCGACACGAGTCAGCAGGGCTGGACGTCGACGACAACGACGACAGCGCCAAATCGAAAAAGACAATGCCGTTGACTCTTCAAGCGTTCAAACGTTTCGAGGAGCGGTACGTGTACCGGGTCAAACTCGCGGCAGAGTCGGCTTCGACTGACCGGCGTGAAGAGCCGACCACCTCGAGAACTACTACCCTGCTCAAGACATTGTCATCCAATGTTGTCCGCCTGTCTCAGTTTCATCTGCAGCAGCAGCAGCGGCGGCGGCGTCGGGCTCGAAAATGATCCATCATTTATACGATAGTCGTCCACCTCGACTCGCCGAGTGGGCCACTCACCACTCAAATTGTTGATCACCACTATCGGCGTAGGCAGTCGAAAGAGGCGGCGGCTGCTGCTGCGGCGGTATTCACACCACCGCACAGATACTTATCGCTCTCGATATTACGGGCGCTCGATACTCGGCGAGACCGATAACGGCGCAGCATTGTCATCCTGCGCCATTCATATTGCTGCCAGTCAACAGATCGCTAACATTGCGACCGCGCGCAAACACGTACACGAAGTCGAAGTGTTATATTATAGATAATCGAAGACAGAAATGCAGACAGCAATGTGGGACGATCGAGTCAAAAGCGATATACCTGTCTGCCTACCTATATATATATATATATATATATACATCATGGATATAGTTTTTTGGCAGGAAAAAACAAACGTACCTATATATATATATGTGCGTGTAGAAATATAATGCGGTGCTATCATCCGGTCCGTGTTACATTGTGCCCGCTTTCACCTTATTGTGTCAAATTTCGCCACCACTACTACGCCCGCCGCCACGGACGAAGCAATGGCCATTTTCAAATGGCCAAATTCATTTGCTGTCCATTGTATATATGTGGCAGGCAGGTCTCGTTCGACCGAGGTGCATCCGACGCATGGATGAGTCGGTGAAGCCGCCGCGGGCGAGCTAGAGCCTACCGGCAGTCGGCAAATGAGCCGCAATTGAGTGATTGTTCGTCCGACCGAGTTGAATCTCCACGTATATATCTATTCACTCGGTATGTCGGGATGCTACAGCTTCGACGAGCAGCTTCGGTAAAGATAACTGCTGTGCGAGTGATTCGTACGGCCGCCACGGTTATTGCGGAACGCACCACCGCCACCACTGTAGGCGTCAGCACCCACCAACAGCAGACAAAGGCGCAACGCGAAATGAATAAGATACGAAAAACATATCCCTATCTGATGTATCGGAAATCTTACGGAACTGAGATGAGATGATTGCAGATTTTGACGAGCCACGAGAACTTCTGTAGGAGAAGATCGTGGTACTTTCCTCGGATATAGGTGATAGCAGCCCATTGGAGAAGGGCATGCAAGTTCAACAAGCTATGAGAACAAGTTTTTGTCAGCTGGTTTTAGTGTACAAGCTTGTTTTTTTTTAACTGCATGTATGTAAAGGGGAAATGAGATCTAATGTTTGAGAAGTACACAATCTATCTAAGAGATCAACAATCCCAGGGTTGAATCTCGTCCCGGGAGAGAATAGACACCCTCCGCGGTATATAAAAAGGAACGAATCGTGTCTCAATTAGTTTCATGCATCCAGCGGCTGAGTGAGACCCATGAAACGGTTCATCTCGGTTACCGTCTCGTGCTGTGCGCCGCTATCCACTCTGCACGGAGTAAGATCGGCTTCCGCCGGCGACAGTTTTCAGAGTTTGACAATGAGAGCGTCGGACAGTAACAAGTTAGATCATGTCCGCGTATCAACGTTCAAGATGGCTGGGTAACACCTGTATGAGGTCGACGACTGGCAAGCGAATGTCTCAAGCATAAACTGGCAAATCCGGCCAGGCCCCGGTCCAGCCAGCAGACCATCAGCTAGACAAAACGACAGGCAAGTGCTGCTAAGCGTTAAGCGCTCAGACAACCAGGACAGCAGAGTGGCCATTACCTGACGCTGGTGCGATGCTATTTGCCTGCGCGTGCCTTATCTTTCCACGCGGACTCTGGCCTCGCCCTCGGTGCCTAGAGCGAAGAAGCGGTCGTTTTTCTGGGAAAACCGCAATGGCAAAGGGGTTTTACCCCACGAGACGCTGTGTGAAATAAAGGGACCTGATACTTGAGCGTCTGCAGGAGCTACCACTAGCTTCCCACCTCTGAGCTCCAGTTGCTCTTGCACTCGATTTGTGGTTCTGCACCCATCACGGCGGATGCCGTCTACTGCACATGTGGTGTTTTGTCGATCGTCGCCGATACTGTGCACGGTTACGTCACTAAGCAATCGTACTATACTATATACTGCTAGCGCTCTGTTACCGTCCCTGTTGTATAGAGGGCATCTGCACGTGTCTATCCTTATCGGTAGCAATTGCCTACCGCAATGGCCAGTGCGTGCTAACTCCTCGTCTGATCGACAAGTCATCCATAAACTTAGTCAGTGTGCCAGCGATTGAGTCGAAATGGGTGAGGTCGTCAAGCCAAAGGCCAAAACACAAAACACAGTTCTCTTGGCACACACAGACGCTCACAATGGATGCGGTAATTGTACGTTGCAATACCAGCAGCGAGAGCAGCAGCAGCAGCCATAAGCAACTGCAACCGTTTGCAACTGCAGGCTGTACCAGAGCCACTACCACCGCCACCATAGGAGCGGACAGACGCTGCCGCTACTGCCATCACAGCAGCAGCAGCAGCAGCAGACAAGCCGAGTAGTCAATGCGTTCTGTTTACCACTCTAAGGTCTGCCCAACTGACACCGAGGTCGATCCGCCGGGTGGGCAGCCGGCCGGCCGACCGACCGAGCGACCCGCAAGTGAAATCGAGTTATAACCCCTTTCGCGCGACGCGCGTTCACTCTTGGTTCAATCTCTCTCTCGCAAAGCGCTCCCCCCTCTCTCTCTCTCTCTCTCGATATTCGCCTGCGCATCGCTCTGCTGCGCCGCGCTTCTGCAATGCTGCAACCTCTCATCAGCCGCATCCTTCGCCGAGAGAGCTGCACCAGCGTTCGGTGTTGCTGCTGTTGTTGTTCACTACTGCAGCAGCAGCAGTAGCAGCTGCATACAGCCTTCATTGGGGCTTGCATCCATCGCCACTGCACACAATGGGAGCCGAGCGCGCACGCCGACGAGTCGACGGATGCAGGCGTCTTCTCTGAGTCACCCATTAATACATGTTGTAATAAGAGCGGTCGGTAGCAGCGGCAGAATGAAAGAACAGAGCGAGGCTAGTCAATGTGTCTCGGCGTCGACGCTGCACCGGCAGTTGCTGAGTTTTCCGGCCGGGGCGGGCGTAATCGCGACGGGGACACTCCGACGTCCATCGGCCATACGAACAGAAAGTCCTACTGATTATGATCGGGAATCACGCGGCGAACGGACACCGCAGCTATGGCCTGCTCGCTGTCGCAGTAAATAAACACCACCCGGCCGAAAGGCTCACCGCTGGCAGCGCGAGCTAACGAGCATATTTGCAAATTGTCTAAAGACCAAGCCAGAATGGTGATACCCAAAGGAAGCAAACGGTGAAAGCGAGGCAACCAGGGGGGGGGGCATAATTTGAGTCAAGCAGAATCTCACGAAAAGTTATAAAATTACGCTCTGTACGCCTCTTACTGTGGAACAATTGCAAATCTAGTACTGTCGATCGAACCGTTCGCACAGCTGCCGGCCTCCCAGAATCGTTCGACAGGCAGCAACAGCCGGGTGCTTTAATAACAGCGGTCGGGCCAGTCGACGGCACCCGACGGAGAGAACATTCGCCAAATTTCACGGTTCGCCGGACGCCTTCAGTCTGCTAACAAATAAAAAAACATACACGAAAGTCAGACGAGGAACTGAGAGAGACCTCACGGAGGCCGAAGGTGGCCGGTGGTTTTGGCTTGCCGCGCCGTCAGCAGGAACGCAATTGGCAGCGCTTCTGCGGCCGACAACTTCAGCGTCGGCAACTTGTTCGCCGGTAGCGGGCGGAGGCAGCGGAACTTGGTCATCGACGCGGCGGCGGTGGCGGCGACGGCGGTGGCAGCGCTCATGTCTTCAACAGAAGTATCACAACTGCGGGTGCCTACCGATCTATGCGTTTGATAGTAATTATATCTGATATGATTTCCTGCATACGCAAAGAAACTGGAGAAATTTTGTATGCAATATTAATAATGATAGTGGCGGTGAATCCTAATGCCACCAATCCAGTAACTATTTTATTCTTACTACTATGTACTGTTATATTATTATTATTACTAGAATATTATTATTATTATTATTATTATCATCAATCGACACCGGCATACTTAGCAGTTTAACTGCTGATCAAAAGTAATGTCCGTCGCGCAAATATCGCTGTGCCCAGTCAATCTGTAGCCTATAGAGCGATAGCCTTCGCTGGCGAAAAGCGAGTAATATGAGATCATGTCCTAGATCTGCCAGCCAAGCGGGTCCGGTTGTAAAATAATGACCAAAAGCTAAACTACATGAAAAAAAATAGCTGGATTTCAAGTTTCCAAAGTATTCACTAGCCGCATTATTTCTGGCCATCTGCCAAGCTAAGCTCCTTTTATTTCTGCTTTTCGTGTGGATAATTATATATATATATATATATATATGAAGTATCCAGAGTAACTTGTAACTTATGATTTCTAAAATTGCACCCAATGGTTCGTAGTTCTGGGGGTAGTAGTAGTAGTAGTGCCAGTAATTAGTTCTTGATTAGTAGTTCGGTTCGATCGGAACACAGATGTCTAAATAAAGCTAAAGTTTCAGTTGGGTTTCGATTAACCAGCATAACAGTGTTACACACTCCGATCCCTTTTAGCCGTTCCATGGTAAGCGGAACGCCGGATCATCGAAAGAAAAATCCACGGACTGGTCAGGTAGAGTGCTGGGTGTCCCTCAGTTGAGCTGCTTCGGACGAACAAGGTGTACCCCAACAGCACTGGCCGATGATTCTGAACGGCCACAGGATAACGATGAAGCGGCGGCAACAACAACAACAACAATAATAGCAACAATAACAACAACATATTGATTCATCAACAACAACAGCAGCAGCCGCAGCCACGCGAACAACGACAAGCAGGCAACGAGCCGCATGCATTTCGATGTATTAGTAGTGACCGACGCCGGACGACAGCACGGGCAGCGATATTTAGTCGAAGAGTAGTACCATCGCTATTTTTTCTACTTCGTCAGTGGCGGGTGGATTCGGTGATTTTGAATTTGTTCGCCAAGCCCAAGATGACCCCAAGATGAATGCACCGGAATATCATCGTCAGCGCGTCATGGCTGCGCCGAGCTGTTCGGGGCGAGTTCACGGGCCCGTATCTATCGGCCTACCATAGGGCGTTGGGTATGTTGCTGGCAAGCGCCGCAATATACGTTCGACATCGCAGCCTCACAGCGGCAGCAAATCGTCACAGAATCGGACGCTGGCCGCGGGTCGTTCTACCAGCAAAACAATCCGATCCCATCAATAGTGATCGTAGTGGAGAATCTCAGATGATCATTTTATCGGGTATGTACTACGATGAGCAACGTGTAGCGCACACCCTGTCGGACGCAGCCGGATATACCATGGTGTATATATATATATATATATATATGCAATAATGGGCACATATCAAAATCGCAAACACGGATTACGAATAGCATTAATATACCTTGAATGACTAAATGTTTTCAACAAGCGAATACATGAGTCTAATTCGTGGGTCTAGTCAATGGAAAGCTTCGTAAGATGGGCTAGTTGTCAGCAAGGTAATCACAGAGAGTCTGAGCCAGAAATGAAAAGTCGTCTCTCTCTGTCTTTGGACCTTTTGACGGAGCTGATATACCCACGGTGGAAGAGATCCGCCGTTCTGTGTTTGTCCGTAACAACGAGCGTGGTCGATGCAAAACGATCAATGGTCGACGTTTGTGGCGTACGCCGTGCAGCTATTGATCTCAAAAACTAGAGAGCGCGTATATCATATATATGTATGGGTCCAAATGTGCGATATGCACTTATTTGATATACGAATGTATACTTACCTCCTGGTGTCTGCAAGCGAGAATAGCTCTCTGGCCACTATTGACGCATAAGTAGATATCATCGTATATTGGCGAGTGCTGCGCTTACACGCTATCCAAGTACTGTTCAACCTCCTCAATGTCAGTGGTCTATGCTCAGGGCTCAGTTAATGCTCGGGGCATCGAGACAGCCCTGGGACATTTGGGACCTCGGCTACGAGGCAATGGGTGCCTTATATTGCACACTGAAATGTGTATGGCCCGTCTCAGTGGTGTGTTCATCTGCCAACGATACGTCGGACAGAAGCGGCGGCGCGTTCGCTTGAAATGGCCTTCGAAAGACTTTTGACGGAAATCAAATGTCGATTGAGGGTTGGGGAAATTCTTTCGTCCACAAAAGATCTTTCATGACGATGAGAGACTGACGTAGGGGGGGGGCCCATTGAACCCTGCGAGCGCCGTGGTAGCCACCGCCGTAGACAAGCGAAGGGGACCAAGCAGGCAGGACGAGGGTGGGCCTTTTAAACGGCTCGCGCTACCCAACCAACCAAACGAATGTAGGCGAGCGAGAGAGCGAGACAGAGAGTCATGTGCCACAGTTCTCAAGGGGTTGCTGCTGATAAAGCTTGCTCTATACGCGAGTGTACGAATATACGAGCAGCCCTCGCTGAATAAGGCTCACTTCGAATCCATATACGACGTGGACAAACAATGCCAACACCGCAAATACGATCTATTGATGGCGTAACGGAGCACCTCTCTCGGCAGGGGTTATGTGCAGTGACCCGAGCGATTATGGTTGCCCCATCGTTGTATGCCGGAGAAGTCATATGGTGATCACTATTTTTATTATTATTATTATCATTATTTATAATGTGCACAAAACAAGTTTCCCCTGAAACTTTACCGCGTGAAAATGTCTAGCAGTGACAGGGTCATCGACGTCGATTGCGTTCTGTATAGAATAATGAGTAACTGTTCTGTCTATGCATCTTTCAGTGATAATCTCATGTACCTAAATTTCGGGGGTTTTTTTGTCGATACGAAGTTTTAGTAAAGTTGCCGTCCTCATTTAGTAGGAATAGTTTTGATGCCGTTTGCTTATGACGCAGCTACTGCGAGATAGAGATAGGATGTGGAGGGGGTCACCTGACATGGCAGTTACCAGTGCGTCAACAATCTCTCAAATGCTCTTACACACTCCCTCGAGAGTCAATAGACATCGGGAGATATTCGGACGTTCGTCCGGTCCGGGTGACTTCGCTGGTCTAGCCGGAAGCACCACTGGTCAGACGTATCGCATGCATCGAAATGAAGAAGTCAGGCTAAAGAAGTCCAGTTTGTCTGTGGTATCATCGCCATCTCTCGATGCCGATCTCTCTGTCGATGCCATGGCATTGAGCCGATGCCAGCCCCCGAAATTCTCGTGAGTAATGATGGGTTCTTTCAGCATCGTCGTCACATGCTAGATAATATTTCACCCTCCGAGCGATCTCTGCCTCAATCGCCGATCATCGGGACAGGCTATAGGTGGCTACTTCGCCTCGTTCAACCCCATCGTCCCGCATCGCACTAGCTGCTCTCCTTCCTCTGATCCACCTCCCGTTACTCCAGTTGCTGGAGGACGGCCCCTGTCTACCCTTGGCATCGTCGCCCCAATCGTCCGATCCCCGTAAGCGCCCCAACCCGCCCCCCCGCCGAACGCTCTCCCCAACCCAATCTCCCTCTAGCAAACACTGCCCGTTAGCACATGCAAACACATACAACATCGTGCTTGATGCACGCATACAGACAAACCAAGCAGCGTAAGCAGCGGCAGCATCTTAGGCTTGGATGAAGCGCGAGCGGTCGCACTTTCCTGCTTTCGTTTCGCCATACGATGCCTCACGATGGCACACCAATGGTAAAATGTCATTGGGCACCAGAGCCCCAGCCTCCTCCTCCTCCTCCTCCGCCGCCTATGCAGCCGCCACTGCCGCCGACCCGGCCGCCGTTGCATCAATAGCAGCGTGACACCCCTCATTTGATGGCAGTCCCCAGCTTTCTCAACCTCTCTACCCCTTTGGTTTGTTCGTGTACCACGTCGCTGCTGCTACTTCGCTTTTTGGTTCTCTGGTTCGCTCGTGGTTGTCCTGTTGTTGTGTGACACATAGCCGATGGGTCGACCACCCAATGCTACCCAGCAGTCGCACATCGCGCAACCTCAAGCGCCATGCGGAGTCATAGCACTAGAAGCATTTTCCTACGCTTGGCTCCGTCCTCCGTCTCCTCGTAGTGTTTCTTTCTACCCGATACACATTGCTTTCTCTCCCTCCACCTCCTTACCGCCTCCATCAGCAGCGGTAGACAGTGTTGGTAATCGTGGCCGTCGAGGCAACACTCTGTAACGCTGTATCAGCTAGGCTCAGCGGCCTTCTTGCGTAGCACCTCCGGCTGCGACTACACTACAACGATATACACACCGTCCCGCAGCCACTCGCAGCAGCAGCGGCAGCAGCAGCAGCAGCATTCGGCATCAACATCAACGGTTGCTGCTGCTGCTGCTGTTGGTTGCATTGCAGCCAACTAGCAAGTAAGCAAAGTGGGAGATAGAGAGAGAGAGAGATACAGCTTGAAGGACGGAGTACGACGACGACGAGCGAAAGGCGAGCATCTCTTTTTGCTGCTGGAGATCTTCGACTGATGTGGTTGTCGATCCGGCGGCGACGCCGGATCGCTCATGCTCTGCCATCGCGGCGAGTTGCTCCAGCTAGCCACCGAGCAGGGTACAACCAGCTACCAAGCTAGCAAACTTCCTTCGCATTCATCTGTGCCAGTCGGCGCTTCGATTGCGCTCCAAATGCTTCTCTTCCACAACCTCCGCAGTTGTTCCCCTGGCGCCCCTCTCGCCGCTCGCTCCCGTCTCTCATTCGCCCTCCCTCTCGCTGTATTTCTTTAACTCTCAATCTCACGAATTCGCTTTTTCTATCCGCCTCTCGCCTTCTCTCTCTCGCTCTCCCCATATATATATATATATATATATATATATATGTATGTATCTGTCCCTCGCGAACGCACTCTCACTTGTGCACCCTTTATTTCTCTTGGTTCGACGACTGCGTCCTTCGTGGTGCGCACCCGCTAAAGACCGACGCGTGATCCGCGATCCGGTCGACACTGCGGCTAACGCAACGCGCAACGCCTGCTATTCACTCACTCACTGACTGACTGAGACTATGAACGAGTAACCCTTCCTTTGCTGGCTGACATTGCCACATTACGATACAAGAGCTACAACGGAGGACAACGACAACAGTAGCAACAGCAGCAGTAAAACAACAACAGCGACACTCGTTGGACACGAGTCCATGTTGAGATCACTGTAGGAGAGATTTGCAAAGAGGTCTAGTGGTGATACGAATATAATACCACATCAAAAACTGGGATATCACTGCTATTCATGCTGCTCAACTGCTTCATCATTATTGTTCGTTACGACATGGCCATAGATGATGGATAATACGTTTGTTTTACAGACATATAATATATCATACCTATAGGTATATGTATATATATATATATATATATACACAATAAAATGATGGAGGCTACCAGAATTCGGCTTCTATTCCTGTTTCGTTGCTCTATCGTACGTCTCGTCGACGGTTGACGTCTCATCTGTGCAGCCTACATAGACGTCGTACAGCGTAGATTGTCGCCCCGCCTCGAATCGCGGATCGTAGTATTTATTGTAGGTACACGTACCCTATGGCGTTCAGCAGTGATCCAGTCATGACGATGATTGCGTCCACCGGCACCGCTACCACCACCTCCAGCTGTTGACACCTGACACCTGACAGAGAGCGTCAGCAGCCAGCGACATCGGCTGTGTGCATCGTCTATTCGGACCGATGTCAAGGGGCGATGCCTCCCTCAAAGCCGTCATCGCATCGCGTCACATCGATTCGCAGCCGGTTCGCCATCACTACCACTACTACCATTACAGGCGTGTGATATCGTAAGGCCGACGACGGTCCGCCTCGCCCAACAGCAGCAGCAGCAGCAGCAGCAGTTGTTGTTGCTGTAGCAGCAACAACAGTACTTCTACTATTATTACTATTACTACGATTCGCCGTCGTATAGGGTCGTTATGGCATGGACGCAGCCGAGAGTCCAGTCACTATTCGTCGCGGAACGGTGTCCGCAGGAGTCATCGCCGAACTGCGTTCGGCTGCTGCTGCTGCTGCTGGAGTGTCCCCTGTTGCTGTTTCTCTCGGCTGCTGCGGCCATTCATTTGTTTGCAGCCAGTTCCACCCATTCTTCTCACCGTCATCTCGTTTTACGAAATGAAACGAAAAAAAAAACGCGTTTCGATGGATGGCGTATTCTGCTGGGTGACTTTATGGCCAGCCATGTCATCTATCCAGCCGCGTTGGGTCTAGCCGTCGATTGCTGCTGCCATGATCGATTCGATGACAGCAGCGGGGAGGACAGACAGCAAGCGGCGGTCAAGATGGTACAGATTGAGAAAGAGAGAGAGAGAGAGAGAAACACGTAAAGAGAGAGGATCTCCATTTGTTAACTGCGAAGCGGTTCCAGTGTATAGTACAGATATTGTACTGTAGCGCTATCTGTAGACTCGTGCACTTGGTCTATTCGAGTTATCTTGGCACATGTGCACCGAGCTGCTTCTCTCAATACTATATCATCGATACTAAGTAGCAACCCAGAGGAACTGGCTCTCTCTCTCTCTATCTTTCGAAGCGACTGTAATGGTCCTCATCAGCGTTCTCTCACGCCTCCCTTTCGCTGTTACTGTATAGAACTAATAGCAGTAGCAGATAGTTGTTTGTCAGCAACGGTCTATTCATTTCTCCTGAAGCTGTTCAATCGAATGGCCAGTTCGGTGTGGCATTTCTCCTTGTTGCTGGCGCTGTTGTTGTTGAGGTTGTTGTTGTTGTTGTTGTTGCTGTCGTCGACATGGTAGAGCCGCCTTGCCAATAGTTGCGTGCTTTTCTAGGGGAATAAATGATGACCATCAGCTTGACAGGAGGCAGCAAACAGTTGCAATCCCCTCTCCCTAACTGGCCGCGACTGAGGAAATTTGGCATGACCATGTCGACGAAGGGAATTCGATCCGCGCTTTGCATCGAGTTGCACCCATCGTGGCGCGTTCAGATGACAGACAGCAGCATTGTATTGTATAGAGTGTAATAGCGCAGACGAGGTGGGCCCTAGGCGTTGCTTGGTGGCGGCGGCGGCGGTTGTTGGCGTCTTGCGAACTCTAAGCACGATCCGACTACATATGTTCCGATCTGTTCCTTCGTCTCTCCTCGTTCCCCCCTATTGGTCCCCCCCGTTGAACAGAGTCCTGTCCTCAACAGAACCTTTTCTACCTCCTCGTCCGGAAAGAGGGCGGTCAGGCTGGGATCGGGACCGCGGACCGAACCTTGTCGTACTCATGTTCGTCCGTCGAAAAGCGCCAACCCTCATTTTCCCCAGCCCCTTCGGTCTCGTGGCAGTCACCACCGCTCTTCGGATGGATGGGTACCCTCGACACGGCAGGAGAGGCGTATTGCCGTTTCATTGGCTCGATATCGACCGGTAAGGGAATACCATCCGGCAAGGCTACTCTCCACACGGGATAGATCCATCTCCCATAGAAGGAAAGCATAGACGACGTACGGCGCACACATCCAGACGCAAACACCAGCAGACACTGACGCCTCCATACAGTATCCAGAGACATCGACAACGCACGCGGTCTGCTCGGCAGCTGTGAGGAGAGAAAACAGGAGCGAGAGAGAGAGAAATAGAGAGCGCCGGGGGCTGGGAGGATGGAGCCGCTCTACCCAGGTACAATATAACCGAACCAAGTGAAGCCGAACCCAAACAGGCTGGCCGCTCGGTCGGCCGAGCTAGACAGACAGACGCACACACACACACACACAAGACCTTCCTTTGGACTCGTCCAACCAACTCGGGCTGCTGATGCTCCTCGGCAACATCCTAAAGCTCCATCGAACTTCGAGAGGGTGGAACGAAGGTGCTTCCGAGCGTCCGGGGCATCCGTGCCCGCCCCAACTACCAACCACCGCACGATTGGCAGAATAACACGGTAGACAGAGAGAGAGAGAGAGAGTGTGAAAGCTAGAGATGGAGGAGCTCCCACCTACAAGCCAGACAAGCAACGCTGCCTGCCCGGGCTGCTTGGCCTCCGCGCCCGCCGAAGTGTTGGGTTACTCACATACAGATATATCCCCGTCGAACGCGCCCATTTTGCCCGGCATCCCCTGAACGCGCCCACTGCCACTGCACCGGTGGCCCTCTCCCCCAGTCCACGAGCGCCGCATGCTCTCCCGACGTTGCCAATATGCACGGCCAAACAGCAACTCAATAGGATCCGATATTTAATTTATTTCTTCGATAGAGGAGCGCAACTACAGCATACATCTCTCCACCGCCGCATACACGCACACCCCTCACACTGACGGACTGTTCGGCTGGCTGCTGACTCGTTCGTTGCTTGGCCGATTGGCCGGTACGCGAACGTCGCTGGCAAGCAGGACCCCGGTAGCATGCACGCGCACAGTCAGCCCAGCCTAGCTAGCCCAACAAGGGCAATGCAACGGGACGTCGAAGTCGGCTGTGAGAAGGGCGAGATAGAGAGCGCATTCACGTCGCCGTCGTATTCGTCATCCGTTCTGCGCGTTCTATCCAACTCATCCACGGGCGATGTTGTTTCGTTCGCTCTCTCGATCTTAGCCTCTCTGCTTCTGATCTCCGCTTTCTTCGCGAAACGCAAACGGGAGACGGAGAGAAAGAGCTGGCCGACCGGAGAAGAAGAGATTGCCAATCAGCCGCTGGAGATTGGCTATCTGAATGGCGGCGCTTGCATGAGCATTGCAGTGGCGGCACAGCCCGCCGCTGTCTGGCCTCGGCGATGGCATATTGCCGTGTTCGTCTGCGGTATTCAGCTGTGCGATGACGCGCGTGGCACGTTCGGGGCCGCCGGGATAGACAGATCGCTTGCGCCTTACGGGGTCGACGTTGCGCGCCTTACCCCCGACCCCCGCCCCTCGCCTGCCTTCCTGCCTTGTCCCGTCGATGGCAATACACTGCTGCTGCGGATTCCCATGTTCCTCCGGACAGTGGGTGGTCCGAGATCGGCGGGTCTCGCCAGCCCGACTGGACGCGATTCAGCCGAACACTCCCCCCCTGAACGATCGGAGGCTTGGGACGGGGGCGTAGCGCGGGGGGTGGGTGGTTGTGGGGTTCGTTCACGGCTGATGATGGGACGAGCAATCGGCAATCGACTTGCTCTTTGCCTATTCCCGTTGTGTGGCTGTTCGTCTGTTGTATTGTGGTGCTTCCGGTATGCCTTCTTCGTTTCTCGCCACGTTCGCCACCGTTCATCGTTCCCCTACTTCACGTCTTCATCGGTTAGCTTCATCGGTATGGTTTGCTCTGCGCCTACAGATGTAGGAGAGGAGATGAGTGGCCTACTACACTTATGCTCTACGGGCGTATAGCATTTTCAACCAATGCACGTTCAATCGCAATGCGTGTATATGTGCACATAGAATGTAATACTTGTTTGTTGCATACAACACCGTTTGCTTTTCGCTCCACGTCAGCCAGAGGGGGCCTACGTTCATGGCATGTCATTCCATGACTGACAGTATCTAGGCATCAGCTGATAATGCCGAAACGGAAAACACTTACGTATCTATTGAAAGCTGTAATAGACAGAGAGAGAACAACAACAACGACGACGACGACGATGGCGACATCGACAAGTGCATTTATGGATCACTCATTCGACGGTGTCGGCTGCAGAGCCACGTCAATTGCCAGCAGCCACAGAGATGACAATACGCACACCGCAGTCCGGATCAATGGAAGATAGATCGGCGCTGATGAGGTGGGTTACTGAGGGAGGGCGGTAACATTTATCTATATATATACAATAAATATACACAATATATATATATATATACATTTACGACTATCTGTCTATAAATATCCTCAATCCATCTGTTCGGTGGTCGTGCTGCGAGAGGCAAAACGATTTCGTTCCATACGAACGTGAGGAGCGCACGAAGAGCGAGCACCACCAAGCAAGCAGGGAAAAGATGTGTGCGTTTCTCGAAAAGAAGATGAAAAAGGTGGAGTCGTCTCACTGCCTCGTCTGGTACACGGCCACATCGACGCCGCAGTCAGTCAGAAGACACCGCCGGCCGCGCCTGGCTCGCATCAGAGGAAAGTTTTCCCTGTTTCATTGTACGCTTGCCTATCCGGCTATTGCGTCGATGTGGCTTCATGGCGAGCTTCGATCAGCGTTGCCACCCAGTATTCATGCTGCTTCGACGATATCCGATCCGCGGCGGCCGTGGCAGCGACCGTTACAGAAGCCATTGCGTTCGGCGGTAAATCTGCGGTAAAGGAACGGGCTCTCTCAACTGTTGGCCTACTGTTACTGTCGCTACGTTCCACTGCTAGCAGTAACTGCGATCAACGGCGTTGTCTGTCGCCGCCGCCGCCGCAGCGGCAGCAGCAGCGGCAGGTAGCAGCAGCAGAAATTGAACAAGATCTTGCAGAAGGGCTATCCCCATATCGTTGATCCGCAAGCTAGCTGTCTGCCTTTCCGTGTGTAGTGGTGGTGTCGGGCGGTGGTAGCAGCAGGAGCAGCACTGTGTGGTCTGTTGCGCTCAGTACTATCATACTACTGCTTCTACCAGCCGATCAACCACTGGCCGGAGACAGTACTCTTTGCTAGGGCAGTATTGTGAATTGTGAGTAGCCACGAGCCAGTGCCTCTCATGAGCGCGCACCGCTGGCAGCAGCAACAGCAGCAGCAGTTCCGTCCCGTCGAAGGGTCATTTTGCCAGCCGACGCCCTCAACGCGGCTGCGTCTCGGCGCGACGCCCAGGCCATCAGTGCGCCATCGCCGGCGCATCCGTATCCAATAATAATAAGCGAATAGGCTTCTGAAGCAAAAGGCTATGGAGTGGGCCGATAGAACAGGTTGCGCTAAGCAACTGACAGTCGCTGCCTCGTCATCGGCATCGCGCGAGTCACTCAGCGTTCAGCTCTCACAGCAGCAGGTCCATGACGCTCGGAGGGGCTGCTGCTCCCACAGGCGTGCGGCACTGACTTCGCGCTGCTGCTGCTGCGAGCCTCAGGATGACAGCAGCTGGCCAATGGCAGTTGTTCATCAGCAAAGAAACACCAACAGCAACATTAGTGAATCATTCGGCAGCAGCAGTACTAGGAAAGAATATAAGCGAGGGATTTTTAATGCACGCATCCAAACGACAGTGTAGCGGGCACATACAACTGAGACAATGCTGAGGAGTATGCGATTCTATAATATTTGATATACGCCCAAATCGATGATGTTGTGTACCCATGTGTTGTGCGTGATTAGAAATATCGAAATGGTCTCTAATCAGTTGCGCTATCCAATAGTCATTCTAATTACATCTGTGTGTACATCTAAATTCAATTCAAATTGCCTCGAATTAGTGACTGCACCTGCTCCGTCTATCGATGCAGAAGATTCTATGCAGGCAAATCAATTACGAGTCATGAATTGTACGACATCATGTACAACTGGGCCATGCTCAACAACGGTTTGAGAACTTCGAAGAGGATTTCTTTGATACAGCTGTGTCCCATTGTCAATGCTGTCTACTATCCCACACCCATTGACGAAGTGGTCAAACAAGCGGCATGACACTGCTCTTGTCGTGCATTTACTAACTGGGCCCAACCTAATTAGCAGAGCATAAGGCAAAACAAAAAACATTGTGAATGATGGTTAAGTGTGTACGCACACCCATATACACAGAGGCTTGTGTGTCGCGCGATCACATATGTGCGCCTATGTGCAATTGCCGACGTGTTTATGCGGGCGCATGTGGCTCGCGGGTCCAAACCCCTGAGAAGAACGGGGCCAGCCTTTCGATTGGTGGCGTCGATGGTGAACGTTAAAGGAAAGCGATTGAGATGTGGTACGCCATGCGTGTTCCCCGAGCAGCGGCAACAGCACCACCACCACCACTACTACCACTACTACCCGCGTCCAGACATTTATAATAATGGCTGCTAACGACTGCAGCAGCAGCATCATCAGCATTACTGCAGCAATTCAACTAGCTCGGCCTCGTCGGCGTATGTATTAATACCCAAATGCTCTTGGCCAGTTCTACCCGTCCAGCAGCGTCGTTGCTCTCCTGCAAAGCACCAGCATGCAGTTCAGTTGCCTTTCGAAGGAATAACGAACGACTAACGGGTAAGCAATCCTCCTCCTCCGCAGTAGCAGCAGCAGCAGCAGCGGGAGAAGCAGCAGCCGCCACCGCCGATGCCGCCGCTGCGCAATGAGATTGAATGGGGGCGGAATGACGAAGCCCTGCCAGCGCCTACCTCAGGCGGCTGTGCTGGTCTGGGAAGCGATGCCATCATAGCACCACCGTCGCCGCTGCAGCCAAGGGTGCCCGCCAGTTGCACCCAGTTAGGTATAGATATGCTGCATAGCTGCTTACTTGCTTACTTGTTCGTTGCATTCATTCAAACCCTTCCTTCTGCTGGCATCGACTGCGCTCGCCCTGTTCATCTCTCTCTCTCTCTCTCTCTCTCTGTCGCTGGGCCAAACTCTGTCTCGCCTTGCGCCTAGATCGCTGCACGAGGGAGCGAAGCGGCTCAGCGTCATGCAAACGTTCGACTAGTTTTTTGGATTTAAATCCAATGGGCGATGGATGGATGCAATAGCATCATTGCATTGAGCTGTCTCCGCCGCCACCGCCTCTGCTGCTACTGCTGATGCCGAACTGCTGACGCCCAAACGAGAGGACAGAGAGAGAGAGAGAGAGAGAGAGAGAGCACTACATAGAAAACACTGAGCTACATAGAGTCGTAGCGTTGTGCTTTATAACGGAACGCACGAGCAGGGGAGAGCAGTATTAAGCAGCGGAGAGCCACTCTCTCCTATCGTTCATATGATGTGGCTGCCGCATACAGACGCAGTGCCTTGGTTCGTCCTTTGGCGGTATCTTCCTCTATCTTTAGTTTGTTCGCGCTCTCTTACCCTCCCTCGCTCTCTCTTGCTGATTTTCTCGATTACTTCCTCGACAGCGAAACAACAGGCCAGAGCTTCTGGCTGTCGCTAACTCCTCATTCGTCGACATCGTCGCAGGCCCACCATCACAGCACGCCTTCACATAGGAAAATGCGTGCTGTCGCATTGGGCAGTCGCTCCATTCGGTGGCTATGGTGCTTCTCGTAGGCGATGTATTGGAACCTGGCGAGTAGTCGACACCTCGTCGATAGACCCTCTTTGCTGCTCGTGGTGCATTCGGAGATCAAACACACACATTCACAGATAGGTACACCACGGCGTACATACACAGACGCGCATCGCCTGCGTGTTCGTAAGTAGTGATGTAGTGAATATTCCAATGAAACTGCTGCTGCTGCTGCTGCTACGTTCCCGATACTAACCGACGAGCACTGCGGCGGAGCAGCCGGCCCTCAGCTGAGTTATCTATCAGCAACATCAGCTGCAGAGGCAGAGTCAACGGCGACTCGTGAAACAAACACACCTCGTACAGGCGATATGCACATCGAAGTTGAAGCGATGTCGTCGGCCAGTAGGCGATATACGGCACGGAGACGTGCTCGGCAGGGGCATCCAATACTGTGTTACTTTCCAATAATAGTGGCAGTGGTAGTAGATGTGGACCCGTGTATCGATCACCATCACACTTTCATTTTCGCTTGTTGGTTGGATGGCTAGTCTACGGCGCTCGCTAGTCACCAACTTCAGCGGAGAGCTCGTAATCGATGCTGCTGTTTTCAGATATCATCTCCTCCTTCATCACGGCCTGTTGGTTGTGCTCTGGATGTACATATCTACTACAGGGTGGTAAAAAGTATCCCTCGTACGGTGGCGCACACGACGGCGTATGCTAGCTGACTAGCTAACACATGTATGTGAGTGTGTTTGTGGATGTTCAGCGATATACAGCCAGAAAAAAAGTTACCAATTGGTCTGTGTAACCTGATCATGTTAGCAGCAATAATGCACAGGATGCGCGTCACACACACACATATATATATATATGTATATATATATATATATATAGGTTAAAACCGAAATGCCAGCGCCCGCACTCATCCACTGTCTCAATAGTTATTGTGAGCGTGCGGCTGTCAACGCCAGAAATACACTGCTGCTCGGGGCTTGAGGATCCGTCCGGGCGGTCGGGGTTGAGAGGTCGTCTCTACTCGGTCGAATCTGGCTGAGTGCGAAGCGGCGAAAAGGACTTGACGCGGCCTTTTGGCCGGCTGCGGCCGCGGCTGCAGCCGACAGTTAGTTGTCCTATCATGAGAGCGACTCGGCTCTGTCGGCATTCTCGTTTTCCCGTTGACTAGCGCAAGTCGAAGCTCGCTGCCAAGGGAATCTGTGGGGAGAGAGTGAGAGAGGTGTAGAAAGTCGCACTGCGGCAAGCTGCCGAAACTGCGTCGACGTTGACATTGTCGACGTTGCTGTCGGTAACGGCGATGGTCGTGATGATGCTGGTGGTGGTGGTACTACTGCTGCTACAATCAGATGAACCACCGACAGACGACAAGCAGCATCCTTTCGTTGAGAGACTCATACGAATTGACAACGCAACAAGAGTTGGTGTGGCGGGCACTCGGGATGCCCGTCTGTTCCTAGTACGGTGGTAGGGGCGGCGGCGGCGGCGGTAGTGACGGTGGCCCTTTTTACGAGAGTGCGGTACACCAACTGGGAAGCGAGAGTTCAGCCTCAGTTGTGCGCAAAGGGGGTCTACCCAGGAGAGCCCCCGTGCCAACGATTTGTTCGCCTGCGATAGACGCGAGCGACGAACACGAAAAGCGGCGAAGAGAGAGACCGACCAACACTTGTAACACGTCTAGCCCAACAGAATATGGTAGTCAATAAGTATTGGACCACGTATATAGTTGTGCTGCTTCGTGCATCGTATGCACCGCTTGCAAAATCAGCTTGCTAATTTGAATGACTACACGGTCTTTCCGACTCAGCGAGGTGGTGAAACCGATCAGAAAGGGAAACACTTTATATGTGGCAGCCAACTTCGCGATGTTCTATGAAATAGTGATGTGCTCCTGATCCAAGCAAAATTGCAACCGAGAAGCATAATCTCATTGGTGACGGACCTTTCCCGTGATCCTTTCCTTCGCCAAATAGCCATGCGTGCAGTCACATTTAGGTCCTGTAGTCGACTCTTGCGCGGTCAGGTTTACCCATGTCTCAGCGCCCGTCCGAGGCTGATGGCGTGTAACATTCGTCCCTGAAAGTGCCAAAGTGTTCCTCGAATTCCGGTATCTTTCGTCTTTCGCTGTGCCATTGTCCATCTGTGTCGCGTCCGAGTCCCATTCAGGGCGTCTTAAATCTCCTCCGGGTCCGAATCACACGCGCGGTAAGCTCACACCGAACGGCTTAGCTCGGCGCCTACACCGTCAGACGTCGACAACGAACCCGTGTGCGCCCAAATATATATCCTTACAAATTGGCAGAAAATTAGTAAAAACGTTGTCGACCGCTTATTCCCGCGTGGTTCTCGGGACAACAGGGTACAGGGGAGGGGTGCGGAGGAAGCGACTCACACCCGCTCAGTCGTGGCACGGCTGAGACATGGCGACGATATCAATAGAGCAGAAGTAGTCGTAGTGGCGGTGGCAGTCTTACTGTGCGCGAGCAAATGTATGCGGTATTGGCGCCTCGATTCAAGCCGAAGCGGCAGAGTAGCAGGCAGCCAGCCAGCCAGCCCTATTTAAAAGGCGCCTTTCTTGTTCTTATTGAAAATAAAATCTAAGGACAACGTGCTCCACGTCCAATCTTGAGGCTCAGCGGGGGAGAGCGGCGGCGGCGGCGGTGGCGGCGGTGGCGGCGGTCGAGCGACGCAAAGAAGGAGGTGGCCGGAGCTCTAGAAGCATAAAGTGAGCCAGACCCTCTCTCTCTCTCACCGATGTCTTTCTGTTTCTCTCTATCTCTCGCTCTCTCTCTCTTTAACACACACTCACTCACTCGTTATCTTTTATTCCTACTTGTCCCCGCTTTGCACAGCCCTGCCTGACGGCGGACAGTGCTCGGCTGAATCCTGGCGAAGGGTGACAAGACTTGCCGGGATCTCAACCTCCAGCGATTCGTGAAGCTCCTCTCGGACCCTTACCCAAGCCCCGTTCAGCTATCCCGGTTTACCCTCAAGCAAGAAACGTTACAGACTGTCGCTTGACGCTTCGGGTCGGTCGCGCGCCGCGGTCTCGAAGCAGCAGCCCAGAGGAGCAGCCTCTTCAAGCAACTCCATCCACTTTCATCGCTCGTAATGGGCTTAGAGTGGCGCTTGATCACATACAGGATACAGTCGGCAGGAGCGGCACGCCGGGTCTCCCGCAATTCGATAGATAGATAGATGGAGAGATACTATGGTGCTCTTAGGTGTTGCCGGCACTATACAGGGTATTGCTAGTCAACGGCTTCGAATTCTCCGCGATCTGTGCGCCCAATACGTCCGTCGCTCTTGTTGCTAGTGAATACTAGAAGCAGCCGCACTAGTCAACCTTGAGGTGGCTCGGATCTCCACCGGCGAAATCTGCTGTGATCCTTGGGGGCACGCCATGTTATGATGGCACTATATATGTATATATATATATATATATATATATATATATATATATATATATATATATATATATATATATGTATTAACCGAGATGTGGCACTCAACAGTATCAAGCAGCCGAACACTTTTTTTCTGATCCACGCCTGTCCCAGCCCGGCGTCAGAAAGTAAACTACATCTAACGACAATAGACCATGCAAAACATACAATGAAGACTTTTATATAGAGTCGTTCCTCAATGTAACGCAAATTTATGATTCTCTTGAAAGGACAATGATTGTAAATAGCGCCGCTAGCATAGCAAAAAAAAAACGACGCTGCTTCTCGCGCCCTTATCCTTTTTGTTCGCCGTCAATACTAGATACGTTTTAACTCTCGAGATCAGACGGTCTGTTCGGATCGGTTGACACAGCTCAGACGCATTTCGCACATTCATAGCTAAATGCTAATACCTAGTGGGCGTACTAGATGATCGCTAGGATGCACGATTTATTTTTGTTGCTTTCAGAAACTGTCACGTTGGGCAGCGAAAGCCGTCACAGAAGAGAACGATCTTGCCTTGATGGTTTTTGCGCGACTTCATCGGTTTGTGGCGCTAGCATTGTTTACATTACGTTGGTTCCGCCGCGATACAGAGGAAGCTGTTCTCTGGTCGCGGCTGAGTCGCACGAAGGCCAATCGACCACACATTTATATATATATATATATATATAGATATATATATATGTATCGTACGTTGCGCAATGCGAAAGATCTTATTCTATGGATGATAGTCACGTTAGTCATGATCCAGCGGGCAACGACAGCCTCAGAGGCGAACCGGTGTTGCATTGCTATTGCACATGCACAGAATAAAGTAAGTGTGCGCTCTACAATGGATTAGCGACATCGTGTCACCAGGTAAAGCACCGACCGCGACTGGCTATCGATAGGGATCTGGCAACAAATGTATACACGAGACAGCCAGCACGGACCGCTGGCTGACACAAGAGTGAAAAAATTTGCCGGCCACGCCAAAGGAAACCGGCAAAAAAACACGCGGCATTTTTATCGCTAGTCGTCCTCTCAACAAGTGCCCTCAATGGTAATTCCCACAGGAGAGTCCTGCGCGCAACGTCTGCATCACGTGACGAGCGTGCGTGCGATTCAGTTTCTTCGTCATTCCAACGAACACTTACTACAGATATAACAGTAGGAAGTACAATATGTGCAATCGTGTGCTTGGCGTGCTGTCAATTCGAGCTAACCAATGTGTTTAGGTTTGTATTTTCTACTGTTGTTTGTGTCGTTTAGATCACCTCTATATGTCGCCCCCCTCGTTCGCTGCAGTCGCTCGTGCTGCCCTATCCCGCCCTGGCATTTCCTCTCATTTACGACGAAGTGAGTTCGTCGAGTTCGTTCACTTTCGTTATCAGACATTTCGACACGCTGCACACGCACTATGACGCATGACGTTCGGTAGGTGGGGAATGGTGGATTTGGATTTATACTTTGTCCTTTCCTTGTCCCCTTTTTTCTCGTCTCGTGTGAACCCCCGGACCTTTGCTCCGGTTTTCCTCTCTCTCTCTCTCTCTCTGTCTCTCCCCTCAAATTCTGCGTCGCACTTGCACTCAAATTCAGTGGCAACGGCCACCCTTTCACGAGGAGTCGGCCGCTTTGAACCGCTTTCTTGTGCGGGGCATCTGCCGCCTCTCGTGCAATCCCGAGGCCGATCCCTCATCGTTCGAGTTGCCGCCGCCGCCCTCCCGACTGCATGTCCCAGCACCGGCCGATGAATGAATGTACGATTTTGTTTCCAGCATATCCCCGTCTGTCGCTCGTCAAATCCGTGCGCGCCACCTCGTCGCCGGCGCCCCGTGAAGGCCCGCCCGCTGCTCCTGTCTAGTGCTAGTGCTACAGCTGCCTTCGAGTGTCGCGGGTCGGGTGCGCCTTGCCTTCTGTTGCGTGGTGGCGCGTTTCGTGTCGCCACTAATACCAACGCGAAATCTCAACTACTCTGGCTCAAGGTGCCGATGCCAGGCCGCCAGCGGCTCGAAACACGACGACGGCGGTGGTGGCGCTGAAGGCTGTCGTTGATGTCCCACAACCCCCGGCCGCCCTCACCCATCAACCCTTCGCATTCGTTGGGGTTTGCCCACACCCCCCCCCCACCCCGATTTCACTTTCCGTATCCTGCCCCTCCAGCTTTCTCTGTCCGTCTCTGTCCCCAGATCGCTAACAAAGGGCATGCAAGGAAACATGGAGGGCGCCCACAACGGATGAAGATGAGCAACCCACACCAACAATAACAAAACGAAGGAAATAGCTGGAATGCGGCTAACGGCGGCAATAGCCAGCTGCCGAGCCAACTGCCTGATGTTGTTTCAATGGTGGCGATGTCGCAGCTAAGAGCGCTGCAGAAGAAGCGCCTCTACCAGAAACGGCAGCAAAATTGTAGCTAAAGCTGGCATTCTACAACGACATCCGACCCAGCAGCAGCAGCAGCATCAGACGATAGGCAACAACATAGAGCAAGTAGTCGTGGATGAACAACACAATCGAGAAAACTAACAAGACAATGATGGGCGTTCTCAAGCTTGCTGTCGGGTGAACCGCGAGCAATCGTGGCCCAACGGGGCAAGAGACATGAGCACGCATTTTAATGATCCTATACGGAGCTGCTTCGCGCCCGGTAGAGCAACCCGCCGAACCAGTGCAGAAACGCTTCCTCCTCGGCGTCGGTAGCTGACGCCAAACCGCGAAACCCATCGCCGGCGTTGGCAACAACCGAAAAAAAGTCCTCTGTCAAGAACAAACAGCTCACAGCAGCGGCTGCTGGACCACTTCATGCGATTACTACAAATTAGAACAATTAATCCATTCGTCCACTAGGAAAGTGGTCATCAACAACTTTTCAAACATGAAAAGTTTTTCACTAACAAACAAAAACTCAAAACTGGTAGCGTCTCCACCCGGCATAGATATTATTATGGCAGGCAAGCGCCAATGCATATACACACTTAAGAAATAATCAATAATGCCAACATATTTTCCTCTTCCTTGAAACCTATTCTCAACATCGTATCATCAATGCATTGCCAAGCCTATTGAGGTATTAAATATTGTGATCACCCACGATCGTTGCAATACTCCGGGTGATAGGCTGGCCAGTAGAAAACCAGCGGTGTGTCCTAGTCGGTAGTGGTCCTGCGACACCGCGCGTTGTGTTCAAAGAAAGGGGAATTGTCTTTGCACCATCACGGCTAGCTTGCATCTGTCCGCTAGCCGGTAGTCCAGCGAGAGTATACGATGGTCCAGTCTCCGTGGGCCGTTGCTTGCTTCGCGGCGCTACGCCTGCACCCCAGTGTCCCCCCACCCGGTCCAACCTCCGGGGGTTGTTAGGTTGTCTCCCCGTTTGCTAGATCCAGGCAGGTATGAAGGGAAGAGAGAGAACGGACCCTGGCACAGGCCAGCCCTCGCTTGCTGCTTCCCAATGGGGTTGCATCGAACCCTTCTTCTCTCTATCGCTACGGTGCGCGATAGCAGGCGGCGATGAAGATTCGAACGAACACGATGGGCGATGGCGATGCGATGCCAATCCGATGCTGAACGAACGCTCGAACGAAGAAGGCAAAGCCGACATTGAGAATTGCATTGAGGGAGCGATGCTGCTGCTGCTGCTGCCAAGGCTGCTGCTTGCCTAGCCTGGCCCTTGCTTTGCCATGCTATGCTAGCACTAATACTACTAACACCATCACCATCACTAGTTCTACGACTACTAGTACGAATACTACTACTCCCAGATGGATCAGCTGGGTCGCCGGAGACCATGGGCTGGCGAACGGTGGGCTCGCTGCTGCTGCTAGATCACGAGCCGAGACCGGCCGGCCGACCAACCGGCCAACGGCGCCCAGGGTGTTCTCAACTATTCGAACCGCTAGTCCCCTTAGCTCTAGCACACACGCTCCCCGCTCCCCTCGCCCCTACTACTTCGGCCCAGCAGTCTTCTCCTCGATGGTCTGTGCGCCCACACCGGTCTCTCTCTCTGCTTGCCAGACAGAAGAAGCTAAGACTGAGTGACTGGCAACTCGGGGACAACTCAGGCATAGCACTGCGGCTACTGCGACTACAACGGATAGGGTTAAAGCTATAGACTATAGCTAACGCCGACTTCCTCCGTCACCACTGTATGGATGCTGTATATTCCTCGCGCGGCCAGCCCTCCGTGATTGGAGAGCAACTAACGGAGCGTCGTCCATAGGACGCCTGCTCACCAATAGCGTAGAGTTCAGCGGTGGTGTCGGCGTCGGTAGGCCAGCACACAGAGCAACGCGTGAGTCATAGGCGATAACCAATACGAAAGGGTTGCGTTCCCTCAAGATTCCCCCGGAGCAGCTAGCCCTCACCCCCGAGACCCGGCCCCCGCCTCCCAAACCAAAACCCTTCGGATCCCGAACGGCCCCCGCTTGCTCCCCTGATCGCTTGTTAGTGTGGGAAGAGAATTTTTAGCCTTTAGAGAGCGGATGGGAGAACGAGTGCGCCAGCATCACCAGCAAGCACCACGCTGGCTAAAGCTTGTCAGGGCTTTCTTTCTCTGACAACTTTCGATGCAATGTGCCGCCATTCATATGGACAGATAGATAGATAGATAGACAGCGAGCAGCCAGCCAGCCGCGCAGGAATAGAAGCACAATGGTGCAATACTGAAACGAAACCACTCGCAGAGTGTATGGCTTGCCCGAAACGTACGAGAGCTTCGCAGCGAGCAGATATATGTCTGTGCATGAGAATACATGTATGCATACGTACGTAAAGGAAATTCTTATATATATATATATATATATATATATATATATATAAAGTAAGGTAAGGCTAAAAAATCAAACATTGTCGTTCTGTGACACCAACCTGAGTGGAACGATGATCTAGATCAATCATGAGCATTGCAACTTCATAGCTCGAACGCTGGGTTGCCCTGAAATGTTTGTCCGACAGAAACAAAATGAGGAAGGAAATGTTAGTTAGTTTTCACCTTTCGGAAAAAGCATGAACCCATGTAGATATTGTATATCGAATGGATGAATAATATTCTAGTCAATTGTATGCGCAATTACTGTCCAAGGAGAATGGTCAGGAGGGAATCAGAATCGGTGCGGTTTACCCAAAGTCTATCTCGCCCAGTAGGGCTCGGCGAAGGTCGTATAGACGCGCATCGCTAGATCTCGAAGGAGACGAGACCATGGATCAGAGAAGCAGGACAGGGAATTCTGACGGAAGACGCCTTCCATGTTAGTGGTGAGGTGTTTCGTCGATGCTGCTTGCCCAATCCGAACATCCTGTCGATGCTCAGGCAGTTAACAGTGAGTTAGGTTGAGCCTGTTTTGCCTTTGGCAAGGCTGCCCTATTAGGCTTGTCTCAATGGCTCCCGTTTGCCGACAACAGCAGCGCCGACAACCAACCAGCCCTTGCCTCCCGCTTGTTGATTAGAAAAAGGTCCGAGCAGTTGCAGGCCATGGCTGGCGGAGGGCTATGCACATCGTAGATAGGAGAATACCGGCGCGGCTTCCGTCACTGAAGTTTTGCTGAAGTCCCCGTTTGCTGATCACCTCATAGCTCGCGTGGACGCCATGGATCTCTATCGCTGTGAGATCGGCTGTACTTGTCTAGGGACTTGCGCCATTGAGGTTGCGCGCATCCACTGCAACTGTGATAGCCTTCGGTCGCGCTTGCACTGGCTGTAACTGCAAAAGTAGCGGCAAATGATCGTTGCTTAACGCTAAAGTACGCCTACGACGGTACTGACACTACAGATCCGGCCACGGAGGCCTTATAGCGGTCGAGCCAGCACGACCACCACTAGCACTACTACATAGAGCAGCTATAGGAGAAGCAACGGTATCGCCGGAGACCCGCAAGGGCTGGGCAAGCAGCACAAGCATGATACAATGATCTATCATGAATAGCCAAGTAATGAAGGTTTTTGCCCTCCATCGCAGACGGCAGCTGCGGTGGTGGCGGCAGCCAAGAGCCGAGAAAGAGAAAGCCTGATGATAATATATCGACGAAGAGGTCTCCGCTGCTGCCGCCGCCGCCGCCGCTGTAGGCGCCACGGTCGACCCGACAACGACGACGTGGCGTCCAACGGGCACCAGCCGTTCCAACCAACCCCTCAGGGGCTGCTTCTCAGGGGGTCCGAGATGCTAACCAGGGGTTGCGGGTGGTGTGGGTGAAGAAAGGGGAGGCCGTGGGATAAAAAGATAAATGAATAATAATTACATTATTATTATTATTATTATTATTTTTATAAGCTGTATGATTACGCCGGTCGATGGACAGGGACACGAGAGGGGAGAAGAGATGATGGGGGCGGGGGTAGAAGGAAGGGACACGTTGTCCAATGACGGCCGATGGGACAAACCCGGGAGGAGTAGGACCTCGGGAGGCTTCCGGGGGTACGTTCTCGCAGGCTATCGTTGCCTTTTCGGCCTTTCTGTACAAAGCCGCTTGGGCCATCGCTGCTGCTGCTGCTGCTACTACAAACTCGCCGGTTACTGCTCTCTGCCGTCGTCTCAGGTCGTCGCAGTCGGCGGCGCTGACGCCGACAACGCCATCGTCCGGGTGCCTGCCTCTCCTCTGTATACTCGACTAATATTAATGACGGACAAATGATCAAATTAATGATGGGTTTTGCCTATCCTGGCCTCTCCTTCTATATATATATATATACATATGTATATATGTGTGTGTGCGGGTCATAGTAGTTGCTGTCGCGGAGGCAGAGCGAAGCGGAAAGAACGAACGGGGGCTGGTGGACCGACCAGAAGTTGTACGAACACGACATACATGACACGAGGCCGCCTGTCGGCAGGGGCATCATGAGCGAGCCTGCTACACATTGCCACCACCGCCTTCGCGACCGTGGACCCCCAGCCGCACTCGCGGTGAGGAAGCCGTGGGGTGAGCGAGCGCGCGATGACAACGACATGTTAAGGTCTAAATGGACGAAGAGCCACCAACGGCTGCAAAAATATCTCCGCCACTTTTCTCGCATCGAACGAATAGAGGACAGCGATTCCGATGAGACGGCCAACGAGAGCATCGCATAGAGATTCTTAACCGTCGGCATATTCGTGTGTCTACCCGCCCGATACCTTTGACATAGCGTATACTAATCATAGGCTAGCGGATTGCCGGTAAAATGCACGCTCTTGTACGCTCGAAACTTGCGCCCAACTGGTCGGACTTCTCCTCGTCTTTGTCGAAGGCCGGTGAAACGCGCCGATGGATCAAGGGGGCAGAGAGTTAAGCGCAAGTTAAATTACAGTTAAATTAGAGTGGAATTTCACTCTTCGAGCCAAGGCGTCGTCACGCCCGTTGTGTGACAGTGACGAGACACCCCTGCATCGTGGCGGCGTGCTGTTCGCTGCTCGTTCAAGCAGCGTTCGTGTTCTACCGTAGTGCAACTTTTCCGCCGTCGAACAAAATGTTCGCGACGCGAATCTAGCAGCAGAAATAAATACATGCCATAGTGCGTTGTTGTTGTGGTGTTATGACTGAGGCCAACGATGTTGAGCGGGTGAATGACGCGTATTCGATAGATGTATCGGGTACGTTTCAGCGCCCTTCATCATTTCAGACTCTTGTCGTTTTTGATGGCGCACATTTTTGAACACACAGCCGCTCTCATATATTCGTCATAGATGATGGCGGCGGCGGTGGCGGCGGCGGTGGCGTCGGCGTCGGCAGCAGCTGCAGCGGGAGCAGGCGGTCGCCGTACGGCGGACGCTGTGTACGCCGGCAGGCCGCGCATTTGCGTCCCCGATTCGACAGTCGTTGTTGCGTCGGATTGACGCGCAGGGGACCGGCCGGGTGTCTCACTAACTGGCCAGCTGCGCCGGACGACCGCCGGTGAAATCTGTGATTGAAGCAACCGACGAGATTTGAACGACCGAACCTTTGACGCTGATGCACTGCGGGAGTTCGCTGGTCAAGTCGTCCCCTGAGCGAGTAAAGCATCCATCCAGCAAGGCGCCGGCCGCCACCGCCGCCGACGCCGCCGCCGCCGCCGCCGCCGCCGCCTTTATGACGCGATGAGGGCGTCGGAAAATGATTTGAGTGAGAGCCTTGACTCTTGATTTGCTGGTCGGCACTTCGTTCAATATCATGATCGCTGTGCTGATGGCGCCGACGATGTCGATGACGATACTGGGTGGCGATATCGTCGCAGCACCAAATCCGCCGACAATAGCGGTAGTGACAGCACCCACAACCGCATAAGTAGTATTGGCTACGAAGCCGAATTCACGTTCGTTGAAAACCGCTGCTGCAGTTAACGATAACACAGCTAAAGACTTCACTCTTAAAGGTTATTTCATCGCCGTTGATCGCCTATTAATCTTTGCACGTCTCATGTTCTCCGGGGGGGGGGGCGGCGCGGAACTCATTCGGCGTTTGGTCGTGCGCGCTCCGCTCAAGGCTGTAGTCTTTTCCGGGACCGTTGGAGGCAAGAACAGGTGCTAGGCTTAACGCAATATACATTGCTTAAGGCAGAGAGATGGCCAGACCGCTCGTGTATCTGTCTGCGGCTCGACGAACGAGAGCATTGGGATGTTATGTTTGATTTTCTGGCCACTGGTCCGGTTTTGACTCGGCGTCGCTTCGAGATTCGTAGCTTGCTGTCGTTCCGCTTGTCCTCGGCGCCTGCCACTCTTTCGGGGGCCAGCGGGTGGGTTGTAGGTTGAGCGTAGGATCCTGGCCGAGTGCCAAAAGAACTGCTGATCCCGGCGCCGAAGCAATCTCAATGGTGTGCCGGCACTGTCGTCGCCAAGGTTGCCTGTTTCCGCCGTCTTGGCTTGAAGATTGAAGGCAGAAAGTAGGCGGCGAGAGCCGGCCACCAATGCCAAAATCGTCGTCGTCGTCGAGACCAATCGTTCGCCAGTACACCCCTTTGAGTTGCCTAACCATTGGGAGCTTCGGCTGTACTTTGGCATTTGCCCGAATCGTTCGAACGCTTGACGATGGCCCGATGCAGCCGTAATGGCTGGCTACCGGACGCTCGGTGCGGCGACTTGCTGAGCGGCTGACTTTTACGAGGATCAGGGAATTTGGGGCGCAACTTTTGTTGTTGACTGCGTTTCGTTTGGTTTGGCTGAATGTCTCGCTTGCCAGCGCGACCTATCTTTCTCAGCAACGACAGCATCGGTAGCGGCTGCTCCGTTATAGCAGGAGGCATGGCCAGCTCTGGCCCGAGCGAGCGCGGGACGAAGCAAACTCAAGAAGAAGCTTCTTCATCTTCTCTATTTTTCTTCGTTCCGTTGCTGTCTCCGCTCACGTAAGCAGTTGTCCGTCGTTCATCCCCATCCGTTCACTATAATTGATAATAATAAATAATCAGCTACTACGATAGAGCCACTGGCAATGCCGGACAAGTCGATACACACACACACACGCATATATATATATAGCATGGAGCAGCAAATCGGGCAGATGAACGTGCCAAGATGACACGCATTGGCTGGATCATCTCTGCGCCCGGCTCGCGCAGTTTGGTGCAACCGGCGGTCCCACCGGTGGCGCCGCTCGTTGCTGCTGCTGCTGCTATTGACCGTCGTTCGAACAAGTGAACAAACCAAAGAACAAACAAGTAGAGCTCAGCGCCAGTTGCTGGATGCACATATGATCAGTATTGAGCTGAAGCAAGTAAACAGCGACCATTGAAGCAGTGAAGTAACCAGCAGAGCAGCGGCTTCGATATGACTCGCGCGCCGACGGAGCAAGGCAAGCGAATGATAGCGAGAGACGGCGAGAGAGAGAGGGAGAGAGATAGACCGCAAACAGTGAGGAGACGTCGCTGCCTTCGATGGTCGCAGGAGTAGCAGCAGCAGCAGCAGCGACCACAGCCGCCGCCGCCGCCGCCGCCGACCGACGTCACCACGATCGCTCAGACGCCCCCGCCGTGAACGAGATGGAACGAGCAAAATGGCAAGGATGGCGACGCCAACGGCAACGGCGGCTAACCGAACCCAACACGACAGCCAGTCAAATCGCCATGACCACCATAAATGCGGATGACAGCCAATATCAATTTGATTAGATTTCGTTTATATTCGAAAACATGCCACGGATCCAGAGACAGACACAGTGACAAGGACCGATGCATAGGAGCCGACAGGTGGATACAGCAGACATTGACGGGTCGCAATAGACGGACATCGACATAGATAAAGTCCCCCAGATGGACGAACAGCGAAACAACAGATGGATTGTGAACTAGAAGAAAACTATGGATGAAGTGGGAGGACCAGCGTTAGACTGAGCCTCAATTTGTATAATTACTGAAATACGTTTATGCAGGACATCGTATTGTGGAACGCCGAGGGGACTCGGTTATGCGACAATGGATCTTTCTGTTTCCTCGAGATAGAACGAAAGAAATTATCCAATACGAACGTGCCAGTTTGACCATTATCAGCAATATGAATATTACCATCAACAAAGCAACTACAGTATCACCACCACCATCAACAACACCATCAAGCTCTAATGGCAACAGTCAAAGCAACGACGAACACATTCAGGCCTCATGCATCATCATTTTGTTCATCATCTTCAATCGTATTTCGACCCCTTTCGTTCTAGCTCACGACCGCTTCCATCGAGTGATCAACGTGGCGTATTGTGTGCGCGCGTGCACATTTTGACACCTACTGTCTCATTGGTTTGTTTGGGCGAATGCGTTCGTGATTCGGGCAAAATTCAGTCGTGCACCACATCGACGTCCGCTCATCCTGAGCAAGCAGCTACGGTGGTGTGGGTGGTACAGATATTTATCTCGCAACAGTGCGACATTGCCAATCAGCAAGTGTAGACACCTTCAGCGTCAGCCTACGAAGACCAAAGATGATCAGCGACCGCAGGGTGCATACCCTGTATTATTAGCTATTAACTACATATCGCTGGTTAGCAGTTAGTAACCCTTTCGTTGCTTAGGTAAATTTGGCGGAATGGCCGGCACTGATGCGGAGACCTCGGGCATTCACTCACTCCTGCCGGCGCGGATGAGGCTTTTTAAGCGAGTGCCATTGGGGGGTGGGGGGTGGCGGCACACGGCATAGTCCTACGGTATTCAGTGGCCCGCAAACTAGTAATAGCACAATACACAATCCCGTATAGACAAGGCGGCCTGACGACGCCAGCGACACCGCTGCCACTCGTTGTCTTCGGGCGATCCGCGTTGCGGTAACAGCACAGCACGGGGTCGGACGCGGTGATAGGAAGTGGCGATCTAGGGGAAGCAATCGCGGGAGAAGGGACAACAGACATTATGGAGAAAGCGGAGCGAGGTGCGGGGGGATTATGATGTTGTGCATCCACGCAGCCCCGCTGACAACCCCAACATGACGATGGACCTATGACGAGGCATCAGCCCCCCCCCCCCCATCAGCCGGCGGAGGTCGACAACACCGACAGGCCAGCGCGACGACGGGCCTCGTCGACGTCTGACTTAGGAGGCGATGGCGGCACTAGTGCCGTTGCTGATGGCGCATTAAGAGCATCGGGACGCTGGGCTGAACTGATAAAACTTTACTTCCCCCCCCCCCCCTGCTCGTCGTCGGTGTTGCAGTGGCGATAGTGACCAGAGGCAATGTCAAAGGCGTGTCCATGGCGGCGTCTGGATGGACAGACTTCGAGGCGATTTGACGGGGAATGGATAACGAATGCTAGGTCGCAACGACGCCGAGTTGAAAACGTCTCTTTTCGAAGGGGATAGCTTACCATTTGGCAACAGAGAAGACAGCAGTGTAAAGCAACAAACATATATATATATATATCTATATATATATATATATATACATACATGAAGTGAGTTGTTCCTGACTGGGGCAACTAACCTAGGCATACATCACGTTTTGACAAGTCCGTAATCTCCTTCTCCAAATCAACGTAACTGAGTGCCGGGATACCGTACTATATACGCTATACAGATGCGAGCGGCAATACCGTCCCTGGACGAATGCTATTCTGCAAGCTTGCGCTAAAACTGTTGCAAGTCGCACCTCCCGTGATGATTGTGCCACGCGGCGTTAGCTGAGACCTTGCCCACTCACCGTTCCCGGGCGACACATGCTGAGTGTGTGATAGCCATCAAGTGTGCTGTGCCTCTCTACCAGGAGGTAAGATAGATATGGCAGGTTCCTTCGTGTCGTGCCTGGCCGACTGCGACAACCGAGAGTTCGGGAATCCCTAAACGAGACGCCGTCGTTTCGACTCGAAGAGCCGGTAAAGCATCGAGTTGAACAGAGGCGGGCTGGCTCCGCCGATGAATATCGTCGCACGACAAATCTGATGAAAGGAATGAGTTGAGCTATTCGTCTAATAGTGCGTCATAGACATATTTAAAAAAAAAACATTGACAAGACGAGGAGCGATGAATGTACACTGAATACACTGATTTGAAAGCAGCGCCCCGCCGCTGGCGAGCGGCGGTGGCGGCGGCGGCGAAAGACCACGTCAATGGCGTGCCGTGAGCCCCGAAGCCGTTTGTAGCGGAGGAGGATGAGGCGAACTCTAAAAACTAACGATTTGCGCCTGCGCGCTACTACTTGAAGTGTTTCCACTCAGGCCATTTCCTGGCTGCGTCACTGCTGCTCCTCGAGTGAGTCTCCGGCGGCGGCGGCGGGCGAACGCGCACCCGGTCCATTCGGTCGTTCTTTCTATATTTTCGCTATTTCTGCCTCGTCCTCCTAAATTCACCCGTGTCTCTCCTTGCCCCTCTCTCTTTGCTCTTCAAATGCTGCAGCCCCGAAATCTGCTCCGACACAGCGGCGATAGTGACATGTGGGACATATGTAATCGCTTATGAGGACGCCAGAGGTGGATTCGCCGTCGTCCCAATCGGATTTTCAGCCTTGCGACGGTCAGACGAAATACAGCGCTGCACCAACTAATAGACTGCAGAGACGGGAAGGATATGGCCAGTATGCGGTATGCCTACCTAGGTGTGTTCTATCGCATATGTTAGCAATGATTAACGTGACTCGCTTGATAAGGAATCGAAGTCATGTTTGTATCAGAGAGAACACAGATCAAAAATTCTGTCCAGAAAATCGGACGACTCACAAACGTCGAATGAGCCGCGATCGACAGCAGTTCGCCACGACTGACGACAATGCAGGCCAGCACAACTCAACGCGTCATTCAAACATTCGAGGTTGTCTCTATTCCACTGAGGCGAAAACTATGCTTGTTTCGAAATCATCATTCGAACTACACCCCCAGTAGCGATTTTGCATTAAAATGACCGCCAGCGATCTCCGCCGGAAGAGATGAGGAAGGGCAGCTGGGCGCCAGACGGAAGCAGGAGCAAAAGGCCCAACCGAACTCAACGCTTACCCCGCAGGGCATCGTAGGCCGCGTTGAGGGTATCGGATTGTCGAAGGGGCCTGTTTTTGAAAGCGTTAACCGTGGTAGCAGCAGTGATAGCTGATGTATGTACATAGAACCCTGCAGCAAGTGTGCGCCAGCGACGCGGATAGCAACAAAGTCTGAAGAGAAATATGTTTTCCCGATGTATGTACCGCTTTGATCTGCTCCATTGCCTATACGGGAGACTGCACAGACTACACAATACCGACGGGGAAAATTTCTCCGAAGGAGAATTACGCACATTTGAGAATCCCGCCTCCTGGCCGTTGCGTCCCTAATGCTGCAGCGGTCGATGGATTCGAAAATAATCAATGTGTTCTCGTTGCGTGAGTAACAGACGCGACACGTAAACGGATACGTACGTATGTTTTTGTGAAACGCAGCTCGAGGTGAAGTAGAATAGTTTGTCACTCGGGAACACCTTGAAAATTGCGTATCTGGTGGGTCAATGTTGAATAATGTTAAGTGAACCAAGATGTTACCGTGGTCAACACGATCCTCACACGAATGGTTGCAATACCTCAATATCTCAATTACGCCAAGAAGGGGATGTTCGCTTAGATCAAACTGCACTGTTTTGAAACTTTCCCCTTTTATTCTTCTTATTATTATTATTATTGCGAAACACCTCTGCTATACCTATAGGAAAATCAGCAGAAATGTTCTCCTGTTTTTTCAAGCAGCTTTGACTTGTTCACTTTTTCATTTTCTCTCGGCCGAGCTAAGCAAGGCAACAACCACTACTACCCATGTCTCGTCACTGCGCGTCAAGTAAACCGACCTCGCTTCGCCTATGTCCGCCCACCACACCTCATGAAACCCCCCCGCCTGCCTTGGCTCGAACGATCTGCCCTTCTGGGTCCAAGTCATATGTTTCTCACCGTTCGTCGAGCGCGGCATCGCTCTACCAAAGACTCCCTTTACATAATAGTTCGATCTTCGTTTGCGGATTCACACACACACACAGCGACTTGTGCAAGGTCTTCACTCGCACATTGGACCCACCGGCCACTTCCACTAGTAGCGCTGTATATTCACCACTTTCGCTGCCGACGTGTTCTCTCGCGTTCCCGCTCGATCGCTTCGGTAATATTTTGGGGGCCATAATATCCAGTCAGAGTGCCGCACATGTGGACCGCACATATAAGTGAGGAACCCTTCACTTTTCACTTTTTCACATGGACCGTTCTACAGCATCGGCATCAGCAGCAGCAGCAACATCCTCGCCATCATCATAATCATCGCCGATAGTATCGTAACAGCCGCCTGTACGGCCAGCCTAAACCCTTACACTGCATCCCTGGCCAAACCCCCGTTTGGCGTTGCTTGATGCCTTAATGCTTCCGTTACACCTCGCCTATGTAGCCACGTGGCCGAGTAGCTGCGCAAATGTCTGTATCTACCTAGTGTGCGGCTTAGAAAACGAAAGGGGACGCCAACAGGAGCAGCAGCAGCAGCAGCATCTCATCACCATCGCTGTTCACCCTTGTATTTGGAGACCGTCTCGTCGCCCTCGTTGTGACGAGACGCCAGCCTCTCCGAGTTGTCCTGCTGGCTGTTCCTGCTGCCCGACTGTTCCCTCATGTTATACTCCTCATTTTCGTCGTTGGCCTCGTCCACCTCCTCCGATAAGAGATGGCCTTGAGAGAAATGACTTATGTGCATGCGACGGAAGCCCAGGCAAGAGTGGGAGCGAGACGACATAGAGATACAACGCAAGGCGAGCACTCCGCGAACGAAGTAGCGAACGACGCTGATTGATCGACTACAGGAAAATTCACATACAAACAGACCGGGTAGGCCTTTTTCCATCCCTCGTCGGCGAATGCCAGCGAGCAGGAATAGCGGCCTATGTTGCGGCGAGGGGGAGGGGATGTGATCTGGAGAAAGGGTCAGGGCAGAAATATCTCAGGGAGATGCATGTATCCTTTAACGGGGAGGCGGTATCTTCGGAAAGAAATGCGAAGCATCTGAGAAACGGCTGTTGAGGTAACGGCGAAAGGCAGAGTCCAGAAGCAATAAGTCGGGGGTCTCGGAGCTGAGAAGTCATTCGAAAGAAGCCGAATAAAAAACCTTCAGCAGGGAGCCAGCAGCAGCAGCAGGACCGGCAACAATAGCGACAACGACAAGAGGTGAAGTTGGCCGGGAATGGTGCGACGAGGTAGCCGGAGAGGCGAGTAACTCATGTGGGCGGTGAGCGGGGGCAAGAATCGTCAATGATAGAATGGAAAAGTTGGCTGCTTCGGCAACGATGAGTAGCGCATCATTACGTATCCCTGCCATCATTGCAGCAGATTATAGCGGATACGAGGCCTGGCACCCACTCTAATCGGGATGTGTTGTATATATCTATCGCTCATTGGGGTCCTCTCCTCAAGCGACCAACAAAAACATGCGATCCGCAAATACCCACTGACGGACCGAAGTGTTGGACTCATTTGGCTGGAGCAGCACAACAACTGGAATCGGCACCAGCGTTTCCCGCTGTACAAATATGAGCCAACTCACCGTAGTATTCGTACGAATAGTCCAATCAGACTGACTCTGCTGTGTCAAGATTGCAAGGTGGGTTGATAAAGACAGAGGCAGATCGAGAGAGTGTGGAAAATCCGAGCAGTCTAGAGACGGGGTTTCTTGCTAAGCCATGGAAGGGCAAACAATCAAAGTGCGAGGGATACAACCGGAGACGTCATATACGGTAGCGTTTCCTACATCGTTGACTACTGTCAAACGCAGAACGCCGCTTAAGGTTAGCTTGGCTTCAGGTTGTTTTATTTTCGTTCAAACAAGGCCCCTTTATCCTCTATATATATATATATATATATATATATATATATATATATTTCGTGGTCGAATCTACAAATGTTTCAGTGCCTCACCTTTCAATTCCTTGCGCTGTGGACAGACTTAGATCGGTACCGCCTGGAATTAATACAAATGAAATGCAATTCATTAGTGTTAGTATTACTATTATTACATAGAACACTGTCACGGTCTGTTTTCTCTACATTTTCTAAAGGCCCTTGTCCTCCTCGGGTCAGGTTTTCCTTCGGATAGTGACGGCCGTTATAGACGTGAATGGCAGACAGGTGCGGTACCAGTGGTAAGAGCAGTGGCACAAGCAAGGACAGCGTTTCTAGTATGTCGCATGTAGAACGATAAGCATAATAATGCCATCGGATTACTTCGCGCTATCACATGATCGTCATACGAGTGCTTCCTTTTACCACCGACCGATCAAACGGCCGACCTGATCAGGCAGAACAAAGCAGCGAATGATCGGAAGTAATTTAATGTAATTGGTGGCGGCGGCGATGATGACGATGGCTTCGGCGGAGGAGGCCGCGCTACTACTGCTGTTGCCGGCAGAGACAGAGAAAGCGGGCAGACAGACACTCGCTCGTCTGTCCTCGAGTTGCTGTCGGCGGCGGCAGCAGCAGCAGCAAATGTGGCAGCAGTGGCTGGTACCATCTCGGCTTAGCCGCGGCCACCGTCAGACTGTGAGCGGGTGACATCAGAGCGCGCGAACCGGCCGGCGGCAAGCTCGTTCGCGATCGACGGACCATCCTGCCCCGCTGCGATCAACCCATGAAGAAGCTATGAACAACGAACGGAGATCAAAAATCCCGAAAAACAGCTAGGGTGGCCCGGGCTGCAACCAGGCGGGAGCCTTCTCCCCTATCTCTCCCTCTCTCCGGCACGCGCGCTTCGTTTGTTCGTTCGTGGACGACAGACCAACCAACCAACCAACCAAGAAAGAAAGAAATCCGTCTATCAATCCCCATGCGTGTACCGCTATGGCAGGGAAACGGCAGTGTGATGTCAAGTACGTAGCGGCATTGGCACATAACACCGTTCCCTGCTCTCTGGTAGAACTCGAGGGCAAGGCGGCAGTAGCCTCTGACCCCCTTGTGGCTCTCGTTGCCCCCTCTAAACCAGGAATCGACTGACGAGGACGAATGCTGTATGGAATATCGTCTCCATATCGGGGCCTCACTCACTCACTGCTGTGGGAACTGAACGACGACTCGCGGGATAGCGGGTTAGCGATCTGCCTGTACGCTGAACATGGCCGGGGAGTAGGGGGCGGGAGGGGGAGGGCAGTTCGTTCGTCGGACGGGTGGGGGGCTTTTTTCCTCGTTTTTCGAGCTAATCGAAATTGAAATTCATGTGAAACCCTACACGCGGCTTCAATCCTCCGCTCTCAGTTCATCAGCCAAACACAGTTTGCGAGACGAGCCACAGTAACGATGACAACGAGAACGAGACATTTCGATGAGACAATGGAACGAGCGACTGAAGCTGCAATGAGAAGATAAATTCGAAAGAGCTGCTACAGACAGAACGCGCGCGCGCGCGCGCGCGAGCACACCAGCGCAGCCGGGAGGTCGATGAAGGCAGACTGCTCTCGACGAGGAAATCGCGCAAATCGAATCTCCTGTAGTAACAACAGCAGCATCAGCAGATGAAGTCGCAAATAATAGCATCTCTTGCACTCAAAAACAAATGTGGATAGCCATGATGATGATGACGCTGATCGTGTCTCGTGTATGATCGATGAATACACTTATATAACAGTGGTACTTAATACCCGGTGAAGGAAATATCGATGGAGTCGTGTTTAGTTCAATTGCGATTGCTCACACTAATTGACATCTGCTCGAGCGAGTCGCTATGACAATGAAGACTTGCGGAATCATTTAAATGGGCTAAAATATATTCTACTTTTGTTGTTGTTGTTGTTGTTGTTGTTTTATTCCATTATAAGCCATCTGGTGACACAGCGGTGATCTCATCCAGCTTGGTCTGTCTATTCTGGTGCTTCTTAGTTCTGTGTGTTCTTTTGGTCGACTGGATGGTCTGCGTCGCCATGCGTGGCCATCTTCTCGGCATCGATGCTTGGACTTGTCCGCCATCGATTATAGCGCAAAACGTTTTCTCGAAAGGTGATTGAAGCCCCTTCTGGCCGAATTTTGGAGAGATGTTTCGCTGTACAATTTCTTGGCACCAAATCTCTCTCTCTCTCTCACTCTCCCTCTGTCCCCTACGAAGTAGCGTAGGTTGTAACACCGCACTACTGTCCCTTCGTAGAGCAATTTTGCCTGTGGACGTCTGAGGCCGTGATCACCGTGATATCTCGCAGTGCGTTTGTCCACCCGGCAACTGCTTCAGGAATACATACACAGATACAAAGAGCCTCCGCCAGCGACGCCAGCTTGGACGAGCTTCGTTGGGTAAATTTGCATTTCAAATCGACTTCGCCGATGGACTGGTGACCGATGCGATTCGTCTAAACCGAGAAGAGTATCTAACTGACGTATCAGCCGGGACAAAGCTGCACTTGAAAGGCGATCAGATATAAACAGCACTGGAGTCGGATTTAGGGTTTAAAAGATCGTTAACTGCACGGGCCATTCATTGCCAGTGAAATAGTCCAGGCACCGGTATACGGTTCGATGAATCGTCTACAACTCTCTATCTGGCTTCGATAAAAGTACGCTGTGAGACTAAATTTTTTTTTACACTACTCTGCCTTGAGTTGGAAATAACCAGTATCTGCCTTCAAGTGTAAAGCCAGTCATTGCATCTATCCCGTTACGTAATTACTGAGCCAATCACTGTCGGCTCTCGCCGCCTTGTTTGGCAGGTTTACCTTGTTCGTCTCCGCTGTATCAGATAGTTATATCTATACCGCCGTCTCAATATCCGAAACTAGTTTCTCTGGGACTGTCTGTCTGCCTAGGTTAGTGCCTGTGCCGTCCATATCAGCGATTGCATGTCGATGTGGATCTGTTAGATCTGTACAGATTCAGAGAGATTCGATTTGGCACGCGCGGACACAACAGCGGTAGCAGCAGCAGCAGCAGCAACAACAAAAACGGTAGTATCGCGGTGAGGCAGCCCTTCAGCGGATACCTTCGCCTGACTCGACAGCTCAACTACTCAACAACTATAATACGATCAACTATAATACAATGAATGCATGACGCACTGGCAATGGTTGTTTCTGCAGATCGCCACTGACCCGCTGTGTCTTCTTAGTGTTCTCGGTGTTCAGAGCCTATTGAGTCACACAGCCGTGCTCAGAGAGATTGGCCACTTTGTGCACCGCACACTGCCTGCTACAACCGGCACCACAACCTATGCTCAAAGTAGCAGTTCTAGTAGTAGTAGTATAATGGTGGTGGTGATGTTAATGTTGGTAAAGGAGTCGAAGAGCGTCAGTATGTTTGTGAGTGTGCATGTGTGTCCTCAGTATGCGTTTTGTTGTTGGTCCTGAGTGTCATGAGCTTGTTCGTCATAAGCTAGACGCCGTCACAGGAAAGACTCTGTGTCTGTTGTCTCTCTGTCTGTCGTACGATATATGTGGTCCAGTGCCTGCTTCGATCACCGGTGGGTTCGGCCGAGGGAAGTCCGCTTGAAAGGAGGGGGCAGCAGCCGAAGCCCAGCCGCCCGTCCAGTCAATCTGAGGACTGACGCCGCCGACTGCCCGAGTGTCCGCCGGTCTGAAGACGATGGACGATGCGGTGTGGCGCCGCCACCAGCGATAGCTGCCGGCGGTAGTCAGTAGCACCGATATGGCTCATTGGCATCTAAGCACCGGCGCCATCTACCTCCACGAAGCAGCGCTTAACTCGACAACACATCTCGGCCCGTTCGTGCGCGACAGCGGACGACGCCGAAACAAGAGGCGAAACACGCCTGCGCTGGCGACAGAATCAGAGGTGGGCCGGCGGACGGACGAGCCGACGAGCTGACAGACAAACAGAGCCAAACACGCACGTAGGTAGGCATCTAGCCTATCTAGCCAGATTGCTAACCAACGGCAAGCAAAATGAGTAGAGATGAGACGCACGAGCCAGTATGGGATGGCGATGGGGAGCAGCCGGGAAACGGACTGGCCCAACTATACTGCACTGGACAATACCGCTGGGCTGTGAATCGCAACCGTTTTGTGGTCACCAGAGATGGCCACACGCTCAAACGGTTTGTAAGACAGATTCGATTGCTGTATTCGTATAGATGTCCGTGTGTGTGTGCCTGATTTCGTCTGGTATCTGACGAGGGAACCGACCCGACGTGCGTCAGCAAATGTTGGCTATGATAGCTGTTAGCGGGCAGAGCACGCTGCCAGCGCCAACTACAGTAACTAAACGCCGCAAAGGGGGCGAAATAGAAATGTATACATAGTGAGTAGTGAGTATGGTATATATACACGTCAGGTGGTTTTCAATGGGAGTTTTCAATTTGTACACCATGAGAGAGGGCACCGAGCTCAGTGTTCTCAGTTCGACCAAAAGGACGAGAGCAGCGGGAGCGGCAAAAGTGACAAACGCCATGTAGCGACTCAACGGACGACAACTAGCCATTCTAGTCAGATGTACACCAGATAGCCTAGCAGATACTGGCGCAGAACGCCTGTGAACGCGTCTGCAGCAGGCGAGGTGGTTGAGGGTTGGTATTTCTCATTTTGAAATTTTTTGTCTCCACTCCGAGTTGATTCGCAGTCTCTCGCCATATTTGCACCGATTTCACATTCGAGCCATCATTAGCGTTCAACGCAATGTCGTCTTGTAGATAATTAATCAGCTGTTCCGACGCGATCGACCAGTGGCTGCAGATTTGTTCACGCGCGGGCGCTAACTAGACGTGCGCAATACGTCTCGTTCTACTTTACCACGTTACAAAATGCAGACTGCCGTCACCAGCTGGGGCAGCGACTCATTGACGACATTCGAAGAACGACATCTAGTTGCTTCTATAGATGATCAATTGTGATAGCTACTGCAGCTGCGATTAGCTCTAATAACTGACGACGATGGAGAAGAAGCTAAGAAAAGGTTCGAACAGTGGCGGCCCATCGGCCTGTCGTCTTCCCTCAGGTCCATTGGACCATCGGGCAACGCTGCTCTGCCAGACCAGCGGCGGGCCACACAGCTGGTTTCAGCCGATAGCCATTAGCTCGCTATAAAACAAAAAAAAATGACATGCAAGCACACACACACACACATGGACACCCTATGGTGGTCGACGCTCGAATGAGCTTCGAGCCGTTGTCGTCTTCGTGGCCGTTCGGGATCACGGCAACCACGACGACTAAAGCGATTCATTGCGAATATTCATTGGCTGAATGAGGGTGTGGGGGTATCGCGTACGGCAGTTCGAATCGGGAGTAGTGATGGGAGAACGGAGCCGTGTGTGTGTGTGTGTGCGTATGTATGGTTAGGAATTAGCGAAGTCGAATGAAGAAGGAAGACGCGGGAGAAATTGGCTCGACCACTGACTGCTACGATAATATCAAGGTGGTGGCGGTGTCTGTTAGTACGACGGAATAGCCGGTCGCTGCGGCTGTTGCTGCTGCCGCCGCTTCCATTATAACCCCGCCGTGCTCTGCTCTGCCGAAACCAATGGGGAAATTGACGCAAAAAACCGGCTCCGCCGTGGCTACTCCATACCGCTCCATGCTGATTAAGGTTGAAATCTGCTCCCCAGGGTCGCAGCCGAAGGGCCCAAGCCTGATGTCCCCGTCTTCTTCGCTTCTACCGCGATGACTGCGGTCGGGCGCCAACAGTGGCAGCAGCAGCAGTAGCGGGGCAGCGGCGGCGGCGGCCTCCACGAAAGCTGGTAGGTAGTTCGGTCGGTCACCCGAGCCGCTGATGTGGTCTGCTCCCTCTGAGGCTTCGGCGATGCGCCGTGGCGGCGCCGGCGGCAGCTTCATTTTCAACTCGTTCTATTCGTTAAGGACTGCGTGCGCGCCTTCGGAACGGGCGGCAGTTTGAGGCGAACGGAGGGGGGAAGGTCGAGAGGGATCGAAAAAAAAACGAACCAGCCTGAGACAACGAGAGTCAGGCAAAGGTACGCCTAGAACGCCAGCAGGTCCGTAGCGCATTGATCATGGAATATATAGAGAGAGAGGGAGCCGATGCCGAGCAAGGAAACAATGAAAAGACAAAACGAACCGATGATCTCGAGCAGAGAATGGGGTCTCGAGACACACAATGACTAGTTAAAACTGCTCGTCCGTCTCATTGTCTTCTCCTTCTTCAAGAGGCTGCAGCCAACGGTAGTGCATATATGCCGTATAACCGACCAGTGGTATTTTAACTGATTCTACTTTACGTTGCCTCCCATCGTTGTCTGTTCCGACTACCTTGAGTCTCCCTGTTCGAAAACATTGACGTGCTTAATGTTTAATTGGTCTCGGTTTTCGACCCGTTTGTCCCGGGAGCGAGAAGTGACGTCGGCTACCGATATTCGACTCAGACTTTGACCAGCACAGCAACCAGCACCACCGGAGGACCGAAACGAACCGCGAGAGCAACAACGACATGAACAACACAAATAATAGCAGCAGCAGCTGCAGCAGCAGCAGTAAGAACAGCAACTAATAAACACAATGGCGAAAATCTAGGCCACCATCCGAACGCTGCTCTCGCCAGACATCGATGCTATCACGCTACGTAGTACAAGCAGGCCATTATGACATGATAGCCGGTAGTCGATAGTAGTCGCCCGAGCGGTGGCACTGCCAGTAGCCATAGTGGCAATAAATAGTGTATATATATATATATATATATGGCAGCTCTATGAAGTATTAGTAGCTGTAGTGGTCCTAGTATTGGCGAATGTTGGAGAGAGAAAAAAAAGGGTATTGGCAGCAATAGGAGTCCTTGGCAACGTGACTGCTTCTGTACAATGGCGCGCATCTATCTTCTAGTCTACGGTCGTCAGTTGACCGCGAGCCGTCGATAACCGTCGATCGTGTGATTGTCACTGTTATTGTTGTCATCATTGTCGTTGTTGTTGTGCGCTGGAAGGCGCGATAAAACGCCCTGCTTAAACAACTGCAACTCTCGTCAGAAAAGGATCTCTCGGCTCTGGGCATATATTGCCACCGTTCAAGTGCAACAGTAGTTGTGTCGCTGTTGTCGAAAGTACTTGCGTGAACACTGCTGCTGCTGCTGCTTGGCTATTCACTTACATTGGTCGTACGTCCACTTCGACTCGTGTTGGCTATTGCGCACCACTGAGCGATGCAAATAGAAAATGAGGAGGCAATCAGGTACACAAGTCAAAATTCTGGCAATTCTGGCAAGTCGCTGTCGAGTCAAGTTGTTGGGATCGTGTTGGCTGTCAATATATATATATATATATATATATAATGATCACAGCAAACGCTAGCAGCAGCCGGTCGGCCGGATCGGGTTGATCCCCCTCGGTCCGCCGATGCCAACTTCCAACCGCCACCCCCGCCAACTTTCAATTGCGCGAAGCAAAATATATCATGCGCATATCATGAAATCGGGACATAGCGAATGGCAGCAAATGGCCGTAACATTCGTTCAGAAGCGCTGTCTGAGTGGCTATTTCCGGTGATCTTGACGTTGTTCTCATTGCTAGTACATATTATTGTGGCCCCGAAAGGCCATCAGTGAAATCGAACTAATTTTAGCCGACTGTGAGCGAGCCACTTACCTCGATGTAGCGTTTGATGTTTCACGTCAAACGCCGGGGGGCTATGTAACCCTGATCGGGCAATAGTATCCTGAAAGGAGAGCAAAACCAAAGGACGACAAGGTAACGTTATTGTTGAAATGTGGATACGTCTGCTTGCCATGCTATGAAAAAAATTACTATGCAAATACGCATTGGCGTCTAGATCTGATATGTGCAACATCAGATAAATAGATGTACGGAGCTCGTTTGCTTCGTACACGAGTACGCCATCTACCCTCCAAGAAATGCCTCGACGACGACGACGACCAGGAATCCTTTACACGATGGCCAGTACAGTTAACAGTGGCACTGTTTGAACGACGACCTAACTGAGACGCGCGTACACACGCGCGTGCTTGACTCGTATACATGCCAATCTTATCATCTCCGTATTGACAGCCATCTCCGCCACTTCGTCAGTGGAAAGAGCAACACTACCAATGTGGAGCGACCGACCGCAGTGTTGCTGCTGCTGCTGCTGGTGTTGCTTGTGGAGACACAGATCGAAAAGCAGCGGCGGCGGCGGCAGCAGCAGCAATGTAAAAAGCAACAGGGCGCGCTTTTTTCGATCTGCGCACACATCACACCGATGCCACACAGTGACCATAGGCACAGATCCTACTAAGAGCACATTCGCACTCGGCCAGGACACCGACACACTCATGCATTCGCTCAGAGCCGTTTGAGCCAGTATGTTCACCGTCCGATCAAGCGGGGCGCGCGCGCTGGTGCCTTAGAGAGAGAGACTTTGTAGATCCAATGCAGCTGATAGTGGCTTTCAACCGCACGGCAGCCGCGCCAACGGCTATGCGACACATAGATCACACGCGTCTGATATCGAAGGGATCAATTGAAGTAACACACCAGCACAGGGCAACAGAGAGAGAGAGAGGGAGAGGGAGAAAAGCGAACGAAAATATCTAGACAGTCGGTCAAGTCAGATGGAGCTGGCCGTACAGGGACACAATGGCCAGCGAAACTTTGCCCGAGGTAACAGCGACAGCGGATTCGTGTCGTGGCGGACCCGCGAGGAAGTGCCACAGGAAGTGCCGTCGGTGTGTGAGCCGTCACGGGGGCGAGGCCCCCATCTCGTCGCGGGGCTCCCGAAATGAAAACAAAAGAACTACCCACGCACGTTGGAGAGGAAAAGCAGAGTAGCATGGGAGGAGATCGAAATCCACTGGGATGGCGTGTACGAAAGCCGAGGTCGGTACGCAACGTAGAGGGACAGCCGATCTCCGGGTAGGTTTCGCTTGTACAGGATGACCCCGACGGGTGTTGACTGGCTGGCGAGCTGCTCCAATGAAGAGCGGTGCTGGGTCCACCTGTGTAACGGCGACAGCCACTCACCATAGATCACGGAATGGCATCACGAACGAACACCTCGTGAAATGTGTGTGCTGAGCCTGATATCAGTTCGAAGTCGCAGCAACAGCAATGCTACACGAACAGGAGCGAAAATTACACGATGGATAACCAGGGAGGAAGAGAGGGAGAGAGAGATGTGTGCAAATACAATGAGGCAGGAACGAGTGATAGCGAACATCAGAGCGGAACAGTATTCGCAAATAGACACCGAGGGGATCACGCAAATGTCGCAAGGAACATTGCCTGCATTATTAGGGCCTGCTTGAGCTGTTCGAATGATAAGAGTCAGTTGATCGACGATGGTGTAATCCATTCCGGAGATTTCAGAGATCTCAACTGATGAAACGGAAGGACAACCACAAATGAACACGCATCGGTTATAGACAAACCGACAATATCGTCCGTGTCACCCGATGTCCTCGACACCCAGGCAGTTTCATGCAGAGGCCGGCATTGGTCACCACCAAAAAATATTCGTACCCACGTTGCGCCCTCGTCACGAATAGGTACGAGATTCTAGTCGTTTGACTCCGATAATAACGTTTCCAATAATAATAATAATATTGCTACTACGTAGCCCAGACTCTCAGCATCTTTCCCCGTTGCCTCTATTGGGCGTCCCACAAGCACTTCTGCCGGCCTCTTTACACAGCCGTGGCTGTGTCGATACACACATACACCCGAGCACAATTCACCCTCCACTGCGCCAAGTGATCTGTGCCTGACTGAATATGTCTTTAGGATCTCGTAGATCGGTGCCGGTTGATTAGCCGATCAATCAATTAATAATGTTTTGATCTGCTGCCGTCAGCCCGACGTATCTCTTCCTCTCTCTCTCTCTCTTTTTCTATTTCTTTCTATCTCCCTCTCTCTTTCCATTCGTTACTTTTCCTTCGGTTTCGTTCGGGTTCGTTTTTCCCGTTTGTCTTCTTCATAATTTGCGCCCGTCGCCTGATGAAGCGACTCCACTTTCTCTCGGTGGCGGTTTGCCTCGGTTTACTTGCGTCTGTCTCAACGGCCGCTTCGTCAGCTGACACCGCCACCACCACCATCACTGTACCGCCGCCAGCATACCACTATGGGAGAAGCCACTGGAGGACACCTCGCCGCTGCGCACCGGTGTGACTGGCTAATAAATTTAAATTAGTGCGGGCTGGTTCAGCTGCTATAGCGCTGATCTAGCTACCGCCGCCGCCGCCAGCCGCTGCTGCTGCTGCTGCTGTGACGGTGACGGCAGCAGCCCTGATGATGAAAATGATTGTAGCGGTAGAGGAACTGCCTGAGACAGGGAATGAAGCGGAGGACAACGGTGGAACGGGAGTAGGATCAGCAGCAACAGACTTGAAAGGAGTGCGTACGCAAGTGGATCGGAACGAAAATACGGCGTCATGCCATTTCTTTTTCTTTTTTTTTTCTATCTTTTTACTGCTTCATTGGCCGAGGCTCATCTTCAATCCTATTTAAGAAGTATGCTGCCGTGAACGAGAGAGAGAAACTGCTAACAACCTGATCTACCACAGTGGGACCGGTGCGGCCGCTGAGCCATCTCCGTCGACATAACCGTTGCATTCACTTAGGTTCATCCATTGGCTCGTTCGTTCTATCTCGTCTCGTCGGCGGGCGGGCGGGCGGGCGGTGGATGACGCCGCGCAGCCGTGTCAGCGAGCGGCAATATTCTCGCTCGCGACAACGGTGTCAATGTCGTTTTCGTTATGGCTGTTTATCGGCTGGTAGAAACGAAGAAAGTGCGGACGATAGAGCGACGGCGGCGGCGGCGGCGGCCCCGGCAGCCTAAACAAGGCGCCATCGGCGGGGCCGTATTGAGGCGCGATCCGGGGTGCTCTTGTTTTTCGTTCGTTGTTGTTTTTTTTACACTTTTTTTTTTCCTACTACGCCACGCTATTGCGTCCGTCGTCACCTCACTAAGGCATAGTGTATCCGGGGACGGCAGCTGCGGCTACCGAGCCATCCGTCATCGGTATTTGAGTCGAGCGGTTCCCAGGGCGAATTGTCAAGGCGATCGGGGATGTCCGGCGGACCCAATGAATTCATCGTTGCCTGATGTCACAGCGCGGACCCACCGCGATAGGGGTTCACGAACTGACACTCATTCGTTCAGCGCACGCTTGGCCGTTATTGACGACAGCAACGACAGTATGTTGCGCTTGGCAACACTTTAATCCACCGTCGGAAATCAACAGGGTGTCTAGGTGCCGTTTTTGTGATGCTGCTGCTGCTGCTGTTGCTGTCAGATCAGCTGCGGCCATTACTCGCAGAGTAGTTGCTGTTCTAAGGGGAACCATTTGTTAGCAATTAAGATGAATGCGTGTTTCGTCTTCCCCGTTATCACTTAACGGATCTTTGTTGCGCGTCGTAGCCGGTCAAAGCCGTCTCTCATTTGATGGGGTGAGAAATGGCTTTTGCAGTTCGGCGGCTGTTTTGCTTTCGTCGGTGGGGAGGGGAATTAGTCTCCTGGCGATTTTCCATTGCACGCGCCCTCCGTTCGTGTTATTTCAGTCGTCTCTCTTTGTGTGTATGTGAGTGTGTGTCTGAGTATGTCTGAGTATAAAATAACGAACGATATATGGATGCGCCAACTGCGCTGGTGACAACCCGACCGGTGTTTATATGTGCGACCCTGTCCGGATGGTCTCCCGATGACCTCACACATGATCACTCATTGCAGTTAGCTGTTGATCCACTTTTCGGCTTTCAGAGTTGGACAGTACGTACAAGTATGGATACGTATATTAAATAGAAATAAATCTAAACCAACACCTCTATCAATGCACCCGTAAAATGTTTGTCGCATTGAAGCAACGACGTTGAAAGAATAGCCACAGTCAACTAAACAATAGGGCACCAACGTGCAGGGAACAAATCGCATGAGCAAATTTGTAAATCTAGATCCTCAAGACCGCCATCCCTTTCAAACGGCGCTGGGGGGTCGGAGCAGCGGTGAGGGTTTCACTGATTTGCTTAAGTCGCGGCGCCGTCGCTGTTCGGCCGTCTGCCGACTGTGGATGCGCTGCATTCGTTCGTCTTCGTTACTGATATTAGATTTTCTGTTCTATATGAATGAATGCCGAAGTGACGTCTACCGAAGCATCAGCAGAATCGGGCGAACTCATCTCGTTTCGTGGTCGACTCTGATCGTCGAGTGTGGTTGGCCACAGGCCACGGCGCTGCCCTGTGGTTGATGTCTACTTCCTGCAGAAATAGGCGGCCGCCGTCGCCGCCGCCGCCAAGATCTCTCGTGTCATGGGTCATCTATATGAATATATATGTCGGCGTCGCCAACTTATTCCAGTCCCTATTCGCCCCGGCCTCAGACTTCGTCTCCATCTTGGTCTTCGTAGGTGGAAGAGAGATAGAGAGGGAGAGAAGAGCATCCATTGGCATGACCGTTGCGTTGGCCCTCTTACGTTTGTCCGTTGCTACAGTTTAAGCAAGAAGAGAGCAGCGGCCCCTGGGCAAGCAACGTTTACTTCTTGCTCAACGAGCGCAGCGCAGGCCGTTTGTGATGAGCCTGCCGTGATGCCGCACTCCTCTCCTCGTATACTCCCTTCTGCAGGGCCTGCTCCGCTGTGGGCGAAAAAACGCATCGAGGGAGTTTTCTCTTTGGTGATGGCCGCTTGGGTCCTCTCTACGTGGCCGGCCAGTAAAGCAACATTGGAACATTCGCTAGCGTTGACCGTGCCATCGTTCCTATCTCTTCGACCCACGAAGACTGGGTAGCTGACGCTGCCCCCCACCCCCCATCCAGCGCTTGCCGGCGGCCACGACCCAAGTCGGCGTCGCTTTAGCCGCGTCGGGATAGCTTATTTGAATATTTGGATTTAGGGGTCATTTGTCGTCTTTTCAGCAAGCCTTTGCTGCCTTGCCGCCTCTGGCTGAAGTCAGCGGTTCGTTCTCCGTTCGCGTTGCTCCTCCTTGCGATACTGTGGTGCTGTGCGCGCTACGCTCGGCGAGAGGCGGCCGGCGACCAATGCGACCGGACCGAGGCCCTCTTCGGCCCTCTACGAAGCCCTCTGCATTTGAGTCAACTGTCTGAGCCTTCTCTTCCTCTCTCTCTCTCTCTCTCCCGCCCTCCCTCCAACCCACATTCTATACGTCGCTTTGCTAGCCCTCGTTTGTTCCCGTCCATACCGCGCTTCAACCCTGCTGACACCGCTGGCCATCCGTTCGGATGAACAAAATTCAAGATTTATCGCCGTTTCAAATCGCTCGCTATCCTGCGCATTTCGTCCCTTTCTGTATCCCCCCAAATCTCTAGACCACCCCTCTCCCCCCCCCCCCCCGGCTATCTCCCCAACGCGCAGCCTTTCCCCGCAACCCCACTCGCATGCTAGTCGGTTCAATTCGGCGCCGCGATGTTCAGCTGCCCTCGCGCGGGGTAAGCGTCTTTTTTCACTAAAAGTCAGCAACGCTGAACGACCGACATCGCTGGCACGGCAGCCGGCGCCGGAAGGAGCAGGAGAAAGCCCGGAGCCCTCGTGCGCCTCGGAGGGAGGCGACCGAGGAAGGGTAACTGAAATCGAGGCAACGAGAAAAAGGTCCAAGCTGTGCTACACTCTGGCTAAGGGATGCACATAGGCAAAATCCATAGATCTTGCATTCGGGTCATTCTGACATGTTGTCCCCCCTTGATCACTCCAGCTTGACTTGAATGTTGTTGCTGTTGGCCGATTCGACCATTGGCATTTGGACGGCGACGACGACGGCGACAACAGCAACAGCAACAGCAGCAGCACCAGCAGGTCATTCCTGTAGACTATAAGAATGGGAATACTTTGTCACGAGAGATCATGGGGAAGCAATGACGTATTGCGTTCGTGAGCGGACTAAAGTTCAACAGATGAATAGCAGATGACTTCTACCCGTAGCATGAAAATACATGAAAATAGCGATGAGGCTGACCCGATCGAGATAGATCTCGATCCTTCAAAGGCAAATCAGAGGGATGCATCTGCCCAGGCGGCGTTAGCGTTAGCTGAGTCGAAGTTTGCTGCTGATTTATGCAACGCTCTTCGATGATGTCTCCCTGGACTGGTCACCGATGACGCCGACGAGCACCGATGACTCAACCGAATTATCGGTTGATCGGAAACATATAAGGAAAAATCCTTTCGACGACGTCTACAGCTGCTATTGTTGCTGCTGACGGTGATAATCTGTCTCTTTCGGTTGCTTCTGGCGGCGGAAGATGACCACACAGAAAATTATCAACAATAAATATAGAAGACCATAGAATCATCAGCTCAATCAGCTATCGATCTTGGCGTGTGCGACACGCTTCAACGACGATGCCAATGCCGGCCCCATCGTCGGTGGGGTATTCAGTCTACGATCGTCGCCTACCAATCAAGACGTTTTGCAAGTCAAAGTCCGAAGTCATTCTTGCTTCGCTCAAGTGATTCACGAGCTCTCTGTCAAGCCTATATCGAACGTATCGAACTGACTGAAAATTACGATTCCTACAATATAAGGCATTGCCGCCACAGACACATATGGCCACATGATAATATAATAGACAGAAGTCCATTATTCGACTGTTCCCGGTCTAAGCTAATCTAAGTTTGCCCCAGATCGATTCTGTGTTTCATCGGATTTCCTACGGGATAGCCGAAAGAGATGTCAAATTCTCACCAAATGAGCATGCATCGTTGGCTCGAGTCGAGACAAGTCGATCATCGATAGGCTGAATCGACCCTGGCTTACCTAGTTCAGGATCACATATCGCTCACAGAAAAGGCCCAGTAGCAACAGAAAGACGTAATCGTCTCTCTCTCTCTCTCTATTCCGCATTTGAATCACAATAACCGTTCTCGGTCTCTCTCTCTCCTCGTACACCTCATGGACATCGTCATGCCTATACTTTGCTGATAATTGACGAGATAAATACGTAATATATCTAGCTTATTCGTTCGTTGGTTGTATCCCGACAACCGACACACACACACACACACACACGTCAACGCTGTCGAGCAGGACACCGCTGCACAGCGGCATGGAGGGCCAAGGCAACTAGACGCTCACTGGTGGAATAGCTAGCCAGTCAGTCATTCATTGGCCCAGTTCTCGATTTCTCCACCGTTCGTGGAGCGCAGGTAAAGTGCTCGTTGCCTTCAGCGGCCGGGGGGCTGGGGGGGCCTGAAGAGGGTGCTGTGCCGGCAGCACCGAAGCAGCATAATCTGCCCATCTGATATTGAGAATCGACCAGTCGGTTGGAGTCGGTTGGTCTGTTGTTATCTCTGTGAGCTTATCTTATCCTGTAGAATGGCTCCGACCGCTGCTGCGACGGCCACACACCACCACTCCCTTATCAAGTCATCATCGACAGCGCCTGCAGAGGAAAGTGAACGGGGTAGGATGACGGCTATGCGAGGGACACTTCAGACACCTACGAGGGATACGATGTGTAGGATGGAACATATATACCGACAGAAAATGAGAGCGAGAATGAGAAAGAGAGACAGAGAGAGAGAAAAAAGACCAGGGAGCTTCGAGCAGCCACTGAGCTAAAGCGCACAGCCGCATAAAGCGGCAGCGATGGGGATGCTGAAAACAAGAGAGCGTTATTGGCAATGGCCAGGTGCAATCGGCAGCAGTCTCTCGTCGGGTCGTGTCTGTAAATTTCCTATCGTATGTGTGCTGTATGTTGATATGTATGTCGCGTATGTGTGGTGATGATGCATGGTATGAATGGGGGTAGGGGTCCGATCGTATTGAGCTAATGTTAGTTAGCGTCGTTGAATCGCTATCACCGACGGTTATGATTGGGTACGTTGGTAAACTGTGGTCTACCATTCGGGGCAGATCTCGTTCCCTTGGGATTCTCTTGTTGCTCAATCTGACTGAGGCAGTGAATTCAGAACGTTGGAATTAATTGGTAGCACAGAGAGAAAGAGAGGGTACAAGGCAACTCTCAGATATATACAGAGCTTCGTGCATGTGCCCATTCGTTCAGGCTATGATCTAGCGCGTTTTCGTGTGAAGAGCGGTTCGAGTCAAAAAAAAGAATAAACTCTACCTGCAAACGCCGCCATAGATTTGTGCACAGGATATATCAAACGAGCAAAACATATGTGTGCATAAGTCTGGCAAGCACGTCGAAGTCCGGTCGAATATCGCTTCGCTCTTAGCATCACGACGGCAGCGGCCAACTGCTCTCATATTCGTGGATATAGTTTAGGAGCGATGAAATAACCATCTGGATTGACCAGATCTGCTAATGTCAGCACAATAAAAGATGATTCCTCGTCTGCGCTCTCTCCTGTTCTCTCTGACTCTCCCTCGATATCTCTCTCTCTCTATCTCTCTCTCTCTTCAGAGAGCTCGGTCTCCCGCTCAATCTAGCACTGTTCGCTCTTACAGCAAATAATTCTCAAATGTTCAATGATTCAACACACACACACACCCACAGACACATCCACGGCCAGAGAGACTAGACTCTCAGCCACAATGCCGTGGTTACGCGGCGGCTCGGCTAACCGCGCGAGCGAAATAGCCAACAAGCGGACAGCAGCAAATTAACTTGGAGCAGCAGCCGCGGCGGCAGCGGCGGCGGGCATCGCTAGCGATTTGGCAGAGTGGCTGACACCGCCATCGCCACCGGCGCGCTGGCTTTGGTGAGGAAAAACCAACGTCGTCAGTCCCAACGTGTGATCGTAGCAGTGGTAGTTCGTAAGCCGCTGCGGCCAGCCACGCATCAACCTAACCGATTCTCAACTCGATCCGACTCGCCTCAACGAAACTCAACAACACCCGCAGCATATATATAGAGCACGCAGGACGGAACACTACGAACGATCGGGTGGGGGGAGGGGGTGGTAGAAGCGAGATATGAAAGTATACTATATCGAGTGAGAGCTATAGAGAGCCAAGGAGAGAGAGAGAGAGAGCAAGAATGATCACAACGAACTCGTGTAGCAGCGCCGTGGCTGACTGGCCCAACGGGCAGGGCAAGCAAAATATTGGATTAAGAAGAGGCGCTAAGACAGATGGCTAGGGATGGGACGGCCGCCGCTGTGGGACGGCCAGTTATAAATACTCAATCGTCCCGGCGAGTCCCGGGGCCCGTCAGAGTTGAAGCGTGCAACTTTTCGACGGTAGTGACAGCGGACGCTGGGTGAGCGTGAAACGTTCAGGCGGCGGCGGCTGGTGTCTGTCGAAATCGTTGACGTCCGACTTGGAGCGGGCTGAGTTGCTGTAGTTTTGACATCGTAGGGGGCTTATAGTAGAAATTGTGCGGACTTCGAAGTCCGCTGGGGGCGGCTGGGAGCTGCTGCTAGCGGCCGTGGGACTGCGAAGGCACGATGGCGCAAGATTGAGAACTCGGACTGCGAAGGGTGACTTGATCTGGTGGACGAGACGTTGACGTAGAACAGATACTGGACAACGTGTGGACAACAAAATGAGTCCGAGGGCGAACAGTGAACGACCTAGAAGGTATAATATCATTGCCTCGCATTGAAGGACATTGAGAGGGGAGGCCTGTACGCGAGGAAAGACAGCCGTGTACAGGCAAGCCGAAAAATGGAACTCGCCACAACACCGTGTGATTTGAGAATTTTTCGACTCGTCCCTAATCGATGTCGAACAAACGAGCTGAATTCATAGTTCAGCTTGTTCGACAGTAACGTAATGTTACTTACGCTGCCGCTGAACCTTCAAATAGACAGAGAGGGAGAGAGGTAGCTAGATTCAGTTAACGGAACTGATAAAGATTTGTAATAGAAATCAGTGTTGCTTAAAATCAGTTGCGCCTTTTCCCATTCGATGACTCTCGCCCCCTCGTCCTGCGAGCTCTACAGGCCGACATAGACGTAAAAGTGGATGCATACACCAGTGGCAGTACGGCATTCTGGCGCGACTGCTGCCGGCTGTGCTATTGCACAAAGCAAAAAGCTCGATTCTCGTTTTGCGTTCAGTGCTTCGTGCTATTCGTTGCAGGGTCCTGGTCGCGGGGTCGCTGGCCCAGTGGTTTTATATTTGCTAAATGTACTCCAAAGTGGCTGCCGCCGTTCGACTTGGCTAGCAGCTCCTAGAGTTCAAACGAAGCAGATAGGCGTATAGCATTCGGGTAGTGTTGGTGGCGGCCGTCGATTCAAAGCCGAAGCCGAAAGCGAAGCGGGAACGCAGTCAATAACCAAGTTACGACTAGGCAGGGACGGAGGTTGAGCGGTGGCCGAACGATCCTCCCAGAGAAATATATGAAGACATAACCAACCAATACACGACACACACACACACACAACTGCGTCTATACACGGCACATTCCCATCTGACTGGGGTTTGGCGTGGGCCCTTGGTGGAGAAGGACTGGCAAGATACCGGGGATAGTGGGGATACACCGAGACTGTGATTCAAACGGAGAATACTACCACTATTACTACGACTACAACTGGCACTACGGGAAACGGGCATCTATGGACAGGATAGCGGTGGCATCCTCAACGGCTGCCTCTGCCTGCTGCTGCTGCTGCAGCAGCAGCAGCAGCAGCAGCAGCAGCAGATCCGTTCGGCCTCGATTCTGCCTTTGCGGGGTAGGCGAACAACACAGGCTATTTCTCTACACCGCGCAACGCTCAATGCCGTTTTGCCGATGTACACTCGAAATGGGGGTGTGGGGGGGGGTTAAACCACCCACGACTGACCCCACGCCCCTGCTTCTTCCGTCGGTCGGTTGGTTGGTCGGGCCACGGGGGCAGAGCCAAGTAAAGGAGGAGGCGAACAGGGTCGCGCATCATTGACCATCGTCAGAGATCCCAGACTGTCACTGCTATTGAGACGGCAGCAGCAGCAGCAGCTGTGTAGGAGGAGGCTGCTGCTGCTGCGACGGCAATGGCAGAAAGTCTGAGAGGCGCGCATTTGTGGAAACGGCGGGGCAGAATCGGGAATAGTCATGGTTGCTTGTAGTAGACCGGGCTGTTGAGGAGAACGATCGGAAGGAGAGGAACGAAGGACTCAGTGAGCGTCTACGTATCCGCTACAGCTGCTGCTGAAATCATCATCGCATCTCTACCGATCCGCTAGTGAAGTGGTCGGCTTCGACGGAAAATGGCAACGCAGGGCAGACGCACCGAAAAACCTGCGCGAGTCTGCCGATGAAGGCGTCCAGTCAGCGGACATCCGGCTAATCGAGCGGGCAACTGAATCCCGTTCGGCTGACTCCAACAGAATGCCCTTCAGACCGCCCAGAAACAGGGAATGGGCATAATGGAAAAGAATGAAGAAGAGTGCTAACAACTTGAGGCGCACAGTACCAATAACATAACAGGGAATTGTGGGGGTGAGCAAACTACCCCATGAGCCACTGGCCACGGCGTGTGTCAGTCCACAAACACCGGAGATAGCCGTCGCTTTCAAGGAGTTGCCTTCGAGGAAAAGGAGCTGTTGTTGTTGTTGTCGTCGACATCGTCTCAACGCGCGAATCATTTAACTATGTTTTCCAATTCTCTCTGGACCCTTGTCCAGAGAGAATCTCCCTCTCCGATTTTGCCCCATTGTATATCGCCGGCCGCTTTTTTCCGCTCACAATAGTCAATAAAAATTTGAAATTTGATTCGCTGCCGATGATGTTCGGTTCTGTTCCGTTCTCGAACATTGGCTGGCACGGATTCAACCAACGGCGACAGCGGCGGCGCTGCCTCTACGAGCGATCGGTGGCTGTCGTTTCTGTCCTGTCTCATGGGCAACAAGAGACAAGAGGTCGGCAAGCACAATCGCTGCTTCGCTGATTCCTCCAAGTATCATAGTGTTCCGACACATCAGTTCGCCATCACATTACCGAGCGGTTGGCTTCTCGCTCCAGAAGATCGACAACGACCGCCGGCTAAGGTCCCATAGCGGGGCCACCATGTCCACCACGTCCGGCGGAGTATAGTTGCGCTCGGGGCACAGCATACAGCATAACATCTCCGATCGTCGCGGTCCTATTGCGTATGTGCCGATTGCAATTTTCCATTGTGCTTTAGAGGGGTTACAGCGGACTGTGTTAGACGAGTTAGCTGACGCCGGCGATGAATGATGAAGGCGTTGTGCTGCGGCTGCTGCTGCTGCTGCAGGGAGAGCAGTATCGACACGCGCCACTTTTAAGCCACACACTCACACACAAGTTATAGCAGAGGTGGGCGCCGGTGGACGTCGTTATGCAAAACGTTTCAATGGCGCAGAAAAAGCGCCAGCAGAAACCGGAGGCGAAAGGCCACTTCCACCGGCTCCCCCGCCACGCAACAGATCAACGACAGCAATAAGAGGAGGAGGAACAACAACAACAACAGCAGGTACAACAACAGCAGCGATGACGACGTCTGCACTTTGGTGCTGGTAAATCACCAATGTGCACCACCGCTGTTGCTGATGCCCCTTGTCATGCAAGAGAGTGCGACAGTACAGTAAAGGCGGTGGCGGAGAAATTGGAAGAGAGAGAGAGAGAGAGAGAGAGAGAGAGAGAGAGAGACTATGGATCGGGCCGCGAGCTGTCCGTCTGCTCACTGCTGATGGACGGATGGCAGACGGCGTCGATCGTCATCGTTAGTTCACGTCCACCGGAACAACGTCGCGCAGGTCGATCGAGGCGGCGCCGACGGCTGGCGGAATCAGAATACGCGGAAGCGGACCGGACCACCAACGTCAAACGTTGCTAAAGTCAGATGCCACCGTCATCTGACTTCAACATCATCAGCATCATCAATCACTTCACGCCACACCACTTCTGATCATGGGATCTGTTTCGAAGGACACCTCTGATGACCAGCATTGGGCGAGTAGCTAGTTTCAGCTTCAACCCGCGATACTGGCTAATAGCCCATTCGAAACGTACCAAGTTCAAGCAAGTCGCTTTCATTGTGTCATTCTTTCGCCATCTTTCTCTCTCTCTCTCTCTCTCTCGTCATCTATCTATTGTTTATACGATCGCTCATTAGCCATAACTACGTATATACACTACAACACGGTGCGAAGTGATGCAGAGAAAATAGACAACAGTATCAGGCTAAGGCCCGCTTCTGCTCTAAGTTGTTTCTGCGCATTGGCTCAGCCAATAATATGTGTCATGTGCGATAAATGGAGTGAGGTTGTTTTTTTTTTGACCGTCTCGTAAAGTCTGGCCCAAGTCTACCCTTCTGCAAATGAAAGAAGAGATAGGTTGCTCATCTTGGTGAACTTCCCGCCATGACATTTAGCATGCTTCCGCGTGGACCACCGGCATAGAATTGCTCTGTTGACCATTGGGCTTACATGCGCAAGTACATATAACTTTATACAGATGGGTAGCTTGTTGTGTGGTTACTGCCGTCGTGTGAATGGCCAGCATCACGTTACGAGCAATTCGATGACCCAGAAGGCCAACAACGACCTACAACAACAACAACATCAGCAGCTGCAGCAGCGGGAGTAGCCGCATATGAGCACGAGGTGTACAGCAATACCTCGCTCACCTTCGCACCGCCTCCAGCCTCCTCAAACCACATTTTTTTGCAATTCCCTCTCCCTCTCTCCCCTTTCGTACACTTTCGCCGGTTAGCCATGGCCTGCTCGTCGCTCAAACATCGCCGACGGTTTCATCGACCCCCGAATCAATTTGGCCCCCAAGTCACCTTGAGCTGTCAAAGGCGCGCGCGCGCGCGCGCCAGCCACGCGGGCGAGGGAGCGAGAGAGAGAACTACAAGATGATGCCAAGCAGCTCTCTCTCTCTCGAGACCAGACTCGCTTCGTCTACTAACCCCATGAACACTATAACGAGAGCATGAATTCGCCTGAGGAAGACGGGGAAGAACGAACGTCGGCGAGAAAGATGGGAGGTATAGGGGTTGGCACGGAGCTACACAACCCCTTGCAGCAGGCTCAATTTCGCCTATTCTAACCTTTCGGCTCGACAACACGGGCTCCCGACTGCTTGTCTCCTGCCGACGCGTGGTGGTGCGCTTGGGATCGCTCCTATTCGCCGTCGAAGAAATCAACTTCTCCCAGAAGAGCAGTGGCAGCAGCAGCAGCAGCAAAATTCGACCTTCATCGAACCTTCGTCACATTTAGGTAGGGCTTCGTTATGTAGACGACCGCCACCACTTGGCTGGGCCAGGACACGACGACATGTTTCTTCTCGTCTTCCGAAATGAATCAGAATGGACCCCATTTACCATCGAGGCCGCTTCATCGAATAGCCACGCTATCCCACATAGGCACTCAATGTAAGCCAGTGCTGAGTGCTGTCAGAGAGAGATATGTATGCCGCATGTGTATGTCTGCGGGTAACCTCAAGATCCATGTCTTCCATGGTATAATAGCGAGCAAGCCGGCTGGCCGCGGGTTCGTCTACCTGGTGGTTTTATTGCAATGCTTCGATTTGGCAGCGCTAAATGAGTCATCAAATTCTCATATTCTGCGGTAGCGGCGGCGGCGGCGGCGGCGGCAGCAGCAGCGGCGCTCACAATGAAATGAGACCCGTTGTGCAGGGACTCATGGAGAATTCATGTAAATGTGGATTACATTACATGCCGGCCGCTGAATGTGTGGAGCTTTTCATTTCGTTGAGATTTTTCGTTTTCGTGACTTTGTATGTATTCCATTGAGTGACACAGGGTCGATTTTTCACTCTCGTACACTGACAGCGAGCAATATATCTGCTTATACATACGCAGGTAGCTAGCATAGGTGTGCACAGACTTCGCGCTGCACGAAGAAGATTGAATGTTTGGGTATGGTGAATATGTACAGGTGTCTGTGTTGATCAAACTGGGTTAGTTAAAATAAATGAATATACTAAAGTTATCTCAAGAACAATAAAAATACCAAAGCATCCGTCTGACCTCCATGTCTTCCAATAGCTTTACATTGCATTACGCCTCAGATTGCAGTTCGCTTACAACAGCAACAACCGGCCGACTCAGAGAAGCAAGTATCGAGAGCGACCCGAGCCGAAAATCGTCTCATCGTCACTGAATCATTGGACACGATAACGTCGACTGGTCGCGCAACAAAGCCCTCGACAAAATCAAAATCATAAAACAAGGTACGAAAAGTTAAAGAGAATCAGCCAAAAGATGATCAGACGGCATGAACCCCCGCGGCACATGCGAACACAGTAGTAGCCAACAGCGGAGCAGCAGCATAACATCAAACGATTCTGTGGCAACATGGAACATGGCACATGACAGGTTACCAGCAGCGTAAGCAGCAGCCGCCGCCGCCGCAGCGATCTGGCCGCGGCGGCGGCAGCGATACAGATCAGACGAAGCAGATCGGGCTTCTTGGTGTTGCCGCTCAGACGCGCTCCATCAAGTAGCAGGCAGTCGGCCTGTCTATCCGTGTCCGTCGATGGCTCCAGTCGACAGTCGAGTCGTCGATCCCATGTCGACTCTTCGTAATGTCTTCTGTCTCGACGCTTTCGTCTCCTGTGGACCGGCATCTATCTACCCCTCGTTCTGTCGCAGGCAGGAGGAGTTCTGGCGACGGCCGCGGCGGTGGCCGTCGCCGCCACCGCCGCCGCCGACGCCGCCATTGTCAAGGGTTCGCATCCTACAACTCCAACTGCTGATCTATACCAAGATTTCTGCTACTATTACTACCGATGCTGCCGCTACCCATTGCCATTGCCTCCGCCGCCGCTGCTGCCGCTGCACCGATTCGAAGTCGATGATGCCGAGTGAATCCGATGCTGAACCGAGCCGATCCAGCAAGAAGCACTGAGCAGCAGGGGAAGGCGGAAGAGAGAGAAAGCGAGAGAGAGAGAGGCAACGAGCCGAACTAGATATATAGAATCAAGCCGGTTCGTCCGATGACTACAAGAAGCTCGCTATCTATCTCTCCGTAAGAAATTGCTGTCGATGCAATGGCCAAGCGACATGGGTTGCCTGCCTGCCTGCCTGCCTGCCGGCCGGCCGGCGCACGGAGACAACGCTACACCGATAGGGCAATCATATGTCGACGAACGGAGGAATGATATCGTTCGCTACGGAAAGAGTAAACGCCAAACGACGAACATCGACCGCACAGATGCATGCCAAGACAGGTATACATACGGACAGCACCAGCAACGGCCGCAGCGGCAGCGGCAGTGGCGGTGGCGGCGGCGGCGTGACGGCGGACACAATACATAATATATTTTTACCGGTAAACCAAGCGGAGAACAGCAGCAGCAGCAGTGGCACATGCGAACTGGTGAACGACTCTCGATCCGTCAGTCAGTCAGGGGGACGGACGGACGCGCGGCTCTCTCTCTCTCGCCTGATTCAACTCTGGTAGTGGAGCAAAGATATAGATGGATAATAGATAGATAGGTCCATATAGATGTGGATGGATATATGGAAGGAATCTATTTTTCTTATTCTATCTGTGTTTGTGTATGCGTGCGTCTGTGACTATTCCATGTGATGGTATTACGTCGACGCTGGATGGCCGAGCGGCGACAGGAGACCATCGCGCTGTGACCAGGTCACAGAGTGGGCGCGGACGCCAGATAGTCTCCGCCGATGAGTATGTGTAAAAGTGAGAGACAGACAGATAGAGAGAAAGAGAGAGAGAGAGAGAGAGAAGAAAAGAAAGATCGAAAACTGTGTAATAAATAGAACTACTACTAGAGAGTGAGAAAGCGAGTTACGCTGAGAAGATAAATAAAACGCCAATGGTATCACACACACACGAGCTACTATCGTATCGTATAATGCTTACAGAGTATGTCAGTGAGGAGTACGATATATGAATGGGGCCATGCAATGCATATCGACCAACTCAGAATTCTTTAATCCATAATAATAATAATAATAACAACAACAACAATAACAAGGACAGCCACGGCAACAACAAACTGTATGCAAAAAGCAATCATTAATTTGTACGCTCCTCGTCGCGGGTCACATTGAGCGCGTGGATATCTATCTACTCGGTAGCACTGCCTCAATTAGTCATCACTCAATCAGTTTAGCCGTTTTTTTTTTGCTGGCCGTGGTAGTAGATCAGGCCGAACCAGATATTGTCTCCACTCCACGCTGGTCGTTGTTACGACTCGAACATTTGCTCATAGATAGATATTCTCCTCAGAGAATACGAACGAGTTAAGAGTGTAAGCGATACTCAACCGCGAGACCTCAGTATAGCCATCGATGCACATCTATAATATCCCGCAGCGGGGCTGCGAAGCAAAGGGCTGTTGAAAATGTAAGCGAACAGCGTGCGCGGAACAAAACACACGCATACACCCACCCTAATAGATGCACAGGCATATAGATAAATAGGTTGGTTAACAGACCAGTCCGGCCGAGTACGCCTAGGGAGGGCTCCACGGTGCGAGGGCTATCTCGAGCGCAACAACAGCAACAACAACAACAAGAATGAATATATCTCGATCTCTGCTGCGGTCACGGTTCACACAAACTCTCCGACCGCGGGTTGGCCTCACTCCGCGCCGATCCTTCAACAGTGCGTCATTATACAAGTTATAGAGATTATAGAAGTTGTTCCGCTGAGGCTGATTGCAAGCGAACGAAACGATTGCAAGGAATGAGTGGATGAGGCAGGAGCACCGGCAGCAGCAGCAGCAGGAGCAGCAGCAGATAAATAGATAGATACAGGAGTAGGCTAGGGCGGCGTTGGCAGCGCGGCGAACAAGCAAATGTGATGGCAATTGCTTATCCGCTTTGAGATGGGATGCTTTCTACTGATTGTTGTATGAGCGTGCTTTTGTGTTAGTGTGTCTGTGTATGCTGTCGAGTGTTGCCCTTCGACAGCGGACGATGCGGACGCCAGTAAACGTGCTACGTTCGGCTTTCGGGTTTGTCCTATTGTCTTATTATATCTGTGTATGTGTATTTGTACGAGTGGAGTGGTAGCAGTGGTAGAAGTAGTGGTAGCCGTTGTAGTCGTAGTGGTAGTCGTCGTTGTAGTCGCGCTAGAGACGTTCGTACGTTCGGTCTCGGTGGCTCGATCTCGGATTCGTTGAATGTTAGTTCGTGGTCGTTCAAGCGGCGTGTCTATGGCAAGGAGCACGGGAGCGACGAAGAAGGAAGAAATAAAGGGGGATCGGGGTGCGAGGGAAGTATCGCCCGCTGTCTCGGACACAGCGACGCCCCATTAAAGTCAGTGAGCTGCTTTTCCGAGACTCCGACCGACCGGTCGACCGACCGACTGACCGTCCTTCGGTTCGGGTCGATCCGAGGTCCTCCTGCGGGGACCCCGCTGCTAGGCGGCTTTCTTTTAGCGACCAGCGGAATCTACTGGACGATGCAGTGGGTGACCACTCGAAGGGGGTGACCGGGCAGATACGAGGGAAGCGCTCGGCATACAGCCGACACGACGAGTAACACAGTTACTCGGCGGGCCTGTCTTCGGGTACCATTGAAGGAATTGGGTTGGTCCTTCTTCGGTCGCCGGCGACCGATTCCTATTTCGTTCGCTTTAGTTTCCCTCCTCCTGCCTTGACTTGACAAAGCTCGCTGGGCCATAGCATCCACTGATAGAGGGAGGACCTATTGGAGTTCTTCGCCTGCTTGAAGAGAAGCTCGGGATTGCGTTCAGACGAGGCGTCCCAAAGGCACGGCGACCTGCTAAACTGTCACTCCGATTGTACTGCACATCGCCCCTGGCTGATCTCGTCGGCAAATGTTACAACAATATTCTCGTTTTATTCTCGTTTATCTGCCTCACCACGAAATGACCACGCCGAAAGTTGCGGGACACTCAAACGATTATCGAGTTACACCCCATTGCGTTGTTGCATGATTGAAGAGGGCATATACATAGTATAGTCTACCTTTCATCTAATGCAAAACTCATGCTGAACACAGCGATGCTGCAAGGCTGACGCTCACGAAGTGTGTCAACTGACGAGTCATCAACCTAATATAAATCTAACAGGTTCCATGCCGTATGATCAAGCGAACTGTCCTCTTATATTTGTATTGCGAGCGGTGCATTTAATTATGACTGAATGCTGTATCCCTGTTATTCCTACTACAACAACAACAACAACAACAACACCTACATTACTCTGCTGCCGGACACCAGCTTTCCTCCTCTGTCATATTATATAAGGCCATCCAACAGAGAACGGACGTGAGAACCTTGAGCTAGTGGGGTCACTAGCCAGACCGACCGACCAACCAACCAACCAACCGCAATTTCCATGCGTCCGACTGGCACCTTACGTACGTACATGCTAGATTGACTGCCCGTGGTGCGTGGACCGGGGTATGCTGGAGGGGCTGGGGTATGGTCATAGCGGCTGGGTTCTGTGCTTTGTGTTCACGAAGGACGATGCGTTAGTGCGGTCGCGTGAACCGGTTGGCCCTCTGCTACTGCCGGCGGCGCCACGGCGATCAGTGGTCTCCTCTGGCATACGACAAATAGCACCAAACATCGGGGCAATTGACACATTGGGGCAAGAGTGGAGGGAGGTGCGGTCAGTGAGAGGACATGGTCTGAGAGGCTATGCCGTCCCCAAGGGGACACCATAGACCCAGGGTCCCCGCTCCCCCTGGCGCTATCTGAGCCAGTCAGCAGCCCCAATGGCTAGGTGGCCTCCGCCCGCAATTGCGCGCTTGCCATACCACCAACGTGTGTTTGTGCAACTAGACACCCGTGCGTTCGTCCCGTGCGACCCTCCGCCACTGGTGGCGAATGAACCCGACGGGCCAACGAGACGCGACGACATTGAGGACATACACGATGGACGAGGCGAGAGGGAGCTGCAGGGCCCCACTCGTCGGAGAGTGGCGCTCCGTTTGCTCTCTACTGCCGATTGGGGCTTCGGCCGCATTCGGCTGACTCGGGAAGGGGACCCAAGGGTCGGCGAAACCCATAATCTTAACGGGCATATTAAATCTGGCCTCGTTGCACATATCGTTGCAGCCAGACAGCCAGCTGCCTGCCTGACTGCCATATAAATGTAATAATATCACTATATATATTTATTATTCGCAATTTGTAACGTCGTTGTCGTCGTATAGACGGCTGCAGCGGCGGGGGCCTTGCACTGGTTGCGGACGCGGGGGTTGATTTTGGGGATGTTGTGGTGGCGGAGAGGACGGGGCTCTGACCACCCCAATCGGTCGGACCACAGCGGTTCGAGCTGGTCGCCTTGCTGGGAAGCAATGTCTAGTCGGCGGGCTGAGTTGAGCGGCGGCGGCGGTGGCGGCGGCGGCGGCGGCGGCGGCGAGCACGAATCTCTCCGCGACATGGGTTCTCCCGTTAAAGAGAGCCGCAGAGCTAGACTTAGTTGTGGGCAACGCCGCTCAGTACAGGGACGCAGTTAGTACGCGAACACAGTCCTGCACACGCGCACACAGACACATCTATAGGCATTTACACGCACTACGGCAGGCGAGAAAGGCCAATGAGTGTGGGCAGAGAGGCCAAAGGACCTACGGAGCTCGTTGGGCTCGTTGGGGGTTCGGATGAAGGGTGCGGACGTTGGGCCTGCTATCCATGGGCCTGCCGGGGGCTCGGCAGGGCTGGTCGAAACCGGCGGTGGCACCATATCGATGAAACATGCCGTGTCATCGTGCACGTTATATGTTTTGAGCAAGAGAACGTGCGACAGCCGGCGCGGAGACAGACAGGCTAAGCTAAACCGGTCGGGGCAGACCGCAGCTAAACCGGGCGAACGAAGATCGCGGTAGATTCGCTTCGTTGGCAGACCTTGCTGCTGTTAGCTCAGCAAGCAGATGCTATCCCGCAATTGGTTTGGCTGCCTGGTGGACGCGCAGGGAAGCACGAGTGGACGAGGTGGACTGCGGTTGGCTTTCCGGTCGTCGGTTATAATATTAGCGGACCCTTAATACCCCTTAGAGCTTGTTCATGGCTATTGGGCGTTCAGGTGCCATGACACGAGATTAGTTGCTCAGTTGTGTCTGATAATGACTAGTTACCTGGCTGGTAAACAGCTAGCTGGTGGGAAATTTCAAACGCGTTGCTACATGCAACACAGTTTACACATGCTCCATCAGTCACCTGCATACGTTTTCCGTATCACCTTTTTGCAAAAAGAACACAATACCCAATATCCTCTCCGAGACACGTATTTTTTGTCGATCCCTAAACGTCTCCGTCGACCGGCACCAGATGAACGCAACGTATCATGCAACCACCATCTCGTGTTGGGTCTGATGCCAACGTCCATCACTTACGGCTGCCGGTAAGAAAAAGTCAATCGTAAAATGAAGGCATTATCAAATATCGAAGATACATACGGAGTCTTCGCCTTCGGCAGGAGAAGACGGTCGCTCTTACGCATCTTCTGTCATCACCGACCTCCGGTGTCTTTTCTGTTCACCCGTCGATGACTTGTCGACATCGTCTCTGACTGAGTCCCTAACTGATTCGAGCCTGACGTGCTTCGTAGCACAACTCCAGCCGCCTCTCGATAGGAGACGCAACAAACGGCCCAATCGCATTCATCGTCATTGTAACACCTCGTGCGCAGCATTGGTGCCGCTGTGGTTGCCGCTGCCAGGGCGACAGTCCTCATGGGTCGACTGGCCAGTCAGCGAGTCAGCCAGAATTCGGCCGAAATGTGCCGTGAAAACTTCTCCCTCTTCAGACTTTGCTACGTTTCCGCGCTCGTCCCCCCTCTCTCTCTCTCTCTCTCTCTCGGTGTCTCGCTTCCTCTTGCTCTCGCTCTTGACTTTTTTTTTGCATTTCGTCGCGTCTGCCGTCGTCGTCGTCGCTACCGCTGCTTCCACCGGAGCGGCTACTCTCGGGAAATTCGCCATTTCTCCTTTTGCTCGTGAGTGTGTATGTGTGCTTTTGCTTTGCGCCAGCGGGAAACTCAACATGCGAGCATAGCCTACACATCTGTTTGCATCGCATTGGCAGCAGCGATTGGCTGGTGTCGCTAACCGGCCGAGTAGTGTTGAACGGATCCAACGAGCGGGCGACCCGTCAAATATATATATATATATATATATATATATATATACAGATAAATATATGATATTTCACATTGATTCTGTTGTAACAACAGAATATATATTCTCTCTCTCTCTTTCTCTCTCGCTTTCTTTGTCTTGCTACAGCTCTCGATCGTATTCGCGCACATATATATATATATATATATATATCTGCAATTTGATTTGTGATATTGAGCCGACAACCTTTGAGAGGATGGCCGCCAGAGATGAAATACATAGCACATGGAATCGTCATATACAAACACAGCGGCTGTGCAGGGCGGGCATCGCGCATGAGATTTTCACGGCAGCGCCGGACGCAACACCGACGACCGCGCTCTGCTTCAGTGACGACAGCCTGCAGACCTCGGACTGCAGCCTGTATCGGCGGTGTAGTCTGCGCGAGACATAACACAACGCTTATCACGCTGTATGCCTGTCTGTGTAGTGCACACTGTGTGGAGACTTTGCAGAAATATGGTGAAGAATATAAAGTAGCCGCGCCGTGGCGGCGACAACATCGGCGATCACGACGAAATCGCGACCGATTTGCGGTGATGAAAATGGAAGAAGCAGAAGTGCTAATAAATATTGCGATTACAGAATCTTCCGGCGGCCACCATCCTCGGTGGCCCATAATTGAAAGGGATTTGGAACGGCGAAATCTTACTCGCGGGTTTGTCTGAATCCCTCGAGACGGGCAGACACTTGATTGCATGGGTAGGATACGCTGAGATGGCCAGAAACGAATTCGGAGAGCTTTGCATATTGGATTTAACGATTGCATTGAATTTGCTCCTTCGTTATTGTTGCGGAAAATATATTTTAGCGCATTGTAAGGCTGCTGGTTTGTATGTGGATGTGTGTGTGTGTGTGTCTGTGGCTGATCGTTGAATGCTGATTCTATACGAATGTGCGTTTACGTGATCCTGCACCGACGTACACCGCCTTGTTGGAGTTAATCATTGGCTTGAGCGTGGAACCGAGAGATTAACTAGAACATCAGGGCTTGTGAGTCCGGCGGCTTTTAGGAGTTGACTTATTAATTATTCATCGAAAATCGGTTGACATACACGGCTGCGCTGACAGCTGCGTAAATGCGAATGCAGTTGTGTGTCCCCACAACTGGATTCCCTACGTGCGACCAGTCGGCGTGTCGTTCGGCCGTCGATCGACCTCATCGTCCCAAGGGAACCCTCCGATCTCAATGCCGCATCGTCTGTCGTCCGATTCTTTGTGCTGTTTGAACGAGCTCTCTCTCTCTCTCGGTCTATTTCAGTGTACGACGAACTGAAATAACCCTATACAATGATGATGTCGAACATACTTCCGTGTGCTAGCTCGCATCGAGATGGCACCTTACATAGGCGCACAATGCCAACTCACATAAGCGTTTCTCGCAAATTCGACAGATGGCTGTCCAGCCCTGACTAGACTTCACTGCAACCGATTGCCGCCCGTTCCCCTGCGACATAGTGAGCCGAAATTGACGGGGGGCTGATATTACGTGTGTGGAGGCCAAAGGGGAGAACCGAGGAGTGGGAGGACTTCATCGGTGATCATACAAATGACGTATGAAGGATTAACGACTCAATGACCGCTTTGACGACTCGATGGCCTCTCTCGTACCAAACGATCTCGAAGCCTTTCCCTGAACACCTCCCCCCGGCTCAAGGGGCAACAGCCTTCCTCACCGCTACCTTGTTTTGGCCGAGCAATTGCATTTTCCGGAGATACATTTACATTCACGGTGTTGTTAGGGGCAAAGAGACACTGGATGATGTTGACCTCGTCAGCGGCGGAGTCATTGCAGATTCATTTCTGGGGCAGAACGTCCCCCCGTATTCTCCCTTCAAAATTTGTATTCGGAGTCATCCACTGTCATCCAGCCTCGGCTTTTACTGAATTCAGCCGAGGCTACATTGGCTCACCAATGTTGGTTGCTGTTCGCCCATCAGTGCTACAAGTCCGTCTACGTATTCAACCGACAATCGCACTGGCATCGCCCGCTGCGTACGACTGCCGAACAACAACTGCATGGACGTTTACCTGAATTCGAATGGACTCTTGCTCGTGAAGGGAGCACTCTGAAATAGCAGAAGAAAGAAAGAAACACATAGAAAAGAGTCGGTTAGTTTTGCTATAGTCGAGAACGAGAAAAATAGAGGCCTTCTCCAATGGCTCACACTCAGCTGTCCATCTATGGCAGGGATCAAAGCAATAACCACTATAACAACTACTGCTACGAGAACTACCACCATGTACAGTCATTAGCAGCTTGCTGTACCGCTATTCGATTTTGACCCTTGGCATTTACCATGAGCACAATCTACAACGATCGACGAGTAAAGGGTGAGCTTGCACTCTACATGAATCCATTCTTCCAACGTGACTTTGACGAACAAATTCATCATCTGATGAGGTAAAGATTGATGGGCAAGCAACACCACTGGCAGAACCATGCGTGCGGCTGGGGAGCACGAATGGAAAAAAAATCGCTCTCAAATGTGTTCGACGTTCCAAAACACGAGGAGCCGTTCGTCGGATCGGGCTCTCGAACGTCACTAGGTATTAGCTGTCAGTGCGCCCACTGTGATCTATACTCCTCATGCGGCCGCTGCCGCTGCTTCTGCTTGATAGACCAGTTACCACTGATATCATGTGGGTATCACCACTGGGCGATTCTGGCTGCCGATTGGATTTCGTCCCGCCTTGTATCATAGATGTAGTCGTCTCTTCTTTGCGTGACGTGTCCGTGTCATCTGCGACCTCTCTCCCTCTCTCTTTCTCGTTCTCCCTGAGTCGATCGCGCGCGACACTTCTCTCTCGCGATGAGCGTCGAATCGTTCGCCGGACCGAATCCATCGGCGGGTGAATAGATTGGTAAATGCTAACCGACTCGTCGGCTGCTTGGCTCACCACGTTAATTGATTTACTGATATCGCCCCCCGCCTCCATCTGGTATTGAAGATTGATGACAAGCCGTGTCTTGGAGGACTGTACCGTTCAAGACGGCCGTATCGGCGTGTAACATACACAAAACATATCGTGGCAGAGACGAGAGATAGGGACAGCAGGGGCGTGCAGCCCTCCGGCCAAACGACCATTCGATGGACCGCATTCGAGGGTCGACAGTCACCGTCGAACTGCAACGGCAAGCTGTCACATATCGACGCGACTCGACACCCTTCGTTGCACCGATGCCGCCAACTCGGTAACGGTAACATTGCTGGACGCAGCGCAAACTGCTGTGTGTGTGTGTAGCCTATGAGACAAAGGCAACGGCGGCAACGGGAGGACAACGATTTGAGAACGAAACATCGAACGCCGTGCGTCTCCTGCGCTCTTGAGCGTTTCGTCCTCGTTGCGTGGTCCGGGACGGCAGCCGTCGTCATCCAACAGTCGGGGCAAGTCACAAGAGCTTTGTCTACGAGAGCACGTCACGTGCCGGAATGCGCTCGTTGCATTCGACGTACTATTGCCGCTCATATATATATATATATATATATCTAGAAAGAAAGAGAGGGACGCGTTGCATCGATTCATCTCGCGCGATTCGCGATCTATCTATGCACATTGACAAACAATGCTACAGTATCGGAGATGCCATTCGCGGTGTTAAAGCAGGCGCGAGCCGCCCAATCATCTGTCTGCGCACGGTGTTGAACGAAAGGCAAGCGGCTCAACTCGTTTGCGAGGCGGGTTCGAGTGGTCGTCGATGACTGACATGTGTTTAAACAAAAAAAAAAAAAAAGAGAGCGTCACCCATTACTGTATTAGTCGACGCGGTCGCCGGGGACAACCCCGTCTCTGACCGGGTTAAGTAGCCGCTCGAACGAGAACTGCCAGCGATCTCATCGACTTGCGTCTGGTCTGGCACTTGTCCGTCCACTAGACTCTAGACACATTGAGAGCCACTACAAGCATCACTTGCTATTATCTCTATCTGTTCGCAGTCGCGTTCTATCTGGTCATTCTCTTCGCCGCGCTGCTCTCGAGACTCGAACCAAATGGCGATGAGACAGGCTGCTAGCTCTTCGATGCTCTTAGCAATGGGCAGGGGGACAGGCAAGCAAGCCGGTCTTCGTTTCGTCGTACACCAGCCATCGTGTGTATTGGTAAGGCGGCCAGAAGACCAAACCAACACCGGCAGCACCAGCAGCAGCAGCAGCAGTCCTCAAACGTGTCTCTCTGTAGCAGACTGCTGAGATACACACAGAGAGAGACAGAGAGACGGAGAGAGAGAGAGAGACAGAGAGAGAGCTGTGGCATTGCAAAGTGAGAGCGCGCGGACCCTGCCGAAAGAGGAAGAAAATGAAGCCAACAGCTGCAGCAGGGCAACGAGACACCAAGACCATTGTGAATAGCAGGAGCAGGCGGTGCAGTCGAACGAGAGAAACCTCGGCCTACCGCGACAGACGACGTACGCAACTCGTCGTCGCGTACAACCATACATAAATACCATCGTCGCTCATATACATATATATATATATATATATATCTGCTCTCAAATTACGATATGAAGGGCCGCTACTAAAGACCGCTATTACGATTGCCACTCTTGCTGCTTCCACGGGTGGCAGCAGCAACTCTCGTTCTGTCTGTCCGCGTCGCTCATCTGCGCAGTGTCTCACTCGCTGTGAACAAACAACGGCGAGATGAAACTGATGGCAGCGGTGGCGGCGGCGGCGGCGGCGGCGGCTTCTTCTCAGTTCGTCTAAGAAGAAAAAGAGGAACAATCTTGTCGATAATTCGCACTTCGACCGCCGCTATTCTATGCTGCTATATATGCTCTAGTTATATTCTTTCTCTCTCAATCTCCCCTCTACTGCTTTTGGTGCCTGTCGCCCGATCGAGTCCCTTCTTCGCAGGGCCTGGCTTCGTGGCTGGGCCTTGAACAGCGACTTGGCGAGCGAGTTCGCCTCTTCTCGACGTTCAGTCCCCACGGTCGACTTGCAGCGATGTTCAATACATTTCAATCATTTCTGTGCGTGTGTTTGTGACCGCGTGTGTATCATATATGACTGTGTGAGCGTATTTGTTTGCTGATGTGCGGAGTTGTTGTTGTTTTTTTTCTCTCCTATCACTTCACAATAAACAATGCGCCGCTGTACTGTACAATATCCGAGCAAACACTGGCGGGTTGGGTGATCCACGGAACTGATCCCCGCCGCGGCGTTGGCCCGTCCACTCCGTCGCCCCGGCATCGGCTCGCCGCTGGATCGGTGGTCTGATTTACGCGACGACCTTTGCTCTCTCGAGGCGTGCCTGTCGCTCTGCAGAAGCAGCAGCAGCAGCAGCAGCGGCGGCGTCGGTGGTGGTGGTGGTGGTCACCGGTGGATCTGGAGGGAGCAGCCACTGCGACCTCCCGCGCCGGCCGCACTGACGATGGAGGGGAATTGGACTATTACTATGGCTATTGCTATTTCACCGTCTGCATCGGTATGGCCAGAAGACATCATCTTCGAGACGACAACCAAGCGGCGAACAGCAACGGTAGAAACGCTGCACGGGCGGGGAATGCACGCCGATTGACCGAATCGTGGAATAGTGCCACAAGACGGCAACATGTTCCACCATGACCGAGGGGATGGGGGGTATGGAGGTCTCGTGTGTGTGTGTGTGTGTGAGGGGTGGCTAGCTAGCAATTGGACAGTGCAACGGTTATATGGGTACCTGGCTGACTATTTGCATAACGAATTGCACCATATCCATCTGTGTGTCTGTCTGGATGAGCGCGTGTGTATGTATATCTACGGTCAGCGATGTAATGGCTCGATGTGAACTGATCGGCCAGCTACTTCTCTAGGCAGAAAAGTGGAAATATATTAACGGCATATGTTAGCAGCTTCAACAATAGCACAACAGATACAATGATGCTATATAACTTTGGGGGATATCGCAGCGCGAAATCTCACTCGCATCTCCGATATTCTCCACCATTGGACCATGATAAAGGCGTTTTTGATTTGACTTCATACTGTCAGCTCTCACTATCTAGGTAACATTATCGAAACTGACACTTGCTCTATGTTACATCGTCAGGTACAGCACACACACACCCACACATCATGTACTTCATCATTTAATCGCTACAAATATAATACATAAAGCAAGTATGCTTATTGAGCTCCTAAATAATTCAAGCAGATTGTCTAGCCTTGACGAAATGTGGTTACATATATGTGCGTACATATACAGTGTCGATCGATTTGCATTCTCCGTTTCGTCTATACTCGTCTCCGCCAATTCCAAACGCATGGGTACGTTTGAGAGATGGTGTCATCACCCCCCCCCTCCCCGACGTGCCTCGATGTTACTGCGAGTTCTCGACACAGCATTGTCCTGTCGTCATATACAATCCGCTCGTAGTGTACCGTCGTTTTCACGTCATCACTACTCGGCCGCTGGCGCTGATTTGAGTTCTGGACATAGACAGCATTGCCTGGTCTTTATACACATGTCGTGATCTCCACCGACCGCAGTGCCGGCCCACCGCGACCTGATCCGAGCGAGATCGGCACTCAGATGCAGTTGTTCGCCAGCCTACTTCGTTGGCATCGCCCTTACCCCATATATCGCGATCGCGTGGAGCACAACAAAACAGAATGTAGAATACGAATCGTATGTGGAAAAGACCGAGAGAGAGAGAGAGAGAGAGTGTAAATGAACACGAAGACTACCAGCTCCTCTCTGCCATGATGTCCATGAGGTATCGTCGATTTTTCTGAGGGCGACACACAGTCAGGCCGACCGACAGCAGAAGCCAACAACGAACAAACGAAACACAGCCAATGAAATCGTCGGAGCTGGCCAAGAGCCGAAGGTGTCTTGTTGCCGACAAACGGGATGGCGATTCTCGTTGGCGTACGGCGGTCCAGTCAGACACAAGATGACGGGACGCGACGAGGACGATCGTGAATGAGACCAACCGGTCAAATGCCGCTATCTCGTCTCGCATGTTCCCCCTATCCCTCTCTGCTCACTCGGATAGAATCCCGCACTGTTCTCGATAGATCACATCGGCCAATCTCCTTGCATTCACTCTCTGGCGATTTTTGTCTGTGTTTCTCTCTCTGTCTCTCTCTCTCTCGACTCTCTCTCTCGCTATTTCAGCCACCATATAGCACCTTCTTCATCGCTGCTCGCTCCCTTGGCGTCTTTACACTTTACGCGCGCGGTCGCGATTTTTCCACTGACAAAAGCGGTCGCTTGTTGGCTCGCTACGCGACGCGTCGCTTAGCGCCGCACGGGCAGCGCCGGCGGCGGCGGCCGCCGCCGCTGTCGCCGCTGTTCGACGCCATTCGACGGACGGCTATTCTATCGCGAATAGCCCAGACGATAGATCGCGTTGAGCGCGTGCACCAATGCGGGGGCGTTGATGGCACCCCGCTAGCGAAATATAATATCGAACAACTTAGAGAAGAGATCATTTGCTGATAGTCGATATGCGTGGGCTCTCGGATTCGGCTGGTATAACGGATAGACGTACACAGATACAGACTGGCTCGCCGGTTGAGGCAGCCGGCCGCGAAGGAACATACGAACAGATAGACAGATGAATGTGCGGGCAGAAATCGGAACTAAGGGAGCGAGACAAGGGTGTTGTTGCAGCAGCAGCCGCCGCCACCGCCGCCGCCGCTGTTTGAGGTGGTGGTTGTAGTGGTGGCCGTTGTGGCAGTGGTGGTGCTTGTGATGAACGAGGCAGCAGGACCCTCCGATGAAAATCCGTGAGGACGTGGCCGGATCGACGATGAGCATCAGTCGATGATGGGTGCCGTAGGGCTACATATATACGTCACACGTCATCCCGTCTCGATGACCACGAGCGGGCAAAAAAAAAACACCAAGAGCGTGTTCTCGCCAACGCTGCTATACAGCTTATAGTAGGAATTTGTTTCACTGCTGTTTATGAGGAAACTGTATTGTTTGTGAGGAGAAATCAGTTTCGTAGATTCAACGTTCTTATCGATTTGCCTGCCACCTGTGGAAGCCACTCGAGTCCGCCGTACCCCTATGGCTATATTCCGTCATCTCATTCCTTCCATATTCCATTACTATAGCTTAGTATGGTAGTAATAATAATAATAATAACAACGTGGTATCGTGTAAGGCAAATCGTCACCGTGGGACGCTTCTCCAGACAGGTCGGCGGTGCTTTCCTTATTTTGCTCTCTTTAAAGAATCCGCTACACATTTAAGTGGCACATTAATGCCAGTATCGACTTCATGCGAGTCACTCGACTCACAACGCCAACAGCTAATAGCGAACAGGCGTGTACGTCTTACTCACACAGGCACAGGAGCATGGAACATGCAACGTAGCTAAACACCGAAAACACTGTTTCTCAGCGTCACCTTCGCTTTGTCGCGTCACGGCGAAATAACATCGGCTTCCATGATCCAGCCGACCTATAACATCGCCGTTCCGAATGAAAATTTCGACAACATGTGTCAATGTGAATATTTGCACCGCCGGAGCTATTTGAGCAAGGGTTAAGCGATCTACATCTGTTCTTTGCGCGAGGGGGGGGGGTCTCCCGCCAAAGCCGCGGCAAGCGACCGGCCACACGACGACATAATGATGACGATGATGATGATGTGAGCGCACGGCTCGAAATTGATAGCTCTCGAACGCTGCTCGGGAGCCGGAACCTCACTGATCGTTGCTGATGTTCCGGTCGTCGGATCGAGTTTTCCTCGACGGAACAATTTCGCGTCGCAATCGCGTGCGATCCAGCCGTCGAGTGCCCTCCCTATGTATCGCAGTGCAGACGGCGGCGGCGGGCTCGCTAAGGTCTTCGCCGAGACTCCTGCGCGGGCGGCAGCAGATGCTGGAAACGGTGTTGATTTCGAAGAGGAAAAAATAACGCTATCCCTCCAGGTGACTTCAACAAAGACAGAGACATCGTGGGCAACCGCGACGCCGTCAGCCAACAAACAACAAGAACGACAAACTGTTTGTCGATACACAACGCCATTACGAACACACATACATGCACCTACACACACACATCGCAAACAAACAGTTGCTCTTGTCGCGATATTCTACGATTCGCGTGTAACTGTTAATATTCCAGCTAGCTTTCAGGAGTGAGTGGGCCATTCGATGTTGGGTCTCTTTTTTTCGTCTCTCGCTCAATGTCGGATCCCTCGAGCTAGATACAACTTTCACTCGGCCGCTGTTCGCCCGCCGTTGACTATATATCTATCGTCTGTGCGCGTGTGTGCGGGCTTGATTTTACTTGCCCGACGTTACTGATTGTACCGCCACGAAGCGGAGCCATGCGCCGCCTCAGTGCGAGACACCTCCTGACAACAGCATTGTCTCCACGAGGTGTGTCGTTACAGGTCGCGCCGGCAGCGGATGTCAGCGCGCGCGGCTCTATTGCTCCGACTTCGGTGGTGTAGTTCACACGCGATGGCGAAAATTCGCTGTTCGCGGAGCTCACTCCCTTATTTCTTTCTTTCGCTCTCTCTCTCTCTCTCTCTCTTCTGCGGGACAGCAACAAAAATAGGCTGACTATTTTGACACCGCGTCCATACTGTCAGTGGCCGTTGCTGTGATTGTTGTTGTCGTCATTGATCTAACCGTTTTCTTGTGTGAGAGCGCCCCCGCCCGCAGAGCAGAAACAACAGCAACGGCGACGAATTTCGAGGACATAACGACACCATCGAACCGAACGAAGAGTCAGCCCACGTTCGTGCATAACAAACTGTGCACGCCACCGGAGTGGTCGCGGTACGGTTTGCGCGCGCCGCATAGATGGTTCGCCAGCCCCCGTTCACCCTTCGGCCTTAGGAGAAGAATTCGTAGACTTCTTGTTCATCTTCTACTGCCTGGCCGGACACGACTCCGCTTAAATATTGAATAGCTTGCATGATGCGTATTGCCATATCGTCGACAACGAGAGATCGCCACCATAATGCAATGATATGATAGCTATCAGGCCGGCGTCAAGCGTTGAACTGTGTACGCGTGTGTGTATGTGTATGCTTGATGCTGATGTATTGCTTGTCTATCTCATCTCTACGATCAACCTGAACTCGGTAATAGACTACAGGGTGCGCAGTTGTCGACATACAGATTGCTATAGTGAATGAACTGGACCGACAGGCAGCGAGAGAGAAGATGCGCACGAGAGCTGATCGGCGATTCGACCACCAGCAACAATTCGACAATAACAAAACAACTAAGGACGTATATATATATATATATATATATATATATATATATATATATACATATACACGTTCTTGGGCGTACCGCAATGTATATATATATATATATCGGCGAACTGGAGATTAATAGCGAAGACGAGGAAGACATTTGGCTCGACAATATTTTTGCTGTCGCAGTCCTCAGACTGACCAGCCAAGCAAATGTCACACTAGTTAGTATTGATGGCATCGGAAGTGAATACTATGGACGAACTCGTAGGTAGCCAGCTTTCCTTGTAGACCGCAGGTGTTTGTCCCACACACTTACACCCTTATATATATATATATGCAGTGTGCACTTGCTCGAAGAACGAGACGCGCTAAAAACGACTAAACGAAATTCGCATATCTCAGAGATGAAATATTGCACAGGCTGGCTGTGTTGTCGCTGGCTGACTCGCCGGAATGGCGAATGATGGCTGTAGCAACGGTGTCACGAGGTGTCACCGGTTTCACATGGTGTGGTGTCGTGTCAAGCGACGATTCGCGATGTCTTCTAGCGCGTTTCCATCTCGATGCCTCTCCACAACAGAAGGCGGAGAGGCAAAAAAGAAAGCCAACAATCTAGACACACAATAGAGAGTTGTTTAGCGCTGGCGCGCGCGCGCACGCGTGTAGAGATTGCGAGCCGCGTTGCCGACGACCATCGGAGACCAGCCAGTGCCAGCAGGCGTAGTCGCATAGTCCTACTGTAGCCCGCCGAACCAACAGGCCACTGCGGACCACAGGGAAAGGAGGACTCTCTGTATCACCCTGCCACGGCTGCCGCAGCTACCGCGCGGTGACGCATTTCAAAGGACAGCAACAGCAGCAGCAACCCGAAGGGTTTCGATTAGCTTGCTCAGGTAGCAGCGTTCGTTTCTGTCCACTGGACGCCACTCTTTATATATTTCTTTCTCCTCCGAAGACGGTAGATCAGTTCAGTGTCTACCTGATTTGCTTTTCTCTCCTCCCATTAATTCTCTCAGTCACCGCATACGGATGCGGCTATCGTCAGGCTGCGTTCAGTGGCGCTCTCTTGATGTCCGCACCATGTCCGCAAATACTGCGCGGTCCTCATCGAATAGCTGGGTAGCCAGCTGCTGGCACCATCGCTGAGACTGCGCGCTTTGCCTGCCCGGCTCGCCGAATCGTCGAACAGGCGACCGACCAACCGGCCGACGGCCAAACGGACCTGAACAGGCTCTAACAGGCCAGTGCACACCGTCAATACCGCTCGCGTTTGCACTTGCAATGCGCGCGGCTGTGCGGCACCAGATCGCTGTCCACAGCAGTCAACAGCGAGCCACGGCTTTGGCGACAGCCAGAGCCTAGGCTTCTTGTTTCTCGCGCTTCTCTCTCTCTCTCTCCCTCTCTCTGCCCTTCTCTCAAAACAGAGGGATCATGAGCAGTGAGCCTGCAAGAACTAATGGGGAACAGCCGCTACTACCTACTGCCCGCCAGCGATATATAGCATAAATATCTACGGGTATCGTAGATGTTGTTGCCATTCGTCGCCTATGACGCTCCTGCTACTACTACTGTCGGCACGGATACATGAAGACGACGATGGTGGCGGCGGCGGCGGCGGCGATTCGAGATGTTGCGACGAGAAACGAGCAGTTTCCCTGCGAGAGTGGGGTCAGGGTGGAAGGTAGTGTCTTCACTCTGCTACCTACCCGTTGATCTCTCTCCGGACCCACAGACCTACACAGTGCTTACCTACAGCATCAGACACATTGTACGACATCAAGTGTTGCCGCAACCGACCACTTGACCACTTGAGCCCGGTCACTTCGGTGCTACTGGCGGCCGCAGCGGCGGCAGCTGCGGCAGGCACAGCCGCAGCCGAACAGGCGAACAGCGTAGGTATAACGGCAGATATATTATTCTATATGCAGGTTCGACCGGCCCAGACGGACGAGCCCGCTCGTCCGGCGAGTCAGCCAGGTGGGTTCAATGCTAACGGCCAGTAAGCACCACACCCCAGCCCGTCCTGGGCTGCCTTGTAGAGAGACTGATAGTAAGGTACTTAATAGGACGTGGTCGCTCTGCCATCAATGCATCTTTGCAGTTTTTGCACAGTAGAACTAGTGGAACGGCGTGCGTGAGTGTATTCGATGTCTTGGCGGCGAGCTTGACTATGGCACTGAAAGTGTGTAGACAGATTTATATATATATATATATATATAAGCCCTCCCTGCAGGAAATCTATTTTTGAATGGGAACCAATGTAGTTTATTAAGCAGATTGTCACGGCAGCGGCAATCGACGGCCGACGAGCCGGCCACACCGCGCTGTCGAGAGCAATGGCGGGGCGAACATCGCCTGCGAGCGAACTCGATAAAGTCGCTGGCGGAGCTGCCGTAGGTCTCTGAACAGCGACACAGCGCAAAATCGCTTAGCAAAAGCGGGGATTGAACGACGTCTGAAGCCGTTGTCTATAACAACGCAACGACATCGAGAGAAAGTGGCGATACCGAATTACACCACCGACACTGAGCCGACACAAACCACCGCGTACACAGATCCATGCTTAGTAGCTTCTCATAAATACCCTCGCGCACTCAACAGCAACAGTACAGTAGCACCGACATCTGTATAGTCTGGCCCGGTCAGTTAGCTGGACAATTATGGCATTCAGAGCTTGTCTACGCGCGACGCCGCATATGTCCGTTGAGAAATGATGATCTCGCTTGGTCGTTACCTGGGCGCAAGCGCCACCAGAACCATCCGTTGCCATTTCTACGGGTGCTACTTATAGCAGCACAACAACATTCTCGTTGGCAGCAAAACAACTGAGCTGCCCAGGACAGCCGCGATCTACAGATCTAGTTAACATGTAGATATGTATTTACAATATGTAGCAATGTTAAATACTTGGCTGCTGCTGCTGATGCTGCTGCGGGATTAGTCGACGTGTACTCGGCCGCGTAATCGAAGTTCTCCGCAACGAGCGATGGTGTTCCACAGTTATTGCCTTGTAAATTAGTTCGTTCAATCACCGATCTCCGTCAACGGCATCAAGCTGGCTTGATAATGTTCAATGTTGTCGGCTGTTATCGTTAAACCATAAACTGACCTGAGAATATTCCACGTGAGAGCGAAGTGTGTGCGCTGTTAAGTTAGTGAAACCTTGCGGCGGACGCACTGTGCCACGCTTCTGTCGTTGCTTCTCCACGGAACAATCAATGCGACGCAATGATTAGGGAATTAGTATTGTAGGCGCCCAATGCTTCGCAGGGCGCTTTGAGAATTGGCAGCCGTTTGCCGGTAGACCACTTCTAAATGCTCGAATCCAGAGACAAAACTACTCGCATCTCGAACTACTCAGAGCCGACGCTCAAAAGACAATTGGAACCCACACATCTTCCGTCTATATCGTTTGCCGGCGTAAAACAATCGAGTGGATTTGCCGCGAACGACGCTGTTGCGATAGAACGGAGTTACACATTTGAATTGACTGTAGACACCACAACAGTCGGCGATATTTTGCTCAGCTATTATATATATATATATATAGGGAATTATTCAAGATCTCGGAGAGCAGTATTTAGACGCAGATAAATACATCTCAGCCGACGATCTACATGGGTACATCGCTACATCAGGGAGATTCTAAGATGATAGAACACAAATAAAAACTGATGTCAGATGCTAATGTTCCTTTACATGGACCTCGTATTGGCATCCCGTTCTGCGGCATAAACACATACACACATAATACATCTGTGTTTTCCTCTCAAATACGACAATGTATTCACATACACACATAGAGTCATGTATATATATATATATACATCTGACAGATCGTGTGTGTCACGTTACTCGTGAACCTGCGTCATTGTCGTATCAGCGATATTCTATCATGGCAGCCAGCTCCCCATCACCCCCTACGAATATTTCATTCTCTCTCGATGCGCCGCTGTTTTTCAAAGTTTGCTTTCAGCAGTTTCTTTCTGTTTCTTGCCTTTCACTGCCTCGTCGCGTCTCTCGTTTTGTATTTTGGACACATTTGTTCAATTTATGAGAGCCCGCACCGCTGCCGCCGCCGCCACCGCTACCACAAACGTCGCCGCTGCTGTAGCAGCCATCACTGCGACTGACAACAGCGACAGCGACAGCAGCAGCAGCATGAGGATCAGGTTGAGTTCTTCTTCCTCTTCGGCATCCGCCAGCTTCATCGGCTGTGATTTCTGTCACTGCTTGTGCTGCTGCTGCTGCCGTCTATCGGTGCTAGCCAGAAGAGGCCGGCGTTGCTGCTGTGATTCGGTATATCGTTCTCTATGCCTCATGCCACGAGAGCAAAATGCCAGCCGCCGCCGCAGCAACTGCAGCTCCACATAGACATTGACAGCAATGAGTAGCGATGCGGCAGTGCTGGTCATATTCCACGGATGGGCTGATCTGCTTCTGCTGCCGCCGCCGCCACCGCCGCCGCCGCTCCTCCCTCTGTGGTGCCAAAAACTGGACAACTTCGTCTTTTGCTTTATCTCTCTCTCTGTCTCGCACCTCAGTCTCTCCCTATCAAACTCTCTCTCTCTCTCTCTCTCTCTCCACTCCTCTCTCTCTCAGTCTCATGACGAGACGGTGGTGATACATTACAGAAAATGCACCGCACGGTCGCCTGCCGGCTTACCTGCCGTCATCGCGACCGTCGTCGTCGTCGTCAGGCGGAGCAGAGCTCACGGCAAATTTTTGAGAATGCTGCTGCTGCTGTTGCTGTGCAGCAGTCAGCTCGATCTTGACTGGGCTGGCCGTTGCCAGTTTGCTGCTGTTGCTGTTGCTGCTGCTGTTGTCGCTGCTACAACTCGGTTACTCGTCCGCTGCCGTCGCTATTCGTCGATGACAATAACAGGTACGATACAGGACGAGGCGATGCCAACGACTCGATATCGAAGTCGTCGTCGGCGGCGGCGGCGGCGGCCACTGCAGCGCTGTTGTTGCCCTGCTTCGCTACGGATGGACTGAACAACCCACCGAGTGGCCAATGATGCCAACGGTCCATTGCTCCATGCTCGTAGCGAAACCCAGAACGATGAGAGAAGTCGCTGGGATCGGCGACTGCTGTTGCCAACGGAGCAACAGCGGCAGCAGCACTCGAAGGAACTTTTTTGATTTTTGCACAGCCACGTCCCCATCAAGCAACGATACGCGATATGCATTCACTGTGTGTCGGGATCGCCAAAGTTGTTGCTGCTGCTGCTGCTGCTGCTGTTGACTCTGTTGATGATTTCTGTCGCATTTCATTTGATAGCGCCGCCGAACAGCCTCCGCCGCCGCTGCCGCAGTCAGAACCGACGATGAAGTTCTCATTTCGGCATTTTCGCTCGTTCGTCCATCCGTCCGTCGGTCTCTCTTCCGTTGTCGCGAGCTTTCTTCGTCGTCGTCTTCTTGAAACGCTCGAACTTCTTCGATTCGATGAGCTGACGATTTGGCCCCCACTACGACAAGGGGCCGCCCCGTGCTGGCTTGCTTACCATAGTCGGCTGATGATCGCTAGCTAGGCTGGCGGTGGCGTTGATTCTGCCGTCGGCGCCTGATGACCCTGACTCGACTCAAGTTTCAGTCAGAGACGCGGCAAAATGATGCTATCTGACGCCGGTGACGTTGCAGCAGCTGCTGCTGCTGTTGTTGCTGTTGCTGCTGAACAATATGGGGAGCAGCTCGAGTCGATGAAGCCTCCGAATGGATTGAGTGAATATCAACGAATGCGATCCCTCGCGTCGATCGTCCGTCCGCGCAGTCGGTGCAGGGCATCATGATGACGAAACCTCGAAAAACTTCAACCTGGTAGAGACTTAACATATATATATATATCATATACGAACGAATCGTAGTAGATCTATACCAATCAGTCCCACCACCTTTGGCCAATAGTTCTTTATCGAGTGCTTTCGACTGTCTCGCTTTTGGTCTTCATTGCTTTCATTGTCGGGGTCATTTTCGTATGGAACGACTGGCCAGGCAGACGTCCTACGAGGGATGGATCCATCGTCATAAGATGGTCGATGGTTGTCGTATCAGATCTCGCACCTCGGCCACTTCCTTCGGTCGGACTTAGCGCACCGAAGCCGTTTCGGCCATCACGAGGAATCGGCGCCAATCGAGAGGCGTCAGTCGAATAATCAGGGTGTGCGGGCGAGCAATAAGAAGCGAAAATCGATCGTGCTTGTGACGTAAAGGTGGCTCGATGAATGGTCTCGTTGCCTCCCGATAGATGCGCGTGTGACGCGCAATACACACCACACTCGACCGTGGTCGGAACTGACCGACGAAGGCCATCGACTCTTCGGCGTCGGCAGCGGAACAGAGAATGAACAGAGAGAGAAAGTAAAAACGCCCAGACTGCTTAGCAGTGTCAGAGACGCCTCGTCGACTCGTTGTTCAGAAGTCGTCATCGTTGTAGGGCACACACGGCAGCCTATGCCTTATGCACTCGTCACCGAACAGAGCTGACCAAAGCTACAGCCCTCTCAGGTGCGATGCCGTCTAAGTGGCGATGAAATTGTGTGGTCAGTTGTTTAACTTCTCGGTAACGATGTACTGTCTCGTCGAACGCTTGCCGGCATCGATCAGCTAACCAGTCAGCCGATCGATCGTGGCGCAAAGGTGTGATACCCTCTCTCTCTCTCCATCTGCCGACTTCTTTCAGGTTCCTCTGCCACCACTGGATGTCTTTGCTGTCAGCTTCACCAGCATATGTTTAGGTGTATGCCCTGCTCAGACGTACAACAATGATCTGTGCTCTACTAATGACAGTAGTACTTCTGGCTGCGGTTGTTATTGTTGTTCCTGCTGGTGTGGCTGCATTGAGCGATTGACTTCGCTGCCACTTTCTCGAGCTCTCTGGTTTCGCCCTGCGCGGCGACACTTAGTGGGTGGACGGACTAGACGTATTTATATGCGGTTGCTACGAGTCATTCTGGGGTTCAGCCGGTGCGCGGCCCGCAACGATAGTTCAACACAGACACACACACACACACATACCTCCATCCACACAGTGCGTTAGTTTCCCGAACCTTCTCAATGCTTTCGCAGTCTCCACAAGCGACTCAAGGTGTATGCCGCGGTGGCGAATTTTGCGATGTCTGCGACCGCTTTCGGTGCGTGGCTCGAATCGTGGTTACGTTGCTATCGGATCACACCACAATCAGCAGATCGGGTTATGCTGTCCGTCATCGGGCAGCAGGAACCGTCCAAATTCTCTGGTGGTACTGCCGCCAGCGACCCACTAAAGTGGAGCAGACTTCGCTTTCAGGCTCTGTCATTGCTACATTTCGGTTGACTGGTGCGCGCGTGTTGTAGAGCGGTGGCACGTCTGTTTGTAGCGGCGGCGGCAGTGGCAGCCCACACTGCTGAGCCCCTTAAGAGCGGACCAACGCGGGAGCGATCCGGTGGTCGCCCGCTGGCAGTGGCCCGGGCCACTAAACGGGAGGACCATTACGATTGCCTTCGAACGACAACAATGCCTTCCGATCTCGAACCGATGGATGGATGCCGTTTCATCTCGGTGGTGAGGGCGATCGCGACGTCCGCCGTTGTTGTTGTTGTTGTTGTTGAATGAAGTTATCCAAATGAAGACAAGTGCTGCCTGAATCGCTGTCGAAATGAATCTATGAAATAGATTCATTTTGACAACGAATCGCGTTTCACGTTCGACGTATCCATTCGCTTTTCTCATCGCGGGTTGTCATTGACCTTCGAGGCTTCGATGCGAATGCCAGGGCTGATGCTGGACCTGAACCCTGACGAGATCCACTAAGTCGACCGATATCGGCGGAGCAACCTCCCTCGGTGAGGTTCTCCCCACGGAGAAGGCCAACCCATGATGAGACTATAACCAGCCCTCCTCCGCTCTCCCCCTCATCTCGTTGGAGTAGCGTTACTCTGGTGGCCGCGCAAGATGGTGACACTCTGCAGGAACCCGAATTTTGGCGATTCGACTACTTACCCTTTACTCGATGCGCAACAACGTATATTCATAGTAAACATTGTTGGCGCTGTTGGCCACAGCAAATTACAAATACTATACTGTCAATAGTGGGCGGTATATATATATATATATACATATATATTTGAATGGAATACCTAGGCCTTATATTGGATTTAGCTAGCTATTATGAGCGGTACACGACCTTTGCAAGTAACACTTACACATGTGAGAATTGAATTTTCAGCAGAGGCCAAACCCTTTAATGTAATACACTCGTTCCTCCGGTCCTGAGCCTTTCTAAGACACACATACACACATATACACACACACTCGCATTTGAAGGTTTGTTCTCCAGGAACATTTGAACATCCGAAGTCGTTTCTCCGATAGTGCCCCGATCAACCGCCCTTGATTATCCTGCTGGCTAGACGCATTGTTCAGGCTGTTCGCCAATCGGGCTGGGTGGTGGCGACAACCTATGGTGGTTCGATGGTGTCATCATTTGCAGTCGAACGCATTTTCAAAATCAGTGAAATCCTGTCGAAGCACCGCCGAATCTCTCTGCCCAAACCAAACAAATGCTCAACCTGCGATAGATTACGATTCGGTCGGCATCTCAAGACGCCCAGTCTTTCTCGTTCTGCTACCGTCATGACATCATTGGCCACTGTCGATCCGATCCGCCTTCGCCTGGACCCACTCCCATAATGCCTTGATGTCCTCGAGCCCCCATTCAGTGGCCTCCTGCTGTCGGCGGCAGTGGCAGAAAGCGAACGGGAGAACGCCGGGAAAGGTTCGACATCGCAGCCAGCAGCAGCAGCGGGCGGCAGCCGCAACAGCTGAAGTCGAATGTGAGCTTCAGTTTCGTTGCTCGTCCCGCCATTATTAGCTCGTTTAGGGGTTCAGAGCACGCATGATGCTGCTGCCGCTTGCCGCTGTCGCTCGCCGCCGCACCACGGCAACGACACAGAGGTAGGTTTACGTTCCACAGCGATCCGCTCTGGACTACCAATAGGTCCGCCTGCCGACCCGGCCGTGCCCGACATTTCAAGCCTCCGCGAACGTGTAGGTTAGTTAGTGGAGCAACCGGCAGCGGGCAGCGGCCGCGAGGCACAGCAAGGCACGGCAGATTTTTTGTGTCGATGCGTCCGGCGTTGCGGTATCGTCTCGATATGAATTCAAAGCCTCGTTTCACTCTGTGCGTTGTTGATCATTGCTGCGCACTGGTCGCACAAGTCACAGCAGTAGTTTAGCGGCTGCCACAGCGGACAGTGGGCAGAATTGCTGTTTAGTAGTCTACCTGAATGTTTTTTCTTACCACGACAACGCACACACCACACACATTCGTCTCTCTCTCTTTCCCTTCAATCAATAGGAAAATCCCTTTTGTGTGAAGAGAGAGCGGATGTCTGCTAAAGAGAACAGAGCTAATCGCGGGTATCCCGCTAATGCCGCTGATGAGAAGCGAATGAAATGTTGGAGAAACGTCTGTGAACTGCAGAGACTCGAGGTTGGGCCCTGTTGCATTTACTGCTACAGCAGCAGCAGGTTCACCGTCGTCATGAACAATTCCGTATGGGCCTTCGAAGCGCGTGCGTATGGATGGGTGGGTGGGTGGCTGCTGCTGCTCGCCTTTGAGACATCCACCCGCTCTGCAGCCGTTCGTGTGTTCTCTGTTCAAACAGCAGCAGCAGCAGCAGCAGCAGCAGCGGCGGCAGGTTCTAGGCCGGTGTAGGCACGACCGAGCGGCCAACAGAGGCTTAATTAATTTTGCATTAAGTCTCGTCGTCGCCGCCACCGCCGCCGCCACCATCGTCGTCGGCGAAGGTTTTTTTCCCCACCGTTCGGCACGTTCTAGCCGTCCAGCCCTCTGACTATAGCTGGCGTTGCGGTCAGCAGCCAGTTTCGCTGTTGTTGCCGCTGCTAGATGTAAACAGATGATCGACAGCGGACAGTGAAAGAACTCTGCCGCTGCCTCAGGGTAAATTCTGTGCCGCCGCCGCAGCAGAGATGGCGTCGAGCCGCACTCGACTGCTCCTTCGCCTAGAGAAATCCTCGCAGAGAGCACCAATCAAAGAGCATGAAAAGCACAGAGAAAAACCCAGAGAGAGACAGAGAGAGAAGCTACGTCTGCAGTTCGGATTGCTACGATCTAATATTGTCTGGTGTTATACCAGAATATACCATGAAATTTATACGCTAACAGTAGTGGCAGATGCAGCGAACGCTATATCAGAATTATCGGGCCGATGAAAACATGATTCGTTATTGAGATGCACACGACGTGGCGATTATCGCGACGTGGCCACCTCGGGATCGTTAATTCACTAAGTCAAGAAAACTAGCCTCCGTCGATTATATATGAGAGTTGCTATTTGTTGGCCGGGTCTCGCCGGACCTCGTATATATCGATGCAATTTCATCGTCATCGACGGTGATCATTTGCCGTTGTCGCCATCGACCAGCACGATCTTTTACAACAATTTGTGTGCTTCTCGCACTTCATTTGTTTCATCGAAAGTCTACCTTGGCTACCGTCAAAAAGGCTGCGATCATTATTTAATGCGTTCCCACACGCCATATATATATATATATATCTATATATACATCAGCGATCTCACATCTTCGATTCAAAAGTCGAGTGGATAAACGCTGACGCCCTTCGAGTCAGTAGCGTTCATTGTTTCGCTTTTCTGTTTTTGTTTAAATTTCAACGAAACACTATCGCTCCACACATTTCCGGTATCATCTATAGATAATATTACGGTTATTGATTAGGTGGGTTGGACAGACCCGCCCAATCGGGCCCGCTCGATGGCCGATGCTATTAGATCACGTTATCTTTTACGTTCGCGCATAGATCTAGAGGCATGCGAGCACAAGCCACCAGTCGCACACCCTCCCCGCCAAACAGACAGCGTTTCAGAGCTAATACCGTTCTACGGAGACGGCGGCGGCCGCGACGGCAGCGGCAGTGGTGGCCTGTGACGGACGGAGGCCGAGTTTTTGATGATCTCACTTGTTGTTTTTTTTTTTAGCTAAAGGGAGCCCGATCTGCTTGGCCCAGCTGAGTGCACAAATGTTCACTCTTAATGACGCGCCCCAACGTCGATTAAGTGATAGAGACCTCTGTTCGATTACCTGGTAATGACTACGTATTGGTTTGTATTTTTATCTGACGACATCGAAGAGAGAGAAATAGAGAGAGAGGGAGAGAGAGAGAGAGAGAGTAGAGAAGCTATGCGGTTTTATAATGATAATGATGGCCGTGAATAACAGTAATCAGAAAATGACAATGGAAAGAAACGCTGACACGAGTTTGCGTAGGTCAACTTGTTCGACGCATAGCCGAACTCCTCAACCCGTGAAGCCCACTCGAATTAATCATGCCAATCATTACAATTATAATCGTACAATTCTCGTTGAAATCCTCGTTTTCTCTTTCTATTGTATTGATTTTCCGCGTAATCCGTTCTGTGCCACGCCAGTGTAGCGTTCGTGGAACGAAAAACAATTCATCGATTGGGTCGCGACCGAACGTTGCCCGAAACACGCGACTGACTCAGCAAATCATCTTTGATTCGTGTCCAACATGCGACATTGGACAAGAAACCTCCAAGTATCATTCACGTTAATCGATTGAGAAATTCGCCGGCGGCGCCAATATCGTCACTATTCACCGCTGTCCGCGGTCATCACTACTCCCCAATTTAGCACTACCACCAATGGGCTCCCGCACCACACATCCTCGGATGACACAACAGCCCACTGACTGACTGACTTGCTGTCATTCAGTGCCGGCGGTCCATTATCAGCGGTGACCAGTCAGGCCTAGCCTGCCAACGCAACAGCGATGGACAGCTTGTTCAAGCTACTATTAGTAGGTACAGTTCAAATGTACTACTACGGGCTACTATGACTGTGACTGTGAATCTATCGCATACAGCCCATGCCCGGTCAATCATCGTACGTACGCCGGCCGCTTTCATGTGTCCATTCCAATGCCGAGACGATGACTACGTGGGCGATGCCGCCACCAGCATCGCCAGCCCCGTCGTACCAGCTCCCTCCATCATTGATCTATCGCTATTCACCATCTAACCATTCACCGTCAGCGTTGTTGTTCACGCGGGTACGACACGCTATAACACAAAATATAATCCGATATAACGGTCGAATAGTCGTATACTATTAAATACATTAGTATGGCTTTTGCTAAAAAAATAAATGTAGTAATAGTTCACGTGTGTGTATCTATCTATCGATTGCTTTTTTCGAAAAGGATAGATATGTATTCTAGGCCTGCGAACGGTGTGCTCATCGATTATACTGGTCGATATCATTTTTGTTGTGGTTCAACTGCGGATCGCATTATAGAACCGGCACCGCAGCGGCGATATTTTATGAGTAATTTGATGATGACCACGACCACCACCACCACCACCATATATCGGTATTGTTGGGCATCTTTTCGTTGGCGTCGGCTACGTATCATTTGTCAATGGCGGTGCAGTATGTGATGTCGATCGTAATACGTTGCTGCCTCGCTTATTATTGACTAATAATACGAGATAGCCGTAGCCGCAGCAGTAGAAAATGAAGAAGAAAACGATGAGAAAACAACAAGATGAGGAATAAGGCTCGAGGGGAGAGCCGACAACGGGCCAACCGGATGGAGATATGAGCAGGGACTGAGTGGTCTTGTTCATTCCTTTAGTTTCACAGCCGCTCGGATCGCTTTTGGCTTTCCTCGATGATTCTCGTACGGATCAAGGTGGCGGCCATTCTGCCCCTTCGACAAGACAACAGCGGATTCCGTGATTCGGCCGCGCTCTACCACCACCACCACCCTGACCACCGCCGTCAGCAGCTTGGAGCCTCAGTCGGCTCGACTTTCCGCGATATCCATCCATGTTGCGGGTTCGCGCGCTCGCAAGCAGCGTGATAATACAACGGTGGAGCAGCGCAATAGAGCAACGATACAGCGGCTTGCAGCCTGCCCTGCTGATCCGCAGGAACCCCCATGTGGGTAACACTCGGTGTCTTGGACGAGCCGGGCCCCAGTCACGGGGGTGCGGGGGGGGGGAGGCGTGCTCGCCCCGCTCTGGGGTAAACAGCGGGCTGGCCGGTTATGAGGACAAATTAAACAGCTGTCTGCTCATCCGCCGCCCGCAGGGTCACCCGCCAATGTTCGTCCGTATCGCCGCCGCCTCTATCGTCGTCGTCGTCGTCTTTCGTTCGTTGTTGTCCCATATATCTCTATATCTCAGTGCGTGTGTGTGTATGTGCGTGTCTTGAGCAGCGGCGAAAGCAGTGAGCAGCCAGGTCACTCGCTGTTCGGACGAGTCGCGGTGATTCTTTCTCTTGTTCGTTGTCTCTCGTCCGTTCGTTCGTCCATATATATCCCTTGCTCCCATAATGACCGATAATCCAATGATGTATGATGCTTCGAGCTCGTGACGCTGACCAGACGGCCAGCAGTAGCAGCGGCAGTGGTCAGGCTCTCTCGGCCTGCCATGCACAAAGCCCATCGAGGCCGGCCATCGAGGTCTTCGAGGCCTCCTTCGTGCCTGACTGCCTGCTTGCCTCCCTGTCTCGCAGTAAAGGACAGAGTGGCGGTAGTGGCGGCTTTATGCCTCACAGCTACCGCAGTAACAGCAGCAGCTCGCAAACGCAGGTCCCACGCAAACGGCGCCGCAAATCATTCCGGAAAGACCACTACCCAAGCCCCTCGTACCCCAATTGTGTTCGCGACCGACCGACCGACCAGCTGAGGGCAGCCAGCGATACAGCCCCCGCGCGTCGACCCCGGCGCGCAACGACCCAGTGCTTTCTCAATGTACTCACTGCACCCCCATAGGAGGTGCACAGCAGACAACAATTCGATATTGCCGTACGAGTATGTCCATGGTGGCCAGGTCATCGGAAACGATCTTCTACCACCTGGTAGTAGTAATAGCCGAACGTCGTGTGTGCGATTTTCGATCGCATTGAACAGGCCCCATTCGAGATTTGCACCACGCTCAAACATCCCCCGACTGCGAGTTAGGTTAAAGCAATCGTTGTATCACTGTATAGCTTCGATTGTGTTATATTATATCAGGATTCTTCGGTACAAGCAGTGTTTACACATCTTCGCCAAGTGGTACACAATGACAACTGGCAACGAGCATACGTTCGTCTTTGCTAAGCTTGACGCCGCCTATCGACGCTAAATGTCCCACTATAATGGTCGTGCTACATGTGAGCCGGCATACGACGACATATGGCCTGCTCTCCCCATGTTATTCAGGGGGATCAGCGATGGGAGCTAGGCGTCACCCGAAATGCATCCGAAATTGGCGATGAATTCCAGTTCAGAAGCCAATACGTTCGTGGGTTCGTTGCTATCGCCGACGCCGATAGACCGACAACGCTAAATAGACAACGAGGGTGACGTGTGACCAAGGGGAGCTAGAGCCGAGTCGGCTTTGCCGTTGCCGAGTTGTCATCACGTTGACTCCTCGCATTTCAACGACTGACTGGCTGCCTGTCACTGACGATGTCGCGGCGTTGTGCTTCGATGCTAGCACCTGGATCAAGGAAGCTAGAGAGTCGACAAACTGCTACTTCAGTGGCCCCGATACGTGGTGGTGTTCGGCTTCGGCCGCTACCAGCGGTGCCCGACTCGCTTGATTTCATCCCAAACCGAGCAGGCGAATTGAACAGATTCCGAACAAACAGGAATCCGGCGGCGTGAATTTGCGATTGAAATTCTGACACATGCTGCTGATCGAGCGCGAACCATAGACGCAGATGACTTTAGTGGGCTTCGTCTCTCTCGCTCTCTCTCTCTCTCTCGCCCGATAGCGGCAGATACGTTCGTCTTGTGCGCCCCGCGCAAGACGACGAACGATCATGTTGTTCTATTTGACAGTGAATTGCCGTGAGTTTGTCTGCGAAGCGTAGAGCCATCGATATCTGACGGTACTCGAGCTGCTGTCGCTAGCCAATGATGATCCAACCAATCCAGACGGTCTAGTTCGCACGGTGCCGTATCACAGCAATCCTCGAGTGTGCTTGCCGCCGTTTGGCATAGAATGCTCGCTTGGTGCGTCGGTCGGTCGGCCGATTCGAATTTGAATTTTCCAATGCTCTTCAACTGTCTCTTCGACAGTTAACGCCGGTGAAAATGCGAGTTCATGATCTTCATGAACTTCTCTCCTCCTGCCGACCCGTTCAGCTATTCGCTCTAACTTTGCCACTAAATATCTGCGCGGGCGGGTCAACTCGAGTTTACGATTTGACGCGATGCTTTGAGCTGCTTCGCGCATCGGTGTAATTTGCCGCAGATGATCAGTACCACTGCCAGAGCAGCCGGAACAGCAGCGCCCATCGCATATCGGTAAGACATCTCCCGATCGGCGTGCGGTATGGTTGTGCTAATCCCTTGTATAAATTGCTTGTTTTCTTGCTCAATATATATATATATTTATATATATATATATCCGTTTCATTCGCCTGCAGTTACATGCTTCTTTGTGGTATATCCCACGTCGTACGGGTCTGCCCGCTTGCCCGGCTGTCCGCTTCCAATTTGATCCACAGCCGCCGGCGCCAGAGAGTTCGATTGAAGCGCGGACCAGCGCCGCTTATTCCGTTCGGGCCAATTGACACGCTTATAATTCTGTAATTGGCGAGCCCCAACTAGCAGCGCGGGGATACTTACGCCGACAAACATACAGACACAAAGATCAGCCGGACTAAGAGGCAGATCGACGAATGGGATCTGCAAAGGCAACCGACAGCAGCAGCAGCAGCAGCCAGTCGAGTGAGTGGTGGTAATAAGCGCGCCATCGGCTCTCATACTGGTGCAACGGCAGTATGCGGCCAATGTCGTTGTACCGTGCGGCTGCTGCTGGTGGAGGCGGCGGCGGTGACGCTGTACCCCCACCGATCGGAACTGCCCGCCCGACGTCTCAGAGCGGCCACACCGCGAGACGACCACGTCTCGAGTGGCGCCGCCGCCGCCGCCGTCGCCGCCTCGATCCCATTCAACCAACAAACGCCGAGCAGCGTTTGCTGTTCTACAGGCCCCGCTGCGACAGTGGCCACAGCAGCGGTTATGGTGGCAGCGGCGGCGGCGGCAGCGGCTGCGGCGGCTGCGGCCACCACGGCGGCAGAAATAGCCACCATCATCGTATGGTTCATCATTGGCAACAGCAACAACAACAACCACAACAATCACAACAACGACGACGACGACAATAACAACAACGCATCGGCCGGGCGTACTCGTTGCGAACAGAATAATCATTGGTATGCTCCCATAGTTCAACGTGTATGTGTGCATGTATATAACTGTGTGCGTGACTGAATGATTCTCTAGTCATCGGCAATAGGAGCGGCAGAAGCAATCCATACGTGCGCTCTCACGCGCGCATCGGCCCTGCTTGCCAATGCAATCCGGTGCCTGCTTGTCGTTTGGCTGACTGGCTGGCTGGCTGGCTCGTGTGTGCCAAGCGTGGCCCGGCACGAGAGCGCGTATCGGCTCGATGATCCGACCGTATTAACGAGTCGAACGACCGCTCGCCCGCCCACGCTTGGCCTGGCGTGGGCGACACAGACAACGACAGCATCATGGTGCTGTTGTGACGCTGCGATGGCTGCGCCGCGACGCAGGATCCGGGCCCGGCAGTTTCGGCGATCTGGCTCGGCACCCTGTGTACGCTACGCTGCTGTTGAACATCTTACACGAGATACGAACGTCAGCGGTAAGGATCGACAATAACGATGACGACGGCGACAACAACTGGAGCAACAGCAACAATAGCAACAACTGTGCCAACAGCGACAACAGTAACAACCGCGACGATTGTGACCAGAGTAACAGGTCTGCTGGCGGCGGCGGCGGCGGCAATGTCGAAGCGGCGAGAAGGATGGCTCAATAACCAGCGACAACAATTACTCCAGCAACAAATGGTACAAAACGCGTTGGGTGCTACAAAAGCTGCATCAAATTCTGCGCTGCTACGGGTGATCTACGATATATATATATATATATAATAAAAACGACAGCGATCGCTGGAGACGTCATCGGGACAGGGGATGATACTAAGCGCTGATGAGGACATTGACATCATCGATAAACAGAACGACCAACACACTCATATGCGTACACCTGTACCACAGAACAAGCAAAAAGGCCGTGCATAAAAGGTGAATACGACAACAAATAACACAACATATCGCACTGCATTTCCCGAAGAATAACACATATAATAGGCGTATCCTGTGGCCGCCGTGAAGCTGACCGGACACTGGACCCGATAAATGATCTAGGTACGAGGCGTGACAAAAAACACAGCTGTGAATGCCAACCCTTAAAGCTAGCCACTAACGACTCCCGGAAACAACGACCTCATAGTGCACAACAGCTTGTGCAAGACCACCGTTGTTAAGGTACTCTCCGCTTTGACTTGTTTGTTTCGCCTAAAATTATCTGCAAATACTGATAAGGCGGCCGATCGTTCTGATGATCGTCACTGATGCAAGGACAGACGAACATTACCTTTACCCTACGAACGCATACACGCACAGAACGGTTACTGTAGCGCAATGGCGCGGGGGGCAGTATATGAAACGTCTTAGCACTGCTAGTAGTCGCAGTGCTACCCTGGCACTGTTTTCAAACTGGATGATCGCACGAGAGTAATTTGATTAACGGCCGGGCAACTACCCATAGTGACAGCGGCGCGGTGGCTTCGACGATCGCTAGGTTTCTGGCTGTAAAAAGCTGAAGATCGCAGGTTCGAGTCCCGCAACCTGGTGAGGACGTATAGGAGGACTGGAGCATTGTAAAAATTGCACTTCCTTTAATAAACGAATTAAACCTTTCTCCGGACACACGCGTGCATAGACGAGATTGTTGTTGTTATTGTAATTGTTGTTCTTGTTGTTGTGGCCGTCGTCGTGAACGTTGCTTGGCTCCAGCTTTATTTCGTTAGCTGCGGCCATGCCTCAAAGATTGCACGCGAGGCAACGGCGCGTAGCAATTGGAGAGTTCGATGACGACTTCGCTGAGTGCCGTCGTCTAGCTGGGTCAAGTCCTGTCGGGTGATCTTAGGGCGTCGAGCCCTGGTGGCCTGGTGCATTCGTGTGCGCCTTGCAATCGGAGGAGACACGTAGGTGCACGGACGCGGTCCTCACCGTTGCACATTTGCATTTAGGGGTCCGTCTTACGAATCAATGTTAAAAGCAGTACCGTGGACTTTAAATGTTAGCTGAGAGTCGGCCCGAAAGCCTTTGGGTGTTCTTAGGGCTATTGCGACTGCATTTGAACGCATTACAGCTATTCGAGTCTGTCCGGCCAGTGGAAGCTGCGGACAGGCAGCTTCTGATCGCCGCACGCACTCGTTTGTGAACGCTGGTGGCTGCAGCGGCGCTAGAGACACAAAAGCGCGCAATCACTGAGACCACCGATTCTTCGTATGTCAGTCCCCCCCCGCAGGGAGCAGGCCACGAGGCTGCCCATGGCATTGACCGTAGTGAATGGGTCGCCGCAATGGGGCTGTGTGTTCATACGGATCAAATTGCCGAGCCCCACCGGACGCATCTTCCTCTCCCTGTCTCTCTCTCTGTCTTCATAGGTACTCATTTCCTTGATACAATGGCCACTGGTAGTGTTACCCTAACTTGGTTGTAATACAAAATTACATAAGTATCACTTCTTTTTCCGTTGTTATTATTATACTAATAATTATTATTATTATTATTATTTCTATTATGATTACGGACAAAAACGAACTGCACCCAACGACTCGAAGAGTTTTCGCACCCATCTCATTGTTATGCTTGTTAAAGAATTAATGAAATTATGGATAAAAACAAATGCTGGTGTATGCTTATAATCATTTAAGCTGCATTGATATAGCAACGAAAAGTATTTGTTTTCTTATTGAAACACTCCGTTGTTTTTTTCCTACCTCGCGCCGCCCCCAATGACAAGCGCACTATCTGAAGAATCGTTGTCTGAGCTGAAATCGATGATCGAGCCAAGGACAGGCCACGTCACCTCTCAGCAAAAATCCTTTTGCCGAACGCGCGCCATATTGTTGTTCAATGTCCGCAATCGCTTATACTACACGACTACTGCAACTATGCAGCTCTCGAGGTGGGACTCGTACTGGCCACGGTGGTGACCCGTTGGATGGATGTTCGAAGGGCCGCTCATTTGATGTTGTGACGTTCCCCATAAATAGACGCTGCTCATCATGCTGCGCGCGCGCGCGTTGAGTCGCGCACCATGCAACGATACGTCTACATCATAGACGAGCATCGTACACACGAGTAGTACTATTACTACTACTACCACTACAACAACCAGGACCAATATCACCACAGCATCATCCGCTGGTATGTCTACCCACTTATATATATTTCGGGTGTATCATCTGTGGGCATATACATACGTGTGTGTATGTATGTGTATCTGTGTGTGTGCGTGTGTGATCTTTGGTTTGATAGACGGCGGTTAGAGTCTCGGCTGCCTGCAATGTCGTTTCTTGGCGCTGCGCGTACCACCGCTGGTCGCTCCCCCGTGGCGATGACGAGGCTCGTCTCGGGGTGATCGATTCTTTTCAAATAGATTGAACGGCCTGGGCCGTCAGTAAACGAGCAGCGCCGGCAGCAGTAGAGGTAGAATGAGTGGCCGGCCGGCCCTCGATGCCGTAGTGCTGCTGTGTGCCAGCAGGGGCGAAGCGAAGGAGCGGAAGCTCCTTCGAGAACGACCCAACGAAAGCAATGAGTTGGAGGAGGACGACGAGCAGCATCAAGCGGCAACTGCAGCAGCAGCAGCAGCAGCAGAAGTTGCTGGAGAAGGTGACGCCACTATCGTCCATGGCAACATATCGTTCCTCCTCCATATCCGTGCCTGCCACAACATCAGCGCAAGGGTATCAGCTCTTGTCGATTGCGGCCGGTGGTCAGCCCCCCCCCCCCCAGCCCCACGCCGCCCTTCCTGTCGACGCACTATAGCGCAGCATCATCATTGGGCTTGCTATTTACTTCTCTATCGCTCATTTTTCGAGTTCTCTCTCTCTCCCTCTCTTTCCTTCTCTTCTCTTGTCTGGTTATCCTGCGGACTCAGGATGGCGGTGGTTTTCTTTGCTGCCTCCTTCTCGGTTAGGGGAGACGTCGTCTGCGGCAATATCCGTTACGCTGCTATGCTCGACGTTCTTTCCCGCTTGGCCAGGGCCACTCCCCGCCAACAACAACTAGCGTCATCGCCACCGCAGATCGTAGCTGCTCGTGTGGGAGATACGTACACACGGAGTCGCCGCGAAGATTCGCCATTAGCTGGAGCTGTTGTTGTCGCTGCTGCCGCTGCCATTGGTCAGGTGTATGAATCTATGTATGTATATATATATATATATACATATATGCATGTAGGTATGCCAACTATACAGCGCGCACTGTTCAACAGCTGGAGACGGGACAGGTAACGACAGCATATTCGAGCAGGCTCAAGAGTTAACAAACGCTGTTTTTGGTGTTGGCCTTGTTTCTGTTCTGCTGCTGCGGCTGATGCCACCGACGTCGTGTCGATCACCGGCACCACAACGAGAACGACAATAACAACGACGTTAGCAGCAGTGTCAGCGATTCTTAGCAGTAACAACGGCAACATTGTACCAGCAGGAGCAGAAGCAACAACAGCACCAGCCGAAGAAGTCTATGCTCGCCAGCATGCGTCGCCTGCTGCAGACTTTGGTCGACGTTGCTTGTCCGCAGATTGATTTGCGGTGGCACACGATGGCTTTTCGATCGGGTCGGCGGCACGCTCCTGCTGTCGGTCTTCGCTGTTGCTCGCTGCATAGGCAAATGATGAAACATGGAGAGAGCGAGAGAGCAGAATGGTGTGAAAACGAGAGAAACAGAGGCATCGTAGGAAGACGATACGGCAGCAGGGGCAGCCGTTGCCACCGCCCTCGCCGCCGCCGCTACGCCACCAACAGCGAAGCCATGCACTTCAATACTGCTGACAACCATCGAAGAACTACTCCTGCTATGGGGCAATACAGCAGCCGTATTAGCGTATAGGCAAACGCACACCGTAGGTGGGGCAGTTGCAGCAGCAGCAGCAGCAGCAGAATACCAACTAGACAATGCGCCAATGGGCATCGCAATGCACGAGTGTAGCCATACGGACACACACATCATTTTCGTCAATCAGTCTCGTTGTTTGTCCAATTGTCCGTCCGGTGCCGCTATTAGTGCTCGTGTCGGCGGTGACTCGAAATTACGAATCTGGGGGTTGCTGGCTCGGGCGCCGAGCATCGGTTTGAACCGCACCGATAGAGGAGGAGAAATGGAATAGACGGACCATCAGGGCGTCCGTTGGCGGTCCCCAGGCCGGCCGGCCGGACGGCCAACCGACCGAACGTTCTACATCTGTGAATCATCCATCTACCCCAACACCACTGGCTCGAGTACTTTCTGGGTGTTTACCATCCATGTGATGATGCATAGCCACAGCAGATTATATATATATATATATATGATATGTATACGTACGTCACTGCGTGTCGATTCGTTCGGGTCGACGGACGAACGCCCACGCCACGTCCCTATCGACATCATATTTAATTTCGATTGAGCCAAGTCGACAAAAGGGCGAGTCAAGAGAGTGAGCGATACCGTTAATGAATCGGTTTATGCGCCCGCCTACCTCTAATGGTAAGAAGCTATTTGCCATGGCTCCTCTTCTGTTCGTGGGCCGAATGCGGCCGTAGCCTGCGCAAACGGACGAAGACAACAACATGGAAGTAACGGGAGAGTACCGTGCGTACCGGAGCGCAAAGTCATCGTGGCATGTCGATAGCTCTTGGTTGTATGTCACCTACGTAGCAATTATCTATCGTCGCAGTGCGCGAATTTGATTTTGTTGGAAAAAAAACCACTTCTCGTCTACAAGGATGGACAGATGGACAAGAGCACGCGGGTTTTGACGGAAGTAGACGATAGGGGCGTTTATTCACTGCGCCGAATTAAGCATTCAGTAAATAATTAAGCTATGACTGAGGCGGAGACAACGTCATTCGCCGAAGACAACGTCACACGGCATTCAAACGTCACCCAACACTGCAGCGATATTCCATCACGACAGTTAGCGGCGGACGCTTAATCAATATTAACGTTGGAAACAGGCCGTTCCATACCGCAAAGCATATTCAATCAATCAGTCAACTAATCAATAAATATGGCAACTGGCCTAAACTGATCGAACGGCTTCAATACGGGCGGATGCATTGATACAACGTATGGCATCGTCAGTAGAGAGGCTTTGGCCATCTATTTCCACATTTACGACACACCGCAAGAGCAGATGGTCGAAGGCAGTATTTACTGGCAACCAGCACACTCTGCGATTGTCAGCCTAGCTAGCGGTAGCAGGAAGGCGCGAGGAATCAGGCGGGAACGAGCATAGTACAATTCAAGCAAGATGCATCAGTTGCTGCTGCTGCTGCTATGGTGTTGTCGCTGCGTCTTTCACAATGCGGCGACTTGTGCGGCGGCGGCGGTGGCGGCGGCGGCGGTGGCGGCGGCGGCGGTGGCGGCGGCGTCGGTGGCGGTGACCAGTTAGTCAGCGAGCGAGTTTAGCTATCGACAATCGGCGAGCGTCGGAATCAGCAGTGCATGCGTCTTGGTGGCCGGTCTCGGCGAGTCCGTCCATGCCGGGGTGGTCCTCGGCGGCTGCGGTGACCGTCGCTGCCGCCGCTGCTGCTGCTGCTGCGAACGATGCATCTAGTCATGATGATCTAGATTGCTTCGATGAAGATGTATAGGCCAATAAAGGCAGGCCAAGACATAGGAATCTATAACAAGTGAGTGCCCGGTAATAATCGTCGACAAATATCTATTCTATTCGACCGACCGACCGAGCGACCGACCGACCGACCGACCGACCGAGGGATGGTGCCCGACGTGTGCTCTATGACAAACACTACTATTTCTATGGCGTAGCAGCACAACGCACAGACGAACAAATGTATCGGTACCACACGCACAAACACAAACACACACACACAGGCACACACACCACTTTCGTTGGTTTGTGTGGACAGACGGAAAACAGGCGAGCAACATGAGCGCTGCCGCTGCTGCTGCCGGCACCGCCGCGTCGTCGTCTAAGACAATGGCCCCGAGCTGACAACAGGAGATATCTTCTTCATCCTCTATCCTATCGTCACAGGGCTACAAATGCAGCAGCAGCAGCAACAGTGAACGGTGAGCGGTGAGCAGCAGTGAGTCGTACACGATGTCGTCGCTGCTGATCCAAGCAAAGGCAACCGAATCGCCGAGTGAAGTGGACCACAGACGGAGCACAGTGGCGGACCACAACGACGATGGCGACCATGACAACGGCGGCGGCGGCGGCAGCGGCAACGATAGCAGCAACAAAACAGGCAAGGAACGCTAAACTACGCCGATAATAACAACAACCTTTTTCTTGGCGGCCGCAGGATCGCTGGCGGTCGACTACTCGCCCGTCTCGAATCGGCACCGAATCCGTCGAACGAGCAACGCCACAGACGATCATAAACAATATATATATACACATAGTATATAGTATCATGATGATGATAACGAGACGTTACGTTTGAACGATATATATATATATATGTATACGTGTGTGTGATCGTATGATTGGATCGTATTGTATGAAGAATGGAGCCCAGACGCTGCAATGTCAAGCATAAGCGAGACACCCAAAGCGATCGTCTTCGATTCTCGGATACAGACACTTAACGCTTGTGTACATACGTATTGTCTTGTACCGGACATATACGACGATAGATCGACTAATGATATCCTGACTACCCGCATGCGCCTGTGCCGGTGAAGATGGCGGCAGCTGTTGGTTGAATCGTTGCGAGACAAGTTGTCGCATCTCGACACCTATGAAGTAAATTTTCCAGGCTTAGCCAACGTTTAACGTCCTGTTACTTAATGGTACTGCTTCTGGGCACCTATTCTCTCTCTCTCTCTCTTTCTCTCTCTCTATATATATATATATATATACATAGAACTGTTCTTTCTGCGCAACAAAAAACGCGTTATTCTTCTATCGGCATTTCCATTGCTAGCTGCAGATGTCTTGTGTTCACCGCTGCCGTTGTTGACTGCTGTTGTAGTCGTCTAATTGGTGCTGCCGTCCGTGTTGTTGTGAGTGTGAGTCAATTTGTTTCTTTGTATACAAACTCAAACACAACCATACACCACTCAGCTATACAACTGCATTCGTATCCGTAGCACCAAATTCGCTTTGGGTGTTCTGTCGCTTTGCTGCGGCTGCTGCTGCTGCTGTTGTCTTTTGTGCGTTCACTCGCATTATGTGTGTGTGTGTGTTTGCTGCGTGTGTAGCTCGTGCAGCGGTGCTTTTTGTCGCTTCTCCACCTTTCGATGCGAGACACTGGGGGAGGGGGTTATCAACCTGGATTTGGCGTCCACTTCCACACCAGCCGTCAGAACCACATACACAAACACACGCGCACACACACACACACAAACAGAAACTCGAAGCGTCAACCACGACGGACTGTGACACTTGGGAGAGTGTGCGGCATAACCCGCGAGTCGCACAACGACACGCTGAATACTTCCCGCCGCTGTCTCGATCGATCACGGCGATTGCACACATTATCCCACTGTCACACCTCTGATACACTCAGCTGTACTTAAGTAGAATCACATCCAGCGAAAACAGCGTCTCCGACCGGGTTCTACACGTCCAACATGCTACATGCCATCTACGCGTGTACCTGTTCAACCATCCGAATTCAATCAGGCCTTCTGCATTCGTCTTTTACCAAGTGTAATACGTCACCCTCCCTTAAACAGTCAACATCTTCTCGATGCGTCGCCCGTAAAGTGAATGACTCCTTGCCGCTCTGCTGGCCGCCCGGCCTGCCGACCACGCTGGGGTCGATTGAGTATACAACACATATATAATATATATATATATATATATATTGAGAGAGTGTATCTCCGTATTTCTTTTCGGTCCGTCGTGTATCTATGGGCATCCATCTATAAATCGAGAAGCTCTGCATTCGCTGTTCGTTTTGTTGGTGCGGAGCACCGCTGCCGCTGCTGTGGCACACCGCCACCGCCTCGACCACTGCCGCCGCCGCCGCCATCATCGGGGAAGAAGTCTACTTGGAAAAAGCCGTCTGTCCATCGGTCCAACCGAGCGAGCGGTTGTTGTTGTCGCCGCCGCGGCTAGCGCTCCGCTCTGCCAAGGCTGCAGCTGCCACCGGCGCTGTTCCCGGTGGACTCTCCGCCGTTGTGACTCCGCGTACGACTGGCACCACCACGACGGCGGCGGCGGCGGCGACGGCAGCGACGGCAGCGACTATCATTTATCGATGATGATAATAATAATAATACGAACGAGGGCGACTCCATGACAATCGCCATCGTATCGATGGGCCGCCCCTTTCGAGGCCCCTCCCTGATTGCGCTACAGCCCCACTGGAATCAAGCGGCCGTCGGTGGCGGCTGCGACGTCCTCGATCTACGCTCGATCATGATGATAATGATATGATGATGATGGTGATGATGATGATGATGCAGATACTAGTGCTGATGATGCTTGTGTTCTTGATGCTGCTGCTGCTGCTGCTGTAGTCGATTGCAGTCGTTGTCGTCCGCGGTCGCGTGCTTTTGACGCGATAGATGATGATGATGCTGCCTCTGCCGCTGCTGACGTTGATATTGCTGTTTTCCCTCCGTCCGTTTGAACCGCGCTACGGGCCTCGATGTAGTCGGTTTCGGCCTGCTGCTGCCGCCGTTGCTCGTGGTTGCGGTGGCGGTGATGGCTGACGTTAGCTGTAGTGGTACTACTACTACGGCTACTACGGCTACCACTACAACAACCACCGCTCCGCTGGTCGTACCGGTGCTGGCCAGGAGTCCGCGTCGCCTTCGCCATCACTCGCGAACGATCACGAACGATTGGAACTGCCACAAATGGCCATAGATTTTCATAGATGCGTAAGTGCATTCATTGGCCGCATCAGTGGCCGTTGCGGTCTCACTGGCACCGCACAAAATCGATTGTACACCATCGCCAGCAGCAGCAGCAGACGCAACGCCGGATTGGTGCAGCGTCGTCTTATACGTTGAATGATACACGACGAAGCGGGACGGCAACCACCAATGCATCCGTCGAAGTGCAAGCGTCCATTGGCCGACGTCGGTGGATATCGCTGTGACGATTGCTGACCACCAAAACGTTCAGCGAACAGCAGCGTCATGGCACGGCCAGCTGCCAGCACAGTCCAACACAATTCATACCATTTCTGGAACATCGTCACGTTGCCCTCATTATAAAATCAATTACTATAGAACCAGCACCACTGCCCGTACCGCTGTTAAATCAGCAGTACGGGCCAAACGTTCCCCGCGTCGATTGTCGACTGGTCGCGTCTGCAGTAAGTTGCCCAACAATTCATATCTCGCGCAACGATAGCATGAGACGAGTGATTGCTGCTTGGCGTCGCGGCTGCGATAGGACTTGAATCATATTTGAGATCATATAGCATGATGGTGAAGTCGGGCGTATTGTGGGTCCGTCCACATAGTCGGTGCCGGGCATCTTGCAATTAGGCGTACACACACACACACACACCGCGAGTACGCACACACAGGTGGACGGTGGGCGCTAATATACTATAGAAGACAAAGGAAAAAAAATCGACTAACTTAAATAGAACGCCTGTCGCCTGTCTCGAAACAGCAAAATTGGCATTCTAATTAACATTATCGCTCCAGTCATTATCACCTTGACGTTCCGAAGCGTCTGTCCGCGTTGTGGCGTGAACGTCATTCGTCATCCTGCTATGCGCGGTTGATAACTGGGGCGAGTCGATACCGTTGTGGTGTAATAGACGTTGCGTCCGTGTACCCTGCACTGTGCATCGGTGCAGATGGCAGGTGTACAAAATATACTTTATACATCGCAATATTTGTGCCAGTGGCAAAAATCATCATGCGATCACAAAATGGCGCGGGCAGACCGCGCGGAGTCTTTCGTTCTGACGAGGCTGCTGCCGCGGCCGCCGCCGCCGCCACCGCCGCTGGTGATCGGGGCAAAAGGGGAACTAGTCGAGGGGGTGCCTCGTAGCCGCCGCCGCCCTTTGCAACGCGAACGATTCTCGAGTCAAGAGCGAATGAAAAAGAAAGCTGAACTTTGCGCCAAACCAACAACAGTATCAGGAACGATGGTGCCGGAAGCACTGTGTCTATCTGTCTGTATGTCGTCAGACTCATGTCATGATGAAAGCGCCCAACGCATCCCTTGACAGTCAACGGCCTCCACCATCAGCAGCAGCAGCAGAGTAGCCAAGCGAACTTGGGGGAATTTTCAAGTCAATAAGTCAGTGAGCGTGTGTTTGTGCACTTCTAATGCTGGCTGTCTGCCTTGGCCTCGTTCCACAGGAGTGGACGCTGACGAAGGCGAGGAACAACAGCGGAGCGCAATTCAGGGCTGAGACGAGGGGATGGAACTGCTCGGGGGACACCACATTTCAAATCTGTGATGCGGACAACAAAATCCGTCGGTGAACCGCTCAGCCGGAGTATCCAATAGTGGTACAATCGTGCACTTCGCAGATCGCACCGACTCCCCGTAGGACGGCATCATAATAATCATATTCTGATACTGGTGCAGGTAAGCGGTGTTGTAGTGCCGGATGGACAAAAGTGCTAACATATTATGAATGACTATGGCTAGTTTGGCCGTAGCGGATTTTAGTTTGCGTTTCTGGCCGTGTGCACATGGCGAGATACTCGGAGCTCGTGGCCCGGATCTTCTGTCCTCTGTCGGTCCGACATTGCCGACCAGTGTCCCCATAACGTCGCCGTTCGGGTACCGAGTAGCGACACGGCTACTCCTACTGCGGCCCCCACTAGATCAGAATGTCGGACAGCGCCTAGCCCAGCCCTCACTGTCATCATTGCTAACTGCTCAACGAACGGGGCTGGAGCAGCTGTGTCCAAGGAACCCTAGAAGGGGGGTGAGCCGGCGGCATAGCTTTGGAATCCTCTGCGCAGGCTTTCTACTCGTCTGCCTGCCTTCCCGCCGCTGCCATCGCTGGGGCATCCGGACGCAGATCGGAGGGCAATCCGGAGGGCGAGCTAGCAGCCCATCAAAAGTTGCCCACGTCATTCGCCGTCATCCGGGGTCTCAGAGTCCCGCGGCCACGAAGGCGAAGACAGACTTGGGGAAGAGTAGCGGGACAAACGGGAACTGGCTCGGAATCTATCTCCCAACGATGATGCCGACAGGAACGGCGGGATCGGCCGAGGTGAGCCGATCCCTCAATCCCGTGGCTCCGTCAGGGGTCACCGACAGTGCTGCAGCGGAGAGGAGGGGGGAATAGAAGCGGACATCAGGACATCAGGCCACGAGAGCGCGAGCGAGCGAGCGCGAATCGCGTATGAGAGCTGGAGCTTGGGAGTCGGTCGCTTGAGGGATCCGACCAGCTTGGACCGGAGAGGGAGTCCGCACAGAGATTCCCGCCTTCCCCCTACCGTGCCGCAGTCCTGCACCCCTCAAAAAGACATCACCAAAAGGATGCCGGCTACCGGAGGCACTGCCACCGCAGGCAGGCGGCAAGAAACGGCATCAACGAACGAACGAACGAACGGTGGCGCCTCCTTCACTTCAGCGTAGAGCGAGTGATTTCGCAAAAGGCAGCCCTGATGCTCGTTCGGGTAGGACATGGCAACGAAGCAAACCAATGCCGTCAGCCTGCGTCCCAGCAGCAGCTCTCAGCCGTACACAGTACGCAGTGCTGCTTGACGACAGCGACACGCAACGGTACAGAGAGACATATATGTACACGTACTAGGACGAGTTGAAGATGGTTCCTACTCTTCGTATCGGTGACTACAGCCAGCAAAAATAGCCTGCGACCGACAAGATCCCTTCGTTTCACTCGCCCATCGCGCTGATGTCGACAGGAGCTGCTGGTGCTACATTGCCGCTGACTGCCGATAGTCACGGTGCGAGCTACAAACGGCCGACGGCCGAACGAGAGAAAAATGCCGACGTCGCCGACGGTGAACAGTACAGCATTGACCGTCCATCCATGTATGTATCGTATCTGTTGTGTGTTCAGCCCTTTCCACCCAACAGGAACAGATGCGTTGAAACCATATATGACATGCTAACACGCCAAACAGCAGCTGAATGCGAGCTAGAGGACGGGGACATAACCAAACTCCTTGTGTTGAAAATCACCTTTAAATCGTCCTCTGTCTTTCTCTCTCTCTCTCTCTCTCTCTCTCTCTCCCTCTATCCCATCATTCGTTTCCGATCTCTCTCTCTCTCTATCTCGGTCCCTCGTCGTGAACCGCTGAATGCGATTCCTCCACGAGAAATGCGACCAACGTATTGTTCCCTCGTCCTGTGTTGTGCGGCGACCCTGCGACCGACCGTCCTCCTCGTGTGTCTCGTCTCCGTGTGTCGTTATGTGTATACAATGTCGATGTCGCGACGGCCACTGCCGTTAGTTTCTCCTGCTCGTACTATCGCTCCCCGGCTTGGTCCCAACTCTATGCAGCGCGAGCTACGTAGAGCCAACGCTTCGGTACTGTCAGGGGGTTGGGGACGAGCGGCTGCCCCAAGAAAGATAGATGTCTTACTCTGTTTCTCTCTCAATGTGTGCGTCCCGACGCTCCATTTGCGTGGCGCGTCCTTTGCTCGCTCGGTCCCATTCCGCCATCTTGCTCGCGGATCATTTCACAGATCGGTAGAGGAACCGGAGCGAATCTATCCTATGCATCTGATCGAGTCCTTTCGCGCGCCGTCGGCCGATTTGGTGCCGCCATCTCGGTATTTTGTCATTCCTGCTTTCTTTGCTCGTTTGCTCGGTCGACCCATGTGCTCGAGCACTGCCGCGCCCCCCAGTAACCCGAAAATCCACTTTTTTCAGCAAAACTCCCTAGATTTGCCTTTTCCGCCCATTAGCGGTATGGACAGAGCGGAACAAGTATTACTTCGTTCTCCTTTGACGTACCCCCGCGACCACCCCCTACCCCCTCCCCGATCTTAGGTACCATCGAAGACGCGAGAATGGCGCACTGCTATCACCGCGACTGAAGTGTGTCCTCACATATGTCAAGTGCGACGTTCTCTCATGATTTTCAATCTCATTTCTGTCAATTGAACTCAATAGAACAAATTTCATTCAACCCGCGATTCTGATATAGATCAAGTTGGATGGTGACCTTCTGCCGGATTGGCGTCGAGAAGTCAGCAAGTGAATTCGACGCAACGAGAGACGGTTCATTAGGGCAAGGACATGCACTCAGTCGGGAAGGGAATTATTTCGAGGTTTCGAGGGAACCAACGCGCCGCGATAGGCCTTTCAGTCGAAACGAAATTGGGATTTTCCTGTTTTTGTTACCAACGTACGGCCCCGCCCGAGCCGCTGTCAACCACTTGCTCTCATCGCTAAGCGTTCGCTAAAGGATGGTCCACTCAAATATCTGTCACTGCGGCTGTCTATCGAAAGCCCATTACGGGTCCGGAGCGAATCATTCGCCGTCAACACAGGCGGCTGTGGCCAACTCCAACCGCAGGTGGTGCGTGTCGAATTCAACGTCTGTCGTTTCATTTAGATATATATATATATATATGTGTGTGTGTGTGTTCACCATATGAACAGGGCGACGCTGAATTGTTGCGACTTGCTGTCATATGGAGATGACTCTATAAAACAAACTAGGTATCTCTGATGATGCGAAACATCATCGTCGCAGCAATCAACGGCAATAGGCAATCGACGAATTTGCAGCACTGGATCAGTTCGTTTGTCGGTCTGATTTTGCTGACAGGGCAGGCGGGCAGCCGAAATCGAAATGACATTTCATTTACAAATGATCTCGTAAATATCGCGCATGTGCGCCGGATACGTGTGCGAGTGATCCTAATGTCATTGACATAAATCAATACCCGAGGCCCATCTGAGCGATATGGTGTTGACATTTGATCGAAATATCGTTCCTGCCTGGATATTTGACGGATGTCTATGTCGATAGAAATAAAAATATATCCACTAGGACGAACCGCGGTAGACGAAACTTTTAAACCTTCCTGAATTAGGTCTGTCTGTGCGATTGCAGTATGATGGAAAATATTTTACAGTAGCCATTGTTTACAACAATAAAAAAAAAGGTTAAAATGCTATTTGCGGTTCGTGCTAGTGTATGTCGAATTGGATATGTCATCGATGTCCGGCGGCCAAGCAACGCCAATCCACAACGGCAACCAAGCAGCATATCGACATCGTTCGGCACGTCCGAGTAATAGTGAACAGAATCACATCGACCTGAAATCATTTTCGTGAATGAATTCTTAAGACTCAGCGTGCTGGCCATTACCGCGGAGACATGCGCGCCCAGCTGCTGCTGTCAACGACGGAGACAGCGGCGTGGTCTGACTGAGCTGCAACAATATGCTTTCCGTTCGTCTCTCGATCTTGCGCTCTAGCATCTTCCCGGTCTCACTCGGCGGACCCAGGACGAACAGGACTCCGCTGTCTGGAGAAAACGGCACGACTTCGGGCCGGCTGCAAGTCATGATGGGAATCCCCTTCGTTCGTGCGGCGGAGGCCGCACCGCCTCGTCCGACGACGTGAAGACTCCAGAAGTGATCGCTTCCCTCGGGGCGGCCGCCCGCTTGGTCGCTCGAAGCCCCGACAGCGACGGCAACTCGACTCGGCTGAGTCCCATTCGCCCGATTCCTCATTCCTGACCATTCTCCTGCGTCGTGCTCCCTCTCTAACTCGAGGCTCGCCGTCCCCCTCAAGCGACCCTTCGTCCGGATCCCTCGGATTGCGCCGAGGCACACGACCTCAATTTATTTATTTGCAATTTGTTTTGAATAAACAAAATATCCACGCTGGCCCCTCCGCCCCCCCCCCCCCCAATCCCCGCGCACACCCTCCGCCCCCGGACGAGTCCCCAACGAAGCTGAGACAACAGAGTGCACGAGTAACGCTGCACCGCCACGAGTTGGGAGGGGTTTTGAGCTTTATTCTTTCGCGATCACCCCGGCGTTGCCTTCTCGTCGTTGCGCTGCCCTTCGTTCGCCTTATCACACTGTCGTTGTGGCGAATTGTTCTGCCGCTCCATCCCGACTAGCGGATGGCGGCCGCCGCCACCGCCCAACCGGACCGCTGGCTCGAAAAAGTCATCGCGGTCGGCCCCAGTAGTGGCAGCGAACGCTGGCTAACGGTGGTGGCGAAGGACTCGGAAAGCCACAAGGCTTGCCCTCCGGCATCAAGCACAAAAAAAACACCGAGGTCATTTTCTCGCGCTTGCGTTTTTCTTGTTCGGCTCGTATCTCTTACTCTTTGGCCTTTCAAGCATTTGCGTATTGTCGAACTTTGGCGCCGAACGGGTGACGCTGCGCGCACGAGCAATGTCATCCGCAACGCTTTTACCAACTCAGTTCTGCTATGCTTTTGTGGCGACTTTCGATGGCTTTCGCAACCCATCGTAGAGAAATTGTTCGGGAGGTCTTCTTCGTTAGATAGAGTTCGAATTTCATACAAACACGCGGACGATCACAGTATGTACTTGTACTTGCAGCGACTCGTTCCGCGGGCAACGTGTCACTCGATGCGAAAAAGAGAGAGAAAGCGATAGAGATAAAGGCATGCTGTACGTCTGTTGTCGTCCATTAAAGGCAATATGGCTATGGAGTTTCGAGTAGATGAAGGGCGAGGTCGTGTATCTCAAAATAATCCTATCTCATTGGGTATCCTCTGATGAGGATCACGACCGACCAGCGAGACTCCTTGCTCCTTGCTGGCCTCTTACGAGGAAACTCACCCTAGTCTCTCTCTCTCTCGGTTATAACGCTGATACCGCTGCGATCGTCGACCATGCGGCAGCTCTTTTGCACCAGCTCTTATTATTACTAACTATATAAATCGGCGTATTAACTCCCTCTCGCGCTCTTTAGGCTATCTATACGTAGCGGGGAGGGGTGTATTGCTCCCGCCGCGACTCTTGACTTCATTTCCCGCTGAAGCTCGAGAAGGAGAAGACGCCCAATAGCCTATGTAACCCCCGTCTTTGTAAACCCCGTCATTCCCCTTGAATGCGAAGGCGGAGCGGGTTGTTTCTGCGCGAGCGCCGCCGGGTCCCGTGCCCTCTCAAGACGTTCCAGGAAACGCAAAGCCCAAGACTCGAAGCGTTTGCCTGCTGTCAGTCAACGCGTTCCCGAGGTCGGCCCAATCGCTTGCACAGCGCAGATGCTTGCAATAAGCCCAGCTGCAACCAGGGCAGATTCTCCTGCTGATGCACTCTCTCGCGTGGGACCCATTAACTATCGCTAGGAGTACGCCACTGTCAGTCAAAGACTGCTACCTAAGGAACTCGCTTTCTTGTTGATCTCTCTTAACTCATTCGATGCAAGCTGAAACCGTTTGCATACATCTACGTGCAATCGACGCTGCGATGAAATAGCAGCATGGGTCAAATCGCAGCAAAATTCACTTCCGCAGACACTCTTCAGCGCAAGATCGACAATTTCCACTTGCTCCGCTAATGTATCACGGGATGTACCAAGGAAAAAAGGGGGCCAGGAGGGCTCTACCTCTGTAGCGCGCCTGCTGCTGCTGCCGCCACTAGCCTCCACGGTTTTCGTAATTGTCTATCTCGATAGCCAGACGATATCTCGAGTGCGTTCGTGTGTGGCTGCGTGCCCGTGCGAAATAGACGTCGGTCGGGTGGTTTCTGACGGAAGCTGTTGAGGCTATCGTTGTTAGCGGTCGAAGAGAACAGAGGAGGGATGTCGAAGAATCAGAGGGCCCTAATCACGTTAGATCGCCATCGAGGCTGCTTAGGAGCTGATAGGGTGCCATGGCTGCTGCTACCGCTGCTTCTAACCGCCGTATCGTAGCACCAGCCGCCGCTGCCGACACAGCGGACTATGGGTTCGCTGTTACTATGGCCGCCTGGTCGGACCGGCAGCAAACCACTGTTGCAAGCAGCTGTTGCTGCTGGTCGGCGTTGTAGATAATAATAATAATAAGAATCATCATAACAGAGCTATAGCCGATGTGGCAGATCACGTCGGCGGCAACGACGGTGATGTTGTTGTTGCTGGTGACGACGGTGGAAACAGCAGCAGCAGCAGCAACGTCCGGAGAGTGTGCGAGCAGGGAAGGGCCCGAGGAGCAAGGAGCTAACCATCCACCGGCGAAAGGGCCGGCGAGTGCGGCAGGGATTTCTTCGTTGTTTTGAGGGCCTTTTGCCTTTGATGCCGCCCTCGTGTTCGTCAACCGGCATCTCGTGCTGCGATTTCTGCTTCTGCTGCGACTGCTTCTGTTCAACCACACCAGACACGGTCTACCACATCTGTCCAGCTCTCTCTTTATTCTAATTTCTTTCCCTCTCTCCATCTTAATCTCTCCCGCTGCCCCTCTCTCTCTCTCCCTCTCTCTCCCCCCCGTTGTTCCTGTAACTCGTGCAGGTCGCGGTACTCATTCTCGTTGCAGGCGTTGCTGGTTCTGCGGTTCGCCTCTACGGTCGCTGCCACTGATGCCGCCGAGGTCGCTGGCGGAAGAAAGCGCAAAGGAGGGTGTAGCGCTCACTCTGCTTGCCACTTTGCATGAATTTATCACTAAACACATGGAAAACACAACTCGTCTCAGAGAGAGAGAGAGAGAAAGGAATAGAAAATGAAAGAGAAAAGGTAACGGGAGCCACCGTCCACTGATCACCAGGCTCCACTGATGCGGGTAGCCAGACAATCGGGTTAGTCTATGTGCTAAGCAGCACATGCTGGGGAAATGCTGTGTGTGGGTGTAAGCGAATTGCGTATTTAGATTCAGGTGGAAATGAAAGATCCGGCGCTGCCGAGAGAACGAGATGGGACGGCACTGAGTCTCAGCCAGTCCCCTACGACGGCTGTAGTGTACCGTTGATCCCTAATCTCCGCACCGATTGTTAACTACTGCAGGTCCCGGTGGCTTATGCTCCTCCCCGATCCTGTTACGCCGACGCCTCCGTTTTTTCTCCTCGAACTACATTGACTCCCCGCGCGCCCCTAAACCCCCTTATTAGGCGGCACTCTGCAGAGTGGCCCGAGCTGTATCTGTACTACACTGCTATGCACACTGCTACACTGTATCTGTGCTGTTTGTCGATGCCCATACCGTCAACGCGCTGATAAATGTGGTGAGGGGAAGACGTCTTCGTGGTCAGAACTCGGTGCATAGGCGTTGGCCAGCATCCGACCTCGTATCAGGTTGAAATACAATGCAGAAATAGACAGACGCTTCAGGGTTACAGAGGCGACGGCCGCATCCGGCCCGAGTATATACCCGGCAATCAGTAGGCGGGCCAGGCCTCCTGTCACAGGATTTGCGTTGAAGAGACCGCCTGCCGCTCGGGGTTTCTAATAGTACAACTGTCTCACCAGCTAAGCCTCCATCGATTGCGACACGTCTAAGTAACGATACGCACTCGTAAGGGACCTGCCACCTCTGCGTTGTTCTGCGTAGAGGTCCGAACATCATCCCACCGATCTATCTATAGTTTGGGAGTCGCAACGAGGAGGCCTCCTCATTGGATGCCCTGAAAGCTATAACTGTTTATCATGACGGACAACGAGCATCGAGGATCGATTTTCATCATCTACATGATAGGTACAAGTCGGACACCGAAGCACATATTGGACACGGAGAGCAAGTGGTGTCCACAGGGTGTCCACACAGCCACGTAACGAATTATTCGCTGTCCGGCGGCTCGGGGAGTCGCCGACAGATAAATACGTTTTAATATTGATTAGCAATATTGAAAGACGTTGCGTGGAGCACCGCTATCGATCTATGGGAACGTTGGTAACATCAGCAGCAGCAGCAGCAGCAATAAGTGTAGAGCACGTAAAAAGTAGTTAGCACCGTCAGTTACGAACCAGCAACGAAACGTGCTGATTCTTGTCATGTGTTTGGCAGTTCGCAGACTCCTACGGCTAACTCAGTTACAACAGTGAGTAAGATGTCTGGTTATGCCGGGAGTGACGGAGAGAGAGAGATAGAGCAGAAGAATTACGGAGCCGAAATGAGAAACCTCAAGAAAAAGCTCTCGGTGTCTCCCTGTCTCTCTCTCGCTCTTTCTCTTCCTCTCGGGGAAGAGAGAGACTTTCGACTGAGAAGTCAAAAGAATGGAGGAAACTGGATCGCCCGGGGAGACCGCAGGGGCGCGCAGCTTCTTCTTCTTTGTGACGCGCCAGTTGAACGAAACTCACGGGGGAGCTACAGTGCACAGGAAGGGAAATGACAAATATCACACGCTCTTGCTAGTCCAGGTTTCAGTGCTACAATACTAAGGGAGACGGTGGGGCCCCCGGTGGGCTTTTCAACTCGAGGCTGCTGAGCTGAGCGAAGCCGATAGGTTGATCCACGGCGATACTCCTGGCCGCAGCTTGAAAACTTTCCTTCGCCAGCACTTGCTCTCCCCCGTATCCAACCGCAAGTTACGGTAACAACACTCGAACTCGAGGTACGGAACTACACGCGCGCACTCACATACACACACCACACACACAGCCAGATACAAAAACCGTTGATACATGTTGTTCTGCTGCAGGCCGAGCACAGCAAAAGCTCAGCTGCCAACGATGTTTCACCACTGACGCTGTCTCTCTCTCTCTCTCTCTGCCTCTGCCGTTAGTTAAAGCTAAAGATAAGATAAGTCCGCGCAGTGATTGAAGGTTATCTTTACGACCGTCGCAGAGCCGCTTGACGGCCGCCGCCGCCGCCGGCAGCGCGAGCGTCACATGGACACACCACAATAACATCATAAAAATGTGTGGCCGATCAAGTAAGTGGGATAGGTTCGCAGGCGAGGGAGGGGACACGAATGCTCTCTAGAGAAGATGATGATGATAGAATAGCCGAGAGGAGCATGAGTGAGGGGGAAGCAACCTGGTACAGTTGGCACTGTTCGAGGGAAGTGCACCTTCTCTCTCGGCGGTTTTGTTGCTGTTGGTGCTGGGCAGGATCTGCACGGATGGACGACCTGAGGACGAGCCAAAGCTTACGGGGCCAAGGCGGCTACAGCGACAGCGCCCTATGTCTATCTATGCTACCACCACCACAGGCTACTGGTACTATCTGAGGGCAAGGCATGCTTTGGGTTCAACAAGTACACTCGCGCGTTCGCTTGCAGCGGCGACACAACGAGGACATGATAGATTCCCTTTAACCGCAACTGCTTGTAGGGGAAGCCAGCAAGCACCCTGGCGCCGGGCAGTAATGTTTGGGCGACAACAATATTGCCAGATAAAGACAGAAAAACGGCTAAAAAGTACTGCTTGATTGACGGGCTCGTCTCCGCAAGCAGCAGCTCCCAGTGTCAGATCGTTCTAACTTCTACGAACATCGTTGTGTAGCGGTACCCTGCCAACGTAAATGTGGCTGCAATGAACGACGGTGCGGGCGTTTATGAGAGCGAAGCGACCTTTGCAAGGAGCGTCGAACTATCCCGAAACTAGCGGCGGTAGCTTTTGAGAATGAACGACCACTTCTCCTCTCAATGGCTAGCTTGGCCTCGTTTATTTAGTCGCTTCGGTGCAAGCTCCATCGGCTTAGTCTCGCTCGGCCCTCGCTGTTAAACTGCAGCAGCATTGCTGTCTGAGTCTGTCGACACGGCCGCCACCACCGTCGCCTACCCGCCACGTTCACTGTTCATGAGAGAAATCAATGCACAATAATGCCCTCCACGCTCGTGTGTCACCCCTTCCCTATTCACACGTTCGTTTCTATCTGTAGTCGCCTTCAATGTGCCGCTTCACCTCCGCGTCGCCGTTTCTGGTACGGCGTACTTCCATAAAGGGTAATAATAACTCGGTGGACGGGCCGAGTTTTCCAGCCGCCCCGTTGGCTCGACCGCTCTTGCCGCGGCAACCTCCACTTCTGCAGTAGCAGCAACAGCAGCACGAATAGATATATGCACACACACTCAGTTCAGGCACACATACACACGCACATCAACACACCGTCATTGGCAGTCAGAGTTGGCTGTTCTGGCTCGAGCAGTAGGGGGATAGTGAGCACTGCGTTGATCTTGCACTTCGCTCGATGTCTCTCAGACATATCGCACCGATCCTGCTAAAGGACTTCAGGACAGCGGGTGTCCTGAGGATGGAACGGGCCCTCAGGATGACAAGGTTTCACACGCTCCTGACGGGTAACCACGTGATCGACTTGGCCGTTTGTTATAGTTCATTGGTTAACGGCTGAGAGTAATGGCGGGGAATAGAGGCAAAACGGCGTAACGAACGCAGTGCGGTCTAACGCTTTCGCCAACGAAGGCTGCCTTCCACGAACGAGTTCTCATCCCAAATACAGATTCAACCCGTTGTCGATTGTCTGTATTTCTCCGTTTGTCCCATACCGATGTTAGGACACCGATCGCGTTTATCTCTAGCACCGAATAGAGCCGATATTATCACCGCCATTCGAATCGGATTCGGGCGACGAGGGCCGTGTTCAACCAGGCCGACAACGGAAGAGCGGCGGGTCCAAGTTGCACGAGTGGAAATTGTGGGGGAGGCAGGGAGGCCTTGGGGTGAATCCAACCCCGCAGTGCGACCGAAAGCAAAGGGATTGGGCCATTCCAACCAGATATCCATCGGGGTTGACATCACTGCAGCGCACGTTGGACGACCAGTGTTCCACGGCGTGCTGAATGCTAGCGGGTCACGAATAGTGGAGAAAAATCAATTGTTGATTCCCTTTCGATGATTCCGGTTGAGAGTGGAGTAGGCTGTAGAGTGATAGCATCATTGATTAGCCGTCCAACGGATGCGACACAGTATTTCGGGCGTGGGGCAAGATACCCAAGCGGTCCCGACTATGCGAGAAGTGCAACTTGTCAGATAACAACAACAGCGCCAGTAACAATAACGACATTAACAATTGTTCTTCAGTATTTAGTTCACTCGGTCCCTTCTTTCTGGGGATCGATTCTGATCATTCTAACATGATGACATATATTAACACAATCGATGTATGTAAATAGCTATAGTAAAAAAAAACACGTAAGTTGTCTACAGTTGATTACATGCATCCGGCAAAAAAAGCAACGAAAATCAGTACGAAATGTGATGCTACCCATTGGCGGGGACTATCAAATCATAAACCTCGACGATAAACCTCAGATAACGTAAAAAAGCAAAAACAAACAAGATAGCGGTAGTAGGCGCGTGTCGCGCGATTTCACTTTTAACGTCTGCAAGTCTCTAACCAAGTTTCCAAGTCTAACCTGACGGCCGACAGCGGGCTGGAGACTTGACGACGCCCGGGAGCTAGCACTGTCTACAGATGTGTTCGCATAGGAAAACATCGAATAGCATTTGACAAACTGTAGTTCTTCTAAGTAGATTACGACGGCGCCACTGCTGAATAATCGCTAGCGGTTTCCAATTGCAAAACGTGCCTACTCTTTACTGCTGAGTGCCAACAAGCGACGCAGGTAGGCCCAGTGTTTACTACTGCAGAATGGAAACCGACCGCACACGTGCCTTCACTCACCTGCCAACCTGCATTGGCTGTAGCTGCCACCTCCGCCAGTGGCTGACCTAAACGTGCAATATGTCGCTCATCGTGTAGCTTTTTTGTCAATTCGGCCGAATGGCGTATGCCCCGTCCAGGTATCAGGTACCACCTATCTATTCATAGTGGACACTATATGGCTAGTTATCTGATGTGGTGGATTACCGATTTTAGTTCGACCCACACCGATTTTAGTTTGTGAGCACATGCACACGTTCTGTGACTCTCTCTCTCTCTCTCTCTTTCCCTCATATACTCTATTCTCTACGGGTAAATTACTCGGTATTAATCATTCGGCCTGTTCGTTCAAATAGGCAAACAATCGCAATGCGTAAACACTTCTTACCGGCTGGCGTTGAAACCGCTACATCGGGCAATGTACCACTAGATGGCTAATGACGAATCGATGACGAGGAAGCCGCTAAACCAAATGGCAAGTAAGCACCACTTCTCCTCCTTCAGTAGTTCGGCTACCCATGTACTGGCCTAGCGACAAAGACAGCCAAAAACAGCAGCATCTGCAATAGCTAGTATTAACATGGTGCCATCGTGCAACGTCGACTCGCTATTCCTCCTGCTGGTGGTGAATCGCAGCGCCGATGTCGCTGATGTTTCTGCTGGGACGAACGGAACGATTGCAAATGTCATCCCATTTTGATATCGTCCATGTTGATAGCTTATAACAGCATGGCAGTGGATCGCTGAGGCAGTGTATAAATGTTGGCCAACGACGTAAAGGTAACCCATTGGTCACTGCCTATTGGGATACGGGAGATCCCAAGCCTGGGCGATTGGATACGTTGCGACTGCCGGCCTAAAACGTCGGCTCTAGAGGCGGTATTTTCTGGATGTCCAATGGTATTGGCGCCATGTCACATATAGGTGTCAGGGACAACACGTGCCTGGCAGATTTATCAGATCAAAGGGGTATCGCATTTATTGTTACACATGCGTTTTGCGGAGATTCCCTTCAACAGTGAAATTGTCCGATGGAAAGCAGTACTCTAAATGTATATCTTATGCTGATACTCTTTTGCAATTCCACCACGGGCGATTGACTGCTCAGCGTGTCGCCGAATGGCGTAAGCACGACTACCGCGCACTTGACTGTGTACAAAATAGGCTAAGTGTCAAGTGCATCCTAGACGTCATTTCGATTCTTGCGCTGTGTTTATCTAAGGAGCGGCCACCTTGGCCGCCGCTAGCTGTTGTATATCGTATATTTCGTGATCCGCTCTTAACACGCGACAGCGTTACGTACTGATCTCTTCTCCGAACGAACGCCAACCTAAGCAGAGACCAAGTGAACTACGGCACTAGACCTAGCAGCTAAGTGAATACCAGAGCATATTTTTTTTACCGCCAACCAGCCACCGTTCCTGTCAAACGTTTAGCCGTAGCTAACAGATTAGTCGCCCCGATCTAGCCCTTTCATATCTCTCAATAACATCGCGGCACCGTCACAGGGTATCAGCCGATCATGATCCAAACACGTCTCCGTCAAAGCACTCGTCGGGCGAAAACATTCACAATTCGTTCGTTTGCTCCTCTCTCTCTTCTCCGTTTGAGTCCCGCAAGTGGCATGCCGAAGGACCCTCGGGCCGTGACTACCGCAGCAGCAGCAGCAGCAGCAGCACTGCTACGGTAGGCTATGCAGTAGGCTGTTTCTGTGGCCGCAGCCGAACACATCGGTCAGAGGCGATGGCGCGCATAACATTAACGGCGGATGGACGATTCGTCGTGTATAGGCTGGATATTCCTATATTTCCTGTCTCGCAGTCGAACTGCTGGAGCTGTCCTGGCAATCGCTAAGGTGTCGGTAGGCTGCCAGCGTTGCCTGCGCAGACCTGCGACGCCTCGATTCATCTGCCCAGCTCACCAGCCAGGGCGGTAGGCAATTACCGTTGACTACTGCGCCACGAAATGGCTGACTACGTACACTGAGAGGTGGTGGAGACGGCTGGAGCGTACCTCTGCCCGCCAGCAGAGATAGAACGAGTGTGTGTGAGAGAGAGATAGAGAGCAGAGGGAGATTGTCGCCGTCGTGAACAAAACATGTTGAGGGAGCCTGGATGCGCGAGTGTCGGCGAGCGCTCAACAGAGGCGGGAGATAGCGGGATAGCAAATAAATGGGAACATGAAAATGGACCGTTTATCAAATTGATGACGATAACAGCGCGGACGACGCTGCTGCGTCGATGCCTCGATAGGCTTAGCCTACCGCGGCGGCCTGTATTCCGGCGAGGCAACAACGATCCACTGACGGGTGGATCTCTTTGCCTGTGTAAAGGTGTGTATTGGCACTGAAATATTATGAAGTAAGCAAGAGTCACCAGAACGACGTTGACGTTTGTCCGCCAACGCCGGGCAGCGCAGCTACAGACTCAATGTTTGTCGACAATGGACGAGCTGCGGTGGCGGCCGTGGCAGCGACCGATATTCTCTGCGAGATGTTCAAATGTGCTCAGGTAATCGCAAGTGCAACGGAACAAATAGCCGACTGATAGCTATTTAATTAGTAAGTGCTGCTCTGGTGGCATTCTGCTGGTGCGTTCTAATGCAATTTTGCAGTCGAGCTTTGCAGGGGCTGGAGACGGTACATGAGCTATTCAACAGTAGTCTTAATCAGCATTTGCACGGTGGCACCTTGCAAATGGTAGGACCATGCAAGGTTGGACCGTTTGGCGATTGCAAAACAATTGAATATTAACAAGTGACCGTTTAATGAAACTTAGAAATATTATTTGTTTAACGTGGCGGCGATGTTTATATATATATATATATATATATATATATATAAATTGTTGTCTGTTTAAATAGACCTATCGTCAAAGATCGCGTCCGTTGCCCTGCAGCAATATGTAGCCGATTACACAGGGTGTACAGTATCTTTACTATGAGACACAAAGCGACAAGTAGACAAGCAATTCTATTCACGTACAGTTCTTTCTGGCACGCGAATGCATCGTCAATTTTCCTCTTAATCATACAATTTTGTCTTCTCATCCTGTCAAGAACGGACCAACTAAGTACGAGCAGTAACAGCCACCGCCGCCGACACCGCAGCAGCAGCAGCAGCAGAATCGCTCGTAAGAAACACAGTCTGTAGCCACAACAGCGGACGCCAGCCCATCCGACCGCCCGTCCAGAGCACACGTAACAACTACAAGCAGATAGTAATAGAAATTGGGATGCCATTAAGATAGATCCAGACGACAGAGTCACAGCAGAGGAGGCTCAATCCTGATTCGGTCGCGGACGTTTCTGCCGTTTGCTGCTCATTATTGTTGTTGTTCACCCCCTGCCTGTGGCTCATTCGCATCAGCTTCTTGATATCATATATTTTCCACCGATCAACTGAACGTGGATTCGCTTGTTTGCTTGTTACAGCAAAAAGACGCATCCAGCATGATCCATCCATGGACACTATTGTGGCTGTTGCTGTTCGCTGCACGCGCGTGCATGCATGTGCGTTTATGTAGTATGCATTATCTGGCAGAATGGAGCGTGTCTGTGCACGGTGTCGTCGTTGTCAGCAGCGACAGCCGCGGCGGCACCAGCAGCGACAATAACATCGAAAAGACAAAAAAAAACTGAATAATAAGGGTGCAATAATAATCATCACCAGTATCCGCATTATTATTATTATTAGCAGCAGCAGCAGCAGCAGTATCTTCATCAGCACCGCCATAATGAGAATATTAATCGTATTAACAAACAGTGACTGGGACGGACAGTTCCTCCAGCAGCGCCGCAATCTATCGGGTCGCGCACGATAAACAAGCTCCAGCTATAATAGCAAGCGCCTAGCCAGCTGCTGCTGCTGTTCTCTCATCGTGGGCTGTACGACGCTTCCCGCGGCAAGCGATGACTTACTGCATCGAGCTCCACTGGATGGAGCGATTCTGCTGCTGCTGCGGTCTGCTTTTCCTACCAGCTCCAGAGTCCTGCGGTACACAGGGGTAACCCATTCCCAGTAGACACTGGTAGCTTGCAACAGTTTGCTTTTGGAGCTGCTATCGTTGTGCCGTAGCGCGATTGTGTCGGTTGCTCTATGGAGGCGACGGCGGCGGTGACGGTACTGAGGTCGCCGTAGAGTGTTGTCGTATTTACAATGTTCTCATTACGCTCGCAGCCGAGCAAGGCAACGTAATGCAGTATAGATAGAGAGACAAGTTAGAGTGAAGAATAAACGGAGTTTATAGCCGGACAAGCAGCAAATATACAGTAAGTCATTGTTTACATCTGTTATGCTGGCCGGCATTACACATATAGTAAGTATCTCTAGCTGTCTGGCTCTTGCATCTGGCATTCATTCCCTCGTACCGCCACAAGGCTAAGAAATACCGAAAAATTAGCTATCACAGACAACACGACCTTAACATTATTACAATCCAGGTTCAATTATTATTATTATTATTATTATATATAAATAGCACCAGCCGTAATAGTAATATTCAATTCATATTAGCAGTCGGAGAAAAATAGCACGTTGTTCGTGACGTATATCTATACAATGGCGTCAACAATTCATATTTGACTGGCCAGCACAAAGTACAGTTAAGGGTGTGCTTCATGGATTACTACCACACACTGGACCGGATACAAACGGAGCAAACGACTTCAGCGATGCTCTTTTTACTTGTGTTTAGAAGTCGAGCTTCATTGAAATAGGCCACCTCCGCTGCAAATAGCTGGCTGGCTCTCCACAGGAGAAAGCACAACGCTGTGGGTGGACATGAACGAACACAACGATGACGGCAAAGAGAGGTGGTGGTGCTGGTGGTGGTAGTTGGGGGGATGTTCGACAACGGTGAGTTCGACTTTTTTTTGCTTACGGCAGATAGCCTCCGCCGCCCTGCCGCCGCATCGGTAGATGACGGAGGACTACGTCTGCCGGGGCCAACCACTGCTCCAATCTGAGCAATACCTGGCCGTGGGGTGTATCAGAGCCGGTTCGGCCGCCCGGGTCGAACGCAGGTTCCGAAGCTGCTCCGGCATGGTGAGCCGAACGGCCATCGTCGAATATCCAGCGCTGCTGCGAGCAAGCACCAGGTCTGCTGGCTCGAAGGCGCTCCTCGACAAACCCTTGGTGCCACCGCCGCCAACGACGACTGCAGCAGCAGCAGCAGCAACCGGCGTTGAGTTGCTGACCGGTTGAGTTCGTTTCGTCAAATTGGCAATACCTCAAATTCGCTGGACCCCCTGCGTCTCCCATGGTTTCGACGACTAGAACTGTGACTGCCCGCCGAATTCGTTGGCGAACCTACGACCTGCGCGGGAGAGTGAGACACTCAGAGGCCAAGGCACAGTCCAGTTGATGATGATAAGGCGAATCAATCATGGATGCGTGTGTCCGTGTGGTTTGTACGTCCGCCCATCAGGCCACGGCATAAACCACGGCATGTGTGTTTGTATGCGTGCGTGTCGATGTAGGACGGTGTGAAGCTCTCTCAGCCGTAATGGGGCAGTATATACCTCAGGGCTGGCCCGCCAGTAGGCTCATCGTCGGTCGGCCGGCCGGCCGATATCGTCAGTCCACAGCCGTAGAAATCGACATATCATAGATACGGAGCCAAAGGCTAATTCGACAAATGGGCGCTTAGCACCTCTACACACAGCCGCCGACCACGAACACCTCTCGATGAGTGAGGTTGGCCGCGCCCAGCGGCTGATAGATACCTGACCCTCAACCAGATGAAACCGACGTGGCCCTCGCTGACGAATTAATGCGCCATGTCCGTTCGGATCGGTCTCTCAGACACGGTCAGATTCCGCTCTGGTAAGTGCTCTCTCCCCGGCACAGCGGTTTGTTTTTAATTGTGAACCACTCACCCCGACTGCTAATATACTCAATGCGGACGAATCGCAGGTCCTCAATCAATCAATGGCACAGATCCCTTGTCGCGTAGGAGTATTAACGCTTTTAAGGTATTACATAACATTGGACGGTACGTGATCGTACCGTATCCAGCACACATACTCGACATAGTGCATAACCTGTATCGTTCTGTTGTATTGCCCATGAAATAACAGAGCCGTGAATGTCTTCTACGAAAACATACTATCTGTCATGAAGGCTAACAACCAGCTGGCCTGCAATGGCATCGAATGCATCCGATACGTCATAATACACCAATATATATATATATATATATATATATATATATATATATATATATATATATATATATATATATATATAACGTTAAATATTCTACCACATCGCAACTCTCCACCGCCCAAACACGCACTGCTCCGCACGCACGCAGCTGACCGTCGGTTTTTTGGAGAAAATTGAGAGATTTCTCACGAGATCATCAGCATCGATGGAAATAATACAAAAACAATTGCAGACACCGGAGTCGCATGTCATTGCCGTTTCCACCATCGCCGCGGACTCGGCCAATATTGACCGCGACGTTCGTCACGGCTGCCGCTGCTGCTGCTGCTGCTGAAATGCGACAACGGCAGGGATCGCTGCAGGCTGACTCTCGGTGGCGCTTTGCGCAGTCGTGGCTATTACCGAAACCTTGGAAACCTGCGTCGCCCCCGTTTTGCCAGCGGAGATCGAAGCGTGCAGGATAAAGTAATTCGTCTAATGTGGTCACCATCGTAAAAAAGGCGTGCCGACGACACGCAGCGACCACGAACGGCAGAGTATTATAGAGCCTGCCGCGGACAAGTTCGGTATTTGTTACGTTTCTCGATAGGGCCAGCAGTTGCCTCTCGAGCAGTTATGTTCAGGCTCATTCATTCGTGTTGGAGGCGGAATAGCATTGAAACTAGAGGAGCTATATAATAGTTCTGCCACTCGGCTTTCCTGCGGTGGTGTGTATGCTTTATACGGTGTACAACTGCTGCATGTGCCACCTCGGAATGAACACGAAGATAATTAGAGAGAGTCGCACAGATAAATCCCAAGGATGATCACCAATGAGTGATTTCGTTCCGCTCGTGGCAAGATAAAGGGCAGTGTTTTCTCACGGCGCTGTTGACCAGTTCGACGATATTTCCAGTCGCCGAGAAGCAGCACTTTTGCATTGCCTCTCATACGCCACCGATCAATGGAACGGCTGCCTTAGATTGTGATGCGCTAACACTGTGTGGATACGTTAAGTGACGCGGAGGCAATTCGAAGGCACTTTTGACACGGGTATCGTCGATATGACGTGCTTATATACATATATATATATTTAAGCAAATTAAACTGTCTTAGACCAATCAAGGCAACAGTACAACCAATCTACAATGGCGATATATACACGGGGTGTATTATAGGCCACTACATATTGAAACAGAGTTCATTGGTATCGGTACGCTGGCTAGCAAGAGATGCTTCCAACACGACCTCTCTTGTTTGCAATCGACCTGCGTCCATGCTGTGACGCGTTCTCCATGGCTGGCAATTGTGCTGCGGATGTGCATGGTGCAACACATCACTGCGGGAATACGGTTCAGAGATTGGATATTTCGAGACGCGAGGGTCACTAATGTCGTCGGCACACTCGTCAGCTCCAGGCTCACGAAGCTATGTGGTGTGCAATTAATAGACAAGTAGTATTGACGGAGAAAGTAGTTCATGTAGTAGCATGTAATACTTATCGCTGTCGTTATTACTCAATGAATGCAGACTTCATTTTTATCAACGTGCCCTGAACATGTGTCTACGTGATGAATGGCCGTCAAATAGGGATGATCTTGGAACACTTACATTTTTAGGTGGGAGTCCTTTAATTCACGTCACAGGCAGGCAGTCTACATACGGCGAACGTCGACGATATGGGTAGGCTTATTTTTACCGTTGATTTCTCAGTAGTCGTCGTTCTAGCGTACATTTCCTATTGGATCTTTGTTCCCCTCTCAAATCCCATTATAACTATACCCTTGATGCATCTAGCAGGGTATATACAGGCGGAAATCTAGTATCGGCCATTGAGGCTACTAACGATCTGCCAATCTGCATTCAGCCCTGTAAGTGGTCTGAACGGCTCTTCGTTTGACTCCCAAAGACGCTCCGGCCTAAGAGAGGGTCCACGGGAACGTTATATCGCCACGTTTTTTCTCCTCTTGAATACTAAGCACAAGCGAATTCAGTATTTCGTCGGTAACGCCACCACAATTATCGATCGAGATCTCTTACACAGCGTAGAGATATATATGTATATATATACATATATATATATATATACATATATATATATATACGTATGCACAAACGATTCGTTTAAGCTGAAGCGGGCAGGAGAACTTGCGCGCACTTTGCGGGGATCATTCGTGGCACTTGTTGTATTGCTGGTCGCATTGATACGTACTCCTCCTTCTAATTATGCTCACACTACGGTCACTATTCCCTTAGCAACATTAATACAGCATTTCTCCGCGTTTCTTCACGTTGCCTTGTGGTGGCGAGCGTGCTTTCGGTACGGGTCACACCGGGCGACGACCTTTCGCGTTGGATACGAGCAGCGCCAATTCGAGATCTATATATCGAACACAACAATGACTAGCAGCAGAGGGAGTCCACAGCATGCATCGATATTTGGAGGGGGAAACGGGGCAAACATATTGGATGCAATCGGGCTGATGGGAACGGGGTTGCTTTAGGGCGAATGGGCGATTATTATACAAGTGTCTCCTATCGGAGACTACTTGACTCGCCCTGCCTCAATAATTCATTTGTATGCTATTTTTGTTGACGTCGCCATTCGGTTCTAGTATCACTAAGGACGACACCGCAGAGTAGCGGCGGCTGGCAACAGTCACCGGATTCTCATCGGCCGGTGGCTGCCGACCGCCACTTATGCAGGCGTACAAGTTCGAGTTATCCGAGTTCAGGAAAAATCCACCTACCCCTAAGCTTCATCACCGATCTCGCAGTCGCTGACACTCTTCGCACTGTGCATCCGTCGCACTGTTCAACACACGCGTAGTGGTGATAGCAGTAGTCGCTAGGTGCTCCTTGCCGGAAAATGACACTCCAGTTTCTCTTCGTTCGACGTTACGAGACACAACAGAACTGAACAGTGTAGTCGCTAGATGGACAGCCACAAAGTGGTGTGGCGGCAGCAGCAGGCTCCACGCGCTGAACACACATACATATATATATACACATATATATATATGTATAAATATATATATATATATTTATATATATATATATATAGATTATATACTACATACAGATGTATTTGGCTTGCTTTACACGATTTTCTGCCGCCACGCCGAAGTTATACGCTAGTGGCCACACTCGCATTCACGCGTACACAGACCAATGCATAGATGACAAGAGGATATTGATATGTACCATATCCACACGCTTGAGGCTGCACCAGACGTTGAACAACGACATAAATATGATGTTGGTGCTTCGCCGTTGCCGTTGTTGTTGTCGCACGACTCACAGGGTGGGTGGGGGGAGAGACGGGAATAGGTATTAACACGCACAATTCACAGATCAGTTAGCTGTATTGTAATTGTAGTAGCCGTCGTCGTCATCCTCGTACCTGTTCTCATGTTCACTGTTTTCCATTCGGTGTAGGCGAAACACAACGAGGTATAGCCGATTACGATTATGCTGCCAGTGGCTGTAGGCCGCAGTAATTGCCGCCTCACATTGGCGGGCTGGGGGTGTGTGTGTGTCGGGGGGGAACAACTTCACGCCTCCGTCGATATTTTTGCTAAAACCAGCGCCGCATAATCGGCGAACGAACCAACCTCTCACTGAACGCTAGGCCCTTGTGGTCACGTAAGGGCGCGCGCAAAAACTACAACACGAACAACAAATGATGATGGTGAGCGGCGGCAGCACTCACTGCGGTATAATCAATGATTTATCAATCATCTGCGACCCCGATCACTCGCTGTGCAGGCACAGGCGTTCTCTCTCTCTCTCTTTGTCTCGCTGGCTCGTCATGTCACACTACGTCAACGAGGACGAGAGAGAAAACAAACGCGGGCGGTTGGGCAACGCTTTCCTTGCTTCGATTTGATATCGATTCCGATTGATCGATTGACCGATCGATTGATCGATCAGTGATCAATCGACCAATGGGTGACAATCAATTGATCGGCTGGTCATGCAGGACGAGGGCGCACAGTGGTAGCATTTACGTTGCTCGTCACCTCCTAGAAAATCGCCGCCGTCGATGAACTGTTTCAAGCACGATGGGCGCGGGTGGTGTCCAACGAACTGAACCGTTCTACTATTGGTATTGATTGGTCTTCGGTATTGATCCGGGCTGACAGTGTCCTGCCAGCAGGCTGCTGTATCTTTGATCAGTGGATATCTTTCGTTGTTAATATCGTGCTCGTTGTCTCCACTGTTAGGACACCGCCGTTGCACTGACACACATTGATAGCATGAATTGAACGCGACGTCGAATCTTGAACGGCGGCCGATTGAACGGGCACACACGGGTAGCCATAAACAGCTTCACAGTTCAGTGGTGCTGCTACCGGGCCAGCGAGAGTGTACGGTGCCAGCAGCAGCAGTGATGGTGGTAGTGATAGAAGCGGTAGTCGCTGCTGATCCGCGATCCGCCGCGCCTGGTCACTGGCAGTCGCTGCTCGACCGAGCACCACAGACCTGACCGCTCACCGAAGCGCTTCGACTGCTACTAAATGCGTTCGCCTCTCATATGACACCACCAGGCAGGGGGATATTGAGGCGCTGAGTGGCATCAGCCCCGTCAGGGGGCGCCAGTGGACGACTTCGATCTTGCTATCAGTCCGAGCCCCGCCTAGGCTAACGGCCCTTTCCACGTTTCGAGACCCCGCCCCGCGAGAGGGTGGCCACAATCTGCCAGTCGCCGTTGCGCTGCCGGCGGAGTAAGTCGCATGGTGTGAGCGCTCTGCAGCAAGCGGTCGCTTCGCTGTTAGCGACACAAGCGCTATGGCTACTACGGCCATTGCTTGTATGGCACGCTGCTGCTATTGCTGGCGCCGTACGGAGACGAGAGCTGGCGCCGCCGTTAGCTAACATGGTGGGGCACCCATCGCGCTCTTCTTTCGTCGTCTGCGCGGGTTGCTGCTGCTGCTGCGCGGCGCGAGATGCTGGCAGGTGCGTCCGTTGGCCAGTGGACGCCGCTGCTGTGTGTGCTGACGGCGTTGCGGCATGGCTTTGGGCAACACGAGGCTGGCGTCAACGGCGCGCTCGCGCGCAAAAACTTCCCCCGGTGACAGCTTTGCGCTACGTCCGGAGCAGAGGCAGTTGCAGGTGTCGCCAGTTCGGCAGATGATGCTGCTTTCAACCACTGCTCCGAACGATTGCGTCAGTTCATATATATATATATATATATAGCTAGCTGTCTCCCCGTAAAAACATCGTCGAAACCTTGGTAGAAGGTTTGCTTGATTTAGGTTTGACTCCTTGCGATTCTGTGGTAGCCAATTGTCAAGGTACAAGTACAATGATCGCAAATCCCAATTGTCAGATAGTCGATCCTCGCACGGGTTTGGGGTATTGATGTTGTGCAGATTGGTTAGAAATTGTCAACTCTGATATAAGGGTCGGGTATGTTGTTTGACAAACGCAATCGTGATATTAGATGTCAATGTGTGGGGCAACTGAGATCGGCTGCTGATATGCTCAAAGATTAGCATTTCAGTAGCATGCCTTTGAATAATTAGTTGCGGCTGGCTTCTTGAAGGGGACCAGTATTTCGTCGTGATGATGAGCTGGAACGTTATTCAACTGGAGCAAAAAGAAGACAATTTTTCCTTCTAACCGACGTATTATATAAGTTAAGCAGCTTTTTCAGCAGCATTAGCCAGGTAATTGGACCGGAAGACTTACATGCACAATCATGCAATTGGTCGATTCTACCTCAGCTAAAGCTAGACTCGTCGTTAGTCATCGGCAAATTTGTTGAAGTCAAGTCCAGTAGAGAGAGAGAGAGAGATTCAGACGATTCATGGTTTAGTCTAATTAGTAGAACATTCTTGAAGTGATCACTTTCTACAGTAGAGTCCAGCAAAGCGCGAGGCTTTACCCAAATGTGTACAATCCCCGAGACGCCTGCTCAAAGGATAAGCTAAATTCATCGACAGCACGAAAGGGCAATGCAACCCGCAAAATAAATGAGTCTGTCGATGAATGGCTTTATCTCACTTCATTTTTAAAATGTAAACTCCGTACTCTAGGCCAAGAGCTTTAGGCTGCGGAGTTCTTACTAGTCCGCAGTATGTTACATTGCGGCACACGAAGTGAGTAACTTGAACATACATGAGTAATGAACAGTTATTACAGTTAAATAATAACGTCCTACAACATCAGTTTTTGCAATCTGTTTAGCTTCTTAATTAACTCTAATATATCGTGGGCTCTCTCTCTCTCTCACACCTTGTTTGACGCCTCTGTCTATCGAAGTTACCAATATCAATGTTGCGATATCATAACGTTAACACAATAAGCAATCGATTCTCCATCAGTTCGCGTTGCCAATGATGACCTGTTCTCACTCACCATTGCACAGTTACGCCTTAATGGCGCTGGGAAGATGTCCGACAATCCACTCGAGTGATTTGCTAACTTCTTCAATCTCAAAAGCGAACAAAAAGTGCGCCAATTTTTCGCTGGATTTCGTCGTCATCGTCAAGCGGGTGCCACCGCCCATGGATATCGTACGAACTGCTCAAACAATGAACTTTCTCGATGTGAACTTCTGTGCTAGGCGTTGGCGTTGTTCCCTGCCGCTGCTGCCAGTGTTACTGCGCCAAACCCCGAGATCGTCCTTTACTGTGGGGTCCACACCCCTGAAGACCGCCGGCCTCGGTGGCCTCCCCGAAACCTACCCAATCTACCCAACCACAGCCTATCCGAACCATTGGCCATTACGGCCACTGTGTGGAACCGCATGCATCATGCGTGCAGAGGCATGTACGTCTCTTCAGTCCGCCATAAAGCGTGTATTTCATCAGCTAGTTGTAGTAGAAGTTTAGAAATAATATAATTGATATTTAATAATGCACAAGAGGCTTAACCTGTACGTTGAGGCATTTGCATTACCGCCTTCATGCGGCGATGTGACTGCAATGTGGTGGCAGCGTATCAAGATCGGCGCGCCGATCTTCGTCTCTCCCCCACTCTCTCTCTATATATATATATAAATATATATATATACGTGTAGAGATATAACGAGAAGTTATGGAGTTTCATCACTCTTGTCACCATGCTCTATATGTATTCGTGCTTGAAGTAGGAACGAGCTAGCAGCTGAGTAGCGCACTATAGGCTGACCTCGTTGAACGGCGGCCAGCCCCATTGACAGCCGTTGGGTGCTAACAGGCAAAGCGGATGCCCTGATGAGTTCCATCCTCTACTGCGATGTTCAGCCGATGTGTGGCCATGAACCAGGTCTGACGAGCTTGGCAGGATAGGTGCACTTTTATCAAAAATGGTTTGTTCGAAATTTTGAAGGACTCAAGCACTTCAAGCGAATCCACAACGGCACATATGAACAGGTAGCTCAGTTGTTGTTCTCAATAACGTTAGGCAGTTACAATTCTTCTCTATATCGGTTTAGGCAAATGTAGACTACTCCTAGACATGAGTCACCACCCTTGCACATTTGCATTTTCAAGGGGTCCGTTTATGAAGCAATGCCGAAAGCAGTTGTACCGTGGACGTTAAATGTTGGCTGTGGGTCAGCCCGGAAAATTTAGTTAGACATGGTGGACTATTGTCCACCGTCTACGGACGGTGTGTGTGTCGTGTAATATTAATTCGATTTTCGACCTATTTGTAAGGCGACTGTTTGCTGGACTAGATGGACTGGATTAGATGTTTTATAATTGAAGAAGTACCTCTGGCAAGAACGAACGAACGAACGGGATGCCCTTACTTCCAACAACAGTGCACCTACAAACTTACCGAATGTGCGTTCGAATATATATCACCTATATATGCATTCGTGCTACAAGACCCACTCATCTACAAAACCCCTAGCCAACTGCCAAGAGGCATCCACAAGACAATACGGCTAATAGGAACCGCATCCTCATTCTCGTTTTGCTAGAATTCCCGTTATTGCCGTTCATGTATTATAGAGTAGTTAATGACCGCCAGTTCGGGAGAACCCTTCAGGTATCTTGACTCGTCTGCAGCGGAAACGAAGGAGCCGGTACCAGGAGGAGCTGCAGCAGCAGCAGCAATCTACATATGGAATAGGGAGCATGTGTTCAAAAATTGAATGAAAATTACACATCGCATCTATCTGGCTGTGTTTTTGTCGATTTCTCTATGCTGCCGCAGTGCCGGCATCCGGTGTCCGTAGAACTCTGCAGAACTCGACGGCTTTTCATAGGACATGGCTAAAGCATTTGACAGCTCTGTCCTATGCTAGTAGCATTACTTATATCTATCTTTGTATCTATTGCTGGCTGTTTGAAATGGATAGATCTGGCCGAGCTGAAATGAGCGGTGCACCAATGATGCTGATGATTATGTTTTTGCTGATACTACCATTGCGGCTCCCACTGTCTTGTCTTGCATATATATATATATATGAAAACTAACGGTCGTTCAGAAACAGGCTGGCTATTGCCTTTCTTCAGGGTTGCCCACTCCGACACGCTGCCGACCGCAATCGTTGACTCCCGCCGAACCCTAGCCATTTCTACCCCTCTACGAGGACCCTCTCGGTTAACCCTAATCGTAGTGGCGACACAGTCCTAGGCAGAAAGCGAGCAGCGGCCGCATGATGTGATGATGGCATTTCTGCGATTCATTTTTTCCAGCCCATCTTTCTCATCCTTTCTCAGTTTCTCTCTCTCTCTCTCTCTCGCGCTCTCCCCCCTGTTCTACCTCTCTACCCGAGGCTATGTCGTCTCCAAGGTTCGAAAATCGGAGACCGATTTGCTCGGTGCTAAAGCTCGACGTCGCTCTAAAGGTCTCGAACTCTTTCGAATTCTATGATCTCTCTGTACTCCTATCTTCATCTATCCCTCTCGATGTCCATCTCTCACACACGGTCTCAGGCTTCCTCTGGCCTCTCACTCATCGGTAGTGCGATCGCCCGCGTGATCCCACCATCCAGCAGACAGCCAGCCAGCCAGCCAACATGCCAGGCCATGACTTCTACCATCGTCTACTGCCTGCCTAACTTCTATAATCGCAATCCTCGGGAAAAGGAAATACCATAGAAATTAATAATGTGCGCTGCTGTGTGTGTGTGAGTGACAATGTGCGTGCATACCTGTTTATGTGTGTTAATATCCCCTATGCGCAGAGCAGCGTTTGTATGTGCACATGTGTGTAAATGTGTGCTTGTGTGTATCCGTGTGGGTATCTCTATCAGCGTCTATCTCATGATACGTATGGGTGCGTGTGTGTGTGTGTGTGAGTTGCTATGTCGATATAGGGTATATTTTTAGCAGGTAGCGGCAGCAGGCTGCCGCAGTGGCGCGCAGTGGTTCGACGCTCTGGCGCCAGTGATATCGGCGACCAGGTAGTTCCTATGGACGCGGCGCAGGGCACCTAGCGTCTCGCGGCGTCCGCACTCATCATCTGAACATTAGCAGCGCTGCACGACCAGCGCCAGCTGCAGCTCAGCACAACTCTACGACTCAGCGTCGCGTGTTGATACTCAGTTTCTGCTCATGTCCTGCTGTTATGGCTACTTCTGTCACATTGCCATTGATGCATGGCAAAGGCCACACCATCACACTTCGACCATCCAGAGCAGCAGCCCCTACGGGAGCTAACGGTCCCTCGCAGTCTCTCGTCGGCGTGATCTCCGCCGGGATGTGGCTGGCCCATCGTGCATCAAGCCCCACTCATGATGCTGTTCCCATCCTGGATGCTGTTCCATTATCCGGCATCGAACGTGTCGGCCGCTGCATGAATACACATGCATATATTCCGATTTACTGATCTTCGGCTGTTGATTTTGCCTTGGCTAACGCCGGACTATCTGGCTATTATACACTGTGTAATAATAATCACGAGTTCGGTGTAGTTGTGCCCGATATGCGATTTCCAAGTCGATGTTTGTATGGTCGCATCCCAATGCTATGAGATAGCCAAGAAATATTGTCTGGGTGGAAGAGACGACGAACGGTGGAACTCGAACGAGATTGCATCAACACTTTTCAGGAATAGTGGCGGCCGAATAAGGCCCAATCGTCAGCGACAAGGGGCAATATCAAAACTAAATTGCTATAGTATCTCGCAGCATAGTGCGACCAATCACAACAACACATTCTATCAGTTGGTCCTTCATAAAAATAAACAGTAATGGAGGGCAGGCGCATCCGGTGCGTGTTGGCTTTATGTTCCCTTGGCCTGAGATTAAAAGATTGGAAGGGAAGACCTTGGTTTAGTGGGTCATAGAAGCGTTAGAAAGTCTTTACACATGCACATAATAACCTTAATTCTAGCTACAGTAAATATTGCTGGTCAACAACGATGTAGCTTCCCTGTACAATAGCAGAGTTGGGTAACGCGCACTGCTGGTTGGATCGACAATGCCAATAACAGTTGCAACAGTTCAGGTACGCAACAGCAGAAGCGAATACCAGATGCAGGTGTATCTTTCGCTCTGCCTCCTTATCACGAAGAGAGGAAGGCCTGGTGAGCCTCGCCAAAATTCACTGAGGTGCGCCGAAAATGCAACGAGACGATCAAGATATAAGAGGCATATATCTGTGATGGACAAATAGAAAATTGTTGTTCGACTTTCTTATATACAGCACATATACTTCCAGCAGTAGTGCAAGTAAGTCATACGAAGGGTTCATACGAGTTTTACTATTGAAAATTAGTGAATTGGTACAAACTACACAGGTGTATCAGGTTTTTCTGCTCGACTTATCCATCCTGTGCCCACATACATAGGCGTATATAGGCATCGTCGTAAACAGCTATACAGCGGCAGTGGAATGGTGATTAAAATCTCACGATGTATCGCTCGCCGTCGGTGACAGTTACCCCCTTGCTGTCGAGTCCACGGGGCGCGGAGTGGATTGAAACGCAACCCTCGGAGGGATTTAGTCCGTCGCCGCTCGGACCGTCTATGGCGGTTCTGAGTCCGCAACTCGGATGGCGGATGTGACGCGCTTTGCATCGAGTGACCCGATAATGCTGCTGCTGCTGCTGCTACAACAACAACTATCCGACTCTAGTATACCGCTATTATAAATATATCTATATCTGAAATCGGTCCCTCTCTTTTATATCTCGTTTTGAAACGGGCCGTGAGCCAGCCGAGGCTCCTGCGATACGCAAACGATATCACCGACGGCAGCAGATCGCAGCGGATTTTGCGGCTGTGGTTAGGCACCACGGTGTCATTGGATAGGCAGGCAAAAGTACTGAGCGCGATAAACCTCTGAACCCGTGCTGCACGTCTCACTTGTCTACGCTTGACTGGGGTGCGCGGCCTACGCGCCACGCACCCGTATGCCCGGGTATGAACAAGAGAGAGAGAGAGCGAGGGCCGACCTCAGAGCCTCCTCACTGACTCAGAGGTCGGCTCCAGCGCGCCGCTAAGCCTCGTCGATGTTGCTATAGCTAGCCCCATTCCGTGCGGCGTATATGTGTGTTTTTTGAACTCTGCTTAACGTATTTTGAACGTGGTGATTGTATTGAGCGATCAAATAGGTACCAATGCAAGATTCAAGTTTTGACCCATGCATGCGTGATTGTACGTGTGTATGTGTGTCTATCTATACGCGTGTTCGTATCATTGAGACATCGGTGGAATATTGGGAAGCCGCGAGCGTATTCGCCTACCGACTTTGTAAAGAGAGAGGACTGGCTACACTTCTGTAGATAATTTAAGTGAAATTTTCGAAGAGATACAACGGAACGATGATAACATCTATTTATTTTTAATGGATTTTGATGCAGTCGATTGTAGCGGTAACTCATCAGATGTGTGCTGACTCAACCCTCAAGCAGAAATTCGGTAATGTTATTAGTTTTCCTCATATGAAAACGGAGCGTATAAAAGCGTACGAAACGTGTTACCAAAAAAACCCTTACCGAGCAATAGCAGTGATCGTTAGAATAAGCCATTTTTGCAGCCAATCATTCGCATAAAATCGGTCTCGTCGCTCTAACGATAATGACCCATTTTCAGTGAAATCCACAGATGGCGAAACATATTTGTGTAGGATAGATACTGCTGTTGTGCGACCCTGAAATCTCGAGCGGGGAGGCATTGAGCAATTGAAAATGCAGAAACCACTCCATAATCTGCTGCTTTTTAAAAGCTAGCTTTTGTATACTTTCACCATGTGTGTACGCACTTCATCATTAACAGTTCGTCCTCAATGCACTCATTGGTTAGCAGAGTATATTGTTTTGAAGCAATATAGTTGTGGCAATACAGTGCCCAAAGGCAATATAGCATATACTATAGTAGTGTTACTAAACACGCTTTATCATTAAGCTCGCAGCAGATTTTGCATTCAACATTAGGCGAAAATGCCGCTACGAACAACTTTTGGAACAACTCAATATGTGAACTATACAATATCAATGTTGCTGTCTGCATCTATCTCGAGAGCATATGGCGTTCCGTGCTCGGTTATAAACGTCTGGGCTTTGCTACTCTGACCATTTCGCGTGTGCTATTGATGCGTTATAGCAACCGCGGCGTTACGTGGCGTTGCAGGAAATTTTGCCATTTGTCTCGGGGCCGAGCAGGCCGGAGTAGATTTATCAAATGGCTATCTGGTATTCTAAACGATATGAATCCGCGGCTAATCTCCTCCCAGATGGAAGGTAATTTCGACAATTGACACAGTAGACTGGACCGGGGCAAGCCTGATGAGTTCTGTTCAACGGAAGGCAACGGTCTGTAGGTCAGATCGGGTTATATCTCATAGCGCCTGTTGTTGACGCGATATATTGTTGAGCAGCAGTGGGTTGGAGGACTACAGATTCAACAGTATTACCCTGGTCAAAGTCGGCGGTGTCTCCTATCAGTCCCGTTGGTACGCATTAGTAGGCTGTTTAGCTACCGTTACTGTACGCATTTCTCATCTCGGGGCATACATTTTGTTTATTCGACTATATATATATATATATATATATATATATATATTGTCGACCTCGGGATGCTGATGAGAAACTTCTGACGACTGTGTAAGTGCGCGGATCCGGTCCTTTATGTGCGAAACCTTTTAGTGTGGCCTGTTTGCTACTGTGTCCCCTGCTGCTGCTTTATGTCAGCGAGTTCTAAAGGTGTGCTAAAATATGAGTGATATCTGACAGCTGTATCGATTATATGCGAAATAAGCACTCAAGCGAAGCAGCGGGCAAACAGCACCATTCCCTTAGAATACCTGACGATATAATTGAGCTCACATGACATGAGCAGTTGGGGCAAATATTCCAGTATGTGTCGTACGCTAAATAAACTTGCTACTAATGAACCAGCAATTCATGCCACCAGTAGACACGAGGAACGCCTCATCCCCATATCGTTTGATTGAGTTAAAACGAGGCTAATTAAAAATGAAGCCTCCTGCAAGGCAAATCAGGATCATGACGTTACCGTGATTGGATGGAGCGCAGGCAGAAATCGACTTGACTCGACGACTCGCGCTTAAGTCAAACGCCTTTTCAGCTTGCATCGTATGATGGAAGTAATACCAACGCGTGTAAGTAGCCGCCTATATCACCCGTCCTGTACAAAGACCTCATCCGAACGTTTTGAGGGCTATACTCTCTCTCTGTCCTACTAGGTATATAATGCGTTTAATAGCCATGTTGTAATATACAAACATCTCAGAAAATAGATGAGTGGCAAGCTCAACTCGGCCACAACGTTCCAGGTACAACCGTTGGAGGCCAGCTGCCTCCAACATACCTGCCAGAATTCAGCGTTTCGCCTAGGATTATGGTACATTGTCAAGATGCTGTTTAGTACATAACATTCACACGTCGTATTCAAATAGTGTTAGGACATCAGTTCCGACAAGTCGTACGACAACCTCCAGCTTTTTCCTCTTAATGAAATTGGCCGTTTGCATTTCGGCTCTTCAAGCACCGCATAGCCCCGATGAACTTGTTCCTTCCCGGCCGTGTAACATAGCCGTCCATTTTCAGCACACGGTGCACCCATCGATTTGCCCCGATGATATAAAAGGGATTCTGTAAAGTCGTAGTTGGTGACCAACGACCACCATCGCGGTTGGTCACCATCTCGAAATGCATGCACCTTCTGATATGCACTGCCACCTACAGTCTACGTTGGCATTATCCCTCAACGGTAGGAGGACAGGGTCGGTCGACAGCCTTCGTGCTCATTGAATCGAACTGGAGGCCATCCCGCCGCCTGCGCCACGCTTCAATAAGTTCAAGCTCGCGCCGGTCGACAATGTTAAGCTGAGCGCGCGCGTGGACGGGCGTGCGTAGGACCGAAACCGCTCGAAGCGGATCCGTTAACGCCAGGGAGGCGCACGAATAGCGAGTGGTCACACTTTACTGATGCATGGCCGAATGAGCGTCGCTTGCAAGTTGTGTGCTTTTAAGGCCCTTTATGGACCATACACCTGTGGTTGGTCGGACGAACCACGAAATGTCGTTTATCTGCTCTTCGCGAATCTCCGTACGGCGTGAGCGCCGTATCTCGCTCACTGTCTGGGTGCAAACCGCTCCACGAAGCACTCCGTAACCGATGTACGCGCGAATCGGCGCGGCTTGTTCGAGCAATCAGTTACTAGTACTAATAAAACGATGAACTTTTGGTCAGACAGAACGTATAGCCGTTTTCAGCAGTAAAAATAATCATATCTATTAAAATTTCAACTTTGTACGACACACACGTTTCACGCTCATTCATTTTCGTACGTCATATCTATGATATCATAAGCAGCTGCCTATAAAAATAATCGAACAACCCCAATTTGTGCAGATACACTTTATTGATCATTGATTGTGAGTCTTTAGATATACAATAATTAGAGGAATAGTTGGAGACAGGGTGTCAGGCCGAGGCCAGGGTCGAGCGATTGATTCCGACCGAAAGTTGGCTATTTTCGTTATCAAATAATATATGGCCCAACCTGCCGACAGTGGAACAGCAGCCGAACGACCTGCGTTTTGCTGATATCGACCCGATCCCTCCGAAACCCACAATATCGCTTTATAGCACCCTCGTTGTTTCCGGTTCTCGCGAGTTTGTCACCTCGAGACTACCGGGGACTCGAGGCCGCCAGAGCATCATTGGACAATGACAGTAACAGAAGCTAAAATATCAATCGGTATTTAGGTCATGAACAGCAGCCTGCAATAATAGCCTAATGTCTAACTCCATATAGGGATATCACAAAGCTAAAACTTAAATAAATGCAATATATATTCCTTATCATACTTAGAGTCCTGTTGACGGATAATCGTCTCAATGTCGAGGATAACGAATCTGTAAAACGAGACGAACAGCAACAGCGGTTTATTAGGTTAAAATGAAAGAAAAACATAACGCCTAAGTTGACCAACAGCCATCCGTCGGCGGCTGTCCCGCCCGTGACAAGTTCTGGGGTGCATATAGTGATAACTCGGACCACAAGTAGCAGCAGTATCGGCGTAGCTGGCCGCTGGGCTCATCCGACAGCGGGCTAATCGCAGCGCCCCTTGGTAACGCAGATATCGACAGACAGAGGCTGCGGTACCGCAGCAGTGGCGGTGTTCACTAATTTCATGCATCTAATATATCGCTGCCACAAATTACTGTCCCCTGCTGAAACCATCCCGGAGGTGCTCTGAACGGAGGTAGTTCGAACGGCGGTAGTCTGTCGCGTCGCCGCCTGGGGGAGCATCCCATACCTTCGCCCCTTTGCGGTAAATCGGGTAAACCGGTGACACGATGACCACGTCAGCGGCAATGATGTTGGATCTACGAGATTACGGGGGCAGGGATTCAAGCATTGAGTGCGTCTACCTTCGTTGACATATTTGCTCAGCTAGAGATGGGATGGCAAGCAGCGCGACAGGCGGACGATCCGGTGTTGCTCACTGTCTCGTCGGCCGGTGGCAACAGCAGCCGCTGCTGCTGTTAGTCTTATAGCCATTATATCATCGGTGTAACTGTCCATAGGGGCACGTCAGGAACCGTCGGCGGTAGGGTTTACCCCCCATGTAGCCATCACCTTCATGATGCTGTCGTCGCACGTACTGCTAACACTACCACTAGCTAATAGAGTAAAGCGGCCCTAACAAAAAATCACGACCCAAAATTCGGCCTTCTCTCCCTCTCGTCTCGGTATCACTATACGATTATATGATGATGCTCTTGTCCCCTTCGCATCCGCGTTGCATGCATAGCTGAGACACTCCAAGGAAGAACATCGCTGCCACCGTCAACAAACACACATACGAACGCACTTCGCTGTAGCGAATGGGATCCTCCCGTGGTAGCTAGCACTCACTCTATGCACGAGCACCCACGAGCTAACCGCGAGTTAGCATCATTCATCGACTACTTTGTCATTACCCACCGCTTCTCCCCTCCGACCTCCGTTGCAACAGCCCTCGTAGAAAGGACTACCCAAGTACAGCGTGGTGGCTGGCGCGGCTTCGGTGTGCTCGAGCCGGCCAAGCTTGGGCGAGCGGACTGCGGACTGCGTCTGGTCAACGTTGTTGTCGAAGTTGTTGGTCAACTTTAAAATTTCTCTCCCTGCAGCAACACGGATGGCTGACCCGCATGCCGGAGATTTCCCATGAGTGAAGGATTCCACAAGAGTTAGAGGGAGCGAGAGAGAGAGAGAGAGAGAAAGAGACAGAAATAGCCGCATGGGGTCCTTTATAATATAATACAGGGCTGTTCTAGGCTGATAGAGAGAGAGAGAGAGGATAGCTTGCTAAGAAGCATGGTGGTGCCCGCCTCCGGTGCAGCCCCAGCAGAAGGCACATACATGTTAAACGATGTATAATGAGTAAGTAGTTAATTAGTATAAGTCTCAAAGCAGGTAATTGTTTTTGGGTCAGACAACGCAACCTATGGCGGAATCGTGAAGCGCGATACCAGCCTATATTTACTCTTTTATTTAATCACGAATTGAGTTTAACTATGGCTTGTTCGCAGTATAAACTGTACTGCTCCATACCTAGCTATATGGTCATGTATTTAGTTCGAATAAAAACTCTCTCCCAAAACGAAGAAACATTGTTGTGGGTTGTTATTGTTATTATTACCGCACTCACCACCTAGGTTCCTGAAATGAAAATATTAACCCGTTGCGAAAACGCATCTCTTGTCGCCACACGCTCGCTGGATATCTGTTCAATTATAATCTAGACCATGTTGACTATTTTGAGCATCTACTTGTCGTCACCTGGTCGTTGTCGAAGACAGCCTGCGTTTCGTATCATTTCCTCGCGACGACAAATTGAAGTCGGTTTTGTGCTCGTCTCTCCCTCCCCCTCCTTGGGCGTTCTCAAGGCTTTTCAAGTCGTCTGTTCCGATGGTCGAGATTTAAGAGAATTTCTTACAAATCTCTGTTTTGGCTCTTGGCTCTGTTGAGAGGCGTACAAAAGACGGTGACAGCCGATGACATCGGCAAGTGTAAAAAGTAACAAATATATAAAATAATCAGCATATACCTTTGAAACCATCATGCCAACAGATATCGGACATGTGATCTATCGGGAAGAACAAGGAACGACATTTCAAAGCCGAAGAATTGGCACAGTCATAAACATGTCCATAATGTTTTTATCCATGAAGTCTCGGCCGGCTAGCGGCTCTGTGCGCATACATTTCGCCATGCTTCTATGTAGCATGATCAACAAGATTTGACTAAGGTTGTTGCTGTTGTTGTTGTGGTGGCGGTGGTTGGCCGAAATTAACAACGGCGGGCTTTATACACAGGCGTACCATAATACATTTATTAATGCAATCACTGAACGAGAATCAGTTTCAAGGGTGACTACCTATCTGCGATTGTGTGTGTGTGAGTCAGTCTGCAGTTACAGTGCATTCTGGTGATGGTGTTGTTGTATTTCGATTTCTACAATATTATCCTATAATATTTACATGAGCCTCATTGTGACGTACACTTCATCCACTGGCCAGCAGTTTATGAATTGGCGATTGCCCGCATTACAATAATTGTGGCTATTATAGCCGTTCAGGTCAATAGATTCATTGTATAAATGTACAAGGCACAAGGTTCCCCCGTAGAAGATCCAATGATGGATAGATCTCTGGATCTTTTTATGAGTGTTTCCCCATACCGCGCCATCACCGGTGTTCATCAACGAAAGAATTCCACCATTGATTGATTGATTGATTAATTAACTTGAGCTTGCTATGCTAAAATTAGCCGCATTCCTTATCCCAATATATTTTACTGTCGGGGTAGTAATAGTAGTAGAAGTTAGTAGTAGTATATATATATATATATATATAGTAATACCCAAAAGGTTAAGAGGTGAGGCCTGTCACATAGGGGAACAGCTGAGGGTCAGCTTGAAAAAACAATTAAACAATATATTTTACTGCTCAATTCATTTATGTTACGAAAAAAACGAAGCGCGAATATAAATAAATAATATTAAAACACAAGCGTAGTTAAGTCTAGAAAAAAACAGATAAGGCCACCTATATCATTTCCTCGATTTGCTTCTCATCCGCGATTGCGATTAAGAACGAATGTGTCCATCCGGTCGTGGCCATCCATGAATATTCACAATGTATTCCTCGCTATTATTCGCTCGACTTTTGTCGTTATTTCTATCAACCCATTACTGGATTTTATGTCGTACTATTTTTCTCAACAGCTTAAATTTTGCCTCGAGCCTATTAATTAGACAGTTATTTATAATGAGTTAACATTCACACACGTTACGTCAGTTCTCTCTCTCTCTCTCTCTCTCTCTCTCTCTCTCTTGGTAATAACAGCAGTCTCTAACAGCCCGGTCTATTTGGCCTGTCTTAATATTTAATGTCGATGTGTGTGTGAGCGATCGTCGAATTGCATCTCCTGATCTAGCTGGTGGCGTATCGATGCTCGTCAAGCGTGTCATTGACTGTCAGCTCGGCTGTTGCCGTTGTCATTGCCAGCAGCAGCAGTAGTGTTGGTGCCGCCGCCGCCACCACTTTCGATACAGCCGTAATGCGCCAGTTCATAGACCACAACGGCAGAACAGAAAGAAAGAGAGAGAGAGAGAGTGTCATTGAGAAACAAAAAAAAACGCGAAAGAGAGGGAGAGAGAGAGATCGAATCTGAGTAGCTGACGCTTACTCTCCTCGCCAGGCAGACAGCGGCGTCGCCCAGCGTTTGCCCAGCACCGTCTGCATTTGTTTGTCCTGTACGATCGGCCCATCTGTAACAGTATCTCATTCAGGCAGCGCGCGAACGGGTGGCTCTACATGGTGGCCGCGTTGGCATTGCTGCCATCGGTGTTTTACGAGCAAGACAGCAGCCAGACAAACACGGAGAGAAAGCGAGAGAGAGAGAGAGCGAAGTGATGTGGTCAAAGCGACTCGAGTCGATAGCGGCATCGGCGGCGGCGGTGGTGGCTACCACTGGTGCGGGGACCCGGCCCCATAACAACTACGCTAGTCATCGCCAAGCCGATGTTCGACCGACCGAGCGACCGGCCGCCATGGCAAGCCACTGTGCTTGTCTGACTGTCACTCTGGTGGATGATTTATCAGCCAATAAATAAATATCAAACGCACTCAATATCTTCTTGACTAATCGAGCAATGAGTCCAATAAAAGCTAATAGATGTCTTAGATGTATGACATCCCTTCCGCGCAGCGGCCCGCCGGCCGGCCGGCCCGCCGCGTTTGCTCGATGCGGCCGCAGAGCAGCGCCGGCAGAGGCCGTCGCCGCCGCCGCCGCCGGACAGACGTTTAGGAGCGCCATGGCCGTTGCCGCTCGAGAAACGCTTAGTGTCTTGTGTGTCTATTATACATTGTGTGCTGGCTCAGTTTGGCGTGGTGGTGGCCAAGAAACATGACGCGATGAGCACGAAACACTCACCGACGCCTGGTGGCATTCATCTGTTGCTATTCGTCCACTATAGAGGAATAGAGAGAGACGGAGAGAGAGAGGGAGAGAGAGAGAAAGAGATAGATAAGGATCAAAAAGACCATCAAGTTGTGTCTGTGTGTATACGAGTCGATTCGAGAAAGAGAAAAAGGGAGAATATTTAGCAGACAAAGGGAAGAGATGTCGGGATCGACGACGGAACGAGAGTGGCGCTCGTATTGTACATCAGAGGTGGCAAGTGACGCGACGCGATGGACGCACGAGAACTCTGATGCTAGTTGATCGGGCTGGCGTACAACGACCATAGATGTATGGACAGATGGATAGATCAGATCCATCTATCGACAGCAGTTTGACGTGTTGTTGTTCCACGATGCTGCTACAGCAATAGGGTCAGTCGCCTGCGCTGCGGGCTGCGCCGCCGGATTGCTCAGAGAGAGAGAGAGAGAGAGAGAGAGAGAGCTACTCGGGGATGAGTTCATCCGTACACGGTACCGCACACTGAACAGACACAAGGGTGCGAATGAAAATAAAAAGAAACAGGAATACGACCCCAGCCATCGCTGCGGTGTCACCAAATGACTGAGGACGAATATCGCCGCCGGTGGGTGTTTTACAGTGCTCATGTACAACACTATGACAAGGTGCTGCGATAGAAAAAGCGTGGCGTACGTGGCGGGGTGAGCAAGCACAACGAAGAAACTATACGGTGTGTATAGTATAGTATAGATATGATTCTATTAGACGAATTTTTAAAAGCGTTGTACTCGTGTATAGGCGGAGGCACGTATGCCAGACTTGTGTGTGTGTGTATACTATCCCGTCCAACGTGGACATGTACACACTCACAACACTTCTATCATTCAGTATCACTCACTGTCATTCTGCAACATCTTCATGACAGTACTTCATTCAACAATGTACAATTAATCAGGCTTAATTCCGATTATGAGTTAGGCAAACAGCAGAACAAACAGCAAAACAGCTCGATTCGATTGTAGTCGACGACTATAAATCGAGAAATGTCCCTCCTTTTACGGATTGTAGTGTAATCATGAATGACTCGTGTTATGAGCGGGATGAGCACGTATATATATGCGATTCGTTGAGGAAGTAGCTGTTGAATCTCATGCACAGCTTGACACATACTCGAAAACACGACTTGAGCCGCACTAAGCACATGGCCATTAATTACCACTTGCTCCCCATTGCTCGTCCGGCGTCGATGGGCGAATCAGCCTCCATTAGTGAAGATCATCCACACATTTGACGACTCCACATATCACCAGCATCTTTGGACTCTTTCAGCGGCTAGTCGCAGCCTGACACTAAAATCGACAGCAAACAGAGTTCCCTTCAAAAATGGCCCTTTTCACCAGCAACAGCAACAACGAAAAAAAGAAAAACACAGTTGACATTCTATAACAAAATATTAATTCATCTACGTACTTATTTCACTTTGATCTCTATGTAGGTTTTACGATTTTGCTCGAGTTCATCTTTCATTCCGGCCGGCGTACGCCACACTGAGTTGTCTCGAGTGCAAGAGTTGTTCAAGAGCGACGTTACACGCCAGGCGGCCGAACGGAGAACATTGTAGAATTACGACATCTAATAAAGTCTATGTCCCCAATGAGGACTTGTATAAAACAGCCATTACGAACATGGTTACATGGACGTCGTCACAGAAGTGGCGATTCGAATGATTACCATTAACTCGGCTATAATTTGACACGTACCAGGGCTGCAGCTCACGTGCGGTCGCTTGACAGAGAAGCGTAGCATCACCTATAATCGTAGGACATTTGGTATACGGCAAGATATGCCCTTATAGCGCATTCGTGCTCCATTACCGCCTTGGGCTTATCGTTCCATGGCTACCACAAGGAAATAGTGATTCATATTAAAATCATTAATAGACACAGCCTTAGGTAAAGATTACCGACCGAGCCGAATGTGTCGTGCGCACAATATTTCAATGCGTCAAATCTATCGATTCTTGGAACGAGCGCATTCGCAGTACATTCACGTATAGAGTGAATAGGGTTAGAGGAGGTTCAAGAAGGATCGAGTCCCGTAATTTGAATGCAAGACTCACTATTATTTATGCAAGGAGGCTATTTTTCGATTTTTTCTCATTGAAATTCATGGATTTCTAAAGGGTTTAAGCAAGCACAAATCCTATAGGCTGTCAGCGACGATCGTATATAGCATGTCGATCGTATTCGATCCACCAATCTCTCTTTCGTCTGAGCTGAACACAACCGAAATCTTGTGCGCGCTTATCTCCCACCTTGCATCGATTGACGTTGGCATTTTCACTCGCAAACTGCGACAAAAAGGGCTGAATATTAAAGGTCTGTCTGCTTACTGCCGCCGACTCGCCATTTAGAACAAGGGCCAGCCGCGTTTGCCGACATCGGGTGAGTCCATGTACACTATCGTGATTGCTCGCGGCCGGCCGCCGTCGCAGCGAAAAAAGAAATTTCGACAAAAAGTTCGTTAGCACTTCGAATCTAGCCTGACCATACGCCGATCTCACAGCTATATGGATGGACCTTGGTCATCTCGAGTGGCCGGTCGTTCTGTATCGTCAAATCGCAAAATCGCTCCAAATTCGCACTCTAGCATATTGCACCGATGTAAAGAAGGCCGCAGCACATCGCGATTTTCGGCGAGTCGACAAAAATTCAAATCAATTTTTTGAAGTCGAATTTCTCCGACCATTTCACCACCGGGCTCAACTCTCGATCGTTCGTTCTTCGGCGACTCGTCGAGAGCTCGCCGCTCGCCGCTCGTTGCGAATTTGGCGCAAAGTTCGCCAGCGAGAATTGTTGGGCAGCGTTATCGCCCTAGCAATTCCTCAACCCTTAGTCGGCAATGTTTGAGACTGCTCGATACGGCAGTTGTATGTGCGAGAGGTCCGTCGACAAGCGAGTGTCTCTCTGGTCGTGTCGATTTTTACAGCAAAAATTCCGTTCCGCGATATAGGGGGAGACGGAGAGCGATAGCAAGAAGGCCGCTGTTCGCCTCCACCATGATCGTGGCCACCGCGGCCGACTCCTCGCGTTGCTGGTCCAGCGTTCAAGCCACATCATGCTACCACTACAACTGCTAGTACGATGGTGGCCGGTATCAAAGCGGAAGCGAAAGGGGTTCTCGCCCCTCTGGCACATACGCAGACACATATACATGTTCGAATAGACCACGGTGGCGGCGGTGGCGGCCACCACTACCCGGGTGATCCATTCGGGGCATCTGTTCTGGAGGCAAAAATTTCGACCCAAAATCGGTTCGCTGCCCGGATAGATTTTGTCGACCGTTCGGCAAAATGCGCCGGTCGTTGTCTGGCCACCAGCGGACCGGCATCATTTTGAGCTTTAAATTTTAAATCGATCACCGTTGCTGCCACACGCTGTTGATGCACTGGTGCTGCGGCTGCTGCTGTGTCTGTTGCTATTCGATATGCGAAGTGGTTCCCACAACAGTTCCCCTAGCCAGCGTCGTCTATCCAGCCCCAGCCATGTCTAGCCAACCGACCAGACTTTGTCGTTTCTAGCGATTATAGCGCCCGCCTTCGCTGACTACTCGGTGTGCCAGCTCATACCCGAATCGTCATACACCCATCATGGCTTTACACTCAGTCAGTGAACCGGGTTCGTCTACCAGACAGGTCTCCTCAGGTGAGCGGGCTGCCAGCAACGTACTGGGTCGTTTTTTCGTTTCTATTTTTTTAATGAGCTTTGAAACGCTCTGGGAGATATACAGAGATAGATAAATGTACATGTTTGTCAGTAGTAACTGGTCTGGTTAAGCGGCTGCAACGAAAGGAAGGTATTGATCAGTTGTAGTTGAGGTAAGGTTTTCAGAAACTCGATGCGCGATCAGACATATTAGTGATGCCCCAGGTAGTCTCTCATGCTGCCGGAACCATTCATGGTAGAATACGCAAAATGATTGTAGCGAGCACATATATTTATTTATTTACTTATTTATATCTTTTTTTCTGGAATCTCTTTTACATCAGAGGCGTAGATATAATGGCTTTTCGCCCAAAGCGAACCAGTTAGCTTAACCAATTCTACCGATTTATTACTTCTATTTGATATGATGCGTATACCGCTGCTTCGAAGACAGCTTGGTTAAAAATTGAGGGGTAGTCATGATTAGTCTCATTCGCCTTGACCATTGACGTCTCACCGAAAATAGCAGCACTGCCACCACATCAACAGCAATGATCACAGCACCCACAACAACAACGAGACGAAGCGCAACCCGAGATATCGCTACGACCAGTTACTTCTATATATATATATATATCCATTGGGACTAACTATTGCAAATGCACACAGATATTGCTACCACCCGTTGCGAGTGCTACTGCCGCATATGAATGCATTGTAGCAGTGGCCGCCGTCAAAAATCAGAGAACTTCTGAAGAAACGAGAAGAGAAAGACCGAAATAGTTTCCCGAACAACGATCAAACTGAATTTCTGATTTCGCTATCGCTCTTACCACTGGTGCGACTTTTAATGATGACTCCCGCCCTGCTGCTGAACACCGGGCACTGGACGTTGTGAGGGTGCCTCTGCTGTTCCTATTGTGTAGAGCAGCTTTTGCAGTGGTGGCGTTAAAGCGCTGGAAACTGGCGTCGAGGGAGGCGATTACACGGAGGCTCTGTCTCCACCACAACTAACGAACGATACCAGCAGCAGCAGCAGCACCACACATTGGCACAGTAAAACAACAACAACAACGACGACGACGGCGACGACGGGAGCAGAAGCTGCGGCAGCAGAAGCAGCAACGACGCCGGACAGCCGAAGACCAAGACGGAGGAGCCGAAGGAGCTACATGGGCAGCCCAGGGAGGCTGGAGGCGAACGAGCGAACCAACAAGTGAAATGAACGCGCCCATTAGGCCAATCACTCAGCCGTGGAGTCGGCCGCCGCCGCCGTCCAAGCAGAGAGACCGGCCCACAGCGACAACGTCAAACAGCAGCAGCAGCAACGAACAACAGCAAACAGACAGACCGACAGACACCGTGCAACAACAACAGCAGCAGCAGCAACAACAACACAAACAACAAGTGTTGAGCTGCCACAACCTAAGAGCTGTGGCAATGGCCACCCTAGCAACGTGAGTAGCAGCTATACGAACGAACGGCCAGCACGAATGGGAAGGATTAGCAAAGCCAGGATGGTCGGCTATTCTATTATATCAGTAGTGGTAGTACGGCTGAAGTACTACTACGCTCAGGCAGACATGAACAGCGCCCAACAGCCAGACGACGAGACAACAACAACAACAACAACGAGAAAAAGATACCTCTCCGAGACGCAACAACAACAACAACAGCAACAACAAACGTTGAGACGACATTGATAGGACCAACGAATGAAACTCCCGATGAAACTATAGTGCAAAGGAGCAGTGGGAACATACAGCATGCTTGAAAATGTTATGTAACACCAACATCGTGAGTGTCAGAATGAATGAGTAAAATGAAGATTTTAGTCACGAAAAAAAATGAGTTGTTGAGGGTAAATTTTTAGTTTTTTTTTTGTACTGGCATTAAAGGCCGTTTCGAAGGTTGTTAGTTTGTTGAGAATTTCGAGAGTAAAGTATGTGTGCCACGTCTGTCATGGCCACCTTGTAATGAGTGTTCTCGAGCAATTTCAGGGGCAGCCTCGGTTGAGTAGATGACGTAATGTTATACAAGGGCTGTCCTGTCAAGAGATTTGTTTATATCACGTGCAGTTGGACGACGGACAGTGGAATCGATACTACAGTCAGGCTGATTATAATAATACTAGCAGTAATTCAAGCAGATCAATTGTACGGGTGTTAGAGGATTTCATTGTGCCTTACTAAGTATGAATGTTCGTACACTACGTGTATGGTGAGTGCTCACTTAATTGGAATAATTCAATTTTCGCGAACACGTCTGCCACTCCAAAGTCTGAACTCCCGTTTTCTCTCGTTATTGCATTTGTTTCATTATTCCATTCGGCAGAAATTATGGACCATATAATACCTTATAAGGGAGTTTCATGACAGAGGTAACATTGTTTCCATTGTGTTTATTACCCCTTAATTATCCTTGTACACGCTGTGCTTCTTCTGTTCAAATACTTTTGTAGGCCCGCCCGAAGAAGTACTCCCGATTCCGTCTCTCATTATCCAAGGTCTGGTCTGCTTCGTAAACCTTAGCGAATTTATCCTAACTTTCTGATGATGGAACAGGCGTCATATCCTTATGTACGTCACCTTAATTCGTCTTCTTCGGGTCGACACCATGCTGTTCGGTCGGACACATTCATGTAGCGTTCTGGCGAATTGCGCTCACGTTATGGGTAAAAAAAAATGAAATAAAAAAAATAAAAGTGAAATATGTTTTACTGTATTGTATGTGTGTTAATATCTTGTGGGAAAAATTAAGCTTGTTATGGATAGGGTCACTCGATAGCGAGACTTTTGGCGTAAACGTCAATTACAAGGGTTGACAAGGGTTGACAAGCTCTCAAGGAAGATTTGATAAGCTCAACCGCACGATTTCGACACGCCCTGTATATTATCTGGTGTCAGGGCTCACCGTCCGGTCTCACAACAGAACAATCGTTTATGAATCAGATGACAGAGGACCGATCTTTGCACCAATACCATGCCTAAATTATTATAGTTTAAGGCGTATATATATATATATATATATATATATATATAGCATGGCAACGCAATCTACATGGCGGAATACATCCATATGATCCGTCATCTATGTATATTGAGTTCTGATGTTACCATTCTCATCGTTGTGAGAAAACGGTAGCTAGAAGGTAGGACAAATATATGCATATATGAAAGAGACGGTTTTAATATTAAGCGGACCATTTGTCTTAACTGTGAGATTATTATTATTTATTTATTATAAATTCTAATATTATTATAATTTCCAAAGATATTATTATTTTTCGTTATTTCCAAAGTGTCTCACCGGACTCAGAGAGTTCACATTCGCGCCCCCTCTCTTACTTCTTCATATATATGAATCTCTATATAAACCTTCCCTCTGAAGTTCGCAACAATGTAACACTGATCATTCACCAACTGCACTTGTATAGTGTTTAGCCTCATGTGGCAGCAAATATAATTAGCAAAAATTGAATTTCAAAAGGCAGTGCTAACCTATCGTAGGCTCAATCGTAGGTGCTTCTCTATCGAAAATGAGTAACTCTGTAAACACGTTTAATTTTAGAACTTCCCTACGGGCAAAGTAGGACAAGGCAGATATGTTTATATCCATCGAGCCAAGGCAAAACAGGGTTTCGTTTTGGGTGTAAAAAATGTCGTTTGAAATGGAATGCCTCTAGACCATGCCACCAGGTGGCGTGTTCGTTGTGCGATCGTTCAAGGGAGAGATAGAGATGGGTGCCAGGTGTCCCTATTCGCGCGATGCGATGTTGATCACAACTTTGATGGGTATATATCTGGACCAGTGACGGAGTGGCAATCTGGTGCAGGCAGAAGCAATCCGAGATGAAACTACAGGCAATGTAATACAGTCGGAGCGGGACTAGTGTAGAATCTTACCGGATCTTATGCATCTTCAGCAGGCAGCATATGAGTTGGACTCCTGTCTAATATTCGGTGTACTTTGTGTATCTGTGGTGTGTGTTTGTTGTCTCGATAAGACGAATCTAGACGAAGATAACTGATCTATAAGACAATAGCTCGCGAAACGGCGGCAGCTAGAGAACGCATTACCGTTTCATTAAGATCAGGAATAGGTATCAAGACGCACGAACGGCCGCATGACCACATTGCCCTTTACGGATTTTTACGAGGCTGTCCTTTCAAGCCAATGAAGAGCAACGCATTTAACTAGTTTTATGATCCACATTTCTATCGATTCCTCAGCAAGAAATCGATTGGCGTTTTTCTCATATATATCGTATATATATATATATATATATATATATATATATATATATCGTATATATATATATATATATATATATTACACATATATGGGCCTTCGTTAAAAAAAGCTCATACGCGTTATGCCGTTTGCAGCATTGGCCCTCCTCATTGCTCGTCACTTAATTCCCCAGGCCCCGAAAATAAGCAATTCCCTAAAGTGAATACCATTCACGGCCAGTAGTATCGCTGCGAATCCAAGATCATACCCTATATATATATATATATATATATATATATAATTCTGTATAATTATATCTACTTAAGGCATCACGGCAGAAAGTATTATACTGAATAGCTAAGAGAGGGAATAATCAGTTGAATACATACTGCACTGTCGTATAGCTGCGCATCGCAGAATTAGCGGACACACAAAACAAAAAAAACTACAGGAGCCAAAAAAAATGATGAAACCCCGTTTCCGCTCTAAGAATCTAATCGGTGCGTGTATGTGCTTGTGTGTGCGAATGGCGAAATGTGTCTCTTCCTCTTCATTCTATCTCGCTACTGACACACGAAAATACTTACGGTTGCTGCTGCTGCTGATGTCTACGAACTTTCGAGCGTGCGCCCTGCGATATTCCAGCAGTTGTATTAGCAGATCCACATTGTAGGTGACCCCCCCTCCCTCTCCGGTCACCGCAAGAAACCGAAGGGGTCAGCTTCGGTGTCGGACACCACATGAACGATGAGCGCGGATCCCGTCCGAGTAGGCTGCTTTTATAGCATTAGTATATATATATATATATATATATGCTCTTCTGTCGTTTCAGTAATCAAAGAGTGGCATGATAGGGTAACAGACAGCAATGGCCGACCCACCTCGTAGGGAGGAAATAGTGGCGTAATTTATTGCCCACTTGACCAACGTCAGCCGCCGCCGCCACCACCGCCGCTGCCGCCGCCGCCTGGCTAAGTCGACGCTTATGGCCGCTGCTGCTGCTACTGCTGATGCTACCGGCAGTGGCTATGGCAACGACGTCTACGGTGGGTGCGAGCTCACACAAATCTTCAGGCGAAAATGAGACTGAATTCATCTGCTCACTAGTGCCGTCCGAATGTTTCTACCTGTAATGCTGCTGCTTTAAGACTTCACCACCATAGTTCTCAGATTGAACCCCCCCCCCCCGCCACCTCAACAACGACTCTACACTACCCCCGGTCCATCTCGACAGACGACCACTATTCTCGGCGATCACCTCCTTCCCCGAGGAGCTCTTTCTCTTCGCGCCGCGCCACGCTGACGACCGCGACATCGTCATCGGCAACATCAACAACAACAAACACTCACTATCTTCGCCTATCTATTTTTTCGGAGTAGTGGTTTTTCAAAGATTTTCAAAGCTTATTCGTCGGTACAATTTTTTTTTGTTTTTCTTTTACCTCATCTCAGCCATCTGCGTTGCCTCATCGTCGTTGTCGCCGCCGCCGCCGCCGACATCGTCCTCGTAGTCATCGCCATTCTAGTCGCCGTTAATGTTTAGTATAATGTTATCATAAATTCCAAAATAATTATATACTGCCCGCGATGTTGGCTCCCTTCTAGCCAGTAGCGTTGCCTTCACGTTCGTAGGTAGCACTAGCGGTTGAGAGGTGGCGGTGTCCGCCGCCGCCGCCGCGCCAGCAGCAGCAGCCGCCGCTTAAAAGTTCCCGTCAACGAGTAAAGGAACGAATGACGAAAATCAACGGCTGCTGTGGCTCGTGATGTGGTAGGGAAGAGAGCGGGGGTCGCCAACGACGAGAGACTACTGGGGAGAATATTAAACTTGGAATAATAATAATAATAATAACAAGATAAATTTTCCTCAAGTCGAAAATTTTTAGCTTGTTGTCGAACCTTTTGCTACCTCGATAGTCGCAGTGGTATAGTCGTAGCAGTAGTGGTTGCAGCGGTTGAAGTAGTTGTAAGAGAACTAGTGTTAGTAATGCTGGGCGGGTTAGAATTTCTGGCGCCGAAGCGGTTGCAGTTGCTGACGTTGCCGGCCGGCAACGTCGACCAAAAGCACAGAAAATATATGTATATATATAGATATATTGTGAGCGAGACTCCATATTAGAGAACGAAGATTACGGGTAAATGTTATAAGCGTGCACACATCATCACACATATGCGTTATATATTATATAGCGAATTATATAGCGTCTAGCAGCACGAATGCCTATGGGGGTTGTTGAGTGTTTGTGTATAAGTGCGAATGTATCTGTGGCCGTTGTTATTTCTGCCGAATATAAACAACAAAAACCTCGTATTATACAAAACAAAGTCGATTAGTCGACTGATATGTAATACACATGTGGATTGTTTTTATTCCAGTGATTGCATTCATGATGATGCTGATGATGATGATGATGATGATGATGAGGGTGATAATAATAGTAATAATAATAATAATAATAATAATGATACTTAGGTCTATTATTAGAACGCGTAATAATAATAATAGACATAGCGGAAGCAGGCTGTGATATTTCGTACCGAGTCACTTGATTGCCTTGTACTTGTTGAGCGGATTCGTCCGCTGAGCAACAGTGGAAAAGTCGAATTGGGTTGGCGTTAGTTACTTCACTATCTCACTCAACCGCTCTCCCAATACAAGTAGTGTCCGAAGTGGTAATCATAATTGTAAGATTCTCATTGCATTGCTGAACAATGCAACTGTCGGCCCTCTATTATGATTGCTATATCCTTGTTTTATAGCACTCACTGATATATTCAACCTTGTGCGATCAGTTTTTAGTTGTTTCCGAGACATATAACAACGCACACTGGACACCGCTGATACCATTAGACAAATCAATTTTCCGAGGGGGTCTCCTGGTAATTCGAGCACGTGGTGATGTTGCGCTTATTTGCACCTGTTTATATTAATATACAAGAAGTATCTCTTCGAAGCGCAGCGAGCTTGCAATCTTCTGTGAACAGCTCTTGAGGTAACATTATATCCCATTCTATCCCGCTATAAAATAGGTGTATTTGTTGGTTTGTTTACATTTATTGTTGTTGTTGCGACATTGACGTACTGTAGAGTCTCGTTGGTCTGCTGCTGCTGCCGGCAAATAGACAAATCAATTTTATTTTGTCGTGCGTTGCGCTGATTACAGCTCGCTATTCTCCGGTAACGAATCGTCTGAGATGTGAGAGCCCTCCGCCCGCTCGGGTCAGAGAGCTTGTGAGTGAGGTACACGTGGCTTTGGTTGTATTCACTGATCACGATTCACAGCATCCGGAGACATCAGTATGCACACATTGGGCATGATGTCGAGGGCGATATAAACAGTACTCCCCAAAGAAGGGAAACAGGTACCTCATGCGTTGACGCGGCAAAAGCGGACTGCTAAAAAAACCGCCGACGGTGGCAACAAAACAAACGGCTAAATGAAGGGCAACGTAAATAGGCTGTCATCAACTGTTTTAGGCTTAACAATACTAATGTAGTAATAATAATACGAAGAATAATAGCAATAGAGTTACATGGCATGTGGATTGCGGGTGCAGCTTTGGTTGCTGTGGCCTTGATCATTTCTTGATTAGGCGAGTGCTTCGTTGAAATGTTTTGTCTTTTGAACTTTGGTGAGCTCCATCCTATTGCCGTTCATGTGGAGATTCTCGGTCCGGAAGGTAGGTAGACAAAGGCGGAAGCGCTGAGGCGAATTGAACTACGAACATTTGATAGAAACAATAGCTGCTGGATATTCTGGCAGACACAGTGCTGCTTACGGCCTATTAGTATTGTGTTGGCTGGCTGGTGGATGTCTCGGGAGGATAGCGTTAGAGGTATCCGTCTGTGTTAATCGTGAGTCTACCGCAGCCAAAAATAGGAAGAGCTACATTTGTCCGACGTGGAAAAGTTCATGGGCGTCTTATCGAATCCCGGCCCGACCGAGCGAGGATCCAAAGAGCAGATGAGACAATTTTCAAGCAGTAGGGTTCTGTCGGCAGAAAAACTATGATAATGTAGAGAGATTATCCAATATAATCAAGTTGAAGTATGCTAAATATCATAAGTTTGCTGTGGCCCATGTTTGTTAGCCGTGCTAAAAGATGATTCCATATGTTACGAATAGTAGACTTGCTATTACTATGATTATAATTATTATTATTATGACTATTATCATTAGTATTTTTGATGGATTATGTACTGGTTACCTCGCTCGCTAAGATGATTCATTGCGCTTGTAACAATGAATCGGTACCCCGAAACACTTCATAGCGAAATATAGGCCATCAGCGATGTAGCTGAGAATTGCCATAGGATCGCCCTTATGGTATTTACACCATAATGGCGATTCACGGCGATCGCTCAAAAACAAGAGAACTGAAGTAAAATATGTTACATTATATTCACTTTATTAACGAGAACTCGATTGATAGTTTCCCACTCATATCAGACAGAGGGAGCCTCCCACAGGTTACAGCGTTTTGCAGAGTCATCATTGTGTCTTGTTTCGAGTCAAACTTCCCTCGCCAGATATTATAATCACTATCATTGTAAGCATGATTATGCTCACTATAGAGTTAGCCTATCCGCAGACTATTATAAGGTGAAAATACACAAATGAATTTCATATGTATCTACATATCTGCGACAATATCCACCACTAGAGGTTATGTGATTCAACAGAATAGGCGACTCATGCTCCGCAGGTATTTGTTATGACTTCTTTTGTCATGGATTGTTATATATGACACTTACATTGTTACATTATGTAATTTCCAACCATACGCGTTCAGGGACGACAACTTGGACTAGCTCAAAGGTCATGGGCATTATTGAAACTATTTTCAACCTTTTTTCGTTTGCTGAAAGTTTGACCACGTACAATACAACCTGCTGTTGCAATTCGACAACACACACACACACACCATTAATAACGTTGATAACAATCTTCCGCAATAACCCCGTCCCGACAAGGCTTAAAGAAGTGTCATTAGCAGCTCGCAAAAAAAGAACAATGCGAATATATTGTTATTTGTATTATAGAAGAAAGACAAAAACTCCGCCAGCCGTGAGGGGGGGGGGGAGTGTATTACCACGCAAAAATTTCCAACTCTCTTTATCAGTCTTTACCGACCGAGTCTCTCGCTTAGTTCGACTCTAACCAATACCAGCTACCTTTTACGAGAACGAGGGAACGATGGGACAATTTGGAGATTAAACACGAAACAGGGAAGATCGGCTGGAGGGGGCTAAAGCCAGGTTACTCAGTGTCACGATCCACCATAAGTCCTGTTGAACATCAGTAGACTCTTCCCGCGATTCAGCTCTGCTGGCTATGTTGCAACACTGTCCAAATCCAGCCCCCGCCCGGCCGCCTGCCGCCTGCCGCCCCGTGAGAGCCACGTTGCCATCAAGAAAAGTATCATCAGTCTGCTCATTCACACACTGGCTGGCACCACCATCATAGCGGATTTTTAATTCAGGCTTAGTACAACGACTACTGCTGCTACTACTACTAACTGGGATACCGAACGACAGTGCCGTCGGCGCCGTCGCCGCCAACGACAATGAATGAACGAATGAATTCGAAACAGATGAACCGGGCAGACACAGCCCCTCTAGCTGTCGTGTGATTGCCATCATGATTATTACTATCATATTATTGTTATTAAGCTCGCAGTTTCCCCCTGTGAATATCGTCTCAATGAGCGGGAATGTTCGCTCGCCTGCTCGCCTGATTTGCTCTATGAAAGGATGATAGTATTCGTATGCGTCGATGCCGTCACAATGTTCAGGTCGAGACTGCGGCTGTATGCAGAGAAGAGAAGGATTGTTCAGGGGGGGTGGGGGGGGTCGGGTCGGTCACTTGCCGCGCGGAAGAGGGTGCTGGTCTCCAGGGGGGAGGCCGGAGGGGTCGTTTCGGCGTCCGAGTTAAAGGGTTGGCCTGGGGGTGGCGGCCAGGGTCACTTATTCACAATTGTAGGCTTGCTTCGCCTTCTGTCCGAAGAGGTGGGGCGAGCCCGGCTTAGACCAGCAGTACGGAGACAGGCAGGGTTGTTACATTGTATAGGTGACGGCGACAGGGGTAGAGGCACGATTCTGGTAGAGTACATTTATAACGCGGTGTCATCCCTCCGACTCGCGCTTGCTGCTGCTACTGCTACTGATGTTCGCACTGTCCGTTAGTTTTGCGCAGTAAGTAACCAAAGCAGTGCGATCAGCTGCTGGTGGTAGTGATGCTGGCTGCTGGCATCAGTGTAGCTTGTAGCCGTGTCATCGGTTCATCGGGTGTCTCACCTTGCGCCGGGCGGGTCATCTGTTGGCGCGGCGGGGCTATTAGACACGTGAGGTCGGCTCTGCTCGAAAGCTGTTCCTTCGCTAATTGTATGTAATAAGATCCCACGTACTTGGCAGACAGACAGACGACTTAGAATGAATGTACACCTCATATATATATATATTATATATATATATATATGGTTTTCTGTGATGTGGTATTGTATAAACACTAATAGCAAGAGTAACGCAAAAATATATGCTAGCACGTATTGCTTATTGCCAATATGATTTGTCCTTTCTCATGCATTGCCATCATCCCGGACTCAACGTCTTTCTTTGTTTGCCATATTTTCTATGTATTGCAATTGCTGCTGTCGGCTTTTTGTCCGCTATTTTCTATGAGTTGTTATTATTGCGCATAAATTCATCCGCCACCAGTCGTTCAGTCCAGTTCAGCTCCGCGTGCAGCATCGCTTACAGGTGTGCCTACCGCGTTAATGCTTCGAACAACTGTGCTCTTCGCAAGAACTGAGCTGGCCAGCTACTTTCGAGTGTCAATGTATCCCAGCTCATATTTCGCCTGCCCGGGTTGGGGCGGCAGGCGTAATGCGTTTGTATTGACCCATTCGCTCTCAGAGTGACGGCTACCACGAGGCCGATGGGACATCACGGCCGCCACGTGGTGACACCACCATAGCTGGTGTCCACAGGGAAGAGACACTCGAAGGACTGCTTCACTCGGGCGGACTGTGTGCTAGTGTGTGTGTGTGTGATCTACGGTGTCTCGCGTGCCAATGCCACTGAGCTGCATCCGATTGGATCAGCCCAATGTTGACCGGGCGTGTCCCGCAGCTTGTCTCCCAGTGCCTCCCGCTCGGTTGCCAGCCACCGGCCACAGGCTGACCATTGTCGACGATGTCTGTCTCAGTTCGTTTCGTCGTGGACTTGCTTTCTCAGCTCGGTCTTCGCTTCGGAGCAGGTGACATCCTCACCCGTCCGGGACGGCCAACGAGGGTAACCGACTGCCGATGCACGGCTGGGACCATGGTCGCTCGACCTACCGCAGCAGCCTCCCTGCGGATCAGGACCCGTTGGCACACGCCACTACCACGGCCGGTCACTGACGTGCGGCTCACGACGTCGCTGTCTGCCGCGCGCAATGACGCTTATACGCGCCGCTTTACACCATTACACTGGTTTCGCGCCGCTGAATCACAACAGGTAGCAGGTGACAATTTTTTTGGCTCAATGTTTTTCCACCGTCTTCTCCCATTATTTACTGCCATTGCCCGTTCATGCTGCATAGTTCCAGCCCCACGTATGGCTAGCTACAATACATGTGATCTATAAAATGTCGGGTGGGCTTCGCAATTTGCACCCGTTTCTCTTATGTCCGTCCGATATCGCTCCGGTTTCGCGTGTTCTCGCTCGTGTCGGCTAGCCCTCCTTCCACATTGCTGTTGTTGTTGCTGCTGCTGCTGCTGCTGTTGTTGCTGCTGTTTGTGCTGCTGTTATTATTGTTGTTGTTGTTATTGCTGTTGTTGTTGTTATTGCTGCTGCTGTTGTTGTTGTTGTTGTTATTACTATTATTATTGGTATTGTTGTTGCTCCTTACACGTTTTTATTGCCGCTTCTCGCTTCCTAATCTACTAACATTACTGTAATTTTTTGCGACGCGGATTTGCGTTTGTCGAAATTCGCTCGTTCGGCTGTGTATCCTGTCTGTAGTTGGCGTTCAGTTGCCGCGTCGCAAGGACAAGAATGGGTGCAGAAGTGACAGCGACAAGAGCAGCAGGGATGACAGCGAGACAGCAACGGATCTCGCTGGGGTGCGGTAACATTTGCACCTCCTTACTCTCGTTAGGTTTGGCTCCCTTCAGGCCTATGCCTGTTTGCTTACAGTGCCTCGAGTGCGACTGTCCACTGCGTGTTGGACACGACCTGGCGTCGCTGGAACGGGACTGGAGGGAGGGGCGGTGCGGGGCCTGCTACGGGTAACACTGATCTTTAGCGCATTATCGAACTAAACTTACTGCTGGGTAGCTGTGAGTACTGTGTAACTGAAATGGTTTTGGTTTCGTCTTGTCGCGCGATGTGTGGCTTATTGGATGTTGCTGTGATGTTTATGATCGGGCGGACGACTGGTACGCGGCCTTTGCTGGAAGGCAACGATTGATTTTCATTTTGACATTCACATATTAGCGTACACAAACGGCGTATCAATGTAGACAGGCTGCTTATATATATATATATATATATATATACTCTTTCATAAGGGTTGCACTAATTCGCATTAACTATTCGAAGCGAATAGTATCGTACGTATTAAATATTACACTTCAACACAGAAAATAACTGAATATCCATTGACAAGCGGCCAACATAAGCCTTTGTTTTTCTGATGCCTGAATATCCGCATATAGTAGCCCGGTGATAGTAATGTTTGTTAAAAAAAAAACCTGCTTACAAGTAGTTGGATCAGTATCATGCGACCATATGTACATCCACAAGCCAAGCAGCTATCCGCGCGCAAGTCAGCCTTTGCCAAGCAGCACTACTTACCTATATATATATATATATAATACCAGTCGGCACTGGTCAGCAAAGGCGATCGAGGTCTTATGCGATTCAGAACAATTTACGTTGCTTCGTATGGCTTTGAAAATCAAATCGAAATCAGATAGAGTACCCTAGCTTTTTCCCTGTCCACGAGATTGAATTATATTCGCTGTTGCGTATAGCTGACACAATGTAACAGTCCTCGCGACGTAGCAGTAATAAGCACAGAACTGACACTCCTCAATTTCGTCTTCTTGTCTCTTATTTCGTTACGTTGGTGTAGCCAAGTAGCGCCAGGCAGCGCTAACAACGCTTGAGTTGCTCTTTCGCGCGACCTGTCGTCCGGCGACACTATTTTAACTCTACTGGGACGCCAGGCTAGCGGCAAGTAACAGTGCCGAAGCCTACATATAGCCGCAGCATCGGGTAGGTATCATAGATCACGAAGTGAATTGCAATCGCAGACGCGCTGGCCGCAACTGTGGCCGGAGCAGCAACAGCAGCAGCTAAATCAAACGAACGGACGAACCCTTGTCGATCCGCAGCGAGACGGCGATCTTTGGCGACTTTTTCTCGTCCCATTATTTGTGGGGGGCGGTAGGCTGTTGTCCAGTAGCCGGCCAGCCAGCCAGCCAGCCCCGTGTGTCGGTGGATGAGTAAGCTTGTTTGTGTGTGGTTAGGCCAGACCGTGGATCGGAAAGGGCTCAGACGCGTGGCATTCTTTGGGCGCCTTCAAGCGTTCGGGCCGCGCCCGAACGAAGAGAACGAAATCTACCCGGTCGACGATATGGGAGGAGGCGGCTGGCCGGCGGTCGCTGTCTCGTCGAAAGATCTACGAAGTATAATGTAATACTTGACGGCGGATGAGGAGGCAAGGCGACGGGATGATCGAACAATAAAATCGGCGAGAAAAAAAAAACACGACGAAGACGACAATGGGAAAAAGAATCAGATAAAAATACAAACAAATGAAAACACCTCGGAACGCCTCGAAGATAACCTCACGTTGTACCTGATAAGTGCATGCAAAACAGGTCGAACAGGAGAAATTGAGATAGTGAGAGATAATGTGTGAGAGAGAGAGAGAGAGATACAGTAAGACGAAGCAGAGGAGGGATCGAGGGAGAGAGCAATGACGAAATCGCTGTGGGAAAAAAACCTATTGCATCCATATTGACTTCTGCCCGAAGAACGCGGTGAGCCGGTAGGTGAGCGCGGTCCGCGGATGGTGGTTGGTACGCGCTTGCGATGATGGCAGCCGGCGGTGGACGGCGTTGCCGTTCGCTGCCGACGGACACCAACCACCAGCAATTGGATTTGATCAGAATGACAATGAGAGCGCGAGGCGAGCAAGTGACGCGGAGCGGGAAGAACGCGCGAGCAACTGACCAGTTGACATGTGGTGCTAGGTGACGTTGGCTAACACAGAAAAAAAGGCGACACACGGAAAAGTATACGAGGCGTTCGGGCTGGCTGGTTAGCTCGCTGGACAACGGGGAGGGATCACATCAGGGAAAAAGGAGGGGATGTCGGTGAGGCTGGCGATGGCGGCGCGCGCTGGCTTTGGCAATCACCGGTGGGCGGTCGGGGGTGCAACGGTGGCTGATTGGTGAAGAGATGAACGCACGGGGCTCGCGTTGCTTTCGTTCGTGATTGTGTGTTGTACTTCGGTATACATGATGAACGGAATTTTTGGCAGGCAAATGTTATTGAAATTGTTACTTACTATGGCGGTGATTGTGGTGAATAGGGACGTTGTTATTTATATACTTTTCATTATTAATCAAATTCGACAGCTTAATTCTACCAGTCTCAGCAAGCAATCTAAGCCGTCACCTAGTGGCTCGGCGACTGCCGTCACTTCTCCTGCTATGCTCCTGTAATCAATCGATCGTAGTGGTTACAACACTGGGAGAGCAGCGCAGAGGCGTAGAAAGCCTTAGTTATACTGGTGCTGGCGAACGTCACAGCCACCTGATCGTGAGCCTGATCAGTGCCGAAACAGTAGCATCATTCTCGGCTGATCGATTCGAGCACAGGACAATCAAATGACTCAGCAACTCAGGAAGAGGCTACAACGATACATAAGCCTGTACACAACACACATATTCAATGCATGTTCAGTGGCTGTTTATTCTTTGACTTAATTATCATTTGCCTTTAACTACTTTCTACGATGAACAATCGTTCACGGATGCCTTTAATGGGTTGTCCGCAAGCAAAGCACAATTTCTTCGTATGCAGTGTCGTCGGCTTGTTCGCCTCGAGGTCATGTGCAATCCGGACCGGGTTTGCTATCGGCATGGCAAGCTATACCGAGTACTGCATCTTCCCTAAGGAGGATTCTTATGTGGACAGTGCCAGCCTTATGGATAACCGTAAACGCTCGTCTGTCACCGGCTCCAACGATTTTCGCTTGTTCCGCGGTGACAAGTACAATGAACAACGGTTTATGACCGACCGGTGTCCTTGTTTAACATTCGAAAATGCCGCTTTGAAAACTTCTCATACCTACACGGGAGTGACGACTGGCCACGAACGTCGACGACGACCGCATCACCTTATTGTATGTTCTGCTTATAATGAAGGAAACAAGACAACGGGTATGCTACGGCTTGATAACAGCAGCTGCCGCTGCCGCTGCTGCTGATGTACCTGCTGCATCAGGAAAAGGTTTTTAATGCGGCCGTTTAGCGAACGGCCGGCGACTCGCCTTATTTTTGTGCTGCGGATTTCTTCTCATGCTATTTAGGGTTTTCTTGACTGTAGTAACCTCGCATCTGTTTGATACGAACTATATTAACACGTTGTATGTGTTAGACACAAAGTATATATATACATACATATATATATATATATATATATATATATATATAGCAGAAGACATAGCCTTTTTGCCCAGGGCTCTTCGACATTTTGATCCTGGTAAAAAATACGGGCCGTCTCCCACCGATGACATTGACTCGCAATGGAGCTCGCTCCTATTTCGGGGCAGCAGCAGCAGCAGTTGCCGCTCTTTGGTCACGATCCATCGTTCGTTCTCGCTCTAGCGTTGATACTAACCAAAATTCATCAAAAATGACAACAATTAGACCCGAGGCAGACGCTGGTTCAGCCTGTTTATGCGCTCTGCTATGGCCAGTTTGTTGGTCGACATCGTTCCTCTGTTCATTCACCACCCCGACGAGATGTAACAGCTCTAATGTAGGCGAGCCACTCCTCCTCTCTCGCTTCCCCTTTGATGTTTGCGTGAATCCCCGTGTTGCGATCCTGACTACGACGATCATCAGCAATAGACTGGCCGCCAGCGGATTGATTGCGGCTGCCTGTTCTAGGGGACAGACTGCGCGTCGAGATCGTACGCGGCGGCGGTGGCGGCGTTACAAGGTGCTGGTGGCGGTCGTCTACGTCCTGCGTGAACGAGAACGCGGTCGGTGCTGAGCCCATTACACTATAGATCGTTTCAGCCGTTGCAGGTGCCATCAGCTTCGTTGCCGCAGAAAAGATCAGCGAATGTCTCATGAAGCGATCCGTGTCAACAACAGCTACAGCAGCAGCAGCAGCAGTCGCTACTGTTTGTTCCCTGTGTTGAATGTTGTCCTCCAGAGCGGGTCTCGCGCCTCGTCGCACAACTCCTCACTAACGCGCAAAGCAACGCTCGCCGATACACAAATGCTACCACACTTAGTTACATACAAGCGAACAATAACAAACGAACGGGGGGAGCGAACGAGAAAGAGAGAGAGAGAGCGAGGCAGAGACAGATAGATAGATGCTGGTCGCGACTGTGCTGACGTGCCTCGGCTGCCACCCCTCAGTCCAGGTCCGACTATTTAGTAGCGACGCGAAACAGACGGGCGACAGCATAAGCAGCAGCTAAGATACGAGTTGAGCGAGTGAGAGAGAGGGCGAGAGAGAGAAGCAGAGAGATAAGAAGAGGTGGATAGCGGAGCAATAGATAGAGAGAGAGAGAGAGAGAGAGAGGGAGATAGATATGCAGGACGAAATAGCAATGGAAGCAGCCAGTACTAGCAAACAGGAGAGGGAACTAGGCAGTGCCAACGGGGAGCATGAGTTAGGCACATGGAGAAGGGGGGAGAGAGAGAGAGAGAGAAAAAAGCGTCACAATTTTAACAACAGACCCGCAACCGTTTATCAGGCCCGCAACACGTTGACCCCTGGGAGTCGCAGCGGTAGTTACTACTGCTCCGGCTCGTGCTGCTGGATCGGGCGAAGCTCCTGCGACGACGGCGGCGGCGGCACCGACGCAGCTCCTGCCATCGACGTCGTTGTTTCCACTGCTGCTGCTGCTGTTGCTGCCGAATGAATCTGGCTGAGTGAGCAGCGTTATAGTACGGAGGAACGGCAGCCGAGCAGTAGCAATGCCCGTGGCAGTAGCGACAGCAATATGTCCAAGCGAGTGGGGTTAGCCGCCAGCAGCAGTATCATCCACAGCAGTAGTATGCTGATGCTGACTTTAATACACACACACCGAGCAGTTCAACGAATTGAACATGTCGGACGGATGGACGGACGAATCCCGGACGCTGCAATGCTGAAACTGAAGTGAACTGGTGACACCGGCCACGGGCCACTGCGGACGACGACGCCGTCTGTAGCGTCGTGGCTCAATCCAGAGGCGGCGGCGGCGACGGCGGCGGCGGCTGCCGCGCCATCAAGAGCAGAGAGATAGATAGCGATGAACAGGACAGCAACATTAATGGCCAAATTATGTGACCATCATCCATGCGACTGCTGAGCCGAATAATAAAAGACTCAAGAAGACAAGAGGAGAGAACAAGTGAGGGCCTGCTCTTATGGCTTCGGCCATCTGAGAAAAGAGATCTTATAGCGAATGCCACCAATGACCGAGCAAGAGTGATCGAGAGAGCAGCAGACGAGAACGCAACGAAATGGAATGGAACCCGAATCGAGAAATGGGGACCTGGACGACGATGACACCTTCATATCTAGTAATAGCAGTAGCAGGTAGTGGAACAGCTTGACGTTTGGCGATGGGGACTTAGCCGACAGAGGGGGGGGAGGCGGGGGGCGGGCGAGGGGCACATGAGGGATTCGGAGGAGGAGGAAGAGAAGATGTCGTTGGATGACAGCAAAAAACACTTCGCCAGCCGCTGGCTATCGTACGTGTCGTGCCGGACAGGTTCATATTGGCCCGTTTTACGTGAACGAACTGAATGGGCCGGTTGGGAAGCTGAAGCGACTCGAGATAGAGTTGCCGCCGCGGACGGTGGTGGCTGAGCAATTAAGATTGTCGAGTAATGACTGAATCGTTGAGACGATATCTAGTGCGGTATATATATATATATATATATATATATATATATATATATATTCAGATGAAAGAGATATCTGATTACCATAGCAGGGAGATGCGAGACACGACGATCCTATTCGAGCAGATATATAGCAATTTGACAGTAATAAGCTGGTTTCCTTTTGTATGTGTGTATTTTCTTTTTAGTTACAATATAGCACCAATGCGATGTGTAAATGTGTGTGTGTGTGTACGCAACAGACGCCGAATATTCTTCAAACCATCACGTCGACTAAGAAATAGCTTCTCCGTTTACGTGGTATTAAATCAATGCCACATCGATGATAAGCTCTGTAAAGACTACGGCCAGAATGTAGCCAGTGTTATACGTCATAGATGCAGAGGATCGGCGGCATGTTCAGAGGATATTGGGCACCGCCGAAAATTGACGATGCGTTAAACATATCGCTGATTGGATTCCTGATCGAACGAGATTCACCTTCATCGCTTTTATCATAATAATATTTCAGATTAGTTCTCATATAATATAGGTTCCTATCTCGCTACAGTGAGACATCTGTAATCTGCTCCACTGCCCGGTTTGCCCTAATGCCAAACCCAAAATGAATGTCCTGTGTTGCACACACAGGACACAGTGTGTCCAACTGTAGTGCGAGGCGCTCAGGCAAGACGGCGATCGAGACGACGAAGAAACACACGGGAGAAATTTCCTGAAGCGGCGGCTGGTCGGCTTGATATCCCAAGCAGCCTCAACGGTTGGCCGCCCGCAGCAGATTCGTTCGTCTAACGAACATGGACACCGTAAAACGATCGCCATAGATCGTCGTCGGAGACGGATCGGTCAAGCTATCGGGGCTGATCGACCTAAACGACTCAGCAAGGACAAGAGACTGCCGCCTCTTAGCTCGTCTCTGAGCTCGTCGAGGAGACAGGCCACAGGAACTTCTAGGGTGGGTTCACTGCTAAGGTTAGCAACGGGCCGAGATCGGACGACGGCAGGCTACCATCGGGGTCAATCAGACACAAACACTGTCTGCCTTGTCCTGTTCGCTCATCGAATTTCCTCTCCGTCGCCTCTCCGTCGCCTCTCTATCGCCCTCTATCTGTCCGTTAATTTCTCTCCAGGTCTCTCCGGGGCGCCTTCTCCTAGTCTCCGTTTTCTTACCTGCCTAGCCGCGTTATCCTTCCGTGTCACGTTCCCGCTCGGATATTGCTATTGCGGTCGTGCAGATTCGAATTCATCTGGCTAAGAGGTTCATCCACAGGCGAACGGTGACCTCCGCCCGTCATCAGCTACGAAACGGAGGAAAAAAGCGAGAGAGAGAGAAAGAGAGAGAGTGAGCGAAGAAAGAAAGACAAGCGAGCCCTGCAACTGACGTCGCCGCGGACCTCTCAGCGCTTACGGAGATGTCCGTCGCTGATGGCTTTATATTCTCGTCCTGTCATTTGAACGACTGGCCCGTGCCGACGAGAACGAGCAAACGACGCCTAATGGGCCAATAGCCACCAGGTAAATCCACTGCGCGGCAGGTTGGTTCCGATGACGATGACGACAACGACGACGATCTTACAGATGAGCCAGATAGGTGGACGGACACAACGACAACAACGATTGTATTGCCACAGTGTGGCGGAGAGGTCGAGATTAAGACCTGTATCGTGGTGCGCGAACAAACATGACATGACGACGACGACATTTTGGACGCATCATTTACGAATGCTACGGCGAAATAAGATATGTTTGCATGTCTCTAAGTCGAGCTTTGTCGTTGTTCGTATGAGCGACTAGGGGAGCAGAGCGACGCTGGTGATGGAACCGTTGGACAAATGTGTCCCCAGCTATAATTGTAGTAATAGTGTAACCGGCAAACAATGTCCGTAGTTGTCTATGTATAATATACATATATATATCTTTGGCATTGCTGGCGATTTATCTGACCTAAAAGAAAAGCTCTTAATGATAAGATGGTCAACATCATATAGGCGCATACGAATTCGCCGTAGGTCCGGCTCCTTTCGTCACTGGCAACAACAGGGCAGAGAGCATCCGGGGAGGTTGACGAGGCCACTTCTTATTCGACAGTCATGTGTCAATTTAAGAATATTATATGCGAAAAAGAATATATTTCGAGTGGAATGTGCTTTATATACCACGTAACATACAAGAGGACATAAGCACGCTAAAACCGCAGTTCCTTTAGCCAGCCAATATAACCTTTAACTTCCAGGTAATATATTATATAAGTATATATATAAATTTTTTTTTTCCAATATTGTGAAGTGAAAAATGTTTCAATTCACGTCTCATGGAGAATCATATGCCCTACCTCTAACGTTACCCTAAATCGCTCCACATATTCGTGACCTTAGAAAAGGTTCATGATTGCTGGAAATCTCTACTGCTTGTGCACGTCAAAGGCGTTCTATTACCTAAAATGACAAAAATCGTTTTTATTTCTCGTTTGTGAAAGAAAAACCAGCAAAGAGTTCCAGTTGGAAGATAGTGCCCCTTATCTGAACGACGCATCTTTATTATAAGTTCGGCTGCATTTTTTCAAGATTAAGACAAAATGGTCGTACTTAGCGAACACATTCATTGTTGTCTACTAGCGATATTCGTCGATGAGATTATCAATGGCTGATGTAAATGTAGTAGTATTCAGCCTTTACCCCTTATTTCCCTGGACAGAAGCACAAAAGGCCAAATTACATATTATAGCCTAATTGCACTCCTCCTCTCGAAGAACACAACACGTTGAATGGTATACGGCTATCGTCCTAGCTGAGCATGCTCTATGCACCATTAGACACAGCCGAACACAGGATCTCTATACGTGTGTATGTGTGTAAAGAAAAAACCGAGGAGCTGCTTCTTTTTTCTTCTTTGAAGACTTCTCCTCACTGCCTACTCGCATGGAAGCTGCGGCGATGGCAGGCGGGAGGTATTCTTCACAAGTTCGATGTATTACATTACCATTATGCAAAGTTGGCCTTAATGGACACGACTCGTCTCCGGATGGAGACTGGCGTAGACTCAGAGCAGAGCACGAGAGAATAGACTAAAGGGAGAGACCTTTATGAGAGCAGCTACTCATTCGCCGTCGTAATCCGACCACCGCAGACCACCACAATGCAAAGGCTGTCAGAGTTAGAGGGGTACCATCAATCAATAGGAACGAACAGAGCTCCACACAAATGAAGAAAATACGTAGAAGCTAAGCCAGTTTTGCCGATATAGATATTTACCCCAATATATTTTCGCTAATTTTTTATGTTTGATATGAAATATATATATTATATATATATATATAAATGTTTGATAAGATATAATAATTGCCTACGATGAGATGTTCTTTGGTTATTTCTTTGCGCTTGCGCGTGGGCGTTGCTTCGACAAGTATGTTGCAAACGAATATATTTTCATAGAAGCGTTTCGTTTGCGTTTTGAAACGTGTGTTTTTTCAAATTACAATCAACACGATGCCGAACCCTATATACCCGATACCGGGCGATTTTGGTGAGCTACACAATGTAGAAGACATGGCTATCGTGCTATAACGTATGCCTCCAAAAGACCGGAAGATCCGTTCTAACATCTCGCTTTGGAGGCACCCAGACCATATGGACTGGATAAACTGCTGGAAGAAACCGTTGCCGTGGACGACGTTGATCCGAAATTCAGCCGAGCCAACGAGCCTCGAGCCGTCGCATTTGATACCTACGCGAGTCGTCCAGCCATCTGATCTTCGAGCGGACACTGTATCGAGGCCGTATGTTGATCGCTCGATTTCGGGTCGGAGTGGTCATGAACATGACATGAACGACAACGACGTCTATGATATAGCAATACATCCATGTCTCATCCAACTCCCATCGACAACTGGATGCCTAACCCCGGTGTTTCTGCTCGCAGAAGCGGCGGGCCCCGCCGAATTGGCTGACTGACCGGCCGAGCGGTCCACCGGTCTATGGAACCACATTGGTGGAGTTGAAGTCGCCTTGTAGCGCCACAAGCGCCAAAAGAACAAGGAGAAGCGTTTGTACCGGTCCGCGCGGCGCGATCTCGTCGGCTCCGCGGTTGGAGCACTCGTAAACTGAATATCCCGAACGCCGTCGCGTTTTCTTCAGCAGCCCCTTCACATGAAAATGAAGCGGAGAAGAAAACATATACAGCCACATTGTATATATATATATATATATATATATATATATATATCTATGTATCGTCTGTCAGTCATTCAGTCATTCATATTCTCCGTTTACGGACGGCACCCCATCGACGCGTCGCACCGCAGCACAACGGCACATACAGGCCCGTCCATCTCTATCTGTTTCGAAGCGGAAAAGAAACGAAGCTACTCACACAAATCAGTACACGAAAATCTGAGTCCTACCACTCTATCTTTCTCTCTCTCTCTATAGATGTACGAAAATATGATATATCGGCGAATAGCAGCCAGCCGACGTACAACGACAACAATTTCAGAGCAGGCAGAAATAGCAGAGGTGAGAGGAGTTAGACGCTTCAAATGGCACCAATGCTCGGGGCGGCGAAATGTGATTTACTCACTTGGCCATTTCTCTCTTCCTCGCTTTCATAGATCGTGTGCGGCTGGCCAACGCGTTGTCGAACATTCTGTGACAAGTCCGAGCCGTATCGTTGATCGTTGAGACATCGGCGTCGGTCGTTTGCAGAACGCCAAAGGAAGTGTTGAGTTGAGCTGAAACATGCGAAAATACGGGGATAAAAGAAGAAACAAGAAGAAATAGCGATCATTTGCGTCACCGTCAACTCACCCTCTCTCTCTCTCACTCTGTGTGTGTCCCCGATCGCCATCACGAGCGATTTTCCGATTGTGTTTCATATTCTGACGCAGCACCAGAGCCGCGGAGTTCGAAGATCGGCGTCGATCTCTCTCTCCGCTCACGGCGACGCCGTGTGAGACAGAGAGAGAGAGAGAGAATAAAGGTTGTGTGCGCTGAAGTGACGTACGTCAAACTGTGTCTACCAGTGTAGGGGCGGCAGCCAACCTGGCGTACAACGAGAGGTACGGGAATATAGATGGGCACAAGGTGAACGTGTTGACAGCCAATCATACGGCGGCGTCAGGGCAATCGAGTTACACGGCGGAGATTGACGGGTTTCGGGTGGAACGGTGCTAACACAGTGTTGGTCGGTGTGCTCCGGCCTGATCTCGAGGAATCAACTCGTCGGAAGAGGAAGTATATTAGTAACTATTCATTAGAATTCTATAGCGTACTATTTGTGACGTGTGTGTCTTGAATAGCTTCGCCACTGTTTGTATCCAAATTCCGAGTTTGCTGAAGATGCGGTACGGGCCGCTTCCGTGAATATCATAAGCGGCATATGTTTCTCGTTTCAAATTACGTTAGAACAATCATAAAGCGGTTATGAGAGTGCTTTGCAAAGCTGCATTCTCTGTAAGGAAATCTCTGTACGTTTGCTATATATTATACATAACACTTCGTGAAAATAGAAGATGCCGTTGTAATCTCCCAATTTCCCGGCGCCTCTTAAGAAATTATGGCTCAAGCAGAGTATTTACATCCTAGCCATTAGTAAATAAATATATTATATATATGCATCTATACACTGTCAAATATCTATCTATCTGTCATGATATTCGATCGTATCTCGTTCGCATCGGCGCTCACTTTTTACCAATTTAGCCGAGCATAGAAAAGTCTCCACATACAAATATAGTCGTTTCTCTTCTTTTTTTTTCGTTGCTTATAGCTACTGAAGTCTTGGCACACACGTTCGTAATAATATATTCGGTCACGCGCGACCACCCTACCTACAGCCATCATCTGCGCTCATATTAGAAACTGGTCAATATACAACCCTCTGCGGGGGCCTGTCTCTGCAGATTGACTAAGATTCAAATATAGCGGATAAGGCTGAGAGATTCGACCATAAGCGGGCCAGCATGCAGACCCGATTTGTCGCCGATGTCCTTAGCATCGCTAGGCGCATACGCGTATTCTGCAGCAATGCAAATGCTTGCTATATCTATCTGTTTCCGGCGGCAGCAGCAGCGTCTCATTTGCAGTCGATTACAGTCAACTCAACATTTGCTTACACCTGGGCGTCAATGTCATGTGACCTAAACGGCACGGCGGCCCCTCAACCACTAGAGGCTCGAACCATGTGGCCCACGAGTTGTTGTGCCCGTCCCCAATGATGTTGGCTCTGAAGCTGTTCTTGCTGCTGCTGCTGCTGCAGCAGCTGCTGCTGTGGCTGTTGTCACCAACGCAATCCGGACTTCCATCCTGGGCCATGTTGTTGTCGTACCGACCAGCGATCAGACCACATAAGCATCATCATTGCCTACCTGAGTGTTATTATCTATGTCCGATGTGGCGTGTCCGGGGCGAAGGAGATTCGACCCGAGGCGCGAGCCTGCATCGGCGATGTGTGTGATCGCCACCGGCAGCAACAGCATTCAGGTCTTCGGCACTGACCGATGTTTGTTGGGGTCCGGGTGCGCGCGCGACAGGGACCTCCTACTAACCTGAGCAAAACCCGAACTGGCTGCCAGGAGACGTCTCGCACCGTCCACTCTTAGCCGATCTGATACTTTCAAGCCGGTCAGAGATTGGATGGCTGCAAATAAGCGAGATTCGTCGCAGTGACAGCCGCAGCAGCAGCAGCGGCGGCAGCAGCAGCAGCAGTAACTGCACAAACTGCTGCAGTCACAGCTGCGATACTCAAGAAGAAAACGACAGCACAACTACGCAACAAATCGTAGTAGCAGTAGCAGTAGCAGCAGCAGTTGTTATTGTCGTTGTTGTTGTAGTCATCGTTGTTGCTGTATGTGTGATACACGAACAACGAGGTCTGGGCTCGACTGTTCTCGCCTTTTTCTTTCTCGCTCTCTCTCTCTCTCTCTGACTCCCACCCTCTCACTGTCGTCCTCTCGATCTCGGAGAATAGTGAAATAGATAGATAGATATCTATCTATCTCAGCGGTAGTGGTGGTAGTATGAGGTGTTCTACACTCGAGTTGTGGTCACTTTAGATTCGCAATCAGAATCAGGAGGCTGAGACTGTAGGCACCAGTCAGGTTCGTAGTGGCTTTGAGTGGCAACGAGAGGCTAACGATGATACATATACACCTCGACCTCTCATCGTCGACTCTGCCCGCTGTTCTCTTATCCGTCTCGCCGTCTCTCTCTCTCTCTCTCTCTCTCTCTCTCTCTCTCCGTCTGTGTCTGCGCCTGGCCGAGGTGATTCTTTCCTCCGGGCTCAGTCGAAACTGCTGCAGCGGCTGCGGCAGTATTTTACTTGGTGTCGACGATTTCAGTACTACTGCACACACACACACACAGACACACGCGAACACACTCGCGCATCTCGCTCAATACGAGACACACTATTGCGGGCTGCTTTGCGATTGTGTGAATCCCTGTAGTGGTGCAGGCGGTGCCGTCGGTAGTACCGAGGGGCATAGCTTGGATAAACATATTCGATATCCCAGGTTCAAATCCTGCCGTGATCTCAAGACAGTGTCAATTTTTCCTCATAACATCTGTTTTCTGCAAAACACCCAAATATAAAAATATATATATATATATAAGGTTTTTACTGCACCAATTGTTGATCATAATTTGGAGATTCAACATAAATGTTGTGTCTTGATTGAGAGTCGTCCATTGTTAAGTTGCGGTTCGAAGACAAGTCCTATAATAAAAACGAATAAATTATGCAAGACCCTTATTGCCGCACAACGTTGTTCAATAGCGCTCTTTCATATTAACTAAATTTTCGCTGGGTCACTGTGTTCCACGACGAATATATAAAAGTGAATTGAGGGCAGCGAATCGTAATTGTAATTAAGTTACAACAATAGCATTTATAAATATTATCAGCCACTGTGTCTCTGTGTTTTCGCCGTTCTGTGTTTTCATCGTTCATAGGCAGTACTTAATTTTCTTTGATATTTAATTTTATTACTAAATAATTATTTAATATCCCTTTTTAAATATGCCCATTAAATTTCGTTCAAGGGAGCAATTAACAATTAGTTCGAACCCCTCTATCCCTCTCCTAAAAATCTCAGTTATTGTATAGCTTTAGCGAAATTCAGCAGGAGTTTGTGCAACAATCGCAATCAACCATTTTGGTATACAATATGTCAACGCACGCGACACGACACAGGACGAAATGCGGCTATAAATAAGGATAGACAAGACACTAACGCCATGCATTGCTAATACCCTTATACGCAAACGCAAAATATTAGGAAAACGTGTTCGTTTTGTTTGTATATATATATATTTTGTATATATATATATATATATATATATAACTCACCTCGTTGCGGCAGCAACTAGGTGAGTTCCGAGTTTTTCGTTTTCCCTTTTTAAGACGTGGAGTGTGTACATGTGCCGTGGTTTATGTTACTTGAGTCAGCCTGAACCAATAGTGGCCGTCTAACTGTGGTGTTGCCAAACCTTTCTGCTGTCCCGGTAAAGAGGAAGAAGCTAAGAGAGAAAAGAAAGAATGAAGATCGTTACGCCCGCTCCGTCATTCGCGAGGCGAAGCGGGCGAGAAAGATGAAAGAGCAGCAGCAGCAGTACTTATCTTTCCCGAGCTAACTCAGGAGGAAACAGCAGCAGTAAGGGCAGTAGCAATGATGGCCAGGACATCTTCGAGCAGGACCAGGCAGGAAAGTCTCCTGCAGAGGCGGTGCGCGGATTGCAGTAGGTTTGCTTCTATATATATATATATATAAATGTGCGAGCATGTTGGAGCTGCCAGGCTATGTCCGTGTCGTGCGGGGGTGTGTGCCAACTCCAGCATCAACAGCAGCAGCAGCAGTGGTGGTGGTGCTGGTGGCAGCGGCGGCAGGTAGGACCGATGAAGAGGCCAAGACGAAGGAGATGGCCGTCGTGCGGGAAAAGGCATCATCGCTCTGTCGAAAGCACGGAGGAAAGCCGTACCACCATATAGGTACGATGGCCGACCACTCAGTGCAACTGTATCATACATACACACTCTTCTTTCCTCTACTTTTCTCCTTTTCATCGCTTCTTCTTCTTCTTCTTTGCCGCGTCGTCTCTGCTGTTCACTCACCTTGCCTGACTCGGTTGGCCCGGCAATGCCCCATGGATGGGCTTGATGATGAGGCCATCAGGGAGTCTCCACTCCCGGAATAGAAGGGTGCTCTCTTTTGCTTGTGCCTCTGGCTTCAGCCCCCCTTCCCCTGGGGCGGTTGCAAGGCAAGAGTCTAAAAGGACGTGGTAGGTGGCGATGGCAAAGGGTCATTGTCTTAGCAGACTGCGGCGCTGCTTCTGCCGGTGCTTGCTACCTTCTTACCCCATCGGCAAGCAGCGTACTGAGGCGCCGGCGGGCGCCGCTCAATGGTGCTTATCGGTGGTCGGTTGGTCGGTCGGTCGGCTGCGACGACGAGGAGAATGGGCGAATGATGCCTCTGCAGCGGCGAAGGCGGCCGGTGGCACCGACGCTATCTATCAACGATACTTACCGCTGCTGGTAGCCGGTCGCCGCCTGCGTTCAGGCTGCTCCTACCTCGAGTAGCAGCAGAGGTAGTAGTAGTAGTGGTACCCCAAGGAAAATCATACAATCAGCAGCAACATCATCATCATCATCATCTGCTTGCACACTTGAATAATATACGAGGCGATATCAACGAGCTAATAACCATATTTCAATATGCTCTTTTCCTATACGCCTGCAGCTGCTGCTGCTGCTGCTGCAGGGGGTCCTCCTTTACCCGACCCCTGTACTCACTATCACGCTCGTTCCCAATCACACGATTTATCTCAGTCCCTTGTCGTTTTCTTTCATCGCTTACTCCTCGGCATCGTCGCAGCCGTCTAGTGATAATAGTCGGACGAGAGGGTTAGCCAAGGGCGGTGGCCACGCTAGAAACGTTTGTCACTGACTGCAGGTGGGGATATAGCAAACAAAATATGGAAAAACGGCTTGGAATCCTGTCCTGATACCTCAGACACCACAGATCCTCTGCTCATCTATGCTTCGTACTCGCTCTGTATTTCGGCTCCTTTGTCTGTGTCGAGAGCGGCTTCATCACGCCACCTGCTGCTGGTACCCTTCACGATGCAGCGGTCTGATCGCCATTGCGATTCCCTTTGCCAGGTGGTCCTTCCTGGGTACCGGCGAAGGTGTTCCTACGTAGGTCTTCGCCGTCCCCCTCTTCCGGCCGCTTTCGGTTTCTGATATGGTTAATATTTATGTCATTTCCGGACGTCGAGTCGTCGACTTCCCCGCGGCATCGTCGACATCGTCCGTAGAGACCGGCCATATACAACTCCATCCAGCACGGTACCCGATCGAAGCACGCAGTGATGACCTCGTAGTGTCAAAGGCGGAGGGAGGCCTTAGGTGCAGGAACCTCATCACCATACAGCTGAAATAGTGCTCGTGGAGCTACAGAAAAGATGGGTTAAAGGCTGCACTGTGAGGTCGGCGTCGCGGGGGGTTTATCTCGGAGATAACAGCAACCTGATTGTCGTACGGTCAAAGAGCGCTTTTTAAAGTAATGGGCGGCTCCTCACATCGAGCGGTTTTCGATTTTATATTGGCGCATGCATATTCTGCATGGATGGCACACAGTGCTAGAATATTTCGAAGGAGAGGAGCGTTGCGGTATCAAATAAATGATGATATTACTAGCCTGCTAGTTGTACCCAGTTTTCCGGTGGCCGATGATATCGATATTTGTTAAGAAGGTTTGGGAGGCATAGTTCAAGCCGCTTCCAGTGAACAGATGAAAATTTCATCCTCCACAAAAATGAGCTGTTACCGTTGGACATAGATATCGAAATATCAATTGTTTTTTCGTGTGCGAGTATCCTCATCGTCAGAAAGCAATGTAAGATTTATTCTAAATGTGGTTCATTTTCTATCTCATGACGATCACAGACAAGGCGTGAGAAAATAAATATCTTGGTCTAGTCCTCGACCATTCAAACTTGGCTCGAAAGTTTTCTTAATTGCAAAGAATATTGCCCGTCTAAACTATATCAGAGCTTTCGGTTATCAGAATATGTATATCCGTTTCGATCAGCTTTCGGAGAGCTGGGCAAGTGAATTTCTATTTGTGGCCAGGACCTTATTTCCAGCGCGCAGTATATTCTGTCTTGAATTAGTGCTCTTCAAGCAGTCGTTAACCCTCAAGGGTGTTCGCTATATTGGCTATTGGTAGGTCGTGCGCCACAGTGTCCGTATATCTCGCTCGGTTTTTTCGATCCAGTGCTCTAGAAACTCGCCGGTCGTCTCGATGAAAACCTCATCGGCGAATGACCATTCCGACCATCCATTTCGACCCGAGACAGCAACCGTCCGGTGGGATTGGGCAGGCCTCCATTGGATTGGCCTCTGAGGAGAGGTTCTGCACAGTATAATACTAAGGTTGGCGAGACGACAGCCAAAAGGAGGCAAAGAGGAAGCCCTGCTGACCCAGCTGACCAAGCCGGAAACTCGAACCGGTCGCTGAGTCGCCGCTGGCCCTGACCAGAGAGGAACGGAAGGACGATGAGGTGAACGAGGGTCTAGAGAATGGCCGAGAGAGAGAGAATGAGCCAATGCGCGAGAAGCCAAGCCGCGTTGCTCGCGTTTGTGAGAAACTCTGAAAATCGGACATTGAAAAATTGCAGGCCGCGGTGGACTTAGTTGACTTCTCTTGAGAGTCAAATTGCCCGTGGGTGCCCGCCATCGTGATCGTATCCGGGTGACGCAGGCCGATTCAGTTCCGGAGGCTGTCTTCGCCGCTAGACGTCCGCGATCCCACGATGGGGTCGCAGTGCAACGAACGATACGATGCGCTTAAGGGACGTACACCGACAGACAACAAGAGTAGGTTTATGTTGGCCGAAGGGCTCTCATATGTTAGTATCTCTCACTGCATCGGGGCCCTTTCATAGGGGACGCATGGTGTGCGACTACGGTTCGAAAGTGATGACATTGTTGTCATCGAGCACCACGAAGTCATAAGTCATTCCCGATACCATTCACATGGAGATGACGACCGGAACGCTGCTGGGTCACGATGACACGAGGACAACCGCCGAGGACATGCAAGCGGGCGGTGTACTCAGGGGCGAAGCGATAACACAGAGGGCGATGAACGATGGCCAATGGTCAGAGCCGGCAGGTGATGGGTCTCATGTGTGCGTGCGATGTCCCGCCGATGCTTGAGATGGCTAGATGACTCAAACGCCAGATAACAGATCGTTTTCGCATTTTGTACCGGAATTTCACATTGGAAAGAAAAGCAGTAACAGCAGGTATTCATTCATGACACGTGTACACCCTTGTGGATGGCTAGCAGGTTACCTATGTGAGCCCGTCGCATAGTGTATATATATATAGGGTGAGTGTGTGCGTATTTGGAGATACATTCAATTCATTCATTCGTCCCTTCGAAGATTTTATACGTACTTCGATCAGCACGACGGCAATACCGTGTGTTAACTCAATCCAGCCAGGCCACTGCCGTCGTCCTTTGCTTGTCTTCCTGTAGGGAATCCGTTGCAGGACTAGGCTTCTTACCTTAGGCGATCTCGACGGGGAGATTCAGGCGACCCACTAACCATGGTCGCTTAGGCGCGTCCACAGCTTGTTCACGACGAGACATTGTGATGTATGTAGAGATTCTATTAATAAACGCTGTGAGAGGAGAGAGAGAGATAGAGAACGCGCGGATGGATTGAAGGAGGTGCCACTACAGCCGGGGATTTCCATGGCGCTTCGCTGGCTGCCTACCGGACAACGTCGCCAGGGGCGGTACCCCCTGGGTCCCTTCCCCCACATCAATGCCCCCAGCGTGCTCCGGAGTCCCTGCTTCTTGTTCTCGTTGGAGGCATCAGAGAGCGGTGGCACCAGCAGCAGCAGCGTCACCCTGCAGCGGCGGTGGCGTCGTCGTCGTTTTTGTGGCGGGTTGCTCTAAAATTAATTAAGCACCTAAGGCACCTCAGTCACTGTTCGGCAGTCATCAGTGAGAAACGCCTATGAAGGAGCAGAGTGGAACAAGATGAAGGAAGCGGTGTGAAAGAGAGTCAAGGTTTTAGTACGCTTTTTTTGCCGCTTACTGCAGCTGCAGCAGCAGCAGCAACAGCGGCAGCCGGACTGAGGCCACCGACCCACCCAAATCAAGATATGTGTGAGCCTTGTCGTTTATGCCGGGGGGCCCGAGCGTCGGGCCAGCGCTTCGTATGGCGACGCAGTTGCCAGCGACCGCCGCGCCGTTGGGATGCTGGCTGGCGCCGGTATGGATTTCATCAACGACAGCTGGGAGATCTAAGGGAATAGGCTGGCTAGTGGGTATTCCAGGGGGTCGGCGTCGAGACGCGAGACTGACGCAGTGAAGGCGGCAGGGCGCGGAGGGTTATGAAAGTTTAAAAAGTCGATAGACGACAGTCAACTACTGTTTGGCAGCGGGAAGAAATGACGCTTCAACGGTAGTATCTGCATCCGCGGCAGCAACAGCCACAGCAACAACGACAACGACAAGAGCACGAGTGGCAGGAGCTGCGCATCTCGTTTCGCTAGTTAAGTGCCCTGAGAGCAGCGGCGCCGGCGGGTGCACGGACGGGTGCCAAACTTTAATAATGACTTCGCGGAATGCACGTCGCACTGTACTATATATACCGTGTTTATTTATGTAGGGCACAATTGTGTTTACGGATAGAGGAACGAAGCGGAATTAATTGATAGGCTGAACAAAAAAAAGTCGAACGAACGCACGAAGGGTTTAACGTGTATAATGAAGCGAACTGGCACAAGCAAAACTTAGAACCACTCCATTCAAAGATGACCCGGCAGGCTAGCGCGCTCGATGGTCATTGATCCATTTGGCATTCTATTGTTTGTCTAGAACGATTCTTCCACGGTCTGCTGGTGGACTACCCTTGGGGAGTTTATGTTGAGTTTGCGTCAGTGTGTTCTGGTACAATCTAAAAAGCGTCATTAGGATACGTGCAACAAACAACTATGATATTTGGGTCGCCAGATCAGCCTGATCTCCTACGCACTAAACTATTGTCAAAATCAACAAATCAGTCTGGTATAATTTGGTCGATTCTAAGGGTCGGCGTCGCGGTGCACCATTCTCGTTGTGCCAAGTGCTTCATCAAGGCAACCGTCCCAGTTGATAGTTCTGCGTATCAGAAATTTTAGCTTAATAAAAAGCTCTGGTGCTCTACCAAACGAAATTCTCACCAAGCCACTGGCAATATATAGAGTGAACTCGAAAGCGGCAGTGCAGCAGAACGGTGAAGAAATTTTTGTATTGCATACAGACAGGGTGAGAGAGAGAGAGAGGAGGAACCTTCTGCGGTACAATTCGAAGATTCAAAAGCCTATCCAGATATTTTTGATAGGTTGCTGGGTGCGTATTTTTTCTGAAATCGGCTACCCGCGAGTAGGACAGGGTGGGAGGTGGTGTCCGAGCTAGTTCAGATCGTGGAGCTCCGCTTTGTATGGTGGGAGAATTTGAATTCAGGGACCGTTCGCGATTTCAAGAAGCAACAATTATTAGGTGGCCTCACGACCATTGTTCGCAGAAGTCGAGTATAGGCTCTTGTGGGATGGATATCGTACCATAGGCGTAAACGTGTACTATAATATATAGGAAAAGTAGCCTTCATAAACCTTTAACGAAGTAATGTGAAAATTGTTTCGAACCATGATCCAAGTAACAGCATTTCCAGGGTGAAAAAAAACCTCTGATAGATTCTACTTGAAATTCTTCCTAGGCGATTACTGCTTGGTTCGGCAATATCTTGCAAAAAGTGTCTCTTTCCACAAATTAAACCTGTACTGATCGATTCGAACTTGCACAAGATAGATCAAATCGAATAGCCTACACCTCGATCACATTTAAATGGATCAATATGTGTACATCATGCATATAGGAACGAACAATACCGAAGATTTACAAACACACATTGCAGCAAACATCTTCACTCTTGGAGAAGATCTCTATTGTCAAGTATGACATTTTTCTCGCCACGTCCACGCACATATACACTGGTAGCGTGTCCCTCATGTTCTATTCCTCGTTCGTCACCGTTACAATGACGAGCTGCGTCAGCGGTAAATGGTCACAGCGAATTCGAGCCAATTAGAGCTCGGCTGAGTGGGGGGGATGGGAGAGTTGCCTTGGGCAGCATTGCGCGTCTCATTTTCCGGCTCAAGCAAAACGAACTGGCTACTGAAGTCAGTGCGCTCCTTTCAAATGCTGACTGACCTGTCTCGTCGTATCGGCTGTATTTCTGTATCGAGTTCGTCGTATCGGCAGGGCGGGATCTTCCGCGGGCGGCAAGGGCCCCGGGATGAGATGGGACGCCTTCGACGGGGCCTTTCCCCGCCGACACTCGTGTGCACCAACAACCCTGGCGGTGTGCCAACAACATCTTAAAAAGATCGTTTGCTGATTGTTCGCCATTATTATTATTAGCGGCCGCCCCGGATGAAGATCGGGCGGCCACAGGCATAGAAGAGCCACAGCCATGCGAAATATCACCAGCAGCAGCAGTAGCAGCAGCATCATTTGTGTAGTCTTGACTCTCTCCGAGACCAGTCAGCGAATTGGTCATCGGAGACGCAACAGCGGCATCAACGCTGACTCTGTGTCCCATATGGGAACCGATATTGAGCAGGCCGACCATAGGGATCGGACTCGTGACAGAGCCACGCCTCGCAGCATAGCCTGTGCGCAGGCCACATTACGCCGTGAGAAACAACGAACCTGTTGTGGGACGATGCGTAGCAGAGCGGAGGAGATATATGTGAGTGAACATTTGACTATATTGTAGGAGCAGATCGTTCGGGTCCTCGAACGGCGCGAGGGTGCCAGGGAGTTGCTAAATAGAGTTTAAAGACAAGGGAGTGTCAGGCGGGGCTAAAACAAGAATCTTGTGATCTTGAATGACCAACTTGCGATTAGGCGGCAGCAATATGTAGATGGGCGCGTAGTGTCAATAACAATTTTGACAAACAAAATAAAAACAAGTAATAAAAATACTTGTTATTATTATTACTATTATTCTTATTATTATTATTATTGTTATTATTATGTGGAAGAAGAACGCAGAATGCCATATATGCTTGTTTTTTTTATAGTTATCTTTTCATAATCGTTCAAACAGCTTTCACTAATTGTTTAGACATTTGATTTTTTGGCTTGGTTTTTTCTTGGTGTTAATTGGTAACTGCTACGTAGTTTTACTATGGGCCAATAAATGGACCTGTCAACCAGAAACAACATAATATATATATATATATATATATGTATATTAATATTCGTTACCTAGAGTAAACGCGCTTTAAAACAAACTCGTCAAAAAACAGCGTCGCTGATTCTGCACTTGTTTTTTCACTCATAAAACATAAATGCCCATTTATACAACATATACCTATGATGCCTCTACACAAAAGTTGGGGTTACGTTGTATCCATATTATCTCAACAGAACAACTCAGAGTTGGCCAAATGATTAACTCTGTTAGAGCCTAACGTCGAACATATCGTGAAGTTTTTTTTTGTTCAGAATGAGCCATTCTGGACGTAGCATTGTGTACTGCACATTCATTGCAGTCGGCTTCCGTCAATAAACGGAATCAATGAACGAGTGAATATAGTTTCAAGAATGTCTAACGCGAAAACAACACAGTTATAATTTCGTTTGCTGTTACTGTTGTCGTTGCTGCTGTTGTCGTTGTATCTCATACATCTACGCGTATCTATATCTATTGACTACGTCGCGACTCAAGGGTCAGGGCCTGTCGAATCAGCAGCATCGACCTTACGGTGTTATTAGTGGCCTAAGCGGTGGATAGACCCTTCAGGCCAAATTTAGGCCAAAATGACCGCACTCAGACACTCACTCAAGAGGCCTGTCAACCTGCGCAGACCAGCCGAAGCCCGCCAGCGAGAGCAGGCTATCCATTGACATAGAGACGATGTTCCATCGGGTCCTCAGAAACTCAGCCGAGACGGCTGATCTGTGTCCAACCCTGCCGGATATCCATCTGCTGTCGGTGTTCGTTTGTTGCCGATACCTTCAAACACCAAGCAGCTGCTCGTCTGGTAACAGGTACGAGAATTCGCATCGTTATGTCATTAGTTCCCGGTGTTTGCCATGGGTTGGACCCGCCAGGGCGACAGTCCTGATCGGTCTACAGTCGGACAGCCTAGCCAAGCGCACATTTTGTTCTGGCTCTCTGCCATACCCATCGAAGGGGGCAAGTCGATCGCTTCTCGAAGGTTTTCTAATGGCGATCAGAAGTAGTACCTGGCTGGCCAGGTGACACCAGAGCCGACAGCGACGCAACCGCTAGAGGAAACGACTCACACTCGAACAGGCCGAATCAGGATGAACGAATAGGCCGCGGGTGTCACATACTCAGGGAGATTGCCCCGGAGATTGGCGCGTGTGCGCGCGCGCCCGCCCGGACCTGCAAGCCCTTCACGAGCTGGTCACTGTCGAACGAAGAGGTAGATATGAAATGATGTCGGACAGGAGAGCTGCCGAGTGATCGGCTATGGAGACGTGATGCGCAACTAACGCTGCCTTTTGGAAAGAGACACCGCCGATGACCGGCAGCTTCAAACTGAAGTCGAACCCATAGAAGAATGACGAGGACAAAAAAAGCCTTGATGCGTCCACGCATTCTTCTTCTCTGCTGTGAGGTTGCCACTTCTCCGGAGATAAACAGGTGGCGTAGTTGTAGCAGTAGTACTAAGTACTAAATACCGCTTCCTGTGTTTAATGACTGTGCGGTCAACTCGAAATTGTTTCTCCACGGGGCTCAGAAATAGAAATTAGCGATAGATAAAAAAAATATATATATATATATATCTCACTAATTTCTGTTTCTAATACGGGTAATATATATATATATATTTATACATGTTTTTTCTAATAAGGATAACATATATATTGTAAAATAAATTGATGGAATATGACCTTAATGAACAAGCTGTAACAAAGCGTATTTGATGGAGAACAGAGAGAAGCGTTTCTTATACATTAGAATTTACCATATATATATATATATTTACAGAGAAAATTCTGTGTTTAGATGGCACCCTGCTGTATTTCGAAGACCACCACTGACATCAAAATGTTACCTAAATTGTTTCCTAGCGAAAAACCTCTCAGAGCCAACACCGTCGTACGGGGCGCGGTACCACCATGACACACACGCGCAGAGTTGTCGCAAATGATTACAAGCTTATATCCTTCCGCTTTTAGCCCCAAATATCACCGATGGTATTAGCTCAATTGAGCCCCTTCCCATTGCCGTTTCTCATAACTCCTCCACCTCCAGCAGCATCGAATCTGCCCACCAGACGATACGAGAGCGTGTACTCTTCTGGGTGGTCTGACAACAAGCGGCCATGTGCTTGTTTTTAGCTGACTTTGCCTTGACTGATCACAATGCGCTGGACAAGCGCCGCCAGAGTCGAAAGGGATTTTGCTTACTTCCGCTGCAGGTGAAACAGCTTCGAGTTCGGACGGAAACCGACTGACTACCTGGCTTGTCAAATGCAGCAAATGCGTTGAAGAGTTGCACCCGGATGAAGACGGAGAAGCAGAACGAGCATTTTCGGCACTTATTGTTTTTTATATAGTGAATGAGTCACTAGGGGAACTGGTGGAAGCTAAACTGCAAAGGAGATAGGTCAAACAGCTGAGTGATCTTGGCAGTGACCGATCAGGCGGGCCTTTAAAAGGACATTTTTTTTGTTGTTTAGAAAAAACAGTCTCAACTCGGGTGATGTCACAAATTATATATATATATATATATATATACAAGAATCAACGGTTGATTCTATGCAGGTTATTGATCATGATTGTGTATAAATATATATATATATATATATATATAATGAAATCATTGTTAGGGACTGTTGAAGTCAGGCATTCCGGCAAGGAAAAAGGTTCAAAATGTGTCGAACGCGATCACAAAAACGCATGCCACAAGCCCTCCTGCGCAGTCCTGACACCTCCAGCACTCCCACAACAATTCAACATCTTCAGCACCGTCACAAGCTTTTGAGTAGCGACCAATATGACTCGTGTGGGTCTTGTACTCGCAGCGTTGTCAATAATAAATCGAATCATACATATTATCATTAATCGGTGCGTGGCCGAGTTGGAGAAGCGCGAATATAATTCCATTTCGATCCATAATACACAATTTTATGTCATCATCGATGACTTGCTATTGGGAGCATTCATACTACGCAGTGAACAACAGCAACAGGACCGAGTTCGTAACTTTATCAAATGAGAAATTCGTCCAAAAGACGCCACAAAGTGACTTCTTATATATATATGTGTGTGTATCTGATGCACCTCTTCGTTTAGGTCATAGCATAGCACATATCACATTCGCATTGTATTGCACTGCTCACATGTATCTCTGTGACGTTTCAGTTCGAACGGCGTATAACTTTTTCCGCCATTATACATGCGCAATGCCTAGTCAGCTCTGATTCTGTCAGGACGAATAAATACTATAGTATAATATTAATAATACCTGCAATGACAAGATGAACCCGACAGGGGTCTATAATGAGCTCACTCCGATCTGTCTTCAACTGGAACTCTAGTTTACTACGACGACTAGTGAATTGTCTTCCTGTGTTTTTTTTTGAAGATTAGATATCCGTTGATTAAAAAGTCGAGTCAAGCTTAGTTTGGCACCACTGCTGATCTTCCAGCAGATCTGCCCGATTACTTGGCAACTGGTTAACGCTCGGTGTAGGGTTGTGTCTCTACCTGTGCTCCTGTCCTTTCCTATGTGTAAATGTGCTCATGTGTGTTATCTTCATGTCTTCCGTCTTCCTTCTCCCCGTTCTCTCTCGCCGTCTTTCTGAGCTCACTCTCTCACGATCTACCTAGATATGTTCCATGTGCTTATCCACCCCTCTGACTCTCCAGGGCTGTCTGACCAGCCGTAGCAGCGATCCGGAAGCGATCGGTAACGGCTGATCGATTGGTGCGGCGGTCATCCTGTAGCAGCAGCGCTCGCTTGTGCCACCACCAGCGCTACTCACACCACTTCCAGCAAATACGGTACTCTACCTTCTCTCTAGGGGACGAAGCGACGGCGGGGTCCGATCTTGTTGTTGCTGCTGCTGTTGCTGCTGTCGATGTCGCCACCATCGTTGCCACTGCGAACTGCCACTGCGGCTCAGAGTTGGGAGCGGGGAGGCAGAATGGGATGAGAAGGACTACAAGAACTATCGAAGAAAAATAAGTGAGAGATAGAGAACGAGAGAGTGAGAGCGAGATGAAGTGAGAGAGAGCACCAACAGCAGCAGCGAGAGCAGGTGCAGCCGCGAAGCCATCGTTGCTAACTCGTTGTCACTATCAGGCCGTGTTACGAGCTCTGGTAGTAATAGCAGTCGTATTAGTGGACGGCGCTAGACGAGCCTCGCTAGTTATTCCACACCCTCAACGGTAATCGGCTGGCCGAGAGGGCAGATACTCATGGACACTCGCGAGAAGAGCGACGAGTGACTCTGGACTATTGAGCCTCAGACCGAGCGGTCAGCCCACCGACCGCGAACAGTCGATCGCGTCGATGTTGTCATTGTGGTTTCATGCTGGCCCTTGAGCAGGTTCGCGCTACGACGGCGGCGGCGGTGGGGATGCTGGTAGCTTGAGGAGACGCTGGTGATGATGGTAGACATATAGTGAAGAGTGAATTAGAGGGACCGTCGTCGAGATTACCGTGTGGTAGTCGCCGTTCTAGTCGAGAAGAGCCAGCGCTTTTAAGATGCTTAAAATTGGCAAGGAGGAGTATCGTTTTATTTCATTGGTCTATCGTGTCTGTCGTGTGCAGTAGCCGCAGCAGTAGCAGCGGTAAACGTGGTCATGTCAACGAAAAGTGCGGAGAGCGCGTCGAACGACGAACGCTAAAACGATGCCAAATGAGTGCTCGGGATGCCGCGCGCCGGCGGCCATCAACTGAACGACTGAGCCGATCAGTGTCGCAAAGAGAAGATCAGACGGTGGTCGTGGCCGACGCTCTGCTCCCATCGGCGCCATCTCCATCTCTCGGGTCTCACCAGCAGGAACACCATCACCTCTGTACGTCGCAGCAGCAGCAGCAGCAGTCGCGACATCGTCCTGTAGAACGCATATAGCGTCATCTTCCTGCTGACAAAGCCTGAACATTGGCTCCGACCGTTCAGTGGTGTTCTAGTGGCGGCAACGCATGACAGGGCGGGCAACTTAATCGATTAGCTTGAAAAGAAAGAGAGGAAAGAAACGAAGGAGAGAGAGGGAGAGAGAGATAGAAAAGGGACAGCAGAAGCGGAGCTGCTGCTTCTGCTTATAGTGGTGTTCATGAGAACACCCATGGACCCATCTACGTACATAGATCAGTGGCATACAGACGCAACAACGCACTGGCGCACAAACTCACCATACGAATACACACACACGTACACACAGATAGACACGCAGATACACGTACTTTTAAGAAACGTAGCAGCGGCGCCCGTTACCGCTGAGCCTTGCTGCAGTGGCCAGCAGCAGCAGCAGCATCTTGGCGCCAGTGTCGCCCATGTTGTTCTCTCAGCGCATGGTCTGTCTCGAGTGTTTGGTCCTTGTGGCAGCTCTATCGGGTCGGTACGGTCTAGCTAACTCGCCTACGGGTTTTGGATCGGGTTTGGTGCCACCGCCAAGCCGCGCGAGGGAGACCCGCACGCACACAAACACACGCTGCGAAAAGCACCCATCCATGCACACACACATGCACGCACGCATGGTTCTTGTCGACAAGTGGTTGCTAGCTGCTCGTGCAAGAGCCCGCCAGCTGCGCGGGCGAGAGATACTCGCGCGAAGCCTCTGGGAAGTAAAAGGCTATGAGTGTCTGAACGAGAGCCTCTACTAACGCCAGCAGATAGAGAGAGTTGTCGATAGCGGCGGCGGCGGAGGGATTGCTGAGGAGACCTCTTCGTCGTTGTACCCGTCCCTCGTGTAGCAGCCACGTTGTAGTAGAATGTCGATTCGCTGACTGACTGACGATAGGGTGACACCGTGAACACGTGTTTCAATTGGTTGCCCACCACTCGGCCGGTTATTTCAGACCGCGGTGGCAAGCAAGCGTCGACTGGGCTGATTTCTAATGGGGTCGTGCGTGTTGAGCAAGACGACGGCGGCGGCGGCGGCGGTGGAGGTGGTCGCGGCGGCTGCTTTAATGAGAGGACTACGATGCCATCATGTCTACCGTCTTCGGCTGCTAGGTACGATATTACCATTGTGGTGTCTACTGCCACCTTTGTGTCATCGGTTTGGTGAGAACAAGATCACACTGGTCGAGAAATACATCGCAGACGAATATATTGAATGGCAAATGCATACAATGCAATCTTCTTTGTATTTGATACCCAAACAAATGCACTGCCTGGTTGTTGTTCGTCTGTTCGTTTTGGTCTTGAAATACTCCCATGTGACCGATCCCCGCCGTGGTGGGTAGCACCCACTACCATTATATTCGATCCTATTTGCTTATTTGTTGAGGAAAATACACTATGTTTCAATGGAACACTCGATTGCAAAGGTACGCTATGATAGATCGGTCCACCCATCTAGTTGTATCTACCTCTTGTCTATCAATTAGAGTGTATTTTAATTTATTGACACTGCCCGCAAATGAACATACTCCTGCGACAGATAAGCCGTTAACCGAAATGCGACTATCGAACAAACTACACGCGTAGCACTATATTGAATGTATTTTGTGCCATTATCCCTAAGGTCGTCGAATTCAGGGATACCGTATCAGAATCATTTCGGTCACGCTGACCACCGAGATCTTCAGTTAAATTGTTTCCACTGTCTGTCTGTCCAATACAATCGCACGTTGTAGTTTGCAAAGATTTCAATTTTCATCAGTGTTGAAAGCATATTTCTTTCGTATTTTTATCGTATTTACGACGTTTTATTGACAAGGAACGTGTAACTATTTCGTTTACTGGAAGGCAACGAAAGGCGTTCAACAGTCGGCAGCTTTCGTCGCCAGCTCGACGTTCGGCACGGAGGACCCGGCCGGAGGAAAACAGCCTCTGAGACCTGGGAAGCACACAAGACCGGACCGGATATCCATAGTGCGATACGCGCCACTGTCTCAACGTGCGGCAGCGAGCTAATCAAGGAATTTACAAGATCTTGATACTAGCGCTGGCCATGTTAAATGCCGTGTCAGACCACTACTCCGTGCGCTTGCCTAGGGCGATGCTGATGCTGCTGTTGCGTTCGTCCATCAAACGGCGGCGCCAGCAGCCTCATTAGAGTTGCAGCGTCTCGAGCTGCACAGCGCCACAGTCTAGTCCGGCAGTAGCCGCAAGTATTAAATAGGAGAGACGAGAGAAAGAGAGAGAGATGAAGAGATGGAGAGAGGGGGCGTGTAAGGGGTGAGTTAGATGGGAGAGCAAAACATCGTGTAGTATTATAGTAGTATCATCGAGATCGTCTCCTCATCGTTCGTCGTTTTGGTCGCGATCGCGAACACCGGCGACGACCAACCAAGGCGCCCTCAACCTCTCACTCTGTCGCTGTGTGGCGCTCATCAGCCAATGTTTAGAGGGCGACAGAGCAAGCCCATATCCTCTATCTATATGTCCGTTCGACTGTCTCCCATTCGCCGGCACTGCCACTGCCATCACTCGCTGTGTGACCCAGCGAACTCTGCTGGCTGGTGATCTCTTTCATGTGACAACCACCGCCGCGTCAGCCCGGTGGCAGAAATTCCTACCTGCGTCGGCAACGGCCGACGCAGCGCGGCCGGTGTCGCCCGCTCGAGAGGGTTGCCTTGAAGAACCCTCGATATCGAGTGATTGATCATCGGAGATCATCGTCAACAGGTGCTGTTGCTATGGCGGAGCGGTGCGCTCGATCTCTGCTGCTGCTGCCGCCGCCGCCGCCGGTGTTTCTATGCAGCATCTATCCGACTAATACTACTATGGCAACTACCACTACGTTCTCACTGCTCACGCTCTCGGTGCTCTTACTTTCCAATAGACGGAAAGTCTATCTCCGAGCCGACGTCCCGGCGACCGACCGGACCAACCAGCCGAGCGAGCGAGCGAGCGGGCGAACCAGCAACGAACTCATCGGCTGGCTGAGTGAGTGACTCTTTTTCTATGCGGCATCGAGAGAGACTGAGTCTCTTAAAGAGTCGATGTTTTTTACAATACAGACGTCTTTCACTGTTCTCCTTTCACTCGTTGCTTCTCTTCGACCCTCGCCTCTCGCTCTCTCTCTCTCTCTCTATTTGCCGGAGATCCATCCCGAAATGGGAATGAGCGCGCGTTGGCTCTGGAAGGAAAGATTGAAAAAGGATCGCCCCAAGAGAGCGACAGAACGATGCTCGATGCTTGAATGTTGGAGAACGCTGCGTCGCTTGCGCGCCTTCTATTCAAGGCGGTTTTAGACAGCGAGCACCAGGGAGAGAGACGGAGAGAGCGCGAGAGAGAGAGACGAGGAGGAGAAGTGCGTCAGTGAGCGAACGGGAGTTAGCGAGATCGCGAAAATGATGATACAGGATGAGCGCGTATTGGCGCGGTAGTCGCCGGAGTAGGAAAGATGAGGGGTCGGCGGTAACGGCTGGGGTTGGACGAAGAAGGACGAAAGAGGAATGAAATGGAACACACTAAACGTTCGGCTCTGGCGACAACAACAACGACGATACCAATGATCCGGCCGGCTGCTGCCGCTGCTGCTGCTGCTGCCGCCTTTGTTGAGCGAGCATCATCAAGCCATCAGGGGCTCTTTTGAGAGGTTCTGCGTGGTGTAGAGGAAGCGAGGAAAGTGCATGGCATAATAACAATTATATAGTAATAGGTGGTGCGCGTAGGAGCGGATCGGTAGGGGAAGGTATCTTGATATGTGTTGTGGAAAGCTCCATTGGACGTTAGCCTATTTCGGTTGGCGAACTGCTAGGCACGTTGTCGCCGAACCCGATTGAACGGCGTAGTTGAACTCTGCTGTTGCTCACCGGTTGAACGATTCGACAGAGCCCCTGGCCTCGCTTGGAGGTGGGAACCCCCATTCGCATGGCCACATGTCAATGAGAAATAATTAACATGCACCCACACACACACATACACACATATAGACCTCTAGCGAGAACACACGCAGATTGAAGGTAAAAGAACAAAAAGAGAGCGATAAACGACGATTCGAATGTGAACCAAGAGGGGATGCGGGTGCACGGTGGGGTAGAGAGAGAGAGAGAGCGAGTGGCAAGGTAAAGGGAGAAGGCTGTGTCATCGCGTTGGTCGTTGTTCTTCTCTTCTTGCCTTTGCCGTAAGGGAGATATGGCTGCGTTACTCTGCTGCTGGGAAAATGACCTACAGCAGGATGGCGAGCTCTGGAGCTGCCACAGGGGGTGCCGAGGCAGGTCTGCTTCCAATGACAATCGTACTGCGCCAGTGCCAGCGGTGACTAAGGTGTCGTGGAACATATGCCGACACTGCTTATCGATTTGGGACCGTCCCGAATCAACTATTTGTTCGAAAGTGATCTGTTTGTAGTATGCAGTGTTCGGATTGTGTGCGCAAACGAACACGAAAGTATAACCAGCAACTGAATGCAAGATGTTTGAATCTCGTGGACGAGATGAACGGGAGATTTCATGGCCGGGATCTTGACAGTGTGCTTGATTGAAGCTGCACTGGCTGAATGGGTCGTGTCACTGGAATGATACCAATTAAAGAAAATAAATCCTATTTTGTATTTATTAGAAGATGGAATATGAAGCAAATAATTTCCTTGATTTAGGAAACTTGTACAAGGTCTCTAATAGTGAATATATACAATGGTGAATTTTTAGGTATATCTCCAATGTGAGACCTTGCGATACGCTAAACTGTATTCGTTAGACAGATGATCACTTGCGCAAGGATGCCTTTTCAAAAACACGTGCCGTGCAAATTTGTTTTCCTTTATTACAAAGAAAAACCTTTGAGATAATTCTGTTATCTATCCGATCACAATAATATAATAGTAATAATAATAATAATAATAATAATAATAAGAACTCTCGCTGTGCAGAGAGGCAATACCATCGCCTCCCTCGGGACCATGACGGCCGCGGCCTGACACCGTGTCCCCAACTAATCCTCCTCTAATTATTATATATTTGAAGTTCTATAACTATTGTATAATAGATTACACATAATACTATTGATGTGTTGCGTTCGAGAATTTAACGAGAATGAGGCAGCAGCTGGAGCTTGATGTAATTTTTTTGTTAGTATCGAACACTTTTTGTGAAGAAATGCGAAATGTTCTGGGCTCTATTTGTGATTGTTTACGAGTACAAACGAAATCACGGATACTAAGTGTACCTATGATACGTGACCTCGCTATTCTCACTTTCTCATGAACTTAGAGGTAACTTCGAAATACGTTCGCTTTCATTTATAGACTTCCTCTATTCTATAGGTCCTGCTGTCTTAAGGCAGTTGTCGCTCTTCTCGATCGAACGCTAACAAACATGCCCTTTACACAAATCGTCTGAACTTGATAGTTAAAAAAAAAACCTGTGGATCAGTATAAATTGTGAACTGATGATTTCTATTCGCAGAATCGAACCAGTGCCGTGTAGGCGCCTCGTTCGGGCATATACCTCAGACGTGCAGACGCATCAGATACGCACGCAGCCGCCGGTGCGATAGCATGAAAATGCTAAACACTATTTGGTCGGCACAAATTTTTACGAAATCATCCACACCCCAAACCCCCCCCCCCGCCCGCCACCCCTGCGTTGGGAATCGAAGCCATTTCACCCTCTCTGATCATGCATCCTCCTCAACATCACCTCCGCTGCGGCTTCAGAATAATGGTCGGATTTCAGCGCATTTTTACTTCTCTCTGCTAGTTCGAAGAGATCCGCTTCGATTTTACCGCGACAACATGCGACAACGAACTTAGTGTTAGCGAACGACGTTCTCGATTTGCCCGATCTGCTCGCCGTGGCTGTTTCTCTTTCTCTCACGCACACACTCTACTGCATTTGTCTGTCGCAATATCTTCACGAAACGTGCTTCGAACAGGGGAGTTAGTTCCTCATCGGTTGCTGTCGGGTTCTATCCCGTGGCGCATACGGAGTACGCCTCAGCCGGCTCGGTTCGTATCCACCCTCTTCGGGCTGTGTTGGCGAGCGTCGACATCCCTCGAAAGAAGAACTCTCCGGTGCCTAACGACCAGTCGATGACGTTAGCCCGACTGATCAATGCAGTTTATGTCTGGAGGGAGGAATCTCAGCTATCCTCATCGCTGTCGGGGTTTCTTCAGATGGCGGACATCAGACACTTCGAATGGATATACACAGCCTAGACAGACTGCCCGAGCCGACAGATATACATCCCAATGGAATCAGCATGCATATATACATATACATACTTATCTAAAATATAAATCGTATAGAATCACTTACATCCAGAGACCTTGGTAGCGCGCGCGCGCGCCCTCCCTAAATTTCACCGGTTGCTGTTCATCGTTACTCACTCCCTCATCCAGCAAGACAATCTCACAATCTATCGCAGTTCTATACGCTTTTGCAAATTCGTCCAAGTTCGAACCTAACCAAATCGGTCTATGAGATATAAAAAAAAACCCCCGAGTATCATCCGAGAACGCATATGCGCGATGTGTTTTGCGGTAGGAAGGCAGATCTATCTATTCGAAAGGAGCATGTCACGGCGAAACAACGAACGCGCACCAGACCTACCTTGAGACAGCGAGTAGGCCACAAGGAGGCGACTGTGGCAGCAATCAACTACGAGTTCCACAACTGCCAAACCACTACCGCTATTACTAACGAATAATCCCTGGCTGGTGTCGTGTCTACTCGTCAATGCTTCCTCCGCAATAGCTGACGCGGTGTCATCTTACGCCGGCGAAGGTTTGCATTAGGGTACCGCCACCTCCTTCACTCCGATTTAGCTATGACGAAAATGATGACGACGCGGTGCTTCTGCTGCACGCCACTGCCGCCGCAGGGAGGCTATTGTTGTCGTCGCTGTAATCGCAATGTGTCGACTACTGTCAAAAGTGGCGGTCAGGTTCTGCTTATTTGTGAGGCTGCTGTTGCTGTCTTCCCGGGAGTGTGTCTCGCGTGTATGTATTTCTTTATTTCGCTGATCTGCAGACCTCGAAATCACAGGGATGTGTTGAGGTGGGCTTCACGAAGGTGATCAGTTTGTATACGGCACCGCTGATAGACGCTAGTTGAGTCTCTCTGTGAGTATGTGTGTGTGTGTGTGTGTATGTGCTTTCACCGGTCGGACGGCCGAGTACACACAATGTCTGCCTGATCGGCCAGAATAAGTCTGGCTAGCGACATCAGTTTACCCAAACGACGACGTTAGAACCGAAGCATCTTCGGAGAGAGAGAGAGATCGTGTTCGAGAGCGCTGGGAGTGTGAGTTCTTGCTTCATACCTCTCCCTCGTTCTATATTTGTGGCCCGTCCTTTCAGCGATATCTATCTATCGAGATACAATTGAGGTTTGTATCTCTCTCTCTCTCTCGCTCTTCAAAGCGATGTTTGTTTGTGTATCCGCAAACGAGTGGTTTGTGTGGTGTTGCTAACAATGCTCGAATAGAAGCGGCGGGGTTGAGATTCGAGACGCGACCATTGTGCAACACGCTCGCGTTGTAAACAGCGAGAGAGACTGACACTTCATTCTTCGCGGCTGATGATCATCAATCGCGCCTCCCTCCTTCCTTGATTTGTTTGCTGTATGTGCTACACGGACCTGTGGCGGCGATGACGCCTAGTGATGACCTCGTGGAGTCGTGCAAGGCCCCAGGACTGTTCTTATGCCAAGCCAAAGTATGGCGCCGTACCGCAATTGCGCGATTTGTCAACAAAGTTGTCATTACTATTATTAGTGTTGTTGCCGTGCTCTGTATCTACACCATGTACTTCACGCTTCGTGGACACGCATACACGTCAGACTGCTGACATATACACCTGCACTGTTTATATATTTATATATAAACAAATCGTTCGAAAATATGTGTCAACAACAGTTTATAAACTTAGAAATGAGGAAAACATGAGTTGAATCAGATTGTATGTAAATAAAATATAACTCAATAGTGCTCGATATTTGTACCTTACAACGGGCCAGCGTCACGAGAAGGGAAACATTAGCAATTCTTTATTTGCGAAGCAAACCTCAAGTTGATTATTGACCTCCTAAAGGCACATCATCATCCATTGTAAACTGTTGTGTGTTCTCGGAAATCCGTACTACGTGATACACGTTACCTCTTAGGGGGGAACAATTCACAGCGTGAATTTTCCAGGGGTGGCCGGCCGATAGAACAGCGAAGAAACACTGTCATTGGGCAGTGTTCCTGCTGCGATGAGCGCTCTGGGGCCTGATTCAGACCCAAATAACGAGTTTTGTCCGTTTGACTGCCGGGCGCCGTTAACCGTTTGAACGACAAGTGTTACAGCTGTGATTCGCCGGGGGTCAAAGCATGGCGACGGTGGGTTGGTGATGGGCGGCCGTGCGGTGGACCGATGGCGACAACATGTCGAGACCCGACCCACAGATGTCCTCCATAGAATAGAGTACGGGTGCGAGCGAGGGCAGGGATCACACAGGACAACGAGGGCAAAGACAACAGGCAGATATTATACATAGATATGCAACTCCGCCACCGCCAATTCCATCCTCCTCCCCCCCCCCCCGGCCCCCACGTCCCGAGCGAAGCGGCACGACGCCGGCTCTGCGGCCCGCGACAATGCGAATTGAATCAATCTAATCGCCGTATGATTCCATAAAAAAAACGCCATGATGAAGACAAAGGGACGAACAGCGGCGAATCTAAAAGCGAAAAAAAAAGCCGCCAAAACTCAAAGGGCCGCGCTGGCAAGGTTAGCGCGGAGTGGAGAGAAAAGGCTCGAAATTTGTCGGGGCTCAAAAGGGACCAGAACGATCATGCTGCTGGATATGGAAGATGCCCATGACAGGGGGAAGAGGTCACTGAAGGAGCCATCCGCTGTGGACGAGCGGGGCGGGCTCCCAGTGCGAGAGTGAAACCGAGATTTGATCGCTCCCCGCCCCGTCCGACTGAATAGAAGAGAATCGTAATGGTGGCCCACCCGGACATTCTCGATGGTCTCCACTTCCTTCGTCCCACCAATGGGGCCCATTGGCTCCGACCTCCAGTGTTCCTCCGATTGTATCGAACCCCCAGCGGGTCCCTTCGCTAGTTTTTTTTTTTGTCAGTGCTGTTTCGATGCCGACTCCCCTCCCATTTTGCCCAGAGGAACCCAACCTCAACCCCGCCACCTCGGGAGCAAACCCGATGAAGATGAAAGGCGAGGGTGTTGCCCAATGAATGACGGATATCTGATGGACATATGGCCGTGTCTAACATCCTCGTGCTGGTTTTAAACAGTAGCGGGAAACAGCAGAGTTGCAATGGATCACCGCTGATGAATCAGAAAAATAATAGCGTCTGGGGGTTGAAACAAAAAAGGGGTGCGCTCGGACCACTGGACATCATCTCTCGCTGCATCAGTGGTGATATTACGCATACGGGATTGTGGTCGTTCTGTGCCCGTTCGGAAAATGATCACCACGGGGGAGCTCTCTCAATGGAGTTACACCGCCTATCGCGTTTGGCTCGAATGGATATTCCACGTGACCTTAGATGACCTACGTGAGCGTTTTTTTTGCTTGAGAACTGATCCCGCAATATCTTTTCCTGTGCCCTAATTAGCCATTGTTACTCTCATTTATTATGATTTCTATTAGTATTATATTTTTATTATTTTTTTATAATTAGTATTATTATTATTATTATTATGGTTCTGACTCGAGTCATTTCATTAATTGCAAGGCACCATCTATGGCATTAGTATGCCATAGATGATTCCTTGCAATTAAGGAATAGCCACTTATCAACGATTAACACGATTTAGTCCCATGTGTTTGTTCTTCAAAAGCTTGATATATTTCACCATAGAATTCTATTGTTGAATGTTATTGCATACAGCTTATCTGGTGAGTATACAGAATGTTGTTTGAATTTTCATTGTATTCACCCGAAATTATATAATCCTATATATATACGTGCGCACATGAATTCATGTGTTCATACATATACGGATGTCGTTCATCTGCCATTGATGAACAATATCCCTCAATAGAGATAAGAATCTCTTCGCCACTTAGCTTCGAACTTGACAGTTGAAGGCACGGCGTTATTGTTCTTCTCTCATTTGTTGTACGCACCGGCGTCTTTGGCTGACGTTGTCATTCTGGCGGCGCTTTCATCGGTTGCGTGCCACATCCTGTACATCATCGTGCACCCTGTGCCGCGGGGATGCGGCAACTTCATCTATCCTGACCAGAAATATCATATAATGTCGATTCCGAAGGCAGCAGATACTTCAAATCGTTCGGGTACGACGTTCGGATCTTACCGGTCCTGAATCCTCCTATGCACAATGAACACGATAGCTTTGAATATAGCGCCGTGATTGTGAATGCTGGCATCGTCGATGGATTGAAGAGACACATCAAGTGCGCCTGGCAGTGGCAGCATCGAAGACGGAGCCCCCTGATGAATGAAGTCCATCAATAGCCGCCGTTCGTTGAGGTGCATCCCTCGGAAGTTCGGAGGTCGGATAAGATCCGTCCATCATCAGCATCGTCACCAGCGGGATCAGGCTGATCACAGGCCGCAACATCGTCATTGTCGGTAGGATCTTGAGTCTGTTCTGTTGTTCTTTGGGAAGACTTTCTGAAGCCGCCTTTCGTCCACCATCCACCACTGCCATTTCGGCTACTACTAATACAGCTACTACCACAACTTATCCTCATCGATGCCGGCGGTGCCTTCCGTCCCGGCAGCGACGAATCCGTGGGAATCTCCGGTCTCGTAATCGCCTACGGCCTTCGATGGCTCCCCTGCACGGCATCGGCACCTGTCCGATGCGCTAAAAGTTAGCCTCGCCGTCATACGTGCGCCGAACGGTGCACAAGACGGCTAAGCACGACAAGACGATCTCCTGTTAGCATCTGAGTCAGTGAGTCAGCCAGCACCGTACCTGTGTACCGGTATTGGGACTGTCACCGATCGTTAAGTAGAAAACGGACTGTCTCAAGCCTATCGAAGGTTGCTCATCGCCACCATACAGCCCATGTACGATGGCCTGGAGTATAACTTTGTTAATATATATATATATATATATATATATATATATAAACACTAGTGAGTCGATCGTCGTGGGCAGTTTGTCTATTTTATTCTACCTAAAAAAAAAATTAAAAACGGAAAACAAAAACAAGCATACGTCAAAGTTGAGTTGTAGGTTATGTGGGCAAGAGGCAGGCATGTGCCAACAAAATTCAATCAAATAAATAAAAGCGTCGCTAGAAACCTAAATACAATGTGTTGCTTCAAAAGCTATTTAGATTTGCCAATTGGCTGCTCCTCACATGATTTGTAAAAGACATTAGATGGTTGACGCGACAAGCTCAGAAGAACAAAGTTGAAATTTATACTGTGTACCTGTGTTCTCATTCACCGGCGTAGGCTTATGTTTGTATTTAGTGCAATTCTTCACCCAAATATTTCTCTATTCCCTACATATTCCAGTGTGAGCAAGTGGCTCACCTTCAGAGGTAGCAATAAAAACCAGTACCTACAAAAAAAAAAAGGTGCAAAAAAATCGAGCTGCAGTTCTTTAGGCTGCAGATAGACAGAGAAAGGCAGCTGAGATGAAGATAGCCGATCTCAGCGGGTGCCGTCGAATAGTTGAGGAGCAGCGACCAAGTGCCGTCGATGTTGTCCTATATAACCGTACCGAGTCTGTAGTATATGTTCGGGGTTGGCAGCATCGGCTGAGGTCGCTGAGGGGGTCTCATAGCTGTGAAATAGGATGAGCCCGATCTCCATATCAGTCCCCCACGCGATCTTCTCCAACGGAGGTATCTCTAGGTGCGAATGGTTTCTAGATGGGTTCATAGATGAATATGTCTCGAACAGGCGCCGCCGTGCCGCAGCGCGAATGACGAGGAATATTGTGCGAAGGTGAGAAACGGAGAAAGCGAAGGAGACAGAGAGAGACAAAATGGCAAATGTACAAAACGGCGATACTCACTGAGTTGTCCAAGCCCCCGATCTCTGCTCCGAAGAAGCCGATGCTGTGGGCTACATCGGCCTTCTGGGGCAGCCGCTCAAGCCTTTGCTTCTGTGGGTGGGAATTTCGCCATTCAGCGTGTCGTCTCGAAGCCTTCATTCATTCCTTTGCCTCTGAGGCAGACGGATGGAGAGAGAGAGAGAGAGCGACAGAGCAAAAATTCAAGAGAACGGTGCCGTTTGGGGTCACTCGTTCCGGTCTGCGTTTCGTGGCCCGTTTGGTGGCGGCGGCGGCGGCGCCAAAACGGGATGTGGCAGTTAAGGTGCAAATTGCCCTTATTTGAGGCGCGCGCGCCAAAGGGAAAAAACAGCGGTTCCCAGGAAGACCCTGGCTAGAGACTGGGGGGGTCAGGCATGCCTCCACGTCGTCGGGATGGGCGACTATTTCTGAAGGGTGCCGAGTGAAGGTGTAGGCGGCAATGAGGATCGTATCCATCCACATTCTCCTTTAAGAAACACCTGCAGAGTGCATGCAGCACGCAGGACCAGCTTGCCGCGTCCAGTGAAGGCTGTTTGTCACGGCATCGTCTTTGGGTCGAGCGAGGCCTTCTTCTGCAGACGAGGCCACCCCGGGGGCTCTTTCGGCTCGCACCTCGTTACGTTCCAAGGCATAAAGAAGACCGTCAATGAAAGCTGTCGATACAATTCATCGGTTAGGAAACAGCGAACTGAACGCAGTGGAGTAATGAATGATATTAACGCACTTGAACTATGCAGATATACATGTCTCAATTCTATTTTGATATGTTAAATGCTTCTAGTCTAAGAACGGCAAGTGTGCCCACGTCGAAACGAATGCAGTTGATATAGAATACGGCTACGAAGCTGTACTGGATTTGGGAATAGAAAAAAATTGAGATCCATTTTTATATTTTTAGATATTTATGCATGTATGCGCTATATTAGAATTTCGAACACCGAGTTTTTGAAAATCTACACAACCCCATGGCGTTCACAAGATCTATTGAAAATAATGTAAAAGAAACACGTTTTGAAGTCCCCTTTTTGAACCCAAAGATACGGGATATCTTTTCGAACACTTTACAATATGTCCCCCAAGGCGGGTTGTCCATTTTGAACGCCACAAGGTTGTCTGAACTTTAGAACTTTGTGTCTAAATCTGCAGAAGCCCTGCGGAAGAAATTTCGCTACGGCTGTATCTCCTGCAATGCCCTTCTACCGAAGGGCTAATTTACCACAGCGTGTGGTAGTGAAGTCGCACCCGCTGGACTGCTCCACTGTATTTATTTTTGTTTGTTTTGCCCTGAATATACAATTTTCTTTACTTCCGTGTTGACATCGCGCATGCAATTAACATAATTTAATGTCATCAGTGTCATCCAGGCGACACAATACACCTGCATACCTCTGACACATTACACACTGAAGGGGACCATGGGGAAACGTCCGACTATACAGAATATTATAGTGATAATATTGTCGTTTGTCAATGGGACGTCTTTGCATGTCGTGGCGGTGTTGAAGTCAGAATCGAACTTCTCAAAAATGCCGTGATAGTAACGTTGAACAGCGGAGTTCACACCGGCGAATTATTCCTCTCGAAAGACGGGTATAAGGACGTTCATAGGGGAACACACATGTGACGATTGGCCGGTTGGCCATTGGCTCGTCGAGGACGTGTAATCGTCGACGAGCCGAAACCCTCCCCCCAGAAGGGTGAAAAAGGTGATGATCTCAGAGGATAATAAGGGTAGCAATAGTGAAAGGAGCGGGTGTCCGCACCCTCGACTCGTCTTGGGTGGAGAGCTAATCAAGAGCGCGGTGTCGCTGTCAAGCCTCACACACTACTCATTGGTGGTTCGCGCGCAATTCGTGCCTGACCTCAAACTAGGTCCGCGCCTCTTCCCAACCCAACGAACCTCCGCCCCTGTTGTTCACAGGGCATCGTCTTTGCTCCAAAGACATAGCCAGTTCTGCCCGGCAAGAAGCAGGTTCGCCCTATCACGACCCAGTTCCCCAGTGTTCTGCTTGTAGTAGTGGTAGTCGTGGCACTAACACTTGTTAATATTCAAATTCACACCCAAAATGCAGAGAGGCAAAGGGAGAATCTGCAAAGGAGTTCCTGTTTCGAGGATTCGAGCAACGACTGATGGCGCGGCTGCTGTCACTACCGTCGCTGATATCTGACAGTCTCATTGACTGCCTCAAGAAAATGAGAGGAGTTTGAAGCGAGCGGCAGGCACGGAACGCAGGAACGGCCGGAGAATTATGGCCATATTCCGTGAGTAATGAAACACGGCGGTTCAGCCGGTTTACCTACGAGGGTCCTCTGAGTCTCTGATCTTGGGTAATATGAAGGCTGGAAAAGGTGTAGTATCTTTCCTTAGGTGAGTAGTTGAGTGCATTCAATGATAGCCACTTCATTTAGCGGCTGTAAGATTGGGAACCGCTAGAGGTTCCGGGCTAGTTTCGGCTGGTACCTCAAATCAGTTGTCGGTGTGGCCCGACTCGAAGGAATATGCCTGGTAGACTTGAGATACGCCGTTGCTAATTATTAACGAAGGATAATCGATTACGATGCCGTGGAATAACCGTTGTGGGAAAACTGCTAGATCGAGGGCACGATGGGATACGTAAGGTTTCGTTAAACATTCGAAGGAGATTGTCCTCTGAGACCTGTCCGCTATGATACAAATGAACGAAATTTAATTGCAGATGATCAGTAAAGCTAATACGCAAGCTGTATCGAAAACGTCTACACCTAATTTTAGGCGTTAGGCTCTCATCCGCTAGCCTAAGCATCAAGTGATAATCTGTTAACAACATAATGCGACAGAATGTCGTCGAATACCGGTGCTGGCTGACCACAGCAAACTGCCCCTCTAACCATGCCCCAAATCGGCATCCTTAGATGACCGGTCTTCTTTCCACAATAAAAAAAAAGCCGGTTTAACAACCTGCTCCGCATCAAATATAGAAGTAACCCATAATAGAATGCTACAGATGAAATAGTCGAGTCGTACGAAGGAAACGAATCGACCACTTAAAGAGAACCATTGACCACTTGTTTTCAGCCGCAGCCGCGCAAAAAAAACCAGTAGCAGCAGAAATAGATAATAATAATAATAGACGAAGCGAGCTTCATCTGCTCTTCTTTGCATCCGCATTGATTGCCTGCTCATCACTCTGACAAGATGTTCGTTTTTCTTCTCTATCGCTCTCTCTTCCTATCTTCCTCTTTCCCTCCCTATAGCCTTACCGATGCCAACGCTTCCCGCAGCTGGCGCACGATACGCGTGCCATCTACCACAAGCCTCACCTCGAGTATCGGCTATATTTCCGCTGCTCAATTCCACAGCAGGCCACAGAAATATCTATGGCCCTATGATTCGGCGCGGTAACAAAGAAGCGCACGAACCTGCACGAGCGAGCTCGTAGCTATATTTGGTGTGGTCGGTCGGTCGGCCGGCTTCGGCACCTTCTTCGGCGTTATGATTTCTTCTCGTTCGGTGGCATTCGCCATATTTTTTGCTCATATCTTTTCATTACATTGCACATTCTCCCGTTTCCTCGTCTAGCTCCGGTGGTTGGGAGCGGCAGAAAACGCCATTCTGGAGAAGTGTGACAAGGCAACGATCGAAGAAATGACGGAGAATCGCCTCAAACGATCAACTGAACGGGGAACCGCGAGCCTAAACGGCCGCTGGAATCGCTGCCGTAGTCACACTAGTAGGCACTTAAGGGTGGTCGTCGCGTGGCGCACGACCACTAAGCAATAAATAAATAGCCATAGATCGCATAATAAAGTATATCGCCAACAGCCATTATTATCGCTGCGATAGCAAAGGTAACGGCGGCGGCGGCGGCGATGGTGGTGTAGGTGACGGCTGCTACTGCTGCGTAGAGTGATTGAGTCTATTGGTTTGTCGGCGGTTGTGTGATGGTTATGTTGTTGGTTTACCAATGCTGTTTGGGACTGCTAGACGGACGTAATGCCGACACAAACGATGCAAGTCGTGCGGAAGCGGCGGGTAAATAACAGTAACAAAAAGATCAAAAATGAAAATGTTAACGTTTTTGAACGGCACCGCCACTGACGATGGAACTCACCTATATGTATGAATATATATAATATATGTAAGTATGTGGATATACCTATATATATATATATATATATATATATAATGATAAATAGGTATGTAATATATCTGTTAGATGTACAAACACACTACGTAGCATGACAGGGTGAAAGGTAGAGAGTTTCCACTCAAAGAAAACACACGAAAATACTGTGCTTGCTCACATGGGCTCAGGCTGGCAATTTAAAATATGCATGATTCGGCCTTCCTCGTATTGACCAGATGCAACGAATGCAAAATACAACCAGACTTGCTAGCACTTTGTAGTACTTACAGCAGGTTAGCACAGCTGAAAATATTCTTTGATATATGACCCCAGTTTTTACAGGTCGGTAGGTTTATTACAGGTTTCGAGAAGCGCCCAGTTCAATGTATTTTGAGGTAAATCCCTTGATGACCAGCTTCAGCAGAACTCTGTTAGTGTAGTTTGTGTGAGCTTCGGATATAAGATAACGTCATTTGGTTTATATTAAAAATTGTAAGCGCGATGTTCGTGAACTCTCAGATTATATGACGAGTACACGTGATGAATCCGGCGTTACCACAAACAACTGCGTCGGCCCCTGTCTCAGTCTCTCGATTGGACAACAGCTAATGAACGGTTCGCGAGGCTTAATACTATCTCACCTCCGCCCTTTCAAGGATTTTCCCACTGGAAGTTAACGAACGAAGCTCACTGTGCCACCTTAACAAGGGATTATCGCCGACACGAGTGGCGATATTGCTGCACTTGACGCTTTTCGTTTCTCAGTCAGGATAGCGTCCGTCCAGCGATAGAGAGGTGGCCACATGTGTCTCCAATTCTGCCTTGTTCTCTGCTCGATGCTGACGGGAGTCCACTATAAAATTCGCCACCGACGACGATGACGACAACGGGTCCCAACAGCGACCTCCGTGTTGCCTGTCCGCTGCTTGATGTCCCAAGAACTAAGCATGCCAAATGCCGCCCGGCGCACACGGCGTGATTATGAGCCCATTCGCATATCGCCATCGTCAGCGCCATCTTGTGGCGCGTCTTAGCACGTAGCGCGCCAGTGAGTCTCCACTCGGACTGTCGCGCAACTGCGCCTCCGAGTGAGAAGGCTAAGCATGAAGCCGGGCCCGATTAGTCTGCACCTGTTCGGTTCAGGCAACGGTTCAAGCCAGCCAGAAGAAGACGACGAAAAAGGTAAGCGCGTTGACGCTGTAATAAAAACCCCGCTGTAGCAGACACCACAGCCAACCAGAAAAGCCAGAGCCAAGCACCATAGCCAGCGTCACTACCGGTGGCTGTAGTGTGATAGTGGCTTGATCAGCGGCTGCAGCAGCAGAAGCAGCGTCGTGCACTGCTATTACGCTCTGCAGCAGCAGCATGTATTCTCTCATCTATGGATATATCTAGCCAGTCAGTCAAAGGCTGCAATTCTTCGTGTCGCTGGAGTCGACACAGTCAACGTCGGCATTAAGTGTCAGCAACGGCTACAGGCACAGACCCAGGCACACAAGCACGGCTCAGCACATCACAACAACAACAGCAGCAACAGCGGAAGTCTGAAATTGAATTCTGTGCGTGAGCGAGTGAATGGCCGAGTGTGCTTGTGTCTACGAGCGTAACCGAGCATCGCGTCGCATCGACTTGAAACATGCGGCGGGGCGCAAGCCGACCGACCGTCGGCAATGGCGCCAGCGAATGAATACTAGTGGCCACAGATAAATAGATTGGGAGAAGCATCTGAGAAGGCAAGAGGGAGAGAGAGGGTCAGTAAACTGGCAAAGTCATGGTCGAGCTGTGGCGCGCTTTTGTTTCGAATAAATTGCCGTTGAATAGAGGTGGCTCGATGGCCGCGTACCTCTATCGCATGGCAGCTAGCTAGCTAGCAGCCAGTTAGTTACGGCACTGGTGTAGTCCTGGTCAAATCGGCCGTCCCGATGAAGTCCACCGCTCTAGCTACTGCAAGACAGCAACGAGTAGGAGTCTAGCAATACCATAATCGCCTCTATAGACTTCTGCTGGTGTGAGTGATGCGCCAGCCACGCGGGTCAATTCAGTTACCCTTCACCACTACCACCACCGCTACCGCTTCGGCCCTCGATCAGCATTGGCAGTAGCTGTTACTAGCTGAGCAGGCATCCGCGATCGCGCTTGCTCTGTATGAACCAAGAGCAACAGCAATGGTCGACACCGACTCACCACTTCTCACCACCAAAAGGATCGTTCCACAGCGGCGGCCGTAACAAGCCGCCGGCAGACCGCAGCCAGCTTATCTATCTCTAACTTATTCTCTCTCGTATATTCATCATACTAGTTGATTGGTAGGCTATCGCTAGCTAGAAACGCGGGGGGGGGGGGTAGCCTTCTCTGTCTGAGTTGATGCCGTAGTGAAGTCGGATTGGCAGGGTTCGCGGCGGTGCGGCTGAGCTTGGTGGTGACCGCGGGATGGGTGTGCTCTCGCCCGCCTCGTTACCATTGCGTCTGCAGCAGTTGTTGCCATTCTAGTCACCGACGCCACGGCTTCTGGTTGTTCTCTGTTGTGAGGGAGGATCCTTGATAATCGTTAATGGGTTCGTTCTGGCCAGCCGGTCAGCCGCGCGGCATTCGAACAGCGGTGTGAGCCAGACGCCACTTTGTCAGTTTGGTAGGCCATTCCGGCTACTGGAATATCTAATAATTATCGCTCTTGCAGCGGCCGCTCAGTGCAGCTGTTTACAATACGATTGCTACTGGCACCCTGCTGGATCACGCGCCGTTCATTTCAGCGGACGCCATCATCGTGTGGACGCGCCGGAGGGCGCCAGGGCCGAGCGGGCTACTGCGATGAGTTGAACGGCCAACCCAACGGAAAGTTAACCAAATGGTTCCTCGTTCAACGCAAGCGTCGCCGACGTCAGACGAACCGCCGTGTTTACCGCCTACAACGCGGCCACCATGACGGTCAGTGCCAATGGCACACTAGCCATAGCGAGCGCGGCTCAAAGCAACGCATAGAAGAAAGATGCAGAGCAGCAATAGGGGGCAATATGATACGCCGCATTGGTTAGAAGTGGTTACAGCTATTGTACTATATATATAGCGACCTGAGCTGCATCCGCAAACGATCGAAACCTCGAAAGACAATCGACGTCAACGTATGAACGAGTGGGAAAAGATATTCAGTGAAGGGAAGAAGTTGATCAGTCGTCAGGCGTGGACTCTCAGCAGAGGATGGTGGTTTCAGCGGGCAGAGGCGTTTTGTCGTCCACGTCAACCCTGCACTGGATCAGCCCACTTCCTATGGAAATTGGAGTGTCTGCGGTGGTGTCCGTGCGTTTGAAGAAAACGTCCTTCTCCGCAAAAAACAAGTCAGGCATATCTGCATATCCGTATATGGATGAGTGTGGTTTACCTGTTCAGTTCATCAGAGCCTTTTTTTGCCAAGTCGTATATGTAACCATAAGAACTTGATGAAACCTGCTTTTCTCCTTTGACATGAGCTAACTATAGTGGGCAAGTATGCCCTGATTTCAGATCGAACTCACGGTTTCCCAGATACAACACGCCTTTTCGTCGGTCGCTACCGATCTAAGACGTTGAAATCGAGTAGACGAGTCGGTCACACGTGCTTTTTCTAACAACACAAAGGTGAACAGACATCGTGTAGGAACGAAGATTCGCTAAGCGTTCGGAAGTACCGCGCCTTTATGGGGGGGTCTGTGTCTCGACATGTCTGTCATTCGAAATACTGCTTCTGACAAACAACCATCCGCGTTTTGCCACATTAATCACTGTTGTCTCTGCGCTCGCCGGTGGCAGGTAGCTTTCCGCCAAGAACAATGCTCTCTGACTATTATTGTAATTCAAATTGTGATCCCTTGCTATTCTTCGTATTGGATAAAAGACGAGTTATTTAGATCGGACTAGCGCTGACTGATTGAGAACCCCCTGTTACAGAAAGTAGTATATAGTGACTGTATAAGTACTGTATAGTGGGTGCTGCCATTATTGGCTGCCATATAATTAAAGAAAAGTTGGCCGCTAGATATATGTATGTTCGCTCTTGCTGAGTTTAGTAGTTCTGTATGGAAGGAGCTACTCATTAATGGATTAATTAATGACACCTGAGTATGGCGTTTGAATAAAGAAAGGAGGAATGAGTACGCAGTTAGCCGCTATGCCATTCGGATATTATTAGTTTGGCATTGTAATAATAGCTGACGTTCTTGATACGCACGTCAGTAAAATTCTGGGTATGACATTGAATGAAATGGTCTTGATCTGTCGTTCCGGTGTTCCGGCACTACCCGAAATTGCAGCATGTGCCTTTTGTAAATAATAGCCTCGCCCCTTCTCCCCTGGGGAATAGACTGGCGTAACTGGTACTTGGGGATAACTATCGTCTCGAATGTGTCGTCGTGGAACCGAAGGCTATGAAGCTACACACTTTGACGATATTCGCAAAAGGGAAACCATGGTCATAAGCTAAAAGCAGTTTGCCATGCGTTTTCTACAAGACCGATCTACCTCTCGATGACCGGCTACATATAAGGCCATTCACTTTCCCTGGCCTCCGCTTCAGGTCCTGTCGTTTCAACGGCCATTGCTGTAGTAACGCCTATACGTGAAACCTTGCTACGGCCGCTGCTATTTTGTGGAGTTTCTAACAACTCCCGCCGTTGCATGTGAGTCGGCACCACTAACAACACTGTATGAGCAGTTGCGTGAAGGGTATCCATGAATGGAACTAGCGCAACCACTGCTGTTGCTCTGACATGACTTCTAAGTCGCGAAATCCTATACCCCAAGCAACGAGTTCGTCCGTCACTTCTCTTCCTTGATTCTAAGGCGCCCAGGGGATCAGGGGTCGGTCTAGTCAAGCCAGGAGTCAGTGCACTCGTAGAGCAACGAGGTGTGCAAGATCTTCCTTCCACAATTGCACTGGTACTAATTCGTATACGGCATCGTCACGATGGTTAGACAACGCTGTTCCTACTATTCACTGTTGACCATGCATTGACAAAATACATGTTGGTGCTGGTCCCTATACCAGTAGAAGGACGGGTTATTGTTGTAGCCGCAGTAGCCACTGCCACGTGCAAGTACCCGCAAACGATGCAGTTCACGTGGCGACGCTGCGCATCTCCAGCCGCAGCAAACCAGTGAGTTACTCTCTTATAGAGCATGTGGAGCAGCTGGCCTGGCTGAAACTTCTTTGCTTTTGCGTTTAGTCCCCGAACCTCCTCTGCGGGCTGCGCGCGGGATGGTCGTAGACTTGCACTTCGTGTCCCGCGGCTGCATTGCAGGAAAAGGGCTTGGCATGTGTTGGGCAGAACTTGGAGCTGGTCGCTTTCGGGCGACGAGTTGTTGGAAGGGCACCCGAGCGCCAAGGAAGGAAGCATAGACTAGGAAAGTAAACGACTGAATCGTGGAGAGCGAAAAAGGGGGCGTATAGCAGAGTTTGGAGAGGGATGTCTTCCATACGGCTGTCGATACGGGAGCTAGGTAGACGCGAGCTTGCGGAGAAGGTAGGGTACCCCGATTCCGACCTGGGGTTAAGATGAAGGAGGCGGAGGAAGAGTTACACCCAAGCTGTTTGTTTTTCTGGTCCGATTCCACCCACTGCCACTGCTGCTGGGTCGACGGCTGGGCCGGTGCTAGCGATTTGGGCGGTTACCTAAAAGGTTGAAGGAAAAGGGGATACTAGCAAGGGTCTCGGGGGTGCCCGTTCCCGTTCCAGAAGTGGGATTCTGCAATCCCAAAACCGCCCCTTCCCCACGAAGCCTCTACCGACTCCACCACAACCCGCTGACTACGATACTGGTTCTGCTGCTGCTGATACTGGTGCCGCTGCCGCTGTTTTGCCATCGCCCGGCTAGCCCCGAGGGTTAGAACCGCTCCTGGGCCCTGCCTTTCGACGATGAGAGTAACGAAGGGATGCAGCATGCAATACAAAAAAGGCGACAATGGGGCTAATTTAGTTAAAGAGCGCAACGCTGAGAGCCGCTGATAACGGATACGCTTCATAAAGCCAAAGAGAAAATAACAATAATCATAAACAAATACGATGCGATGACTCCCCGTGGAGAGGATAGGGTGAACAGACGCGGCGCTGAGCAGGGCTGTGATGCACAGCAAAGTGAGGGCTTGGGCTTAGTCTTAGGGGGGATGGTTGTAGCCAGTAGTGCGGATCACCGGGAGTGCGCGCCTGGGGCAAGGTCTGTTCGGGTAAAAGGAGTACCATAGGCAAAAGCCATGGTGGAACAGAGACCACGCAAGCGAACGTATACCACTAGAGGGAGGGAACGCGAAACAGGGAGAGAGTAAGCGCCGAACGATACAAGTAGTAGAAGTAGTAGTCTCCGTAGGAGTGGCGGACAAGTCCACCATTTACAGCATGCATATGTGAGAGAGATGGGCGTGGGGCACGGCCCTCTATGTGGCGCTCCACAAGGTCCCCAAATGGTTCCAAAAAGCGGCGATGCTTGGGCCCGATACCATTGCGTCGGTCCGGCTCCCCACAGCTCCCCGTAAGCCGTTGCATATCTCGATGCCTTCTCTTCTCTGTCGACGTCGCGCAGCAATGCACTTGCGGGAGCGCCCTTATTGCCGAGCCTCCCTGACCCCCATCCAATAGCTTCAAATATAGTAGCTGTATGGCTAGCACCGCCAGCAAAAAGACATACTCAGGCAGGAATGCAGTTAGAGGAGCCGCTGCTGGTGAACGGAAACGGTCACGCTGCTGAGGCTCTGAGCCTTTTTGAGGGCACTTTCCTCTCTAGCGACTGCTAATGAGTATTGATGTAGTTTTGCTTGCACTCACTCGCTCGCTGGCGCTGCGAGCAACGCAAAAATGCCTCTGCCCACAAGCTGCTCCGTTCAGCCCAGCGGTTCTCCACACGACGAATACATTGGCGTTAGTTACGTGCCCCATTGCTTGTGCCGTATGCTACCCGCAGCCGCTTGCCATTTTCTATACGTTAACCGCGCGTTCATACGCTGATAAGCAGGGGAGACGACGCCCAAAGCGATGAGGAAGATCAGGACCATCAGTGGGCGAGGCTGTGGGGAAGGGGGTTCTGTCGGGGTCAGTGTGAGGATTCGACTACCCCTCATATTTGCTTTCTTCTCTGCCCTTCTCTCTCTCTCTCTCTCTCTCTCTCTCTCGGTCTTCCCTTGCGGGATCTTGCCTTCTTTGGCTCTCGCTACTTATCACCTCGCTCAGTTTTACTCAAATGATGATCTACTTGCTTTTTTGTACTCGTTGTTGTTTTTGTGCTCAGCTAGGATAGCGCACTCGTTAGTGAGACGGAAGTTACTTGATACTTCATTACGTCACGGGCAGTGCCAGGCTCGCCGATGCGCCATCATCACATATTTGCGCGGATGCGTATTTCACCAATAACACGCTCGCTAGAACCAATGTTATAGTTGTTCCGACAGAGTTACTGCAATCCACAATTATTTGCTAAGAATTCCCATCTATTGTAACTTCTACACGAAAAGTTCGCTTGAACGAGTTCTATATCCGCTTGTGAATCCATGCGCACCGCTCCAACATAGTTATTATTATGTTATAGTAATAACTATGGAAAACAATGAACAGTGTGTTGGGTGGAGGGGGCCATTCAACTCGTAGATTTCTCGAGTAGATTATTGTATCCTAGTATCCCTTTGTGCGAACATATCCACTCCAATGAGCACCACAACGCATACAGGTGTTTCATGTACATCAGTTGTTCCCTTCTGCTGCCTGAGGTACCCTTTCAATCGCTTCTCGGTTCTTACTCACTTCCTGAATAACTGTGTGTCCGTCATATCCATTCGGACGCTTACGCATCCGCTACTTTGGGATTCCTGTCGTTGAAACGAGAGTTGGGCCGATGGCGGTAGGTCAGGTCGAGAAGACGAGTTATCTGCGGCTCTAGTGAACCGTGACCCATTGAAGTCAACTGTCGGTCGCACGGCGGCCCTATCATTGACCTTCGTGCTAGAGCGATTGTCCTCACGGAACCAACGCCCCGGAGGGAGCTAATGCCGACTTTCTAGCTAAAGCAAGGATGACAGGAGGAGCCACTGGATAGACTCATGATGACATAACACTGGCAGCCTCAACTATAGTTGAGCTTGCATAGACATTTAATGTTTAGCACCAAAAGGAAAATGAGCAGTTACTTTTGGGTTGTAGCCAAATATAGTTGTCAGCATACATTTAACATTGATATTGTACGATTCCAAGAGTGCAAATCTGTCAATAAAGTTATTATTATTATTATTATAATTAACGATAAAATGACTCACACGAAAGGCGACGTAAATGCGTTACATCTTGCTCGCGATAGCTCAGCGTAAACTTTTGTGTTTCCATTTAGTCCGGCCAAGGCCGCATATGGCTCACTCAGACACCAGATGGCCTAGGGTTCATAAAAATCATTCCACCATTTTGTATACTGTACTTGACGATGTTCAAATCCAAATTAGCCAAATGGATCTTGTGGTCCCTTCCTATGAAACAATGTATTTCCCTCTTGTTGTCCTCTGATGGCCGATAGTCTAGAAACGTCCACGAAAGCACTAAAGCTACAACATCAGTTTTTCACTCGCTGATCCATCAATACGTTTCGTGTATGCATCATATCGAGGCATACCTGCCGGTATTCGCGCGTCATGCACAGACGGTACGCGCCATTTTATCGTATTATCACTGTGGCGATACTCGACGTCTGCAGATGTACCAATCTTCGCCGGTCAGCACAGTTGCAGTTGAGATTCTATTCGCCGGCCGGTGCCGTCCATCTGTTGGCTTCGGCCGAACGGCCGAACGAGCGCTAAGCCAAGGAGGCGGCTAACCAGTGAACTCCCACAGCAACAGCAGTGAAGCAACGCGGCGTCATTGTCGCCGTCGCCGCCGCCGCCGCCGCCACCTTGAACCAGCCAACCTGAATTTGGCCTCTCTCCACGTCATCTTACTCTTCTTTGTCTTCGTGGTCACCTGTGCTACTACAATGAATGGGTTTCGTCGACATCTTGTCGTTGTAGTAATGCCAGTAAGCCCTACCTGCAGCCGTAGAAATAGTGGCAGCAGTGATACTATGACTCTCGTAGACCGTAGTGGCTAGCGAAATCACAGATGAGGTAATAATGATTGGCCACGACTACAGTCGGTGCCGAAGTCGCCGCTGTCGCGAATGTTTCTCGCCGCTGTTGACCGGCAGCCAGCGAGAACGACCCAGAGAGAGATAGAGTGGAAGAGAGAAACCTGCCGTTAGTGAAACGAGTTGCGTGGCCGGGTCCGATGATCGGGGCACACAAAATAGGCGAGCGGCACTAAATTTTCATCGTGTTTTCTTCTTTGTCCAGATGCTGTGCTGCTCCTGCTGCTGCTGCTACCAACACCACTGCCAATGATGACGATGATGATGATCTGATTTCAGCAGCATCTTCTGATCCATGCGTTGGCTGTGCGCCAGTAACGACATCAACCGATTACGAAAAGAAGGTCGAAAAGCCACGAAGAGGATGGACTTCAACGAGCAGCGAAGGGCCGGTAATTGCCGGCGAGTTGCGGTAGGTGCCGGATGTCATCGCGGGGCTCAGGGGAAGGAGGAGGCTCAGTTGCTCAGAAGTGGGGTGATAGACATCTCGCTCGATACAAAGGCGAAGAAACATCGCCCGTTTCTTGCTCTGGACTATTTATTATTGGACATATGTATAGTACGCGCCGTAGTAGCTTGTATGAATGAGAGAAACACTGTTGCTAGTCAGGTGACCGTTAAAGTGGAGCATGCGTCGCTATCACTAGAGCGCGTCAAGTGAAGAAAGTGAAAAGGATGTTAGGAACGAGGTAATTTAGCGAAGGGCGATTCCTGAGTATAGAATGAATAGGCCCCTGCGTACATAGTATCTATCGAAACGAGATATTTAAACAAAACATATGTTGAGCTCGGATACGGCGGAAAAACGCAACGTACTCTGTGGGAATTGCCGGAACTCTATATAGAGTAGAGCGCCCCATACGGCTAGAGTGGAAAGTCGAGCCCAGTGGCCTGATGGTGCATTCGTGTGCGCCTGCGCCTTGCAACCGGAGGAGACGAGCGTAGGTGAAAGGCTTGATCCCCACCGTTGCACGTTTCCTTTTAAAGGGCTCGGTCTCATGAGGCAATCTAAAAGCAATTCCGAAAAAGTTGAACGTTGGCCGAGGGTCAACCCGACAATGTTAGGCTAGATTATAAAAGAACAATCACCAAATAGCTGCTGTGTCTCTCGGAACCTTTCAGTAAGCTGTCAGCAATCGCCCATAGGCGAACACAACCATGCAATTTTCAAGCGACCTTAGCAGAATGTAGCTCAGCACATGATACACATCATAGTCCACTGTAAAGATTCAACAACGAACAGAGGATGAATTTTCACACCTACTTACACAGTGTCTCATTGCCTTTAGAGCACTAAAGCAGGTCGACTCAAGAAGGGCGGCAGCTTAAGCTATCTGTACGTTGAGAGAGGGATTGCAACACTACGAGTGTAGCTATATTTATACTAGGCTTGTGTTGCATATAGAACTAATGATGTGCCTAGTTAATTGTACCGGTATCACCAGAATGAAATCGTACACGACTTGTATTGGCTGAAATGTTGATGCCTGTAGTTATTGCCACCCTTGCCGAAGCTCCTGTTTTTAGTTAATGAGGTGCTACGAGAGCACCAACATGCGCGGCAGCGAATCAGCAGAAGTACACTTTGTTCTGCAGCGACTATGTAAAGGCATCCAGGTGCCCTAGAGTAATCGTCTACGGCAATTCAGATCAAATCATTGCCGTCGTCATCATGATTGTCGTCGACACGTGAACGAGCATCCTCGTACATGAATGAGCATCAATGCCCCCACTGGTCCATCATTAGAGGCGCGGCCGGGTTGGGCCGACCGATCGTCTAGAACTGCTACCACGACTACTCAGTATTTGTGACCCTGTGCGGTTCAGTTGCGTACATACGGGGCTGTGTTGCAGGTACAACGCGATAGAAACAATAGCAGTGCCCGGCAAACGGCTACTGTTGGCCGTAGCGGACAGTAATAGCCGCGGCCGCCGCCGTCGCCGCCGCCACGAACGAGGCGTGCTTAAATTTGAATGTAATGAACGCGAGTAAGCAAGTGAGCGAGTGGTTCGACCGTCTCTTGGTTAGCGGCCGCCAGCAGGCCATCCATCTATCTATTGGTTGTAGTTGGAGCAGTACTGTAGCTGTTCTAGTGGTGCTAGTAGCAGTAGTAGTAGTAATAGTTGTACAAGACCTCGTCCTTTGGTTCCCCAGCCCGCCGCGCCAATGGGTGCTGCGTCGGTCTTGAGCCGCAATCGTCCTTTCGAACGTTGACGGCCGTGAACGACGAGAACGGAAGTCGTTCGGGGCGACCACTGTTAACGGCGGGATGACGGTTGTTAACCAATCCTCATCGCAATCGTCGTACTCATCGAGCTACCATAGCCACCATCGGCGCCGCCGGTGTCCGACGAGCCAGTCGCGTCCCGAACGCGGCGGGCTAGTTCAAAGCAGGGGGGGCGCCGGAGTGAGGGGATATAGGCGGGGCGAACAGTGTACGGCAGAAGCGGGGGTACCAACCAGCCGCATTATACCGACTGAGCCACAGCGAGAACTAGATTGACAGATTGACTGACTCGCAGCAGATCAGCACACGCTACGCGACTCGATCCGTCGAGCCAGCCAGGCCGACAAAAGAGCAACAACGGGGCATGCATCTAACTGAACTGAGCGACTTCGGTCATCGGCCGCCCCACCGCCATCAGGGGTCAGATGTGGCGCGACCCAGCGACCGACCGACCGGCCGACTCTACTACCACCACCACCACTGCCATCATTCGTCGCTGCTGTTGCAGTCTCTGCTTAGGCTGTTGCTGTCTCTGCTTGTACGTATGTCGGTCGATATGATGCTGGTAGCATGTATGCATTTCAGTCATCAGATGGCGTGCTGTGTGTCGCTTGCATGCGTCTGTCTGAGCGCCCGACAAGCGGTGTTCGTGAGCCTGCCCGTGTGTGTCCGGTCGAGTTAGTCGATCTATTATGGTTTGTGCCGTCTTCGCCGCGTTCGTACCACTTCGCCGTGTTCGTGCGGCGTGTACACTGACGCAAGCCGCTGTTACTGCTGACGATGCTGCTGGTAGTGGTACTGTCTGTTGCATAAATGAAAGAGAGAGGACCTTCAGCGGCAACAACGTCGTCAGACGGTGGCGGCAGGAACAGCGGCGATGCAATGAACGAAAACTGAGTGACGACTAACAACATTGCGTGTGAAAGCGATGCGTTCGTTGTTTCTTCGACGATCGGAGAACAGGCCAGGCAAGCGGCCATAGCCAAGACACGGCCACGAATGGCGACAACCACAACAGGAGCAGCCGCATCAGCAGCCACAGCAAAACCAAACTGAGCAGCGATTATCAACGTCAACGCGGACCAGCGAACGACGCAAACGAAACAACGGGTGAAGGCCAAGCGGTGAAATATATGAAAATATGACATTTCATTTTATAGACATATTGATGTATAGCATATGTATGCGTTGTTTTGAAACGGTCATTTGCATATGTGATTGGGATTGCGATTCTGATTGTCGATAACATTTGGAGCACCCTGTTAATCTCTAGCTCTCTTTAATAGCTATTCACTCGATCCCTCAATATCTCGATATAGAACGAAATCATTCCCTCGGAACGATCCTCCATTGAGAACCTCCCCTCCAAAATTGTTCCTTCCGAAATCGTTCCGATGTTAGTAAACGTTGGTCCCCCCCTATCGTTTGCTTATGAAATTCGTTATTCCAAACGTATGTCAATTTCCTATTCTGTTGTTATAGGACAATTTCTATAGTGGCCGCCTGTCACCTGTGCCCTTACGAGGACACCAATCACCTGTGTGACGAGAGCGCTACTGCACAATGCCGCTACCTCAGAGGAAAGCAGAGGAAAACCTCAGACGAAGGCAGTCTGGATGAAACCGACGTTGCTGTTCACAGTTAGTGCTGGCCGGAGACGAAGGCGAGTCACCTTGACCTTCCAGTCGACGACAGAAGCAAAGTCGAAACTAGAGCAGTCCCTGGCGCGCGTAGTCTATGTTGTTCGCTGGCAAAACGACTCGCCGTAGCAGGTCCCCGTACGGCGGTAAACTGCTCGTCGGCAACACACATCGAGAACGGTGAAGCATATTCGCACCCGACAACTACTCGGCTGTTCTCGCGTGTGGTGTCCAGATGGCATTCGGCTACTTCGGCGCTGCGATGGCACGATGTGGCGGTGTCCTCCTTCGTCGCCGCCGTCGTCGTCGCTGTCCTCGTTGTTGTTTCGGCCATAGACGTCACCGTTGAGGTTCTTATGGATGCTGATTGCTGTTGATGTTGGGGGCACGCCGGCAGGTTGCGCATAGACGGTCACCCTGACTGACCAGGTCAGCCAACGAATTTCGATCTCGGCAGCTGCTGTTTAGCATTCGCTCAAGGCTACGGTCGCGTCGTCAGCTGACGATCAATAGCGGAGGAGGGTATAGATATATACAATCCATATTCCCATGTATTGTACACAGATAGAACGACACACACACGCGTACGATACGGTGAACCTTGGACGGCGGTGGAATTGCCGGCGACAAGAAATACGTTCTTCTTTAAACATGAACGTTTGTACGAGCGAATAAAGGTAAAATCGTTAAGAGCGTGGCTAAACAAATTCTATCGACCGAATATGTTAGGGTGGCGGCCTCTATAGTACTTTTACCAGCGTATATATATCTGGGTTGAACATATCAAAATTGCAACGATAGCACCCGTGTCGGAAGGAACATTTTCAGTGGAGTTCTTAGACATTGGCAAAATTTTGCTATACATGAGAGAAATTAAGAAAATAAATTCACAGTGGTGCTGGGGGGAAGACGTTCGGGGGCTGCAGTCGCTGATGGATGAGCATCGTCGAGGGGGTCATCTGTGATCATTGCACTAAGTAAAATGAAGTTCGCAGTAAAATATAGATGTATTACTTCGCCGCGTTGAGCATATATATATATATATATAAGTATGCTGTGTTGGGGAACGAGATCGTCGGTGGACCATTACGCGCCTTGATTGGCATAATATTCTGCAACTGACAAGTGACTAGAATAAAAGATGGAGAGACGACTCCAGCGCTAATAGGGAAACACTAACTGGTATGGGAGGGGGGTCGAGGATAGTCATTACTATAATTTGTTTAATTACAATAATTATCGTAAAGAACAAGCGCGGAGACAACAAAGAACAACTAGACGTCTTCTCAGTTCTGTAGACGTCTATGCAGATAGATATGTTGATGATTTCAAACCTCAGAAGTACCCCTATCTAATGTAACAATCGTCGGAATTCGCTCTCGGCGGGAACAACGCCACAACAACATCTAGCACCCATTGTCCCATAAGGGCTTGATCATCAGTCAGAGAGAGAGACAGAGAGATAGAGAACGAGATTTTCTAACGTTTGAGTTATACGTATTAGATAATATATCAACATAACGCAGATGTTGGGGTGTGGGCTTAGATTCAACGAAAAGGTTTCTCTCTAATTTAACGCCGCATATCTGAACGATTTTTGGAAGTTGCTGGGATCTCATATGATTTCCTCATTCACCTCAATACAATAGTTGGCGCAGAGCGACATCATTGTTTTGTAGCAAAACAGGAGTAACGTCCATGTGCAGCTTCAGTCGATGATACTCATTTCATGAGGATATCATCTAGTCGCGCGACCGTAATGTGTTATATTCCTGATATGTGCAAACGGACGTTTGTTAGCTGTGGCGACGCGTTGTACCTAACCGTGCGACCGCCAATAGAAATTAATGATTTAATTAATGTCTCACTATCAGTTAAGTTTTGTTACTGTGGCTGTCAACCGGAAATAACCGATAACCCTTGAAGTTTCCAATTTGAGTTTGTCACACGTGCGACAAACGGCAAATGCCGTATACAGCGCGATCAGGAGATACGGAGTTACGAAAGAGTTCATGCTTGTACGAGAGGACGTTTTGCTGTTGCGTTGTAATCTAAGGGATAATGCGTATCCCTGAGTGATACAAGCGGCAGGTTCAACAAGCCATTCTCATGAATGCCTATTGGAAGCTACCTTTCGCTGTCCAGAAGGACATCATTGCAGGCCAACAACAACGGCTCAGGCTAGAGAAACATCCTCTTGAAGCCTTGCAGCAGACGCACTTGCGGTGCCATGTCTATGGGACAGATCGGTCGCGACCAGATCGCTTTTCCTGCCGCCAACGTCGCAACACTCCCTTGGACGATAAGATCGCCCCTGTGTGTTCGTTCCCGAGCGTCGGCTGTGCCTCGACCAGCAGGCGGCTCCTATTGCCCTTGTGTTGGGATCCGCTACCGCATTTGCCACTATCACCGGAAACAATATGGCCGGCTGTCTCTGTTCCTCCTTCGTTACCCTCGTAGCCTGGTATCTTTACGGTCGACTGCAGCGTACGATGTCGACCGCCTACGCCGGCGACGACGGCGACGATACAGCACGACTAAAAGCATGAGAAAAAGAAAGACGAAGTTAGAGTACCAGCTGCTGCTGCTCTAGCAGAAGGAGCTCCCCAATGGAGAAGGACGATAGACAAGGGACATGCAGCAAAGGCCAGGCGCAAGGGCCAGGCCGGTCCTGTCTTCTCAGGACGACAAGTGCTCCATCTTGTGCTTCGTCCCGAACCACTACCGCGCGTCTCAGGACCCCTGCCATGACCGAGCCGCTGTTGCCACCGCAACCCTTCCCTGCGCTCTACTTCCACAGGGCTCGTGCTGCTGCTGCTGCTGCTACTGTGGCTATCCTTTGGCTCTTCTGCCAGCGTTTCTTTTTCTCTCTGGTCGTCTCCGACCGGTCCCCTTGACCAAACTGGAGACAGCGAGGTGGACCTCCAGGCAGAGCGGACAACCAACCACCAGGGAGTGTTCTCTACGATCGTCTTAATGTCGTACGGCCAGCAGCAGCTGGATGTCTACCCTGGCCAGATGCACATACTGTCCTGTATTCGGCAGAGGGTGAGAGAGAAAGCCGTTGGGGGCTTCGGGCTTGGGGTAGAATAGAACGAAGCTTCATGTACTCGATAGATATCACGTGTATACCCTCCTCGTCCTAGGAGCGGCAACAAAGTCCTTATCACCGTAAGTGTTCGCTATTCTATCCAGGCGTATAGTACGAGGACAGGGCACTGCGGGATCAGCCTGAGCGTTATCATCAAGATCATCATCAGCGTCAGCAGCAGCAGCTGCTGCTCGTCGTGGAGGCTAGCATGTATAAGGACGTATATTTCATACGCGATACCGCCTGAGAACCGGCGAAACGCCCGCTCTGGATAACCCGACCGCTCTATGAGCTGTCGGTCATAGAACGCCTAGTTCTACTATTAGGACATACACTTCAAAATTTCGCGCCTTTCGAATGGCGCACAGCACGAACTACGCTACACAATGCGTTCATTTTTGGAGTGGGCACGCGGCAGGAACGTGGCTTTCTTTCGAACACTGAGTGGTTTCCATACGATCAGAAAGATGGACACTGCAGCAGAAAGTTCAAATTCCCCCAAAAATCAACGGGAAAACATCAAGTTTTTGTTTCTCCAAAAATACCCTCCAGCTGAAATCCATCGACAATTAGTGAAGGTGTACGGTAGGTCTGCCTTATGCCTGCGAACGGTGCAAAATTGGTGCAAGCGATTTAACAGTGGAAATTTGGACACCGATGACCACCGAGGAGGGGACCAGAAATCAGGTGCGACAAGGGACGAACGGATTGAAAGAATCAAGGCAGCTTTTGAGCAAAGTAGAGCTTGGTCCACGGGGTCATTGTCGGCTGAAACTTTGATTCTTCGGACGACGTGTTATAAAATTATCACCAATATACTGAAGAAGAAGAAAATCAATGAAAAATGGGTTTTCCATAAACTGAGTGCTGACCAAATGAAAATGCGTGTGAAGTGTTCGACATTTAATTTGAAGACTTATACGCAACAAACCAGTCGCTTAGAGCACACCGTGTCGATAGACGAGACATGGGTTAGCCTGGATAGACCCCCTGAGAAGGACCAAGCAAAACAGTGGCTCCGACAAGGTGAAGCGGCAACGTCTGTGGCAGTGCCAGATAGATTCGGACGAAAGGTGTTGATGATACTCGCTCTGGATATCAAGGGTGTTTGCTATTATGAAATATTGGCGGCAAACGAAAAACTCAATGCTCCCCGATATCTCGGCTTCTTGAAAGGATTGATGAACAAATGGCGTGGGGATCGACAGCACCGAGTGTGGTTACTCGACGACAACGCAAAACCTCACCGCACTGCTGAAATTGCGGCCTGGATGGAGGGGAACAATATTGAGCGATGGCATCAACCCCCATATTCTCCTGATTTAAGCCCGTGTGATTATGGTTGTTTCCATGCATTAAAAAGGGCAATAGGTGGGGTTCCATATGCAACCGTCGACTTACTCACAAAAGCAATAGATAACGAAATTATATATGGAAATGCAAATGGTAAATATTTGGCTATTTCAAAACTCCCAGAGCGCTGGAATCGGTGTGTCAATAAAGCTGGAGAGTACCTCTAACTCATACCAAAAAATCTTTGTTCTACCTCATTTAGTTCAAAAGTTATTGTCATTTAAAGAGGCGAAATTTTGAAGTGTATGCCCTAATATTATAGTAGGCATCAGTAGTTTAAAATGGGGCTCTCAGTCACAGATCGCATGTGCCTGTCTCAGGGTGCTTTCACTACTTATGTACGAAGATGCAACGCTGAATTGAATGATCCACGCCATCAAGGAGCTGTATTCGATTGGTCTTTCAGGGACGCGAGGACTACACTATTAGCCTTACTGTGTAACCGAAAGTCAGAGGAGCTTCCGGGAAGCGGAAGTGTACGTTACGTCGGCAGTAGGTTGCAACGAGTAAGCAACTAACAACACATGAATACGTAGACACCGGCTTCGATGCTACAATCATTAAAACTAGGATCTCCCACGCTACATCCAATACTGTTTGATCTTTGGGCAGCTAATATATAGAAACTAAGTTGTCTAGGTTACTTCCCTTCAGCCCTGCGATGAAAAACCAGTCTTTCGGAGGCAAGGCCAGATCCGTGTTACGCCATACCACCAAAGCTCGAAACGGCGTATTGAAACCTGTAAATCACTCTCTATAAGCGGCCCCTGCTGTCATCATTAAGAAAAATTCAGGCCAGATCAGACTCTGCTCTAACTAAAAAACTCGACTTAATGACGCTCTTAAGGATCACCGCTACCGTTGACCAGTTACCAGATGATATTTTCACGAAGTTAAGTGGTGGCAAGTTCTATTCACAAATGGACTTAGCAGAAGCCTACTTACAAGTGGAAGTGGATGATACCTCCAAAGACTTACTCACACTAAACCTCCTGGGAGTCTTCTTTTGATACAATTACGTTTACTGTTTGAGCTGAAATGCGCTCCTGCATTATTTCAACAAATAACGGATATGATGATTTCTGCTCTGGACGAAACGAGCTGCTTATCTTCGAAGATATTACTATAACTGGTAGGGACTCGAGAGAGCGTAATGAAAGGTTTCACGAACTTTTTCATCGAATCCAAGAATTCGTTTTTTTGAGGTTCGTCTGACAAATGCAGGTTTTTACAAGATGAGATTAAATATCTTGAATATATTGTAACCCCTGAAGGCCGACGACCCGACCCGGTGAAAATTGAAGCTATTCACGCTATGCCACAGACGATATCCGAGTTAAGATCCTTACTGAGTATGGTGGACTACTACTGACATTTCGTACGTGATATGAAACGACTTGGGACACCATAAGTCGCCTTTGTAAAAATAGATACAAAGTTAATCTGGCGAACTGAACACATCGCAAACGTATTGATCGATGGACAGCCATCGAGGCACCCCCGCCGGCAACTTTATGTCATACTAAACATTGTATATATTATATTATATATTTTTTATAGATACATACAACTGCTATATTAAATATGCTCGCAACAACGCAAGCCAGATTACTAATTGAGCATTAGCAAGTGAATGAGCTATGATCGTTACTTGTCTACTTTGTACTTCGTGGAAATTCATCACCGGACTCTCCTTCCTGTCTATCCATCCGTATGCCTTCTGACGCCATCGTCATTTATCGCACCCGCTTCGCGTACATGTGTAGCAATTAGCGCAAGTTTGTTGCGGGCGGTCCGAACGCCCGCAGAGTGTTGTCAAGTAGGGTTGTGACGTTCGCCACAAGACCCCACTTCCACAGGCCACAAGATGGAAGAAAGCAATGCGACCCAATTGACTATCCCATCCCGTACCTAAATACATCGCAGCAGGCAGCGCGTTTGGCGAATCATGATTCGCACCACACATCCCTATGGTGGTTGCCGTCCATCTATTCGTACTTGGTATTGCTTTCGTTTTCCCGCTGTCCCAAGGCAATTGTCCCATCTGCGTAGGTGTTGTTGCAGGGTAGACGAAAACGATCTTCTCGCGCAGCACCAGCAGCAACCGCACCAGCCGCGGCAGTGGCAGGCTTTTAGTGTTACGGGTCCAGGCCGGTGCCGCGGTGTCGTAGACGACCCGCCAAGACACCACTGCAGCAATGCTACCCGCTGACTCAAACGGTGAGTCTAATTTAGAGTTTGTCCGCAGAATCGCCTTCCGGGTGGCTTCTGCCCTTGCTACGCCATGGTGGGCAACACGAGCGGGGCAGGGAGACCCCCCCCCCCCGTTTTGCCAACGACACTGCTCTGCTGGCCGGCGTTTTCGGTTGCAACCTCCCCCGCTTTTCTCTCTCTCTCTCTCTCTCTCTCTCGTTCTCTCCCTCCCGAGAATATCACCGCCGTCACCGCCGCCAAGTGGATCGTGGACCGTTGGTTGACTCTTGGCTCGGGGCTCGCTTCTTCATTTGTATTTTGGCGCCGTGGCAGCCGCCGCCACAGCCGACCCGCGACCCGGCGAAAGTCGGCGGTTGGCTCCAGTCATGACGTCACTTCCGTTCTTCAACCGTTCTACTGCGACTTGATTCTCCTCTCCCTTGGCACAAATTCGAAGCCCATTCATCTTGTGGCGGCGGTGCTGGGTGATACTCTCGGGTGGTAGTGCAGCACCAGCCGCCGCGGTGGTGACCCCCACCACGGCACAGGCGCACAACGAAAATATGCTAATAAATAAAGTAGAATCCCAGAGGGACGACGACGACGAAGGCGGCGGCGGTGGTGGTGGCGTCGAGTACAAGCACCGGTGTCGGTTGGTCGGCCGCTTGGACTCTCCTCGCTGACGGTGCTGGGCCGCGAATGCTAGTTGGGCAAAGGAAAGCGTGCAGGAGTCATCTCAACTTCGGGGATTGCTCCTCGTCCGTGGAGGGTCTAGGGGATTTACGCTCGTTTCTAGACCTTACGTAGACCCGCCGTTGTCCTTACCTCGACTTTCTCTTTCTCGCTCTCTCTCTCCCTTTGTGCCTAAGACTCAGCAACCGGACCAGTCAGTCGTACGAGCTGCCCGAGTGCGCTATGCGTTCAGCAGCAGCAATCAAATTGCAATGAATAAAAACCGATTAACTTTCTCTCGTTACATCGATGCAATTAAATATACCTCTGCTCGGTATTACTGCGCCTGCTACCACTTTTGACGGTCGCGGCCACGCGTAGCGCAGTTCGCCGCCGTATAACGGCCATTGTGTTACAGATTGACAAATGGTGGTAATTCTAATGAGCAAACAGTTTTGCCTACTCTACCCAAAGCATTCGTTCTCGCAATGATTCTTTGAGATTCAGCTGAAGCCTGGCTCAAACCAAGTCCACGAAATTAACGACGCCGACCAGAGCTTGCAGTCGTCCACCTTCAACCACACAGTTCTTGGCGTTAGAGTAAGCCGTGTGGCTCCACAGTGAACGTGGCCGCTATTCCGACGGAATTGACGATAAGTCTCCAAGAATCCGCTTCTTTTCAGCCGTTGGCGCGTCGGACATATCACAACGAATAGCAGAGACAAACTGCTATCGCCAGATAGAGGAATAGAGGCCCGGCCAGCGTTTATCAAGTCTATGACTGAGTAACAAATTCCCTCTGTCTGGTTGTTCTTGTTTGCGCGTTGGCACAGCAAGGTACGATGAATACAATTCAGAGACTCTGGATGACGTAAACGACCCCCTCCTTCTTCCCCTCCTTCTCCCATTCGTCTCATTATTTTCTTTAACAAAGAGGCCGCTTTGCTTGTCACCAACATCAATCTGGGCCATATTGCGGTATCGTAGATTCAACGTATTCATTTTGTGTGTGTGTGTGTGTGTGCATTTTCTACTACGCTCCATTTTTAGTTGTTGCCATTTTTATTCTATCCGTCGACCTTTTTCTACTTTTTTTTCCCCCCTCGATTCTGCTGCTGTGCTCCATCCTCCAATTCCTGGCCAGCTTTAACTCCTCACAAAAAATCGGGCAGAAAAGCCGAAGACGATGGAAGCGAGGCCGCAGTGGCAGCGAGCAGACATACAAATGCGCACGCACCACGTCAGCGGCGATATCATACGGTGTCCGCGTGCCGGCGCACGCTCGTGCGTGCTTTTTCTTTATCACCCATAGCTTCTTCTATTTTTGGCATCGTTCATTCCTCATTCCATCTTCTATCCTTTACATCGGGAGGCTCGAAAGGAAAGGTGAAGGGAAAATGCGAACGCTAGGGCTAACGGCCTAGGTTTGGAGTTTTTCCTTCGTTCGCTTACCCGTTCTACAAATGAAGTTGCCCCCCCCCACGCTCCTATCCTTTTTCCTCCAGCTCAAACTCTGCTCCGGCCCGACCACCACTACCCAGGGCTGCTCCCATAGCGCGCACCGTGGACATCACCCTGAGCTCGTGCGCCTTCCTCTCCAGGGTCTATCTCCCCACGGGGCCTATGCGAATTCCAATGGTTTCCCTATACCGGTGCCTATCTTTTTCTCTCTCTCTCTCTCGTTCTAACTTTCTTACACTCGGGCACTTCTTCACACTTTCCAACTCGTCCTCAACAGCGAGACGTCGGCAGCTCCGAAGCTTGACAGTGAGTCGTCCAGGATCACAGACTCACTGTGCTGCTCATCCCGGTAGACCATGAGCGAAGAGTGTCGGCGGCGGCGGCGGCGGCGGCGGCGAGAAGTCAAGAGACGACGAGAGCCCGTGGGCTGGCGACGATCTTCTGATGTTGGCTGTGTGCCGCTGGCGTTGCCCTCTCTGCCAACAACGGCATCCCCGCGGCAGTCGCAATGGCAATGCGCCCCATGGCAACGTCCACACACTCTTCAACTCCCACCTCCCGCCCGTTCAATTCCCGACTCGGCCGCAACCGACCGTTCCACTGGTGAACTACTCCATGACCACCTCGCTCGCGCGCGGCGCCATGCACTCTATTGTCGTCGGCATAGTCGCTTCGTCTTTCCCCGAAGTGCAAGCGAGTGGTTTCGCCTACTCCCTCTCTCTTTGTCGACTCATGCGCCGGCCGCACGGTATGCACAACACTTCACTTTTTCGACTTTTTTGACCATGTATTTTCGTTCAGCAGCCGGAGCGGCAGCCGTTCCGAAGTCCTCACAGGAGAAGGAAACGGAGCCGGAGTATGAGAAACAGCGGAAGAAGTAGGAGGTGAAGGAGTACGAAGCCTCGGAGACAGAGTCGGCCACAACGACGGGTCCGCAACGGCCGCCAGGGCCTCAACAGCGGGATGAGTAGAGAGTAGTCCTCGCACCCGGAGAGTTGATTTCGTTGTGCATAGTTCCGCACGAATTGGATGCGACGGCGCCTTTTGCCCACAAGGATAAAGGGGGAGTCAACGAACGAGAAGTCGAAGAGCTCGCGAACACGAAGCTTGCCCAGAAGTGCTACGAGAAAGTGCGAGGACTCCCAATGCAGCAGTCTCGCTGCTAAGCGGAGCAAATACCCGACGGAGGGCGGCATATACGTCGGGCAAAGGCAAGGCTACACAGGAGATCATGGGCACGAATGCGGCGACCAGTATGGGGTGTTTTTGTAACCTGGAGTTCCACAGCTCGTGCGGTGGCCCCGATGATGATGAGGCCGCTGCATACAACTCGAGTCTTGCAAAGCAGCGACTGAGAACAGGAGAACTGGAGAGCCGGTAAATTCCATCGCGACTTGACAATATGATACAGATAGAAAGGGGGGGCGGGCAGAGCAACAAAAGTGGGATGGCATATTGCATTGGCCCAATGCTACTGCTGCATCTAAATGCGATTATTATTATTGCCATCTGCCGAGTGGAGCGGAATATCTGCTCGGTCTCTGCTTCCCCCAACGAAGAGAGGCTCACGAGAAGCGTAGAGGCTTATATATGTACATCCGCTGTTCATGATCAACCAGACGAAGAAACAATTGCCCATAGGGGAGAGAATAAGGTCCAAATGACATATTGACAAATAAAACAAATACAAATATTAAATTCATTTCATCAAAACCAGCTGCTTTTTGTCAAATGTGCCATTTTCCACCACAGTCACTGAAATCGTCTCCGAACACCAGTAGCTACAAGGCTGTTGGGATGCCTCTGCTAATCGCCGCGAGAACACTTCGGTGCCTGAAACTATAAACAAAGCACTCCCCTCACGTCTCAACGTCCCTTGTTTTCTGAACGTGAATTCGTTCAACCTTCATTTGTAGTTTTCGTGAACAATCCACGTCCAGCGGTGCCAGTAACAGCAGCGGAGGTCCGGTTGCATTTCACCAACTGATCAGCTACGATCTAAACTACCGGCAGGAGAAGAATGACGTCGCAGAATGAATTTTCACGCTTACGAAAGCTTTAAAGATCATTGTTCTATCATATCGTCGATGTGTGCGAACGCAATGCGCTCGCAAGCACGCGAATAATGTTCAAACGAATGCCAACACCGAGCGAGCGGTAGGCACGGTCTGGTAACGACCGCATCAGAAATTCGAAAACTTAGCATTTGTATGTTGCGAAATGTTGCCTGGTAAACGCGTGCGCCAGACGCGAACAACGTCAGTACAACGAATGTGTAAAAATAACTAGAATCAGTTGATGATTGTCGGCCGCAATTAACGGTGAAGACTTCATAGAAATCATAGAGAACAGTACATATTGCATTTGTATATTTACTTAAGTAAAGTAAATTTTCGTAACTGACTCACAGCCAACCACATTCAACCTCGACGGAACGGCTTCGCCGTTGCTCCATAAGACAGACACCTTGAAAATGCAAATGTGCAACGGTGGGGATCGAACCCATCCACCGTGTATATTTATTTAAGCCTTCACTCATCTCTCTAGACGATGATGAGTCCCATGTACTTGAGGCACAAAAATCACTAGCCGCCTTCAATGAGCAGCATCGTCAAGTATTGCACAGCGAATATACTTGTTTCTGTCTAAGCGTGCTGGTCGGCCGGCGTCAACTGTTGAATTCATCATTCGTTCTAACATTTCGAACAATCTCATTACTGAAGTTTATATGTTTCCCTGTTCCCGGTTCTGCATATCAAAGGCGACGACGATGACCACCCGCCCATCCCACCCCCGGGCATATATTTACGTTTATTTCTTGATGCGCATACGGTCATCACAGCAGCGTGTACACAGAATAGATCTAATCTGGACGTTGGGGCAAGTCCGCGGCTAAGGAACCCTTTCGACCTAAGGAAATCACCAGAATAAAGCAGCGGCATTCCACATAATAATAATAATTACCACGGACGGGCGAGCGTGGGAGAGCGACCACGATCATAAAAGTTGCCCCATGCTGACAACTGGAAATCGCTGGCTGATGTCTGCCGTTGAAGCTGCCGCGATAAGCTCGCCATTGGCGATGGCCGTTCGTCCGACGGCGAACCGTCGAACGAACTGCTGCTGAATATCGTTGGTGCTACCGCCAGCGAGTCGAAAAAAGGTTGCTGTAAATCAACTGACATCTCTTGCTTCTGTGGCAGGTGTTGTTCTTGCTGCTGCTACTGCAGCTGTTGTTGCTGTTGTTGTTCAACAGCAGCCTCCCGTCAAAGTGAGACTCTCCAACTATCGTTGGCTGTCCGGGCTCCGTTCTACACCGTCATCTTCGCCCGGTTCGCTTTTTTACGGACTCTTCTCCAACGCGAGCAGAAAGCGTTCTGAAGGTTCGAGCTCTCAATAGCCTGAACGAACGTGTAGCCTCGTTGCTGATTATGATTCGGCGATGTTGACGACAATACACTATGCCCATGAACGGCTGACTTCTCCAGTGCGATATCAGGATTCTACGTTATATATGGCGAGCCGTGGAGAGAAACACCAACCGCACAGCCACCACCACAGAACTTTCAGTCGCCACTGATACCAGCGAAGAAGACCTGGGCAGAAGCCATCTAGAATATTAATCTATTGCCTCTACTGTTGCCGTCTAAAATGTGTAGAATAGAGCAGTTAGTGCTGCGGCTGCTGTTGTTGTTGTTGTCGTTCCTGCTGCTGCTGCTACTGCTGCTGCTGCTGGAATAAGCTGCGTCACTGTATTGTCGCAGTAGTCCGAACACCCACCGCTGAACGTTGTTCATCGCCGTTCCTGGCCTGCGGTTCGCTTCGTTTCGCCACCCAACGTTTACTGACTTCGACTGAATAAGGGCGGGGAGACTGGAGCAGGAAGGGGGCAGGGCAAATCTATCTCGTTTCTTTCTGAACGGTGTGCACACGGTCAGTCAACCAGTCTGTCAGTAGCGGAGGGTAATTATCAACGATATATATATATATATACATATATATATATATATATATATATATATATATATGTGTATCAAGAAGAGAGAAACCGAGGCAGCAGTAACCACTGGATGATAGAAGACTATAATGCCAGCAGCAGGACCATGATAGCTAAACGCGGCTGTCGCTGCTGTGTTTGTGCTGTCGGGAGCTTGGGTAGGGGTGGCTGAGACCTGCGCAAGCGGTCAGAGGAGTGACGGTGCTAATAGAACACCAGTGGCTGAAGTGTAACCGCTGTCGGCAGCGGCAGGCAATAGAGCGCGGAATTGTACCGAAGAATCGCAGGCGAATCAACGGCAACTGCAGCAGCAGCGGCGGCGACGGCGGCGGCGGCGGCTGCTGCAAAATCATCGGTCGAAAGCCGAAACCCGCGCGCTACGGCGAAGGAGCTTTGTGCCTTGATCTTCTGGAGCGTCGCGTTCGTTGCTGCTATCGTTCATTCGTTCGTTGGGCCGCGTCCGTCGGCGCGTCGATGGTCCGCTGCGCTCCTATTGGTCGGCGAAGCGGCGACCGAACCGGCAGCCAACCGTCCGTTGCCGTACGACGCTGCGATAACAACGCCCGGCGCCGATTGGCCCAACCAGAGCCGCCCGGACGTTCGGCGCTGCGTTCGGCGAAGGAGGCGCTTCGGTGGACGCATCCAACAGCCGTTGGGGGCAGCAACAGCAATAGTAGCGACACCAGAAGCCGCAGCAGCAGCGGCAGCGGTCGCAGCGACAACCGAATTGTGTCCGTCTGGTCGAACCACCGAGCCAGTAGCGGCCGCTGTGAAGCTTCTGCCCAACAGCGGACCCGTGGCCACCAGTGCTAACTGGTGCGCCACCTCGGTGTTTGCAGCAGGGGCAGCAGGGGCAGCAGCAGCAGCGGCCAGCACCGCCACTACCACCAGATGCGCAGGGGCTCGGGGTGACGACGGTTTATCGATGCTGCCTCGAAGATGATCGCAGAGACCAAGACAACGTAATGGGAAGGATTTCTATCCGTGCTTAACGACAGGTGTTAAAGGTGTATCGCAGTAGAAAAGAAATGGAAGGGCTTCATTTTTAATTTGTGGAACTTTACCCGACGGGTGGTATTATAGGGTAGCGGACGAGGTTTTTAACACTATAAAACTTTGAATTATACCAGAGGGCCGTGATTTCACGATGGGGATTAGATACATGAAGTTTACTGGGCCGTGACGAAACGAAGCCTCCATCGGACCTCGATGTGTACAACAGCACTGACCTTAGGGAACAAGAGCGTCCTTGAGGTCAGCTAGGCATGACGAACGGGGTCTACTTCGAGAGGCTTCTCACATGTTGGCAAGTGCTCTTCGTCAGGAAGGCAAAGACCTAATTAATAACCGAGCATTAACGATCCTCCCACTCTGCCTAGTGACCGGGCCAGAGCATGCAGCTTCCCGCGTTTCTCTCCAGATTCACACCAACAACCGAACTCTGGCCCCGTACAGGATGTGACTCACGCTCTCTAGAATTACTATATATATCTATAGTAGAAGAATAGCACTGAGAAGAGCTGCAACGAGAAATCAGCCCAAAGATCCACTACTTGTCAATGTTACCCTTTACATTTTTGTCGAAGCAAACGGCGACATTCGAGGAAAAATTGTGTGCGCGCTACCGAACGCTGAGGCTGATTATGTCGCCAACGCACGAGAATGTTGTTATCCTGTTTTTTCCTGCTTCTAATGTTCTAACGATTTCCGCCATTTCGACTTACGTCATTCGACAGAGGTTCGCCATAAGCTTGCGGCCGATTTTGCCGAACGGTGACGGCTTTCCTCGTGAAACGTTGCCGTTGCTCGCCAGCACCAGTGTATCTGCACAAGCCGTAGCGGCAACAGCGGCAGCCGCACCAGCGTCCTGCGTTAACGACGGATACAAACGATTATAATTAGCCTCGTACTGGTGGTGGCGTCTTCGAGCAACGAACGAAGACTGGAGACAAATGCCACGGCCTTCTTTGCCACTGCAAACATATCTGCGCTGTTTCTACTATAATTCTGTTTCGTACATGCGCTTTTAAGAACAAAAAAAACACACACACACACTATCACAGGGCAATTGTTCCCGCTCTCGCCGTGAGCGGTGAATTGTGCCCAATTCAGCGCTCGCTCCCTTAAATTATTTCCTTCTATTGCTTCCCGCTGCTAAGAGCTTACCGTCACAATTTCTCGCTGCATACCCACTTGATCTGCTCGTATACAGTATGCGCGTGCTGTTTCACGTGCATGAGGGACACAGGGCGACGATCGTGGTAACGTGATGAACGACGCACCAAAAATAAAACAATAAAATTTGTACCCAACATATCAACGCGGCTAAACAAACGCTGCCGTAGTACCAGCAGTGGTCGCAAACAGGAAGAACATCAGTTTAGCGGACGCGATTCTGGAGCGATTATCTGGAGGCGCGAACGATGCGGTGGTGACCGGCAACGGAAGCATCCGCTCTTCAGCTGGCAGTGACAGCGTACCTCCTGCGGTACCTGCGTTGCAGTTATCACATGGTGCGGAATCGCGGTTTCGAGCGGCGCGTTAACCAGGGACCTGGCAAAGCCATTAGTGTACAATAGGCGATCCACAAAGGCGAATTGACAGACTGTTCAAATCTTCGTGCCATCCACGAGTTGTTGTCCCGTCCCGACCGTGTGGATAGAATTGGTAAGCAAATCTGTTGTTGCTCCTGTGTTTCGGCTCCTGCCTTCGTTCTCTCTCTCTCTGTCTCTCTCTTTCTCTATCTCTATCTTACAGAACCACACGTAGCCGCCGCTATCCTCGATCACCTCGTGCACCTGCCTATGCAATGATGTATATACATACATATATACGTGTATGTATGTCGTGTATCTGTAAGTTTAATCGCACCCTTATGCTGCGAGATATATATGCCACACCATCCACTTGGCTAGCCACATGAAATCATGCTGCTGTGACCGAAGACTGGCGGCAAACTTGCTATTATAGAATAGGATCTACCGACTTGAATCCCATGATTTCTCGCTCGTAGGCATCGCTTCGCAGTCACCCCAACGAGTGAGACACAGAGAGATCGAGAAAGTGAGAGAGAGAGAGAGAGAGAATCTACAGAGATCTTCTCACAAGCTGACCGCTCTCACCGGCCAATGACCAGCTAGGTAGCCAGGGTCGGACGAGTTTGATAGGGCCATCGCATCTCCACGTCAACGAACACTTTCGTCGTCATCGTCCTTGGTTCGCCTTTCGAATCTCAGTGTCTGAGTCGAGCATCGAGACGAACGAGATGCGGAAACCAGAAGGCAGCGGGAGGTAGCAATACCTCATCAGTCACTCTATCGCTCATGCGGTATACGAGTGCTCCCCTTAATTCCTATCCTCTACGGCGACGACTTCTACAACACCGCTTGCGAGCTACTGACAATTGTTTCCCAAACTGTCTGCTGTGTTTGTGAATACTGTGAGGTGTGTTCGCGTGTGCGTCTACGATCCGAGTGCTCGTTGCTGTCTTTACTGTAAATTTGCTTCCTCCACTTGTCGGTCCCTCAACAAGGCATCCCCGAATTTCCTTCCTGCTACTGGCCACGGTGGGACTACGATCGAGACCTGACGGCTTCGTATGGTCAGCTCCAGAAGCAGTCGCCGCAACACCAGGACGAGGATCAAACCCATGTCGCGGTGGTTAATATTATACTAAATAGAATGGCGTAGGTTTGCCGAAAAAAATACGGACGAGTCGAGATGGTAAAAAGTGAAGGAACCGTACGAACGCTGCAGCATCAGCTATGAAATAATGGATCGCTGGCTGGGATCGTGTAGCGACACCGACCGGATGTCACAAAGCCAGCCCCTTGCGGGAGCTAATGCAACCGTTAAATGGTTAAAAGTTGAAGTGTTGTTGATGGGATTAATCTCATCTTTTGAGGTTTTTGGACGCGTCGATTGGTTGTCAAACAAACCTCACAGCATGGCCAAACATGGACCTTCGATGACTCTCGAACAGGTGGAACATCAGCACGGGATCATTGCGCTGCTGGCAGCATTTATAGCGCAGCAACAGAAAGCCAACTGAGATGTCACTGCCGAGAATCAATGTCGCAGCCCCGCGGCCAAGCAGTCTCGCGTGATCGGACCTGGCGGTTCATCGTTGATCATGGTAACGACCATGGCTGATGCTGATGGCCACGATACAAACGTCTACGCAGTAGGTACACAGGCAGACTTTCCCATTGGCTTGCCCTGTATTCGCTTCGCGTTCAGCTTATCTTCCGTCTTGGCTTAAATTTGGCTTGCTGAGACTTATGTAGCTTGACATGGCATGAGCATCCGTCGAGCAGCCGCCAGTCTGAGCCACGGCCGTACAGATCGTGTCGGCGTCGGGCTCCCAGTAGTAATAGTTGTACCAGTAGTCGAAGCAGTTCGTAGTTCGCGTTTGCGGCATGACTGGAATTGGACAAGCCGACGTGCAGCCCGATGGACGGTGGACTGGCGGGAGCGGTTTGGGAGTCGCCTGACTGACGACTACGAACTTCTTCTCACCAGCACAGCAACAGCAGCAGCAGCAGCAGCATCGCTAGCGCTGCTGACGGCGGTGGCGGCGTCCGCGGCGGTTACCTAGGGATTGTGATAAGGACGTTCCGGGCCGGTGCGCACCAAGGGACTTCACTCACCAGAGGCTGAAGGGCAGTCGCCGAGGCGCATGGGACAATTACCCTGGCCCACCGACCACTCAGAAACAACAACGACGAAACGAAAGCGATGTCGACCGATGACGGTCCGCGCCGTTGCTGTAGCAAAGCAGCAGCATCGGGGACAGACATCGACGACGGCTCTGCGACATCAACGCCGAAAACGTCAGCGTAAGCGTCACAGCCGCAGCAGCAATAATTGTATGAACAATATATATATATATATATATATATATAGTGAAGCTGCTGCCGGTAAAGAGGGCGACGGACGTGTCACAGCCGAGCCGCAGTCGTTGTCAGGTCCGCACAGCGCTGTCGGGTTCGCCGTCGACGGCAGCCATCAGAGGCAGTGATTGGGGAATAATATCAGAGCAATGAGCCATCCCCCTCGTTGCTTGTTTTCGTTCTCTTGCGCGTTCTGACTCAAGCCACGCCGAGCGAGGCGAGTCGACCGATAGCTGTTACCTGTAAGTGTCTGAGCCCGTCGTAGCAACAACGAGCAACGCAAAACACCACTACTAACAGGGCTAGCGGCGGCCCGATCGCAGTGGACCGTCAGTGGTCATCAGGGGAGAGCAGCCATTATACGCGCAGAGAGAAGAGCCAATGAAAAAAGGAAGCAAACAGGGAGAGCGAAGCAGAGAGAGGGAGAGAGAGAGAAATAGCACGATAGCGAGAACTCACGAGCCACTTTCGTGCCTCCAATGGTGCCCGCGATGGGAAACAATTGCAAATGACGAATTGGTGGTCAATTTACCTCCGTCTGCCTGCTCTCCCTCGGCCAGAACCAAGAGAGAAGAGGGAGGAAGAGAGAGAGAGAGAGGAGTCATGCAGAAGAGACGTAAGAATCCAAAAAAGCAAGCAGGCGGGCCAATAATAATGGCAAGCTAGCTACCGGCCCAACCGTCGTCCAGGGCGATGTGGAAAGCGGGACGAGGAGGCCGATGCCGGCGGTGGCGGCGGCGGCGGCTGCTGCTGCCAGAGGAGCGAGCCCCAGAATCGCTGGACAACAATCGCTAGCTGCGACGGCCCTACCGGCGGCAGCGGGCTCTCCATCGCCGATTTGTCGCAGCGATTTGGCTGTGTGAGCGTCGGCGGCCGTGTATTTCGAGTGTCTGAGTGTTGTTTCACCAGCAGCTCGATAGCGGTGGGTGATGCATCGGACGAGGTGGTCAGTGCGGCCGTAAGGGGTAAGGCTGAAAATAGGTGTGGTAGAAGTAATGGCAGTGGAAATGAGCAGAAACAAATCAGCGAAAATGCGCAAAGAGAGAGAGAGAGAAGGAGGCGATGGCGAACACGGATGACACACACAAGCACACAGACACACTTTGAGTCAACTCATGGACGACCTATTGTCAGTGGTGATTAGCGATGCCAAAAACCGAAATGATCATATACATATATATATATATATATATATATATATATATATATATATATATATATAGGATTTCAGGGTGAGCACGACAAAGATGCCACACCATCTTAAAAACACAGCCTTCATCAGAGTATGTATGGTTTGCTAGAATTTCGAATACTAGATGTATATAATATCAAATGCCATCTAATGTTAAGGGCAAATAGATTCACATAGAATCTCAGCGGGCATAATTCGGCTTAACATTCGTCGATTCGATTGGGTGCGACTCACAGGAAACGTCCCCGTATATGCGTATCTTGCTAATAACTTTCCTAGTAATAGAAACATTCAAAACAGCTCCACGTTTTTCAAGCATTTCATCAACGAATGTCATCATTTTTCTTCATCTCATTATTAGCCGCCATGCCATTTCGCGTGAGCAAGTGATTATCAGCTACATATGTTTGTACTATATGTATGTTTGCATACGGGACCATCTATATAATTTACTGACCGTTTCATGGCGATCACTACATTGCACTGCACAATAATTGTGCTCTCTATTCAGAAGCAAGCGCGACGAACATGGACAGCAGAGCAGCAACGGTACTCGCAATCACGAAGAGCGAGGTGGCTGGCGTCACTCGCGCACAGATTCACCGATCCCCTCGCAGGCGTCAGCGGGATCGGCCACCACCGCCGCCTCCACCACCATCATTGGGCCTGCAAGAGGCCTGCATCTGCTATTGCCGGCCGCCGCCGCCGCCACCGTTGCATCGCGCTGTGCCGAGCGCGCGATAACGTGAATGCTATTCAGTCGACGGGGTTGAACGTTCGGCCCTCCCCCGCCTACCGATTTGTTGTTGTTCGACAGAATTCGAGAGCGCAAATGGGACGACGGCTGAGACAGATCCGACGGAGACGGACAGATGCACGGCTCAGATGAACGATGAACGAACGAAACAAATGAACGATGATGCCTCGGACGGCGGCGGCGGCGGCAATGCCGGCGACTGCCCGAGGCGGAGAGGCGGATCAGCCATGGGGAGAAGAACGCTTCTGATGGAGGCCAGGAGATAGCGGCCAAGAGTCGCGTGGAGTGGAGTGAAGTATTATAAGTGGAGAATCAAAAGGCAAAAGGCATCAGAGCATCCATCGGCAAAGACGTAGTGGCAACTTCCTCGTGGATGAACAGATGGATAGAATGGGCAGCGCAGTGGTCGCCGCCGCCGCCGCCGCTGCATGCGACCGGCCAAATAATGACCGACCATTGGTCTGTTGCATTGACTTCTGCCATTCGTTTTTGATGCTGGTGGCCATCATATTTCGACACGGCAGCAACAGTAGCAGCAGCAGCAGCAACGTCGTTGTCGTTGTAGCACACAGCTCATTGTCTTCTTGATCTGGTCGAACAGACAGTCAGGCAGAGCCACACACGACCGGACATGAGGATGCGCGCTGGTCTCATCTTTTCTCTTACTCACTCAAATACAAACACACACGGACACAATCACATACATACACACACACACACAGGCTCTGTTCCTCTCTACCGATGTCTATTTTTCTCTTCCTTGACTCCTCCTAGCGGAGGAGCTACTGTACCAACGACTGTGGCGCGATTGAACGCGAAGATCGCATTTGTTATTCGGTAGTCGGCCGTTGGCAGCTGCGGCGGCGGCCGCCGCTGCTCGGTTTTCGACTGATGACCGCCCAGCCAGAGCCACAGTCGGTGCTACCAGGGCCGCTGCCTCCAGGGCCTTCTTGTGGCAGTTATAGCAACAGTAGTCGTCGTAGTAGTAGTACTAGTGGTGGTGATGCCGGCGGTAGCAATGCCTTGTCTTCATTCAGAGAGCGTCGCTACAACACGCTACCACCGGTGGCTGCCACGGCCACGAACGCCGACTACAGCAGCAGCAGCAGCAGCAGCAGCAGCAGCAGCAGCAGCAGCAGCAGCAGCAGCAGCAGCAGCAGCAGCAGCAGCAGCAGCAGCAGCAGCAGCAGCAGCAGCAGGCTACCACCACCACCAGCATCGGCGGCATAGAATCATCATCGTCGTCGTTGTCATCGTTGCATTCACGCAGCCCTGGCGGCCGCGGGCACCGCCATCGCAGCCGCCGGCGATGGAGGCGATGGTCCGTGCATCCACGGAGACGACGTTCAATTGTCCATCTTCAATGCTTCAAGGCTTCTACTTCCATCACTTCTAGTGGTACGGCGAAGCCACTACCACCACCACTGGATAGATGTTCTATTCGTGGACAGTAGTCAATGCTCATGCGTCGATTCGACTGCAACGGACGTTTCTCCACTGAGGACTTTTCGAACTATCTCTCTATCTTTCTCTCTCTCTCTCTCGCTTCATCTTATCGCGTTTCGTCGCGGCTATTCTCTCTCTTTTCGGTGAGCCAAGGGCGAGGGGGGAGTTATAGTAAGAAATTGGGGGTCTGCTGTCGAAGTCAATCCTGGCACACACACACACACACATACAAAGCGCCACACTCACGCAACATACAGTCCGGCCAGGCATCGTCGTGTGCTGACTGGACAACGGACGATTTTTCGGGACGGGAGCAGACAGGCAGCGAGCGACGAGGGCTGGGCCACGCACAGGGGCTAGGGACACCGAGACCAAGCAAGCGGCCAACACAGCTGAACCTTTTTTTTTTCGCTTCTGTTCTATGAGGCCGAGACACGATGCACTGTCCCTTCGACGACGACTCGTGGTCTTCGCTGAGGGTCGGCATCGAACGTGGTAACAGTCACAACCAGTAGCCGTCGCCCTAGTTGGCCCTACAGAAACGGCGAGCGACAGAAGCCGTCGCTGCTTGTCCATTGTCTTGCCAATACCTTGTCCATACTCCGGGACACCCCCGCTCTCAGCTTCCTATTCTGTTACGCCGAAAGGCACATGCTATTTTGCCTGAGACGCGGAACAACCACGATCTCTTGCTCTGCTGAAACGACTCCGGCTCCGGCAGTGGCGACCGGCAGTGAACCAGCATCAACGGCTGCGGCCATAGACACGAGCATCGCGTGGACCGACACCCTCGTGTGCAGCGGGAACGGCGTCGCCGGTGGTTAGCTTGCATCGTCCATTCAGTGTTAACCCAGCAGCTATTGCCGTCTCCATTCTTCAATTCAATTCGATCCAGTCTTGGGTGAGTGAGTCTGTTGGCATTGTCATCTACAGAAAATAGCCTTTTCTCGCCTCCTGCTCCGTGGCTACCCTTTCGCTCTCACTGCGAGCGACGTTTTTTGCATCCGACTTGTCTTCCCTCCATGTTAGCTCGTCGCAATGACGATACGCGGCGTCCAACGGTGTCCGACGCGAAGTGGCGTCCGTAGGGGGGTGCAGATACAAAACCTCGATGCGACTTCTGAGGGCAGAATGAGGAACAGACCGACGCCTTCGACGATTCGTCTTGATGCGCTATCTCCGACGAACATCATACATACCATGATGTTTTGTTTGCTAAAACGAAATAAGTCACCGTTCGCTGAGCGCTGAATGATGCATGTTCAAACGATTGCATCAAATGCGTTTGGCAAATTGACTTAGTTACAGAAAACCATTACTTACTACAGTTTCGTACGGACTAGACAATTGTGTCCTACTGCGCCTGGATATGTATAGGGTCTCCCAACAGCGCCACTCTTGACGTCGTCTCGGGCTCCATTCGCAGCTGAGGCCTAGCGTTTTTTTCCAAATTATTCGAAATTGTAAGGTGAGTTCACCGCGCAATTACATTCGATCAGTGTGAACTTGCTTCCACGATCAATACGGTACATTTGATTAAATTGGTCCTCAACAGAGAGTATCTTTATTTCGGCAGGGGGAGCTAACGGAGCTAACTCTAAAGCAGGCGGAGCTAACGACAATGATTTTAGCTTCAACTCTGAGTAGCGCTGTCACAGTTTCAGAGTGCTAAAGAAAATATACTCGAAAGAAATGCGTGAAGTATCCGAAACAAAGAACAGAATAAAGGACAAGATTATTAACACCCTTGAAATGATAATACCCGACGTATCTCAGCGCTAAACACCGACTTTGTGTAAATACGGGACATACACTATTACCCCTCCCCCCCCACTCTCCCAATATCACGAACCCAACTGGGCTACACATCGCGAGGTGTTTGCAAGCCGGCCCATCATGTGAACATCAGATGCGCTTCGTGTTGTACTACATGACATCCGCGTCCCGAATGTCGTCGTAGAAATCGTAGGCGAGGCATCGTAAAAATGTGTATCCAGAAGTCTCCTGTCTGACCAGCGCTCGGTGCTCAACCAAAGTAGTACCACGCGCATTACTCACCTAGCGTCTAGCCTCCTTCCTATTGCACTCTCTATCTCTCCCGCACTCTCTATCCCATCTTTGCGTTTGTCACCGTCTAGGCTACCGTGCCCTTGGAGCTTCTCTTCTGCTCTGACTCCTCCCTCCACGAACATTCCAAGCCCAGTAGTGTACGAGGAGGCCGCAGACGCTGACGGTGGCGGTAGTTGTAATAGTCGTCATAGAAGTACAAGTGATATCAGTGCTGGCACGTGTATGCGGTAAGAGAACATTCTCTGCACAGATTGCTTCGGCCGTTTCGTCGCGTTCTGACGTTCATCGCCGTCGCCGCCGCCGCCGCCGTCCTGAGGCTCCACGGCACCTCAGGCCCCCGTTACACGGGGTTGCTCAGCAGTGGTACAGCCAGCATCTGTGTGCTGTGGCGGAGCCAGCCTTGCATTGGGGGTGCCGGCGACACCCCTGACGCCCTCAAGCGACCATCGCCGCGCCTGCCATGGTTCGTCTCCCTACTCACTGCAACAGCCAAAGACGTTTTCCCTGGATACGCTCTCCTGGACACTACTCAGTTTGCCCACCGAAGAAGGCAAGCAGTCTTCGAGCAATGGGAGCAAGTGGGCCGCGGACGTTCCCTGCCTCAGTGCTGTGTTCTCGAGTGCTCCGGAATGGCTGCTGTTCTGCGCGCGCGCTGGGCGCCTACCCGGCCTTATTTTCTCCCAGCAATTGCGGCTGTGGTCCCAGCAGATTCAGGATAAGTATTGCTTCGTATGTTGGCAGCGGAGACTGTGCCGGCACCGCCGCCGCCGGACGGACGACACAGCGGCCCTGAGCGAGAGCGAAGAGCGTTGCGCCACACCCCGATGCTCCTTGTAACATACGGTCCCGGGCAATCCTCTTCCTCAACCCAATGGGACAGACACAACCACACCGCTTTCACGTCGGACACCGAGGCACAGAAAGCGCAGATGAGAAAGAGAATGGCCGACTCGGTGACCCCCCCCCCAGAGCCTTCACCATGTTCTTTCTTGTGCTCATTCCGGCCCATCGTTGTCAGGCTCGAAAAGCCTCGGGTGGTGGTGGTAACGGTCAAGCCGATGTCTGCGACGACCCACGAATTCCGAGGAACATCTTGCCTTTTGACCCTTCGAGCGCTCTGCCGCCAAATGCGCATTTGCTCATGGGGTGGTCATTTTCACATTGAGAGTGCAAGAAAACCCTTGTGTGGGCCGAAAATCCTTCTATCGAGGGCATGAGAACCCTACAATGTTTCGTTGAATGACATGGAGAATAGGTACGCATTTCATCGGAATTGAAATGTGAAAAATTGCAGACAACAGCAAACATATACGGAGTCATTTAACTAGCAACCTTCGGCCTATTTGTGTGGTGCATAAAAAATTACTAGGGGATTTACCTATAGACTTTTAGTCCATCTTAGAAATGTGATGAAGCTCATTAAGGTAATTTACCACGAGACGCTTGCCTCTCACTGTACACACATGTTATCTTCTAGAAACAGAGACCTGTTAAATAGAACTCGATTTCTAGATTTCTTTATATATAAATTGATAATTATCCTAAGCGATTTAATAATAAAAGCAGTAAGTGGAATTCTATGTCGAGTGATTATTGACACATATATACATAGCAGATTACACCATTGCTTTTATCTTCAATATATTTAGCCTCAAGCTTGAGTCCTTAAATCGCCTCCGACTGATTGGAAACAGACAATCCTTTAACCTACGATTCACGGGCGACGTAGAGCCGTGTGTGTTACCGTTAGAAAATGATTTCTTTCGCATGTCCAGCCCGAGATTTGTTAACATTGCGCGGAGGGGCGCTTTAAGATAGAAGTCCGTGTCTATTTGACTACAATATGATATATAACATATATGTATATAATGCTCTGGCAGTAAGCCTCCATTCCATTAGGCAAGTAGATGGATGCGTTGCTTTTCACAAAAAAGGGCGATGCCAGCACAATAGATGTACGGTACGGTGATTATTAAAAGGCCGATTTCTACGTTCTCATCCTGCCGGCTTGTCAGCTGGACATGCAACCGATGTGTAGCAGCATGGATTGAATCGCGACAATCGCCCCCTACGCCTTTATGACAGGTGGTTCAGCTGTCGACCCGTACCAATCCCTTGTCAGAATGGACTTAAGAATGGCAGCTCCCCGGCCATTGATGTGAGCGAGCGGCTTTAGAGCGAACCTCGGCCGAACAGAAACATGCCGACTTTGGTCGACGGCTTTCTTCCCCCCTATCGCTCTTCTGATACCCCGAGAATTAATGATCATTGACTGACCTCACAACGGCGGTGCGTTGCATTGCTCTGCTCTGCAGGGCACCAGTAGCAGTGACGCCAGAAGCAGTGGTGGATTCAACCCGAATGACAATGGCTGCTGCGCGAGGCGGACCACCCACACAAGAGCGGCACCGTGAGGGATATGCGACAACTGGAGAAAGTGCCAATCTTCCGTGTCCATTCGTTCGTGCCTTTGGTTAGCACTGCCGGGAGGAGTTGGCCAGTTCGTTCACGAGACAGAGCCATGACAGAGCGACGACACGGCCTGAACGATGATAAAATACAGAGGGCGAACGCTGGGGGGAGGGGGGCGATGTCACAGCAATAGTAACGACATTAGTAAAAGAAAAAAAAGTAGACAAAGACGATCATGGATGTACGATCTCTCTGTTGACGGACGTATATGACTCTAGTGAGTGTCAAACGGCGCAACAAAATAACAGGTGATCGCTGGAACGTGCGCTGTCTCCCTTTGGAGCTCTATGACTGCCATATTTAATACTAGCTTAAATACATATTGTACATAGTATAGGGTGTGCCCGAATGTTATTCAGTGAGCCAATACGGTGACAATGAGCAATACAATGTGTGCATTTTTTATTTGATTAAATTTACTGTTACACCACGATCATGTTATAAAAATCATAATAAGGGCAACTGTCATATAAGACATCGTCATTGGAATACAAAAAACAAAACCTGTATTGAGCAGACTCGCAGATGTTCTTCAGATGTGACAGACCTCAACACTTGCACATTGACATTTAAACGATCCATCCTATAAAGTAGGGATCCATCCCGAAATCAGTTCCACCGTAGGTTAAATGTTGGCTCAGAATCTAACCGGGAAATTTACTCAGTCGATCAACACTTAGTCATTTGTATTACCTTGAGGACCAGTTGGGGCCACCGTTGATTTATTCACAGATCCCAGACCTGGCAATAAACCACAGATAAAGACCTCCAAATGTTTTCCGCGTCCGGCGGCGTTTGAACCAACACAATCATGTCCCCCATAGTAATAATAATAATAATGATAATTATAGTAATAAGAATGACAATAATAATCATTATTATTACTGCAATATATGCGGGGGTTACATACGATTGAGGTATGATTACTCTTAGATGAATTTATGTGCGCCTTGCAATCGGAGGAGACATGAAGGTGCACGGGCTCGATCCTCGCCGCTGTGCATTTGCATCTAAAGGCGGCAAGGGGTGGGTCAGTCTTATGAAGCAATGCCGAAAGCATTTGTACCGTGGATGTTAAATGTTGGCTGTGAGTCAGCCCGGAAAATTTACCCTTCGATAATAATAATAAAATAGCCACTAACATCTTCTCCAATGACAATGTTTTTATTACCATATTTTTTCATGGATATTTATCTAGGGAAGATCCGGATAGCTAGGTCAATATGCACGTCTAGCATTGGTTGTCACGTTGCTTCCTCGCTTGTGCCGTATTAGAGCCTAGCTCATTCGAATAGGCGATCCGATTCGTTTTGTATAATTTTTTGTGCAACCAAGCATGCGGGGCCGCCACGAAATCATCGGTTAACTGTATATCTTTGGGCCGATATATCATAGTCAACTACAGCATGCTCTATACGGTCAAACTCATAGCGGCGTCAGAGGTTAATGGCGTCAACGCTGCCTCGCAGAAAACAATGACCCGAAACGTACAGCCACAACGGAACAGTATCTTCAGTAATTCCTGGCAATATGGGCGACTATTACGCGATAATCTCCGCTGTTACCTCGGCGTCGTTTGCCAACCGCATCATGTCTCTCATCACAACACAGCGAGAATGAGATCACCCTCGAGCACAAAAACTCATTTGCCGGTCATCGGCTGGCGTTTACCTATTCCCCTTCACTTCGCCGCTTGTTCAGTCGGCTAGCAGCGCCGTCTAGCTGTTATTGTGATCGCAAGTTGTTGCGACCTTTTAATATCACCTCAACTCGCATATTGAATAGATGATTAGCCAGGCGTTGTACTGCACGAACTGCCGAACTGCAAGTGGAAGCCACCTAACGTAAGGCTCAGCACTGTTTTCCTCGAAGGCCCAGCTACGAACTAACTATTCGGGCTCGGGCCCGAATCTGTACTACTTCGAATCGAGCTGTGTGTACACTCGTCGACCGTCATGCGTCGTCATTACGAGTCGACGCAAATAAACGCACGAGGCGTTTCCTCGCATACATACATCATTGTTACCCCGAATGTATAACAACGGCTCCCCCTGACAGCCCTACATATCGCGATACCTCTTCGACCAAACGTATCCCCGCTTGCCGCCCATTGAAATCCAACCACGTCGTTACCTATCTACAGCTAATGCCGAAAGCCACTTAAGTCCTGCTGGCCGACGCGCCGACCGACCAAGCATCACAAGCATCGCGTTAATTATCGTCACTCGTTGGCTGATGTCTGATTTTCTCGAGGCGCTCTCATCCGCCTCACCCATCCATACCTACTTGTACAGTCGCTGACGTTGGCGTAGGGGGGGCATACAGCTGTTGGGAGCATGTTGGGAGCCTGCTCGAACGGGCGGCCCTCCAAGATCTCCGGATGGCCATCCACATGATACTGCCCAACTGATGTCTGCAACCGTTTGCCTGATGCCACTGCAACGACTGCTAACTGATGGTGTAGTAATCAGAGGCGATTCGAAGACCACCGCGAACGGTCGACATCGAGAGGACGCCGCTGCATTGCATATCCCTGACAGCCGGCCCCTCGTAGAAGAGGAGGAAAATGGTTCATTTTTAAGGCACACGAGTACAAGCGCTCGCGAGGGAGAGACGCGAGGCCGAGGCAGAGACAGAGCCTAGTTAGTGGGTCGACTCGGAGCTTTCTACACAGGAACATGGGGCAGTTATCCGAGGAACAGCTATTCGCAAGCGATGGAAAAGCGAGGAGGAACGATGAACTGGTTACTACGCCACCGCTGCTCCAGATCTGCACGAACGGCTCCACTCACTCGTAGTGGTGGTGGTGGATGGTTATCCAAAACTCAAATCTCGACTAATTTGTAATCCTCTTTCCTCATGGCGAGTCCGCCAGGGCAACCAACCATTGCCCCGATTCCGTTGTCCGTGTGCTAGCGGCCCCTGCACGCGTTCTTGGCTGTGGTCATTCCATGCAGCGTGGTTCTTCCATACATTGGGGGTTCGTGGGGGGGGGGGGGGGGGGGGGCTACTTGACAGAAGCGGAGACTGCAACCCCTCCGGTCCTCTGCTCAACATTAGGGCTGCGAAAGCTTGGGCAAGTTGAGATACGATTTATCACGAAGAGAGAGACAGAGAGAGAGAGAGAGAGAAAGATACACATGGGTAGACAGACGGACGGTTAGATGTAGGTTGCTCCCGGGCAGCCGCGATCCGTTTGCGCGACTCAAGCTTTTCTCTCCTGCTCTCACGAAGTCTATCGTGTGGTATCATCCTCTCGGAAAACCCGCGGAAATCCCTTCCCGTACTACAGCGGAAGAGGACAACGCTACACATTGGCGTCGAAACAAACCGAAAACCCTGTACGTTAGGTATCGCTGGACCTCTGCACGAGTGGTGGAACCACTGCTGGTAGCAGTAGTGGTACATAGAAGACTGCATGCCGGAGCTCTCCCATATACGTCCTCTTCTCCGCCATGTCGTCTCTCCTCTATTCTCATCACATATATATATATGTAATATGAAGTGTATATGGATGAGAGCGGGGTGAGAGCAAGGCGAGGTTCTCCACAAGCGGAAGAACACTGGCTGAGGTTATGAGGAGATAATCGTCGTGCTGTTTTATACTGCTGCCATTGAGCTCATCTCGGTCGCGACCTCTTCCCCGCTGCACATCACATCTGTCTGCTGATCTGCTCGCACAGAATGATCGTACTGGACCCACCAGCGAGGGGCCACCAAACTGCCAGTGGTTGCAGGCAGGCGGCGGCCACGGAAGGCTGGCAAGGAGTGCAAAGAGTGGCGAACATGAACATCTGACATACACGCCCGCTCACTCGCAGCCATCGCGGGCGGATGGGCAGCATTTCTTCACGAGGAGCTGAGACGGACAGGCAATGCGGACTGCTCAAGAGGGCAGCCGGAATTGAGCCGGCACAAGGCTGTGCCGAGACGAACGCTATGAAACAAGTGTGATGTGAGAGAAGGTAGTGCAAAAGATCCAGCCTGGGAAACGGACGCCCATGGGAGGCTGCGAGAGGTAAAAGGACGAAGAGGGAGAGCCTATGACGAGTCGAAGGAAAGAGAGGGTGATACGCGAAATCATGGATGATGATGGTGCTGAGTCGGTGTGTCGGTGAAATTGTCGGCCATTTAACTGCTGGCATCGCAGTTATTACGGGGGACGGCAGGGAGTTAGCTTGGTCGGCGCCCATTTCGCGAATTCAAGAATGAAGCATTTCATATATACCAGTGAAGACATCTATGTTAGCCAGCTCCCAAATTAGCCGCCTTATCACATTTGTTCAATGAGCAAGACACAGGCGGGCATGGGAAGGACGACAGAGAGAGAGAGAGAGAGCCATATACATCTCCTTGTTCTACCAGAGATGTTAATGTGGCCACGGGTGAGTCGATATACTATTGAAGATCAGGGATTCCGGGTTTTTAATGCTTATTCGAATCATCAATAATTGACACAGGTCACAGCGTCGTATAGCGCTGATATGTAGTACTACATCAAGTGTCGAGTCCATCGACTGAAAGAAGAGCAAATACAAGATGGGCCAGTCTACTATCATATTTTAGGAGAATCTGAGACCCACTCTGACATATGCACAATAGCGATATTATGAACTATAATAGCTCATCTGTTCCGCTCTAGACAACAGCAGAGGCAGAAGAATTATATCTGTCGCCCGGTGTCCGAAATTCGAAAATGACCAACCCACCAACCAACCAAGCAACCCCACAAATCCGATGATATCGCAGAGCACTTTGTCGGCCGGTGTCCAATAGCAGAATCGAGCTGCTGCTGCTGCTGCTGCTGCTGTTGCCGTTGTTGTTGGTGCTTAAGGCTACGATGATCGTAATGACGATAATAGCGAGCGATCACATTCAGTCATTCATTTAGACCGTAGCGAGCGGCCGGCAGGCCGACGGACATAGCCAGCTTGGCTAACCGATCACTAAAACAGAACCGTGGTGCGACGTTCATTGAGCAGTAGCGGCGGCAGCAGCAGCACCAGCGGTGCGACGCTAGTGAGGTGACCAGATCCGACCCGATGATGAGACCCCAAGGGAGCGAAGTGGGCTCTCCAATTAGCGGCTTCCGCTCGTACTTCCGTCGTGCTCACCTGCGCCCTGCGTTCAACAGGCGCCCCGCACATCAACAATGAAAAGAAGCACCACCGTCGCCGCCGCCGCCGCCGCCGCCGCCACCGCCATCACTAGCAACACCATAGGGAGACTAGCAACGCCAGCAGGAGCGGCATGATGTTTCTTTCGTTCTCGCTGGGGGGGTTCGATTGTCGCCGCCGCCGCCGTCGCCGCCGCAGCAACCATTGTTGTTATTGTTGCTGCTGTTGTTCTAACAGCGGTAGCCGCGTCAGCAACCTGTTGTGATTCTCGGTCCTCGCTAACTTAGACGAATCGTGGGCCTCGATACCCATAGCTGTTCCTTTTTTAAGTTTTGCTCAAGTGGTTAGCTGGCGTCTATTATATATATATATATATATATATATCAAATAATTGGGAAACAGCTACAGATTTTCGGCTCAAGTTGGCGGCAATTTGCTGGTTCACGACGAATCAAACTTGTGAATGCCAGTCAATCCGAGCAAGAATTCTGCATTGACAGCAACTAGCAGCTCCGACGACAACGACAACGTACCCGTTCATTCAGTCATCCAACGATTCAGCCGGTCGGTCAGCCGAATGAATGGGACCTTGGCCACCTGCACGTCACGAGTGTACGGCCCAGTCCTTTTGATGTGGACCCGGCAGGCTTCCACTTCTGAGACGAGATGCCCGCACTCGCTTGTTATGCCCCGTCCGCTGTTACTCCAGCACTGACCCCGTCATCACAGCGCCACCCCCGCGTTCAAAAGCTGTCCGCTGTCGATTCAAGATGCAAATGAAACACAATCGCGCTTCGACGGGGACCACCGTCCTGTTGTATTTGTATAGAGAATTAGGGTGGCGCTAACGGAAGCAGTCTGTTTGTCTGTCATGAGACCGACAAATGAGATATGTACGAAGGTAGACGTGCAGTGGTTATGTCATTGGAGCAGTTTATTAGTAGCAGCAGCTCTTATTAGTCTGCGGGTAAATGCGTTGCTCTGGTCGTCAGATTGGCTTAGTTCATGGTCGGCTACGGCCCGATGTTTGTACTAATACCCGTGGTTAATTTGCAAAAACGTGTATTAATCGCAATATAAGTGCTTTCATTTAATACGAAGCGACGAAATATTGGGGTACATTCTTTGTTTAATCACTCCTGTTGGCTGGGTACGCGTCCTGGCTGTAAGAGCCGGAGGACACAGGTTCAAGCCCAGCAGTGACATTGATCTTCACAAAGCTACACGAAATCGGTTAGCAAGTTCAACCAGTAGCTCCTCGAAGCGAACAAGAGAATGAGAGGACGTCATGGTTCTCGAAGGGCGGGATAACGAAAAACGCGTCTTATAATAATTCTCCCGCCAAATAATACATGCTGAGTATCATTACACGATATGATGAGACTGAATCTCCGCTGATATAACCGAACAACGCCTCAGCGAGCACTGCACACATACATACAAGCAAGTAAGAGGATAAAATGCTGAAGAGCAACCTTTGTCCAACGGCTCTTTGGCTTCGCTTGACCTGTCGGGGACCGTCAGCCCGAAGGTAGAGGAACAAGTCCTCTGTCGAAATGGCATAGCCAGCCGTTCACTGGCCGTAGCATAATGCCAGCCGCGTATCTAGATAACTCCCATCGTCAAAGAATGGAGCATGCGGACAGCCTGACATGGTCAAACACATCGGGTCCACACGCCGAAAAAATTGAAACGGTGTGCTCCAGCCAGCCGGCGTTGTCTCTCACTGCTCCGCCGCGCGAGATGCAGTGCATACGACGCTGGCCCTGCGGCGGACCCGATTCGCCGAAATGCTCCAGTGATTACTTACTGGCTTATTATATCACATCTCGTCGCAGCAAGGGGCAGACCTCTATCTCGGAGAGCCCATCATTGTCTGTTAATGCCTATGCACGTGTATCATCACTGAATCTCCTATTCTTTAAACCGCGTTGCCATCCGGCGAAAAGAATTACAGCCGCGCCCATATACGAATGCGATAAGCAGCCAGCCTCATGGGGTTACAAGTGGCTACACAAGAGAATTCGAAGTCGGTGACCAACTCGTGCTAGGTGGCGCATCATGAGTATCAGACCTATGAAGCGTTTCTTCATAGGCCTTTTAGGCGAAGTGTTGCTGGATGCCAAAATGTCTAACCAACGCAACGATTCTAGACAGTTTTCGATGCTGTTGCGTATGCTAAGGCAACTGGATTTAGAGATGTATAATAATATACATAATTATGTATGACAATATTTGCACATGTATATAATAATATGCTAGTGACCACTTTCGTCACCTCTGACCGTGTGTATCCACCGACCGATTCATCTATTTTTTGTTTTCTATCAGTCTTAAGCTAATACATGTAGTCTAGTCTGTTTCCTCGTCCAAGACTGGCGTCCGATCGCCTTTCGGCCGTCCGGTGTGCGCCATCTCGGGCAGGCGTTCTCATGTGCAATCCTGCAAAAACACGCGGCCGTATGATGTGATGAATGGACGTAACATCTAGCATCAAATAAGCGTCCACAAGAATAGACAGTTGTTTCTATCCATGGACCTAGACATGCGCAGCATCATTCGTGTCCGTCATTAAATCGCATCGCGATATAGGGCACCACAGAGCCCAGCCATATGAATAACCACCGCTTCGTAAATAACAATGCGCTCAGGTACGTCGCTTTGCTGTAGCGAGATGTATCTATATCTATATATATCTATCTATTTGTATTATATCACATTTATCGCTTCTGCATCCTCACATCCTTTCTAGATCACAATGGCTCCTTTTACCGGTTGTCCTCGAGAAAGAAAATTTATCGATTGTTGGTTTGCAATGGTGTGTGACTTCCTATGGCGGCTGAATAATATGTAGCATTTAACAGTTGCAATTATTTAGCGCCAATTTTCGTTAGTATGTAGTCGCGATATTGTAGTCGTGATGTTGGTTTTTGTCCAACATACAATGGGGTTAAAATCGCTGTTTTCAGTGCCAAAAATATACATATAATACTACTAATAATTTTCGTGGATGTCCACGTAAGGGGGTGGCCTCGAACGAAGCTGTTATTGGCCCAAACGATGGGTCTCGAGGAGCTGGTTGGAAACACTACAGGTGTTCCTATACCGTGGACACTTGCCGAGATAAGTATTGGCCGGGACCTGCGTCTTTGGTGTTCACTGCGGGTGCATATTGTCCGAGACTACATAGGGCGTATTAAACGTATGTGAACGAATCTGAATCAGCCCATAGTAGTGCAGTCAAAACATGCGCAAACATTCGTTAAGCGCATAAGCTATTTGCGTTGTATTCTCTGTGCCCATCGTTGCTTGACGTGACAACGAAATCGATAGTTTCAATAGTCAATATTTTGACATAAATATCATGTCCAACTGATAATTAGGAATGATGTGCGATGTAAACAAGATTTAATTAAAAATCCGCCCGCACGTGCATCGCGACGTGATCGCACGTGACGATATCGGTGTTGGTCACCGCAGGAACATGCGTCATAACAAATTTGCCTCTGAGCCAGTTCTGCAGACAACTAGTGCGTTTCAGGTAACCGAAAATTTCTCTTTCTCTCTCTCTCTCTCTCTCTCTCGAAAAAAAAAAATTTGCCCGGCAACGAGAGAGAGAGAAGATCATCGGCGAAAGTCGTGGCCGGTGTTGTCGAACGTTGCTAAATATGAGCGGAAGCCAATGGCGTGTCGTCGTTGTTGAGCGAACTAGGGTCCTGGTGCCCGACCCTTTTTCTTTCGGTCGGCTCTACCGAAATCAAAGATGAGGAATCCGCCCATGTGAACGAGACATGAGCTACAAAGTCTCCGCTGAGACGGGACGACCATGCACACACACACACATTCCCCGTTGCCAATGTGAGCATGTGAGTCAATCGTTACATTATGATGGCAGGAGCATCTCATGGTGTTTTCTGCGCCAGAGCGACCTGGCCTAACAAACACCAATTGAGCACTTTTGAGACCTCTAGGGCATAGACCTGTGGCTGGTCCTCGCAATATCCACACCGCTACACGATTGCTGTCTTCATTCAACTCACTGTAATGGCCGCAACAGTGGTAGTTGCTGCTGCTGCTGGTGCTGCTGCTGTTGCTGCTGTTGTTTCTGGCGTTGTCGCCGTTGCTGCAGTTGCCGTTGCTGTCATTGTTCCCTAGTATGCCAACGCATTTGATGTACAGCTGCGGTTGCTGAGTACCGCTGTCGCGCATCAGCAACGTATTGTAAGATCAACGATCGCGGCGTGGCATCTATCGCGAGCAAATTATCATGATTGTGCACTTATCGCGTTCTGCACTTTTGATGGTAGTGGCCGGTGGCTTCGGCGACGGCGGCAGTCAAGCGACGTCGCGCAATGTGTTCTCTCGGGCGGGTTGTTTGGCGTCATCCAACGCACACCAAGATGCGTGAGTATGCATACGGAGCGGACTAGCGAGCGAGCGAGCGAGCGTCTTCCGTGCAGTCGGTTCGCGGGGTTTGATCCTCGATTTGCCGGTGTGCTCCGCTGGCGTCCCGTGACCGAAAACGTCCGCCAAACGAGACCTGCCACACCGCACCTGCTCCCAGCCCGGCACAGCCCGGTGAGGACAGCACGGGTCCTTTTTGATGTTGGCTTTTTCTCGCGGTCGCTACGACATCGGCCGGCGAACTCGCGGGCAGCTCGATGGTGCCGGCTCGAAGCGTCCGGTGCTGTTCATCCACATTGACCCACTGAGTCTGTACTGTTATGGTATAATAATACGTCCGTACCCCCGAATAATATTCAATCGTAGATAGGGCTCATGGAGGCAAGCAAAGGGACCCTTCCCATTGTTTCTGCTAAGACATAGCCGACAACCTGTCTACAGGACAACCTAGCCGCTGCTTAGCGACGAGGTGCTATCAAACGACAACGACCAATAACGACGACGTCAACGACGACGAGGAGGAGGCGAATGAGCTCATTTCGTTATCCGTTTTCTCTTTGCGATATTTCCTCATACGCGACTTTTTTCCGATAGACACCTAGTATTACTACCGCCAGCACACTCTGCTACTCAATGACTTGAATGCACGTCTCACCTGAAGGGGAGAAGAGCGACCTCGTGAAAGAAGCAATCGACGTCCAAGACCCCGCTCCGTACCTGACACTAGCCATGATGTTGAACTTGGCCGCTTACGCTCAACCCGCCTTCGTCTAGTCGCCCTTCCAATCACCACAGGCAGGTTAGCTAGTTGCCACTGGAGTGACCGGTCCGTTCTAACGTCTCTACATCGTAAGAATATACATGCGCGTCATGCGTTGGATGGACATCATCGGACATCAGACAGGAAGCGACGGATTTACGATTACGACAATGTCGGCCTGCGGGCAGACGAAGACGATAGAAACCCACGAGGTATAGGAGGATGCTGAGTTTAATGGTAACTCTGCCTTCTGCTCGACCCCCGTCCCGCCTCAGTCAATGGCTGACCGCCCTATCATCCACTGAGGCTCTTAACGATTTACCCTGCTCACCTCATCTGTAGACGCAGCTGAGAAGCTGCCCTCCGTGCGTCTTTGTTCCCCAACATTGTATTGTGTGTACGAGCGGCTGTGGTCAGCTTAAACCATATGTGATGACTACGCGTACGCTTGACGAAACCGAACGTTGCTAACAGAAAACCTATTCGACGTAAGCGATAAAAAAAAAGTTTTACTCCCAGGGTTGTGGCTGGGGGGTCATTGAGAGGGGTTGCGGGGGGGGGGGGTATTATGAAGAGTGCAATTTTAACAACTTCTCAATATATGTTACGCACAGAAACCCATTCATACGGAGATTCGTTTAGGAAGTGTAATATATTCTATGCTGCCACACCAACGTCGATGGTGAACCCTGGGAAAGGTGTTGAGTCAGAGGTAACGGTGGGATTAATCCCGAGCAACAAGACTGACAAAGAGAGGCATTGTAATAAGGCGATACACTCACATTTCGATATGTGTCATCCACCTGTTTAGGAAATGGTCAAGATGGAGATCTTAATCATTGTCGTGAATAGTAATGAGCGATTATTTATTCAAACATACAGTAGTTGGCAATTATTATGTCTAGGGATTTGTCGTGAATTGTTTGTCGTGATAGCAACTCGCGGTTTGACTGATTGTTGCCACTGTCATCGAAGCCGTATTCGTCAAATCATTATGTAGATCTATCTTCGTTAATGTAACGAGAATTAGGCGAGATATGGCCTCTGCTTGTGATGTAAAATCCTACGGTTAAATTAGGCTATGGTATGCATTTGTGATGTGAGAAGTCAGAGCGAGAAGGAAGTTACAACATGGCCAGCTCTAGATATAACATTATATAATGTATAATGCATTGATTTTCTTTTAATAACCAACAATTTGTAAGCTAAAGGTAATGTACACATTGGTCTCTGCCGCCGATCTCGTATCACATTCTTGAATTATCTGGATTTCCGTGAGGAAGCCTTCAAAGAAGGCACCTCTATTGTGTACACCCGAAACGGGCAATTCACGCAGGACAAGTAATGTTTTGACAATCCTCGGCTTTGAGCCCAGTGTGCCAAAGAACCAGTAAGTTAGTGGCATATGCTAAGTAGTATTGCTCACCTGTTCCTCCTCTATTTCCTTAGTACACGACGCCAGATACTTTGCGCTTGTCGGTCGTTTGCATTTGGTCAACGCTTCCCGGATAGTTCAATGTCTAACTGCCGTCTCCCATCTCGAGGTTCGCCACTTCGGGAGTGGCAATGGCTACCTACTCTATCGCTGGGGGTCCATTCGGTGGTGTTCCTGTTGTTATTCGGCCATGACGCAAACGCTGGTGCCGTCTTCATCCCCATGGCCCAAGTCTGAGCGATGCTACCTCAGCCTATACGTAGCCGGCCAACGCCGGACTATGCGAATCACGGCGGTGCTGAAATCTGTTCTTAAATCTTAGATTTGATCCAGTGGCGATGGAGCACCAAGATCGAGATGGCCGAGTAGTAGTGTTGCCGTGTGCGGTGGCAGAAGCAAGCTGATGGGAGTCATCTACGAAAAGCGATACACACCGAAGTGATGTGGACGTTTTGAACTTTGGTTTTAGCTCACGGCAGCAACGGTAAGAGAATGGTCTGAATGTAGGGGAAGAGCAGAGGCGCGGGGAGTGGGGTGGTGGGGGGGGGGGGTGAGGATGTGTCTATAATTTGCCATTGTCTCTGTGCACTCCAGCTTCAGCGGGGCTGGCTTACTCTGCCCGTCTGACTGGCTGACGAAGCTGGCTCTGAACGAAGTGGGACTCACAACAGAACTAGCCAAAAACGATTCACTGCTAATTTCCTTTCTTTAGCTCCATTCTTGAGGTTTCTGTATCTGATATCTGGTGCTCGTGGTCTTAAGCATGGTATCATCCATGGGCTAGATCGCCTGCTCATCGTCGTTTGGACTTTCTGCTCGTTCGTTGTTCAGCCCTCTCAAGACGTGAGCCCTGGCCGGGAGGTCTGGTCAACAGCGCTGACACCAACGACAGCATGAGGCGGCGGCAGCTCGTCCGTGTAACTTTCTTCGCATCTATCAGAATCAGAAATATGCTAAGCCAACGGCATTGACTTGGTAACAGACCACTAGATCATATATCCTGTGCTGGTTTACGGTGGACATTCATTCATTCGGTCTCACCGTTGTTCACGGCGCCTCCAGAGGAGTGAGACAGACATCGTGATGATGGGTAGCCGGTAACTTCCGAGCTTCAGGATAACCAGGTGCCTAGGACAAATCGGCAGGCCGCTACGTTCTAGAGTGACGGCGCAGTGGGCGAACTGACCCTACTGTCTGCCAAATAGCAGTCGGCGCAGACATAATCCTTTGAGGCCTAAAGGGAAGGAACGATTTGCGCGAAGAAATGACCCAAGCGGAATCCATAGACAGGTGAACTTAGAGATATAGGGAGCGATAGAGAAACTCTGATAAGGTTCAAGCGAACGAGTACCAGCGAAAAGGAGTTAGCAGAAGGCAAGGATGTAGTTGTTAGTATGCTAATGGCTGAAGCTTATTCCTGTAAGTAAATGGGGAAAATTTACTATTTTTTGAATAAAGAAAAAAATATGATCGTCACTAATTCTTCCTTAAGCTTCAACTGAGAATGCATCTGAGCTGCGTTTTCAAGCCGACTATGACAAATGTCGCTTACTGAGTATCTGAGATCCTAGCCTGTTTCGAACAGGGCTTTGGCTCTTTTAAGAAGACTAATTTTCGGCAGAATCTTTGTTCGCTAGTAGTTTTGCCCCAAAAAAAAGAGCAATATTAGGTGTACACTATATATAACATAGTTGACAACTAGCCTTTTAATTTAACATTTTGCTAATTTTAGACAATGATACTGTGAGTTTCGGTAACAATAGAAACAGCTGACTAAGTTGCTGTTCCTGCAAAGGGACCTAGCTCCATGTGACATGTACACTTAAGATGTTCTCGGGTGCTCTACTACTAAAACCGATCAACTACCTTCGCATGCAAATCATGTAATTTAGGTAATTATTTTCAGAGTTATTAGAGAGTGTGAATTTTGCCGAGGTACAAATACTTTGACAGATTACAGACGATATATTATAGTTGGGAGTATTCTAAAGACAAGTATTATATAACTTAGAACTTTGAAAAAGTGGACAAAACTCCTCTTCGAATATGGCTAGTATTCTAATTTTATATACACATATGTGCGTTGTTCGTTAGGTATCCCACATGTGCGTATTACCTTACACGATGCGCAATATACCATCTTCAGGTTTGCTACGCCGTCAGCGACGTAATCGTCCCCATCGACTCCTTTGCACCCGCCAAGAAAACGATCATATGTATCTGATCGCTACGCCAATGCCAACAACGGCGACAACCTCCGCCGACGGCTGGTCAAGCGAGCATTTCTCTATAAATGCCACCCATTCTTGCTCCTGATCGATGCGCTCATAACAGCTATCTCCACCCACTAAGGAAGCAATCGGCTTCTATGTAGAATCTATGTGTCATTCCTGTCTGCTTGTATCATTCGAGCGTATCTGATTCTCGTTTTTTTATTTTTGCCTCGACGCCTATTCATGCCACTCATATGTGACTGGTCTTCATCCGGCTCTCCCTCCACCACACTCGTGTCCGGAGCCCACTTGTTTGGTCGCAATGGGCAGGACGCCGGCCGGGCCGCCGCCATTCTAGACAACTTGAGAAGTCTACGGAAGCAGCACTGACATGACCGGATGCCTAGACGGCATTTCTATGCAGTGTAGGTCACACAGATGTTTTGTCGCATTTTCTGTTGCATTGCCCAGCACACGTTATGAGTCGGCGTATTTTCAATGTGTAGCGTGATTCGTGATGGGTGATTTTGTTCTATCGAGCTGACGTAATGTCTGCGTGGGTCGATCATTTTCTTGATTTTGTGAGGTAAACGTGGATACATGTACACATTGGGAAACACTGATCCGACAGATCAAGCAATAATTAGCTATGTTGTGAACTAGCCACAGGATAATGCTTTATGCTTCTGGATATCACAATAATAATAATAATATTAATAGAAATCAATATTCGTAATAATATAAAATATATAGTACATCTGTCTAACGCTGTATCGCTCACAATCCCATCTCCTCTTCGTCATCTGTTCCCTTTCTTTGTAAAATGATAATAATAATAATAATAATAATAATAATAATGAAGATAAAAATGAGAAATTTAAAAATACAGAGAATCGTCTCTTAAGAAGCTATCTATAGTCTACAATGCATAGCAGCTCGCCCTAGCAACTACTACTGCTGCTGCTGCTGTTGCTGCTACTACCCCTAACTCCAGTCTTCCCAGTTATGCTCTATTCGGAACTTCTGCGACACGAAACGATTGTTCGGCTCGGGCTTCGTTCGAATCGGCCCGAACAGGCTCTGTTCATTTCTTATATAGCAGTGTAGTTTGGTGTCTCGCAGGTTCTATTGACGTCGTCATCGGTTTTTTTCTGCTGCTTCTGCTGCTGCAGAAGTAGAGGAGGTCTTCCCCCGTCCCGCGACTGTCACGAGCTCTTCTTGGCTGTGGAAGGAGACCGGTGGCGGCGGCGTCGCTCGCGCCCGATTCTCTCTCTCTCGCTCTCTCTCTCTATCGGTCTTTCCGCCTGAGCAGTTAAACTCAATGGCAGCAAAACCTGGATAATACGTTTTCGATCGATGAATACCACTTCACCACGCTACGACCGACTACTCCTCTACTGCCACAACTGCTATTACTACTACTACTGCTGCTTGTGCTAGATCTATACCTTCTGGCTCCTTGCAGCCGCCGCCGCCGCCGCCGCCGCAGCAGCACTAGCGTAGTCGGTGCGGGCTACTTGTGTGTGTTAGTGTTTGCGTTTGTATTTGAAACTGTAGCTCTCGCTGCCGCTGCTACCGAAACGTAACAATATGACAGAACTCGCCGACGTAACGCTACCGCGAGACTACTGCTGCTGCTGTTGCCGCTGTTTGTGTCATCGTCGCTGCTCCTGCTGCTGCTGCTGCTGCTGCGGCTGCTGCTTCGTCTGTAGGCCAACCGTTGTCGTAGCTGTGCTTGTTGTTGTTGTTGTTCACGGCGGCAATTGCATTCCATTTGACGACTTCTTGGGACCTCTTCAACGCCGAACGAATACGAAGAGGTGGGCAACAACAGGCGCACTGTTGTTGTTGTTATTGTTGTTGCTGCTGCTGCTGCGAACTGCCTGGCTGAATATGAGTGACGTCCCGTAGCCCAGAGCGTGTTCCATTGTGCGCTCGTTCTTCGATGCCCGATGCGGTCAACGCCTTCATTCGATTCTTCTACTATTAAGATAAGAAGAATGGGTTCTTCACTAACCCCCTGCCTCCACCACACACCCGCTTCCCCTCGTCTTATCCAACCAAGTCGTCTCCAATTCGATACGTAGCAGTATTTTTCGCCCGTCAGAGAAACCCGGTTTTTCTCTTCATCTTTTTCTGAATTTTTCATATGGTAATAGTATTAAAAACATGGTCGATTTTACCTATGCATTCTAAGACAATCTCGTTAAGGTAAACCGCTTGGATGTTGAAAACTTCGGTGACAACCGTTGTTTGTGGGTGAAGTTTAATTACTTTTTGTATATTTGCTCAGTTTAGGCTAGGATGAGTATGATATGACGTTAAGAAGTATTCCAGTAAAAATGTAGAATATTTACACGTGAACACGCATCACATAGATGTTCGTGAATATTAGGCTTTTTGGTTAAAGTAGAACCAAAGGTTGGAATATCAGGGCGTCTCCGGCATTATGAAATTCTCACAGTATGTCACAATACAAAAGTTAATCGTATTCGATATTGATAGCTGGGATATGCAGGCTAGCTTGGCTACAAATTGGCCTGCCGCGAAAGACCCCGGTTCGTCGCTTCACAATAATAGAAGCTCGCTTGTCTCATTCACCCGGATACCGAGTTATATTTTGCACGTACAACATGGTAAGACTTTCAAACGTTCGTTGGGTCATTTCAAGTTATAAAACAAGGCCTTATCAGATTCGTCAGCAAACTGCCAGACGCCACAATAGCATAAAATATAAAAGTCTATTAAACATTATTATTACTATTATCACGCTTATCGATATATAATCGATCGTCGTCCGCTACCCAGCATGATGACCTGTGGACATTTCGAATCTATCCTCAAACTTGAACGTATTAATCTAATAATCTGATTTTCGAGCTGACCCTCAGCTGTTCCCTTATCTGACAGGCCTCAGCTCTTAACCTTTTAGGTACGAAAGTAGTTGAGCGTATTGATCTGCCAGCTATGAACTGCCTAAGATTTATAGCCTTGCCACTTCTCATATCGTCTTGGTTTTCCCCTGAATGATATCTCTTTTTTTTTCTCCGAAACTGTCTACTACTCAGGCAACGATCGGACATGCGTCAGGCAACGATTCTTTTCTCAGTTCCATACGTAGATACGGGGCAATTTGGAGCAAACCTCTAAATGCTTCTACTCGTTGCCTAAGGTATATGTGTTTATCACTCAGTGTTTATCGCAAACCCCTGCTCAACTACTTTCGCCGTTCTAACCAAAAAGTCTACCAAACCGAACCTCTCTTTCTCTCACATCCACCTCGGAGACCGCACAGGAACCACCGTCCTGAGCTGGCCACTCTCATATTCGCACCCTGCGCAATATGGAACAGCACACTTTACCTACTCTGCCCTGTGTCCGCCTTCTACATTGACCATTGCTGGAGGGCAGACAACGATTACCATTACCATTCGACGCTGGCTCATTCGTTGTCAGCAGTAGACAGTTGACGTTTGTCGGCTTGTTCCTCTCCCGCAGAAGAAGAATGCTCCATCCTGCGAGTTTACGACGAACTAACTGATTCAGTGGACAATAGCTGTATCGCCGCCAGCTGCCTGGTTATGTATGGCGTGCTTTCTGTGGCGGGTTGGTCTCGTACCAGCAACTGTGACTACCAGCAACTGTGACTACCAGTCACTGGTCCCCCTCACTGACTGTGATACTGGCTGGCCCCGTTCACCCGGTAACGTTAGCACGTTCGGTGTCGCTTCAATGTGTCAAGCAAGCTTCCTTCCTGTCATCTACGCTGTCCACTATGGATCTATTGCGGCGATATGAAGAGGTGTATATTTCGACCGTGTGGTAGGAGTCTCTGTGTCTAGTCTCGTCTTCTATGTGTTGAGCAGACGATGGGTGCACTTTCGATTAAGTGCGCCTTTCCGAGAAGCTTTCCACTACGCTGTCCCTGTGTTTCGTGAACCCCCAGGGCGCGGGTTGGCATCCGCGGGCGTTGGCGGTGCTAGTGGCCAACGGTCGGCTGGGCGTCGAGAAAGTCAACCGAGAAATTCGCGCCACTTCCCTCGCCTTAACACTGAACAGCCTCCGCAGCATCCTAGAATACCTCAGTGGACTTCAGCAGTAAGGAAAGCGAGGTCGGTCGGTAGGTCGACGAACAAAGGGGAAGGTTAGAATGAAAGTTGCGCTCTCCTGCATCGTCTTTGGGGGGGGGGGGGGGGGCGCCGGTGCCCTGAGCCAACGGAAAGGGAAACCAGAGACGGGAATATAGCACAAGTTGCATTGAGATGAGCTGCAGTGCCACAGTGAGAGCAGGGCGGCAGGCAGCTCCCTCGGCAACAACCACTCGCGTGGTGCTCTCCACTCTGCGGTCGGTTGGAAAGACCGCCAGGCGACGAGCAGAATTGTCCACGGCGTCAGGAGTATACCGGACAGGCTACTAGCAAGGAGCCTGCTAAGGTAGTCTCGGATTCGGGCACGGGCAGCACCGGCAGAAGCGGTTGCGGCGAAGGAGCTGCTGATTCGCCTTTCGCGAAGTCTCCTTTTTGCCGCTTTTGCGCCCGCCCGCCCGCTGACCAGCCGTCTGCTGCTTGGCTGAACGCCGTCCAGCTTTTCCTGGAATTCTTGCTCCGAGCCTTGTCTGTTCGTTGCTGTAGTCAGGTCACGGTCAACTCTTGGCGACTCAGGGAAAAATCGAGGGAGAGAAAGAAAGAGTCAGAGAAAGGGAGGAGCGGTAGAGATGGCATCAGCTAGAATGAAGCATTGTCTCTGCAGAAAAGGCGCTCGAGCGTTGGCTAGTCACCGCTGGGGTCGGGTTAGCCGCCGCCCTGCGGCTCTGACTGTGGTTAGTGGCGAATGGGCGACGAAATAGCTGCAGGAAATAGCGAGAAAAGGGAGGAGGGGTTGGTGATACGACGCTCCTGAGGCGTCGCTGCGACGGAGGCGGCACTCGCATACACTAGGGCCACTCCTGGATTAAAGAAATTACCATGGTGGCAGTGATGATCCTCAAAGCAAAGATGGAGGATATGGCGTCATACAGCTCATCACGGGTAGCTGCACCGATACTGCACATCAGTATGTATTGCAATGGCATACAGCAATGCTGTCAGGTTCGAACGAAATATAGAAACAAAAAAAGGCAGGGCACAGCACGGCTTCTTCCAGTCATGGAATAGCGGGAATTCTAATCCAAATGTTTGCGTCTGTTGGCTATGATATATATATATATATATATATATATAAATTGTATACATATTTCACGCTCGAATTAACGAAGGAACGTTCGGCCTCAAGTGTCCCTAATTTATAACAAAAGGTGTAATTCCTGCTTGTGACACCGCCCGAGATCATGCATTGGTTACCAAACTGTACTACGGCGAGCTAGATTAAATAAATGAAAATACTTGATGGTGGATTATAGCGAAATTATACAACAGAGTGTTCGGGAACTTACGTATAGGACACATACTTATAAATGGGACATCAGACAACGTTTGGCGATAGTTTGGAAGGTAATCTTGTGCGAAATCCTGTGCTCCGCCTTTTCCCGTAGACACCAATTTATATAAAAAGGTGTATTTTAATACCAACAAAAAAAAAAGGAACAATAGAAGATGCCACTAACGCCGTAAGATTTTGCCAAATCTTGACGCTCTCTGATACAATTTCTGTGACTTTCTCGCTTCCTTTGTTACTGAAAATTGCAGACCACGATCTAAGTATGTATTAGCAATAGAAGGAAATAAAAGGATTAAAGGCGACACCACCGTCAGCAACCGTCGCACGTTCGTCAGTCTACTAATGTTGCGCAACTTTTCGAGTATTCTATATATGTACATACCTCGGATAATTATGCGACACAGAAAAATATGTCCAGCATGGATTTAATAGCAAGTTGTTAAATATTTGAATGATTGGGAAGATACTGCCTCGGACAAATGTTATGTGCAGTTACCCGAAAATAAATTTCTCTCAATGTCTTATTTCGGTCGTTTTTATTTATATATCCCCATATGTCGTATGCCGATGATGAAGTCCGCGTGGTCGGCCGGCCCACCGTTCGGGTCATTGCGATGACCTTCAGTGTTGTAGGTCGATGAGACCCAAAAGCCCAACAGAGAGAGGGAGGGAGAGCGAGAGAGAGAGAGAGACAGATAGAGAGAGAGCATTGTTGCAAGAATGATATAACGAGCAGATCATTTATTAAAGCGATTCATTGAGTGGTTGCCACTGACTACTATTTCCTCTATCTGCCTCTGCTGAAGTAGGCTAGCGAAACAGATGAACGAATACCACGTATTGGTTGATTGTGCAGTGAGGCTGGACAGACACACACACACATATAGACTCGCAGATCGAGAGACACTCAGAACCACAGCATTTCCACACCAATCCACCCACGCGGACACACTCTGACGCCCCCGACAACAGCCCCAGCCTCGTTATTGCCGAACGGATCACTCGCCCCCGCATCAGCTGCAGAATGACGCCGAGTCAATAAGCTGTCATCATCGTCTATTTCGGAGAGAGAACAGGGGGCGCCGGGGCTGGACCAAGCGGTTGGTCATTGCGATCTATGAGTGGTGGTGGTGGTGGTGCTGCTGCTGCTTCTACGAGCTGGTGAAACGAAAGGCAATTCACAACCGGGCTAGAAACAGCGGGAAGGACCGCGGGGCAGGGAGAAGCAAGGATGCCAGGAAGTCTTAATCCCTCGTCTTGTCCCTTGTATCTTCTCTTGCTCTTGGGAACTTCAAGAGGGGTCATCGGGTTGCCGTTTTGGCACTGGCCATGTGATCAGAAAACGAACAAGCCGAAGCACCAAGATGAGCTCTCGCAGCGGCTGAGAGCGAAGGGAAGATAGGGACTCGAAGGGACTTTGAGTATCCGTCCTTTTGAGAACGATCCTGTGGTGACCAGCGTCGTCCTCAGGCTCGAGAGCAGTATCTGTGTAAGCGAGCCTCTGTGTCACCTCACCGTACTTTCGTCGCTCAACTCGTCTCGTCGCCGATCATCATGGAGCGTTCATGCCCTCAAACGCCGAGTTGGCCGCGACCTCGAGTCATAGTTGCTCGTCGACCCGTCGGCTCCCGATGTCCGTCCTATGTCAACCGACGACCGAGGGGTGGACGTCAAAAAGGGCCGAATTTGCTGTGGCAGTCTTTCATTGGCTTACCCGCAGTTGAACACTCGGTGTGGCGTCTTCGTCATGTGCTTTCTCCTCTACTTTCCTTCGGTCAGCTTTCGCACTGGAAAGAGATAGAGAACGAGAGGAAGATAGCCTCGACGGGATCGAAAAGCCACGGCATCCCGTCGACTACTGGTCAAGCAGGCCTCGGAGCAGCGCATGCTGGCAAGCCTCACCGGAACACTCTAATTTTTGGTCATTCGGCATCGCTCAGCCCGCTAGTTTCGTTGCTGAGGTTGCAAGGCTATGAGGCGCGTTGGCTGCGATCTCGAGCGAGAAGAAAGGGATAGTGGTTGTGGGTTCTGACGCGAAGGGAAAAGATGTAAGATGAGGGCGGCTCTCTGTTTGAAAACGGGAATGGGTCGCGGGTCGCTAGTGGGAACGGATGTGGCTGGTCGGAGTGAAGCTGAGGGTCGATCCACAGACGGGGTAGAAGCGAAGGCGAGGTGGTCCGCGGAGGGGATGAGGCAGGGACGTGGCGTCTACGATGAGGATGACCATGAGTTGGCCATCAGAGGACCAAAGGATGCTTATCAGCCCACGATGCGGCGACTGGCGGCAGATGATTCCGCCGAATGATTTGAACAACGGTCATTCGGGTGATGCCGCCACACTTCACTCCCCCCTTTCCCCCAGCTACAACAGCCCAAAGCCCTCACTTACTCGCGTTACTGCCGTGTAAAAGCTAGCGCCCTCGGAACAGCCTCTAGATACACACAGATCAGGCCAGAGCAGAGTCAGCGACAAATGACTACAAAGGGTCGGACTATGGGGGTGTTTGAGGGGTGTCCTGAGTTGGCCAAAAATTAGAGAGCATTTATCAGCCCGCCCTTCCCCCCTGGCCATCGTAGCGGGTGCCCTGACCGGTTAGTCTGCTGCTGGCTATAGTTAGCCTTCCTATGGTCAGGAATAACCGAAGTTATGCTAGTGGTAACCTCCGAGCCGTCACAGTAGACTTACACTTAGAACTTCGCAGAGTTGAAGGCGAGTTACGAGGCGACGGGGGGAGATCAGGCTTGCGCAGATCTATCAGATGATTTCGCCGTAGATTTCGTGCTCACATGTGGTGCTGCATTGCTGCCCTGCGTCTCCGCTGTCACTTCGACTGGCCAGCTAGTTACATCTGCCTGCTTATGAGTGGGCGAGTGCAAGTGTATAGTAGCTCCGAATAGCGAACAGAGTGGATTATAACAATTACTATAATGTTATCTACTGACTAGCCATCTTTGCTGGGAGACTCTCTGTCAGGCTGGCGCTGCTTGCCGTGGGAGCAATGGAAACAGCGGTTTGGTGTTGGGTCAAAAAATAAGGGGGAGTTTTTAAGGAAAAGTGAACGCGTTGTCCTGTTTTTGCATAGGAAAATTGAGATCCTGTTCTAAAATTGAAATCGCAGAAAGGAGCCCAGCCTCCCGTTTACGGCTGACCCCAATCTCTTTGACGCACATTAGGCATTTATCGGTACTTATCAATGGGATTACTTCGAGAAGCGTCGAGGGTAAAAATGCATTCCCCCTCGAGTGCACAGTAGGATTCAAGCCGGAACATATCCTATTTATCCAAGACGGCTCCCTAGGTACTGCGCCGCTGTGGCCTAAGCCATTACGAAGATTCAACGGGTTTCTAGATTACTTGTACAGACGGTACATCATTGACAAGCCAGATCAGTTAAAGGGGATGAACGTCACCAAGAGCGTAGCTTAAGAAATTATCTGGTTTAATTCGCTATTTAGAAATATAACGTTGGTTATTTAATCACCCATGTTAAGTACGTATGTGTGGTTATGGGGGGTGGGGGCGAAACTGCGGTCTCCGGCTTTGTACGGCCAGAGACTATATACGAACTGGGAGGTGTGCGCAGTATTCCGATATAGCAGGTATCTGTTTGTGGACTTCATGAGAGCCATCGCATTGGCGATTGAGAAAAGATTGTATCTGTTTCAGGTAATCATACATTCACGCATTGGCTAACGAACGCCGGCCGTGAAATCAGATGGAAGGAGAGGTATAACTGGGTTCCACCACACCCGCGAGACGTGGACGTCCATGAGAAGTTGAATATGAGTAATCAGTTGGTTGTTCGCCTTCTTGTTACAAAATGGACATCACCATATCGCTGCTATTGGTCATCAGATATCAGTGGTTTTGAGCCATTTCTGTCAGGAGGCCACAGAGCGCTGGTAGCATAGCAATCACTGCTACCAGAGGGAATCCGGGGTTGGTGCCGGAATAACAGGGAAAGGGGCTCTGAGGAAGATTTGGGATGGGTAAAAGTAGTAGCAAATGCACCCTGAACTTGGTCAAAATTGACTCTGGGTGGGGGCTAGCGCACCTCAATCTTGCGCGTGTCCATTAGGAATTCAATCAGCCCTTAGCTGGCCACGGAGGCCACTGCGGCAGCCGCATCAGCAGCACAGCAGTAGGCGGCGGTACCGCTGCCACTACGGCGGCGACTACTAGCTGTGCCATCTACATCATGAACATCAAGTTCATTCGCTGGTCATCATTTGCTGCCTGCGCGGTTGGTGCTACTGTCAAATGCTGCCTTTGAGAGAGCCAGCAACTAACCGACAAGCACCGGCGACCAGCGCATTGGCTAGGTCGATTGCGGTTCTGTCTGTGGTCGTGTAGGCTAGCGGACCGCGACCACCTTCCATCGCTTCGCGGTCAGTTCCAAGTTGCTCTCCTATAAGCTTTCTCGACGGTATGGTCATAGCTGGTAGAGCAGTGTAGAGCGGTTGAAGTCGGCGTGCCATCAAGAACGCCGCTGACTGACTGCCCCACCTTTCCGCTTTTCATTTGACCCCAACACAACTCCCCGGCCTAGCCGCCCGCCACCCAACAGCGCACCTCGTAATCCCCGATGGTGGCCCGCTAGGACGATGCTGCGCCAACGCCCAGGATGTCGGTAAGGTCCGACGAGCGGACTGGCTGCCGACCAACCAGCCAACCAACCAACGAGTCAGTCAAATAAGCCGAAAGCCAAAGGAGTCCGTCGTGGGCGCCGTCATCGCCGTTCGGGACCACATCTTCGCTCGGTCAGTTCTTTCCATTCAGTCGATGGCCAGAGTACCAGAGAGCAGAGAAACCCAAGAGCGAAAGAGAGAGAGAGAGAGGGAGGGAAGCAGTGCGGTGGCTGGTCAGTTAATCCGAGACGACTACGGGCGAACCAAGCGCATGGTGCTGTAAATACAGTGGTTGGTGCTGTCCATGGAACGAAAAAGGAACGCCGGCCAACAGATCGCATACCACCTAGCAATGGTTCCCTCTGCAGGTGGCTCCCCTTTTCACCATGTAGAAAAGCAAAGAAAGAACATTTCACGCCGTCAGTTTCTAAGTCTACGCGAAGGGACACGCGAACACATTGTGTCGCTACCGATGTCCGATGTCATGGCATCCACTACATGCTGGTCGATTACGAATTGATGTCGTACTTGAAGAAGCATCAGTGGACATATAGCACAATGGAATATTTCGGCGCCAATAGACACGCCTGATATACAAGATACCACGTTCAGCCCATGGACAGGGAGAGCGGGGAGAGGTGAGCCATAAAGATGCCACTATAGCATGTCTAGTAGTTCAAATATCACAGGATGCACTGAAAGTCGTATTTGTGCCATTTATGATAGACGTAAGTATAAGATAAATGATCGAGTTAGATGCTTTACTCCTGATGGCTATTGGTGGACTATTCCTGTCTACTCCGTTTACAGCGTTGGCTCATGTGAATACCTGTCTATGTACTATTATTACTATATTATTATTCATAATGCTTTGGGGTGCGTTCAATTAGCGTCGTATAATGCTGCGCATATAGCAGCTGACTCCCCTCGCTAATTAGCAGTTCGTTTCCTTTCTTCGTCTTCTCATAATAACGCTCGTACTTTTCGGTCCAGCCGCAGATTGACCAAAAAGAAATCGCCATTACCCTCTCTATACAGTTCCTTCGCGAAGCCACGCTGGCCAGCACCGACGAATATCTCTGGTCTGTGATGAGACAACGTGCAGCCCAAGTATCTAGCTAGTCTGTTGTTGCTTCTGTCTACAGATTGTACCTGCTACTTTTTGTATTGCTGTTGCTGTTATTGATGTCGTTGTTATTGCTGCTGCTGCTGTTGTCGTCATTGAATTCTGATATTGCTGCTGCTGCTGCTGTTCCTACGTCGAAGATCACCTGTCGTAGTCGACGATCGTCACCCGGTCGCTTGCTGCCAGCCCGATACTCTCGGTGCTCCAGTGACGCGCTGATCATACCAGGTCGCTGGCCGCTGCTGCTGCTGCCCGATGAATTGGCGTCCAATGACTCATGAATGGGCCGCGCTTCAATGGACGTACTACGAGACGAGAGCAGCATCGCAGTGATGCTGCGCCTCGCCTCGTCTCACCGTACCTACCTCCTGCAGCGGTATCGTAGATCGCAGTGGTAGTGGCGGCAGCAGCAGCAGCTTTAGTATCGCCACTCGTAGTAGTCGTAGTGGTGGTGGCCATTCGTACTATGCCATTCTGTACTTCGTGTACGATGACGACGCCGGTGGCAGGGAGCCATCGGCGGGAATGGCGACACCGGCAACAGGTTCATTACAACCGCTTCTTCTACTGCGTTCTACGACGGGGCCAGGGCACAGCAGCTCACGACCGGGACACGACCGGCAGCGGCACACACTACGCGCTCTTCTGTCGGCCGCCCAAAGGAAGAACACGAAAGAAAAGCGGTGAAGAAGAAAAGCGATAGAGTATCAGTTTGGAGGCAAAGAGCTCCAAGTGAACGCTCAACGACACTTCACTGAAATGATGAAGGCATCGACGAAGCCCAATCAAAATGGCCATTGACAAGGTACGGGACTGTTTCTCTGGTGCAGGCGAAAGTATTTGTGTAGATTGTAGTTAACCCTCATCAGAGTGACGCTGTATACGGCTGCTTCTTCTGTGCGAGTGTGTGTGTCTTTGATTCTTGATCGTCATTCGACTGTGGATCTTATACGGGTGGGGTTCTACGGTTGTGGTTGGCTGTCGACGCAAGGGGACTAGCTATAGGGTGCAGACAAATAGACGGACACAGATTTGGACATATTGTGTAAACATTGAATATTATAATTGCGTTGACACTAAGGGAGTGGTACATACACGATAGATAGGGAGAATATATATATATATATAACATAAACCTTTTGCCTCTATGGAAAAAACAGCAACCCGTGGAAATGACTGACCTCTCTGACAATAACAACATTAAACTACCCTCAATCAGTCGGCCTGTCCAGAAGCTCAAATGTCGTTGTGTACCATGCAGGTGATTACACTCGTTATTGTTGTGTTCGTCGTTGATTGGGAATAGTGCAATTGCTGTCTACCATACCACCCTGTGCCCTTCGGTCCTTGAGGGCCGAATCACCAGCGGCGCTATAGTATTACATGGAGGTCCGATTCGACTTCGCTCCCCACACACGTATCTGTCTAAACTACATATATATATATCTATCTGTCTCTATTCGATAGCCACACTACTAACCTAATCCCGAGCTGTTGTGACCACAGGCCGGACAGCATCGGCGTCATTGACGACGACTTCTACTACGACTACGGCTCCTATCACTACTATTACAACGACAGTAATCTGATGACAGCGGGAGAGCGGCCGATGGCTGCGCGGAGTCCAAGAACGCCAGCTGGAGGGGCCCGCTTGCCGGCGACGCTGTACTGTGCGCGCTACAATCACGAATCACTTATCGAACATTCGACCTGGCTGCCTCTCTGGTCTTCAGGTCTCAATGACCGCAGCGGTGGCGAGGCGACAAACCGGCAAAAGCAAGCACGTAAGCGTTAGTGCTCGTCGAAGGCCACCGAGTCGATTGAGGATTGGAACGGCGGATTGAAGCCAAAAGTGTCGGGGGGAACACTAGGGAAGAGCTCGCGAAGAGCCTTCGACATGGGCACGTAAGGCTCGCCGTCGACGGGAGAGGGCAGGAGATATTGTGACGACGATGTTAACGATAAGCAGCAGGCCTGGCAGTGCACCAACATACGGCTACCGATGGGGAATCGCTGCCGCTACAAGCAAATGATCCATGGCGGCCGGAGTCATTTTATTATTTACTATCATCACCGTACCGAAAATCCGCTGCTGCTGCTGCTGCTGAAAGAAGGCGCACACGATAGTGCTATATGACCATAGCATATCGTACCGGCAGCACGATCGTTTGATCATTTGACGCGACGGAAAAAATCGACGAACTGACAAATATAGGAGAGAAAAAAAACTACTCGAGAACTCATTCAGATTCGAATTCATTCGTCGTTTTCGACACGCCGCTACGGAACGAATGACGACCACCGCAGATGGCGGCGGCCATTGAGTGATCCAGTCAATTTGAGCCTTTGAATAATTGTGTGCGTTCATGTTTTCGCTTGCTAGATAGATATGAACATTAATAATATATATATATATATATATATATATATATATATATATATATTATTGTGTATGTTATGTTATATATGTGTAGTAAAAAAACAGGCAGGCGTAATAATAACTTCATAATAATTAGGGGATGGCTAACTTTGGTTAAGATTCCGTCCACGTTTCAAGATTTTTACCGAAGTGTCCATGTCCTCCGAGATACCCTGTTGTGAATTTCTTTTATTCATTAACATACACTGTACCATTTTAATGTATATTAGAAAAGAAAAATAATAGCAAAAAATCATTGGTTAGTGTCCCACACCGCTGCGCAACTTTCTGACCACCCTGTACCTATTAGCCTGTCAGATTCGACAGAATTACCGAGTCACATTGAGTCCACTGCTCCGGCAAGAACATACCCATCCCGCAAAGTGACCCACGACGCGAGCATCATCCTTGATACCATTGCCATCACACTGAGGTGTTTCATTCTTTTTGTTTTTAACCCCCCCTACCCGTTATTTCCCACTAGTTTAACATTTAACTGAAACTGTGGAAAATCATACAGAATATCGGGGCTAGCGTCTCCACAAGAACTCCTTTGAAGTAAGTAAATGCTCCCAGCCCAATGTATTCGTTATATCTTTATTTCGGTTGGAGCTTTAATTTTTTTCACCACTCGTTAACCTGAGCGCCAGCGTGATTCACTTTGCCATTCGCTACTCATCTGCTATCTTTGAACAAAGCTAGCGTTCGATTTCATCCATTCGGCAGTACGTTACAGAGTTTAGCGGCCAAATAAAAATACCTAGAGGAGAAAAACACACAGCTATCGGCATACATATATATGTATACATCTATCCTCGTCTGTGGCTACTGTAGGTGTCTCTCGGTCGGTGACTTCGGCGTCGCGAATCGTCGTTGGATCACCACAGTAGTGGTCGGTTACTTTGGCTATAGGCCAAAACTGATTTGCGAGCAGCACAGGTGCGGAGCAGGAAGAACAACAAGGCTACGCCGCGATCGTCGCTTCAGTCGCCGCCGCCGGATCGACGACGGCAGTGTCGTACGCACTCACTGTGAACTGCTGGCGCAGCAGCCGCAGAACTCAATGGCGGATCGCTCAATGCAGGCCGGCACGTCGGCCTGCCGCAGCGGACATGTCCGCCGGTGTCCCAGGCGGACTAGACGCACGTCATAGTAATGCGTCTACTACGGCCTCACTCACTGCACATGGCTACACTTTCTAATCTGCGTCTGCGACAGAACTACGACTACAAGGACTACCAGTGCCACTACCGCCGGGCGGCACTGGTACCCCGTGCCGCCCTTGTGCACATATACAGTACGTAGGCAACTAACGAATTCGAGGAGTGTACCTGCTAGATGAGGTGGAGCGGCTGACGGAACCGCTGGGGAAGTTGAAGAAGAAGAAGTTGAAGAGAGGCACCCTGATACGTATTATATCTAGCGATTGCTCTATCGTGAACTGTCGCCGCGCAGCACGGAATCGTTTGGCGCTGGCCTGCTTAAGCGAATTATCAGCGACGCACAGAATTCTGTAGCGGCAACAGCGGCAACGGGTAGTAAAGGCGCGGAATCGACGGTTCCCCAGCGGGCCTATCCAGTGCGACTACGTAGAGGGTGTCTCTGCCTACAGCGCGCAGGACCAGCGTAGGCCGACAGGTAGGTTGCGACCACTGCTTTCGGAGTCGGACAGTATCATTCTCGTTCATTGATCTCTGCCACCGCAGTCGTCCCTCGTCCGCTGACGTACTTAGCAACACCGGACCGAGCGAAGCCTGGTCGCACCGTAAACTGGACACAGATGCACACACACACACACACACACCCATGGACAGAAGTAGGTAGACAAGTACGCAGTGTTCGGGAGAAAAATCAACCTGGATATTGCCGATACCCCCCTCGCGTACCGGCTGACGGGGACCTACCTGTTCGCGCTATTCAGAAGCCGCCTCTGACGAAGCAAACCCTGAACGCCCCACAGCGGTCACGGATATATGAGGGCAGCAGAGAGGCTGCGGAGCGTTGCCGTCTCCATCGTCGCCAACGAGCAAAGACACTGCAGTGTCTGACGCTGCTTCTTAATTGTGCGACTCCCAATGTATAATAAATTGATGCTGTCGCGACGCTTCGTTTTGCCGGTATTAATGGTGGCATTTTCATTGTCCACTGGTATAATAGATATCTCCGGGATATTCTCACCTGGCTGTGTGCATTAGGTAAAATCTAAACAAAAAATTGTGAAATTATGTAAACGATTAATGTTATTATTATATTATTAGTGCTAATGTGTAGTAGTGGTAGTTGTCATAGTATCGCTTATGGAGTCTTATGAAGCAACGCTAAAGCGGTTCCGTCGACGCTAAATAATGAACAAGAGTCGGCTCGAAATGGTTTCGTTTTAGAAATAGTATCGCTATTATTTTGATATATGTTGAGCCCATAACATAGCAATGCTAGAATTATATAATAATAATAATACTTATTATTTTTTTTTTTATAGCGTAAAAAAAAATGCGTTTATTCAAACATACAGTAGGTCGGGATTACTAGGGATTATGGGGGGGGGGGGGTGAGGACGACAATGTCCCGAGGAAGGCGATGGCATTGCCTCTCTGCACGGCGAGGGACAGCCGCTGCAGGAGGAAAGAGCCAGCGCGCTTGTCCCCGGTGGCGCGGATATACTTATTATTATTATCATTATTATTATTAGTATTATAACAGCAGTAACACTTTCCTATAACGTTGTATAAGTAACTAACAATAAGTTACGTTCATATAATAGAGTACATGGCAATGTTTCGATTCCTGCTCTTAACCTGTCCTAATTTGGCAGCAACCAAATAGTCTATGGAACAATACTACGCGTCGAAACGAAAATTTAAGAAATTTCACATTCATCATAGCTGTATGTCATCCGAACGATGCTGGCTATTTCATTCTCGTCGTGTCATTTGTGTATGGAGCCTCTTCTTCTTTCTCCAGAAAATGTTCGCTGGAGAAAAAACGGCATTATATTCATCTGCAGGGTATTCGCATACGAAGTGATGCTGCTGCTGCAGCTGAATTTGTCGTTCGAATTCATGGTTGAGAAATTACTGGGTATTGTTTTATATGAGCCGTCTTGCCAGCTGGCTCTCTCTCTGGAATATCTCTCTGGCGATGGGAGAATTGGTCTTCGTTCGGTTTCGGCGCAAAGATTCGTAGATTTTCGAAGATCAAGGCGATCTTTCATTCGCCTGCTACACTCTTCTGTCTTGAGGAAGCGGCCAAGCGTGAAGGCACGAATAGTGAAGAATGAACCAGACGAGCATGAAGCTAGCTGGTAAGACGTTGAAGACACCGAACTCCAGCGGTAGTCAGTCGGTAAGCACCGATTGTGTGGCCAACCGCCCGATAGTCAGCATTAGGCTACCGTGGTCGGCTCAATGGATAGAAGGGAGGACTTCCCGAAAATGGACAGGGGTGGTGCTATGCTATAACATGTACCGGGAACAACACGAGAGTCGGAAAAGTTAGAATCATGAAGAGGCAAAGAGGAACATCGCCAATTACCTGAATAGCAATATGAGTATCAGTGCCAAAGGAGGTATCATTCTCAGCATCGGTCTACCGACGACGTCGCTCTGTTTCTAATTTCTAGTTTCATTTGGTTATGATGTCGTTGACGACAGTTCCGTGAGCCGTAGGCTGTCCTGAGAGTGTGTTCGCACTGTCTGTTCAGTGCTGAATCATTTGCTGCTATAATAGACCGACACCAGAGTATACATACACATTGAGAAAGGAAATTATCGAAGGGGAAACTTATGAAGCGATATAATTACCACTGAGTCTGGATAAGTGAGTGGTGAGGTTGCCCATGTCCCCGTAGCGATTTAGACAGACGCCAATGTTGCGGATAATCCTGTCAGCAGATACACCTCACAATAACGATAGACCTTGACATTGCGGGCAGCGGATATGCTTCTGTGCATTTGCTCTCCTTCGATTTGAAGACTCGTGGCTGTCATCGCCCCTTCCCTACAGTGGCTACTCTACTCCTAGGATGATGTTTGCGCATCTTTATGGCTTACTATGGATTCCACAGAGCGCCGACCGCCACAATTCAGCCAACAGCAATACAACCTTGCCAATCTGGTATAGGGTGCAAACTAGAAAATATACACAGACAACTTGGTGGTCATTCTCTCTCTATCTCTTCCTCTCTGGTTAGTAGTTTGTTCCGCTATTTCGTTTTAGCCTCGCTGTGCTCCGCGCTCTCAAAGTCGTCGGGCCGCGGTTGCGCGAGTGGATCCTGTTGTGCGCTGTGTGTCTGTGTGTGAACGTGCTGCTGTTGTTGTCTATGATATTCTCCTCGCGCGCACACGTTTGCGCAAGTTTGCTTGCACTTTTGGCCAAGGTAAGGCAAGCAGGCTGAAGTAGGTTGCTACTAGGTTGCTGATGGGGAGGTAGGCCCGGTCGGCAACCTGAGGGTCCGGCACGATAAGGGGTGGGCGTGTGTGCGTGCGCGAGGCTGGGCGCGGGGAGCGGTCGGGCGCCGATGTTCATCGGGGAGGTCATAGATTTCCATTAGTCGCGCTGGCACCGGTAGCGAGCGCCGCGGTCTGGGCCTACCTGCCAGCGTTCTATCGCTATTGTCTCTGTCTATAACATTGCTGCAGCTGATGCATATGCTGTTGTTGCTACTTCTGCTGTCCGCTGCTACTGCTGGCCGGGTCGGAGCGCGCTCTCTAACCCGCTCTACGGCACCTTTGGGCCTCGACAACGATCTCATAATTTCTTATAGGGCCTGTTTACAGCTCTGACCGTTTGCTTCGCCCGTTCCCAGCCTCGTATACTGCTCTGACTATCTCTCTCTCTCTCTCGCGCTCTCCTCATTGTAACAGTACAGTAACGTTGCACCATATCCAACCTAACCAAACGGCGAGTCAAATCCGGCCAGAGGAGGATCAGCGTGTCGGGAGAATATGAGAGAAAACGCGATCAAGGAGCAGCTTATATCGATTGCAGCTCGCAGTGGGGATCGGAGCGCATATAAAGAAAACGCGGATGGGATCGCTAATCAACCCTGGTTTGTATTCATTGACCACCGGAAACGATGACCTGCGACTGGCCGCTCATGCACAGTCCGTCGTCAAAAACCGGTTGCCAAGTTACCCTCAGTCAAGTTACCCTTTCGAATAACGATAGTGTTGAATATAGGTTGGGCACGAGTACACTTGGGCATCGAGATAAGTTGTCACTGAGTTATCTATTTATTGTTTTCCACAAGATACAAAGTGTCTTTATGTCCCCACGGTTTTGGGAACATAAAGATGTAAGATCTGTGCAATTCGGTATCGGTTTCAATCGATGACAAGCGATGATATTTTTCGGGGTGGGGTGGACGTTATTAATAGATTTCATTGAGTTAGACATTCTAGTGCTGGAGGGGTGCTGGCATTCTGTGGGCTTGTTTTCGCCATGAAGCTAGTCCAGCGTTGTCAAGGCGACAGTCCCTACGTCCTTGGAAAGCGACCAATGAGTCCAATGTATGTCGTGTGACATACATGTTATTCGACCTTGCACTACCATTGTCCCATCGAACCGGTGGAGTCCACCTTCAGGTAGACTAGGCTGGTATGTATATCCCAGCGATATGAGTTGTGCGATTTAACGAAGCCGGAGCTTGGGACCTTCGATGGCTGCACGAACAACAGCGGCGGCCTGCTGACTTCAATGAAGGGTTCATCGTTCGCTCGAATAAGGACGACTGTGTATGATTCGCCACCAGACTACTACGACGACTTATACTGCTACCGCTACTGTGGACTACGACTCTCGCTGCAGCTACGGTAATTCGTTATTCGGTGGTTCGAGGCAGGAGGTCTAAACACTAAAGGGTTGGACGTGAGAGGCAAACGACGTTTGTTAGGACGAATTACTAGTGGGGAGAAGGAGGAAGGGTTAGTTGGGGGGTTAGTTGGAAAACCCAGGGAAGCTCAAACCCGTTGCATTGCCGGATACGCTTTAAATATAGTCTCCCAGTGCGTAGGTCTGTCTAGCTCGTCTAACAACCCCCAAGCCCCCGCGTCTGAATGTCCCCTTTCCTGCTTAGCTTTTGTGGGCTTGAAGTCCCTAACGCCCCTATTTTTCTCTATAGTCGCTCAGCGCTAGAGTTTCAGCGCTCATAGCCAGCCACCTACCTCCGTCACCGTCCGATGTTGCTCGCGCCATCGCCAGCAGCTGATGGTCCACTTCTTCAGTGTTCTGCGAAGGCGTGAGCCGGTGGGACTGGGCAAGCCGAAACAGGGTGAGCGTGGGCGAAACTCGAATAGGGGGTTGGATAGGGAGCACATAGAAGCATTATGGAGGAGCTCTTCGTAGGGGTAGAGGTGGGGCATCAGGCTCAGATGCGGCCGGGCATCAGGTGGTACGCCGGGGGTTGGACGGTTGGGGGTAGTGGCGGCGACGACCACGATGGCGGAGGCTAGCTTCAGTAGGAGCAGAGTGGGGAGAGCTGAGGCTTTGTGAGTGCTGCTGCTGTACTACCAAACTGAGCAATCTCCCGCCCTAACACACGCCCGCTGGTCGTGCGCTCGCTCTGAGGCACACTGTCGCGTAGTGCTCCACGAGGAGCCCGTGCCCCGAGAGCGAATAGGATCGGTGTTGAGGAGCGCTAGGCGGGAACAGGCCTGAAATGGCGGGTGATTTTGAGTTTCGCCGAAAACCTCATTGAACTTGAGATGGTATGCACTCGCGGCTATAGAAGCCGTATACAGAGCTATCGCATCGTCTTAGCTGCCTCGCTTGATGCTACTGCTGCTGCTACTGCCCATAGCTGTATGGCAGGATGATGCGTCGTCTCATCTTGCGTATTTGTATAGGTACCATTGAGGCTCCGGTCGTCGGTTTCAGCTTCCCTCGGTTCTCTGCGGTAGCACTGAGAGAGCTAGAAGTCAGCGCCAACGAAGGAGAAGATGCTTGAGGACCTCCGGTAGACAGTATCATGGCAAACCATAGGGAACGAATGGGCAAACTGAAGGTGCTTTTGTGGTGGGCGATCTAATCGGGGTCACGATGACGATAGTTGTTTTCTCGTACCTTTGTTCTGCATCTTTATTTATTCGTTTCTGCATCCGTTGAACTGTCATTCCATTGCGATGAACAGGTACTGCGAGGAGTTGTACATTATGCAATGTTAGAGATATGGTTTTCATGGAAATTTCTTTCCACAATGGCAAATGCACTTTTCTTTGATGGGGAATACGGGAATGCACGAACATGCACATATGCGCTTGTTGGACAGTTCGTAGTCCAAGTGCACTGTGACATGGGCGTTTTATTTCTCCTCCAGGGAGCTTCACTATCGAGTGATTATCTTTTTAGCAACACAACGTTATGTAGAAGTGTATGGCGGAGCTTTTGGGGGGAATTTGGGTTGAGCTGGTCCATCTGATCGTCTCGTTCACTTTCGCGCTAGATCTCGAAATTGGCTTCGATTTCCTCAGCGGCTAAACATGATTTGCGTATCCCACAGGTCTTCTACAACAGATTTGACACATTCGTTTGACTAATTTTTTGTTCACTTTTCGTATTCTTTGCTCTCCGCCACTGCCCGCTCATGTACCCACGTGTATTCCACACACAGCCTTATAACCGCCGGACAGTCTGAATGCGAGGCGTCGTCGCTACTCTTGAGTCCTCACTTCCTCTATGACATGCCTATATACTTAGTGTTTGGCGTTAATGCCGGCTGTCGCTGTCGTGTCCACTCCAGCGACGACCAGTCCCCTGCTGAACTGGCAGCCGAGCGCGTCATGCGTCGGCTTGGGGCTCGTTTCCGTCGTGACTACCTGTCCCCCGCGCCCCGGTATCTAGCACGTATTTGTTGATTGCGATGTTACGATCTGGTGAGGCGTTCGTTTTTCACCTAGGCATATATTGCGGAAAGATGGGCGCATCACTCAACGTATTTTTTTCAAGTAATTTTTGCATTAATTCTATGATTAGTACTACTATTATTATTGTTCATTCAGAAATGCAATCGCAAACAGAGTACATTACGGAGAAATCGCTCTTACACCGAACCGTCTCAACCGCTCACTGGCTGTAACTTGTTCTCAAGCTGCCAGATAAATGCTGCACGATCCGTTCGAGTCGTTGCATAACATAATATGTAGATAGCGTCTATATGCAGATTGACTATAACACCATGTAGTCGGTATCAGGAGCAGCTATTGTTAAAAGGACCCATCTTAGATCCCAAATAAGTGGTGATATGATTCGCCGTGAGGGTTAGTTGCCATCTCGAGTCAGCCCTGCATAAGACGATGATAACGCTGGTAGCATTTTACATCACAAAGATATTAAAAAAAAAACAACAACACCGCAAAGATCTCAAAGTTGGGGAACTTCTTCTGCATTTTCTCCTCATCTTCGTCTCGAAGTTTCTGTCTTCTCAGAATTTTATTCAAAAATGTACGTGTGTGTGTTGTTTCCAACGACGGGTAAATGACGGGTAGTGATTTCGAGGCTTCTATTTGCCATCAAACGAAATAGCACGTGCAATGGCCAAAATAGTGGCGTTCCCCGCTGATAATTAAGATAAATAAGATCCATTTGGTGGTGGAAAGGCGAAACAAAAATTTCCTTGGTTTAATTGCTTTCCTTCGCGTCAGAGTGAAGATGCGATGGATGGACACGTTTTGCAGAATGTGTCCCTTCTCTTGACGATCTATCCAACGATTCCCCAGAGGGAAAAGTATCAACAATGCGAAAAGCGCCATTGATTGCTGCTGTCGCCTTACGACGTCTGACTCAACGTTTATTGAGGCTCTCACAACGCCGGGCGAGGGAGCTTCGTTGGTGCGGACGAAGCCGGCTAGATTCGACCGAAAAATTACGTCGTTGACTATGAAAGCGAGACGACTGAAAGTCCGTGTGATGAGATGGAAATTACGGCCAGATAACAATGTCCTATAATGTAGGAGAAAACACCATTTGTGCATAATCACTGCTATACGGAGTTCGTGCGTGAAATATATCATGACAAATAATATTACCTATATAGCAATAGGAATGAACACAAAAATCGAATTTAATTTAAATTTTTTGTAATAATTTAATCTGTTACGGAGACTGCAAAGGGTTCATATTTTGAAGCAACTATGAACGTGCCTGAACAACATATTTCGTAATTCATATGAGGTAACAGAGAGGTAATTTTGCAAAGGAGGTAGTCCCCTTGAGCTAAATTGGGCAAGGTACCCAGAACGGAGATTGCATTTCCCCTCTGCGCGTCCAATGATAATTAGGCGTCGACGAGCGAATGAATGATCCTGAACCTTCGTTCCCCGTTGAGGTTTCAAGTCTTTGACAGACTCCTTCCAATGGGTCGTCTGTGTCGGGGCCGAGCCAGCCTGAGGATTTGAAGATAAAAGGACTTCGCAGGTGACTAAAATGGAGGGGTAGGGTAGGCATAGATATTGTCTATACACGGGAAGAAGAGAGGGTTTACAGTTGGGTAAGATCTACGTCTTATGACAAAATATTTACAGTTTACAAAAGGTTTACGGTTTCGATGTCCTCTGCACAATGTCTTTTTTGAGCCGTTGCAAATACATTTGTTCAGACTTGACACATTTTGTGAACCGACGGAGTTTCCACAGTTCCACAGCATGTAGCTATGTGTGATTACTGCACAACAGTTCATGTGAGTACAATTATCATATTCATTTTGCATCGCCGCAGATCCGCATATCGACACACGCACACACGCACACATAGGCTAACTGTATCTGTCAAAAAGCTGATTACAGTCGACTTGAAAATTGCCATTAAAACTTTTAGCGAACACGCGGTATGTGCCAACGCTTCGCCCCGAGGCATAACGGCCTCGTAAGAACTCGTAGGTTTCATTCTGTGGTTGTAGTAGTAGTACTATAGTAATGGAGGAAAGTGCAGTACCAGGAATATAAATATAACAGCGATAGCTGTCGCAGAAACAGCAGACGCGACTCTGCAACACACGCGATTCGACCCTGTTTATATGAATGACCTACCTACAGCAGAGGCAGATAATACCCGTGTTTGTTTGTGTGTGTCTGTGTGTGTGTGTGTGTGTAAATGAAGCAGATAAATAAAATCGTAAGTGCCGCTTATGCACAGTGGAGTACGACAGAAACAACTGCTATAACTATCGTATCAACAACAGCAGCAGCGTCAACAACAACAACGACACCCGAAGCACTCCGTGACAATTGGCGTTGCTGGCGTTTACGCAAGACCCCAGTCGACGCTCGTCATCAGCACGACGGCACAGCATAGCTGTATCAGCAGCTACTGACTGAAACGCTTAGTCCTCAACTCAATCCCCATCTGCTCCGGTCGCCATGCACACACAGGGTTGCTGCTGCTGCTGCTGCCGCGATGCGGACTGCGACGGTATTGCAGTTCATCGCCTTGTATTGCATCGCGACGTTGAACGTGAGCTTATGGGTAAAAGTTTACGTTTGTACGAGGACTCGTCCATGTATGTGTCGTTGTGCCGCGTGCGTTCCGTTACCATTGGCCACCCTCGAGTTCTTCGCAAACCAATCGGACGACCGTTCGCTGCCGGTCGCCGCGCGAACGGTTGCAGCGAGACTGAATAATTGCGGCATAAAATATTCTAGAAGAAAGAGGCGAATCTTCTTCGTCGCTGGTGTCCACGACGGCAGCAGCCGAAGCAACCACCACCACCATCACGACTGCGATCACCAGCAACTATCCCATACTTAGTCCGAAGACCGTTAAATAAGGCGAGACATGGGGCTGCAACAGCAGCAAGATATACACACCAATGAACAGGATGGTGTCGGCCGCGATGGCAGTGACACCATTTTCCACACGGTCAGCGGCTAGTTGCTCTTGTCTCTCTTTTCTGGATGACACTTGTCTAACGTGAGGCAGGTACCGCTCGCAGCGAGGAGAACTGAAACGATACGGTGCTCCGCAACTACAGGTATACTCATATATATATATATATATATATATATATATATATACTTGTCATATTATTCCAGCTGGTGGGACTTACGTTGAGCGGGACTGGTTCACCCGCCTGCTGGCGGTACAGCAGTATACACTCAACAGCGTCATGCCACCGTTGCAGCGAAATTAGCGGTAAACTACTGATTACTGCTGGTGCGTAGGCCAACACTGGCCGGCGACATCGTACGAGAGCTGTTCCGGCCAAACGGCGAATCCTGTATTGCTTCGCGGCTGTTTGAAGAAGCTTGTTTGTCGTCGTAATAGCGGCGGCAGTGATTATTTCGCTGGATAGCCCCCCGTGCGCCCCAGACGATCTTTGGAACACATCCCGATGTACGCTGCTGCTGCTGTTGCTGCTGCTGCTACTGCCGCAGATGCTACAAGAATCTCAGCTGGGTTGTTGCAACGCGGTCGGGTCGGGTCGCTGCTCGTCGTCTCTGATCATCGCGTGGGGCTGGTGTTGATGGCAGAGGCTCACGTTGAACGTTCGCTACGTAGTAGCGACTAGTAGTAGTGGTTGTACTGCTATTGCAATACAATACAGAGGCGGTGTGTGATTTTAGACGGTGATGATGATGATGCGTTATGATGCCACGAGCCCTCACGATCTAACGAACAGCAATGACAGACCGTCGAGCGGCTGGCTGGCTGCCGTTGATGTCACCGGCTACCGTTAGATTCTTGCGCTGGTTGGAACACAGAGCCGCCAGCAGCAACAACAACAACCACTTTTGCTGGAGCCAATGTTACCGCTGTGTTGATGGCGGTGGTGGTATTGTTTAGCGGTGGACAACTACTTGGAGCACCACTCCGCATCTAAGCCACTTGATCATGGAGCTCCTCACTCGTTGCTTACTCCTTCGGTCGCTCGGTTGGTCCCCCCCCCCATCCACGGCATTATTATTATTATTATTGTCTGGCTACTTCGAAAGTCTAATTGTCTAAAGTTGTTTATTAGGTGGAGAGGGAAGCACGGCAGGTACGGCGTGATCTGGTGAACAGCGCAGCCAAGCGGCAGCGGCCAGTCGAATGAAATCTAATCAGATGACCACCGACTGGCGTTATGCTGGGGCGCATCGCGCCCCTCTGACCCCTTGAGCTGCGTTCGCAATGGCTGCGACCCCAGACACTACTTCTACTGCTACCATTACTTTTTACTCAGCTGCTGCTGCTGCTCACCTCGGCTTGCTTCGTGGCAAGGTATTGTCGGACGCAATGGTATCCGGCTCATCGGGCGCTTGACCTGCCGCACGGTCTATGGCCGATACATGGCCGAAACGTAGTCATCGTCGTTGTTTTCTTCCCTGTTTTCGCTATTAGCGACAATTCGTATTAGCCTGCGACAACGGACGGCCGCTGAGAGAGAGAGGCTGATAGGCGAAGCTCTGCCAGCTGCGGGACGCAACTGACAGTTGGAGCGATTAAGGAGAATTACTGGACAGGCTATCTGCCGATGTGCGGGCTCATCGTTTCAGGACGGTGGCGCCAACCGTACGGGAGACCGACAGGACCCAGGTTCGGTTCTGTTGAGTTGCCGCTGCAGGTAGAGAACTGCCAGAGCACATGAACTGCTGTTAATCATAATAACTAGAATGAGACGTTATGAAGAAATATAGCTAACCCACGACAGCTCGCAAAGAGTTCTCACACTTGAGCAACATGGTGAACTTACCATTGCATTGATTCCAAATCACTGAATCACTGTCAATAACTCTCAACGTAGCCGAAAACATTTACAATTGCTCTACAAGTCATTTCTACATTGTCGAATCGAAGGACTTGTTGATTATCTTTTCAAATTCGCACAAAGATAAAAAAAAAAGAACAGTAGATTAAATTACACTTTTGGTCGATTGGTCAACTTACAAACCAAAAGACAATGCCAAACCAACCGCACGCACCCCGACATCACCGCGTATTTCGTCCAGTTTATTTCTATGATACAGCTCATGCTCTATCGAAGAATTATCTAACCGGCTGTCTGTCACCGCTTAAAAGTATGCTTTCGTTCCTCAACCGAAGAAACCAAGCTGGTTCCTCTTGCGGCTCGCATTCGATATAATTGCCCTGCAACGTAGCTTGTAATAATAATAATAATATCTCATAATGTATATATATATATATGATAATTACCCCGACAAGGCTTTATGATTATTTCTTCTTCGCTGCGTGAGCGATTATGATTGGAAGTAAAAGAGAGGCAAGCGGGATGTTGGTGGGGTGTAGCTATTCATAACATGACCAGTGGTCACTCCGGCAGTCATTGGCATGAAACCCAGCAAGCAGACTGTGCTTTATGGACCCCGAGAGACAGAACAGACCAACTTGTGAAAAAACGATGAAGAACAACCGGCTTCAGCTGGATGCAGGGAGACAGGTCTGCTACCGGAGCAAAAAAGGGGCGGAGATTATGACATATTAATATTAGATCTGATTATGGTTTCACTCTGGTGGCGCTACCCGACACCGATGATGGTGGTGGTGGTGATGTCTATGTTCGAACTGAGTGGACGAAGTAAACAGAAGATTTGCTGATGAAGCCGGACAGCCATAAGGGCATATACTGGAATATCGTACCCGATAGGCTTGTTTCAGGGGCATGTTCAGAACAGGGGTACTCCCGAGACGATTGCAAGCATTTTGTCGAATAAGGCTGCAATGATCCTTTAGGCGAAGGGTTGCTGGCAAGATTGTCTCTGAAGGCCACAGTTGACAGCTGGTTGGCATTTTTAGCAAAAACAAAAACAAGAAAAATAGTGCTCTGTGCCCCTATGATGAAAAATCCTCGTCCTCAATATGCTCTGCCTATCTAGCCATGCACTGCTTGGAGCTTCTCAGCCACCGCGAACCTAGACGGGGCTAGCCCGACTTGCTACGATAAATACGTTGAAAGAAACCCACTGAGCCAAACGTGTGGCGGAATCGAGTGCTGCCGTAAACGTTCAAAGATTCGACGTTTTCTCGAGATTACAAGCGTACTTCATTAGAGGAAAATACCAAGTGAGAGTGCACATGAGAGGCCAACGACGCAACTTCGTTAGCATGTAACCCGCACCCACACATGCACTCCCTTCATCAAAGACACAATCAGTTGCTCGAACGCTCACGCTCATTTTTTCCCCTTGACCAACTAGTGGTAAGTGAATCGCCCCACGAGTTACCTGCTCAATTGGGGACGGCACACTCACCCGACGAACTCACCCTATACACAACTACTTATATGTTCCACTCGGTAATAGTATTATTATATTGTATATGCGCTCAACACCAACCACTCGACGAGGCCAGGACGAGTTCATGCCATCTGATAGCAGTTGTAGTTGTCATCCCGTTATACAGCCTATGCTGCGTTCGACAGTCGTCACTGACTCGTCGGCTGCTGCTGCTATCACCATTGTTACTCTGAGTACTCGTATTGTAATCAGCGGCAGCAAATCTCGATATCTTCGTAGCCGATTCGTATGAACGATCATTTAGTAAATGTTCGCGAACTTTTTGCTTCCGTGCGCCCTTCCACTTCTGTCTGCGCCCTACCCATGTCTCCCGTATCGGTCGACAGGTACCGGGCAATCTATGGGTATGTGCGTGTGTGTGTGTGTGTATGCCGGATTGCAGAGACACGACGGATGGCCCGCGCGATGTTCGACGATCGCGATGGCCTACTGCTGCAGCTACTGATGACCATTCGGAGGCTATCCGCCTCGTCTGCGCGCTCATATGCCACTCCAGATCTGACCGTTTTCGGATCGGATGAGTTTGCGCCGACGGTGGCGGCCGTGATGGCCGTGGCGATCTCGATGAGCATGTAGTGAACATGTATGTCCGTGTGGCTTTGCCAGTCCCGCTGTCTCTATCTGTATCTCTCTACGAGTCTCGGTCTGTATAAATGTATGTATGTTTCTCCGGCTTTGTGTGCCCCTCTCTCTCTCTCCCGATCTCTCGCGCTCTCTGGGTGTGTGTGTGTGTGTATATATGCCAGCGAATGACATTGGCTCGCGTCTGATGTAATGAGGATGCTTAGACAGGCGTAGTCCCCGATGAACTATTTCATTCAACGTGGAGATCATCCTGACCCCCGAGCCACGGACGAGCCATCGCCCGGCTAGGGGGCGTGTGGGGGGTCGGGGCGTTAGTTGTCGCGGTGCCCATCAATGACTGAACACTCGCAACTTGCCGCTTGTTCTACCAGTTTGGCCAGCAGCGCTCGTCGTAGTCGTGTGTAGCTTGGAACGTATTACAGGTCCTGTAGTTCACGGCGATACCGAGCACCAAAACGGCCCTTGCTACTAATGTGAAAATTGTTGGCTCGCCGTTATCGTCATCATCATCATCGCCGTACCATCAGCAGCATCCTCGTCGCGGAGGAGTTGCGTTCCTTTGTGTCCAACAACGACGCGCTGTTTGGCAACCGATGTTGACGTTGGGTACACCCTGGTGGTTGTAGGTCTAGGGAGGCGTACAATGTGGTAGCACTACGTACTCTCGCTGCCGAGACGGGCCTGCCCGTGGCTGGTAACATTCATCTATCTATAAGGTCGACAGACTGCGGGCCCGCCCTCACCGTTCGAATATGGGGGAATACCCGAATTGAGCTCGGCTTGAGGACAATTACAAATAGCGAAACAGGCGGCCTGCTGATGAAAACTACTCGATGGGGGTCGCTATCGATGAGGGCTCAGCCATTAGGCAGCTCCGTGAGCACCGTACGCTTGACCAATCCGTTGGTGCTGAAGCGATCGCGGCCAGTCTGGGGGGAGGTATGCGTGCAGCGTTGAATGCGCAGTAAAGGGGCCCAAGGGGTCCGTTCGTGCGGTCCGGGGAGCCGTACGACAACGGAAGGGATGATAGGCAGGAACAGCCATGCCCCACGACCCTATGAATCACGTGGGGTGGCAACGACCAGTTGGGACTACTACGGGTTGACGACCAAGTGAATGGACCAACCACGCGTCCGCCCGCTACACGGTCAACGCTTCGCTCGATTGCCGGGGAGGCAACGCCATCGAACTGGTAGCGGCGGCACGATTTAAGTGCGCAGCAAATCCCCTTCTTCAAACGGCCTTCGACAGCGATGTGACCGGTGCGGTCGATTCCGATGGGTCTGGTAATAAGGGCACCCTTACTATGCTGGCACTTGCACTGTGTGTGTGTATATCCCATGAGTTCTAATGTGATTGTTTGGAAATGTTAACGGTAACTGAGAAAGTCATATTTGAATGACTTAGTATATATGGCGGCTGAAACTCGGGAAGAGATAGATAAACTCTCAACAGAAGATGGTCCTTGCAGGTGATGTCTGTACGTTTGAAGCAAATTTCTTGCTCTAAAAAAAATTTATATGCGGCGGCATAGACGACCACGTATGTGTTTACGTAAACGAAAATTGTCGTTCTTTGAAATTCTTTTTTGTTTTAGTAACATACTCTTAATTTTATATAGTTGCTGGGTAGATGCAATACTAGGCAACTCACCAAATGGTTGCGTAATATCGAGTTATTCTTGCGGGGCGATCTCGAAGAATGATTTGGCCCTAAACAACATATACACTTACAACCTCATTCTATCCTAGACATGCTCTATGTATGTGGCTCAGAGGGCTCAACCCAGCGCCCTATGAGTCACTATCCAGCTGACGGAGACATCACGGTATTTCTCTCCTAAATAAAGCAAATTGAAAAAAATCCCGACAAAAGAACGACCGTTAAGACCTGCTGCAGAGCATCTTCCACAACAATATACGTATACAGTTGCAAACTTCAATTCAGACAATCGAACCCAACGAAGTTCGCGTGAAAATCAAATATTTCTAGAACCTTTGCAAGAAGGAACCAAATTTGATTTTACGGACAGCCGGCGAGTGTCGGTTACTCCACCGATGGTGGCAGTCACGTCTAATCTGACTTCGTAGTTAAGCTAGCATTCAGCTAATCAGTGACCGAAAGAACGCTACCGAAGGAAGAGTGGTGGAATTACCTTTCGAAAAAAAACACGTCTCCAACGATAACTACGTACGGTCGCAACGACCCCACTGTAAAGCAGCAGAAATCTGTGTATCTATCACCGCGTACCGGGAAAATAATTTGTCAGCGTTAATCACCGTAATGAAGGAACCGGCAACAGTAAGCAGTGAACCTTCAGGAGATGCGGAGACCCATGGATGCGTCGTCGCTGACAGAACACAATGTGAAATTACGTTGAAGTCCACCAAGTTGGTTGATTTCGAGATAATTATAATTGATGGCATGATTGGCCAAGATTATTCCGAAAATGATAATACTGCAAAATAAAAATAATGATTTGTAATAAAATTATGATAATGACATTATACTTACTGCCGTAGGATGTGGACGCTTCGTTGTGTTCGTTTCTCTCGTAAATTCATGATGATGCTCAGATTGTCGACGAATTCTAGTAGAAATATTAATGGAATAAAGACATTTTCAACTCTTCGGTAGATACTACACAAATTATAATTAAACAGCACTCAGAATTATCTAGTACTCCTATTGTATACCGCTGTGAGAAGCGCTAAAAATAAGTTAATCGTTGACACGCTGTGTACATGTATGTGTATATAGACACTGTAGCTTACAGAGACAGGGGTCTAAGGGGGTAATTTATCCAAATTTATTGAATTATCCGTACTGAATCATCGATTCAGCAATGGTTAGTAACCTCCTACGATAGTATAGTACAACTGCAACTGTTAGCTGTGATACGCTATAATCCAGCTTGATGATCTCTCCGGTGATTTTGCACACGCTGAGCTTTCGGCCTGATTTGGCTCCATCAAAAAATGCTAAGCGTCATCTAAGTGTGTATGCTCATATCCAAAACATCAGGTGACCAGCCTGATCTCCATATCAGTTCGCGGACATGTCTCTCTCTCGCTAGCTCGTCCCATGTGTCCAGTTGCAAAATTGAATGGACCTAGAGCGGACGCGGTGTCGACCGTTGCTTCGGGCCAGCAGCGGGTCGCAGATAACCCCCGTCGCAGGGCAGAAGCTGCTGCTGTTGCTGCTAAGGATACACGGTATCTTCAACTCATTACCAATAGATTGAGGCGTATGAACCCCTGAAGCGAGATTGTATTGACAATCGAAGTCTTCATTATGCGTAAAGAGCTCGCTGCTAGATGGAGCAGACCGCTGCTGCTAGGCGTCGTATCGATTAGATTAGCAGGGACGACCTCAGTGAAGTCGAGGAAGTGAGGGCAAACTGATAAAAGGCAGAAGTTATCGTCTCTGCTTTGCGAATTGATGATTTCATCATCATTATTGGCCGGGCTTGATGGAGCCGGGAGCAACCGGCACCGGTCATATGTGATGCCCTCGAATGTGCTAAAACTTTCAATATCATCGCCATCTCTCATCAAGACCTCTGTACGTACGAATGAACGAATTAGCTGTTGACAACAACGTTTCGGTATTGACTAACCGGAGGTGCGTTCGGTTAAACAGTTTTCGAAATTCTGACTCGACGTAGAATTGAGTCACTCATCAACGGTTGAGGAGAATATACCCGACTGGAACAGTTTAGAAAACGACTAACATGCCAGCAAACACCCTTTATATCAATGGCCAACATCTCCTCCGGGTGATCAGAGACGGTGGACAATTACAAAGAATTATAATACAAGTAAGAGACTATAGACATTGGCAGATAATCTTAGACAGGCTACGCCGTTACATTGGGACGACGCATTTTGGCGAATTACTTCGCCTTCAGCGAATCAGCATCTGATATTGTGCTGAAGTGATTCGCTGCCGCTGTTCGATACGCCGACTCCCATCACGGCGACAACGCACAAACAGTTTGGTCAGCAGTGTACGCGCGCACGACCTCAAGCGTCCTCAATAACCGACACAAGGTTACACCTTTGGCGGCCATCACGGACCTAGCTAGCAACAATGGGCCACGTTCGATGGTACGCTGACCACGAGATGGCGCTGCTGCCATATGGCGAGGTGATACGAGCTGACGATTCTAGTCACAAAGGATGAAATGAGACTAACCCGTCAAACGGGTGGAAACATCAGCTCGGTACGGTATCTGTGCGCAGCTCCTACGAACTAGCCTAGCAACACCAGCGATGTATTCGAATACAACTCAAGACGATAGTAGCGCCATCTCGTGATACGACTACAGTGGGATTTCTCTAGGTTGTGATCGTCGAACAACGACTTCACTGTCCAGACCCCAAAACCGGTGCTCCCAAATTAAGCTAATGCTCAAAAGGACCGATTCGGATATTAAATGGATATTAGCCAAAGGCATGACGAAGAAATTGACCGAAAAGCCTGTTCATGTCTAGCCATTGCGAGCGATATGGGTTTACCTTGTTTGTATTGTTGATGCGGCTGCGCAAATATGCCTGCCACCGCTTCTCATCAAACCACACACCATTGGGCAGAATCGACTATTAGACACTTACACTTCACTCGTGTACGAAGGTAAACTGCAGAAGGAAAACATTAGCCGGGTATACGTGACACACTACATAGTTCAGTGATGCGTCCGTAGATGCTGGACGAGGACCGTACGAAGTGTATTCGCTTATATATACTCGTACAGTTCGGCAGGTAGGTATGCGATTTATGTAGAATGTATTATAAATAATACCATGACCATATGAAAACAGATTCGGTATATACAACAGTTCGAAAAATGAGTTCGACGACACTTCAGCAGCGAAAAAGATTTCAACGGACATAGCGTGGTTCGTTGCGAGAGCGTTTGTACTACTAATTGGAAAGGACTGAGAATAGGGACTATTGCATTGAATTGCAATTCGTCGGCCTTACCATTATCTCTCGGTTAGAGCTATAATCGATCGCGTTTAGTGACACTGAAATATTTGAAATTGGAGAGGATCTTCCGTACGGCGATGACGTCCATCTAGGATAAATAGTATAAAGGTCCCGCATACGACTCAGCATTCGGCACTACTCACTACGTACGCTAGCGTTCCTTTGCCGAATGGGCAAATATCGTCCCATTCAATAAAGAAAAGTTTGATTTATTTATTGTGTAGAATAATTAATTAGGAAAGTTTGTATGGTGTATAATGAGGGGATCATCTATTTGTTCTTGTATACTTTCTGCCCTTGTAACTCGTATGTACTTCAGTTATTCATAGGATTATCTGACCAGGATATTTGGTCAATGGAGCTGTCGGCAGAATACAATACGGTCGCGTTTGGATTCAGCGCGTTGTCTTGGACGACTAAGTCTTCAGCCCGCAGGTTCGAATCCCGTGACCTGGTGACATATCCCTATTGGAAACTTAGAATAATGGTGTAAAAGAGATATCTAATTCAAATAGAATAATATCTTTAATGATTTAAATGTATTAATCGCACTATATTTTTTAACTTAAATAGAATAATATCTTTAATGATTTAAATGTATTAATCGCACTATATTTTTTAACTTAAATAGAATAATATCTTTAATTAGTTAAATTCAAAAACGATACTAATTATTCAATTAAAGTCGAATAATATGCAAATTTTATAAATGCGCTATTTTTTTAATTTTAAATAGCCTTTACTCTATTTAAATTTGATACATTTTCTACACCATTATTCTAAATTTGACTTACTACAAGCATCGTAAAAGCCCGCAGTTTCGTTAACACAGCAACACTTTGAATTGTATCGCTGCTACAGAATACCTAAACTCACGAAAAACCGGAAACAACAAACCAACCAAGAAATCAGCGCCGATGTTTGCATAGCAAACAAACTCCAAGCCACATGTGCGTATAGTTTTACTTTAATTTATTTTTACTAACCACACTCACGCATAGCCCCCTTACAAAGAAATCATCTAGCCGCTAACATTAGAAACGTTCTGTAAGAATCAAACGAATCGAACGAGACGATTTCGCAACGACCTCAAATTGGCTTTGGGCTATTAGCATTCGATCACCCCCCAAAGGCCCCTTCCCGAAACGTCCATCTCCCTCCCTTCTCTCCGCCGAGAGCTATCGTAGAACAACGTCAGCTGTTGTAACTGTTCCCCTCCGAATTAGCTTTCATAGCTCGCTTCTCTCAGGGATTTGTTTGCAAAACGCAAAAAAATATATATATAGAAGAGTCCACCTCGAATCGGCGGATCAATCCCACACGGGTCGAGGCGCAAACGCGTCTGGCGGGATCTCGGCAGCGACGACGAGAAGAGCAAGGATGAGCGAGTTGAACAGGTAAAAATCAAAATATGACCAAGACGACAACCGGCCGACCGGCCGACGAAGCAAGAGAGAGACAGAGAGAGGAAGAGATAGAGAGAGAGAGAGCCGAATTGACTGACTGACATGATCGCCAGCAAGCGGCGGCGGCGGCGGCGGCAGCAGTAAATGCTGGGGAAGACAGGTATCGCAGATCGCTCTTCGCGTTGTCCTTTCGTTTTGTGATCGCTCACCCCGCTCTTGTCAGTGTCTTTCTTCTGACTCTGGGCTGCGTCACTCGTCGGCTCGTTCGCTTTCCTTCGCCGGTTGCCTTTTCGCCTTTCGAGTCGCTGCTCGCTTTTCTTTTCTCCTGTCTAGCCTCCTCTCGGGATGATGCTCGATGCTCGAACTCTCGCTATCGGCTAACAGCGTCGTATAGCTGTAACAGCGACAGCGGCAATTGGATTGTAGCAAATAGCATTAAGCGATTATCGTCACCGGTGACATTCGTCGTCGAATGTCGCCGAATATCAAGTGTTATGGCACCACTCGAAGGGGTAGTGCCGACAAGAAATCTGCTGCGAACAATAATACATCTATGGATCGTGGCGGCCGATGTGGGAATTGATAATTGATTTAGGCGTTGTTGTTATTATTGCATTGTATTGACTGTTCCGATTGCGCGTACAGATCTACTTGAGTGGGGCGTCAGGCGATCATTGGATGGAATCGGTGCGTTTGGGTAAGACTTACCCTTCTCAGGGATATGTATCTCTGGTATAAGTAAGTTGCACTGATCGAACAGGCCAGCGACTAGAGCTTACGTAGATTGGTGTCAGATTCACCCACGAATTTCACTCGGATTCATCGTCTATTCATAGGCGGGAGATGGTCCACCTAAAGCTACACATAATAATATCGCCCACGGTTACCCACGGTTTGCTTCGGTTTATGTTGGACCCTGAACAGCTGACCTTAGCGGTTTCTCCGGCGCGGCTCCAAACTCTTGAGGACGTCTGGTCTCAGACTCAACGATAACGAACTCTCATGAACCCTCTAAAATCTGTTAATAGTCACACAAGAAAGGGCGAATAAGATACAGGCGTTGTCTCTCTCTCTCTTTCCAAGCTGTGTAGCCAGCGATCGTTTCTAAATCGAAATGACAACTTTGAGTTGTCGCGACTACCACATCTGGTGTTCCGATTTAGCTGCTGATCTTTACGCAATATTTGGACATCGTGTCAGGCTGGCTGGTGTCTACTGGCGGATAAAAATGTTAACGTCTGATCCGTTTTCTGCTGCCGCTACCGCTTCGTCCATCACTGTGTAATGTCTCTCTTTGCATTGTTGTATATTGATCGCCTTTCGTGATGTCCAGCTCATTTTGACGTGCGTCCGTTTTCAAATTCGACAAAGAGAGATTTGTCGATTTCGAACGAATGAACCAACTACCTACTGTGACTGTCCGTCTGCCGGAAAGTGAAGCCTCCCCGAACGCTCGGCGTTCCCCTCTCAATTTTTGGCTAAAGAGGTTCGCTCGCTCGCTCATTTTCGCCGATTATCGTGATTTCTGTCAACAGCAAGCAGCACAAACAAGAAAGCCACTACGCATAGGTAAGAACCAACAAAATGACGGGCTAATCTGCCAGTGATCGGCCGGCGTTCGCCAGTAGGCAGCGTGCGACATCGCGCGGCTCGTTCGTGAATCGCAGGCAAACAACAGATCATCAGCGATAATGGCCGCCTGCATATTGTGTGTCAGCGTTTATTGAAGCGTTTATTGAACTCATAGGGACGCGCGGTCACCGTGTGACTTTGCACCTTGGAAGTTCTGCTGGGAAATACGATCTGCGAAATGGAAGAATTGGAGGTAAGGTGGCTTTCGGATGGGCCTGCTGATCATGCCGTGATTCTGCTGTGAGATTCTTTCTCGGCAAGGCAATGCCAAGTCATCTATTTGTTGCTATACAAGCAAAACGAGCAAGCAACGTAATAATAATAATAATAATATCACTAAGGATTGCTTCGGACTAGTAAAATCATTCGCATTTCAGAGTTCAGCGTTTGTCAGGGACTGCCAACATCCTCGGAGGGTTCTGATACAGGGTGGTCTGCGTCGCTGCGCACAAGCACGCAGGGTCCTTCCTTCTGAAGCGCTTTTCCCTTGCTGTGCAGGCTATAGACTCCCTCGGGATCTGGACGGCCTCGGCCTAACACCCTGTCTCCAACTGCTTTTCTAATTATTGTAAATATTAAGACACACAATATTATGAAATAAACACACAGATCATTTCAGGGTGCTTGTAATTTGCATGCCCGACGACCAACATTCGGATCAAGCTTGTTTACAAACTGGACATGATGGCAGCGCTATATATATATATATATATATATATATATATATATATATATCGACAGAGGAAATGAACCATTCATTAATTGAGTCTGCCAAAAGAAATACCTCGCTGAAAATACATCATAGCGATTCGGTGAAATCAACAGTAAGTAGGGCACACACACACACACACACACAATCTTAACTATAGAGTCAGGCAATCCCAGAATCGATGTGTATGACGTATAAGAATCTGTTATTCTAATATCACTGGATGTGTTACGATTAGGAGAATAATTAGAACAAGATTATGGCTCGTGTTACGTTGGCTTCCACCTATCAATACAAATGAATCAATAGGCTCGAGCGAGTCATACAAAAGTCATTGTGTTCCGTTGTCGACACATCCAATTGTGCAGTGTCCTCCGTGTGGCTTTTCATCCCATTTACGAGGGTGGTGAGTTGTGCACCTTGCGGAACTCCAAAAAGTGAAGACTTTGCGGCGGAGGACGATGAGGAGGAACAGGATGACGAGGATGGGCAAACGTGAAAGGAAAACATCTGATGAACAGAAGAAACAAAGCAATCCCTGGGCCCGCACCTCTCCCGCTTCCCGGCTTCCCATCTAGTCACATGAAGTCTTCTACATGATTCACTGTGGCTTACACCGCCCTTGTGGCAGCAATTGCAACAGCAACAGCAGCACCAGCAGCAGGAAGGGAAGCGGTTACCACCGCATCTGACAACGGGCTACTTATGAACTTGTTCGAATTAGCGAGATCTGTTTCTCTCTCAGTCCCCGCATACTTCGCCGCCCCCTCCCTTCAAATCTCTCTCTCTCTCTCTCTCTAACTTTCTCTTTCTCGCTGTCGATGATTCCTGTTCGCCATCACCACACTTCCTACTTCCGGCGACATATCCGCTTCGTCTATTCAAATCCGTCGTCGCGGGAGTGGCGCGCGGGAAATCCAAAAAGTGCGCCAAGATGTTCAAGAATCAATTAACACAAAACAGAAGATGAGGCAGTGCTCAGGGATGGCCCGCGATGGCAGCAAGCTTGCTGCTGCTGCTGAGGAGGTTTGCCAAACGAACGGAGAGAAAAGACAATAGACCCACCCCTCAGCCTCCAACAATATCCTATTCGAAGCTACCGACCCAACAGCCAGAATCCCCTAACGAAGGGATCATCCGACTTGATGACGATAACGCGACGATGGTCGCTCTGTGGTCGGTGAAGTACCCACCGTGGAAATAACAGCAATCGTAGCAGTCCTTGCTGTGGAAGGTTTCGGGGGTGCTACGTCTAGCGGACTCCTGCGGGATAGGGGATCGAGCTGAATTGGGCTGAGGCTGAACTTGGCGGTGCTGTGAGCCGTGCATCCGCTGCCCTCAGCGCTTCAACCGCCAAGGAAGGATACATGGAATCTACATCGGGTCCAAACGGGCAGTGCTGAACGATCAAGGGACGATTGGAATAAAATCTTCGGCTAGTGATCTCCGCCGAGCAAATTTCGTATGAAATCAAATTTTCACGATCATGAGCTGAAATTCGTGCAGGTATTTCTTGGTAAAATTATTCTTGCCACCATGGAAATTGTGTGTGTGGGTGTTTGTATTTGTCATTGAGTAGATTATAATAAATGCCTCCCTTGGATAAGTAGTTGGAGTTAACGTTGGACGGTGAAACTAAATGGGATGGAACTCAGTGAACTGTCACTTGGCGGGAATTTTGAAAAGTGGACCAGGCCAAATGAGGTATTCGGCTCTGTCGACGACAATTCGCCCCACCCAACTCTTCAGAAGAGGCGCAAGGGTCACAATAGCGACCTCTCTCTCTCACTCACATCCCATCGAGATGACAATGCACACTATCCCATGCCGGTGTCGTCGAGATTCGTGTGGTCTAGATGAGCCCCGGTTTGCACGGTCTCGCCAAAGGAAATCTTCTTGGCACTTGCGACATTTTAGCGACACACGGTGATGATGGGCCTTAATCAAGGTTCAACTTTTATAATTCCCATTCGCAGAGTTTCGGACGATTCGTTAGCCTCTAGGAAACGAACGGCATTAATTTCTTAGGACGTTCGTGCCCCAATAACGGTTATCACTTTGTGTTCACTTTTGTTAATACTATTGCAAATTGTTTCTTATTGGATAAAAGGACATTACTGAATAGTCAGCTGCCCGCCTTGTTCACCCAGCCATCTCCCGGAATAGGGCGCAGGGGCAAGATTATCAGCGAAGGGCGCCCCGTCAACTTTACATTCGCAATTTCACCTTACATCTTGGCTCACTTGATAAGGGTGCGACAACTTCAAAGTGCATATGATGTATATACTGCAATGAAGATAACTTTAAATAAACCTGGCCACTGTTCGCAAATCACAAAACCTGCCAGCTAGGCAATCACAGATGTAACAAACTTTGTTATTTTTTTTCCAGTATTCTCTCTCTCTCTCTCTCTCTCAACCTATGCTCGCCACAAAACACCATCAGAGCTCACGCAGAGAAATAGAAGAGGGTTCTAGAGGATGATTTCAGCGATCGACGCAAGAAGAGTATCAGGAGTCCGAACAGCTATGGCTTCTCCACAAAGGAACGATCTGGTGATGGGACAAAATCAAATGCATCGTCGGAGAAAAGCGCGGAAAACTCACAGAAATAAAAATTCGCGAAACCCTCGTCGAGAGCAAAATCGCGAGAACGTATCACAGACAGAGTCTTTACAGATGACAGGGCGCCTACCGGCGAGACCTATGGCGGCTGCCGGTGGACTCAGGGACAAGTCAACGAAGTTTGGGATGCTGCCCTTGTCTCTTGAGTGCCATCCGTTGAGCTCGTTTGGCCCATTTACTTGCTGAGCCAAGACGGCTCACACATCTGCCGCCCCCGCAGATTCGGCCCTATCGCGGACGACCACGCCAGCTACCGACCGAGCCTGGTCCAAAGCCTCGACGAACAAAGCAGACTGTGCTACAACAGCTTTGCAATAGCGGACCCGCAACCTGCGGCAAAGGTTCACTCCGAAGTGCCGAATGTCGCTGTAGGGGCCGTGTAGTTGCGGCGAGCCGGCACTGCGGTTGTACTGTAGCCGGCGTGAGAAGCATATTGATGTTGTTCGAGTTGCTACTCTGCGGTAGAAGCCAGCGTTGACAGAGCATAGAAGAATTGGACAAACAGATAATAGCCGCCAGCGTTTTGCTCAAAAAAAACAAAAGGGATGAACAATTTTCCATGAAAACGTCTACATTACGTCTAAGTAGACTGCAGCGACACGAAGACAGATAACTACAGAGACTACCTCGTTCGTTGCCCGGTTGGACGATCGTTCCTTCAATCGTTGTCGAACGGACTCGCACAGCACTCGTAGAGCCGGAGCGTTGCCTATACAACTCGGCTCCATTTGACCTCGAGTTCGTTTTTGCTCTTCGTCTGTATCAGGTGAGCGAATAATGGGTGTCGTTTTTTTTTTGTCATCCTATTTGGTTAGACTCTGAGAATGCACATTACGCAGTAATCATCTCTCTCTCATTTTCCAGCCGTGTCGTGACCTGTCTGCCATGATCTGCTCTGTTCTGCCTGGTGTCTGTTATGGGAAGTGTCTTATCCGCGTCGTTCGTATCATCGAATCGTGCCGTCATCAGCTCGTGTTTCCAGATAGACTTTGTTCAGTTCCAATCACCGCACGGACACACGAGCACGAACTCATCACTCGCGGCGTGGTGGTTATACAATCTTTGTCGTTTCGGGGGCCTTCACTGGCTAGAATGCCTAGACCCTTAGCCTTATGTTGTTCATTCTTCGTATGATTTGACTCTAGCAGGTTACCCTCTCCTGCCCTTGTCTACCGGTGTCTCTCTCTCGGCGAATATGACTTGCCAGCGGCCGCAGCAGTAATAGCAGCCAAGAGAGACTCGCACGCACACCCTGGTCACCATAGGCACACACTGTATCCCCAACAGACCTACTAACATCCAATCAGTAACGGCGGCAGCGGCGGCAGCAGCAGCAATAGCAGTAGTCCACTAGTTCCTTGTCGACTACCACTATTACTACTATGACTATACTATGACCGTGAGGCGCACAAGATTTTTTAAGCGAGAGGGCACCGAGTCAAGAAGCACTCAACTGCCGCAAAAGATGTAATAGAACGAGAGCGTTGGAGAGGGAGAGAGAGGGCGAGCAAAGCTACGATCTGGCGTAGAGAGCGGACAGAACATAGCGATCGGCGAGAGAATGCACCCGTTCAAGCGTCCCCCTATTTCTTCGGACGTGTCTAATGCTTTATTACGAATGCGGCAATGGCTCTTGCTCCTGTTGCTGCTGCTGCCGTGGATGCAACTGCTAGCGCGACCACCTCGCGTCGCTTATGATTGTAATTATCAGTTCGAGATCTTCTCTCGAACCTCTTCGAAAGCTTACTGCTCCTTTCTCGTTCGTCTTCAACGACGCAGCGTCTCTCTGACATCGACCACTTTCATAACCCACCGTGAGCCTGCTTACCAGGCACCTGATCGTCTGGCCGCTTGACTAGTGGAAATCTCTGCAATCGAAGAATGCGTACATCAGGTTGTAGTCTGCAGCTTCAACAACAGACGTCAAGCAACGCTTTACATACGACCTGAATGGAACGATTCGTATTATTATTATTATCCAGTATACACATGTGCCTACACCAACTTCGAGTGCAGGCCCATAGCGGTTGTCGGAGCTAGATATCATTTCAGCGTGCTCGAAATTTGGTGGCGAATCACCAAGTCCTGCACCGGGTGGATGCATGCAGGTTGAACGCATTTCGTGTACAGCCTGATGAGATATCATATCCGCGTCAGTCGACCAGTCTAAAGACGAGCTTGTCACAAGCATCCCGCCGCCGCCACCGCAGGAGTGGCCTGCACCAGTTGTGCTACCTATATGCTATCGTGTTCAAACAGGCAGCGACAAGAACAATCTGCTGCTGCGGCGCCGGCGGTGGCGGCAAAGGCAAGGACACCAGGAAGAGGTTATGCTTCTTAATGTCGATGATGATACACATATGGGGAAGGGGGCGGCGGCGGCGGCGGCGGCGGCCACGGCGAGGCGAGATAGGCAGCAAGAGAGGAGCGAGATGGACGAGCAGAACACCATCATAGGCTACAGGCGACCCAGAAGGCAGAAGTACTTACAAGGGGGATCGAGCTCTGTAGGGAGACAGTGAAAAATTGTTAACTATAATATTGAGTAAGGGCGAGAAGCAGGGGAGGATATGAGAAGTCGCCGCAACACAGAACCATATGTAACCTCTTATATGCTGTCGTAATGGCAAGAGTTAGAGGACCAGAGAGCGTCGTATTGAAGTGTTCACCCCTCAGTTAAACCCCCGCCTAAAACGCGCCGTATCCCGAACGCTTCGTCGAGCCGAACAACGCGTTCGGGATACGGCGCATAATACTCGGGACCGCTTTCACCCTTATTATAGGGAATTGGGAGAATATCGGAGACCAATGAGCGTATATGATACCCAAAAATTAAACTCGGCCCTCGGCCAATATTTAACGTCCACGGAACCGTTTATATGATCTGATCGAGAATAACCGAGATGCTAAGTCGCTCGAAGGAATCATAGTACAGATTAAAGAGCAATAAAAGTATATATATATATATATATATAGATATATGCAGTGAAGATGTACTTGTGAATACAACACGAATATGAGCAGTAAAATGTATTAGTGTACAAGGAAGACGCTGAGGACAATGCCACCTTGCGAACAATGATACCAAGATCAGAGAGATAAGATACGATGACGTATTAAAGTTTGTAGCATCAGTGCGGCACAGTCTCAAGAGAAAGAAGGATATATATATATATATATAGAGAGAGAGAGAGAGAGAGAGAGAAAGAAAGAAAGAAAGACTGACCGTCCTAAGATAATGGATTATACCGCTCGCGACTCCCACGACGACGACGCTGATAGTGACAATGTTAGCCGACTCTGATTGCGACCCTGATCATAACGGAAATTAGAATGAAAGAGTGGGAATCGAGATGGCTGGCCATTTGTCCGACACAGCGTATCGTACACCGCTGGCAATAAGGGCGTCGGTGACAGAGCAGCCGGGTCCAGACCACTTCCCACCAATGCCACCGATACACCACCGGACCGGCTGGTTTTCCAGCCTACAACCAACGTGCTGCTCTCGAATCGAAAGTGCCGTTCGTAGTGGCTGGCGTCTTCCTGAATCATTGGTAGGCGAAACCCGCATTAACCCGAAGCGACACGAAGGCCGAATAGTATTAAGAGCTTTCAAATGGCTTCTGTGTCTGCCTGAATGAGTGCCGCCTGAATTCATCCATGACCACAAGATGTGCTAAAAACACAAAAAAGAAAAACGCGTAGAGAGATAATGAAGAAGAGCCGGGTGGGAGGAGCTGGACGAATGACGACTCTAAAAAAAAGAGCATCCACATCGCTTATTTTTAACCTAGGATAATTTTTCCACACAGCGACATGTATATGTATATATATATATATATGGGCAAACGGGATTGGGTTGTAGCGTTTGCTAAGTAGCTAGAAAGCATCGGAGCCCGTCTTTGATTAATAACTTCGAACGACTCGACTAAGCGGTGGATTGATCATTTTTATTATTTTTCATCGCTCAGTGAAAAATCTTGTGATAAATTGTGAACACCTGAAGGGTAAGATAAAAAAAAATTCGACAACTTCCGCAATGTAATTTCATATATGGAGAGATCCTCCTCCTGCTCTCACAGTACAGTCTTGGATATTTTCATTGCCTTTATCTCAATCTTGTATATACAGCACTGTTTGCTGTTCATCAATAAAGCACAACTAAAGAAACCGCCGTCGTCTCCCAGCTCATCGTCGTTGACATTTTCTACCTATTGCATTCAACAATAAATAAATCGAAGATCTCTTTGCTATCGGCCTCGTTGCCGAACATCGAATCGTCGAAGAGCCTCAAACAAGACAAATGGCATAGGGACACAATAATCCATAATCAATCTGTTCTTCTTCGTCCTTGTCACCGCCCCTTCGATCGTTACGTTGCTGTGAAAAAGATTAGTCTCTCTAAAAGGGTAGCGAACACAAGAACAATCGCCATAGGCTCTCATAGGTCACTACTCAGCTCGCTAGTTCGCTGCCAGCCAGCAGCAGGGCTAACAACAGCGATTTCATGTTGCCGTTGAGCGCGGCCAGATCCATTCAAACCCGTTGCTCCATTCGCCATCCGTCCGTCCGTCCGTCATGACCCCGACATTGGCGATACAGTGCTGGGGGGAGGGGCACTGGTGTCGACCATCGGGTAATAATCATGATAATCAACCAGCAGCAATAATAAGTGGTAATAACGACAAATAGCAATTGCCGTTTGCCATTTGACGGTTCGATGCGTTCACCAGCCTTCGATACAGTGACCTTGAGTGGTCTTGATGGACTCTTGATTTGTTAGTGATATTTTTTTACCACTAACTCCAACCGACGCGTTCTCTGCGTCGACTGCATCTAGCGCGCGTTTTCCATCTGCCGGAGCGCGATTTTCGTTTGAAGGGCCGAAAATGCAGCTGCCACCGTCGTCGTTCGGCCACCTGTTTCCAGCGTCTGTTCGATTGAAATCGGGAGCACTGCCAGACGGCCGCTGACAGCCGATGGAGGCACTGCTGTCAGATGACGGTGGCGATGAAGCTCACGACGTGTGGCGGCACTGGCGGTTGTGGCTATGAGAGATTTAGTAGCAGGTTTCACTGGCGGGCCTGATGTGGCGACGCTGAAACGCTAGATATTAGTGGACCGACAGAGCGTATCTTAATTATAGGCTTCTGTTGTTAAAAAAAACGCCGCCGTGAAATGATCGAGAACCGCAAACATCAGCAAGTTGAACACCGTTGTGTGTATGTGTGTGTTCTACGAAGACATATAAACACGCTGCGTGGCGTTCGACCAAACGACTTGATTAGATCATTAACTGATCCAGATTTTCTGGCTTGTAATATGTATTGTTTATTGTTACCGATACCTGAAATCACCTGTTTCGACTGATCGACTCGCCAAAAATAGGTTTACGCCACAATAATCGTCGGGTGTACATATATATATATATATATATATATATATATGTTAGTATTAGCGGGGAAAGGGCTACAAGGTACTAAGCTTATAATAGTCACAGTGGAAGTATACTTGCTCGAAAATCACATTTTCTGCTTTGAGTTTTCCGGCTTTTTTTAGTGTTTATTTGCGATATTTGTATGTGCTCTGACTGGACACCACATATAACATCATAACTCTATTGTGAAATAACCTACCCAGGCTGCCACTGTGGCATGGTATGCCATGACACCGACCCGCACGTGAATCAATCGATAACAAATGTGACAAAACAGCGATCACTATCAATATATTATACGTACGGCATCTAACAGTGCCTCCCGCCAGCTATCATGATAAGTGTCTGTTAACCTGCTTATCTGTCGAGACATATGTGTATTATACAATCATGAAGAGGACACGTGAATCCTCACGACGATCTAATGAATTGTAATTTCCACCTATTTAGTGGTACCAGTATCTAGATTGATAGGTAGATATATATACATAGGTAGGCACAAACGCACACGAGCCTCTACGTGCATCGCTCTCCTGTCGTCATCCAGAAGCGTCGACCACCTTTCGTCCCCTTCTCTGTCGCCGCTAGTAGATACGAAAGACACTCAGAACTAGCTGGCCAGCCAGCTCTTGACTCCTAAAGCCAACTTTTAATATGAACTAATAAAGGTTACGAACGTGAGTCGCATCGTGCACACTACTCTAGTCCGTGTGTGTGTCTAATCACCGTATTTCCGACAGCAGCAGCATCAGGAGCAGTAGCTCACCAACGGCCATCTCCTGCGCGACTTCGGCCTCCGGCCCGCACGATCCTGGCCGCTGCTGCGGCGGCAGCGGCAGCAACTACTACCAATGCAATTTTGTGAATTAATTCCCGCGCCTTGCCTTTCGTTCTCCGCTGCTACCGCTACGACTGCTATAATAGTATCTTGGAAGCTCGGCTTATGTATTTTCCTTGTCGTTTTCTTCTCTTGGGCGGGCAGGCGAGCTGGCGGCTCTTCTGAAATGACACCATCGCGGCAGTTGACCGTCATCACGGGAGGTCTTCGCGCAGGAGGACCACGGCGCCATCGTGGACAGGGGCTGCTGCCGGTCGAGCTCTGAGTTAAGGAGGAACGCAAGATGGAATAGAGCCCTGCCAGGAAGCGAAACGCGTTACTAGCAACTCCCATCCATTTTAGGCAGTACAGACGCGAGCGAGTTGTTCTATCTCATAGGGGAATAGGTATACCCGAATGCGTTTTGATGCATTTTCTCATATAACTGGTTCTGTAATAAGTAATCAAGACTTTGTTTTCCCAGCAGCCACTCGCCGATGAGTGGATAAGAGGAATTATGTTAAGCTCTAATACGAGATTGACACAGTTGATTGATATTGTGCTGTCATACTTGAGTGCTCTGAGCCTAAGGAAGTTGGTTTGTCGGTATCATTTGTTTGTCTGTTATCGTACTGGCTTTTCGATCATATTCCCATAGGCTAGACAATTCGGAATCACCCCTTGATTTGATGTACCTGAAAATCGACATAATTCGTTTGTTAGGCTATATCGTTAATATGTTAGCACCATTCATATACAGATTTGTTTTATTAAAATCTTTATGTAGTGTGATGCTCTTATTTCACACCATTGTCTATTATTATCCTGCAATCACGCATTGTTCAAATCCGCGCGATTACCACATGTTCGAGGCACTACACGTTTGCCTTAAGCCGTTATTTTCTGTTAAATATAAGATTTCACTCGATTCCAAATGTTGTTAATGAACTCGTTTCATCCACGGGCGAAGTTGCACGCTCACGAACGCCACTCGAATCAAATGGCCAAACAGTCGAATCGGTGTCTCGTGCGGCGCGCATCGCATAGCCGCCAAATCGCTCGATCGAGTTAACGACAGCAAAAAAAAATAAAACAAGAGAGAGTCACTTGAAATGGTCGACATGGAACCAACCGACGACAGATTGTTTCTAGGACGATCGCAGCCGAATCGATAACGACGCAAGACGAAACAGTATCAGGCGATTTCTCCTTCCCGCCAAATCGCAGCGAGTCCCCATGGTCGATACGAACAGGCGATTAATCGCCGATGTCTCGGATATTGTCTGCCAAGCGACATCTTGACACAAGGACAGCTAGATAGCGAAACGGGCCCTTCGAGTAGCGACGAAGCGGGCAGCGAACACCTGTTGGAATCTACAGCGTGCGCGCGCGCATTGGCACACGATGGTGGACGGCTGTCGCCAACGGAAACGATTGTCGAAATCGATTTTGTTCGGGCGAATCGACTCAGTGCAGACTGCATTGTCATTGAACATTGCTACAACATTGTCAATAACACAGATGACCATATGGCTAGAGCAGTCATTTTATATGCGATGTAGGTAATGCAAGTGGGGGGGGGAGGGGGCGGGTCAGATGAAATCCGATGTAACTTGTGCGGTGGACCCCAGGTGCCACTGCACGATCAGTGACGTTGGCGGGCGCGGTACGTAGTGAGGTGATCGCTGGTGACGCGGCAGTACTTAGGGACATGACGAGCTTGGATAAGTAGACCAGTCCAAATCCTGGTGGGGTCAGGGCTGTGTAGATTTTTTCCCCCGATATTGCTCTTCTAAATGTAAGTGACCAATGATAAATGACGAAAACTATCTGATTACTGGAAACTTGTCCGGATGAAGATCACTGGAAGAAATAACACTGAAGTTGAAATTCGAGTATTGTAGCCGTGCCATTTCTCTGCATAGAAATCATCCAGTGCAATGGTAGAGAAATTGAATGCGTTTTTCCTATTTCGATAATCTCCTTTTAGAGTCGAATTGCTTGGGAATTATATATATATATATATATATATATATATATATATATATATATATACAAGGAAATTATTAGTATTGACCTAATGCGTTGATTACGGATATGTATTGCAATATATTCTCGCTGTCACGAAAGGGATCACGATTACAAATATTATTGCTATCATCACCATCATCATCATTATTATTTCTACTACAATTATCCCTCTAGCATCGACTTGATGCCTGTACCTTGGTCGTGATTTGGCCAGACGATCTGGTGTGGATCGCTGTCACAACGATCCCAGTAGTGGACCCAACTGTTCCTCTTGGGTTGGTCGATTTGCATTAGGATTCCACATTCATATATCATCGTTGGTTGGTACTGTTTGATGTTCGACGTCTCACGCGCATTCAGCCGCTTTGTTCAATCGTGGTCGGATAACAACACGCAACGGCCTAAATCAACGCGTTTAATGTAGATATATATATATCCATATATATATATATATATATATATATATATATATATATATATATACATATATATGATATTTCTGCGACGCACGTCACCTAAAATCACTTACTAATTTATCTCACAATTTTGTCGCTCAGCGACGATGTTGAGCTTTTCCTCCGGATCAGCATACGCTTGCATCCAATGGCGTTCCTCGCACAACGCACGAGCGGATCGGGTGGCTCTGCAGCGCTTGCTGACGGGGGCTGCGGGGGCGGGCTAAGGACATAGCACATCCTCTGTCTTGCTGTCGTCGTTGAGAGGCCGGGGCCGCCGGCCACAGAGGAAACGTACTTGTGGTTCTTCAACCTCGTCGCCCCAACTACCCCCGTTTCAACCCCACTAGGCTTGCGTGCCTTGCCTCCAACACCCCCCCCCCGCCCCCCGCCTCACAGCTTCTCTTTCTTAGCGCTCCTTCTCCCCTACTCTCATCACCACTGACGGCTGCTGCTTCAGCTGCTTCCGCGGCCAACAACAAGGATGGCTAAGCGGACAGATTACCATAAAAAGGACATTTTTCCCTGGCTAGCGCCCAGTCCTCGACGGCAGGAGGGAAAACGAGCTGGCGGCCGGGGAGCCGGTAGCGACCAGCAATGGGCAGCAGCAGCAGCTATCGCCACTGCCGCCATCATCATCGTCGTCGTAGTCGGCAATTACGATTCCCTCTCATCGGATCTCTGTGTAGCCGAATGGTGTCAGGTTTCGAGCAAAGAGAGACTTGAAGCTTGAAGGAAGGGAGCCAGCTACCTAGCTAGATGGCAAACCACGAACTGAGGACGAACCACGCCGAGAGACACGGTGGAGAGCCGTAGGAGTGTGTCTAGTCTGGGCGACCGTGTGTGTATGCGCGAGTCTGTGTGTCTGCGTATGGTATAGATGCTTGTGCACGATGTAAGTTAAGAACGACTAACGAAGAATACAGGAGAAAATGTAGAGGTAAAGCTTTATTGGTTTATTAAAGGAGCTGCAATTTCACACTGCTTAAGCTCTCTTATATGTCATCACGCAGCGGGGCTCGAACCTGTGGCTTCTGCCTTTCGACAGGCAGAGACTGAGCAGTCCAAGCCACCGCGCTGAAAGTGACGATTCATAGCACTTGTGGCAAGAACCGCAACAAACTCCTTTCAGCTAGTAAGCTGTGCGGTCTGTCAGCAAGAACTATAATAGCTAGCGGTCGGGGATCGTGCATGAGACGAACTAGCCGTGATTGCTTGAAGCAGCTCTTATGTGTTGTTATTGGTAAATTTCGAATGGAGGGACGTTGTCCCTCAAATCACTTACCAAGTACAAAAATAACCGGGAAGATTTTCAGACAGCCCAAGCCATAGAGGCTGGTGTCTCGTCGTCTCCCGCCTCGTCAACAAACACACACACGCAACGTTGGAGCAGGATCTGCGGGCTAACACTTGGTTTTCGCTAACTGTCAATGTAGCAGGCAGGCGTAAATGGATAAACGGCACGGGGCATTTTGACGCCCACACCATATAGACGCCCAAATGGGTCACGTAGCAAGCAGCTGGTGTCTCCTTTGGTGAATCACATTTTGATACGTGTGTCCAAGTGGCACCGAACTGTGGATGTAGATATCTCACCCCAGTTGCCTATTGCCACTAAGGGTTTTAGGCTGTCGGAATTGCCGATCTTTTTATGATCAGTATACGATATTTGTGATTACGTGACGGGAACAATATGTGTAACTGATTCGATACACGATCAGTCAGACATAGAGGGAATATATATATTAGCTCGAGGTCTGACAATATATATATATCGTGACGAGGTCCGAAAAACGCGTTTCTGCGAGATTTCAATCAGCGAGTGATATTTTTCTCCGATTTTTATTTGTTTTGTTTGCAAGGAGGATTCCTCCGTCATTTGAATTGTTAGGGCAATTTGGGTTGTTATCTAAGTTGTTCGTAACTGTAATTCTGTGGACTAACGTAGCCCAATCGTAATTATTAGTTAATGTAGCCGCATTTCCGGTATTTGCATGAGTGACAAATCGACAGTTCGGGTAATCTACAAACGTTAGTTCCGTTGTGAAACGACAGCGACGGATGCAGCTTGTTGCATGTATGCTGTATTCGGCGAAGATTTTACTAAGGAAGTCGCCATTGATACTGAAGAATTTATTTACCCAGCACAATGACCAGCCGACAACCGCATTAGGAGGCGATCCGCCACCAAGTACGTGTGATCGCAGCATCGACCTTCGGGGACGCACCAATCCACATAGAACATTTGAATGACAGACAATGTCGGGAGTGGGATGATGCACGCGAAAATTCACACCAAAACTAAGGCAAATTAGTTCTCAATTAGATGATATCGGCGCCAAACAGTAACCAAAAATAGGTCGCGGGTCAGTGGTAGAAAGAATCAGCTGCGCTGAATTTTCGGGGATCATGTGCCAGCTTGCGATTAAGAAACGACGGCTGCTGAATAGGGTTAACCCTATCCGCTGTGACGATAACGTTTGGCTATGTGACGTTCGCTTATATAAAGGCAGATATATATACAGTCGAATACGTAAAAATACGTGAAAACCACGATGACTCAGTTCATCGAACCCCTGATCTAGGAATCTACCCTATATAATGAGTGGACCCTGAAATGGCGAGACTGCCTTGGTACTGTGGGCGTATACTTAGATTAAAAACAGGACGTCTTTGTTGGTCAAGAGGCGCATCTGGTCAAAACGCATCTTTCGAACTTTTACACCTAACGAAGGCCGTGCCTGGCCTTCGTGCAAATCGATGCTTTGTTTCCCAACGATATATTCAGCGGCCTAAGGAAAAACGACGTCAAACGCTACAATACCCGGCCCAGTCCTTACAGATGATCCGTCGGTCTGGAGCGGCTAAAGTATCGAATCTGCGTTTCCGACAGGCAATGAGAAGTGTAAGTATCATAAATACCCATAACGGTATGTTGCAATACAAAACACAGCGAGACCACAACCGCAGCCATAATCTTAAGGGCTCAACAACAATCGTTTCAGGGCATAGCCTGGGTGCGCGTCCATACACCACACGCCTCAGTATAAAGCAACAATTTTAGCTGCTGCGTTTCCATACACGTTCGCGTCTGTTTCCTTTCGATCTATCTCTTTCTTTCTGTTCTCGCTGCCTACTCCCGTTGCTCTCCTGGGTCAGTCCAATTGGTAAAGTTGTACATCATGTGTTGCCTGTAGGTGTCAGACACAACCAAGCAACTACCTATCCATCGGGACCTAGTGTCGTCTGCCGCCGGAGTGCCAATTCGCCGCGAGGGCGAAATGGGGCTGCTGTGCCGGAGGCGAATAAGTGTACAACAACTATCGCCGGAGTCAAACTACAACATTGTGGGGGCGGGTGCCACTGGGAGCCGCATCGTGTCCCCCTCGCCCCTACCACTCCCTACCGACTTCCCCATCGCTGCCAACTATAACCAAACGCTCGCTGCCATCGCATGGGATGCACCACCAGGGCGAGCGGTGGTGCACTGTTCGCTGTTGCTGCTGCTGCTGCTGCATGAGATAGCTTGGGCGTGTCCTCAGTCGCATCTTCCGATACTAAAATATTCATGCTACACTCACGTAGCCGCCAAATGCATAGACGCACACATACATGCATACACCGACAGACAGAGGTATACAGAGTCGCGGTTGTGGTCTAACCCAAATATAATAGAAGGACGTAACCAACGCAGGCGATCAGGCCACGTGTAGGGTACGCCCTTTAGCCGCCTGGCCGAGTCGCCAGCTCTCGTAGGACGACACCACACCATGGTATATTCGCCCTTCAGCGACAAAGCCATGACACTATTGGGTGATGTCAAACGTAAAGTTGCTCATCGTCGACTAAGGTGAGTGATCATTGTTATGGGCGAACATGATGAGCGGAGTATCGTTGGAGCAATTCAGGAAGGTAGCGCAAAACAATTATAGGCGACGATCTACCAACGAACGAACGAATGCACGGACGGCCGAACCAACAACATTTCGATCGCGATACTCAGTTTCTACAACTTGATGTCCAGAAATGATATGTGTATATGCCATAGCTTCAGGCTCAGCTATGCAGGTGTTACGAGTTCGTCGCGAAGAGGTAAGACAACGGAGTATAACTGCGTACAATGTCAGCCGTATGGCTAAGAATATTGCGGATGAATTTTGATCACGGAAGTGATAAGGAACCGGAACACCGCCAGTCGGTGCTATAACGGTTCAGTTAGTATCTAGTGAAAGAAAAGGACCACACCGGAGTATGGAGGACTTCCCACGAGAACTCTTGTCGTCGTAGCGAAACTATACTAGAATAGTGTGTTAACATTGATCAAAACACATATGGTTATATAGAAAGTTAGGAAAGACTAATACCTGCTTTTGGTTACGTTACAATATCATGTCCACTTTGATTCGTTCAATCACGAAAATTTCGAAACAACTCTCAATTAAACGTTTAATCACATCTTACTAAACCCGTGTTTGGAAGCAGCAGGAAATTGTTCCCTTTTTTTTTGGATCATCAAGCCTTCATCTCGCTTAACGCTTCGGGTTATTAATTTTTCTCAAGGTGGCCAACACTCTTCTAGGCGCTTCTCTGACTTACGCGATCATCTTTTAACTATAACGGGCCCTCCTCGTTACAGCAGTGTCTTCATTATTTGTCTTTCCCACGTAGCGAGTATACCTAGCCATCATAGTAGGTTTCCAATGATGCCACCCACCCCAGCCTCGCTTGCTACAGTACCTTTTTAGCCAGCCAGACAGCCGGCTCTATTTAGCTCCCGACGAACGAACAAACTCACCCTTGCACTCACTATGTAGTTCAGCGGCAAAGGGAGGCACTCTAGTCGATCGACGAGCGGCCCATGTGGCTCACACAGCAGCAGCACCAGCAGCAGCAGGAGCCAGTTGTTTGACTATTTTGGCTCGCGCAGAGCAGCAATGGACAGACCTGAACAGGCGGACGACACGACGTTGTTCTTTTTGATTCGACAGCACTCTGCTACGAGGTCGACTGTGCGCGGACGCCCTTCAGGTTGCCCACAACAGCGGTTGTTAGCACAACTCCTTAACTCGGATACAAAAGTGAGATTGAGAGAGAGAAGGAGATAGGTACATAAAGGGAGATAAAGAAGAAGCCTTTGTATAGCGAATATTAAGTTAATTGGAATGGAGACAGTGCTGTTATGAAGCTCGGAACGAGGGAGTTCAAAAAAGGTGGACAAATCAAGAGCATTGGGTTCAAAGATGTTTTTGCTGGGTGAAACTTTCACTCGGGAATGAGCAACTGGTGTTAAGAACGGCCGACTTACGGTACCTTTTTTTGATGGGAAGACTCATTTTTGGATACTTCAATAAATGATTACACATGATACTAGATCGTGTACAATTTCATACTTGCTATGCAAACGAACATCTCGGTGAAGGTTTTAATTTTTCATGTATAAATATGTGGGCAAATCGATGCTTACCACTTTGCAATGCTCGCTTAGCATATGCAGACTGTGTTAAGTAGTTGGACTGAGAGAACGCACCTCTCTTCAACGTTTGAGCCAAATCTAAACCGCTTATACTTTGACAGCGGCCGTTGTGTTCTTTCATAAAAAAATCCCCTTATGTTACTTCAAACCAAGGTGACTCATGTATTATTGTTATTTATACACTTTTATTATATATATATATGAAATTCAAGTAGGTCACAGTGCACGATGGGGACTCGAGGGGCAGCCAATGTACAAATCATTATCGACGATGTCCGGCCGCCAAGCTCAATGATCACTGTCTTCATTATTATCCACTTATACTGTAACTATTAGTCCACTGTATATTGCTAAACTGCAAGTGACTAGTGTGCGTCTGGCTTTCCACCACAGGGTTAATCATGTACGAGTCTATTCATGAGATCTGCACAACATAACGTTTTCGGCACTCCGATTGCTGCCCACGGTCTCGTTGGTGTTATTCAATAGCTAAACGAGCAGCTACCGCGCGTTTTAAATGTTAAGGCCTATATCCGTGTCATATATCTTGTGATAGAGTAGCTTCTCGATCAAGCACACCATCACCAACGCCACCCCGAATGCACGAATATATATATATATATATATATATACGAATGCGTAGACTCTAAGCAGCGTACAAACTAGCCTAATACAGCTTTAGAGCTATCAGTAGGTAGTACAGATTGCTGCTAAATTTCACGGTACCGTGGACTTCGAATTTTCAATGGTTCAATGCCACCGTCGTGCACGCGTTTGTACGAACGCGAGTTGCGGACCATTGTGCGGGTCATACCATGCTGTCTACGGCGTACACACCGAGTCGTCGGCAACAGTATCCCCGATGGACCACGTGCAGCTAGTGAGAACGTTCGTTGGGGACAATCTACAATATACATTTTTAGTACTAATACTAGACTTTCTTTATTCAATCATTCACATGTGTACACACAAAAATAATAATAACAATACTAAGAATAATAATAATAATAATAATAATAATAATATTTAATAATAGCATCATGTGCACGTCTTCATGCACGATATTTGTAGGCCGGATATATACTTCAGTTCATGGGGGGTGGAGGGGTTGTATATGCGTGTAAACATTATCGAGAGGACGACGAGAGAGGGTGTGCTTCGCTGATCAGTGTCATCAACTACTCAGGCGTTTTGCCGCATCACTTACAGCATCACTATCCGTCACGGGTCTCTCTCTCTCTCTCGCCCCCTCTCTATTCACAATCTCTCATAGCCCTAACCCAGCCCTCAGCGACGTTGTCATGCGTTGCTTCTGGCGCGGCTGCCGCTGCCGTAGCTTGCTGTTATTCAGCCTGCTTAAATATGTACAACGGGGACCTGACAGTATGCGGGACCGTGTGAGCAGAGAGAATAACACTTCGCTGACGCTGCTATGATACGATCCTGTAGTGTTAATAGGGTCGACAATATGTGGAGCAGTCCGATACTGGCTTAGATCTAACAACCGGAGCGGGAACCGCGGACGGCACCGGCGATGGCACCGGCGATGCTTGCTGCTGTCGTCGAGCGTAGACCATCGAGTTGAGTTCATAGATGTTCGCCAATGAAATTCGTCTATAATTAGTTTTATCATTATCGCGTTGTTGTTGTTGTTGTTGTTGTTGTGTCTGGTGAAACGGGAGGAGGAGATGGGGCTCAGAGGGGGGGGGGAACTACTATATCAGAAATTGTGTAATATATGATGCTAGCCTGTATGAACCGGTTGCACCCTATGTTGTATCCATAGAAAGTTGTCTCTGCGCTTATATTAGGCATATGAATAGCTGGATGGATAGAATGATGTATTGTTATGCTCTATTAATTAGATAAACAAACAGCTCTATTTATTACATAAATATTAAAGGAGTCGGTATTAAAAGTATATAAGGAGTCGATAAGTAAATTGTTTTAGAAGTTTGTCTCTATTGGATCTATACACAGAGGGGCAATTGTTTCATACAGTTATTTGAATAAATAATGATAACAAGAATAATAAGGTGGGAGGGCTACCTAAGTAAAATATACATATATATATATCTAATCGTTTTAACAAAAATGGCAAAATGACGCGCAATCGTCCAAAGTTTACCGCTTTCTTCTCTCAACGGTCCTCTCTATCTCTGTCTGGCTAGCTTTACCACTCAAAGTATATTACTTATAATCTATAATAGTTACAGTTCTCTCCTACGACTACTAGTATTATATTTTGACTACAATGAACATCAAATACGCCTCTTCTATGTAGGAAAGAAGGTCAAACCGAAACGTGTGAGAGAGAGAGAGAGAGAAAGAGAGAGAGAGCAGTAATTGCTAACAATACCTAATTTGTTTGCACAGCCACCAAAGTTCTCCTACACCTCTCTTCCTTCGGAAGCATTCTCTAATGATGTCTACCGCATGGCTCTCTAGTCAAAGTCCTCAAGATTTTGATGAGATGTAGCCTGTATGCCCATGGCTATTCATGGGCAAAACCGAGTCTCTCTCTATACGGTTTTCCCCTGCTGTTTAACAACCGCTCCGGTATCTTCGGCTCTCAGCATCTCTGTATGCCTACACTTCAAACAGATAATAATATTAGACGTATATGGATGCATCATCTTCGCACCTATGGTAGTTCCCGCCCCACCTTTTTTCTCTCTCTCTCTCTCTTCCTCTCTCCCTTCCTGCGAAACTGTATAACAGTTCTCTGCCACGGCATTCGCCCTGCCGTAGGAGCCATTCACGTCTGCGCTGTACTAAGCAACCGTACAGAGGCGTAATGACCAGGCCCAAGGAGCAAGTTACGCGATGTCCGGCCGCAAGCATCATACATGCCCCAACCAGCCTAATCCAACCTAGCGGAGAGGGAGTGGTTGCGAAGATGTGGAGGGAAACGAACGACGGGGCTGGATCTGCTGCCGCTACCCTAGCAGCTCTTTACGACAAACTACTCGAGTTTTATACTCATCATAACCCAATCTCTCTCTCTCTGTCTCTCGCCACACTATTTCTCGCCCTCTGCGTCTGCCGTTGTCTGTCCCGCTTCATCTCTTCTCGTTGTAGCTTTTTCACGTTCTGGGGTTCATCTACTTGTTCGCCTTGGCGTGGCCTACTATCCACTTCTCTCTATCTCTCTCTCTCACTCTCTCTGTCTCGTTGCTAGTTTTTCGAGTCTCCACTGGCTACCGCGGCCCACAAAGCGTCATCGTAGACCTCGGAGTCATCGTAATGACCGCGGTCATCGTAGCTGACACCCAGAGCCACTATACTGCGAGCACACACCACGGGTGTTGCCACTCCCGCTTTCCTGCCCATGGACACAAAACATTTACAGCGAAAGGCTCCGTATTTTGGCGAAGTGGCGTCGGCGGCGATGCCCAACAGCGGCCACAAGAACAAGCGGTTGTAAGTACTGCAATATATATATATATATATATATATATATAGAGAGAGAGAGAGAGAGCATTAAAGAGCCGGCTCTCTAATACTGCTGAAATGTACAATGTATTTATACTCCCTTGAAGCACCCTTGCTGCCTAGGTTTCTCATCGAGATTGTGTTATAGACTGTAGTTTGGCCATGTGTCGACAGCCCTGGCGAAGAGCCCGAATAGGCATTACCTCATTCCGCGATCGAACAATAACAGCACGCAAACAGGCCCAAAACGGAGGCAATTGCTAGATAGGCGAGTTTTACAAATTGCCAACGGGCTATCAAAACTGGTGCCGATATGATTGTGTCTGAAATTGTCATTTCGGCTGGAACGAGAAGAACAGGGTAAGGAAATCGGGTCAATTCCAGCAGACTGGTATAATATCAATAGGTTACATGATACCGTCAAGATGACGTTTCTGGAGCGGCTGTAACGAATTCAAGTTTTATCGATACAGAATCAAACCCCTCTCTTCTGGATACATATCAGAGGGAACAGAGATGGCCACTGCACCCGCCGTCGCTTTAGTGGCAACTCCAACGTAAGTGTCGGAGTGAAAATAGGTGTAATTATCATTAATAAGTAGATGGCTTGAAAAAGACACCTCATCTACAATATTCCCACAATTTCCGACAGGCATATCGTATTCCATATGTTTATACTTTAAATGCTGTTTGTATGTGCAGACGTTGGAGCATTGTTGCAATAGTAATACTATCGTAATATGCATTGTACAACTTTACAATAATCGTAATTATCTGGAGCCAAAGGGCGGCTTCTATGCGAAGCAAACATTATTATCACTTGAGATCTCTGATGGGCGTTTGCATCCGTCCTCCCCCAGATATATGTATAGTTATACATATGCATGCCTGTCACGCTCTGCATAGCTTAGATGAGGTGCGGAGATCTCATCTCGTCCACGTTGTTTATCTATTTTGCTTCTATTAATTAATTCCGGCAAAATTAATGACCGGCGTCCACAAGGGCCACAGAGGGTAGTCGGCAGGGAGGCGGCGTTCTGAAAGATTATAGGCACATAATACATGAACAGAGAGAGTTTATGCGCTCACCGAGATACACTCTTCGAGCGCTCTTTGAAGGCGGGACAATATTTGTATTTGGTGGCCCCTGTACGAGGCTCTCCGCGCAACAACCTCCCGACCTGACCGGCGTACTGCATCTCGATGTGCTTCCTAACGATGGCGCACACGGGAATGTTGGTAATTTCTAGTGAATAGCACGCGCATGCCACTGGATGTTGGAAGATACTTCACCATATCCCCCCCGGGATCACATCTTAACCTGTAAAATATGAACATCAACCATTCATTCTATCAAACTTTCGAGTTCTAGCACACGTGTGTATATATGCACCGAATCATCTAGAGGTTGGCAGAAGCGCAACCCCGTTACCAACGGTTTTTGCGTGTCGCACCGTTAGCTGAACGTGCCGATATTTCTCTGTAGGGAATTTGAAACATGTTGCTATAAGTGTTTGTGTCGTGGCTATGCTCATACAATATAAACATGTGACCCTAAAGGATGTTAACAACTAATGGCTGGAAGCGTTTATCGAATATCGATATGTAAACGCCTTACCACCGATCGACTCCATCCAATCGCATATAAATGGCCCTGTACATGAGACCGTGTGCTTGGTAAGGCTACATTGATTGTTATGGATCTTGCGAAGCCTGAAAACATTCCGTAACTATTTCTTGATGATCTTTTGTTACGAAGGAACAGGTAAAATATATAAATATTAGGCTGGCCCAAGAAAGTGACGCTGCTATCGTATTGCGAGGGGACAGGGGAAAAGATCAAGAGGAACAGTGGCTACGACTAGGTGAACAGGCAACGGCGGTAGCAGTACCAAATAGGTTCGAGCCTAAAATAATGGTAGCACTTGCCATAGATTTTAACGGAATTTGCTACTACGAGATTTTGGGCCGAAAAAGCAAAAAGCTCCAAGTGTGGATGCTCGCTGACAATGCTAGGGCATATCGTAACGATGAAATTACGTCCTAGCTTAAGGCCAACAAGATTCGGCGGCGGCGTCACCCCCCCCCCCCCCCGATTTAAGCCCGTGTGACTATGGTTACTTCCATCATCTAAAGAGGGCTATAGGTGGCCAAAGGTATGCAAAATCGATTTGCCCCGAGAAGTCTTAAATAACGAAGTTATAAATGGGAATAGATATGGTGCACACCTCGCCGTCAGAAGGCTGCCAGAACTCTGGGACCAGTGTATAAATAAAAGGGATGCATACCTCTAACTCGTACTAAAGAATCGTTGTTTTAACTCACTTAGTTTAGCCGATATTGAACTTTATATGTGTGCCATTTTTTTGGGTCAGCCGAATATGATCAAGAAGATTTCGCTTCAGTGTAGCTGATCATATGCGATATAGAGACAATCTGACATGCTGCTGCATCCATCGTTCGGTTGAAATTCGGACAGCTTCATTTTCCTAGTCTAGTCCATGTAGTTCCTCTTGGTTACTATAGCACTATCCAACTAACTCCAGCAGCGCGCTCCTTCTTCGAGGGTATGTAGTATAAAGGCCCATTCCCCCGTCTTCGTGATCCGTACCGAAGCAGAACGCTTCGAGAGATCGCTGCTTGGATATCAGCTGGTGCCGCTCCCAGCAGCTCCATTTGCGGAAGACGCCCTTCAGTCCGCTCCCTCGGCAACCGAGCACAAGTGTATAGCGAGCGAGCGAGCAAGCGAGCGAAAGCCGATGCAGCAGCTCGCCCATTTTGATGGCTGGTGTTGACGCGTACACGAGCCGTCATTCTACGAAATGCTTCTATTCGCGCATGATACGATATTCGTGGATTCGGCAAGTGTCTTGCCGTCTCGGCCGATTCGGCAAGGAAGCGTTCCGCCATTTGCCACTGCTCTAACCGTAGGCAATCATAGGCGGCAACAACGCCCACCCGACCGCCCGCTCAGCCCTGGCCGTCCATCGCGCGATTGTATGAACGTATGATCGAAGAAGGAAGTTTGCTCAATCTGATCGTGGCCACGTACCCAGGCAGCAAGTACCTCTCGGCCGGGGTTACCGCTGGTGCACTCGTCGAAGTAGCCACCGCAATTATCGCTTCATACCGAAACGAACGATCACACGGGAGTCCATACATCCTTTGCTCAGGACCTTTCGTCTCTCTTTGGCCAGATCCTCTCCGCCGCTAACAACAAGCCCACCCCGTTATCCGCTAATGGAATTTCAATACCGTTGCTATGATGCTGATTCTTAGTGATTGCGTCAAGGTGGGTCTAATAATGGCACCCCTGCCCTACCAAAAGAAAAACAACCGAACCGAGCCGACTGTTCGACGTGCCACCCGCGAAGGGTCAACTTATGGCTGTTGATCGAACTCAGATGGGTACGCAATTACAGATATACATTCAAGCGTTGTACATTAAACCTTGTGAATACTATTCACTTCCGTGGATGCGAGTAGTGTCACTGCAGAAATTGATTGCCTAGTATAATACAATAGATTACGCGGATAATGCAAATACCGCGGATGTGAAGCTTGGCATGAGGTCATACACTTAGCCCTTAACCTCCAAAAAAGAATGCCGTATTTGCCTTTGTTTTGAATGACATCCCGCATTGGGTGGGGGAGATTCAGAGATTCGGTTATTCTCTAATCATTATATATATACATATATATACTTAATGTGCCCCCAAGTTACAACAAAACAATTGTTCATTCGTCGTTTACTCTTGCATATGTTTGCCATTTTATCTTGTTGGATCCCATCACCCAATGAGGCTGTGTTGACGCAACGCACTTGTGCAAAATGGATAAATCATTAATTAACAAATTGTATCTTCTCCCCTGTCCATCTATAGCAGCCGCGGGGTGCGCGATATGCGACCGGGGCCTCATGTCATCGCCTCATCGGTTGCCGTTGTCATTCGTTATCGCCGCTGCCATCGACCCCCGCCCCTCAATCTCCCCTCACACCCGACCCCCCTCGACTTGCTCAGATGGAAGTCACCACTTGTATACGCAAATCATCATCGTTGTCAGCGGGTATCGTCACCGTATCGTTGTCATAACGATGAGGACGAATCGAGGGTGAGTCGAAGGGCAGCCGGAGGGGGGCGTTCGAGTCAGGGGTGATTTGCATGTAAGGGGCTGCGCGTCGCCGACTGTTTCGTTCGTTGCATTCCTCAGCATGCCTGGTATCCTGGCGATACTCTCAGCCCATTTATTTGTCCCCATTTCATTCCAATTCTCTCTCCGCCGATCTCCAGCATGTATGTATCCATTCATCGCCGCACTGGCTATCCCTCCTCTGACGACCTCCCTGCCGGAGGAAGCGTCATCCTCGTTCTCTTTCCGGCCCCCTTTCTGCGTCGGAGTTGCTCACTGTAGCTGTTGGCGTTGTCGCTATTGTCGTCGTCGTCGTCTGCCACAGTGCCGACCGTCATCGTGAGTGTCGTTGCGCTGGCAGTCGCTGCTATTCGGCAGCTCATGCTCGTGTTCTTCAGCTGTGTTGGCGTGGCATCTCTTGCTGCTGCTGCTGCCGCCGCTGCTGCGGAGGCCACGATGCTGTTATTGCTGTTAGCGGGCGGCGTGGGCCACCCGCCGGTGGCTGCGGTGATGGAGCTGAAGTTCGGCTCAACTCGGTGCTGCAGACGGGCGGCGAATCCACTCGCTCTCTCCGGGCTCTCGGCACCACTATGGATAGCCAGCCGCAGCAGCGACACCGGCCATCGCTCTATGCTGCTTCGCCACTGTGGCGCGCGCGCGCGCTGCACTAATCTATGCATTTCCAAGTGTCGCCATGTTTTGTAGCGGCCATTTATCACCGAGGATACGCCACCCATCGGATAGGATGGAAGGGGCTTCGGGGATCTATGGACACGGGGTGTATGACACCGACCAAGCCCCAGTTTGCTTGCTGCTCCTCGTCGTCGTTCAACGCCGCCGCCTCAGCCGCCTTTGGTCGTTCCCCCGTGTCTGTTCACTCCCCTCCGCTTCGCCTTCCCCTTTTCCCTATGTCCCTGGTTCAACACTACCACTAGCACGTTACAACGAGCCGAGGAATTCCCCTCGCAGCAGAATCAGCAGCAGCAGCAACAACGCCAGCATCCCCAACATCTCTTCACTATCCGCCAGCTATCCGAGGCTGGCGAGGTCTCCTCACCCCCAGACCTCCTCAACCCCCAGATTCGGCGTCACTGTACGGCAAGCAGGCAGGCAGGGCGCTATGATCCTCCACTATGAGATGTATCTATGGATGGATGACGGGCTGGCTAGCTGGCTCTCCGGTGCGCCTACTGTGCGGGGCGGGGGTTGTACGAAGTGGGGGGTTGGGTTCGAGAGACGGGGGGGTTGAGGAGATGGAGGGAGCGGACAGCGGTCTGTCGGTCGGCCGACGGATAGAGGAAGAGAAGGTATGCAGCATCAGCATCGTTTAATTCGCTAATAGCGGGCCGCCATTAGACTCGGCGCGTATTCGCCATCGCTGCCGCCGCCGCCACTACTGCCACTCTGTATGTCTGCTATTGCTCACGCCGTTGCTGTATGATGATAGAAGAGACCAGAGGAGGACGCCTCCCTTGCCCCCCCGCCCCCCCTATATAGGCCCTATAGCCCATACATAGGCCTGAATACCCCAAACCCCCAAGTCAACAACAGCAATAACAACAACAAACCCCCAAGCACCACTTCGTTGATGCTTGTTCGTAGGCCGCAAAGGCCAAATGATGAGAGCACAGTGAAAAATATCACTCGATGATGTTCAGAGGAACGGATGAGGAAATACGAATGAAGTTGTTGTTTGTCTCTACTGACAAATGTTACTAAGATGCATCCTGGACCGAAATGAGCCTACTCGAAGCCTACTGTCGTTTATATATATATATATATATATATATATATATGTATAATATGGTGCAACACGGATGGCTAGATTTTGACTATTTCGTAGATCTTGACGACATCATCAGGTTGTCGGTCGTAAACTGAACTCGTAGAAGTAGTGAACCAGGTAGTTCGTGACGGTATACACGCCACATAGTGTCAAGATGCTTTCAATCCGTCTCAATATGCGGAGCACGCAGCTGCCTGCCGCTCAAGATGAACACCCAACCGGCTTCGTATAGGTCGCGTACTTATGGAGAGCATGTTCACGCACGTTAATGACGTATAATATTAATGATACGTAGAAAAGGCAAACATCAAATGTTCCAGCTCGGATTTGCAAACAACGCTAAAGATCCAATTTGAAAATCTGTATATAGCCATTGTCCAGTCGCATGCCATATTTACCCACGATGCTCTCTTCTAGCTTGCCGATGTCTGCTCCCTGTATTCTGTCCCTGTTGTATACCTTAATGCAATCAACAACTACTTCAAATGTTACCACCATCGTCGTCGAATTCGTTGTGTTACGAGAGATTCGTCATCGGTCGCAGTTGTACCCATCCCTGAGTTGCTTGTACAACTTATAGTTCCATATATCTACATTCTGTTTTGTTGAGTGGAATCACATTCGGTCGTGTGTAGCCGCGGCCAGTTCGCTATGCGTTTGTGTTGGAAGGACACACACGAGACAGGGATGCGAGTCGCCCAGCAGAAATCATTCATTCGTAAAGCGATTCGCTTCTACACACATATCACCTTATCAGGCATTTATCTCACTGTTAGGCTGGTTGCTCCTAGCTGGCTGCCCGCCTTCGTACCGTCAGCGTTCGAATGTGTGTAATGCAGTGGCAGCAGCAGCAGCAGCAGTAGCGGCTACCAGCAGCCGCGCGGTAACTGATAACAGGCCCTCGCCGAGCGACAGAGGACAGCACTGCTAGCTCACGAGTTCCGTCTGTTTGTGAGGACGAGCGCGAGAGAGAAAGAGAGAGAGAGAAAAGGGATACAGTCGAAGAGAGATACTTCGCACATACAGTGCGTCACAGCGGCGCACTGCCGGCAGCTGCGGCGGCGGCGGCAGCAGATCATACGCAAGATCACACCGGATCGCCTCAGCGTAGCCCTCCCTGACGATCCGCTGGTCCTCCCGAGCCGGTTGTCAGTCGGAGCAGGATCCGCCGATCCGTGGGGGCGTCGGGATCTCGTTGGGTCCCGCTGCCACCCTCGCCTCCCTACGGCTATTTCCCCATCTCTCTTTCTCTCTCTCCCTGTGTCGCCATCTGTCGCTCTTCCTCTTGTCAGGAGAGAAGAGAAACGAGGGCGGCGAGTGAGGCGCGGAATCGTAAATAAACTTCATGTTTAGATAATAAACGGGCCAATGCAGCAATGGCGGCGGCGGCGACGCCGCTGGTGATAAGCGATGGCCCGCCGGTCAGTAGAAGCCGTCGCTGGCGGCAACGACGAACGACCCCGGTCGCACTGTCACTGCGGTCGTAGCTACTGCAGAGTCAATGGATGGAGATAACGGCTTGTGGTCTGCCGGATTACGAGTTCGTCCGACGGTCGGTGTCCGCCTGAGAATACTAATAGAGAAACAATACTATCATATACAGCGGAGAGCGGGTGTGTATGTAAAATAGCTGAGTTGACAGCGACGGCACCGGGGGATACCTGTGGGGCTGAATCCGGAACGCGCTCATAGAGACATTCATAGGTGTCTCCCTATTTTGGTCTCTCTCTCTCTCTCTCTCTCTCTCTCTCTCTCTCTCTCTCTCTCTCTCGCTCTCCCTCTCTGAGTAGCGTTAAGGGTACAGGGCAATGCAGTTGGTTACCGAAAGGCTCGAAGCAGTGCGCGAATGTTGGTCCGTGTAGTCACACACGTATAGTTTGTGGTGTCCAGTACCGGTGGGAGCACTCGACTCGCACCTCGGCTGACCTCGCTATCACAGCCACCCGACACTATGAATTGAATATCGAAGCGAATAAATGGGCAAGGTTCTTTTGAAATTGCTCAGATCCAAAAGCTATTAGATAGTGTGCGCCACCGTGGTACACATTCACTATATCGTTGCTGAATTATTAATGCTGCTGATGCTGAAAATGTATGTGCAGATAGCGCCTGATACTCGGGCAACGACTGTGTATTCCGATATGGACAGAATTCTTACGAGCGAGTTGTTGTCGTATCGGTTTAGTTCGTTCGGCTGGACATTGTCCGATAAATATATTATATCTGTTCGAGTTTATTGTCGGTTGGTTGTGACCATCCTTCATCCTACGCTACGTGCGATTTAAATAGTAATTATAAGAAACTGACCATGCGAATACACTTCGGACGGTGACCATTGAACATTTCTTCTAAAAAAATAAATCATTCAAAATTAAAATGCATGTCCAGATCGAACAAAGACAAATCTGTAATCATTAGTGGCCAGCTGCTTTGAACCGAAACCTAAACTCGATATGGCGTACAACTGGCCGACCAAAGCCTACGGAGATCTCCTGCCATAAGAGCATCGATGTAGTGTCGACAAAGAATAACAATAGAAAGTTTTCAAATCAGTTTAATTGTGGTGTTCGTACCACTACCAGTATTACCAAGGCACCAGTTGCGACAGATGTCCTCCTACTGATCCTTTTGACCACCTTGTCGATTCCACCAGTCAGCCGGCTGCGTGGTGACAAATCCCGGATTTGAAAATTGTGCCTGGAGGCTCCGTGCGTGAGTTAACATTGGACAGACAACAACAACAACAACGAACCTCTCGTGAACCCGAATATCGGCGTCGTCTCAAGTTAGCCGCCGTCGTTGAAAGTTGAAATCGAGACGACCAATATTTCGCAGACAGAAAAGAGACGATTGTATAACTTTATTGCTTTTCAGAGAAACGTCCGCAGGGAGCTCTCGGAGTGGATACCATCGATGATGTGCGACACAGGCTGGAAAGAAGACCGACCCCTGGGTACAGCTCGGTGGAAAGAACGGGGGAACCAGTTCGGCCCAACTGGCTTGAACGATGATCTGCATTGGTTGGACGATCACTGCGGCAAGATTGGCCGGTTAACGAACGTACAGCGGCGAACTCAACGGAGCGGCTACAGCAATCGGGAACTAAGGTTGCTTCCTAACAAACGTAAACTTTATTTCGTGTCCCGCAGTAGGACTCGTAAAATTTTGATCGGGATTGACGACTCTTTGAACTTTCACAGTTCACAGTGTGTCCGGAGAAGCACGCAGGTGAACTCACGAAAATATCGCTGGAATAAAGACGACCAGAAATGTGAAGATATTGTTGTTTGTTTGTGCGCCGATGATGCCGGCTGCGCCACGAAGCTAGGAGGTGTCTACAGGCTAGCTTGGGGTCCCTTTACGGCAATCTTACACCGGCTAGAATCAACCGTCAAAGACTGAGCCGCGGACGGGAAATGGACCCATTGTGAATGACTGACCAACTGGACGCTCTATGACGTTATATCGTATCGGGATATAGAGAAACTCAATAGGACACATGATATTTAAACGACACTGATACCCGCGAAAATGCGTTATTTTTACCTGCCATATATTACATAATGCTATCACGGCGACAATTGTACTCAATGAGCGTGTTTTGAAGTAAACTTTTGAACCTTCACAACGTCTAGCTAATCAGTGCTAAATCTCAGACCCCCTAGAATGCATAATATACGACAAGCAAGTGGATCAGTTGTCCGAAGCATTGCTAAACTGCTCCGCTGATTGCCAAACTGAACGGTGATGTGAACCGTAACGCATGGCCACTTTACGGTGTTACCCATGTCAGCGCGGTGGCTTGGACGGCTGAGTCTCTGGCTGTAAAAAGCCAGAGGTTGCAGGTTCGAATCCCGTTGTATGACATATAAGAGAACTTAAGCATTCTATGCAGTTTCTTTAATAAATCAATGAAGCCTTACCTTACCATATCATTCCCTATCATTGCACTAATAGCAATATTAATTTGAATCACAATTTCGTATGTATCGTCCTTACCAAAGGAGTACAATTGAGACAGGTCTCCCTGAAATCGCCCCACCATCGCTCAATGCATTCGCCGTGCGGATTCTCCACCGACGAGGTGTTAAATGGTTTGACACGCGCAAATGCCTCGAGTGGATGGCCATGCCGCCATCCGCCGTAATTATCTTTCGCGATCTCTCATCATCCCAATCAACTTCGTATCGTCGTCAATGGCATCGACCCGCCACGATTGCCTCCTCTGCCTATCTCGCTTGGCGGCGGCGGCGGCGGCACCGCTTACAGTGGACGCTATAGACGCCGGTATACCGCTTACACCTCGCCCCTCTTAGTTGTTTCGCGCCTCTCCGACCAAGATGTACTCGCAAGGCGTTAAAGCACTGGAAGGCATTTGGACCAACCGCCTCGAAGCCGACAACAGAGCTGCTGCTGCTACTTCTCGTTCGATTTGTTCGATTTTGTTGTGTGCGCACTCACGCACGCACGCGCGTCCTCTACGAATAGTTTCATAGTAAGCACTGTCGTTCCGTGGCCAGCTCTGAAACGGTCTTGCCATCGGCTCTGGTTGGTCAGATGGCCCAGACCAAACCGGCCCGCGCCGAACGTATGATATGTGGCTTTATGGGATTTCGATTTTTCACCGTCTCAGCATCATGTTGTCGGCCGATACCGATCGTCGACGATCGCTCGCCCCGGGGCTAAGCATCACCAGGATCGGCCAGCGGTTGCCGATCACCGTCGGTCAACAACCATCACCAATAGTCGACAATCATCACGCTCGACCATTCAGATCGACGTGTCCGTGGCATCTACCTTTTCCATATTGGTGCATACCTGCCGCATTGCTCATGCGGCCAGCTTAGTCGGCTGTTGCTGTTGCCGTCATTGTTGTTGCTGCTGCTGCTGCTGCTGGCACGACCGCCGTTGCCGCTACCTTAGTCCGACACTTGTGTAACGACGCCAGACACTTCTGTCGAAGCCCTCCCTCTCTCTCCCTCTTCGCCTTTCTCCCGTTGTTTCATTTCGTCAGATTCGTCGGTGATTTGATAGGGTCTCCCCTCCTGAGTCGCTTTTCACTTTCGAGTGGTCGCTTCTGTCCATCACCGACGAGCGCTGCCGCATCGATCTGTCCAGCCGCCCGTCTGTCTGTTCGTCAACGTTCAGTTACTTCGGCAGACGTTGAGCGATGGGTGTCCGTTTAGCAGCGTCTGCGAAGGTGCGCCATACTACTACTCGCATAAGGGTCTTACCATTAGATACATACACATGCGCATAGGCTTGCAGCCACACAGGCGGTGAGAGATATACCACACCCAAAGTGACGAGCTGCTTCGAGCCTGCGCGGACCAGGTCGATCGAACGTCGAACGACGCTAGACTGCCACGTCAAAGGGACATGAACAGCGCTCCCCAGGATGTTTCGGGGAGCCGTTAACTCAATCGGGCGAACGATCGTCGACAAAAATTGAGCTGGCAAGGGTCTGGGGTTGTTCAGAACACCAACGGGTGGACGATTCGAGGCCAAAGGAGGCACAAGCGTCGATGGTATAGACGACCTATTCCTACATTTGTTGCAATGTTTTGCCTAAAACCTGCTGGTATTCAACATTTGTTGATGGTTTTGTTGTTGTTGTTGTTGTCGCTGTCGCTGCTAGAGTGAGCTCTGACGTCATGAAGGGGTAATATCGTGGTGCAGTTGAACGAAATAGCGCACAAGATGCCTCTGGATTCTTGCAACGTTACACCCGAAGTTAAATAATGCATTCAATCATACGGTGTGGAACCAGTTGATGATTCTAGTCGTGTGTATGTGTGTGTGTGTCTGTATGGGTTGAATTATAAATCGAACCGACCTCTGATTTCAGCCGTAGGATAGTATCTCGCTGTTGGACAATTGGCCTCAGCAAATTGGAATACCTACAACTAAGTATTTCTCACCAGCTCTCTCTCTCTGTCTCTTTATTGCCTACAACACAAACACACACAAACATGTAAATTATGAGACCCTCTTATTTAAATGAAAGGGTCTAGATACGTTACGCAAGCTGCGAAGCACTTCGTATGTTAAATCACCATATCGTTTTAGTTGCGAGTGTGACAGCGTCCTCTCGGTCTCTCGATAAGGAACGTGATATACCTCCTGCACAGTTACCTATTAAACGCATGTTTTTTTTTATGTTACATATAACAATTACATACATTTAATGGCATTCTACACCGTCCGCATTGCCGGTATGCATTGCATTTCTGAACGAGAATTCATATCCCTAAGCAACGTGTCCAGAAAAAAAATCCACAATACAAGATCAATCTTAAAGACGGCAAGTAAGATAGCACGGCAAGCATCGAACCTACACCAGCCAAAGAACTGCTCCATCATCGAGATACGTCTCGATACAAGCGAACACCAAATGCCGAAATTCAATCAACAACGAGAGAAGAATGAGGTGCATCGATTACTTTGCTCTGTCGTCTTTCTTCTTATTTCTTGACCACTTGCCGGGGCTGCTGTCTTCTGCCGCTCTGTACCATTCGGAAACGGGACAGGTAACGCTCACTCGTAGGGATACTGCATCGGCAGCAGCGATGCTGTAGCGCCGCTGTCGATTTCCTTGGAGCGCCGGAGCGTACTCACCGGGCAGTATGAACAGCCAGGGTAAAATTAATCAGGTCACCCTGAGTCAGATCGACGGCGTTTGATAGGAGTTGCTGTGCAGGACTCTCCTCCAAAGTCTGTTTGTGCTTCGTGCGCTTGTCCCTGGCCGTGTTGCCATCTCTCCGTTTGATGCCCGGTTGGTTCCGCGTTTTGAAAGTGATCGAATCCTTCAGATCCGTCTCGGGACATATAGGTATATTAATTGGATTTCCGTGTGGCCGCGAAGGACGAAATCGTTTGTTCTTGACAGAAAACGACGATTACGCGACGGTAGTACATTGTGGTGTAAAGCTACGGAGAGTCGTTATTTGCTCGATGATCAGATCATGAAAGGTATATCTATCTGGGTATTGATAGTTTTTAAAAATTCATCGTGTTCGTTACCGATTATTTAAATAGGTGAGACCATTTAAATAATCGGTAACACTGATGGTGATTTTTTTTTATTATTATTATTGTTGTTATAGAAGCTTCTTATAGAACATTAACAAGGTTGCTGTGCAAATCATCCCTTTAAGGGACCGATGGCTCGGTGAATGCGAGCTAGCAAGAGCTTTTTCAGCAGAGACGTCAATGTAGTTTCAAAATGTGTTTTCTAATTTTCTTCTTTTTTCATCCGCTAAGAACCATTTTAAATTCTAAATCATTAATCAGGATATTTGAAAAATAAAATGCATATATTTTCCAAGGATTCGATACTCGTTCGAGGGACATCAATGATCTTCAATTTGGTTCGTACAAATTTCCAAACCCGCATTCACATGCCGATCTCTTTCTCTCCTCTCCTCTCTCTCCTCTCTCTCTCTCTACAATATTGTCGATTGATTTATATTTCTATTGCGGTGGCCTAATTCGGGTGTCGTTCTTGTCCGTTTCAAGGGGCTGTTTTAAACAAATTTCATATTTAAACTTAATTCGTAAACGTAATTCAATTGTAGCACTCAATATGCCTACATCCAGCTGAAACGTCCGCATGTAAGCAACTGTGTGTCTTTATGTCGATAATGAGTTCAGTATCAATTCATAAAAGCAATGATACATTCTAAACAAGCAATATGTATAAACAAGCAGTGCGTCCCGCCTGCTTCCATTCGTCCACGCTCTTGATGCCGATTTCCTTCCACAGGACGTTGTGACCAGATTCAGTACGTATGTATCTGGAACAGCTAACACCGGCTCCTATATCTGTCTATTGCAGCGTTTCGAAAAGAGACACCTCCACATTAAACAACCGCAGGCTGGTTGGCCACATATCGGCTCTACTTAACCGGCCCAATTGATATTCCCCCATCTTAATCCAGTCCGCCACTGCCGAATCTGTCCATTCCAATTTCATTTCAAGGGTAATAGGATGCGCTAGGTAACGTTTATCCTTCAAATGCATGAACACCAGTGCAGATGAAAGTCCGCATGCATCTAGCCGATGTTAATACATATGCATTACGATCTGTGTCTTCAATTCGAATTGACCATAGCTCAGGGTACGGCTCTATACAGCTTTCGCACCTATTCTCGTTGTCATATTATAAAGTGCAATCAGGTGATACCATTCTATTATTGTAGCGGATATTGGCCCAATTGTGGCCGCACAAACAAATCCTTTGATATCGCCCAAAATATTGTTCACCCTAACAGCAACATCGACAGCCACAGCAGCAGCAGCAGTAGCAGCAACAACAACCGTCCGCTGTTGGTGCTGCCCCTGCTGCCGGTCCAGTACAATTTGTTTTCTTATAACAGCAACGAGAACAGCAAACGATCCGCTGTTTTCTCTATTTCCTATGTTCATCTGTGTTTATCTGCCGTCGTTCGCCAGACGAGCGTCTCCCTAGCGCGTAGCGTTTGCTCCCAATTCCATTCTGTTGGTCGACGACACGTCTCTCTCCAGCCCGGCCCCTACCTGTTCCCCTCCTCCCCTGACAATCGATTCTTATTTTTAATTTCAACCAACCTCGACAGCTTTCGAAGTTCGCTTTCTGCTCGTTATGGTCAGTCGCCGCGGCCGAGGCGGCGGTGGCGGCGGTGGCGACGTTGTATCGGCGCTCCGTCGTACGGACGCGGCAGCTATCCACCCCCGCCTTGAGGGCCGTTCCGGTCGAGATCATCTGAACGTCTGTCTGTTTGGCAGCACGTTGCATCCGAGGAGCAACAGGGATGCGGACCTATCGCTCGCCGGCGATGAGTTCGTTACTCGCTTCGTCGCCGTTGACTGTATTGGCCGCATGTCTACGTGTGGCCCTATATGTGTTTCTGCATGTATGTACGTGTGTGTGTGTGTGTGCGTTCGTTCGTCCGCGTGTGTAATTTCTGTAACATCTTTATTCGCTGCCGGGCGTACACTGGTATCGTTGAAGGCAGTGGCGCCACTGCTTGTGGTAGCGGTGCCGGGTGGAGTCAATCCCTAAATGGACCGCTGCCGGATAGATCGGCCAAATGGAGAGATCTTCTTCGACCAGAGAAGCCTCCCATGGCCGCCAGTAGGGGTACGCCAGTGATAGAGCCAGCAAACAGCAGGCAGCGGAATCAGCAGCAGCAGCGGCAGCAGCAGCAGGAGAACTTCTCCAGCCGGAGGAGCCGGATTTCGTATTTATTTGTTCGTTAACACATTAATTGGATAGCAAATATTGCCCTTGGTCCCCGACGAAGACGATTACGACGTCGACCCCGATGATTCTACGCCCATCTATCAGCTATCTCCGGCCTCGTTGGGAATTAAAAAACGCAGAGAAGATCGACAGCATGCGAGCAGCAATACAGCAACGTCAACGATAACGACGGCCGAACGAGGAACACATTGGCGGCGCGACTGGTTTTGTCTTGTTGGATTTTGGGGATCGTAGATACAATGTAATGGCAACGCATTTGACAAAGGTGAACCTGAGCGTAATGTCTATTACACATAAGCTGATTAGGAATAGTACAGTCCCGTAGTAATTATGCTACGCGAAGCTGTTTTTACTACATTAGACAAAATGAGTTCATAGCATCTTGTTGTAGATAGCCATTGCTTGAAATAAACCCGAACGTGGAGTTGTCTCTCTGGAGAGACTATTATTCTTGTACTTAAGCGGACAAATTTTCGGGGAGAGAACTTGAAAACAACACGGAGCAGAGAGTCTGAAGTGCGTATATATATAAATGTATATATATATATATATATATATATATATATATACAGATTCTATTGGGAGGGACGTGTGTGTTGGGTTCAAACCCTGTCAGACGCGGAGAATCTTTGGAGTTCTTTATCATCTTTCTTTATCTGAAGATTCTTGCCAGGTACGAGTAAGGAAGAGAATAAGCAAAGGTGGCCCCGACAGGTCCTCATAGTAATACCTAAAAGGTTAAGAGCTGAGGCCTGTCATATAGGGGAACAGCTGAAGGTCAGCTCGAAAAAAAAATAAAAAATACTATTGCTTGATTAACAGTGATCGTGCATGTTGTATACAGTATTAAGGAGATTTGTAACCAATATATATCGTCCTTTCGTGTAATCAGACTTCGTATTCCATGAAATCGACGACAAGGAGTACAATAGTTAAACAATGGAAGCATATTATCAATATGTGACTAACTTAAAGCCACTGTCAACTCTACAAAACCTACCGTCAAGTTTGACACGCAATTTTAATGGCCGCCTTCGTACAAAGGCATATCAAAAACTCCAGTTATATCGATACTTCTGTTTCACGAATGTCTACCTTGAACGCTTCGCTCCGTGATTAAACAGCTATTCCTTTCACGACTAGTGACTCCTGGTCTACCACTGGGCGAGTATATGAATGATAAGCATATCGAGTGTGAAATATCAAGATTCCCTTCTCTGGACTGCAGAGTCAACTTGTTCTTAGCCGAAAATAAGCAGATACTCGTAACTATTCTGGAAAACGAAACCACGAATAGCCACGAACTAAGGAGACCAGATCAGATAGATACGAAACGATACATTGTCGTTAACGAGTTGTCTTTTTGGTTGTTGTTATTTCTGCTGCTGCTGCCGCCGCCCTTGGGCATGTCCCGAACACGAGACGAGGTGATAAACGCGCCTGCCCGAGAGTCCTGAAATGCGGTTGCTCTCCAATGAGGTATTAGAAAAAGAATGGTATGACCATTATCGAGCGACACGACTGGAAGAGATCAGCAGACAGTTCGAGCAAGTGATCACGCAGCTTGTAGATAGATGTGGGATGTGCTATTCCGTCTTCGCTTATATATATATATATATATATATATATATATATATACAGATAAAGGAAGATGAGGAGGGCCGCCGCCGCTTGATTCGGAAAAGTGATATGTGGTGCACTGCCTGCGTCCGCGGCTGTGGGTGTGCGTCTGCGCGATACGAGACAGGGCGATATCGGCGAGAGAAGAAACCAAGTGATAGATAGATAAGGAGGGAAGGAAAGCGAAGCAAATCCAGCGGCTGGACGATCCCCGTTATCCATATCGGAGAAACGAAGGGCCCAGCGACGGGTGTATCCTCGAGAATCGTACGAAACATGGCAAGCAAGCGTTCCCGCTTTCTCGCCTTCTCCATCTTCCGAACCTGCCCTGCTCTCGCAGATGTGTGTGCACGTGGAGAGCATGTATCTCTGCATGGATGTCTCACTACACTGCGTAGTTCATCGGGATGCCGTCTGCGAACGAAACAACTCACCGCGGAGCAGCAACAAAACGGCGGACCAAGCGAACGAGATGGATTCGGCGGCACCGAACGCCACTGAATTGTGTGTGTTTTGTCTTGTTTTCTGCTTCTCGTCACCCGAGCATGGGCGCTTCATATCGCCGATATGTTGTCGGAGATGCCGTAGTTCATAGGGCCGCCGCCGCCGCCACAGCGATCGCCTCCGACTCCGCCGCAGCCACCACCTCCGTGCCTGATAATGCTTTGGCGTTGCCGTGTGCGCCGCAGACGAGTATTGGGACGATGCTGTTGTTGCTGCTGCTGTTATCCACACGATACAATTTCTATAGATCATCATATGCTGCTTGCTGGCGCAGTCTCTGTCTGTCTGGCGTGAAGATAACGTCAGGCTAAGCAACACGATGATGGGAACGAGAAAGCCCCAACAAAACGGCAAAACACGCATAGGCGCACACAGACAGAGTGAGTATAAAACAGCGTCAATTTGTCGAACCTTGCATCGCCGCTGGCCCGCTGCTGGATGCCGATTGTTCGAGACCTTGATGCAAGAGGACGGGGGGCGGAGGCGGCCGCCAACTCTGTGAAGGGTGTAAAATATGTTGTGCCTCTCACATTATTTCATTGCCCATTTCGTGCCAATTGACGTTAGCCACCCCAAGACTGATCCTGCTTAGTTTTCTAGCACCGTAAGCTAAGCAATTATAAGCTAGGTGTATTTTTAAATGTTTGAAAAATTCTTAACCATTTCTCAGATAAAAATATCGCATTCGATACTATGAGGAGCCTAAGAAACGTAGCGCAAAGAAATGTATTATTTTTGCAAAATCCAGCTTTGTGCATGTTGGAGAAAGCTTTCAAATTCTCTAAGCGACTTCGACGTAAGTAACCTGCGCATACGTAAGTTTCGCAAATTGTCAACCGTAGTCGAGACAACTACCGTAGCGAGGGCAGTATAGTCTATGGCAAAATAGCTCTATTTTTATGCATGAACCCGATTTTTTTAGGTAAGCCCATGTCGCCATGACGTCAATTCGAGCGTGTATGCGAAATATCAATGACAGCGTTTTAGAGCCGTTTCCGAGAGGGTCAGCACAACAAGCATACCTATAATAAATATCGTTTTTTTTTGTTTTTTAAGAGTGGAGAAATGCGCTCCGCACGAACGGACACCACCTTTATACTCGGGCGGAGCAGTGGCGGACTCGTCACAAATTAAAAGCATGCTAGAGTACCGGCGTTACCGACTAAACTCCAGGTTTTCAGTTGATCTGAAAGCCTCAGCATAGGCAGCCTCTCTTAAGCGTCCCTTCATACCTTGCAGTTCTTCATTTGATAGTACTATCGGTAGATATAATGATTATCTACATACAAAGGAAAGCAGTTAATTGAAATTCGCTTTAGGGCATCGGATGTTAATAGCTGAACATGTGAATACGACGGGCTGTGGCCAAGCGTTCATTACACACGACAGCGAGATTTAGAAGCCAATTATAAAATACAGAGGGTGGAAACATTAAAAAAAAATCAAAATTCCAAATCCATAAACAATGATGATTGCAAGGCATCGTTGATATCAGTGCCGAGATCCCCGGTGGGTCCGAGCAGTGTCAACGTATTCGCGTTAGCCGAATATTCAAACACTGACCAGGTGAAATCAGGCCATGTAGTCCTTTTATTGACGGACAAATATATATATATATATATATATATATATACTGCCATAAGAACAAATAGATGTCCGAGATTATATTGTTACTAAGGCCAAACCTGCGAAATCGACTGACAATGCATTTATTATTCTATAATGATTTCGTAGCGTATCAAGTAAACGCGCTTCTACTTTTTTTTTTCTCTAATAATTATTCGCGCCATCTCACCCTTACCCCGTGTCCTGCTGCCCGTGATGGTACTTCGGGGTAACGTAGCCGGTGTATCAGTTTTTAAATGGGCCGACCCCGATGGACAGTTAGCCGTTGAGAAGATCTGGCCTACCTGCCGTAAAGGTCTAGCTCGACACGTACCAATGTTTTGCTGGAGCTTGGCGTTCTATATCATCATTTACTCCCGCTGGCCGGGCTGTTGCCGCTGCTGCTACCACTGCTGTACTGACGAGCGCTGTCGCTTCTTAGTGTTAGTAAATCTTCCGAAATAATGCAAAGTAACACGGCCGAGGAGCGTCGCAACATCAGCCGCATCACAGGTGTCTTCGGCGGCAGTAACAGCAGCAGCAGCCCGCAGTAGCAATACATATCACCGGGAGCTGGCCGCCAGCCCTGCGCGGGGACACGGCTTCTTGAGCGATTCGCGTATGCCGGTTCGTACACGAAACTACTATAAAACGTTGATATCCGAGGCAAGAAGGCTACGGCGACATCGTCATCTTCAGGCGATATAATCCCTGCCGAACGAGGGGAACTCGGTGGCCGGAGCGAGCCAGCCGATGGGGCCGCCGCCGCCGCCACGTCTGTTGTTTAATTGCGTGAACAATGAACAAAGATTTCAATGGATGGACCCACAGGTCAGTCATGGGGTCATCTCGGGAGCAGGTCGTCGCAAGACGACACAACACAACGAACAGCGCTCGTTCGGCTCTCAGAGCTGGTGCAGCGGGTCGCAGATACGCTGGCGGGAGTTTGTCGTCCGTTCAAACGCTGATCGTGACGCTGATAGTGGCGGCTGCCGGAATATTTTGTTCGTATAGCGTTCGTGCCCTTGTTTTTATTGTGCATAATTGTACTAGAAAAACAGCTTCGTTTTATTCGTTGACTTTTATAGGCACCTGAAATGATACACATTCGAAGGCGCCAGCGTCCATATACATTCTGCACTGGTTTTTGGGCTCGTGGCGTTTTCAACCTTCTTCGAGAACACTTGTGGAAAGATATTGAGTGTTAGCTATGCCATTGAAACGCTAAATCGCATCACTATCTCTCGAGTGAACGGTAGCCGCCTCAGGGAAAATATATTATATTTTTTTTTTCTTTCTGTGTACTATTCATTGTTATTGTGCGATTCATTCCATTTCACCGTAGATGTTGTTGTTGTTGTTGATATTATTACTATTACTATCGTGAGTAGTATCTATCTCGCTCTTATCAAAGTTCATCCATTTACGCGGCGGCGGGTCTGGTTTGCGATAGTCTTAACGTCACCCGCGACAGAAGTGGAGAACAGCTAACACCAATACTGAAGTTGTCGATGCGCAAAGAACGTCCGCCAAGTTGGGCTTGTCCTAAGTTTCCACACGCCGTGTACCGTTGACCTGATATTTTTTGTGATTCGTATGATTTGAGAGCGATTAGATTATTATTTCGATCAGTAGCAGTAGTAGTGCTAGTAGAATGCTAAATGTTGAATGCTTTTTTTTGAATGAATTTTTTTTTTTTAGTAGTAGATTGCTAAAAGCAGTAACCTGGACGTTTAATTGGCTGAGAGCCAGCCCGAAAACCTTTTAGTAGTAAAATTATGAACGTTAGCTGTGGGTCAGCGCGAAAATTTATAAGTAGAATTACGAAGCACTGCCGAAATCAGTACCGTGCGACGCTAAATGCTGGCTGTGGGTTAGCCCGGAAGATTTATTTATTTAGTAGAATGGCTTAATGGTTCCACTCACTTCTTCTAGTAGAATTAGTAGAAGTTAAGCCATTGACGATTTTTTTGGACTAATCGGTACCGAACATTATGACTTATCACGAATACTAGAAACGACGGATGAGCACAAGACGTTGTTCAAGACATCAATTTCGAAGGTAGAATCGAATTTAGCAAATAATATATGTACATATATATATTTGCTAAATTCGATTCTATATTGCAGCATACTCGAATTTTGTCACTTCTCCGGAGTGATTTCGGTTGCGCTCAGCGTCTTGTGTGCCGCTTTGTTCGACGGGCACTCAGTAGTATTCTCGTCCATATTCTTCTATTGATATCGCTGTATCCGAAGCGCGTGAATGTGTGTATTTTGTTTTCATTAAGCAGGACCCGCACCCGCCCTGCTTCGTCGACTAAACGCCACGTCTGTATACACCTGTGCAAATGTTGTGGTACATATAGTACGCACGTACATACACACACATCCATATGCTCACACAGTTCTATAATTGTACCCCGTTAGTGTTGTCGACGTCTGCGCCATGCTGTGTCGACGAAACTACGTTTACCACCATATGCCAGATAACTGAGCATTTATTCTATTTTCGAAGATCATTTGTCCCGCAAAGTGGCTGGTCGAGCATGACGGTACGAGGTAGAGGAATAGGGTGCATAGGTTCCTGCTGCGAATCATAGATGTGTGCCTTTGGGCTCTCTGGCTTGTGGCGGGTGTCGTTCTGCACCTCTTCTGTTCTCTCGATGGCAGGGCTATCGAGGAGAGTCCCGTCATGTCGTGAAGAACTGTCTCTCTACACCCTACGCGAACACCTACGGTATGGCTGAACAGCGGACGCAGCGGCCTGTGGCCTTAGCGCGCCGTTAGGCCGGCCACATATAGCAAGCGGCAGCGTCGCCCAGCGCAACTATCTCCCGTCTCCTGCAGGTCGAACGCGTCGCTCACCTTCTCCATTTCATCTCATCTTTACGAAGCTGTCGCGGCCTTCTCAGTCGACGCGACGACTGTTCCCGCTGCTGCTGCTGTTGCTGCTGTTGCGAGCGCTCTGCTGCGACTGATGCTAATGCAACTAATAACGGTGGTGGATAGCTCGTATTGGCTTCCATTTGCCGCCGACATCCCAATGCAATGAGAGGGTCAGCAGCAGTACGAGAGCAATCTCGAAGGGTCCGTCGACCAGAGTCACAGACGCGAGCGCACTTTCTTGACCAAACCTCTTTTCACCTTCCCCTCCCCCCCCGCCCCCCTATGACGAGTCAGTCACACGGCGTGAGACACACGTTTAATCTATGCTTAAAGGCGCCTCTATCTTCAAAAGCTTCGAAAGCTGTTTGTCGGATAACGAGCGTCGCTGCCACTTTTGGGCCCCGCCTGGCAGGGCGTCTAATAGAAACAACGGCGAAGAGCCGGCGAGTAGAATAGAAGCTGCTTGTCTTCCCGATCTTCATCTTCTAGAAGAAGGTATAACTCGACCGCTCGCAAACGAGAGAATAAGAGTGAGAGAGGGGGAGGCCTACAACGAACGATAGATAAGCACGAGCGCAGGTTACGTCAATGCCGCTTGTCAAATACATACATTCATACACACGATATTCGCCGTGGTGGTGGTGACGGCGGCGGCGGCGGTGGTGGTTGTTGCTGCTGCTGCTGCCGCCGCTGGCGCCGCTATCGACACCGACACCGCAGTTGAAGCGTCTCATTCCGGTTTCGTTCGAGAGGTCGACTGCGGTTGCAACCGTTCCGCTTGACCGCGCGCGCTGAGCTTGGCCGAGCGTTTAGCTTTTGCCGGCCCTAGTGCCGGTGAATAGATAGGTGGTAGTGGGTAGCGTTTATACTCATACCTGGAGTGTTCGTCCTACTATGGCTTTGGCAAGCGGCAATCATCGTGGACGATATTGCTGTTGCCGTTGATAATGACGATGATGGGCAAAGGCGCTATCCGGGGTCTGGTCTACTTCAGATCGGATCAGACCTACTAAACAAATAGCAGTAGAGCAGCAGCAGCAGCAGCGGCTTGTTCTCAACATACTGTGATTAAACTTAAGTGGCAGGTTGACTAAATGACGGCGGTCTCTTAACACTGCTTGCGTGCATCCAGCTATGTGTATACGTGCAGGCATGAAGCTCAGCATGTAGGTAGATACATGGCGAATTCGAACGGTAATCGCGAAAATGGCGTATTGAGCAAATTCGAAGTGTGTAATTGGTTCTGTGTTGACGTCGTTCACTATGTTCTATCCTGCTTCATAGACTGATTCAATTTAGATAGCGAATTTCACTGCTGTTTAGAATTGTTAGGTGTGCTTATCTTCGTTGTTCATTTTACTGTAATCCTCTTTTGCTCCTATTATAATCTATCTCTATTCAAAATATTGAAGGTATTTATGCCACAATTTCAATGCTTCTTCTTCTCGACGTCATAAGCTATACGTACGAGAATGTTAGCAGCGTATGGGTTTTATTTTCGCTCCGGGATGAATCTTGAAGCCTGCTCGGTGGCCCAAAGGTAACGCAATGCGCGAGGTTGGAGAGACGTAGCGGCTATCACGCATCTGCAAGCCGACGGCAAGCCCTGTATTGCCAACGTTCGTTGGGAAAGGTGTGTGCGTCGCCTGGCAAGACATCTGATGGCTGGCTTCCGGCCGTAAAGCTTCCTTCTGCGTCCACAATGCTGCGGGATGCTTTTGCAGCAGGAGCAGGACCGAAAAGAGGCAGGTCTCAGATGCCGCCGGACGGGCATCATAGCCAGGCCGAGCCGGCAGCAGATGGCCCGACCTTAATGCCCCTTCTACTCGGCGTCTCCTATCCTGCCACTGCCCCCCCCCCCGTTCATGGTTTTCAGGAAGTCCCGCCTGGCCTCCGGCTTCTTCTGGCCTCAGCGAAGCGTCATCCAAGGCGGCCGAAAAGGCGATGACGACGCCGCCGCCGCCGCCGCTTAGTTCTGACTCTAGCATGCGTCTTGTCCAATCCACCATCATGTCGCTGTGCAGTGGCAATGTGGTGTGCCGGCACAACCTACGGCAACTCCATGTCGCGGTCCGGAGCATCAACGAACCAACCTCCATCCTGCTACCGGCATTCGTCCGGGAGGAGGCGATACCAATGGCGCGGGTGCGGCCATCTGACGCGGCTCACCGTCCGGGTGGGGACCAGTCGCTGGTGGATGAGTGCAGGAACTTTAAGGATCTGGGCTGACCATGGTAGACCCCGATAGTCCCTCGGCAGGGATCTTGGCTGGCTCTCGCTTCCTCGTCGTTCATCTGCCCCCTCCCAAGTCCCCATCGGAGCTCCCGCTCCGGTCGGTTGTCCCTTCCCCCTTAGCTCCGCACTTCGCCTTCTGCTTCAGGATGGATTTGGGGGCGCCAGACCGTTGGGGCCTTTGGCGGGTCGTCAGCAGGGGTTTCGACCAGGGGAGCGTTCGGGTCTCGGTCCAGGCCCGTTCGGCAGGGCAGCACGGCGTACGGGGAGCAGAGCACAGGGCCACCATCAGCACCACCATCACCACCACACGCCCTATACGGCCCTCACCCTCGGCGTCCTTCGTCTCTTCTACTCCGCCCCATCCTCCAGCGCTGCAGCAGCACTCCAATACACTTCCCTCTCGTCCCTCCACGATGATCCCGCCATCGCTGCCCGCGCCGTCGATCGCTCCGAGCGTTCATCACTGAGCGAGCTGGCGTGCCCGACCCAACGAAGGAACAAGAAGAGCTGAAGTTGCGTCCCATTGCGAATAATCGCCTCAGCCGCAACCGACGAGCATTGCACCGTACACTATGCCAGAAGCAAACAAATATAGCGACGGAGAAACGAAATGAAGAGGGATAAGAGTCGGGATACTTGGCGTAATATTTCGCGTACTAATCATACATTAAATAATAATACAATGTTATATACATATATATATATATATATATATATACATATATATACATATGCATATGTATATGTATTAGATATTATATCTTGTTTGTTAGGCCGACATGACCTGGCCCATCTAACCATCATTTCGTGGCACAATATAGCATAGTTGAGGGAAACTTTGCCGGTATTTGGGTATTTGTTAGACGAACCCATTTCCTCCTTTGCAGTGGTAGCCTGCCCGCCCGACCGGCCGCCTCAGAGCATACATTCACCCATACCCTATGTTATATACGTACGTATGTGTATGTGTGTGCGTGTCTCTCGACTGTCGTGACGGTGAGCCGCTGCTAGGCGGGGGGTGACTGGGAGAGGGTAAGATGAGAGCCCCCGTCGTCGGGGACATAGACCCCCTTTGGGGGCCCGTCGGCCGAAGCCGAAGGGCCCATCGACAGGCGATGGAGAGGGAGATTGGGGAACGACATGGATAGGGGAGGGGGTCGCTTGTGGCGCCCTCGGAAGCTGCTCATTGGTCGGTGGGCCGCGCCGGCGACCAATGGAGGCAATACCTTCCCAATATCGGCTTCGATGTGGGGGGGGGGCCCGCCCGGCGGCATCGGGAATCGTCTTCCCGCCCCGAGGGCCCGCCTTCGGAGTGATCGGAGGAACAGGGGGTTGGGGCCCCGGGGATAACGGTGGGGACCCACTCCCGAAACGACTCCCGATTGGCTGTCGGCTTCGTCGGTCGGTTGCCGTACTCCAAAGTCGTTCGTTCTTCTCCCAGTGCCAGGGCTCGTTTCTTCGGTACTCCCACCGATCTCTGCCGATCCGACTGACGTATCTCTCTCTACAGGCGTTTCCTGCCTCAGCCGGCTTGCTTGGCGTGCAACCAGCGATCTCTTCTGGCAAGGGGAGGCCGGCGATCCAACGATGGAATTCGGAGAGGATGGCAGCCGTTTGGCATCGCAGCAGCATAGGCGCTGGCGGCCCCGGCAGCCTCAGCTGTCAGGCAAGGGCAGAGCGACCGGGCAGAGCCTGCCGTCTGTTACGTTTCGGGTTCTGGTTCTCCACCATAAGGGACCACCGCATGGTCATGACTCTGCGGACACTGCAGATTGTATTTAATGGGCGCAGGCAGTCGACAGATATAGCAAAGAAGATCTGCATCTAAATACGTCCGTCAGTAAAATAGGAGCACGAAGAGAGGAGGATAAGGTATAGGCTGACATTGGTTTAATTATACGCACGTGCGATGGGGGGAACGCAGAAGCCATTGTTGCATTATGTTCACAGTACGGCGTTTGGTAAACTATAATAGCTGGTAACGAAGCTTGCAAAGAGTGTGTGGGAACACTCCAGCACATTCGAATACCGTCGATTGACGTACGAATGCTATAAGATATGGTGTCGTTCCAAGAATCAGACATGTCCTATATATGCATATATATATATATATATATATATATATATAATATATGGTATACATTATCTACATACAATACGAATCTTAGCTGTATCGGCGGTGTTATTATAAAGTCGCGAGTTCACAGAACTTCTCCCGTAAATTCTACTTGCATACATATTACTTAGAATCGTAGGGTGCATCTGGCATGGACGCTAAGATGCACATTCAGACAAAACGAAAGATTTTGGTTAACCTGCTTCTATAATAATCATAATAATAATTAATCTAATAATATTATAATCTCTAGTGCCGGCAGATGAAACAGTTTTCCGTCCATTGGCAGCTCGTCAAGTGGTCAGTTTCGTTTACTCTCTCATATCTTTTGTGAATGCTATTCACCGAACTTACGCCCTCTTTATCTGAGAATCGAACGACATCCGCACAGAATCTGTGCTGCAAATGCCATTGTGATATCGTGTCAGTCGTAGACGGGGCTGGCTGAAACGCGATTACATAAGCAACAAGCAGAATAGATAATAGGATCCAGAGGTCCGCCTGACTTAATCATTGTGATAGTAATAGACTATAGAAGATAGCCGTGTAGACTGTTCATGTCAGGTTGATTCAGGTATCAACGTTGTAGGCCTATAGCTTTGTCATATCTACCTAAACCGGTAACTTAATGTATAATCAATAGATCCAAGGAACGTTGCTTTGCTTTGGTAAATGACACGTCATTTGAATGAAGTTAACGGCTAATATCACTAATATCTGTTGTCGGCTAATATCTGTTGGGCCCACTAGTCATAAATGCGAGCAGCACGCAGACCTAGGATCTCGTCACCGTCATGAATTTCCTCAAGAGTTCACTCTGGACAAATGAAGAACAAAAACAAGGTGCTCCGTGACGGTGCGGCAGCAATCCCTTGACAGCGACTGAGCTGCTTGCTTATATCGTACTGTGGGGCTTTATTTCGAGGGACGGTACAAGTTTACACTGTTGTTGAACGTGCTGCTGATGGAGAATGCCAGATGCGGCCGGCAGACCCGCGTGGACTTAGCGTCGCGTGCGGGTCTCCCGGTACGTGAAGTAACACGGAGGTTGTTGCAGTCGTTTGGCACCAAGATGGAGTGATGAATAGGGTTTACCATTCGACCATATCCAGCGGTGAGTGCCACAGTGCAAAAAAAGCAGACGGGTGAAAAGGCCTGAACTTTCTTCTACCATATAGTCATTTCTTAAGAGCTTAAGCATTGTAAAATTGCAGCTCCTTTAATAAACCAATATACCTTTACCTTTATATCTCAACATGTTTTCCAACAACTATTTGACATCGTGATCGTTTCCTTCCAATAGGAATAAGTCCGAGCTATACACAGATCTTTCATTTCAGATATGCACATGTATATATATCTATATATATATATATATTATATATATACATATCAATATCGATATCGAATCGAATAGATATCTGTGTATGTATATTATATAATATCATTCTTCAAAATTAATCCAATATGAAATGCTCGCTGCACTGGTACGGAAACAGTGGAGCTTCAATTCGCCCGAATGGGCCGATCCGAATAATGATCGCCACCGTTTCTCGCAGTCCCGTCCCGCTACTCGGTGTTCGATGCTTGGAGGCATTATGCGGGCCGCTCTCGCAGTTCCCAAACTCTCCCCGTTTTCCAAATCCCTTATTGACCCATCCCCACATCCCGCAGCGGTCGAAGCTCCACCGAATCCGTCGGCCTCCTTCGCCCGTTGGCCCTCGGCGTAGAAACGGTGGCGGTTGTATCCGCTAGGCATTGAGTCGTGTGTCGTTGTACACAGCATTATCGCACTGTGACCCTCGGGGAACTCCGGATGCTTGGCCGTGAAAAACGCGTCGTCATCCCGTCATTTTGTCTTTTTGCCAACACGACCTGTTCCGGACACGCTCAACAGAACGCATCTAACGATGTAGATGGCAGAAGCCACTGGGCCGGGAAGACCGTCGATCCCGCCGGTCTCAGCTGTCCCACCGTTGTCGTTAAATCTCCCAGCATTTTTGTAGTATACGGCGGCGACAGCAGCAGCAGCAGCATCTGTCAGTCACAGTGTGTATGTGCCTGCTGCCCCGAGATTTTCAACGTCGTATGAGGCTTGAGTTGCCACTCGAAAACCTTCGGCCTGGCCAACCTCGAGAAGGGGGCATAGAAGAGCCTGCTGCCAAGACAAACATGCCTGCCTCCTGTAGATGGTCGTGGTGGTAGCAGCAGGAGCCGCACGCCTTGAGCCGTGCGTGGGATGCTGAGCAGCCTAGGTTATATTACGTAGCGGTGAACGGACGGCACAGCACCACAGTGCACTGCGCCACGCGAGCGATGCGAGCTAGGGTGGGCTCTCCGTCTTCGGGGCGAGAGGGCCCTGCCCAGATGCGGAGGGGATTCCTGCTGTGCCTCGGCGCACATCCTGACTCCTCGACACTCAGAGGGCGACGAAGACTTAGACCCAGTGCTGGTAGCGAGACACCTCGGGCCTAGCGCACTGTTCCGATGAGATGTCGTCCCTTCCAGACTCAGGCCGGCTTCTACCAACCACCCTTGCTTATGAAGATCACAAGAAAAATTGCCGCCTAACCTCTTCAGGCTTCCTGTGCACACGCTATTGCATGAGATTGCAATAGCATAAGAACCGGAATAAAACGTGTTCAGATTCGGAGTGTTTCCAGGATACATTTTTCTTATCAGTTTTCTTCTCTTGGCTACCTCCGGATGACATTAAATGGCCACGAACACATATAAACCAAACGGTAAAATTGACTCCCGAGTTACTCGATTGACAGTAGAGTGAATATCTGTGTGTGTGTGTGTGTGAAAAACGGTTATATTTTTTTCAGTACTGATCAACCTGGTCAACTACCTTGAATATAAAGAGATGTAAGCATAGAATGACATAACATACAATATCAAGCATACAGTGTGGAGCATAGTACTATGAGACTGACATTATTTCGTGTCCTACGCTCGTATAGGGGAGGCGTCCATGAACAATAGCCTGCGTGAGAGCGCTTACACTGGCCTCCGCGGGGAATACAGGCACAGTTTCATTCAGCTCATTGTAGGATCCATTAACACATGATACACGTTAGAAGGTGCGAACCACATAGCGGATAACGAACTGTATTTGCTGAAGAGTGCACTGGTCCTGTCGACGTTGATCTGCAGACCGGCGCCCGCTTCGTATTGCTGAAACCGGCCCATATCTGCTGAACCCCAAAACGACCTGTCCCATAGATAGCGAGATTATCGAGAAGAAGATCCGCGCACACCGGCTCACGTTTGTCTAGTACTCTGCTTGGAAGATAGGTCATAATGACTCAGAACAGTTTCGTTGGGGGATATGCAAGCAGGATATGTCCCAAAACATGGACCCGAGGTGAGATGAGACAACTGTCCTTTCCCAGGTTAAATCGTCGAATCTCACGAAACTTCGCCGCAGTTCGCCGCATCTGGAAATCCAAACGACGATCCGGAAACAACAGTAAGGGCTAACACCTGAACTATGTGCCATTCTTAATATCTAGGGGTTAGCGGTAAAAGCAGAGCATAAAAGGTTAATAACCTACTCTAAGCGATGAAGAGTAAACATCACGGTGCATCGTCAGGTTGCGCTGTCCAGGTTCACTTGAGGTCGGGTCGTGCAGACACTATCTGTCTGTTGTGTTCGTTTAGAACAGCAATGGCTAAACAGTTTGTCGGCGCCGACGGGGGGGGGCAGCCTCGGCAGTCTGATTATATAGCAAAGTATAGCCGGCGCGAAACGACCGGTCACCGTACGGCTCAGCACATATATATATATATATATATATATATATATATATATGTAGATTCAATGGGATATCGGTAGGGATTCCTGAAGGTGCGCGTTCTTAACTGTTCGCTACTAGTTCGCCTCGAAGCGCTCCCGCTGGTGGCCATGTCGTTCACTGGCTACGCACGCAGGATGAGTCGTCTCCACCTTTTCAGACCGTTGGCGCGCAGCTCTTGCGGCAGGCGGCCCGGGCACAGACGCTCACTGACAAGAAACTATAGCCTCTATCTATTAAATCCCGCAGGTTAGCCACCTTCGGCAAGTGCGGCTGAGACATATGCACAGGGCCGCCAGCTTCGATAGTATCAACTTGGCAGATTTTGTCTCACCGTCCCCCTCACTAGACTTCCTCGAGTCAGCACAAATGAAGCCAAACCGAGCAAGCCAGCCAGCTATACGCTAGCTATCATAGCTGTGTATCAAACGGTAATCATCGTGTTTTCCTTTTGGATAGCTGAACAAAAGGTGAATGCACGCCTCCGCAAGCGTTCGCCACTTTCGAATTGTGCGTTTAGCAGCCTAGTTAACTGCTGGTCTGTTCTGACCTGCACCTAATCCAGTCCCCTTCTCCCGTAGGTCGATTAGTCACTTGGCGACGAGGTGAGCTTGGCTCTGAGATAGATTCAAGCGTTGTTGTATCTTAACAGCAACGCTGCTAGGTGGCACTCACTAGTAATAATAATAATAATAATAGCAGCAGTAATAAGTTCCATAACTCAATCAACGAGATCTCTCCTGCTAGACCAGCATTAGAAGGAGGAATTCTGCGGAATTCTCAACTGTCTCGAACACAGATTTCGAGCCAACGATTCCGATCGTTCAACGGATGGCTCAGAGAGGCTACGAGCTAGCTCTGCTGCTGCTGCTGCTGCTAACAACAGCTCAACTGCCGTGGCCAGATCCCAGTTCGGCTACAATCCATCTTTACCTTCCAGTGCTTATACCCACTCGACAGTGCTGGCGGGTGATGCTCTGATCGTTGCTAACAAACGATTCGTTGATTCGAAGCGATTTCGTACAAAACTCGAGATCGTCTGGAACGTTTTTCAAAAGCACCTAGATGTGCAGAATGGGGCTATTTCCACCAGGGCCTTTTTAGCGCTGCGTACTATCGCGTTGCAAGAGTGCTTTCTTATTGTCATTGGCCGACAACGATCTATGCCACATGGGTAACAATGTACAGGGTTTTCGGAAAGTCACGGAGCCCAATGACGTTGAAAAACGTTACATAACTCGCCGAAGGAACGTCACGTAAAGTCAACCTTGTGGATACGCATCTTTCTGGAGGGTTGTATCTCTTTTTCAATACAGTACACGGTGTTTGTACGTTAAGCTTGAACGGTTCAAATACCCTATGTACTTGTGCAACTTTCTGAACACCCTGTATATATGTATCTATATATATATATATATCCACTATAAAGTGCCATAGATATAGGTGCGTGTAAACTACCTCACTATTTTCTTTCTTTTCTGTCTCTGGTTAAGCAAGAGATAGGGTCTTTCTGTTTCGTGTCGAACTCTCTCATAGGCTCCCCATGTTTGTTTTTTGTTCGTTTGGCTGTGCCTTTGTCTGTGCTCGCAAATGCATACGGAGCACCCTGCATTCAGTCCCCGAAATATATCTAACTAAGTCGTTGAAAGGCGCTGATTACAGGAAGATCGCTGTCTTGTTTTAGCGAGCCGGTGGAGAAGATCGCCCTGTTTTGCCATTCGTTCAAATCATTCGTTTCTGCTGCAGTCGCACTAGTGTCTCTGAAGACTATCACTAAAGATCACTGCGCCGCTAAATATCGGTGTTGACTAGAAGACCGATGGTGACGAACGGATACGCCGCTAACAACAACGGCGTCGAATGCAGCCGCGGGATCGGCATAAGAATGACATAGGCGTCCACAGTGCTCACGATACGACTGCAGGAACCTTGTGACCTGGGCTTACGAGACGAAAGAGAAGAATAAGCCTCGATAAGTGCAGCCCGTAGCGTTGCACCTAGTGGCATGTCCTGATAGTCTCCTCTTGCATACTGCATGCGAAACCGAAACTCCCAGTTGTGTCTTGTGGTAGCTAGCGCACACCCAGGGCCCGTTCTGTCGTCGTTGTCATCCTCGAAGGCGTCGTAGTCAGCTTCGTCGTGTGCCAGTGCTGCTGCCTTGGGTGCAATCTCGCCCCTTAGCAAGAGCACCTTGCGCAGGGCAAGGCCTTGATGGTGTAGCACTGTGTCAATCCACCGCACTGAGAGAGCGTGGTGGCGGTGGTGTCAACTCCCGTGATGTTAACGGCTCCGAGAGAGGGCGCTACAGAGCCCTGCCGCCTTCTCGGAGCGCCGGGGAGCGCTTTGGAGATACCGGGGGGCGCTGGGGTGGCCTATAAAGAACCGCACTCTTTTTCCGGCTTCGTCCGAGGATCGGGAAAATACGGGATACCGTTTTCCGTCGGTTCAAAGAGTCAACTTTAAGAGTTCAAAACAGGAACTCAAAAACTTTAGGAGTATAGTCCGCAGCTCAGTCCTTTTAGTAGTTGTAATGAAGATAAGTTTATATTACAATAGAAATATCTATACCGATAATGTGTAGATAAGATATTTCGTGCACTCGTACGCCTTATTCGCAAGAAATTAAGGCGCTTCTTGTATAAACAGGACCTTTACTCATTATATCTAGTAATATCCTATCAAATTTGCTATTGGGCCTATTTTGGAAATGTTTGCCAACGGCAGCCTTCACCGCCGCAGATACTATGTTTCGTAATTTGAATGTCTGTATTTCTTGTGCCTATCCTCACTGACTATTCGCGATAATTATGATTGAGATCAATGACTACCGCCGGTGCATGCACTCGCTTTGAAGAAGTATAACCCTAAATCAGACAACAATCGAGACCGCTACTAGTTCTTAGTCGAGTGGTGGTAGATCGCAGGTGGACGGTCCTTGTACGAAAGAGAATCCATAATCAAGGCTTTATAGCGGGCCACCCAAGAAAGTCGCAAGACCATAAATGTACATAAAGTTTCAATTTGAATTCGGTTAAATTCTACGAAATTTCGTTCAATTATACAAGTACCAGGACGAATCCGCTGCACCGACCTGACCACTCCTCCATAACAGCTCGATGCTGGGGGGCGGTATACCTTGCTGACTGGAAGCGTCACCTGAAACACTGCGCTGTACACTTGTACATGAACGAAATTCTATTCCACTATAGACACAGACAGTTCCATTGCCAGAAATGTACACGTGTGACGTTCGTACAGGCGTAATATGTGATAACGGGTGCAGCGACGAACTGATGAGTGGTAAACAAGCGTTCGCGACTTTCCTTCAATACGAGGAAGTTCCTCTAAACAATATCCTCCTATATTTAACATAACAAAACACATTCTGGCTGTATTGCGATAACGAGATATTGCCCATCGTCGAAATGTCACACCATCTTGTTGAACAAACGGACCTCCGTTCCGGGAAGTCGTCACTTCGAGTGGACAATTTAATTAGAGATGTAAAATAATCACATTCGTCCCGTAGCCTTCGTTGTCGTGAGTTCGCGATTTGCCGATTTACTTCATTTCTAATTTTTCCTCATGTTGACATATACGAAAATGAACAATAGGAGCCGGATTCAAGTTGCGTTTTAATGCCGCCTTTTGCAATAGCACAATACGAACGGGAACAGTATCCGAACCCGAAATTCATGTGGTAAATTTAGGTAGTCGTCAGTTCGTAATAAATTTCAGTTCGATCTATATTTGGTTTTGTGCAAGGGCTGAAGCCTGTCAGTGCCAATCCCCTGACAATGTATTATACAACAGGATTCCTCGACCTCATTGAACTAGACATTTCCCAATAATCAGTTGTGCTAATAATAATAATAGTATGCCACATGGATCTTGAACTTACGTTACAATCAAAGGCTTAACGGGCATGATCTCCTAATCAGATGCATTTTTATGGTCCTCATTAGAATGTATTACAAATGATCTCGACACATACGCCGCCACTACCAGATCACGTTCTGTATAAGGGGCACACTAGCTACTGTTCCTAGACGTTGTCAATGGGTGCCTGAGCTTGAGTTGTCTCGACAAGATGCATCGTACTCCTCTATAGCATAGTGGCTATCCCAGCATCCACATATATATATAATATATATATATATAGGTGTCTACATATGTATGCATGTATATATGTGACATGTGTGCGTCTGTCGTATGTGTGCCTGCACGTTGTTGTGCGATATTGTGCGATAGATGCAGTACGGTTGTCATGCATATTCTGACGGGAGTCGTTCGCCACCGGGCCCGCGTATTGCTGCTGGGAACAGCCATCCGCAAACGCAAAGCCGACGACGAGGAAGAAACTGTAGTAATACAAGTGAATCATGATGATCTCGTTTCCTTCGGCCGCAACAACGACGGCGACGAGCCCAAGGAAGACCTCGTCTTCGAGTCAAGGGCCAGCCGGCTCGATGGAAAGCCGCAGCGGCTACTCGATCCCAGCTCGAGTGTCGATCAGCAGCCACCGTTGAGTAGCGGTGGCAGCGGCCACATGAGCAATCGCTATGTAGAAATTCTCGGGTCGAGGAAATCGGGGGCTAGCGAGGAGCAAGATGAGCAGGAGTAGGATGGCGGGTAGGAGGAGGCTGTTGGGCAACAAGTCGGGATGGATATTCGGAGAAACGGGAACGCCGAAATCTTTGCGAACGAATCCGACGAAATGAAGAGAGCGAGGAAGCCTCCAGGGAAGAATCCCGCATTCACGGAGCGATCAGCGATAATATCCACGTCCTGGCGGCCTGCTGCACTCTGCGGTCTATAGCTTAAGCAGAGTACCGCAGGGCGCGCATGCCGCTGCGCGGTCGCGGCCATCGTGACTACGAGGGTGGGTGTGTGAGGGTGCCGAGTATATCTGTGTTCATCTATGATCACGTTTGCCGCAAGGCAGCGCTGCCTTGCCTAGCCGGCTAGCTAGCTTGCGCAAATGGCAAATGGTCATGACCATTGGGTCAGTGTCGGGTCTTGAATTCTGCTTCTGTACGGAGCAAGGAAATACCCATGTTCTGTGAGTCTTGTTCCTAAGAAGATTTTCCTATTGCTGCCGTAGATCTCCTCGGGCGCCGCTCGCCAGCCGCGGCAGGCTTCATACGTTTTTTCGTCGACACTACCGTCGACCGCTAGGCACTGCCACACGATGGCGACTACTGGCCGCCTCCCTCCAAAGAACCACTCCCGAGACGGGAATCAGATGGGGCGTAGTGCGCACCGACCGACCGGTCGAGATGAGTCCACATCGTGAACAATTCACCAACAGATTATCGCTGCTGCCAACTAGACACGCTACTCGTGGCGAAAAGGAAGAAACCCGCTGATAGCAAGGCGCGTGGAAAGAAGCTGGGCAGCGCACACCTCAACGTCTGCCTGCTGATTCAGCGGCAGCTCGAAGACAAGCGCGTACAAGCCAATAAGAAAAAAGTATATATATATAATATGAAACGACGGTTGTGAAGCACTCCACACAGTATGTGTTCATGTGTATGTTAGCTGACAATGATGAGTCCGAACAGGGGCATGGGTTGTTACGTCGGACAATCAGTGACATGGGCCCCGGAGTTACGCTTAATTTATGAATGATTGTCGCATTATTTTTTGTGAAATGGGGAAAGGGTTTGAGGCCGAACATGGGTTAACAGTTAGGCGGAGGGTGGGCTTAATGGATGAACAATAATACTCGTTTCCAGTTGCGGAAAATCTGGTTGTACAGTGTGTCCACCTATATATAACTTGTAAGGCTATCTTTAGCTTGACTGCAAACCTATCTTTATCGTGATTGTGAGGCTTATTCCTTGCCAATTTTCAATCTACTCTTAGCCTGTGCGCACCGATTGGGCAACTGTGAAAATGAACTTTTGGAGACGCCACCAGCGAAAAACAAACAAATGTAACAATTCCAATCTATTCGTCTCTTCCGCGGAGTTCATCCTTAAGCTCATGTGGTCCCCACTGAGAATCCCTGATACATCGTCCTGCCGCCTTTAGCAGGTGGTTTACCGCGCCACTCTCAAGACTTGCCTAATGGTTATGTAGGTACAAGACGACGGCATGTGAAAGGATCCCATAAGACGGAGGCGAAAAATGGGTAAGGAAGACGCAAACGGATACCCGAGGATGCCGCCTTCGGTGAACCATCACCACCGGCGGCTACAGCAGCTAATGCAGCCTTTACAGCTATAATATCACGATTACAACCAAGCCACCGGCCAAGTTGTAAAGAAATGAGAAGAAGTTCGCGCAGGAATCCACGCGACGTCAACTAGGAGCTTACGGCGAACCAGCGGGCATTCGAGAGGAGAGAAAAAATGAGCACAGGAGATTAACGCCAGAAGCAGTCAGGCACCACTTGCATGTGAAGTCTAGGTAATAGGGATACCCGACGGGTAAAGGAGACTATTATTATTATTACAAGAAGAAAAAGTTTATGACTCGAATAGTCGGCGGCGGCGGCGGCGGCTGTGTAGAGATGAACCAACAGCGGCGGAGGAGGAATGCAGCTCCAATTAGAGAACTGCGTGTGTGTGTGTGTGTGTATGAGACTACACGTATACTGCAAGTATGAGGCGGAGAGAGAAAAAGAGAGCCTGTTGGCTAAACAAGACAAGTCGACGACAACAGCGCCAAGAATCACGTAAGGGGACACACACACACAGGCATAGTCAGGTTCGTCGAAAGGATGTTGTCGTCGAAAGTCAACTCACTCCACGCGTCTCAACCTGCCGCTGGCGAAGATGAGTAGCCCCTCAAACGCTGCTGTTGATACCGCTACGGTCGGGGGATGAGTGCAGAGCCTTGAAAGACTACCGAGACTGGCGAGCTTTGGGTAAAATTCACATTGCAGAATTCCTTCACCAGGCAGCAGTAGCAGGGGCGTTCGCATCGGCCGCTTTCCTTGTTTCTGTCGGGATACAGGACCCCCTCCCACGGCTCTATCCGCCTCTCCCACTACGCAGCGTCAGGAAGACTTCCGCGCTCTCCCTCCTCTTGATACATCGGCAGTTAGCGAGCGCCAGTAGTAGTACCAGCCATAGGAGAACAAGTCATTGTAGGCTTGTGTGTATGTGTTGTAGTAGTGGCAGTAGCAGTATTGCTTGCACCCTCTGGATAACCCCCTCGCGTCTTATTATGCGCACACTGCAGCACGCAGTGTGGATGGAAAGTGAGTGAGAGCCGAAGCTCAAAGTGGTGCAGTCAGAGCCAAGTACATATAGCATGAGCGCCCGAGCCTCAACGTACAGGACAGGCTGGCCTGCGGACCTGGCGGGCGGCGACTTTTGAAAAGTTAATCTAGTCGCCTACTACTTCCCCTAGCTGCTTTACTTCGTAGGTGTCGTTAATCCCCTAGGCATCGTCATTTGCTTCTCTTTTGCCCGTGTCCTTTTCGCCTCCTTGGCAGAGAAATTCCTAAATACCACTTCGCCGGCTGATGATAGACTTCTCTCTTTTAGGTCATCACCAACACCAGCAAAAACGAAAACAATGAGCACGTCTCCCCTCCGCGGAATCCGCCGCCGCCACCAACGACAGATGTCAACAGCAACAACAACAACGACACTCGTATAAGCTATGGCTCCTAAGTGTGATGCGTTCTCTTTGAGAGCTAGCGAGTAACCAAATACGCGCATCCTCGGGGGCTGGCTGGGAGCATGCACCGGGGGCAGATTGCCTTTTTGGTCTATTCCCTTAGATCCCCTTCTTCTCTGCCGTGCGTCACTTCTCCTACCACGCGTTCTACTTTGTCGGTAAAACGCCGGCCGGGCGGTATAGCGCCTAAAGCATATCCATGCATCGGCGCTATTGTCTTAGCCATCAGCATCGTGTCGTTCAACAAATGCTTACACGCATTGCACACCGGTCGCCCGGCCCTCGGCTCGGTCCATTGACTGCGTCTCATTCCACTGGCGTTGGTGTTGTTCCGAGAGCTTTGTTCGGCCTTAAGATTCCTGCAGTAGACCGAGGTGGCGATCCTCAACCTCAAAAGAAGGCCATGCCTTTCCTCGCTCTCTCGACGCTTCCTTGGACATGCCGACTGTCTCAGGACAGCGTAGGTGGTGGCGGTATGGGAACCGACTGTCTGCAGATGCTGAAGGGAAGATTCAGGTGGCGGAGGAACCCGCTATCTGTCGGCCACATGTCTTGTTGCCGCCTCGCCAGTTCGGGCCAATTGGGTAGAACAAATTCGAGCCTGCAAGCGGCGGGGCGCTTAGTAGAGGAACAGAGTCTTCGGAGAGATGGTGTGAAGGAGGCGGGGAGGACACGCACTGATTTCTGTCATATGTGTCCGAGCGTGCGGTGGATGTGAGTGTGGTCATTATCCTACCGAACGCCTATACAAGGAGGCCAACAAGGACCAACAAGGGGTGGGGATTGGAAAAGGACACGGGGTGCCATGCTGTGTGGAGGTATATGGGTGGGCTTAGATGAGGGTCGAGGAACTTACGTTAGCCACAGCAAGTATGCCGGCACTTTTCCGGCCAACCGCAGCTTGGCTATGGCAGAACCGGCTGACTGAACGACCGGGGTCTGGCGATAAAGCGATATACACGCCTCGGCTCCCTCCTCAACACTGCCAATATCTACACCGAGAATGCGGAGTCGCTATATTCACTCCCAAGGTGGCTCCTAAAGCCCATAGCTGCATCGTACTGTCTACAACTTACCGGCAGGTTGCGCCTACTCACTGCGGTTGCGTATCTCTTTCTCTCGCCCCGTCTAGTTCGCCTCCCACCGGCTGCGCGCACCGGAGAGGCGTCGCAAGAGTGGCAAAAGTCAGGAAAATGCGAATCAAAAGCAAACAGCAGGTTGGGCTGCAGGCCAACAAACTGTTGCTTGGCCACCACTAGCAGCCAACACACTGACTTCCCACCTTTGAAGGCTGGCTAGCGCATCTAGTGGCCAAACTCTGGCAGGATATCTTTCGTGGTCGTATCGGCGCTGCGCCACGTAGGGGGCCTGGCCGGTCGGTGCTCGCTGAGGCTTGAGGTCTTCTTACTGTGCCAGTCCAGTACTTACGACGCAAGCAGCCAACACAACACGCCGGCAACATTGGCTGGAGGGAAATGAAGCGGGTGATTGGGAACAACATACTGCAGAGATCTGTAGCGACTTCATCGTTGTCCCGTGTTCACCAAGCAGAACACCGAGGAAGAGGTTGTTCACACGAGAGGCTCGGAAGGCACCGCAATAACGGTATCTGTGGGGCCGCAGTATCGATTGCCATTATACAAGCAGACAGGTTGCTATCCGGGGGGATCGTTAACACGGTAAGCAACAACGAGTTCGGCGCGCCCACCAGGCGAGCGGTACGTGGAATCGTCGGTTGGTAGCTACCGACTGGCGGCCCAGATGATCCTTTTACCAAACAGATGTTTAGTTAAGAGAGCTCGGGGAAAAGAGTGAAGGTCATAACGGAGGTCGACAAAGGACCATTCACGAAGTCTGTACGGCATAGCTGTATCGGTAGCGAAGTCATTACTGCAGTTAGACAAAAGTTGGCACTAGACTCGGCTAAGAGGCGTCTGTTGCGGAGCGAAATCGGCAAGAAAGATGGACAGTTAAAAAAGTATGCAAACCAGAACGCGCTACCTCACCAGATGAACTAGAGCCTACCCGTTACCCCATTGCTTTCAATTAAAGTGCAAGCACACATTTACTAATCAAAAATGTTGGTGCAAAGTACGACATTTCGTCGACATGTAAATGTTACCAGCGAAGTGAGAACTAAAGAGCTCGTATAATTGCAGTGCCACCAGTAAACCTCAATTTGTAAATGAACATCGACAAGACGAACGTTTCATTGTACTGCCTCCTACTGCGTGACATATAAGAGAGCTTAAGCATTGTAAAATTACAGCTCCTTTAATCAATCAATAGACCTTTACCTTTAAACATAATGGCCGAGCAGTGAGCAGCTTCTTCAAAGCATCTTCCATCATTCATAACTGCAAGGTCATCACTGCAAGACAAGCGATAAGAAGTACACCGAAGTATCTGTGTTTAACAAAATAGCTCATCATGATACGTACTCAATGTATACAGCAAGGCCAGTAGCATCTATTGGAGTGCGTTATATGGCCTACCTGGTCCTACAGTTCTTGCCCGCGTGTGCTGAACTCGTCGGGGCGGTCAGCGCTGGTTATTATGACTTGTGCGAGCAATTCAGTGTTATGTACTTGTTTACTTCACCTTCGTTCTCCGTCTCCCACTGCGATGTGATGCGTTGTAGCCTCATGTAGCCTGCATCCCTTAGTAGGAAATTAGTCTTCGGAAATAATGTGACGCGGCAATTATCTTGTTAATGTAATAGATACATGAACCACCTCCATACGAATTATATTAAGCAATGTCATTGTTAATGAGGTCTGTTGTTGTTGTTGTTGTTATTATTGCTACAGCATTTTAAGCTGAAGGAGGTCTTCTCTTTTTGTTGTTATCTAGATTCAGTTGGGTGTCTATTAAAAATATGGCCGAAGGCTGAAATAACTAATCTGTGTTGGTATTCAAGAGAATCATTGTGATGAGAAATGAGTTCACATTCGAACGGTAAGGCCGAACTCACGTTCGGACATAGAAAAGTATGTTGCTTCGTATAGAGAACGGTAGCATTCATTCATGGGAGATTCCCTCTACGGCTGTAATTATGCTATTATCTATTAAAATTCACTCGAATGTGAGTTTGCACCTCACGGTTGTGCGCGTGATGAAATTTTCAAAACACGATAACGTTTAGCACCATGTAGCCACGTTGAATCTTTGTTTTGACCACTGTGGCGGCTGGCGAACATCGTACAATGATTTCTAGCTACGATCGCTAAACATAGTTCAAGCACACACCTATTTCAAGTAACGTTTCAACTGTCTATCCACCCTGACTGTCCCTGACGACTTCGTAAAACGTACCATTCCAATTAACAGTAACTATAATTGTAGTAAAAAAAACACGCCGTCGCTCATTACACGATCCAACACAAATGTATCCTTCTGCCAGATATTAGGGTTCTACTATTTTTTTTCGCTCCTGTAAAAACGACAACAACAACAGCACAGCAGCGACAACGACGACGACGACAACAACAACAACAACATAAACAACGACAACCACAACAACAACTTTAAACGCCTGCTGGTTTGTTGAATGTACATGTTGAGTAAGCATTCTTCCACAACCCATTATGAACTGAGCCGCAGCCTGTCGTCCAGCGCACGCTCGAAGCTAATTTTGAACTTGGAACTCTTTCGTATCGAGCATTGAAAAGCGAAGAGGATGTGTGGTCCCATGCATGCACCTCTGCTGCGCAGTGATGTGCTTAACTAACTCGTAGACACATTCACTCACTGAAAGGTGTTCTTTACCGTGGCGAGGCTGGGCCCGTGTCAGCAAGCTTTGGCTCATCCGTTCAGGAGTATTCGGGCTTCGGCAGTGTGGCGCTATCAGTGGCATGCCGTGTGTAAATGTTATTTCTTTTCTAATCCACAACAACGACCACCACAACAACAATAGCAGAGCCAGCAGATAAAGGACCACCTCCGATGACACGCCGCGCGGAGGATGGCACGGTGCTCAAGCGTTTCCGCTCGCCGCGCCGCGAGAGCAAGCCATGATCTTTCGATGTTCGGGAAAACGAACTCGCCTGCAGATCTAAACAGGTAGGCCATCTAGATACTACAATGAACCGAAACTGGCCGACGACGATGGTGCGACGGCAGCTTCCGGAGTGCTGGAAGCTGCTGCGTTCCGTTCGCTACTTCTACATGAGATGGAAGTCTCAAAGCCTGGAAAATGCTACTGCTTGGCTAATGGTTCTGCCTGTGCGCGGTTGGCTGGAATGCGCATGTCTATGAAATTCGATTTCCTCTCATTCAGCCTATATATCAGTACATCAGCGCGTTATATCTGTCCAGTGTCTCTCAGCCAACTCGATGAACCCTGCTCATTTATTATCCGCCTGAACGAAGGATCCTGTAGTGCTTTTACTTACGCGAAGCGCGTATCGTAGGTGTCCCATGGAGTCATGCAGCGGCTCTGTGACCAAGTGCGGATTGAGGAAACGGCCGAGCCAGGAAGAGGGGGCTGTATATGAAATTGTGAAAATCTATAACGCTAGCTACGATCTGACAGTCCGTTGCGGGCATGTAGAGCATGTAGTGGTGTAGTAGTGAAGTAGTGTCCCTAAATGCAATATATATACATATTGGTGACATGGCGCCGTTCGAAACTGCGCACGCACGCGAATGCGGCTTCGATTTTAAGCATTGAATACGCACAGAAAAATATGACTGGGTTTATGTTGCTTCTGAGAAGGAGCACTTATCTGCTGCTTGATATTGTTCAAATGCGCTAGGAAGTCGGCACAAGGAGCTATATAGCGTTATATTTAACGGGGAACGCTCGTAGAGCTCGCTGCTTTCGTCGGTATTACAAAAATACAATATGCAATACACTTTATTTGACACAACAAACAAGGCTAAATAAAGTAATATCGTGCCGGCTATGCAAAAACGCAATGACAATCATATTTACAATATGACATTACAAGTGCGTATTGTAAGCTGATAATCGATGTCGAGCGATGCACTTGAAATTAGCTAAGGCCTTCCGTTTTCAATTCGAAGCCAGTCAGCTTCGAGGACGCTGAACTTGACTAGACAGGAAGGCGAAGTGTCATTTGCTCTGCTACCCTTTAAATTCTATCCTGATTCGGCGGACGTAGTGATTCGGTACAATGTTTTGAGGTACGTTTTAGTTTTACTATTGCTTCAAAACTCTCTCGACAACATGGTGCTTTGTGAGTACTCTATATGTCGACATATGACGCCATCCCTTGCCGAGGTGAACGTGCAGGGTATTCCCTTCGCGGGCTACTGCATGCAGGCGGGCACGAGACCAGGCAACGGCGGGGGTCAAGGTAGTGGTACCTCCGCAGGATTCAACCCTTGAAGGCAGTGGCACAGGAGGGGGTGAGGTTATGTGGACTGTTACCCCTTTCCCTTGCTTGACTTAGTCGTCGAGTTTGCTCAACACCACCACCTTCGCTTCCTCCACTTTGAACGGCGGTGGCGGCGGATATCATCGGGCGGTTCCCGAGGCGCGTGTCGAATGCTGGATGGCGTCGACAGATAAAAGTCAACAAAAACAGCGCCAGCCTCTGAAGCTCACAGCAGCAATGGGAGTGGCACTGGGCAGCATCTATTCTGCATCGAGGCGCCAGTCGAACCCTGGCTGAAACGGCTGAAAGCCACGGATGAAAGCAATCACGAAGCGCGCGGCAAGCGATCGCGATGGGATCGCTCGCGTGGATCAGCTGTCGCTTGGATCAGGAATAGCTAGACGAACCAGTTGGGGGGGTATCGCTGTCGACGAGTTGGCACATTTGAATCAGCATTGAGAGAACACAAGCATATCGTGTGCTTGCTTGGTGCCCCTCTCAACAGATGCACGCGCGCCTATGCAAATGTCAGCCGGCTCAAGCACAGCACCGACTGAAGGTGACAATTGTTCTCACACGTTGATGTGATCGCCGACAAACCTTAGGTCGACTGCTTGGCCAGCAGTGACAGGTCGGGCAATCTTGTACCATCGCAGGCTTTAATTAACACAACGAATACAGGTATATGGGGAGGTAGGTAGGTGTACGATTCGATTTGTTTAAAAATCGCCTGTCGTCGACGCATGTAGTTGTTGACTAATAACGTACAATGGAATATTAGAGCTATCGCGCGAGTACAGGACGAGCACAAAAAGACTTGCTCAATGCAACTGAGAGAAAAACGCGATGGTCCTTTAGGATTATACCTACAGCAACAGTGCGTTGTTCATTGTGCTGCGTTAGACCTCTCAGTGTCGATGCACCATACTTACCGCACTTTATTAGTTAATTCTTAGCCATTTTCAAATCGAGTATATGCATTTATGCCAAATTTGCTTAGCTTGTTAGTGACCTCTCATCAACGTATCGAACTTAGATCTAAAGTCAGAATCATGGCCATCGACCGCGGCCCAACCGGCTCGTTTACGTTGATTACAATGGTATCATATCATCACAAATTGTGCGCCCCTCACCATTGACCTCGTTGTTGTTCGCGTGCTGTCTTCGTACTGTAACGTATGCTATTTTTGCTATCTTGAGGGAAAAGCCTTTTGATCTGTTGAGCAGGGAACCTTGAGGCTTCCTCCATGTAGCATATTTTTTCATTGCGGTCATTCGAGTAGGGTCGAGGGCTTGCAGCCGGCAACGACCCCTCCCTCTGCGCGGGGTGGGTGCAGAAAGTAGCATGCAGAAAGCGTCTACGTATAACGATGCTCCCTCCAGCCCTGTCCCTATTGACAACATTTCTCCGACCCTTACACAACTAGCGGGACATGGATAGAATAGGGCGCGCAGCGAACGGAGCGCCTACGGGTGACGTCGTATGGCTCTTACCAGCCTTCATGGCGTCCATGACATAGCACTGTAGTACTTGAGCGCGTTAGTGGTCATCTACAAATAAAATATTTCTGCGAATTAAGCGCTGTGCTCGACCGAGCAAACGGCCATGGACATGTCTCCCCCCCTTCTCATCTTGAACTCTGTCCCCTCAGCCGCGTCCACTGGCATCCCACCCAGTATCCGGCGTTCAGCAGCGTGCAAGTGAACGCCAAACGAAGATCCTTTTTGGGTAGGACGCACGAGAGAGCGTCCTTCCGAACCCCCTACACGCAACGACTCCCCCACTTAGCTCCCCGCTCTCTTAGGGAAGCGGCAGAGGCTAATTTGGCCGAAAAAGCCCTCTGGGAGTTCCGAGACCCCTTTCTGGTCTTATCTTAGGGAATGTCCCATCCAAGGGGAAGAGGGTGTCTGCTAGAGCCGAGAGCTTAACTACGACCAGGCCAGCCCAACGCACGAGGGGAAGGACAAGGAGGCTGTGTCTTAGAAGTCCTGAACCGTAGAAGCCTCCTCAGCGCAACCCGTTACCCCCTCACGCGGCCTCCTAGCGCTCCTCCGCCTCGAAGAACAAACCACAGGCCCTCAGGAGCACAGTGGCGATTTTTCGCTCTACTGCTTCCACTTTGAACGGGAGAAAAGATCCGCCACAGCCACCGCGATCCAACGCTAACATTAGACAAGCACTAGCACTGGCAACGCGGAGCCGAACAGTGTACACGCCACCTTGTTATAGGAACGCCTGAATATACATACGTTTATATATATACGGATATATATGTAAAGCCTCAGAGGAAGTATTATAGCAAGGGTTCTAGACGGAAGGAAGTCGAATGCGGATGTTTTCTCGGATCAGTGCTGCTATGAGAGCAATATTATTACTAAAAGGAGAAACACATCCTATTGGTGCGCAACAGCTGGCCCCTGTGTATAATAGAATTAACGTCGTGTCACAGATTTCAGAAACTCGACCTCGCATTTGAAAGTCCTTATATTTTACACGATCAATTTTTTCTCGGAAACGAGCTGGCTAGATTTTTCAGCCATCATTCGTGAAAGGTTTGAAAAATGCCAGACATTAATTACCTGAATCATCTAACGATATCAGCGTGTTACTGTTAGGTTTGACTGTCTCACACCCTCCATCTCTCTTATCTGTCGATTTGCCTACATGGTTGCTTGCTTTACCACAGTAAATGGTAAATGGTAAATGTTTATTGGTTTATTTAAGGAGCTGCAATTTTTCAATGCTTAAGCTCTCTTATATGAGAGGGGCCATATGGAGATCCTTGCTGGCCCTCGTTCTCCTTACACTTCTTAAGTTTTATCTCGCCATATACATCTCGGCCATTGAAATATGATATGATCTATACTCCCGACAGAAATGTGCCAGTATGAACGCATTGCATGCTGGCGCATTGTAGGCGCTCAGCAGTTGCTGGGCAACTGCTGAGCGCCTACAATGGCTGAACATCGACCCACGCAGGACCAATTCACCCTCCAAGCCTACATGCAATATGTAAATTATACTCAGCATACAAGTCACAGAAAAGAAGTTATGAGGTAAACTACATATAAATGGTGGTTGGAAGTATAGGATTGGGGGGGGTTGGCGGCGGGCGCTTTCTCTCAGATCATGTTCCTCTCTCGCTCCCTCGATTTCTATTCAGACTGCTGAGGTGCAATTCACAATCCCGACGATTGTGCCGCTGTGCTGCCTAAGTTCAAGTCATTACACCTTTTGAGAGCGCCAACCCCCTCCCTGCCTACCAACGATTCCACGATAGTCTCTCTCGCCCTCTCTGTCTCTCCTCTGTCTTACTCTCTCCCTCTCTCTCTCTCACTCATCGCAAGTCGCGCGATACCACTGCGGTCGCTCTGTCGTCATCTGTACGAATGTAGCACGACCGGCAATGGAGGACTGCATATGGTTGGTACAGTGGTCGCGCTTGATGTTCCATTGCCTCGCGCCTTCAGTGTCTCGGACCACACCGGGGGCAGCGGCGACAGCCGAGTTGTGAAGGGAAGACGTTGAGCGCTCTGACGGGCCCGAAGTAAAGGTTGAAGACACCTATGCACAGGGCCGGGAATAGCCCGTGGGGCACTTTAAAGTTTGGGAGAAGAACGATGGAACGGCGATAATCAAGCTAAAGCCATAGAGAAAGAGGTGGCTCGTACCTATAGCGAGACACCCAGTATATATGATTAAAAATATGATCCATCCATCCATTTGGCTTTTGACTAGCCAGCCCCCTTGAAAACGACAATCTTACGCGACGTGCTTCGAAGGAATGTGAAAGCCCTCGGCTACAGGATACTCGAATCAGCAGCTTCCGTATGTGTCCGCTGTCATTGTCAGTCAGTGGCGCCCGAAAAGATGTGTCTTGCGTGTTTTGATATAGTCCACTTTTGTCGTAAGTTATAGTTTTCTCCTATATCGAACTCCACTTACACCGATCCCCCAATGAAGATACTCTATTTTAACTCGTTCTCATAGGTAAACATCTGGATTTTCGGAAACGCTGAAATCATTGGAATTTCTCACGGGACTTCCTTAGCAGGTTTAAGAGAGGTTTGTTTTATAGTAACAAAATAATTTCCATGTTACCTTTTCTTTTAGCAAATTTTCGTTTATCTCATTGACAGCTACTTGGGTTATGCGTCGAAACTGTTAAAGTGACCAACCCATCTCATCATTAAATGAAGGGTGAGGTGTTTCTGCGTAACCATTATATTTGTGTCGGCACGCTTTATAAAGTTTGATTGATATAAATATACATATATATATATATATATTTATATATATATATATATATATATAAGAGTTATAGAACGTCGTCTCCAACGGTCGCTATCTGAGCATATCGTACCCGATCTTCGTCCCCTTTTGATACGACAAAGTATCGATACGCCGTCCCAAATCCTATCGAGTTTTCGCTAAACGCAGCGGAAGCCCGAACGCCCCCGACAGATGACTACGTGATGCGATATCTCGTACAGCTTTAGTCTCGAACAGAAAAATTACACACTTATAGAAAATATTCCATTCCTTTTCCCGCCATCAGAAGCAATCAAAAGAAATAGACTAAGAGCATTTTAGTCAGCTCTCCATATCCGTGAAATACGTGCGTCACCCCGACACAGCTCAGATGGCAATATCTAAACGGTATAGCGACGTACAGTTGTCTCTCCCTCTCTCCCTTTCTCTCGGTCTATCCCTATTTATCGTCCTATTTTCTTTCTATTTATTCTCCATTGAAAATCTCCCTAATATTAGGCAACACCCTAAAAGCATCGGCGAAACCGCTGTTGGCTAGCTCTTTCGGCTCGAAATATCAGTGACGCCCAATACATCAGCTTCGCCCTGGCTGTTACCTGCCATACAAGCGCAGTGCAACGGGCCGCGATCATTATTGGCGCTATTATCCATTCAGGGATACCAAATACGGCGACCCACAGCGAGAGCATACAAAACACATTTCGCGCTCGCTCCCAGATTGAAATAGAAAACGCTCAAAAATGACGATTTATTTTCGACGGCGCGGGCCGCCAAACTGTCGGTCGTGTACGATATTACATTCACATGAGCGGCGAACATCTTCGAACGGAATACAGTTCGAAGTGAACACCGCCAAAGAAAGATTAATAGCAGTGATTTGAAAGGGAGCCGAGCTGATGATCTGCTGGTACGGATCGGTTGAGCCCGGCGAACCTGTAGACGATTGTTCACCACGTACGATAGAAGTATATACACGCTCTGGCAAAGATCTATCGCAGGTGGTTGTGGTGGTGGTGGCAATCTTTTGCAAGACTCCGCTGACCCTGCCCGGATACTCGCTCGCACACAGACGATTGGGTTCCAGCCAAGACGTATTGTATGCATGATGAGCCAAGGGAGGCGATTACTTGTTTTGTTTGTTGGAAAGGGTAGTAACATGATGTTCGGTGGTGACAATGATGACGATGAGGTCGATCGACGACGGTGGATGATCAATGTCTGCTGGGCCGCGAAACGAACAATACAGAGTTTTGGTGCCTTAACGGAACTGCAGTTTTTTTTACAACGTTTAAGTTCTCGATATGTCACCAGGTGGCGGGATTCGAACCTGCGGCCTACAGTTTTTTTAGGCCAGATATGGAGGAGCCGTTCAAACCACTGCTACCGTCTGTGGATATCCCGGATGGCGGACAGCGTCTGTGTTATTCAAATGTTTGAATTTGAGTACTCGTAGGAAGATGCATAGAAACTTCGGCTCTCATCCTTTGACTCCAGTCAGTGATATAATTTTCATTCCAAAGCGATAAGGTTGTAGTTTTAACACTACGTGTTATTTCTACTATATACCTACAATAAGTGGGGTAGAAATGAGAGTGGATAACGAACTGAAAGCAATGTGATATATTTTTGGTTGCCAGCCGATTACTTGTATGTTTTGCCCACCAGTGGTCATCTGTTATAATTAGCGTTTTTGGTGCTGGAATATTGGTATTTGTCGATCGACCGGATGTGTTTTTCGATGTTGCTTTCAACTTTCGCGTTTCGAGCTTTTGGACTGATCCCATATAATACATAAATCGCGTGTACAATACTATAATCCTAGCTGACCCTCAGCGTCAAATGTTTAACGTCCACGGTGGAACTACGTTCTGTATTGCTTCATAAGACGTATGTCGTCAGGGGTCGCATCGTATCTGTAGCTAGACAGCTGCGTAGGTTATGACCTGTATTTCTGACTTGTAACAAAATGGTGAATCTGTTTAGAATCACGGTGATAAATGTGGATGTTTAAACAATTTTATAAGAAACTGTAGCAGTTAGCAAGCGTATGGATATTTGAAAAACATAGCCCCTCACTTACGCGACATCTGACATCTAGTTTTTGTCACCATTGTCACAGTAGTCGCAAGCAGACTTGGCGTAAAAGAAGTCAACGACGATATACACAATATTTCCGTGCACATTAAGATGGAAATAAAAAGGCTATATAAAGACGTATGCATTGCATTTTTTTCTATATATATATATATATATATATATGAACATGTTAATATAACGCATTTATCTCTGTGTCAGATTCTACAGGATCCCACTAAAATTGTGAGACAGGAAGCTTAGACTGTTAAAAATACGAAAACTTCCCTATTCAAAGCAAAGCAATATTTATTTACAGTATAATTCATTTCGAGTCTATGCGAAAGTTGACTTCTCCTTTTGTCTGGCCTTACTAAGCTCGACTGCTTACCCTCTGGGTTTGAGGCGTCGCACATCCTTCGGTGCATTATGATATTTTCTATGATAGGTCTGTTTAGATTTAGACGTCAAATCAAGTCAAGTCTACTCGGTCTCCGCCAGAGATGCTGCCGCTCGGAAAGAAACGAGAAAAAGAGCACCAACGATATTGCTATATACACATTGAATTCACAGCGATGCCGGCCAAGCCGAGCGGGCAACTAGGTAGCCCCCATCATCCGGTATGGGTGCTGATGGTCCTTGCTGGTGCTCCATACTGCTGCGTTCCTCCCTACATTCTGCCACCTCACATAGCCGCTCACAGACTCCAGGTCCGCGTCTTCCTGAGGTTTGAGGTCGGTGCTCATCGCGACGCTGAGCTAGGTTCGCTGGCTGGTTCGTTCGTCGGCCGTGGGGCTGCCCGCAGCGGGAGGCAACAACACAGCAGCGCAAGCAGCAATGACGATGACCTGCTCCGGTGGTGGCTATACTGCTTGCTATTGCGGTATCTAGCCTACTCGTCGTGTGCCCTGTAGCCTTCTTCAGCGTCCTCGTGCTATTTCTTACCTCCTCTGCAATCCTTTCTCGTGTCAGCCTACCTACTTTTTATATACAAGCTCCCTCCCCTCCCCCACCCTGCCCGGCCCCACCAGTGAACCCGTCATTCTCTCCTCGCTATTGTGTACGTACACTCCCCGTTTGAGGGGAGTGTACGGGGCAGCCCCGGTGCCAGCGGCCACCCTCCGTTTCTCCGCGCGGACTCTCTGTCTGCCGGTCTTTATATGTGATGTGTATGTCGCTGTGGCTATGTATTGTATACGCACGCCATGTCTACTCCCCCTTCGCGCCATCCCTGTCCCGACGCGTTCTCCTCTTCCTCTGTGAATCGAAATGAAAACTAATGAATAAAAGGGTAGAGTTCATATTTCTTATTCATCTTCCGCACTCGCACTTGCGAGTGCGCACTCGCTACGGCTGCCATGTGTAGCTAAATGTGTGGCCGTTTTTCATAGGCAAGCAATGTATACCCGGCTGCACCCTCCTAGTCGGCACGCGCTCGCAATCGCGGCAGTCGCAACACAGCCGGCTACTGCTGCATTGCCGCTACTGAGCCGCCACAAGCAGACAGCGAGGCGGGCCGACGCGTCGGTGTACAGCGTGAGTCTCGGCTGAGAACGCAGGCAGCGCGCATTCTCTGATGCTGCTGCTGCTCCTACAACGACAGCAGGACCAGAAGCAGGTAGAGTTGCCTCTCTCGGTGCCCTTCGTTCGAGGTAACAGCCTCAAGGGAGGATAGAATACACGGCTGGTCACCAAGTAACGCGGTGGTCGTAGTGGCGACCGGAGGACTTCAACGAGGGAGCAAAGGCAACTGGGTGCACCAAGTCTCTGATCTTCTGAAATAGATAGAAAGAAAGAGGAGGCACAAGTAGGTCGCGGGGCTCGCGGGGGGGGGTGGCGTAGGGTCACAAACCGAGGCAAGCTGTTCCGCTTCGCGCTGGATGGATGATACATGCGAGCAGTTGTGTGGCTCCGTGGTTGTTGCTACCGCGCTCGCTCTCTAGCCGCACTCTGCCATCAGGACTGTCTATCTACTCTTTCCACAGAGCAGATGCATCGCCGGCATGTATCTGTCTGTAGCATCTTCACGCAATGACGCTTGCGTACACTGGCATAGACCTCTGGTTGTGGGACAGTCTCTCCCTCCCTCTGTCTCTCTACGGACGGCCGTCTTTCCTTTCTCCATTATTATCAGTTGGAATCAGAAGGAAACGAAGACTCTTTCCTCCTCAATCCCTCCCCCGTCTCCACCTGGATTCCGTCTCGTGCCCTTCGTCCGTGCTGTTCCTGCTTCCTTTATGCCTAAATCGTGCGGTTTCACTCTCAACGCCGTCCAATTCTACCCAATGTTGAACCCTAGCCGACCGTGTATAGCGGATGTCTGTATCGCTGTCTTCTTGGGTTGAGCGCACCAATGTGCCTGGAGGTGCCTATGATGCCCAGCGATGGTGCTGCGTCCTGCGTTACGGTATCCTCGGAAGAGTGTCGTGCCTGTGCCCGAGGCACGACTGCGCGAGGGAAAGAAAAGGGTTCATTCCTCGGGTTCAGAAAATAGCGTCGTTGCCCCAGTCGCAGAGAGCCACTCTCTCGGCCTGTTCTCGGCAACAGCAACAACGGCAGACACAGCCGTCGCGTCTGCATCTGTCTCGCAGCAGGGCCAGCGGCTCTCGTTGCGGCGGCTCCTGGGACTGCGGCGGTGCTGTTGCCGCACTTCTACGGCGAGTATTCCACACGCACCACGGCGCCGGATAGAGGAAACGAACCACTATACCAGCTAAGATACACCTAAATATTCGCTGGTACTACTCAGAAATAAGGAGTGCGTGAGGGGAGAGGGAAAATAATGGGAAAATAGCGGACGATACACTAAGAAAAGGAGGAGGCAGTGGTTTGAATAAAGCAAGCAATGTGGGCTGGGAACGGGTTCCAACAACGGCAACCCTTGAGGCGCTAAAACTCCTACCTACTTCCGACCCGAAACCATATGTATGTGATTCTCTATGGAGCCCTCGCCTGCTATTCGGTTCCGTCGTGGTAGCTGTGCGCGCCGTGTTGCGAGAGAGAGAGAGAGAGAGAGAGAGAGTGTGAGAGGGAGAGAGAAATTGATGTAGAGACACAAAATGATTTCGTAGAAAATCATCAAGCCTGCTTGCCTTAATAGAGAATCTAGCATCTAAAGAGACTTAATTGCTTTATAGGCACAGGAGCGTGCAACCAATCTGAGCCTGCATCTTTTGAAACGACAACCGGGTGTTCTGCTGAGAACAGTGAACGATGGGTTTTGCCTAAGTTATTGTAGGAGCCACGGCCGTCGCGGGTGGCAATGGAGGCAATGAAAAATTGTTGAACAACACCTGAAGGTAAAGGTAAGGTAAATCTTTATTGCTTTATTAAAGGAACTGCAATTTTACAATGCTAAGGTTCTCTTATATGTCACCACGTAGCGGGGCGAAAACCTGGGTAAGTCTCTGGCTGTAAAAACCCAGAACCTGGGCGGTTTCTGGGTTTTTACAGCCAGAGACTTAGCCGTCGTGAATAAGCATCGGTTTCAATTGTAGACCTATAAGCCTTCCCCCACCCCGAAGTTTAATTTTCTACCAACTGTTAAGTCAATTGTAACCTAATATTGTATATCTATTTTAATCTTACAACGCTTCTTGGGCCTACTCAGATTCACTTTCTAAAAAATGAATATATGTGCTATCTCCAAGACTCTTTAGACTCAGAACTAAATTAGAGATATATTAGCTTCGTTCTAATGATAATATCTTCAGCGATCAAAGAAATACGTCAAATCACCTAAGTAACAGAGGAGTTCAGATTTCTGGTCATATAGACATTATTCTATCGAACAGTAGATCAGATAAAGTTCGGGAGATCACTGAACAAGCACTAGAAGAAACTATTCTGGTATGCAAAAATATTATGTAGTAAATCTGCGTATCGAAGAGTTGGGAAGGCCCAGCTGGATCTTCGTATCTTTTCATATTTTCACTGTACATGAGTTCACACAAAAAACGACGCCCCCGGGTGGGCTTGAACCACCAACCTTTCGGTTAACAGCCGAACGCGCTAGCCGATTGCGCCACGGAGGCTACGGGCTAATGACCTGGTAATAACAGTAAACTACTATATACATACAAAAATAATACTCCCTTCAAAAATAGTGTTGATTACGATCGCGGCCGCCATCCTGCGCCTCCGCCCGTCATTTCCATATTTGTCTCTTGTCGAATAAAGCCACCGTACGTACGTCTACGCCTGGTGCCGATGTGCTCCCCGTACTACTTCCGATTATCCATATATACCTCACATACACTCAAACAGAGTGTGATGCTGTTTTTCGAGCTGACCCTCAGCTGTTCCCCTATCTGACAGGCCTCAGCTCCTAACCTTTTAGGTATTACTATGAGGACCTTTCGGGGCCACCTTTGCTTATTCTCTGCCTTACTCGATTTTGGAGTTCATTATCATCTTTCTTTATCTGAGGATTCTTGTCAGGTACGAGTAAGGCAGAGAATAAGCAAAGGTGGCCCCGACAGGTCCTCATAGTAATACCTAAAAGGTTAAGAGCTGAGGCCTGTAAGATAGGGGAACAGCTGAGGGTCAGCTCGAAAAAAAAACAGAGTGTGATGACTCTCCCCTTGCTGGTCAGTCCTTCAGCTTTCAGAAAATATGAAAAGATACGAAAGTCCAGCTGGATCCTCGTATCTTTTCATATTTTCAATGTATATGAGTTCACCCAAAAACCGACGCCCCCGTGTGGGCTTGAACCACCAACCTTACGGTTAACAGCCGAACGCGCTAGCCGATTGCGCCACGGAGGCTACGGGTTGGGGTAATTATTATTGATCTGGTAATAATACTATATACATACCAAAAAGAAACAATTGTTATTGCCAAAAAAATGACCGCACAAAAAGCCTTCGTGGCGCAATCGGCTAGCGCGTTCGGCTGTTAACCGAAAGGTTGGTGGTTCGAGCCCACTCGAGGGCGTTGCCTTTTGCGTAAACTCATATACATTGAAAATATGAAAAGGTACGAAGATCCAGCTGGGCTTTTCGGCTGCAAAACAAAACTGCAAACTTTTCGGTACGCACATTTACTATATATTACTTTTGCATACCAGATTAGTTATTGTAGGATACAAAATTTTCATGGCTATTTTCCCCTATTATCAATTCATTCAATAAAGACTCCCCGAATCTTTTATCATAGAGTGCTTGTCTAGTGATGCCCTGAATTTTACCTGGGTAACTGTTCGATAGAGTAAAATCTATATGACGACGAATACGAACTATATGATTATAACAAATCTATAAATAAATAGTATATGTATTTCATATTACTGTGTCTTAGTGTAAACAAAATTTAATAACGCAGTTGGGACGTTAATGCCACATTAGACTAAGCAATGATCACAGCAGAACGTCCGTATGCACACAATTTCGAATAGAATCCTCAAACAATAAAAAAAACATTTTGTGCATGTTTTACAGCTCAAAATGTGTAGCAAATATTTTTCTCGAGATACACATTTATCCAAACAGTTACGCCACTGAAAACTGGCCATTTGCCATGATATCCACGCACTGTGTATCACAGATATTCTGATTAACCACGTCGCGCGAGCTGATAACTCGCCAATATGCATACGCACAAACAGCCACTGCCTTAACCTGTTTGACCTTTTTGCCTATCCCGTGGGTGGTAGTGCACTAGCGATTCCTCACCGACTCCTGATCCACAATCTCCGCCTGGTTTTATAGAGAGGATTCTTTCGCTACTCACACACGTTATCCACGAGAGACAGCGCTAGAGTCCGAGACGGTGCTAGGGAACTACCGCTGGTGTCACAGCCCGACTGTGCACGCGTATAATTGGATTAGACATGAAACACGATGGGGAGGGGGGGGTCTGGTTGAAGGAGTTTTCTTGTGGGCGGTGCTCAAACCCGTCTACCGTTGAAACCGCCAAGCTGGCTGGTTGCCCCAGTTGAGGAAGTCTACGAACATTTAAGAATAGGAAAAAATAGAAGGCATACAACGAAGGCTTGACTGACTTTAATCTCAAATGCAATAAGATGAGAAATTCGACCCGCTCGAATCTCAAGTAATTGTGACAGCGGAGCACGCGGAACCACTGCGCTTTCTTCTCGTTCGTTTTCGAGATGGACTTAGGTTAAGGTAGTGGTCGCCGAGCAGCGCTGATACTTGTCGTAGTGGCAAGGCACAGCGATCGTCTGACAATCTTCCTGAAAACGAGAGGTCGAAGTGCAGGAAAAGATATGCCGAAGATATCCTAATGCAAAATCAGATTAGCCAAGTAAGTATCCGTGTTTGGCATTTGTATATGCGAAATATGGCTATAGGTGTTGATCGGGTTGAGCGCCTTTTACTTTTTATTGATTTTATTATTGTGCATTGTTCTTGGGGTCCACGACAGTTTGTCAACACGAATAATGGGGTACGTAGTAGATGTAAATTAAATATAATTCCCAATAATGTGTAATTAAATTTATATTAATTGAACATACAAGGAAATAAAGGTTTTTGGTTAGATAAAACCAGAACTTCCGTAATGACGCGAGGGCCGAGAGATCGGTGACCTAAGGTCGGCAGGTAGTTGCTTCTATATCTAATATATGTAAGGACACATTCACAGCAGTTGGGCCGGAAAGAGAATGTGTGTACTGCAATGTACAGATATGAATCACAGCCAAAACTCCCAGTGTACTGTTTCTGATCGTGTCTGTAATTGCCTGTGATCTTCTTTACAGTGAGTACTGCATTTGCAGAATATCATCGTCAAAAATATACAGATAACGTGGTGCAGATGAACGCTGAAGTGATCCTTCCCACAACTACATATTGCGCAAATGAGAGTTCCAATGGAGATATGACTCGGAATTTGTATCTTGATTAATAAGTGACTATATTGAATATCGACGTCCAATAAAATGGAGAAGCCAGCAAAATGCGTTCGTGGTTATTTGCTAGTGGGCGATATATATATATATATATATATATATATATCTATATATATTGAACGACCAAGGCCTCCTTGTTAGACACTGCATACGAAATTACAACTCAAAGATAAAAAAGCAGCCTTGACAGCATACGACAAGTTAAGGTAGAGAGGAACATAAATGTAATACAACCAAATGGTTACCCCACCTACACGTATCGAATTTTTACTCCTCTTTTCCTCCTAGCTTATATTGTAAATCTCGAACTGAATGCTCGTCCGCACTACAGCTTACTCTGTCAAGAGGAAGTCATCATCGGTGCGAAAAAAGTCTTTGAATCGCCTTCTTATCATCAAGGCATTCGTCGCTCGAGAAGGGAGTGGGGGGGGTCACATTCGAAGGGTTGCTGGGAGGGATCGATGGAACTGAAGGGTTGGCCTCAATGCCGAGTAGTGTTCCTCTCGTGATGAACTCTACATCGGCCGGATGGCCGGCTCGGACATCGATTGGAGACAACTGGTAGCTGATAGCTGAGTCGACAACAGATATGCAGAGTTACAGAGACCGAGCGCGTCGTACGCTAACGGGGGTAGTCTCCCCTTTTTCTCCCTGGTCTCCTTCTCGGTCTGAAATTAGCGGCACATTTGTATCGCCAACGGCGGACATACGAACAGTGTATTACTTTGGTAGTGATGCCGGCAGGATATCGATTGGCCGAAGAGACTGTACCCTCGAAGGCAAGCGCCCACGGCTGAAATGTGGATAACATGAGATAAGATCCGGTGCTAAGTATGTCTCGTTGTACTGCGTCGATGCAACGTCTAGGCGACACCCTCCTAAATCATGTCCAGTCTGAGGTGACTGTTGCTGCGGGTGGGACATTCGAGGGAGAATTATTGAACGATTCAAGGTGTAGCCCATGCTGCTATCTTTGTGTCCATCACTGCGCATCCGTGTGCGTATATCGCCGATTACTGTTCAAGCCAGGCTTGTGACGTATGATTTGCAGACTTCTTATATATTGGACTTATTTTTCTCTGTTATTAACAGCATAAATAAAAAAAAGTACTTGAACCTGCTTAGTTTAAAGCTGGCTTGGTTGTAGTTTATATTTTAGGAACAAAAAAAAAGATGAATATTTGCAGAGTAGTGAATTGTATTAAACATTTTTACTATGATTATTTACGAGAACTTAAGCATTGCGTAAGTGCAGTTCCGTCAATAAACCTCAGTGACTGAGCGACTCGATAGACAGACATTGCACGGCTGCCTGACTTGCCGGGGGCGGTCATATCGTTCAATGGACTGCTAAGTCATATCATGGTTCTCGGCCAATTCCTCAGGCTGGCTTGTCATAAGGCCCTATTCTTCGAGGAAGCTGTTTTATGCTAAACAACTTCTTTTCACGCAAAGTGTACAAAATATTTACCAATAATGTTAACGAAATGCCTGACCGTGCTATGTGAATTTTCGAGTCGGTGTCAGCAAAAAAAAAGCTGAATAATTAAATTCGAATGCTGCCGCCATGCTACCACCACCATGCTCGTTCCCTAAGTCATTAATGGATTAAGGATAGAATGACAGGTCACTTGGACCACTTAGGTTGGGGATGGACCCGTATAGTGTGGCATTGTAAGTTGAAACTTTCAAAATACATAATATTTTTACACATTCTTTCAATATGAATATAGTATAACAAATATTGTGGTACCTTAAATGGCAGGCGCATATTTAGCTAACCGTTACCTATTACGGTTAGCAATTACGACTGCAATTACGATTTCACAATCTATTATAATTGTGAAATCGTAATTGCATGAACAATTTGGTGATAATACACTCTTACTTTTACCCTATTTTTTAATCGAGAACTTAAGCATTGTAAAATTGCAGTTCCGGAAATAAACCGCAAATGTTATGTTATGTTATCAATGCATCAACATGCTTTAGAGAATATAATGTATCTCTACAACAGGTGAATTCTTTCACAAACGAGACAAACTATTTCGAACACAGAAACTAGTCCGATATGTATACGCTCCACTCGTCGATCACCGTCCAGAAGCGTTTTTCCTACAGAGTACAAGTAGAGCAGTAGTCAGATGTTGCTGCTCTCCGATCGTTTGTCATTGAACCAGTTCTCAACGACGACGACACTACGGCTCCCAATCACAGGCAGCATCGACCGGGTGCGCATTTCCCTGTTGTTTTACAGAACCCCGCGAATCACGGTTTCTTCTTGACCCGTCAGAGAATTTACCAGCCGTTGCCTCCTCCGCTGCTGCTGCGTACCCCTCTTCGCAACCCGTTGACCCCTCCTTGACTTTGTCCACCTAGCGGCCTTCGCCTTTAATCGTGTCGCACTGTCGCTTGAGTCGATCGTTCGTTTAATTTCCCCTGCTCTCTCTCTCTCTCTCTCTCTCTCTCTCTCTCCGTCCTCTCGACGACACTGCTAGCGCCCATGACCCCAAGCCGCGGCGCCGCGGACGCCCGACGCACCTCCCCGCTACAACCACCCCCACGAAACCTCCGTGTTGTTGTTCACTTTCAGCTGTTGTTCCCGAAACGAGCCAGCCCCTTCTCACTGTCGTCGACACCCCCAGCGTTCTCGCATGTATACTCTCTAAGTAAGGAGTAATTTAATTAGATCACGATGGCAGTGGTGGTGGCGGCGGAGGCGAAAACAACAACAGCAATAGCAGGAGAACGAGGAGGACAAGCGAATAAACGGACTACGCACGCGTGTGCGTCTGCGAGGAAAGGGGTGTGTGAAGGATAGACGCTGCGGCTGCTGCTGCTGCCCGCTGTTCCCGCGAACAGAGAAACCCGTCAGTAAGCTCTCGACTTTTCTTTCTGCCTCGCTCCGTTGTAATGGAAGGCAAAATCGAGGGAAGGCGCCACGCTTAGCATAGGGTGGACTCAGACAGGGGGAGCTACGAGGGAGAGAAATGTCGCTTGAGTGACACCAATGTCCCTTGCCTGGTAAGTCTCGTCGTGGCTGCAAAGAACGAGGCGAGTGGTTGAGAGAGTGGAAAGTGCGATAGAAAGTGGTCGGTAAAGGCTGAGGCAGAGAATGGTAACGTTCGAGTAACTATGGACCATCGTATAGGGGGAACGATACAATGGGATGGACAAGGTGCGAGGTGGACACGAGATCTAAGCGTGAAGGTGGCTGATACAACTGCGGGGGATTTCTTCGCAGGAAGGAGCCGGAGAAATGAGAACGCTGGCTGGCTTGAGAAACGACAAGCGAAGCAGTGGTAAAGAGTAGACTTTTGCGTTACTCGGGCCAGACACTCGGGCAGGAGCAAAGTTAAAGGAAATGTTCTCGCACCAAAGACATCTCTAAATGTGACCGCCGCCTTCCTGCTGGCCACCTCTTCGTGTCGACGTGTGGAGCATCTACGGGTGCGATTACTACGCGCTTTGTCTATGGGCCCTGTACGAGTGCCTTCGTCTCCCCACCAAAACCGCGACGACAACTAACTTTAAGTCGGCGACATCGTTCGCCAGTCACGGGACAGTGCAAGCCGACATGGGGGAAACCAGCTGCCGTCTATTCTGAAAAGTAGGCGATCCCCGTCTGCTCTTTAAATGTGCCCTGAGTACAGTGCGCGCAGCCAGTACCGACGAATAACTGGGTGACTGACTTGCTGGCGCTTTGAGGGTGAGCAGATCATTCTCCCCATTCTTTACGACTAGTTCGTTCTAATTCGAAAGAATAAAAGAAGCTAGGAATGGTTCTGAAATGGTTCGAAACTTTAAATGTATCATTGTCAGTGCTCATGCTCGTCGCCGCAGCAGTAGCGGCTGCATGACTGCATGATCACCTGATGCCGAATCCACAAGTCGCAAACGAGCTCAAGTGAGTCGAGGGTCTTTTGCACACACAAATGTCTGCATATTAGAGTAGTACCAGCACACCATCTATATATATATATATATATATATACATTGTCTACAACAGATACAACCTCAGGTGTGACGCCATTGTGTGTCGTTTCCATCCAGACCCATACATATAAACATGCGTAGCGATAGTATACGGTGATGGGCTCTAGGAAAGTTGGAGCAGCTCCCCCTACTGTAGGATATTGACTTTGTGAATGTTACAAATGCGCTGCGATGGGCACTTTGCATGATAAGGGGCGAGCGAGCCGGATTATCGAACATGAACCGCGCGAATGAGGGAAATTACTACATACTATGATTATCTGAGATGTCCTGCTTTGAAGGAGCAAGACAACTATCATTTGCTTAACTTGCTTAACACAATAAAATTTGGTTTTATATATTTATAAGTTGAACAATTTGTTTCATAACTTGTGTGGTTAACGGAGAGATAGTATACTTCTAACTGAAGTCGTGCAACTGAGTACTTCGGATACCGTTTTAACCGAGTAAAACAGCTCTCTTCCGGTTCGTAGCCCGATTGGTAGCTATCAGTGAAGGGTCGCGTATGTGAGTTAATTTCCCAGAGACCTCCTTGGTCAGTGGCGGCCTGGAATAGATGGCTAAAGCGCATCTCTTTGCGTGCGGTTGCCGCACTCCCGGCCGTAGTGGAGAACAAAAAGTCGGTAGGCTTCTTTTTCTCCGGAGCATAGAATTTGATAAATATAATGTAACATCCGAGGACCTTCGCAATTGGCCCAAAAAAGCCACGGCGCCAATGGGCCGGAACGCCACAGTCTCCTATCTGGCTATCGGCACTCTTCCACCTGCACTACCCCGAAGTGTACCAACTTCGTATAACCAGGTCGTGACCAACACCAATCCGGCCTTATGCGATCTGAGAGCGAGGCAAGTTGTCCATTGGAAGCGGTGAGGTATGCCAAGCTTCTTACCTCTTATTACTGGTAAGTTGCCCTATCAGGTGAGCGTGTCGCCTGACTAGCTGAGCTTCGTAACCATTTACATCGTGATCTGCTTTTCGAAGAAGAAACTCCCTAAAATCAAATAGACAGAGGGCGTCCGCATCAACCGCAAATGCAAAGCAAACAGTTTGTTCTCTCCAGACATCGGCAAGTAGCAACAATAAACCGCGTAGCGCCACTGTCTCCCGCTCAGACGGCGAAATCGAGATAAGACCATGGGTGTGGAATCGGTGGAGGATAGCGGGGCAATGACACAGGCCAGTATATGTGGTATCTCGTGAATATTTACACGCGGCAGAGAACGATGCCATACCCATTCGTGTTAGACTTCAACGAGCATCTGGTACCAGCTGTTATCCGCACCCACGAAAGAGAGCGCAGACCGAAGCCTAGTCTTCGAGTCTATACCGACTCTATATGGCGGGGCAAGTGCTATTCACCTGCCATCCCCGAACAACTGCTATCAGCCGCGCTTCATCGGAAGCGGCTGCACCGAAAACAACGGCGCAACCGAGAGACGCAAGCAGATCTTCTACCAGTCGAACCTACTCAAGGCTGCGACAGGCAGACGACATACAGAACCCGTGCGTAGCAGGATTAAGATTTGGGCAGATACGAGATACTCGATGGGAATATGTACACTTGAATATGCACATTGGCGATTCACGACAAGGCGGCTCATGCCCAGTGGGGAAAGACCTCATGCACTCGTGGATGGAACAGAACGAGGTAGAAGCAACAACCGATGACGATGATGTACGAACGTTTGTACACACAGTTATATATATCCCAGCGTCGTCTATTGCGGGGGTGGCACCGCGAAGTGGACGAAGCGCTGCATGCTTCTGTTCAGCGGTGTGTCGACGAATTGCGAATTGCAGCGATGCTTGATATGCCACCACAATTGTCAATTGTCACAAATCTAAACGACAGCATGATTGGGCGGGCGCTCAATCTAACTTGGAATATCTGCGACATCTTTAGCATCGTTCAAACCATCTCTGTCAGTTATTCCTTGCATGCTACGGTAACAACCGGAGCGTTTCAAGTCGGTGCCAGCTTTCTGAGTAGAAAACAGGGTGCGATATTTGTTTAGCTCTACAATAGGCATACAAAACAGGTGATACAGCAAAATGCCCAAAGAATACTATTATTCTATATATGCGTGTACCTGCCGGGGAAAATAAATCGAATCGACAGAAACCGGCACTCAATAAAGCATTACATTGTATACGAACGATTGCAATATCCAAGGTATCCCCATGTGATATTATGACGTTCAATCGGATTTCTTCTTAATAATTAATATTAGTAATGAAAAACGCATTACATCTTAGTACTAAGACCGTTTCTATCAGAACACGGCGGCATGATGTAGAAATGCATATGTATATGTATGTGTGATATGAAAGTAGTGAATTCGTAACTAACCCAATGTTGGCCGGTTGTCGCAGTTCGCCCGTTCTCATTTAAGCCACTTTTTCATTTTTGATTCTATATTCTACCCTCCTTATTGGCCCTATGGATGACGGGTATAGCCTTCATTCTTTGCGGGGTCTCGTTGTTAATCCAGGGCGTACGCTTGTGCGATGCCGAGAAGAGGGTTGTATCACTTCATCAATAATAAACGAGCCTGATGGCAGACCAAGTTCAGTTCGACATAGCAGTTCTAGGGAACGAATGAAGCTGTTCATGAAGCTGCAAACGCGTTGGTCAAGAGCATTCTCAGGTGAAAGAATGGACCGCATAGGAAATCATCTTGATGCCGTCAATCCGCTGCTGTTCTACGATATGCACTACGCGCTGAATGATAGGGCGTGCAGCTGATAGGGCGTACCGTCATCCTTGCGCCGTATGCCGAAGCCTTTACCCCTATACTCATACGAATATCGATACTCCAGTGCTCTGGCAAATAGCCTGAACCATCAGAGCAAGAAATGCTGAATCGTTGCGATCCATGGGTTGACTGGCGTCATTTGTTGACTTCTTAGTTAACTAGCCACCTCCACCTCAGCGCACGTTGGTAATACGTCGCATGCAGGTTCAAGGCTAGGGATTGCTAACTGCGTCAGGTAGTCATTCATAGGACTACAATTTACACGGGTATCTTTGTAGGCTCACTGCTATTAATACGGCCACCACTACAGCCACCTAAACGAAATTGCGCATACGAATGCACTTCTAACAAGGTCTGCATTTACATTTCAGTGTATAACGCCTGCCGCCGCCGCCGCCGCCGCCGCCGCCGCCGCCGCCACCAGCGTAGAACGACACCAAAGCTGTGAGAGGGAGAGAGGCACAGAGAGACGATGTCGCCAGAGTGTCTGGCCTGCCGAATAAGGAGGCCACTGGGGCAAGCAACTAGGGGTGGGGGGTTTTCGACAAGGCGCAACGTCGCTTACAGTGTGTGCGCACGCAGAAGACTGCCACCACATAGCATAGAGTCGCATCGTCGCCTTCGTCGCGGCCACAACCGCTATTACCGGAGCAACCACCATTTGCAGCCCTGCCTAAACGTCCCTTTTGGCGGTCGCAGACCCCGGCGTCCCCTCCCCGAAGGGGCACCCCGATGTCGTCTGCCTGCCCGAGACCGCCGGCTTCCATTTCTCTTTCCAGCCCCACTACCTAACCCCCCTCCTTGGCAAGGTTTCTCCGAGAACCTCCCACCGATGCGGGCTGATAAATTGGCAACGTGAATATTTGACCACTCACAGTTGTGGCTCGTTCAACGCATCGCGGTGCCACTGAAGGGCTCCTTCTCAGCTAGGCAGCGAGAAGAAGATCTCCAGTGGCATCAGCCGCACTGGCAGTAAGCAAGAGCACTCGCATCATCAGCATCGTAATCATCACGGGGAGGAGGAGGAGGAGGAGCTGGAGAAGAAAAAGCCGCAGCCGCCTCGACATCGGTCGCGGCGGCCATTGCTTGACGCTGCCTCCCATCGCTTGCCGGCGATGACACTTTTTGAAAACTCCCTGCCCGGAGCCACCGCGGCTACAGCCAGACCAGGACGACAACTGCATGAGTAGCTAATTTGAATGAATGGCGGGGGCGGTTAGCTTTTCGACGGACTTCTCGAGGTGAGGACTTGCGGCGGAACAGACAGTTACGCGAATAGCACACGTCGAAGGCAGTCTCGGCAGAGGAATCCGCGAAGGGTAAAAGAGACACAAGAGGAACAAGACCGCACACGAGGCGGTAAAATTGGCCACTTGCAAAATGCGACGACTTAGAGGGAGCTAACTTAGAGGGGTGTAACTGTGGCCGAGAGCGCAACTGCTGCTGTCTGCAGAGGGAACCGCACTGATTCACCAATAGCCCTACGATTACTACTTCGACCACTGCTACCACTCTTACTATTGCTGGGGCGACCAGCAAGTCAACACACGTGGTTGTAGTCGACATTCGACAGTTTCAGGCCGCAGTGTCTCAACAGCCATAGGGTCCCGTCATCGTATATAGCAATTCCTTTGGCTTCTGCTGGCGATATTAAGAGACAACAAGGTGGAATAAAGAGTATTGTGTGACGACGATATATGCCGAAATTAACAATTTCAAACATTACAATCTATTCGGTTTGGGCCTTCGTATTCAGGAAAGTGACGTTAATCTGTTGCTAAATAGCCAGTCAGCTGTTAGTTATAGTGAATCGTTGCCATTTACTAGAGTCCAGTAGCCAGTAGACCTGCAAAAAGTTAAACGTCATAACCGATCTAGGAAACGCTCCAGCTCAAGTTTTATAATTAATAATAAGATGTACAGCATAATTACGTATGTATGCCGTGCATTATTTTCCTTGACAAACAAGTTGTACATACATACAGCGATGAAGCTATGTCAACTTTTCGCACTGGCAGATTCACTCCTCCAACTGACTGAGCAGGCACATGTCTTTATCTCTCTTTCTCCCACTCGCACTCTCAGTACTGCCTAATCACTGCACTTACAAACATCAGGTACATGGACAAAGTGCTCGTCATTCGAAGGAGCGAACGGTTGTTCTTCAACAAATGTATATACTATTCCGCTATTCCTTCTAAGCATCAGCAACACCGACAGCTCCTCTATGCCAGGTCCAGATCCCGAATGCAGGCGCACCTGCTAGCCAGGCCGGTGTTCCTCTCGCAGACATTCGGGCGGAGGGGGCGTTTAGGGTCGGCCCGACGTACCGACACATAGGCTGAATCTTGGAGCAAATTGAAATGCTCATTGCCGCCGCAGAGACGCTGCCGCCGCCACCGCCGCTGCAGCAGCTGAGATGAGCCACGGCATGAATTTGAAATCGGGCAGGCGCGTCACGGGCCTTGGAGAGCACTTGCTGTATAGAACTTGTGGCCTGTGGGTGGCCACAAGGTGGACCGGACTGGTCAGTTATTCGTTCACGAGGCGTCCGACGGCGAGGTCCTCTTTTCTTCTCTAATTGAGTTAAGAGCGTGCGGCACGAACGCGCTAGGCGGCGGCGGCGGCAGACCACTGCAGCGTCTCTCTCGGCCATACTGCGGCGTTCACTGCAGGGACTGCCAGCCTGCCGCATCGAACCAAGCCCGCGGATCTCACACACTCTGCTGTAAAGACACGAAGAGGTGGCGAGCGAGACGACGAACTGCAACGGAACACATGGAACGATGGTGGACTAAGCGGTAATAAGGAACGGCGATGCTAAGGCGCTTGGCCTGAACGAAAGGACAAGAGAGGAAAGCGAACAGGTTGTACACTCGCTTCAGAGTTCGGTACGGTAACGCGAGGCTGCCTTTGTGCGATGTATGGACATACGAAAGAAAGGGCCGACCGCAGCAGTAGCAATATCAAATGCACGACCAACGTGCATATCCTGTCACGTTGCGTCCGCCGGCTCCACAACGACCGGTGGCTGCCTTTCTCCCTATCTGATATCTTATTCTTCTGCTTTCATTCGCCACTCATGGGTTGAAGCTCATGACTTACACTCCTCAACTTCTCACGAATAGCACATCACTGGCTGAGGCTTGCACAGCATGTCGGCTCGCTTCTCCAGCAGCAGGATGGCGATGAGTCCGATCTTTCACCGACTTCAAGACCCCTAGGCCGCCCGAAGTCCCACAAGGCTTTAGGGAAACAGCACCCGCAAAGACGAGACGGCCCTTATTATTAATTTTCACCGACAACGTCCCGCCACTCGATGCTGCTCTCCATCGCTGTGCGAATAGGGAGAGCTAGTTATTACTATTACTATTATTATTATTATTGTGATTTCGCTCAATGCAAATCTGACTTGGGGCCTAAAACTAAAAGAGGGAGGGCCCAAGATGCCTGAGGTGTGACGAGGCCACCACCGAGCGGGCAACAAACACATCAAGCGGAACAAACTTGCAATCTGTAGACAGATGCGTGGCGCAAAGGAGAGGGCGTCCCTCTTCTGCTTCTAAGCTTTTTTCTCTGTGTGCGTCAAGCTTTTTTGGCGGTTTGCACAGCTTCTAAGAGATGACGCGGTGGGAGGCTCTTCAAACGCCCTTACGCTATTGTTTTATAGCTGTTTTTACCGGAAGTGGCATCCATATCAGATCTGGCCTTTCGTCAGATACGCTACACATGTGCATCCCATGTTGATTTCAGATCTACTTTGCTCTTGAATTGCATACGAATAAGAAGACGACCTTTTTTTCTTTAGAAATGGGTCTGCAAATCACATCGACTGAGGTGAAGGAAGTCACACATAATTATAACAATAATGAAGACATTGGTTTTTTTCTCATTTACGAATTATCATGGCATCCGAATCACCCCAGTCGAAAAACGAAACTACGATTCTCGTTGCGCTAATGACGCTTTTGGTTAGCGACAAATTAGAAGTACACAGGTTTGCTTACCGGCGGGGCATCCGTCTCTTACGAAGCAATGCTAAAAGCAGTTGTACCGTGGACGTTAAATGTTGGCTGAGAATCAGCCCGAAAGCCCTCTAAGTTTGCTTACCTGGGACTCAAAAAAATATAGAACAAAACGGGAACTTCAAATTGCGAAGAAATGCGTCACTAATGTAATGTAGTTAAACCTTCCATAAATATACAGAATGGAAAACGTGGATCGTTGCACGTTCGATGTCTTCCTCTGAATTGACTCGATCCCGCTCTTGTCCGATGGATACATGCCCTTACATGTATAGTTTTACTACGCTGTGGCGCTATGTGGACTATAGGGTCTGGAGTGGATCAACCGAGGAGATAACTGCAGGCAGCGGCCTCATAAAACAGGCCAACCATAGACCACGCACATGCGGGTATGCAAAGTTCACCGTTTGCCAGGGCCATGATTCTCCTCCTATCTTCGTCAACGCCCCCTCTTTACCGCCAAGCCATTCAGCAAGCCAGATATGTAATTCAATGGCGTAGCGCGTGCGAGCAATGCGTAGCCGAGAAGACGAACCACTGCTATTGTCCATGTGCTACAACACAACACACTTTCCTCGTGTTTGAGCCTCTCCAATGCATCTATATCCGCGCGCCGCTATCGTAGCTGTCAGCTTCAGTAAAAAAACAAGAAACATACGCATATCCTACAACGAAATGAAGAACTCGCAAAGACTATTTGTGCAAGCTGTGCTATAAAATGCTTGTATCACTTCCTAAGGTGGGTTCCAAGGTAAGTTCACATGTCATGTATCTGTTCCGATAATTGTGCAAATGCCACTGTCAACTGCTAAGCTGATGAGTATTGTGAGAGCCCTTTTAGGGAGAATCATCGAAAATTACCGTCACTATAGTCCGTTGGCCGTCGCGTTTGCACGATGAAAAGCAAAAAGCTGGTTCACACATTGCCCGTTGAGTTGATTGTCCTTGTCGACCTCGGTTTTAGTGACTAAAGGGGTTCATCTTTCGCCATAACACTACATTACAATCGACACTTTGTGGGTTGATGTCGCAAACGCCTCCGCCACAAGTGCTGTGGCATACGCCACCATGCGCTGTGTGCGGTACGATTCGGCCCGTTCCATTCAAGTCCAACTGCGCCAGCGTGCCCCTGGACCAGCCGAATTGACACGTTCCGCGTCTCTGCCCAACAATAAACCAGCGCTGGTAGGAAACAAGATGAGCGCAAAGAATCCAGAAGCTCAGAAGAGTCCGAAGCAGAGATAGAGCGAGGTGGGGTGCAAAAGGAAGAGAGAGCGAGGGAGAGAGAAAGAGCACGGAGAAACGGAGTCGAAATTCCCAAATTAAGCGGTACGGCGAGCAGCACTTTAATAAAGGCCGCGAAGGATACAAATGGCTGAGCTTTTATTTGAGATGGGAATACTTGAGAAGGAAAAGAAGGAGAGGACGGGGATGGGTCAGGGAACGGAGACTTTAATTTTAGGGAATTTGTCCCCGAGGCGACAAAGCCGAGAGCTGCTCTACAACGAGACACTGATTAATTTCCGCGCTCCATTTTTTCCTATTCGCTTGCTGCTCGAGTATCTGTGGAAGCAGGAAAAGCTTGGGGTTGAGGGCGAGGAGGCAACGCTAGTAAGTCAAGAAGGATTGGAAGGCTTAAAGTGGCTGAGCGGGTGCACTCAGATCGCGGCCATCTTCATTCAGGCCTTTTGCCTGTCGCATCCTGCCGACACTTTCGACGGTTTCAGGACTTCCTCTCGAGGGACTGCCCTCTACAACCGGTAAATATAACAGACAAACAGAGGTGAAATTTAGCAGTTGCTTGCGGTGAAGAACTGTTTTCGATATGTGTGTGTTGTTTGCGCTAACTATGATAAATAGTTAATCAACGACGCAGTAAATTGATTAGTGGCAGATACAGCCAAATCGGAATTTGGTGCTCTTTAAAGTTTTTTTTATTTTTTTACCGCCTACAATTTAGTAGGTCGGGCTATTTGCTATAACTGGGTATTGTAACGTGTATTGAAGTTCTTTAAATTAACTCGCGCATCCAAATATAATATAATAACTATGACACAAGGAAGATAAGCAGGATAATCTCTTTGATTTCATATCACATGGAAAAAGCAAATTACTTTTATAATGAGCAAGTTAGTGAGTTTTATTATAAGCCCACCTCGGGGCCGTAGAGAACCGCGTATTGCATGTTTGCTAGTCACGACCAGTTTTGTTTACCAACGTCAATTACATATTCAGCTAAGTTCAACTAAAGTATCTATATATCGATGTTTAAGCTCGGTATTGCTCTAATTGGGTTTTTTGCACAAAATCATTAGTTCCCCTTGTGACGCATATAACCGCAGGAGTCGAGCTCTATAGATGTCTTCGGTTGTCTTGAGAACAAGTTACAGTTACGAGTCCGTGTTAAGCTAGCAGTCAGAGGTGCCAAGGAAGACTACACTGATGTAACTTTTATCTTTCACTCAAACGATTGTCCTAAACGTCGCGTTCTATAAATTTTACCCCATGTAGCCTTATCTTTCCGTACTCTAATTTTATAGGTCTATGTCTACGAATGCGTACGTTGATTTAATGCTTCCAATTTGAAACACAGGGAAGTGTACATCCGATCATATCACTTGGTGCACTTTGACCACACCTATAAGCTTCGTGAATGCCAGCTGGGAAGCTATTTTGCTGTTTAACGACCGTCGAGCTACAGGTTTAACGCGTTTGTTTTTTTTACATAGAAGAATAGCGTAATTGATGCACGAAATCGTCTGTAGACCTCCCCTAAACGCATCAATCAACGTATTTATCAAGCAGTGTGATTCTGTGGATATATGAGCGAGTCAACAGCATGGTAAGTAAACTTTTCGCTAAACTTCGTTCCGATTTCCATACGACGCTGCTTTGTTCGGCTACGCCATCGGCACCTCCTTCCAGACCAATCAGAGTGCTATATCGTCTACAGCGTCTTCTCCACCTGCCAATTACCCAGAAGGAGCGGGGCGTATTAGTAGACACTCTCAAAGACAAAGAAACAATACAGAGAACAAAGAACAAATAAACAAACGCATACATTGATGCATGCTTCAGTGAGCGCATGGGCAATTCCATGTGGCAAATCGAAGGTGCAGCGGGAGGGGTCTCAGCTTTTTGGCCCCAGTCTCAGATTTGCATGATTGCTATCGACGAGCAGATCGAGGCGGAAAACACAGCGAGCTCGAGCCTGGCTCATGCAAACTGTCGAGTGCATGAGAAAGGTTTATGATGTGGATTGCAAGGAAATGTCTTCATGAATCCCTTTAAAATAAAATACCATAGAATTAAATGGAATTGTTGTATTAGAACAGTGATTTGAGCACCTTACATTGTGCACTAGAGGGAGTCCATTCAAAGTCCTGTGACCAGTTAAATTATGTCGATTGTACGACACAAATCTTCTTCACACAAATTGAATATCTTGTCATTATCCTACTATGCAGTGTATGTATGCGAAATTGAACGAGAACGTTCAAATGTGGACGATAAACGCTCGCCGAGTGTCAGTCCGAACGAGTTCAGTAATATGTACAGGGTAGATGCGAAGGCTGAAAATGTTGAGTAATATGAATGAGATAGATGACTACTTCATTGTCCCTTAAGCGTACGGTATCGAAATCACTCAGCACCTCCGATCGGCTATTGTGCAAATCCTTAAAATATCAGAAGATACTGACTGACATTCGAGGGACTCCGACGAAACCGAAAGCGAACGAAACAAAACGAAGTAGCAAAGTACATGAAGCCACGCGAAAGGCAGTCGACGGACCAAAAGGGGTTGTGGGACTAAGGGGGCGGTACTCAGCTGAGGGCAGAAACAAACTTGATTAGCTCAAAGTTCGAGTCGGTTCGACTCGTTCGTATTGTGGTTGAGGTCGGTTTGTCAGCGGGCATCGGGTCACGGGTTGCACCGGGGAGCAGCATCGAGAGGACGAGGGACGTGAAAGTATGGCTAACGAAGTAGAACGGAAACAAGGAGCAAGAGTATGTAACAGACAGTTACAATGAGAGAGCGTTTGGCTAAATGTGGAACCACTGCTGCTTAGGTGCAACAGGAAAGAATTATACAGAGATCCCCATAGCCCTGTAGGATTCTCCGAATAGTCAAGTGTATGAATGGGGCCAGCCGATATCTATGTAAGCTTGCCTAATTCTGGTAATTGGTTACTCTTTAGTGTGCTATGTTTGTGTCTGCGCCAACATTCGGTAAGGCCATCCATAAGCGCCATAAATGCAGTGTGGATACCATCGCTATTGCTTTTTTTATCACAATCATATAATTTTTATCGTAATCCGTAAACAGCTCGAGAAAACCTTTCCTGACAAAGTGTACCAACATACAACCTAATGAAGACACGTTTTGGCTATATTCAAATGGTGAGTTGCCATGCGATTTTAGAATACGTGTTCAAATTCGACTAGTTCGATGCACGGTATAGTTTCGTCACTCGAAAAAGTTACATGAATGTTATAAAACGGCAATAAAAGGAGAAAACAAACCTTGCGAACTATGTGTGTTCATGTGAGCCTTGTGTGATCATGAGCATAAATGTGCATGAATTTCCAAAAATATGAACCGATTACAGATGTGTGTACGTGCAGGAGATTACGTAGCAGAGTCGTTGGGCCTTCTGTTTGAGCTACGGCCGGGACATCAGTCACTGATATTCCTTCATATTTCCCTTGATCCTTTGTGTCCGGGTCCGAGGGGCAACCAAGTTACCGACCACTGCCGGTTCCCCCGACTTGCCGATGGCCCGGGATGACTCGGCCGGCAGGGGGCGGGGGGTGTTAGCTGGCATAGGCGCTATGGGCGAACGGGGAGGATGTCAAACGAAACGGCGCTCAAAAGTCAAATGCCAAAAGGGAAAGACAATGACGCTTGGCAAACTGCGACCGACTAGGGGTCAGCCAACCAGAGGCGGACATCCGAGAACTCGATGGAACTGTCTGAGTCCACAAGGCAGGGAAGAGGCTACCCATTGACTGTGGTTGTTGCGCGAACCACAATCGCTCTTTGAGCGCATCGGGACACGACGCAGCGCGGAATGCTGCTCAGAGAGAAAGGACAATGGTGAAAACGAGAAGCTAACAGGCGAAGAGGACGAGGTTCGTCCAAGTTAGAACAGCTACAGACCAGTACAGGCAAAGACAAGATCAGATTGAATGCTCCCCCCAATGGCTATTTGGAGACCGTTTCCCGCTTCGTCGTATTGGAGATGGACCAGCGGCAGAAAGACCCGTCCAGCAACGACATGATGACCGACGGCGAACGCGTTCAAATGGAATTGTGGCTGGTTACAGCCGCCGGAACATTGCACGTCATGGAGATGTGCACGATCCAACGTTGGCCCTTTGACGACTCGAAATCAGCCGAAGCAGTGGGATAGATGCCCTTCAAGACTTTGTGTCGTATTCGACCTCGTTCCATTGTATTGTATAATATATACATATATGTTGTTCATTAAAATCCTTTTGTGGAGACCATAATCGTTTTAGGACACTGAGTCTTTTCGACAACAATATAAGGCTTGATTCGTGCTCCCGCATCTACGGGGAAAAATACTTGGGATGTATTTGGTGGTCGATCAGAAACCTCGCTGCGTCAATCTCTCTCGGTTCCGATGATTGAAGTACACGCCAGATCGGGGAGGCGTGCGGTATGCTTATAGGGCACGACATCGTGTTTTTCACGTCGAGTTATTCGGTGTAAACGTTACCGCTGGCCGAATATCCTTTATCATTATCGCTGCCCCTCCACTCGACCTTGGGTAGCAGGGGGGGCTTGGGAGCTTATCAATATTCTAATGGGCGACCTCTCGGCTGGACCGCATTGCGCGGCAGGCAGTTCATGAATGTTTGATCAGTAGAACCAGTAGCGTTACTGGTAGAAGCCGAACAATAGCAATGATAGTGATAGCAATGAAGGGAATATTCAAATATTCGGATATAGTAAAATGCATATGAGTACGCCATTGTGACGCTATCGGTCAAATTCGGACGCGCACACGTTGTGGTCCCGGATGGCAAATCCAGACCGAAGTCCTGTCTATCCCCTGCGAAACAGAGCCAGATGACTGATGGTGATTACTATACACCGAATCAAATGCGTTCGCTACATCCATGGACCATGAACAAGCTACGAAAGGTCATTGATCAAAAAATACCAAGATGCTACTAAAAGGCCAACAAATCGAGCTAACTAAAAGGATAATGAAATGGAAGAAAAAGGTAATCTCGCATTACGCACCATAGGTCACTATAGAATGACCTGATAGAGAACGTGCTGGTGGCACTCGTCGGGCCTGACTAGTACACAAGCTACTTGCTGTTAGATATTGACACTCCCCGTGCTTTTAGCGGGCTCTGAATAAGGAATTGAATTTAAACACCGAGAATATATACACACATATATATATATATATATATATATATATATATATATGATGGCAACCTGAATGGCAAATCTGAAAATGATGGCGTTTTTAGTGGAACGGATAGAGTTTTACGGCGTACAAATAGTCGGCCGGGTGGTCTGCACAACGTCAAAAATAGCCGACGAGGCGAAGGAGATCTCGTCTCTCGAACGAGCAACTCGAGAGGGTGAGTGCGATAGGCCGATAGGCAGCGGCGGATAATGGGAAATATGGTGGGGTAGGCGGAAAGGACATAACACATGATACCATGCAATATAGTGCAAGTTAGTGCGCGGTTTATGAGTCAATACAGAGTGAACTCGCTAGGAAGCCCGTGGAGGCTGTGACGTTCAATGTATTGGTGGGAGAGGCTATGTATTGTAAACCGTAACTGTAATTGCCGCGTAAGTTATTGCTGCTGCACGAGAGACATATCGATGTCATTATCAACTTGTATTGCTGTTGAAATTATAACAGAACAAGGGTACCTTGCATTATTGTATAGCATTTATAAGGTATATTTTATCAAGTATGCCAACTGCAATAGGTTACATGATGGAGTAGCATGTAGGGAGAGGTGTCCTTGCGGAATGCGAGTTTCACTTTTCTTCATTAGTAGTAGTGACAATGATAAGGTAATAATTGATGAAGGCAATAGACAATTTCTTATATTATTGTACTTACACAAGAGATGATTGTATAGCAATCAGCCGTTGGGAATCATGATTAGTTTGCCTGCCGTTGTTAGTGTCTAATCTAATTCATGCATCGTCTGCATCACTGTTTCGTCTCATCCACCTATGCCTAATTGCTTCCAGGTGATGTTCGCATTCTTAATAATGCTGCTCTTTGATACCCCGCTCTCTAGCAACGCCTCCACCGTTTGACGAAAAAGCGAAGCCGTCGGGTTCATGACCGCCCGACCGTCGTCACTGCGTTCTCAACATCATCCTCATCGTCACCGCGATCATCGTGATCATGAACGCGGTCATCGTCTGTCACCTCATCATTAGGTGATTGCTACTGCCACCCCACAGCTCACCTCTTAAATCGTCCCCTCGGCCTCGCCTGTCACTCATATCCGTCGCGGGAGAGCATTAATATGCTAATTAATATTATTATGTAAACAAATATGCGATGCGTCGACAGCGGCCACGGCCTGTGGCCAAATATGCTCTCTGGCAACTTGCGCCCGCTTGGTGCAACCGACTCAGCTTGTGGTCGGGCAACGCCCCATCCCGCTGGCTCCGTCTCCAAAAGAAGAGAGAAAAGACTAACACGGGGCGCAGTCGCACTCAATCGCGCTATCCACCGCTCCCGTCAACATCATCATCATCAGAATCATCGTCGTCGTCGTCATCATCATCGTCGCCAACCTCCGTGGCGCGAATCTCGCACGGGAGTTCGCGCGACGAACTTCATAGAGGAGGCAGTAAACTTGGCAGCGGGCAGGGGGGGCAGGTCTGCTGTCGCAGGCGCTGCGGCAAAGGGACTTTCGGGGGACTTCGGGGGCAGTGCGCTTCTGGAGGCATCCTCCACCGGAGGGCTGGAGCGGGCGCTGGCCAGGCGCACACGCGCGAAGATCGCCCAAGCGAAGATTGCGCTGACACGATTGCTCGCCAGGAGAGATTGGCTTCGCACACATGAGAGGGCTGGGTGCTATGCGGCCGGGTGGAGAGCCGGGAGGGGCAGATTGAGCCCGTACGCAATTGGGGTAAGACGAGCCGTAGATATGGCAGAAGGAGCAAAGCCCGAGGGAACACGGGCGTATGCGGAACTGCTGGCGGAGATTGAGGTTGAGCTGTGGATGCTGCGATATAGCTGTGTTGTGCCCTCCTTCTCTGCCCTATTCTGTTGGACAGTTGGTTTAAACCGTGAGGAAAATCCATATTCGACGGTGCTTCCCGAATGGGGACCGGGCACGATCAGGACGACGTGCCGAGCCGGAACCGGTTCCCTCAGTGTAATCGACCGCGTCTAAACAACCAAGCGCTGCAAACAGAAAGCGTCGCTGTAAACATGCCGTATTGGTGTGCAGTTGCGACTCTTTTGGAAGCTGGTGGTAGACGAAGTGTGGATTAAATAGCAACACGCTGTTAGTCGGTTTATTATCTGACGTGCAGCGCATTGCCTACGGGAACACAACGTGAGGACGCGCGCACACCTGCAATGGGTCGAAATGAAACCCATTGAGATGGATCGGCGACAACCCGTTACTTAGTGCATACTCACATGCTGGAGATAATAAAAATCCAAGCGTTTCAATGGCTACAGAGTTTTTTCAAGCCCGATCATTTGTGTTTAGTCATGAGATCTAAGGCTGGCGTAGTGTATTGCTAATTTACGTTGCGGATCATGGATAGTGAGTTAGATGTACCCCTTTAAATATACCGATCGACCGTAAAATTGGTGTGAACCTTTAGGGAAGCCATTCTTCAAATATATGTACATAGTATGCATACCAATTGTCGCAAAACTTAATCATATCAACCCTGATTAGTTAACTCGCCAAGCACTTCAAAATCGTATATATGATAGAACAGCGTGTACCCTGGGAACAACAAGTTTTTCTCTCGTAGATACCCTAATTATGTCCAAATATAGACTCGATGCAGGGTTCTAGATGCGGCCGTGCAAAGCCGTGTCTTCTTCGACGGCGTGCCTGCACAAACTCCAACATAAACATCTTTGAGCTTTCGTGTATAATATAATACTTGCTTAGTTGTTGGCCTTCTTGCGAAGGGTTCTTGCCCGGCTAGCTCCCTTCCAACTACCTTTGCGGTAATACAGCATACGGCCAACCCCTCAGAACTGAAGATATAGCACTATCCCCTTAAACAGATAGGGTTGCCCTGGAGTATAACTGGTCAGTGTGGTCATTAACTACCGGACCATACCAATTAAAGCAAGCAGGCAGGCAGTTTCGTCTTACGATACGTAGATCTTTCCCACCATCAGCTCGTCCACCGACCATTCCTCCCTCCCCCCGGCCCCAAGCTATCCCTAAGAAACATAGACCTGTACAAGCATGTATAATTAGGCCCTCGACTATAATTACTATATATATATATATATACTGAATATGCGCGACTGTGTTATGACGACCTATGGTAGGTGGCCAATGGGTGTCTCTATATTGAAGTAAGCCTGTGTGGGTGAACGCGTGTGTGTAAAGTCCTACATAGAATAGGAGGGATTCCGCGATGTGAAGTGACCGGGGTAACGCTCGGCTAGTTGTGATAGTCGCTGCCAGCAGGTGTGTACGTCTCACTCTGCACCATACTGCTATGCTATCCGGTGGGCACCTGCAGTCCGGGTTCCGCCGACATGCGACGTCCAACGTGGGGGAGTCAGGTTCTGGACGGGGATGCGAATGGGAGCATCGGAATCGGGCTGCACGTCCTCGCTTTCCAGGCGTTATATCATTTTCCCCTTAGGAAAGGCTCCCACACAATTCCCGAAAGGCTTTCAGTCCGCGCAGCGATCACCCCGCGCTCACTCCTTCCCACGTTTGTCTTCTGTGGTGGTCGCTAGCTCTGAACGGTCCGAGAGAGGGAGAGAGAGAGAGACAGAGGGAAAAAAAGACGTTTCCACCCGCGGAATACCCGCACCCGCAAATGCGTATTGTATCCTAGACAAAATACATTTCGGCCTGAGCGACTTTAGGTGATGCGGTAGCGGTGGCGGAAGCAACCGCGAGAGAAATTAGTACTTAGCAAAATTATGATCTACCTGTCTGTGCCTTTTCCCCGGTCCCCTAACGCGAACACACTCGCATTGCTACCTGGTCTGGTGGAGAGCTCGGATCCATAGGACGCTGCTATGGGAGGGGATGTAAAAGAAGGCGACGTATCAGGAGGCATCAGGAGGTGCAGCTTCGTGCCACGGGACAGCTAGCTGCACAAGACTCTTCCTGAGAGAAAGAAAGAGAGAGAGAGAGAGAGAGAGAGAGAGAGAGAGAGAGAGAGAGAGAGAGAGAGCGAAAGCGGAGTGAGCTCTAAGTGCTGCTTAATGTATAGCCTGCCCTCAGTGTCCGGACTGGCAGCGTCCAGTGGCCGCAGCTTCTTTCGCGTCCTTGCAGTAGTGGGCACTGGTAAGTAGCCATACCCCTTTGTACATATACACGAGCACATACGCATAGATACCCACCAGCCCATACGGACACACAGCATACGCAGCTGGCCAGTGACCACTCTGAGTAGCTCCTAATAGCATTTGCATCTTCATTTCGGATGTAGGCTCCCACTCGGTCGGCGGCGGCGGCGGCGGCGGCATCCCGCAGGCTGCCCACACAAACACATACAGCTCACAAGGGGCAGCAGATGATGAGCAGGGTTCGGGCAGAGCCGGTCACTCACACACGCTGTTGCACGCTCGGTCGGTGTCTCACAGATACAGTCTCAGAATTACACACACACACAGAGGCGAACGTTACCTACCAGGATCGTAGCGAAGCACCAAGTGGTCATCGCAGAGTCGCCGCCTCAGCGAATGCTGACCATCTCACTGCCTGGTAATGCTTATAATCATCATTGCCGCGATGGCACAACAGAGGCCGCAGCGACCGCGTCGGATTCGGCCATTGCATTGTGGCCCGCCACCGTTCTAATTAACTTAAGTCGCGCGCTTGTCCGAATAAAAAATATCTTTTTGGTGTCCAGCCAAATGCTTTGTGCATGAGGATACCTCTTCCTCTCCCCCTATATCCTTATCTATCTATCTCTCGTCCTCTTGCGCTGCAAGCATGCTCACGATGCTCGCGATGGCTCCTGCGCAGCACCCTGAATAGAACGACGTTAGGTGTCGGCCTGTGGGCGCCCAGTCGAAGGGACCCATATGACGGGCAGGGGTGTGCTTCCATGCTACATGTTGGCGAGCGTTCTGTGAGCCCCCTTCGTCTGTGTATATTTAATGCGAAAGTCGTGCTTCTGATGCGAATTGTCCAAAGAGAATAAGGGAGCAGGCTTTGTAAGGCTTTCGTCTAAGCGGGCAAAGTCCATTGATTTGTACTTGGGCGTGTTATATTTATTCGGATGTCGCCCAGAAAGGGACAGCCGATGATAGTGGTGGTTTAGTTGGGATTATCTTATATTAAGATCTGAAAAAGTCAGACCCAACGTATGAACTCTAAAGGGCATAGCGCTGGGTGGTCGAATCAGTATTAATACTGAATGCATTTGCTCATACCTCAAACAATAGGTGTCGACGAGTGGATTCTCGAACGAACATAGGTAACCGGCCACGCGAATGGTATACTCGAAGCCTGTACACACCGGACATATAGAAAACCTTTGGGTTCAGTTATCATTTGAGGTTTGTTTTATGATACGGCGCATGTCACATACTTCACGGGGAGGAACAATGATCCGCGAGTGTTGGCGCATTTACGGTCGTTGCCGAGTGTCGCGTTCTACAATATAATACAACGCTTCGGAATGGCTTAATGCACATTCTTCGAAAACAACTAGCAACGATCAGCGCGCATTGTTTTCTCGTGATTATATTTCAATGTTGGCGTTCAATTTTGGCCATTCACGCACGGCAGGGTTTCCGTTCGCCATCACACGGTGGTGTACTCCTCACGTGCAGGGGTGTTGCGAGTTCGTGTGACAAGGGAGTCGGCCTCCATAGGTTAGCCGTCATCATTCGAAGTGGGGGCTGGGGATTCGAGGCCAACGATTGTAACTGGCAGAGCGAATCTAAGGGTCGGCGTCAGCTACAGGAATTGTGGCTAGTGTGACTGCACGATTGACCAAAGGGAACTAGCTGGATTGAGGAAGGGCGGATCGCGGCGCGATTGGTCGACGGCGTCGACCAGCTGACCGCGGCGAACTGCCGAGTATCATTTTCGCCCTATCGGTCCCGTGTCACGTTCGCAAGTTTTATTAATTAACCTGGAGAGCTCGGAGCGTCCGGCCGGCTCATCCCGAATCCGTCGGCTCGTAGAGATCGCAACTTCGATCAGTTGCTCGTTCATGGCTGAACTAGTTCTATCTGAACTATATTAGCTGGCTCAGCCTTAGTCACTACTCCGGCTGGCGCGACCTCCCCCCATACCCCCGGTCACAACGCGGCGGGGAACACAACGAGCAGGCTTCGTTATATTATTGTGAGTCCGGCTACTGCAGGGCAACAACTTCAACGAGAACGGCCGCAGCAGGCCATGCTGCTGTACTACAGACGAATTGGCTGACGATGGCCGATGCCATCACCGTCGTCTATGGGGACCGCGCGCCCAGCAATAGAATGCTTCGGAGGCAATCGCCCATACACGGATCAACATACGATCACACATGAGGTGTAAAGGGGTGTCAGGAGGCTCGATAGTCAGCGAATGCACAAAGCCGATACGCGATCTAGGCCGAGTCAGATAAGCGTCAGTAAATCGCGCTCGTCGAGTCGATACGGAGCCCAGTGACTGTGGACTACGTCAACAACACCCCGTATTACAGCAAACAAAAATGATCATCTCACTATCACATTCAGAGTGCTCATACCTGCGAAATCTACCACCTCGTTGTGTAACATCTATCATATAACAGTCCGCAATGTGAAGCTTTTCTCAGAGGGTCTGAATGATGTGGGGTGAGAGTAACTGATAGTGGTGACAGTATGCTTAGCTATTTCGATTAAATGATCAACATATTTTGATAAACAAAAATTATGGAAAGTCTCATCGTGGGGATTGAATAACTCTATAGAGTTCCCTGGGCTTCTGGGGCATCTTGAAAACTAAGAGGCGTTACCGAACGATACCGCCAAAAGGATACTCGGAAGTGTATAAGCGGTAGGTTTTCTCTAACGCTCTTCAAGTTACACTATAATGCATGTAAGCAGTGGCCCAATACTTTACATATGACTGTACGTTTTTATGTACACACACACACACATATATATATATGTGATTCGCATCATCTTCCTTGAATTCTGCCTCCCCTGTGCTGTCGACGTTGCGCTGCAAATGGCTCGTAGCGAGATTACAAGCGAGGATGGGAACAGATGCCATTTGAGGGGCATAAATTCAAATTCTTTTCCACCTCGGAACGGCGACAAAGCAGGAAGAGGTGCGATGTGACCGCGTGGGCAAAAGCATCCATTGGGACAAGGCGAGTATCGGTAGCGCCGTTCGGGAACGCAGTCCCTGACCGAGTGTTCCTTCGAACATCCCAAATGACGAGGGTGATGGCAAAAACAGTAAATAAGCACTGAATAGCTTCTTCGAATGAACTGAGTCACAGAGAGATAATTACCGAGATTAAACGAGAGATGTATGCAAATTCAGGGACGACCAGCGTGTAGGAGGTGCAGCCGCCCGTGCCAACAGCCCTTAGAGAATGCTCTTCTTCTTTTCCGCGTGCCCTCTCTCGCTCTGTCTATCTCTCTATCTTCTTCTGGATCTACTTTTGCTCGGGTTCCGCGTTTCGTGTGATAGGAAATCCAAGAAGTCCAACTCGTATGTATGCCCCTCGAGGATTGCAATAATCGGCTATGTGTAGCTAGAAAAAACAAGAAGAGGAGTAAGCCCAAATGGTTACTATCCATATTATACATGAGTCCTATTATACATGAGTAAATCGATTCGAAGTGCACCATATTTCATATGGGAGCATTCAGCTGTTACTCGAGGTCCTCTGCCTACGCTACAGAAGATTTGTTCACCGCCAGCCTAAAAGCACACGCATATCCAGATAGGATTGGTAGTAAGCTGATGACATAGTCTATGTCAATTATTTCATGCAAAGGGGGGGTTGAAGGAGACTCGGGATTGTCTCTTTCTAGTTGTAGGTCGGATCGATGATTAGCTCTACCAACGCATGTTACCTTACTAGTGAGAACACGCATTTCACTGTTGATCGCACACGGAGTTTCGCGTGTGAATGATCTATCGAAGATAGATCTCTCCTTTATTTCGTGGATACAAATTGAGTGTGCGGAATTAATTGCTTCTGTAAGTTGGGCGCCTCCGAGAGCGCGGTCAATTCGATTCGTCTACGAGGTATTATTATTGTATCACAAGTATAATCCACAGTCCACCCTGAGATGAACTGGCTAGTTCATCTCATGCAATATTACAATATACAAAGGCAGTAAGTGTTTTTTTTTTTACAACCATATGATGAGTTCCACTATTATTATTACAACTAATATTTTGCTGGGGACGTTCTGTCCAACTACACGACCTCTAACGGGTACAACAATTGTGCGGCCCTCCGTGTCTGATATCCATTTTGGTATCTAATTGTGTATGTGCGCGTTTTGCCATCTCTACCCGAATGCCCTTCTACTATGCGCACGAGATTCCATTTAATCCTAGGCAAGTTATCGTCTTTCAACAAACACACATCCCCGTTTTCTATCGTTCTACAACGCCCGGTGGCGTCCTTGTTCGCCGTCTTCAGCTGCAACAAATACTCGCGGTACCATCTCACTGACAGGGCCTTGAAATAGTTCGCCCGTCGACGGAGGGCGGATCGGAACTGGCCGGCCGTGCACGGTAGAACGCCTCCATTTGGTCCCAGTGTGTCCAGCGGCGTTAGAGCAGCGAGGGCCGGCCCAACGGGGCCACCATGTACAAATTGCGCTGGGGTGATCGGCTGCGGCGTGTTTGGGTCCTCGGTGGTATAGGTGAGCGGCCGGCTGTTGATGACGGCGGCGAGCTCGGAGACAATGGTTCGCATCTCTTCGTAACTAATGAGACTCTTACCGAGTGTCTTCGAGATCGCCACCTTCACAGTGCCAACCATCCTCTCGAAAAATCCACCGTGCCACGGCGCGCGTGGACAATTGAACGCCCACACCACTCTTCTCTCCGCCAACAGCTCGCAAGAGGCGGGGTCGCGTACTGAGTTGAGCAGTCGTTTGATGTCCGTGGCCGCTCTGACGAATGATCGGGCATTATCTGATACGAGGCGTGTGCAACCCGGGTGCAGCGAGAGGAAACGCCGGAGGGCGAGATGGGTGTCGGGGGCCGTCATAGCCGGGACAAGCTCGAGATGTATGGCGCGCGTGGATGCGCAGGTGAATAAGGCCACGTACGTCTTCTTCAATACATCTCCAGCGCGCGTAAGAAATGGACCGCAGAAGTCCAGTCCGGCTGTCGCGAAAGGTACTGTTAGCGTCACCCGATCCTCGGGCAGCGGTGCCTGCACTTGATCAGCGGTGGTCCCGTGCGCCTTTCGGCAAACGACGCACCGATGCAAAATGGCCTTGATGATCTGCCGGCCGCGGGTGACCCAGAACCGATTTCTGAGCGCTGACAAGATCACACTCACACCAAAGTGTGCGTTGACCCGGTGGTACTGGGTCACGAGAAGACTAGCAAGCCGAGATTCCCCCGGTATAACAATGGGGTTCATCTGGTCAAAGCTGAGCTGTTGGCTTCTCGTCAACCTCGTCTTTGCTCGGAGTAGGCCATCCTCATCGAGAAACAATGTGAATGCCGCTATCGGTGACCTGCTCGTTGGTCGTTCGCCCTGACGCACGGCTCGGAGTTCCGCGGCAAAATGATTGCGCTGCGTCCACCGGATGAAGTATCGCTCAGCTTCTAGTCGCGCTTCGGCTGCATTGAGGATCGGCTGTCGGAGACGGATCCGGATGAATCTTTGCACCATGCTCATGACCCGCAGTGCTGCTTCTAGGCTGCTGTACCTTTCGAGGTCGACAATAGGCGCATCTTGTACTACTGGCGCGACGACTACGCGGCGTTCTTCCGCGGTGGCTGATCGTTCCGTTCTATCTTCGGGACGCAGTTTTCGTGACGGACGTTCCTCTTCGGGTAGACGCAGCCAATTTGGGCCGAACCACCACTCACGGTTGTCGTTGAGGTCGCGTGCCGAGATGCCCCGCGTGGCAAGATCAGCAATGTTCTGCGGTCCCGGGACGTGATGCCATTCCGACGACGCCGTACTACGCTGGATCTCTTCAACCCGATTGCAAATGAACGCCTTCCACTGGCTTGGCTGCTCAACAGTACACCAATAGTAGGCGGTGGTCGAATCTGTATAGTGAAAGACGCGCTCCACCTTGATCATAAGCCGCTCAAGTACGAATTTCCTTAGCCGGGCAGCGATGAGCGCCGCCATCAGCTCGAGACGGGGCAGCGTGAGTTGCTTGCGTGGCGCGAGCCGGGATTTGGCCATTACTAACGCACACTCGCTACCACCGTTCGCGTATACCGTCTGGAGATACGCCACTGCGGCGTATGCTGTTTCTGAGGCGTCTCCAAACACGTGTAGATAATACGCTTTCACCGGCTGGTCGGTCGAGGCGTAGTGTCGCGGGATGAGCAAATCGCGCAAGTCGGTTAGCTCGGCCGCCCACTCCCGGAAGGTATCAAGTAACGCTCCCTCGATCGGGTCGTCCCAGCGGAGCGACTGGGTCCATAGCTGTTGAATCAGCTGTTTCCCTCGTAGAGTGAACGGCAGCAGCCATCCAATGGGATCAAAGATGGACGCCACAAATCGAAGTACGGTGCGTTTGGTGGCACGCGATACCATACTACCCTCCCGGGCTAGGGACGTCAGCTGGACACGAAGGTGGTCACCCATCGGCGCCCAACCGATGCCAAGCACTGCGAGCAATGTGCCTTCATCGAAGCACGTCCCGGTCGAGAGGGCTCCGCGCTTCCTGAGATGTTCAACTACAGCTGGCGAGTTGCTTTTCCATTTCGCCAGTTGCATGCCTGCCGACCCGAACCACTCCACTGCTCGATCGACGAATTTGATAGCTTCCGACGCCGTGTCAAAGCTTCGCAGCAAGTCATCATGATACAACGACTCGCCTAGATGATGAGTGTCAGTCGCGTCCACCCGTTTGAATATCTCGCGGAGCGTGGCAGCCAGTAGAAAGCCACTGGGGGCTGCGCCCCACGTGACCTTCTTCATTTGATAACATTTTACGCGGTCGTCGCTCGGTCCCTGCCAGAGGAATCGGAAGAGACGTCGGTCGGGCTCGTCAAGGTTGAGCATCATGTATGCTCGTGCAATGTCCGCGGAGACTGCCACCTGATGCATCCGAAAGTTGATGAGCAACCTGGCGACGTCGGGGTTAAGGTTCGGGCCCGGGAGGAGGTGCGCATTGAGGGATGTCTTTCCCCGCGCCGCGGAGGAACAGTCGAAGACAATACGCCACTTTTCTTTGCCTTCTCCTTGGGTGACGACTTGATGGTGAGGCATATAGTAAGTTCCATCGAGCGCGCCGGGCTGGTTGAAATCGACATCGGCGACCTCCTCGGCGTGCCCTTCAGTGACGAAGGCCACCAGCTCGGCATGGTATCGAGCATACATGGTTAGGTCTCGACTCAAACTTCGCCGCTTTGCCGCAAGTCGCTGGACCGCTGTATCAAGGTTGTTCGCGAGCTGCGCGATTGAGTCTCGTTTCGGCATCACGACTGTGTATGAGTGACCGTCATACGTCAAGCCTTCTCGGAACTGTTTCAGCGCAGCTATCTCCTCGCCCGATAAGGTCTCCTCCGGGGCATCTTGGATACCAACGGCTTCCAACGACCACAGCCGCTCGATGTCGCGTGCCGTCTTGGACCGCGCGGTCGCGCAGCACACCAAGTGAGCGCAAGATTTGTCCATCTGCTGCGATCTCGAAGTCGTTCTTCCCGCGCAGACCCAACCGAACTTGGACTCCGTAGCCACCAGATCGTCGACAATGTCCAGTGGCCGGCTTCGCAGCATGATCTGGTTGAAATAGTCCACGCCAATCAGCAATGCGGGAGCCTCGGAGTCAGAGCCCCTGAGGTACGCTTCGTCGGCCAGGGGATGGGATGCACCGAAATGTGCGATCGCACGGACGACGGCTGACGAGCACCCACCTGTCGGGTTAACTCCGAAATCATGTGCGAAGGCGCACACCTCGACACGCACACTGTCGTCATGACAACTAGCGAGGCACAGGCGGTATCTGTCCGCTGTGAATGCGTGAGAGCTGGCAAACCCCTTCACTCGAAGCGTCTCTCTTCCCTGAGACTGGATTCCACACATTTTTTCGATCAATTGCGGCATCACAAAACTCAGCATACTGCCCTGATCGAGGAACACGCGTACTGGCACTCGGGAGTTGCCGTGGACAACGTTCACTCGAGCTGTCATCACCAAAGCGGCCGACGTGAGAACGGGTGCAGCGGCCAAAGCCATTGAGGAGGCTGGTTCGGACGGTGTGGTTGGCTGAGGAGGGTGCATGGAAGTATAGTGCTCCCGGCTCTGGCACGTTCGGCATGGTACCTTAGGACCCTTACACCTTTCACCAGCAGGATGGTTCCTTGCAAGGCAGACTATACACCTGTTCTTACGTCGAAGCACTGCTCGCCGCTGCTGGTGTGTCATCTCACTGTCACAATTAGAGGGCCTATGCACCACCCTATCACAAAACAAACACGGTCGCGGAGCGCGGTGTTCCGCCGCCGCCGCAGCTACCGTCGAGTGGTTACGAAAGCGCGGTGGCGCTCTAGCTGCACGATGGTTTAACTGTCTATCTCCATTCTGTTGCCGCAGCCCGTGGTTCGATCGCCCGCTCCACACAGTATCGTCCGAGTTTTCTTTGTTTCCTCCCGACTGTATTCTTTGCGTAAGCGTTACCTGTTCTCGATGTTCGGTATAACGACGCAGGTACGCGATGAGGCTCTTGATGCGATCAGCCGCGGCACTACTCTTTAGCTCCACAGTATCGGCACTGGAGTGCGGCGATTGGCCACCGGGTTCACTGCCATTGCACAGCTGATCGCGGCGAACGCTTTCTTCGAATTCGAATATGATTCGTGGCGGCACCGCAGCCCACACTTTGGTCTCAAACATCAGGGCATATGCTGGTAACTCGATGCCGAGTCCACCCAATGAGAGCTGCGCAGCTTGCAGATAGTTAACCAACCGCCGAAGGCCCTTTGTGTCACCCTCTGAACGCACAGCCGGTAGAGTCTCCAGCTTAGCCATAGCTCGCCTCTCCTCGACATCAACACGACCGTAGTTGTCATCTAGGAGCTTGAGAGCAGCACTGTAATTTGCGTCACAGATCGTAAGTGATTGCACTAGTTCCTTGGGTTCGCCACGGAGTAACTTCATCAAAGCGATTAACTTGTCGGTGTCGGTGGCCGTTCGTCGCTCTACCCATGCGTTGAACTGCGACCTGAATAAGCGGTAATTTGTCTGCTCACTATCGAACTTCTCCGGCTGAGTGTCAACAAACATGGGTTGGACCACCGTGACTGGCTGCTGCAGATTGGGTGAGGGAGCCATGCTACCGCCGGAGATCGCCGAGCTGATGCCAGAGGCCGCCATGTTATTCTGCTGACTTGCCCTCCCAGCTAGCAGCCGTCGCAACCGCCGTATGCTGGCCTGCATTCGCTTATCAATGGCGTGCGCGTCGTCGAGTTCTTTCTCTTCGTCAGATAAGCGAAATGCCGGGTGTCCCTGTATCTTACCATCGAGGTCTTCGATCTGCTCCTTGCTTAACTCGATGCTCTCCAGCAAATCCTGGATGTCGTCGCAGTTATCAGCGGTAACGGTGCTGTAGGCACCAGCTCTCTCCTCATCTGTCGTAAATGAGTTTCTCAGACGGGTCCGCTTTCCACGCAGCGTGCTGAGCCGAATGCCGTTGCCTGGCTCCTCTGGCGCAGTGCTGGCTTGCTCTAGGCGTGCGGCGGGTCCGTGAGACACGCTTGGTTGTGTGGGGCTATACTCGATTGGCATCGTGGATGATTAAGTGTCGTTGACAGTCAAAAACACCGGTATCGGAAAACACGGGATTGAAGGTGCAGCACACACACAAAGTCAGAAGAGGTTGATAGTCACGGGCCAAAAACTCACTGTTGCAAAGTCGTGTACACCGGTGATGTTGCACAGACACAAGGTCAGATGAGGTCGATGGTCCGGGCTAGACACCCTGTTGCCGAGTCATGTACATCGATGATGTCGCGTAGGCAGGAGGTCTGATGAGAAGGGTCTGCGCGGATCGATGCTAGCAGGTTGATGCGGGGTAAGGTGCGACTAGTTGAGTAAATGCTTGTTGGTCACGGGCACTGTAGATCCTGATGTCACGGCACCATGTCAATTATTTCATGCAAAGGGGGGGTTGAAGGAGACTCGGGATTGTCTCTTTCTAGTTGTAGGTCGGATCGATGATTAGCTCTACCAACGCATGTTACCTTACTAGTGAGAACACGCATTTCACTGTTGATCGCACACGGAGTTTCGCGTGTGAATGATCTATCGAAGATAGATCTCTCCTTTATTTCGTGGATACAAATTGAGTGTGCGGAATTAATTGCTTCTGTAAGTTGGGCGCCTCCGAGAGCGCGGTCAATTCGATTCGTCTACGAGGTATTATTATTGTATCACAAGTATAATCCACAGTCTAGAAGTTGATTCACTACACCTGGTTGACTAGCGACAGTTAAATCGGGGCCGTTAGCGCTTGGAACAAGCCACATTAATCACCTGGACAATCGACGACCCTTGCCCCAGGCCCTGTGCAACTAGATAATGACCCAAATAAAACACACTTTTAGGACGAACCATTTTTCCCAGGCATCCCTCTCTGGAGATCGACACCTGCCAAATAGACCGCATCGGTCATAGCGACCCACTCAAAGCAGCTACTCATGGAATAGTTTTCATCTCCATCCTCATACAATACTTCGATCATGCAACACGCAGATGAAGCTGCCGCCAGGATAAACTCAGTTATGTGTTGTTATGTATTGTTATAAACACGCCGCGAATATTACCCGTACGAAGTTCTGACGACTTCACGTCGACAGATCAGAAATGCTCGTTACGTTCCGTAGAGGGACTGCTGTGCATTTCAATATTCTACTACGGAAGAATGCCTTTGACGTGGAAGGAATTTCGAGAGCAGTCACTGCCCGAGGGCAAGTTGGGGCAGGTGGTACCAAAAATGATTCAGTGCCCGTTTCCATTCAGCCTCCTCTGTGCTTCTCCCTTGATTTCAGGTTTTTTTTGCGGTGGCGGAATCGATCTACGAGGGATGATTGCCAATTCTTGCATGCGCTTCGAATCAATTTACCTTTGTGGTTACATCTGTCCGCGTACGTAACAGCTCCCACCAATGTGGTCGGGTTCCATCTGTCCCGTTGACAGCCTGAACGGCGTTATCGAGTGCTGGCCGCGGGGCGATCTTCTCTCTCGCACGGACAATTGGGGATCCTACAATACAACCGTCCATTGGCACAACTGCCATCCATTGTCCTTTCTTTCTAGTTTTTGCTTTTGTCTCGTTCCGCATACGACGACGATGACGACGACGACAACGAAAATATGTCCAACGCTGGCCACTGGCCGTAAAAATCGGTAGTGCGCCCATTGTGCACCCCGATCTAATGGTTCGGGCTACACAAAAACTCGTGAAGCCGGCGCGGAAAGGATTAACGACAACATATCCGATTGAAAAGCTAATGGCCCGTAGACGGGCGGCAGCGCCAGCAGTAGCACTGACAGGCAGACGATGGCGAGGCGAGACCCCGGCGGCTAAGTGCGCGGCTGCAAGAAGCAAAGGCCGGCTCGCTTGGCCGACGCATGAAGGGCGCACCCTTGACATTCCGGTTCACGTAGTCAGTGCTGCTAATGGACATTTATTGGTCCTTTTTACTTCTCATATATCGGCTCGAACGCTGCTACGAATAGAGCCTCGCTGCCTGCACAGGCCGGTCAAAAGTGAGAAACGGTTTTCGATCACATTCGCATTGCCCAGAAGCCGTAAAAGAGCACGACAACCACTTGGCCCGCGTACCCCCCTCCCCCAGATCACTTTGCGTTCAGTCCTGTACTCATTGGGTATAGATACGAGGAGGAGGAGGTGTATGGACCGTCTACGAGGGATGCGACGTGCGGGTTCGACTCCGATATGAATCTTTCCCCGTTCAATTCACTCCTCATTGAGAATCTGCCTCATGTGAGTGCCTGAACAGGGCGGTATTCCTTCTAGTACAAGCTAGTTTCGTGCCCTTCGTGGCGATTCATGTGTGCGAACGATGACAGTTTAGCGTTCTCGCTGATATTTGCTTTGGGTTTTGTATCTTGAGCTGCGGTTTGTTGACGACGTCGTCGAACAGCAGCGAATGAGCATTGACCAGCGAATCTATCGTTCGATATATGAAGCACCCGTTGGGGGCTCGCTGCCCGTAAATCCGACGCGGACCCTCCTGTTAAGCTGGTAGCGACGAAATATATCGTCGCTCGAACGTCATCAAGCATTCGAGCGTTATTGCAGCTGTACCGCTTGGTGCATTGCGATGCCTAGGTGCGGAGACTATTAAAGTTACCACTCGCCGACTTGCCCTGGCTCTTAGAACAGCAAACGACACTGTTCTTATTGGTAATCCAGGCTGGCGGCTGGAATACGCTACAGATGTCTCGAGCATAGAGGTAATAGGCCATCGCTTGTTGACGTATATACGTGTACGAATTGTCTTTCTCATCTTTCCCTTGTCGCCATAGCCCGTATTTGACTGCAATTTCATGCCGTATGTTGTTATGTAATGTTTCGCAAAGTCACGTCGCTATTCTACGCCGTCTATACCTTCCATCATTGTTCACTTGCTGCACAGAGTGTTTCGGACACGTTTTCATTATGCATTCAACAATCTCGAACCATCTCGTGAAAGTGTGTGAATGAAATAGGTGAATACTTCCTATTATATAATAGGAATCTCTACGGAAGAAGGTGCTACCAGACACAGCTCTACTACCTAATAGTATAGCTTTTAATAGATCATCAGGTAACGTCCGGAAAACTGCAATTAATATAATACAATAACAAGAACTGCGATAACAACAGCTACAGCAGCAACGAAGGCGGTAGCAGCAGCAGGCAGCTATCGACCCTCAACAGTCTTACCAATAGACTCCTGTTAGTAAGCACACATGTATATAGCTTTAGATAGAGGATGAAAGTCAGTGGGCATCCAACTAGAAAGAAAAAAATGACCCTCGAGAAGGAGGAAACGCTAGGAGAGAAGCATACGCCAGTCATCGTTTTGTTGCCGGCAGAGCCCGGGAATGCGTATCTATCTATTCTATCTATTATGTGTGTACTGTCAAGCGACTGCGCCTCGAGCAGAGCGAAGAGCCAACCAGTCAGCCAGGCAACCCACTTGGGAAGGCATTAGGCGATTATATGACGTGTTCAGTAGGCGTGAGGGCGATGTTTACGACCACAAACAGGCGGCACAGATGATGGTCCCAGTTCACAGCGGATCGCGGATGGCGCTCTGGCCATGGATGAGATCAGACCTGCCCCCGCTCCCATACGCTCTCAAACGCATGACTCCCAACGTCAGCCAGCCCAACGGCTTCTGCTGTCTAGGGATGCTGGTGCTAGCGTGAAGTGTTCGTCATAGTCTGGGCGCGGGCTATCGCGTGGGTTGGGGGGTCATCTACCCCTATCCGGCGCCAAACACACCCCCATTGGCTCGCGTCACAGTCGCTCCACAACCGATGTAGTGGATGGACTGAAGGAGCTGCTTGCTCCGGTACGAGCAAACCGAATGAATGCTACTACCAACTCGACCGCGGAGGGACTGGTGCCAAGATCATAAAGCAATTCCACCGGCACATTCGGCCCCGTTCCCCTGTCGCGTCCGGTACGGTACCAGCAAGGCCTGGCGGGCAACAGCAACGTCTATCGCTGAAGCATTTAGAGGCCGAGTAGAAGAAGGCCATTGCGCAAGTCAGCTGCTCCCAGGCTACAAGCACCGGCTCCGGCTGCCGGCCAACCATCCATGTGATCATATAGCGCCAGATAAGTGCTCTTCGTATAGGGGCGTTAGCCATCTTAACCAGTGTATAGGAACGACCACTGATGCCCCAGCCGCTGGGGCATCCTATAGCGTCCATGGCTCGGTGTGCCTGCCTGCTTACGTACCATATCCTGCCTTCTTGCGCCGAGATCCACTGTACGAAACCACCGAGACTAAGCCAGCGGTGCCGCGGCCGCCAACCACAACCGTCCCCCACGGCCACGCGAGTGTTCATACAGATGTTGCGGCTTTTTCATATGGCACCCTCGTGGGTGGGTGGAAGTGAGTGAATGTGCGTGTGTGTGTGTTTGAGCGAATGTGTTCACACGAGGTGCTACTATTGGCTCTGCATTCGGTAAGAAGGCCGTCACGGCTTAGGACATCGAGGACCAAGCGTGGTTAGTGTGCAAGTAAGGCCCAGTAGCGTGTATGCGCTAAGTTAATGGGAATGACGACGCGATAAGTACTGGCAAGTAACACCCCCAGGAGTTTTCTATGGTCACGCAGAATCTATGAGCATTGATATATCTAATGCTAAACACGCTTGGACGCTAACCGCAAGAGGCGCGCAGTCACGAGCACACATACGCGCGCCCGCTGGCAAATCCCATAATATCGAAGGGTCTATCGGTGTGGAGCTATGGTCAAGTGGCAAATGATTGCTGTACCTCCTGACACCAAGCCAAAGCCCACGGGTAGACACTCAAGGCAAAGCTTTGACTGAGACCGTCAATCTTGTCCTTCTTTGAATGCCTCCTGTTCTAGAACCGTGTTCGGTTCTGTTCAGGGCACGGGAGCCACTTCTCGAAGTCATCACATTAGCTCTTATATAGCTGGCCTTCATTTGTATATTTTCTTTATTTATCTGCTCTGTATTGTACCGCTCATTGACAGGTTGATTTTAAGAAGAGTGGTTCTAAATGCCAAGTGATCCTAAATACAATTAATAATAATAATAATAATATTGCCTCTATCTCATCTGTTTATTATACATATGCAAATTAGCTTCCGATTTTTGGGCTATTGCTCTATCCGCTCTAGGAAGTCTCTATGATTTTTAGGAAATTCACATCTCATAGCGTCATACGAAGTCTGTATATGTCGGCTTGTTATTACAATATTTCTTTGCACTTCTTCTAGTGCTATTCGATATAGGAATGTATGCATATAGGTAGCGCATATGAACATCACCGTTCAACTGTCGATGGCTGGCTGGTACATGGGAATGCCGCAATTTCCCGAAATCAATACTGCCCGTATTTCTATATACATCTACACTGTTTTTGAGCCTATGCGGGTACGTCCAAGAACTCTCTCTCTCTCGGTGTTCCGCCGTATTCAATATGCAGTTTATCTTTTCTTGTTTTCCGATATGAAGCGACTGCCATTTCATGGATCGCAACCAACATCAGCTACCAACCCGTGGGAAGAACACAACCAACACGCTTCTCTTATGGCAAGCGGCATCAATCACTTGAGAAATTACTCTTCAACTCCGTGCTATTGTAAGACTCTATGAAATCGAGCTGTCTGAAATCGACGGGCCTGTGAAATGGCGTTGTTATGAAGCTCTCGTTTATATATATATGGCATAGTAGTGCCGATATGTATATTATAATAACTAGAGTCAATACATTTCCACAGGTACACTTCACCAGGCCTGGAGACCAATCTTTCATAATAGCAAAACTGGGACACCCTAGAGAATAAAAGGCAGCCGAATCGGCTTATTCCACTTGCTTGACTCGGTGACCTGGCATAACGTTTGGTCATGCTCTAAGAGCTTGATATTCTACCCCCCAAAAACAGGGATAGAGCGTTCGCATTGAAATTCTCTCCAGCGTCCGTCATCTACCTCGGTGTGAGGATGGTCGACATAGACATGCATACAGAAGTGAAAGGGGTTGGCTATTGGTGACCGTCGGCATAGGGGTCACAGAGAAGCTATCTCAATAAAAATGTCTCACCCATCTTGCCATATATCAACCGATTTGGCCATAAAATAAGCTCCGAGAGCAGACAGCAACGATCCGAGAGGTTATCCGCTTTAACTCCTTCAGAGGTGGGGAGGTGCGTGGGGGTACTTTCAAACCGCGGCCAGCAATGGCGGTTCCTGGCCCGCAGAAGGGCTCACCGTGACGGCAATGGTCTATTTACCCGAAGTGGCTGCGGCGGGGAGGCAGGGAATACAAGGTTCCCAGCCCCACCTCGATTGGGAGCGGGCCGCCTACCTTCTCCCGGATTCGGTCGAAAAGCTCCGATCTATGCATATATGGAACCGCGTATATTGTTATATCGGCTCTCCAGGCTCACAGCAAGTACTTGTCCGCTGCGGCTGCCATAGGCGAAGGGGGCCGCCCTGTCCGCATGCAGGCATAGATGTGCAGAACCAGGCGTTTCTACTCATCGTGAGCGAGGAGCTTCCGTAGAAGCTCCACGAAGGTACCCCACGTGCTTGGGGGCGGTGTGGGCGACCGTGGCTGCTAGCTGTATTCGCCGGATGGATGCCACTTACAACCGTTCAGCGAATGACGTATATTTGCCTTTCGTTGCCGAGTGTGTACCCGCCGCAAGGCCGGTATCCCGTGCCGCCCATGCTCTCTCCTCAGCTCCTGGTCTTTCTGGGCCAGTTGTGCCGTTGCGTGTACCGTTCCGTGATGATACGGCAGCCCCGTCCACACCGCGTCGGCGAGCACTATTTGGATTGGAGGTTCCACCGGTTTTTCGCCTACGCAGTTTCCCATCCAGCAAACTCTTTGATGGTCCCCACAAACTTCCCAGCATACGACTACATTTGTGCCATTTTCCTGCAGGAAATTTGCCTGCCTTTTCATCCTATTCCCGCAGATCGTCTCCGACGGGCAAACCCGCACGAGACCGCTACGGGATCACTGGGCTTCGTTCGGTTGCAGTCTACCTGCGTATGTCTGCTACGATGACTTACATTTACCCTTAAATTTGGTCGTTTCGCCCAAATTCGACGAGAACGAATATCATCACCATCATGCCACTGCAGGGCTCGTCGTCAACGTTAGCGTACTCTCGCATCGCTACTGCCTATACTCTTCGTGAGGGGAAGGGTTATGCAACGGGGTAGCCCTATGGCTTAACGGTGGTAGAGGCGAAAGCAACGCCTATAGCCGCGCGGGTGGCTGGATGTCTATGGGCTGAACGTATGCATATAGTAGTCTGGCATGTGTATGTTTCTCATAAATGCGAATCGGCGCCCATTACCATCATCCGTAGTGCTGCCGGGACCAGGATCGCAGGTTGCGCAGTCTACCGGTAAAGTGGCGGCGCTGACTATATTTCGTTTTCTCTATCTCTCGATTTCGTTTCAGCCTTTTCACACATTCGGTAGACTCGCTTTCTCTCTCGCTATTCATTTCGCTCTCGCCTTGATCTCTGTCATTTCAACTGACTTTTCGACCACGTCTATGACGGGAATTTCTGTTGAACCCTATTGCCACACCGCGGGACCAGCGACGACCGAAACATCCGTCTTCATGCCACTAAGGCCATCGCTATCGCCCAGCAAGATAGCTCTGCCCCCAATGCACACTCGGGAACATGTGTATCTCGAGCGCATATTGCTCCCCCTTCAGCGTGTGCACACTAGTAAATGTAGTCTGCCAGTCGTTGCTGCATCAATCGCTGGAGCTCATTTGTCGTTTCTCCGCCCGACAGAAAAGTGATTGTGTATGGAGTGCGTGGCTCACGTAAGGGATGCTAGTGCGGATGATGATGAAACATGTTACTCGGATATAACCGATACAATGGATCGGAGAAATAAATGACATCTTCCATAGATGGCATGGCAATTTACACAGGCGTAGGAGCTAACGGCTGCGCTCGTAACTGACTGGCTAGTTTAGTGAGGAGATTTTAGTCTGTTCCGACGTCATGGTATCAAGTTGTAAGGCCCACACGGGGCACATGGGATACTTATAGTATGAACAGGTTGTTCTACTGTGGCATTTTGCTTCTTCAAATTAAAAGATATAGAGTTCATTCTCATCATGAGACTTAGGGACGATCACAACGAATATATGCACTGTTCTACTGTTTCTTTTTAGCAAGATATCTTCTGTGGCTTGGCGTACGTCAAGTGTTTCTTGTGCAGCAAACAGATATATGTATATATATATATATATATATCCATCAATACAAATTCTTCCGCAGATACATTTTCCAGTGAATTTCCATAACAATGGCCGAAATATGAGTTATGACTGTCGTCGTTTCTGCCAAAGCCATCGTGCGTGCATATAGAGCTCACATTCTCGCTGAGGCCTAGCGATCGCTGCTCCTGCCGTCGCCCGCCGCTGTGGTCAGGCCAGCGCGGTACTCGAAGTGCTCCCAGTTTGGCAGTAGTACTCGGTCGGTTGGCAATGGATCTCCACGGATTTCTTCTCAGCGTGAGTATAAGGCCAACGACAATCGTCTTCCTGTCTATGGGTAATTTGACGCGCTGTTCGCGCGCTTGCGAGACACTCGCCTGCCCTGCCTCATAGATGTGCCTTCTTCTAGGCGCGCGCCTTAGCCTTACAACCATTGGCCGGACCGATTTTTCAATGTCCGAATTTTGAATTTTTCAAAAAGTCCGCTTCAAGTCGCGCTCGTCTTCTCTCTCTCTCGCTCTCGCTCTCGCTCTCAACCGTTTGGAAGGGACATGACTTCGTGTGCTAGGCTGACAAGGAGCCCGTTCCTCGTAGCGCTTCTCCGTTCGCCATTCAGGAGCGACAGGAGAATCTCTTCGAACGAAGTTCGTGATTCGTTCTCCGCGACGAGGAGCTCGCTGCCGACGGAGAAGAGTGGCAAGATATCTCTATGGTGGCGAATGGACCGCGCCGAGGGGTTCACCGACGGACGAGGGAGTGGAAGAGAAATCGGGGAGTGGGGTTACGATTGAGAGCTGCTGCCGTAGTAGCGCCGAGCCATGCGACGCTGGCTTCAACATGCGAAGAAGGAGATGGCGTTGCTGGTCAACGAGCCGCTGCTTCCTGTTCCGTCGTCGTAGTCGCCGATGTCCACGATGCGTCCGAATCCAAGTTACGGTCACACACGTGGGTTGGGAGGAAGCGATGGGTACATCAGCAGCGGATCTAGTGAAGTGGACGACACAGCTGATGAGATAGCTGCTGCTGCTGTTCCTGCTGGTGGCAGCTGTATGAATGTCGATGACAGGCAGAGCGTAATCACACAGGCCGCTTGCTCTTTCGAGAAACAAGTCTGAGGGACGTTACTTTCCATTGAAATCTTATTCTAAACTTGCACGTGCTAGATACGTAAGATATAGGAGTATACAGTATCAAATGATTTGTCGGCGAATAGACAACGAGTATCGCTCAGGGCGGCAGGTGGTGCGTTGGTTCATACATAACACAGATACACTGTTTTTTCTCCTAGTTTACATATGAGTAGCATCCACCTCTGAACATTCGGGAAATATTTTATCTACAGTAGCGATTATTATTAATGATGCTACATAAGGACATGATACATTCGTTCCACTTGCCTGTTCATTGATATGTTTCTGTTGTTACACGAACCCGCCGCCACACATTAAAGGAACCGTCCATTATGAAGGATCCACCCATGTGCGATGGTTTTGAAAATAAGTTCAAACGCCTCGAAATTACTCCAATGTGTCGAAATGGAAGAGGCAGAGTGAGACAGTGACAGAAAAAGATAAATAGAAATAGAGAGAGAGAGAAAGAGAGAAATCTACAATGGACGAACAATGAACTATGATATGCCATAGATAGGCCACAAATAGGAAGCAGGCCAAGTCGATCTTCCTCGACTAAGCGGCGAGAGACAAGAAAGGCCTGATCACTCTCTTCTCGAAGTGACAAATGGAGCGCGGAACTTCTTTTGCACACTTCTCCCGCGCTGCCTATCGCCCCAGCAGGATCGACCCCGCAGTTTTGCCAGTGGCTAATGCAATGAGAGTGCACTGGTGTATATGTATACGTGTACGTGTGTGTTTAATAATAACGCATTCGACCGACCCCGCGCACACCCATCCTCACACAACTGATTTGTATTCAGTTTGCGGCCAACGAAAGCCGTCGTCGCCAACTTGTTGATATGATATATTGCGAATCCCCTACACACCACCGCTCTCTTTCTTTCTCTCTCGCTCTCTATCTCTCTCTCTCTCTCTCTCTCTATCTCTTCTCTCAACCTCTATACCCTCGGGGCCGCGTCCGTGCTCGACTTCGATATCCCGTTTTAAAACTGTTGGCCCGTCTTTCCTGCCAAAGGCCCAACCGAAGGCTCAGTTCTCCTTCATTTGTCGCTAGCACCGGCTAGGCAATAGTGTCGAAACTCTGTTCAGATAACATTATGTTTGGTGGCATTTATTTGCACTCTCCACAGGTGGTCCTGGCGACGTCGCCTACGAATTGCATACGTGCATTTGCAGTTACAATCGATGCCGTCTGCTGTACAGCGGCGGCACCGCTGACACGTCACACCGAGAGAAAGTACAAAACGCACTCAGATACGAACTAACTAGCCTGTGTCATGCTCAGAATCGGAGAAGATTAAAACTGCACTCGTACACTTGAAAAACAAATGAATCCGAATGAGATCGAAAGTATTTCTAATCTTCTTTGCAGTCGGAACTGTCGCCGAAATCGTCTTCGCGCTAGCTGTGTTGATCTGAGCCCCTACACGCGCAGCACCCGCTTTCGCTGTCATCGACTATTCCGAGCCCTGGGGGGACGGAATCTTCTCATAATCAAATATCTCCATTTTCTTTTTGTATCTAAATCGACCCATGAGTTACTCGGCGAAGATCGTCCTCCTCAGAAACTGTTGACCACAACTATTGCTCGCGCAGCCGACAGAGCCGATATCGCATCGCTATCATCTATTTGGGTGGAGGCGACAACAGTACGATGTTCATGGTGAGTGACTCAGGGAATGTTGGCGATATTTCGTTGAATGCAAACCTTGTCCTCGTGATCATCATTATTTGTTTAGACTCGCGCTGAACTGCACGAGAGAACAAATTGATATTAATGAATTTCCAACGTGTACGGAGGCAAACGATAGATTGTAGTAAGTTGCCCGTGGTGGCTCTGACTAATATCTCTATCGCGATGTCCAAATGTACCTGGCGTTAACCAATCTTGACCATGGCACGACCATTCCGACATTATTCAGCCATCGTTATCACACTGTGTTCCGCTCGATCTATAATAACATGCTTCATAGCTCCAGTAACCTGTTAGTTCGGCCAGACGTTCGCTGATACCTGTGACAATGAGATTATCCATTTTCAATAAATCCGCATACCAATTTATTGAATATAATTAATTTCCAAATTGATTGATATTTGCTGTGTCTCTCCTATTTCAAGTAGTGTTATCCGTTGTAATATTGCAGTTATTTTAATGAACCAATAAACCTTTACTTAATTCTACTTTACTCTGTATATCGTGTGGCATTGTCATTAGGCGTACTTTGCGAGAGAATGTGTACACAGATAGTGAGTTCTCAGTAGTGTTTTATGGGCTGAATAGTAATTTTCTATCAGCAACTGACAGCTAGTATGATCGAATCTCAAAGGAGCAAGGAGTGTATACAAATAAGAAAAAAAAACACGCACTTTCCACTTATAAGTACCATTTTTGTTAGTTACCATTTTCATTTCAAATTCTCATTTGCGTTCCCTTTTATAACACACACGTACTCACACCCATCTACTATGTATTATACCTCAGCGAAGAAATGTTCTCTTGCGTAGCCCTTTACGGCTTGCGTAGCCCTTTACCCTAAAGCACTCTCGTTCTACTGTATCTAGACGCTCCCTACGGCAATTTTCGTTACCCTCAGATTGAATCATCTATGCCACATGAGGCTGTCTTCATTGTGAACGCGGGAAAATTGGGGTCGAAGACGCCTTCGTACGAATCCTCTCGCATGTCTCGTGGATGTGACATATGATGCATCATTGGTTTGCGCCAACAACACCTACAGATCAACTCCAGCGATCCAGTTGTCACGACCGCCGCCGCCGAGCCATCACCATCGGCGTGGTGGTTAAACTGGTCGCTGACGGCCTTCGCGCGTCGTTTGCGGCAGCTTCAGCGCGGTTACAACGAGGTTGTGTCACAACAGCGAATCGCAAGACCCACGAACAACCCGATGGCCTTGTCGAGGATATGCGACGACCATGTCATTCGCAGACGGCTCCTTCACGAACATCGAGCCCGAGTATTCGAGTTCTTGAGAGCACCAACCATCGCCGTATATCCGTCTATCTATCTATATACAATTGCTTCTCGTGACGATTCCTCGTCGTTGGTGGCGATGCATATTGCTGCTGGCCCGGTGGCCATGTGCTATTCTGGCTACGGAGGAGCGGTCGATGACGGCAGAGGCAGACGCCACCGCCGTCCCATTTGTACCCGTGTGAATATCTCGGTGTTTGCTTCTGTGTGTATGTTCGTCTGTCTGTATCTCCCTGTGCTTTGTACCTAGTCTCCGAGTCGTTCGCTCAGGCTGTTTGCAGCGCAAACAATGTTGCACGATGTTTTCGTCATCGTTGTTGTTGTTGTTGTTGTTGTCGTCGTCAGCGTCATTCAATTCATTTTACCTGAGTGTCCTGAAACAGGACACCTTCAAACGCCTTGTTATTGTGTGCCTTGTTATAGATTCGTTGATGTTGTGCAACAGGCCCAACTGTGGGCCGGGACAGAGAGAGAGAGAGAGATCACGGCTATCTCGTTCTGCCTGCAGCTTCTGTTATCTGTGTTGATTGAACACTGCCGCCCCATTCGCTTTGAAGACTTTTCCTTGCGTCGTCTTCGGCTTCATCGACTGCTCTCGCCCTGATGACGACGAAGCAACAAATCTGGGTCGAAAAACTACTTAACCAGTTAACCCAAATAGGAATGCAACTAGATGAGGACGACACTCAACTGCAGTAGAACGTTGACATCGACATTTACAATGAAAGCGTGATCCCTTTGAGTGTTGTTGTTGTCCGTCGGCTGATCTTCAATTACTACTTTGTTTGAGTGTTACAACAATTACAGTGGCCACTGGATCAAGCTAAAATGAATAGTGCTTTACGCTTCAAAAAATCACAGGTAGCATAGTACAATAGTACCACCACAAAACAGGGAATCGATAGGTCAGTGTTGTAATCATATGTGCCCACTATCGTTGGAAATATGGCGCTTTAGAAATACCGGATCACTATACTCTAACAACCTGCAGATATCCATGTACACTATAGTGCTGGCAGAAAACTATCCATTTATTTGCTGCAAAACAATGAACGTATTAAACGGGAATAAGTGTCAAAGAGGAGCTGCATATACAGCTTCGCAAAAATCATGTCGATTATCCTGTTACCGATGAATACCGTAATGACACCATAATAGTGTTTAGCAATAATAACGAACAGCGAGTATTGCCTATATTCATGTGATAATCGATTTAATACGTGTGTTAACTGTAGGAAGCTGGTGTTCACCCTCATATTGTTGCTACAAACGTTATCCAGCGAACTTCATATAGAGTATTAACGCGTTTGATTTTCGATCGTTTCATCCACATATGAAGGGAGTCCAAGCATCTATGCTGATTAGCTTCGTATACATGTGTGAAACTCAAGAACAGCTCGAAAACATCGAAGGAAGTGGACGCCATTTCAAACTGATGTCGTACGAATTATCCCTCAACCCATCAAAAAAAAACAAACAAAACAAGGAATACCGCTGCCGCTGTAATTTCAAGTGACAATACGAACGCCGGATACACGGTTGCTGTGGGCAGCAGACAGCAATCTGAAGGCAGATGCTCACACACGGATGCGGACGGATAATTCACAAAGCGACAGGTATTCTACGAAGAATGTATCGAGAAATTGTTGATCGCGAGACGATCACGTTGCTGTAAATTGCGTGTGTGCCCGCCCAAGGTTTCAAAAGCAGGAGGGGAAAAGAGGTGGGTGGCCTGGAGTGCGGGGTACCTCCGTAGCTTGGCCGGCTCCGCACGCGCTACCGCGTAACCGGGGCTGGTTGACATAAGAAGGTGTTTGAGTGTCAACCACCGTGCCGTCCCAAGCGAGATAGAAGGGAATGAGAGTGAGGCCGTCAGGGCGGCGCCCGTCGGCAGTGTCGAGGCCCTGCGGCTTCCCCGTTCAAGGAATACCGGCGGAGCGGAGGGTCCCCACGAGACGATGATGTTGCTGTAAATTGCGTGTGTGTATCGCGGTTAGGACATAGCACAACTTTCTGGGACTTTGCCAAAAATACGTGACTGGAAAAAAACAATTCATTGGGCCGTACATTGTGTAGCTGGAACTAGAGTGAATGACAAGGTCTGACGTGAGTGTAGTCGGTAGGAAAATATGCAATTATCTGAACAATTAAACAATAAATAAAATTAGGTGATATTTGTAATGCTATTCAAGTCATTTTATTTGATGAGTGTTAGTTAATCACTTAATCAATATCCCTGAATGCTTCATATGTGGTATTTCCTCGTTGAAAAATGCTGCGGTGATGTAACAACACTCCCATACGTTTGATATTATATATATATATATATATATATACATTTGTACGCATGCACAATTAATGTTAGTCAGTTTCAAAGAATGCCTATATCAAAGGTTGCCCTGCGGGGTGTTCTACACCCCTATCGGTAGGTGGTGGACCCATAGTAATCTTACTTCGGGTTGTTCGCGTTCGCCTTCCCACTGTCGAATCACCCGGCCACTGGCTTCTTGACAAACTCGCTGTAGACCCCCACGGTGCAGCCATGGAGAGGAGGCGCCGCTGGGTCCGTCTCGTTGGAGTGTTTAGGGAACCCGGGCGAGCGCAAGCGGGAGAAGACGCTGAATAGCGGCAAACGGCGACAATACAATCGGGTTGTGAGTCTCTTCGAAACAATCCGAAGTTGGCGGCGCTTCAGTGCCCAGCGGTCGAGCAACCGCTCTAGATTTACCCGCCGGGGATCTGTAGTTGGGGAGCCCCGTTGACGCCGCGGTGGGTTGGAATTCTCGACCTGCCCCCGCGAGGCTCGAAGACAACTTCACGGAGTTGGACACAATCTTGACTGTTGCATCAGGCCATCTACAGGGCGAATAGATGCTGTTGCGACATAGCTCACGTCTTGGCCGGCTGACTGGCTGACCGACCTAAATTTTGTCATTGACCGGGTGGGTGGCGGGGACGACGTTTGGTGGCAGAGTGCTGTTGCAATACACTTGCTCACAGAGTCTTTCCTGCACGGTCCATTGCGACAGGCTAGAAATTATTTTATCGCTGTTGCGTGTAATTAGACATTGCAGTTTTATTAGACCGAAGATTCCCGTAGTCCCGCGACATGGTGACATATAGAGAATTCAAGCATTGTAGAAACTGCAGTTACGTCAATAAACTAACAAAGCACTTGCCTTCTTGCACCTATAAAGGGTCGTGTGCAAACAGCAGGGTTACTAGCGTGGATATCTCTTAATATATAATGGATGTATCTCCTACCATATCGGTGTATAGTATACCGGCCGAAGGGAGAACGAAGACGTCATGGCTGTCGAAGGGCCACATTCTTATTTGTCTCGGTAATGAAATTCTTAGAAACGCATGTGTACGTCTAGTTGACCAGATCTCATTCAGAAAGTAAGCCGGTATCACTGGACAAGGAGCATCTTCCAATACGTTCTCAGTGTGCGCCTCCATTTCTAATGCTTAACAGAAACACACGGTCGAAGCGCGTGCAGTAGACACCGACAATCGAACTCGACTTAAGCCTCTGCCACGAATGAGCACTCTTCTCTCGCTGCCAAATGAGCGTCGACGAGGGCGCGAACAGTGAGAACGTCTGACGGCAGGACTTCATGTCGACGGAATTGCTTGATGCATTGCTATGCAAGACGGCACCCCAAAATGCAAATGTGCAACGATGAGGATCGAATCGGTCGACCCACCCCTCTCTTGCGGTTGCAAGGCGCACACGAATGCACCACGCCACCGGGCAAACAAACAAAATAGGACCTTACCACTTACCTCAAACGCGAATCGATACCATGAGAGATACATGAAGCTACGGCCAAACTAGTCGAATGTGCCTAAACAAATGACTGACAAACAGTTCGTTACACCAGTAAAACATGGTCGTAAGTATTCGCTTTGGTCCAGTGGCTGGGAATAATGTACTGCGACTAGGAATAATAGGTACAAAATATTATACCTTTCCCTATATACAATAACATCGAATGTGTCGTCTTTTATAGCACATGTCTGCGATATTTTGCTTCAGAAACCAGCATCCGAAAGAGAACGAGAGATGCAGTCCAATAACAGATAGATAGATAAAGGTGGATGATTTGTTAGCGAATATTTCGCTTTTCGCCTGTTCTATGCTTATAACGGCGCGTGTACAGTGCGTTGAGCAGTGGTGTCGCAAAGTCGCATTTCCTGTGGGGCCATAAATCGTAGTATAAAGCTTAATCTTCTAGAGTCATTTTTGGCCGCCGCGAAACCTACTATTTCGAATCCTTTGAGACCAGCCTTTGAAAGTGGGATCGTTTAGTCTTAAAATTGACCCGACACTCTACCCTCACTGTTACCGCTATCGCGATGCAGGCCGCACGAGAGGAAGGCATTCCGAGACCAATCCTTTCTCTGTTTTCAATGTGATTCGCTTTCGACAGTCAGAAATTGGGATGACTTTCGTGGCCACCAGCAATGAAATCAAGGACATCGTCGTCTGCCGCCGAAATTATCTCCACCCAAAGCATTGGCTTGATCTGCATCCGAGAAGGCGCACCACCGACTTGGTGTCTCGCTCCTAAAGCTTATTAGTACTCGACCTTAACCGCAGTTTTGTTTTATAGCCTATTGGGCTGGGGTTGTGGATTTGTGCTGCTCAAGTACCTAAACACACGTTCGATGGGCTGCCCATGTGGATTATCACCAGCTATATTGAGTTGTACGTAGGAACCGGTGACCATAGGCTTGGTTATCTCAATCCTGCGCTGAAGGGCATACTGTCCTTGAGTGGCTCTTATATATTTTGGCACCCCCCGGGGCTCCTCCACGAGTCCTCTAAATATATCTCTAATTTTCGAACGTCATACGTGGGATACGTGTTATCGTATAGCAGCATCACGATATGATGTGCATGCCTATCGTTCTTTCTTCATTGTAAAATTGTAGCTCCTTTAATAAACCAATAAACCTTTAACTTTAAGTTTCAAGTATTTCAAGTAGTACAAATACCGTTCACGTTAACATCGTGACGGGTTCAGTGCTGTGTCGATGACTGATCGTTTTCAACTCAAACCACTCAAAGTACTATCACGTGCATATGACTCCGGCGGCAGTCTGTGCGTCCAGCAGAAAACACTGAGGGATGAAGGTATTAGCGAGCGAGCGAGCGAACGGGGTCCACCGGTGGTCCGTCCGCACGGACAAACGCTCGCCGCAGCGGCTCTCAAGAGGACGACGGCTCGAAATCAACGGAGCGAAAATAATAGAAATATGCTCCTGCGGGAACGCTCGGTTGCCGGTATTCTTATGGTTTCCCGTTGCGATGAGCCCGGCTCCCTGACTCGATGTCGGCAGCTAGCGTATTGCGGATCAGCTCTCACTTGCCCCGATCGCCCCTGATCCACTCGACCCGAAGAGGCCACCCCCACAGGCGCTTCTGTTCGGGGCCGGCTTTTTGTCTCGAGGTTTTCGCCCATCCATTCAAAGCACTGGCTGGCCTGTTCGAGACTCTTATTCATTTTTTTCTTGGCCTGGGACAAGGAAGCGTTTGCTTTCCTCACTCCTCAGCCGAACGCCGTCCCCCCTTCAAACAGGGCTGCTCTCTAGTCGAGGTCGCCTCGTTAATATGCAACGCGTAGCCGCTGAATATCGTGGCAGCGCGCTCCAGACCAGCGAGAGTCGATAGAATCGGACAGTCGGTCATCCGGAAACATCCAATTCAATTATACATCAGGGCGGCGGCGGAGGCGGCGGCGGCTGCTGGTATGGTTCAACGTACATGACAACCTCGGTTGAACAAGACGTACCTTGAATGGGACATGACCTGGCTGGGCCAACGCAAGGGGTGGCCGATTGGATCGGCGCTTCTCGACGCAATATTGCCCCCGCTCAACAATGCTATACAGGTATAGGTGGAGAAGAAAATGACAGCAAGCATGCTGGGTGACTTCGTAAAATAAAAAGCCAGTTACAAATAATCAATAATGAACTGTTTCCCGATATCAGATTAAATGCACATTTCCGTCACCGGATACCGTGTGCCGTAGCGTGTACGAGTGGTTTAAGGCGCTGGTTTTAGGCACTAGTATTTTTAGCGGCGTGGGCTCGAATCTCGCCTCTGTCATTTTGGCCTCTATTACGGAGCTCTCTCGATTACGTCATTATTGAAATTTGCAGTACAGGCCTCCGTAGAAGTTTTATTTGTCAAATCTTATATAAAACTGTGTTAATTTCCATGAAATCGACACGAAACAATGTCATATTTGTTTTTCAGCATTCAAAAGTTATAAGTTCAATTGTCCGTCGATATTTACTATCGTAAGCATCTTCGGGGTCGAAACGAAGAATGCATGGCACAAGAAGCAACATTTGATATTTGAGAGTTAGAAGTGACTCTACGTCATTTTGTAGATTGTAGATTTCGACAGCGCAGTGAGTAAAAGAGAGACCCGTTGAACAGCTCACAATGGCTGCATTGGTACTCGTACCGACGACTCTGGAGAGACTGGTGCTTGTGTCTAATTCCTCAGACCGTTCATGCACCTCATACGACATTGACAAAATGAAATCTGGATTTAGTCAGCAGGTGCTGTCGAAATGAGCTCCAAGACTGTGGGCGGGTGTTAAGAAGGTTACCACTGTGTGCCATTGTGTATATTAACAGTATTGTATACTTCTGTTGGCGCAGCGTAATTCCGATCTCTCTCTCTCCCTCTCTCTCACTGCTGATAGCTGTTAAGATGTAGTAGCTTTGGCTGCTGGTGGTGTCGGGCAAATCTTTTCTCGCCACAAATATACACCCTTACATCGACTGAAAGCACGGCAGTTCTGTTGGTGCAAATGAGGAGTTGCTGGCCAAAGAAGGAATGGGGGCGCTCTATGGTAGAACAACATAAAACACTCGTTTTTAGCTACCGGCGAGATTTCTTCTCGGCTTCTCCCCTAAGATTCTCTCTCTTCCCCTCTGTCTAACAACATCCGAGTTCCGCCCTTATGGCATCTTTGCCATCTTGGCTTGGCCTCTCCTTGCACACCACATCCTGCAATGCTGCATAGCAAAAAGGCACGCTCAATAAACACGATCAACCATAAACACATTCACATCTTGGCTGGCCACAGCAATACACATCCCCCCTTCGTACTTACCCCCGCTTACCCGTCCGGCCTATACACGAGGACGGGAAGTCTCGACGCTGTTGGCCAAGAAGACTCCGAAGCCGCTGCCTCCTACCCCTACTCTGAGGACCTCCAGTAGCAACACAGCCAGCACATGACACGCAACACGACATCATAACGGGACCTAGTCGTTCGGAAACAATATGGACAGCACGAACACCAGCTAGAAGAGGCTGGCGCAGCAGCAACTCGACTCGAAATTGCGGGTGCCTCTGCGACTCGAAACGGCGAAAGAACAGCGCTTAGATGGCGATTACTGCGTTAACCGCGGGCCTGGTGATGGCCGGCAGCAGCCGAATGGTCGTCACTACTAACGAAATTACCGTTGTGTTCAGCCTGATATGAAGACTGATGTATGCGCGTGTAGCCTGAGGATATTGTTCGGCATGCGGTTATATGGCAGAGCCTGCGGTGTGGTCACATCGGCAGTGAAGTAACTGGCTGAACTGAATCGCTGCGATAAAATTATTACCGCTCCTTCCACCTGTTCTGGTTGCAGTTTGCAGGCTGTGTATTGAGTTGGATGGGTGGTGTTAAGCTGTCGACTCTTCGATATGTAAGGACCATATATTTCCATGTGTTTAATATGAGGCGTGTGCCAAGCTGTGATTACGATGACAGCTCTTTTGTGCTGTACGGGCAGCGAGTCGTTGGCCCACCATTCCAATACTTAACTTGAAATTGCAGATAATACAAACGTCTGTTTTCTACAGAATTCGAGATTCACCGTTTGAATTCACGGCGGTAGAGCCAACCCAATTCAGCCCGTCTACGAATTGAATAATCATGGCAGAATGCAAGCAAGGATCGTTCCAGTCACCCAGTTAGCTCTTACTACCGTTAGCAGTTGAGTAGAGCTCGTCGCTCGCTCGATGTACCATTGTAGCTATTTGGCGTAACCTATCACCACCCAGGCTGTCTTAGCGAGAGTCGACACGGGCTAATTTGAAGGGTAACGAAGATCGCAAGATCGTACAGTGAACGGGCAGATATGCACATGTAGTAAGTGGTAGTGTATGCCGCCTGTCAAGCTACCGGTGCGCTCGTTCACGGGATACAGTGCATGCGTGCGTTTGATTTGTGGGGGAGTCGTGTTATATGGGAGCGGTACGCGTACCGGCCTTCGGATTGCCCCGGTTCGTGTTCGTCCGTCGAGGGAACCGATGGCGACTGCTACGAAGTTTGGAGGTTCCACCTCTGCCTGTGTATCCCTGCTTTGTGCCTCTCTCTCTCTCTCTCTGTCCCTTTTCTTCAACTACTCCAAACCGGGTATTCGACTGACTAAGGAAGAAAGGCTAGCGGGCAGCGTCGTATGCCTTTGCTAGGTTAGCCCTAGCGTGGCTCGTTGCTGCTACTGATGTTATTGCTGCTGCTGCTGCTGGTGTTCCGTAGTGCTCTCGTTAACGAGAGCAAAGCGATCGTCAGCAGCCATGGGTGGGCGGAGGTTGTGCCAAGGGTTCAGGGGTGGCTTTTCACTCGGATGACTTCTGAACCCTCGAAGCCAGCCTCCGTCCCCGTTCTCTCTCTTGCCTTCCTCGTCTTCTCTGCTTTCGTTGTCGTCGCCATCCCATCCCGATTCGTCCGGCGGCAATTCGCCTGCAATTCCAGCCACTCTTTCCACCGATCCAGTCTCTTTCCCCTCTCTCTCTCTCTCTCTCTCTCTCTCTCTCTCTCTCTCTCTCTCTCTCTCTCTCTCTTCTCCTCGGTCTGTTGTGCCCCTCGGTCTTTACATCTCTGTCTGCTGCCGGAGCAGTAGCACCCGCAGTAGCTGCAGCGGCTCTAACGTGGCGACCGCTCGTCGACGAGCGTTGGCTGAACCTCGCTGATCCTCTAACCTCAATCTGATAAGTCGCTGTCAGATGATTCTCAGACAATTCGAGCGGTGGCGCCGGCGGCGATAGCGGTGGCTCTGAGCGCGTTCCATCTCTGTTCTACCTTATTCTACCTGAGCCGCTTGCCGAGCGCGTATGACAAGTCAGTTTAAGCCAGTCGTCGCACGGTCCCGGAGCCGCACGACTACGACCCAGTCGGGAGGAAAAGAACTCTCCCAGAGACAACAAGACCGCCTCAACCCATGCGACTTAACCTCGGTCTCTAGTTGAACACTACATTGGCGTCTGCCCGACGGTCCGTCCAACTTCAACCCCCACTCCCCCTTTATCTCTCACTCTCTCTCTTTCTCTCACTGCCAATCTTCTTCGTGCTCTTGCGGAGAAACTGGGTGGGGCAGACCCGGATGGGGTTAGCAAAAGTGCGCCGTGTATCAACCGACGACAAACGATGGCGGTCGGTGTGGCCGGTGAGCGCCACGCGGCACACCGAGGCACAACGAGAGACCGTCAGCGAGTTTCCTAGCACTAGTGGCAAAGAATGAGACGAAGAGGATCGAGCGAGACAGGGCTTCAACTCGGCCGAATGAGAGCCTGCGATGGACATCCGTCGGGCAAACACGGTCTGGCCTAGTTGGCTCATCTCGCTTTCCTTTCGAAGTAAAGACTTTGGACACTTCGCAATCGAGCGCTCGAGACGGCACACAGCCCGTCGCCAGCTTGACTGAGTAAGGTAACTGGCCGGCAAGCTGAAGGGTAGGGGCGACCTGGAGCTAGCTATGATTCGTTCTTATGGTGACTTGTAGCGACGGATGAAGCATCCTTTTTTGTGATTTGTTTGATGACTGTATGCGTTTCGCCGTTGCTGTGGCGGACGGGCAGGAACAATCTCTGGTACACAAGTAACTGTAGGCTGACAACGGTGCTACAGACAACGTAATACAATGAATACCTGCAGAATGGGGTTGCCTATAGTATGCTTTGCATAAAAAGGCCGTAAAATAATATAAAAGTGATTGCCGATTAAAGCGACTCAAGTTTACACATAGGGAAAATGGGTTTTCTCTCAAAAAGATAGAAGGTTTTGCAGTCAAATCCGATACGACTTCATCGAAAAGCCTACTTTTTTCTTGACTTCAACTTTGTATCCCCCTTATAGTAGATTCGTGTCTCACCGTACTACGAGCGTATCTCTTCTGATCACCGCCTGCCTGATGCGTAGGACGGCAAGAACAGGATATTCGCGAAGGTCGCTATTATTTATAGTTAACAAGTCAACATTAATCTAACTCTAGATATGCATTTGGCAGTGTGTACAAAACTTCATTTCGTACCGCCTCATACCGCAGGCAAACCCTCGTATTCCAATAACATATACAGCGTTTTCGAGGTTTCCAAACGCCTTCCGTTTGTAAATGATTACAAAACGAGCATATTTCTATATTAGTAATTCGTATACTTCAGCTCATTCGGCTCCACCGTCGAAATCTTCGATAATGTTTTCAACAGCGAGATCGAAAACGACACCTCTAGCAAGCTATCGATCGTCCATCACCTCTATTCAAGTGTGAAATAGAACCCGCAAAGGCTCGAACGGCGTCATATTCAATGTTGGATCCATTAGTCGCCACGCTATATGATTCAATGCACAATATATCGTGATGCTTGTGAGGTAGTCCAAGCAAATGCAAATGGTTCATCGCCACCAGCACCGCGGATCATGAGGTGTACGTGTTCGTTTGTGGGTGCGTGTGTCTGTGTCTGTGTGTGTGTGTGTGTGAGTGCCAATGATTTTAAATGCCAGGGAAGTGGCGCTCCCGATCGTAGGTTTGCGCAAGAGGCGATGGCGAGCATAGCCTGACCCAGTGGCCATTTCGGTGGAAGAAGAATCGCCCACCTCCCCGAGAATCAGCCGCCGAGAGCGGCAGATACACAGATCACATTGCTGTGGCGACTGCCTCTCCCCCAACAGCATTCTCGCGGGGCGTCGCGAAGCTGGCGCAGGCAGTGCCCAGTGCGTCCTGCCGCGTGGCGTCTCTTTCAAACCTACCTGTCGAGAGAACTTCTCGAACAGGAGCCACCTGCGGGTTCTATTCCAAGAGGGCACTGTTCACTATTTAGGGTTCATGGACTCCAACCAAAGTGGCGTTTGCGCTATTTGAGATGTCCGAACTCTACATTTTGCACTCCCGATGCAGGCGGTTCGCCGGCGCATCGGTCACGCGAACACCAAATTTGAATTGAAAACCTCAAACTATCTAAGCTAACCCTGCTTCGTAGGCAAGTGCCTGCCCGCCTGGCTGCCGCCTCGCCGCTTGGACTACTGACACCTGGCAGCCACAAATCAGGCAACAACATCAAACCGGTAGGACGATTCCATCTCGACTGCGAGCCATCTCGGCAACTGGATGAACTCCGCGTCAGCTATTTAGAGAGTTGCTTCAACTAAACATCGCCACGTATTCCCAGAATTAGAAATCGCTCTCTTTCTCTCGCTCTCTCTCGCTCGCTTCGAGGCCTCATCTACGGTAACAGCTCTCGGTAACAGCAGCAGGTGGATATCGCCGTTGGATTGGGCTCGGAACGTGAGCGGGATCAGGTAGTGCGACCTCGTCATCGTCTCCGATATATTTAGCGATAGAGCAGATGAGAGAGAGAGAGAGAGAGAGAAAGAGACCTGGATGATGAGAGTCAGAAGTATACTGTTCAGTATGCGGTCAACTACTCTAAACATACGTATACAAGTGTGTACTTATAGCATCACGGGTTGATCCAGTGCGGATCAACAACAAAAATATTTCTAGGTAGATTTCCCGGGGTGACCCACCAGCAACGTTTAATGTCTACGGTAGAATTGCTTTCGGCATTGTTTCGTAAGAGGGATACTTTTAAATGCAAATGTGCAGCGGTGGGGATCGATTAGTGATTTTTAAATTCTCTTCACTTTCTGCAAAGTTACACTTTAATTTAAGCAACGGTCCGAAGTCGGTTGTTGACAAACTGTTTAACATTGGCTGCTATACTTTCGCTGTCGACCAAATTCTTGTATCACCGAAAATCGTCAAGCCCGGTGGCGTGGTGTGTTCGCGTGCGCCTTGCAATCGGAGGAGACACGTAGGTGCACGGACTCGATCCTCACCGTTGCACATTTGCATTTTCAAGGGGTCGTCCGTCTTATGAAGCAATGCCGAAAGCCGTTGTACCGTGGACATTGTTAAATGTTGGCTGTGAGTCAGCCTAAAAAATGTAATTTATTATCCTCGAAAATCGCATAGGTTCACTGCATAACTGCCGCTTTGGAATCGAATTCAATATGTATAACACAATTATTATAGTTTATTCGTCATCATCATTTGTGCGATAACTTCCGCCCACCGTACTAGACATATATATATATATATATATATGGTTCAATTTTCACTATTAATAATAATAATTCAGCAACTGTTACTTTTTACAGCACAGTGGCCGTCTGGTACCAGAATCTTTCCCTAACATCACCACACAGACACGCATATACGCGCATACATACTCGAAATGAAATGTAGGTACTTTTGGGGAGATCCCATCGAGAAATGAGCCACTGTCGACCTCGGAGTCGTCATCGGCCTATCTGCCCTGCTTTAAACCCCCCCCCCCAGCCTTCCATGGTTGGCCCGCCGGGCATGCGGTGCGCGCGTCATTTGGGTGTGCCAATGCTAAAACTCGGGGGCGGACGCTTAGCGCGGAGGTGGAAAGTGAACACGATGATGTTAGCCTGGCATAGCACGAGCTGGGCCAGCGGGGGGGGAAGAGTAGCCGATCTCTGCTCATATCTGCGTAGACTTGTATCACGTGGTCGACCTCATCCATCATCTTCTGAATTCTATCCTGTTCACCCCCAATCTCCCAAACCTCCGACAAGACCCCTTCTCCGCTCTCACAGACGGTGGGGTCGATTGCCGCGCCAATTCAGCGCCCGCTCCCCAATGGTTCACTCCTCCTCTGACCACTTTTGAGGGCTGAGTTGAACAAGCTCGCCAGTTACTTGCTCCGACCGGCATTGTTTCATGTGTTCATTCACGAGTCGGGGGTAGCCTGGACGAGTCCGAGAGACAAAGAGGGAGCGAGAGAAAGAGAGAGAGAAGCGGTTCGCGCGCGCGCGCGCGTTAGGCAGAGAAAGGAATCACGAGCACTGAACATTCACGTGCAGCAATCGTAATCATCAGGCGCGGGAGGTTTACGCACGGGGACTTGGCTGTCGGAGGTTCGAGGGGTAGCGATGGATATTGTAGGTGTATGCACGATCCGTCGTAAAGTGGCGGATTGTCATCCACGAAGTTCGAGTGGCTTCGAGTTGACTAGCGAGATAGATATGGACGTATAAACACCTCATCGGGAGAAGCGACAGCTAGGGGGTGACAGACAGAGAGCTCAGTCACTTCAGAATTGGAGAGAGAGAGAGAGATAGAGCAGATGACCGTCATATATGTCAGATGACTGCAGCATTTGCCGTAGATATAGCGTGTATATGAGGTCAGGATGCAGTTATGATGGGTATAGGAAGCTATACAGCCAATCCGCATCTCGTATGAATAGAGCATTGGTAAGCCGATCTGGACGGCGAGGGAGATTTAGTGATCCACATGATTGTACAATATATTTATTGTGTATTTCGAACTATGGCGAATGCGTGTGTTAAGAGACAATGTATACTGTTATATATATATATATTAAATTTTTTTTGTATTAGTGCTTTTCACACCTCGTACACACAAGCTATAACGTGGTTTTTCGTTTCGTGGTTCATTTATTACAAAGACAGCACAACCAGCTCGACCAACTCGTCAATCGCACATGCGCAGTATGTAGCCATTTACGTACAAGGTAGTATGCACAGCACTAATCCCGTTATGTGCATTGGGCCAGGCCCCCCATTGTGCCCTCCGTGCACGACGCCCTTCTGAATGTTGCTTTGTATTGAACGAAACCGTGCGTGTACATCTATGCGTACGCTCGGTCTACCATACACGGGGTACCTATTCATCAACATTGACGTTCTAGCCCGGCTGAGCCTGGCCCTGCCTAGGGTGATTGGCACCACGAGCAGCAGCAGCAGCACGGATCAATTAGTGGATCTATTTCATCCTCTTGCTGACTATGCCTTTTGCCGTTTGTATGCATTTCTCTCTCAGTCTCGCTCGCGCTCTTTTGTCTGGCTTCGATGGAAGCGTACACAGCAGACAGCTTTATAGGCTCCACCGTGCTCTCCCGCGAGCAACGACAGCGGAGAGAGATCGTCCCTCATCGTCAACTGTACGGCTAGCGGCAGCAGCTATGGATATTCGTCGGACGCAGTCGGTACTGGATTACTTTATTCGGCCACCACTGTCAGACATACTGTACACCAGCTACTGCACCGCTACCCCTGCTCAGCTTGTTCGCAGCAGCAGCAGCAGCAGTAGCAGCGACGGCGTTGGCGGCCGCGGCCGCAGCTGATCCGAAAGGCAGATTCCGTGCGACCGATCATTTGGTCTGTTGGTCAAACACTGGTCGTACATGACCGTGTGATGGTAGCTGGAGGTGGGGGACGGGCTAGATGGCAAGGACTGACTGGTGACGTGTCTATTTTCTATGGAAATGATGTCTGCCATATTCATTCACTCGTTCATGTCTTTGTTGGGTTCGCCTGCCCGCCCGATGTCGTATGTCGTTTTAGCACAGCGATCATTGCGGAGCGCGAGAGACTCGACTGGCCTGGCGTTCGTGTGCATACACAGCACAATTGATGTGATGACCGAGGCCGTGAGCGATCAACCCTTTGAGTGTCTGTCATGGACGCGTCTCATGCTCAGTAGCGAGCGGCGGATGAGACGCAGAACTGCGGCGGCAGTGGCTGGCCACAGTAATGACGACGACGACCATCTTTGGCAAAACGGGAGAGAGCGAGGGCGGAGAGAGAGAGAGAGAGATGATCACGGAAATCAACGAGATGACCAACCGGCCATGTGTGGTTGTGTGTGGGTCAACGCACAATATTTCGGTGAACGATGCTGAACACTGGAATAGAACCGGCTGCTGAGTTCATGACGATACTCGATTAGATGTCGGTGTAGCATGGCTGAGCATCAGCGAGTGGGGGATCAAAGTTATCGTTATCGTCGCAATCAATGAACGTAATAATAATCGTATACGATCTCGGAGATCGCGACCGCTGCCCCATTGGCTTTCTGTTTTGTTATGGCGTGTATATTAAAATGATGATTTTGTGAGTGAAAGCAATTCTGCTTGCAGTTACTATTAATGCTTGCATCTAACAGTTGGTTAAAGCACGAATGCCAATAATGGAATTGATATGGGAGAAAATGCGGACGTACCTTATGTTTATTTTGGACCATACATATACAGAGTAGACTATTGTTACTCGAACGCAAATCAGACGTGTGAATATTGTTGATCACCTCCTGTGTTACAACGCGAAACAATTTGCGCAGTAGCCACAAAATCTGTTCTTAAGCTACAGCTCGAACTGAGCTCATTAATAACGCATTCGACTGGCATGCTTATAGCCAAGCTGTTCCACTGCAAGGATGTGTGCCTTACGTACCGTTGCCTACGAGGCTTAGTGCTCTGGCCTGCCAACGCGGCCGCTCCCTCCTTCTGTGGAGATGAAAGAGAGACATTATTCTCAGTTCAGTTCAGTTCAAACAAATGTTTATTGACGGAACTGCTATATACATGCTTATTCTAAAATAATGTTTGAGACGTCGGGATTTGCTAGAGCTTTCTACCAAGTTATTGTGCACCGCTAGTGACTGCAAATCGTCTATCATTGATTGAACCTTTATTTTTGTCGTTATTATTATTAGCAATGCTGATGTCATAGGATGCGCTTTATGCTGTATAGGTTATATCCAGTTCCTTAAAATAAATACTATATATATATATATATATATCTTCAAATTGGATGAGCATACTTCGACAACGACTTTAATTTGTTGTGGCGCACATATATAAAAATACATCATTTCTCTATTTCAGTACAGCCTGATCCTATTGTTCTGATCGATCGTGGCAGCTGCTGATGACAATGTTTCTATGAAGACTATATCATAGCAAGATTCTCGCCTTCAAGCATCATGGACAACAGCAAAGCATCCTTATCACGTGATCACCACTATGAACTTCTCGATGAAAAAGAATCTATTTCTATCACTCTCTCTCTCTCTTTCTCTCTCGCACGCACACAAACTATTGTGTACAATGGTCTTTGAAAGTAAATATCGTTCATTTCATCATTATTCCTTCTCTGTTCAATGCCATTGTCCAAGTCACTCGAGTCGCTTGGTGCGCAGCGTCTGATTCTTCCATGTGGTCGTGCACGCACGCCCAATCAACCCTTGCCGTAAACTGAGTTGTCAATCCTATTTCTCTTTCATGGCTCCCTTCCCTCGGCTGTTGAGACCGCTCGATAGATCGGGCGATGATAACAGAGTGATCCATGGTATTGTCAATGTTAATAATGATGATTAGAATAATAACGCGATAGACAGTCGCTCGTCTTCGACTAATTACTCGCTACGTCAAACACGAGAGTGGTAGGAGGAATTGCAGAAATGAATGAGTGGTCAAGAATCGTTCCCGGACCCACGATGGCTCTGAGACGGGCAGTAGATCATTACCAGGATGACTACGGATGTAGATATATATATATATATGTATATAGGAGGGGATGCACGAGAGAAGAAGGTTTCGATTATTGTACAGTCTCTATGGCTGCTATTTCAACGGAAAAGAGCCACCGACTCTTTCTTTATATTCAAAAACAATTGCTCGCAGGTGACTGTCGCAGCGCTGCAAAGCGACCCCAATACCATAGCATGTATAGCATACCATGTATGATACATTGAAACTCGGGAGACCGAGAATACTCGAATGCAACCAAGCTGTATGGTGTGATATACATAGCATACAAGCATCTATAGTTGAAGCCTATAATACTGATACATTGATTTAATATTACTGTGCGTCTTACAGATATCGAATAATTAGTGCTGCACTGACGTTATTATTGTATATATTAAGACTATTATTCGCCAAAACAAAATATATCGAAAGCTTGTTCATCGCCAACAAGCACTTCTGCATCATTTCAAAACCTCATAGACCACCAGTATCCAAGTTGTTCCAACGTCGGCCAGTTATTTTAGTACGACCCAATGTTTTTCATGAATCACCCATAAAGGAACAAAATATTATTGATGCTAAAATCACACTGACTCGTAAATAAGTCCACGGATATCCAAGTACTCCATATTCGTCTGGTCCAGTATTAATGGCAACAAAGGCATCCAGCATATTTCCTCTGCTGTGTCGACTACGTCTGCACAGCTGCGCATTCTCCCCCCGAAGAGACGACGCTGCTAGGGCGTATGGCGGTAGCAGCAGCAGCAGCAGCAACTCCACTAGAATCATCCAAACACCAGGTTGCTTCTCAGCGTTTCGATGACGGGGCGGGGGGGTCTAGGGACGGCGAGGCCATCCAACCAGCTAGAGTGCGTAGGGGCGTTAAGTGGCGTGGCGTAGCGTAGCGTGTAGATTTCAATCGTGAGTGAGTGTGCATTTCGCCTTCAAATCTTCCACGCACGAAGCCTGCGCCACACGCCGCCCATCGGCCGCATCCTCCTCGGTGCCAGTCGGTGCCAGCTCTTCCTTTGCCTTCTTTTGCGCCTCCTCGGCTATTGCCTTCGCTCTGCCTCGCCGAATGGTGGCACCTTCCTCTCGAACTGTCGCTGCATCGCATCCTCTCGCGTACAGACACAACACTCTGCTTTCGGCAGCACCCGAACGTCTCTCTCTCTCTCTCTTGGTCCCCCCCCAGCTCTCCTCTCTCTCTCTCTCTAGCTCTCTCCCTCTTTCTCTCACTCATCATTCTCGTGTTCATGGCCACACATCCATTCCGCATTCATTCCATGTGGTCATCAGCAGTATCAGCAGTAGCATCAGCAGCTTGTCTCGCTCTTACTTTCTTCACTCGATTTCTCTCTCCATGTTTCTTGTCTGTTTGCCTTTCAGTGGCTCGTTCGTTTTCTCGCTCTCGTCATGTCTGCGAGCTTCTCCTTCATACGTTCGTTTGTAAAACAATTAATCACGAATCATCAACCAGCGAGCGGCAAGGGGACAGGGCGTTTGCAGCAAGGGGGCAGCAGGAGTGGCCAAGGCGACCAAATGAGTCCTGAGTGTAGAGTGGGGAGGATAGGTGTTGCGCCGCTTGGAGCCTGCAGACATCAACAATCTTCGGCATCAGCTCCGACAGGAGTATGGAGCATCGCGTTCGGTCGTCGTCTTTAATCGTCATCGTCATGATCACCATGAGGAAATTCGAGAAGGATGCGGAGTTTGAGTGTGAGAGGCAATGAAGTTACAGTGCATTCATCCATATCACAGCGCCGATGAGCACACAAACGAACGCAGTGTATGCAAGCCCATTGGCAGGACACAGTTCAACCGGCCACAGCGCTTGCTGCCATGCTGATGAGCTATCGTACTATAGGGGATACGGATGGCAGCGGGTACAGTAAAACTGCGCCATAACTGAAAGACAAGCCTTATTTCCCGCAAGGGAGATTAGGACACAGGAAGTCCCACAAAGCACGGCGGCGACTATCTTATGTTAGTACATTGATCTCTGGCGCACAAGTGGCAAAAGGATTCACGAATTTCGTGCAATTCACCTACGTTTTGTACCACCTGCGCCTTAGCAATAAAAAAACGTACCCGAAGATTATCACTATGTCCGTCTAAATGAACGTTAAAGGCAACATACATACATTACGTTACAGCAGGGAAGTGTTCTTGTCGGGTGTCTTTAACAGGAACAATACGACTATCTGGGCATGACCAATCAACCCTTTTTACTTACTTTTTGGCAACACATAATTTTACACAAGGTTTAACTCTGCCGGGCCTGCTAGTTAACTCTGCTAGTGTTGCTATCACTGACAAAGCGTAAACGCCAAGGGAACGTGGGTGCAAAACGCGGTCAGAGTCGATACCACCTCGAGAAGTTTGCGCATTCGACGTAGTAATAGACCCATTGTAACTCCCGGCTCAGGGGCCTAGTCTTTCCCTTTGCTTCCCCTTATAGACAACGCGCTGTATTGCTCATCTCGATTTCCTCCCCTCGGATCTTCTCCCCCTGTATTTTGCCTGCCCCAGAGCGCAACGGTCGCACCTCCCTAGGATCGCGCTGCGACTCACGAAGACAACATCGGAGCTGTGCGAGTTCCCGAGTTCGACGGCACGAGAGAGAGAGAGAGAGAGGCGGTGAAAACCGAGAGTCTCACTTCAACACCTTTCTCCCATCCAGCGGCCCCAGCACCCTCGTCGGCGCCCTGCCGACTCCTCCGCTAACCTTCGCGCGGCGCGATCCTTCTTTGGATTGGTAGGCAGAGATGTTCGCACTTCGGTATGCCAGCCAGTGACGGAGCGAGCGCGCGCGCTCGCCATCTAGCTCCGTCAATCTCGAAGTGGCAGCCCCCGAACTGCTGCGGGGACGAGGAGAAGCAACCCGATAAATTTAGATACGCGAGAAGGCAACTCGACGGAACAGCCCGCCAGGCTGGCTGGCTGGCTGGCTGGCGGTCTCGTAGGCGCCGTCCAAAGAGCGATTGTGCGTAACCGAGCCGCAACTGTCTGAACGCTGCTGCCCATACCTATCTCACGACCCTACTTCGGGGTAATAGATTGAGTAAATGAATCAGATGAGGTGGCGGGCATTGACGGCGGGCCGGCGGGTTAGCGGGCACACCTGCAGCGGAGTGACGGAGGCTTTGTGGGGCCGTCAGCAGGTGGTGGATCTTCACAGATCACACTTGAGGGGGTGCTGCTCCGATCCGATTTGAACATCGCTCAAGCAGGCGTTCATGAGGAATCATCTTGACAGCCAGCAACGAGGTGGCCGGGCAACAAGGCTTCGAATTGAGAGAAGTGTCTATTTTCTAACTTCAAAACATCGATCGGGGATCTGCATGAAACTATTAGCAGGCTCTGCAGCGCTTGAGCGTCGATTAAGAATGGAGCAGAAACTACTGCTGGGTGACTAGATTAGATCTATAAAGGTCACAACATTATTATTAGCTTGGCAGACGACCAGCACAGCAGTTTTAAATGCAGCATCTGGTGGCTATTGATGAACAAGGGACGAATCTCTAGAAGCTGTTTTTTAGATATTTTTCTACAATTTTATAGATATTGTTATTTGAGTTGTTTTGCTTTGAGTTAACATAAATAATCATAGAAATTGGTGTAATGTTTTATATTTGAAACTAATTGATAGATTTGGGTTGACTGATGCCTGTCTGTATCTTATATTTCAAATCGATCTTGTCGCGTTACCACTTTCACTTAACTTGTACTGCCAGCGTGGATCACCTGTGTGCGCAGGGTTGCCACGCTCATCAGAAAACCGCTATGATGTGGCATCATCGTCACAGAGCCGATGCCGATAATGCGAAGGATGCGGAACACGAACCTCGTTCCCACCCGCCGCCGCCCCGTACAATTTCTCCTTCGTTGGCTCGCCGGCAACAGCCGACATTTCCCGAATCGGTCAAGTGCAGCGGCAGTAGCAGCAGAAACCTTAGCATTACCGCTGACCACCTCCCAATGCTGGCCAAGTACAGCTGTACCAGCGCCGTCCTCCCACGAGTACACGATTCCACCTCGAGCAATCTTTTTCTCTCTCTCTCTCTCTCTGTGTTTCTCTCAACGAAATCATGCACTACGTCTCGTCTATGTCAGTCGTGTACATGTACGATCGCAGCGGCCACCATGCACCCCACCGCTGTTGAGAGACGCAATGACCACCACACAAATTTCTTCCTTACATACATACATGCGTACTGTTCATAAATGCGATGCCGGGCGAACACCAACGAGTCTCCGCCAGTCCGCCCGTGCGTGCTTGGGCGGTAGGCGCCCTGTGGCCAAATCGGTCAAGGGCCAGCACCGGCCGCGTGTGTTAGCTGGCGGTGTTCGCTGCCTCTGACCGGGGTGCGTGCGGACGGGTGGCGGTCGGTGCCGCCGGGGAAAAAAATGCAAAATGCGAAAATGGGAATCATTTGCCACCGGGAGAAATGGCAAAATTGGGAGCGAAATATCGCCCGAGCGTTCGCGGGCGAGAACGCAAAAGTAAAAGAGCAGAGCGTGCGCAACGAAACTACTACACTGGGCACAGGGGATTGTGGCGACGACGGCCGCTACAACCGACCGATCGGATTTGCATTCGAATGACCCCGGCCACCACCAGCCGGGCGCCAGCATTGACAGGAAGCGCGGGGCACAACATTAAGCATAACAATACAGCTACAACTACTACAAGTGGCAAGGGTAGCCGGGAGCAGCCGGCGACCGATTGATGGGGTAAGTGTATGCGTGGTGGCCAGTGGGCGTTAACGGGGCCTGGGGTAGCGTTCAGCGTCGTCCACCTCCTGTTGAGCGAAGCGATGGTGTCGCTTGTGGCTCGCGCGGACGACCGCCGTATGCACGGCCACACAATAATCGTTGTATCTTCGTGTCGGAAGGGACGCCCGTGTTGTTGCTGCCGACACCCGCGACACGTGCAACTTCCACCGCACGAGAGAGGCGTATAACCCGTGCGTAGATCGAGATATAATATCTGCCAGTGACTTGGTTCCGCAGTTTGTTTGCTGAGGCATTTTGTCGTCTGTTGGCGAGACGAAGAAGGCCAAAGCAGAAGTGACTCGATGGATAGGAGATCGAGTTATCCTGTGTTGTGCATGCGCCTGCCTCGTGAGAAGTCGCGTCGCAGCCGCTACGGATGCGGGAATCGATCTGCATATCCATTTTCTGTGGAATGCGCCGATCTGCGATAGCAGAACGTGAGGGATGGAGGAGCCGTTGAAGGCGAATACTCGCACGTCGTCATCGAAGACCTTTTGTTCAGCCTCGAGTGGTTTGATGTACGCGACAAAAATATTGGTACCATCTGCGTTTTCATCCCACCGTCCCATTTGACCTCTATCGACGGATACAAAGCGACTATAAACATCAAGCTCATATTAAGGTGGTAATGTTCGTTCACCAACTAACTTTCCATTTATCTTTGCCTTTACTGTAAATGATCGCGCTGACCAGTCCGATTTCGAGGTATGGCCAATAAACACTGTCGAGATAATGAGTGCGGGCAGCAAGCGAGAGGCGGCTAGCTATGATAACTCCTTGCTAGCTGATTTCGTTGAGCTGTATCAGGCAGCACAGCATCGGCTGGTCGACTGCGATGCTCAGATAATAGTGGATCTGTCTGCTCGCCTCGGCCGACCGACCGGCCGACCGCCACAAATCTCCCCTTGACCATTTTGTTCCCTCTATCTTCGTCGCCGGTGTGCAAACTCGTCCTCGCTCGCGTGTATCTGCATGCGTGTGCGTGTGCCACTCGGTCTGTTTGCAGGGTTGTTAGACAACCAGAGATCCGTCCGGTTCAGCGATACTCGCCATTCGCGGCGTCGGCCTGTCTCGTCGGCCCCTCAAATAACATGGTGACGGACATCGCGCCGCCCCGGCCAACTGGTTTACTCGGTCGCTCGAAAACGGAGCTGTCCTTCCTCCGTCTCCTGTCGTACGATAGGAAAATGGGCTTTCGGAGTAGCAGTGATGGGAACCGTGATCCTGGTCGCAGTCACCACTGGTGCCGGCAGCGGAGGAGGCAAAGAAGGAATACTAGAGCGAGAGAGAGAGAGGCGGGGAGACCGGAGGATGGTCATGGACAAACGCCGTTCGTTCACTTTGCATGATGAATGGATTTTAATTACGATATCATCATTAGTGTGATTTGCATTTATTACTGGTTAGTAACAGTTAGCCGACCACTAGCGGCTGCAGCTACTACTGCTGGCTGGCGGGATCGTAGTCGGGTTGGTTTCAGCGGTGGGACCAGACGACCGCTGGTCATCGGCTGCTTGGCGGTCATCGGTGCGTCGTGTGCTCGGGAGCTGCTCCTCGGAGTCGGGTTTGTCGGATCTATCCACTCACTGGAGCAGGCCGAAGCTGGCCGGGCGCGGCGACGCCATCAAACCGCCGCCACAATGTGGCTACAGGCCACAACGCCGCCTACCAGTCACTCGGTATGGGTCCCGGCTACAACTGCAGCGGGTCCAGCACAAGTGGTGGTGGTGGCGGCGGCGGTAGCGGTAACAGTCTGTGGGGATGGTGACCATCTCACCATTAAGCTTTCGCGCTTGGGAACGCCATCGGCGGCATCAGGCCGGTGGCCTGTCGGTGGTCAGAACAAGCCGACGCTGTCGGTCTGATTAGGATGCGGGGGGGGGGGGGTTCGGTGATGAAAGGGGGAGCGAACAGCGTGGGGTAGCAGGCCAGAGTGGGGCAACGAAACGAACGAAACAGGGAAACCCTGCTTGCCACAACCAGCCGGGACCTCTCGCGTGGTCTGAGCCGTTGGATGTCTCGCAACGAGTTGAGTTAACTGTCGGTCACTGTCCATTCAGCCGGCAGGCAGTCACTCACTAATTTCATCCCTGTATTCCTATGTATTCCTACTATAGTAGTCGGACAGTGAAAGCGATCGTAGCCATCGCTCCGTCGCTCCTATGGCATCCGTACGAATCTATTCGGTGTCCGTGGTGGCCAGCCAACCGCACGGCGGTTATACGTTACGTACGCCCGTACACGGTGCCAATGGCTGGAACCGCTGCCTGGCATAATAACATCTCATCAGGCATCATTAGGTTTTGCCCGTACGATAATGTTTCGGTGAATGCCGGATGAGGGCACGGTGATCACCGTCGTTGGACCAACGAGAGTGGTCACTTGCTAGATTTTTGTGCTCCCCATCTTGATTATGTGGCATTTGAACGAATTGTTGGCGGTGCTGTTACGGTAATCTGCTATGAACGAAGAACAATTTGGCTTCGACTTAGACAGATACGGATAAGCAAACTCCGTGAATCGTAACAAACGTTGCTTAGACTGACTCTTAATAGTCTTAGAGTTCGCGCTGTAATTTATCCTGTGGCGTTGCGGTACTGTGGGACATCCTCTAGATATACTGATATACAATTCCCCAGATATTGCGGTGATGATATCCCGCTTTTGCGATACCATCGTCCTGTTACAGTTTGCACGCTGGATGCATGCTGCCGTAAATAAATCGATAGGACAAGAATCGATAAACTATGCATGTACATATGTACTAGCAAACAACAATTTTGCATTATTTTAGCTTTAGTCTAAACCTACTATGATTACAGGTTATGACCTTCCACAAATCGAAACGTCTCTCATATTGAATGATTATCAGCAGTCAATGAAACACCAAATGCAGAGATTAATTCGATACCTTAAGTCATCGTATAGCACATCTATCTATATTCTACCAGGCTGATAGTGATAGCCAACGTCACCGAGAAGGACATGAACAACCCTCTTCAGATGTACAATAGGGATGATCGGACGTATCTACGGCTGTCTTGGAGCAGCGTCTGCCGGTGATCGAGTGTCTAGTGTGTGGGCCGAGCCGGACGGCCGAGTGTGATCTTGCATACGCAATAAGCAGTGGCAAAATGCACCAGCAGGGTCGCGCAAACATCGAAGCAGCAAACAACAACACAACAACAACAGCTACAAATAAAGCCAGCTAGCTACCCGAGGGGATCGTACGAGAGGGCGATGCAGGAGGAGTTCCGAAGTCATAGGGTGTCAGGCCCGGAGGGGAGCGTGCCAGCGGGGACGTGCGAACGCGTGCTCAATAGGGCCGAAGCGGAAAAGAGGCTCGTGGGTGAGAGTCAGATTGAAAAAGTGTGCGCAAACGCGAACTGTCCGTGTGGGTGCGGTGGTGGGTGCTGCCGCCAACAGCAGTCACAGCCCATGCCACACCGGCATGTTGCTGAAGGGGCGGATTGCGCCGTCGCAGCATTTGTCGCCGATTCTGGCGCAGTTGGTAGTACACGAAGCACAAGTGGTCACCAAATCGACTGATCCTGAATCCTCGTCGTCCAACAGCTCGTAGTGGCGGGAGCGATAGTGGGAGTGCTGGTGGTCGCCGTAGTGGTGGTGGAAGAAGTACATTTGAAGCATCGGGCTTGCGGAGACCTGACTGACAGCTACGACAGCGACACATGGAGTGGCGGGCGGGCGGGCGGGCGGATAGAAGGGAAGCACAGAAGTGTGACTCGAACGAGAGGTGGCCGAAATTCAAATTCCGCGCGTGCATTGTAACTTTACTACACAACAAAATGTGTTCACCACAACACGGCATGACAATACACACAGATTGGAGGGCGTGCTTTACGGACGATATGTCATATGGCTATGGTTATAGCAGGGATTTTCGCCAGACGACGATCGATTATGATTCTAATTATCATTACCGCAATACACATTGCAGACGAAGCAGTGAAACATACCGCCCATAGTTCCAACATGTTGTTGAGAAGCGAGCCGGCCACACCCCAAGCCATCTCTCTGCAACGAAGTTTCTTCGTTCGGCCGCAAGAGCAAGACAACTCGATTCGCATAGCGAATCAGCCGAGACTAGCGAATCGGGGCCCAAACTGCAGCTATGGAAACAGGCATCACTCGTGTGCCAATCTTTTATATTCGTTTCCTCAAGTTGTGGCGATACGGCGCCAGGCGGCGGACTCAAGAAGCGAACGTTCGTTCACATAGCCCGCTACCCGGCTAGTGCCATCCAGTTCATAGCCGCAGCTGGTTCGCGCGCAAAACCATTCTACCTCCCGAACGTGGACCACTGCACCACTCCATGCGGTTGAATCTATCCGCTAGCGAGGAGTTGCTACCACTGCGACTTCTGCTGCTGCTGTTGCTGCTGCTGCTGGCACTGGTGCTGCATTGCATTTTTGATTTTTCAAATCTCCTACTAGTCTGCTAGCGACGCCTTACGCTCTCGCCTACACGCACTGCTCTCATCGTTCGCCTCCTCCGAGCAGCCTTCGTGGCCACATGCAACTTCAAGATGTAAAGTCAATCTTACCCTCGACTGCTCCCCGGACCTTAAGGGATAGCGAAGCGCAGGATGGGTCGGTTTGTATTGTATAATATACATATACCGTTCGGCCGTCGCCTCCGATGGATACCCCCAATGTTGTTTGATACCCCCGGCAAGAGCTGCTCACAGCAACAATCGTTCCCTTCAAGCCCCAGATTCTCCTCTGCAACTCCAACCTGTACATTCTCCTGTCCAATCTCGTCCATGGTCGATATTCCCCCCGCGCCTGAGATGCATGCGCGCTAACGGCATCAGCAAGCAGCTGAAAGGGCGAAATGGTGGCTGGCGGCGCCGATTGCGCCAGATATCTGACCTGACCGAAGAGAGCGTTAGTGGCAAAATGCACTGGCCGTGTGGCTGTCACCCACCTGCTGTGCCGTTCGATAGGACGGCACGCAAATAGCCGCCACTGGATTCGAGCAGAGTACAGGGGATGTCGATAGCGGAACTGCAGAACTGAAGGGTTGTGATCTGGATTTCATCAGATTGTATTCTATCACCTCGGTATGAGCTGGGCTGCCTGTGAGACTCTGTTCTTCATTTTTTTTAACGCACAATTTCAGTTGTATCATATATGAAGGCGCCTATATGCTGCAACTGTCAGACGTTGCTGCTCTGAGCTTACGAGTCACTCGGTTATAGTTAGCAACATCTAATTTGCTGGTGTCGTATCATCAAAACGTAAAGGTTTTGAGGGGGCCCCTCGCAAATCGTACGCCACAACGACGATTGGGAGCAGGTAATCTTCAATTAAAACAATAGAAATCGTACTCGACAGCCAAACATTGTCTAGGCGGCGAACAACAGTCGCCTGCGTGTCTATGAGTTTGGCTGTGTCAGCCCCCTACACCCAGCCGTGTTCACGAAATGCTCTCAAAAGCTAATTTTCCTTCGAGTTCGTGTGGCGGCAAGCGTGTCGCTTCGGTGACAATTGACCATGCCGTTGAAAACTCATACAAGTCCTCCCACATCATCGTTCGTTTGCATTTCCTCTAATTTCAGCTTGTCGTTTCGAAGATCTATTTAGGATTCTCGCTCTAATGTTGTATTGTGTACCGGCGAGCTAAGGGTGGCCAGCCGCCCTTTGGACTCATTTTCCATAGTGGCCTGCCAGACGTGGCAAAATATCTAGTCGATGGTGTCAGGGGGAAAATCGATCCACGGCCCAGCTCTAATATTCTCTTTCTCTCACCGAGGACGACACAATCCGCGATAACTCGGCAGTCTTCCACAGATCTGCTCGGAACGAGATGATGATGGTACGATTCTAATCTCCGATCAATAAATGCGCGCCAGTCGACACCCAGGTTCGTGGCGCCGCGAGCTGCCGTCTCTATAATATGTAATCGACGTGGAACGTTCTTGCAGGGCAAGCGGAACAAAGCCAAACAGTCATAGGGGCTATATAATAGACTCCTGATAAGCATAAACATAGCAGTGCTTCTGCAAGCATCCGTATATCGCGTAACGTTTGATAAAGGCACGTATCATAAACGTACAACATTTTCTATAATATATCTTTCTGCATTTCCAACATTGAAGCATTAAGGTTTTTTTGGGACGAAAGGGACGAAAGGAAGAAATTCTCTTCAAACGTACGGACACCACCAGAAACATACCAATATCCATAAAAGTGGGCCGATCCAGTGCAGCGGGGGAGGGCTGACGTGGATGACGAAACGCGTCAACCTGCTAAAACAATCCTTTGCTGAGAGTGTATCTCTTCCCTAGAGTCGGCTTTACGCTTGGCACTGCTTCGATATCGATTAAGTTAAGGGTGAGAGCATTCAAGAGGCCACACATAGTTCCCCAAACCATAATTATATAAAAATAATGCATTTGGTACGTGCCTCCGAGCGATGTCAGCTATCCGGTCTGACCGATGAAGGATTAGGTTGATGCTAACCAATGGGCGTCGACAGTGTGTTGAGGACGATTATTAAATTTAGACAAATACACTTTGACGCGTCGTGCACTGCGGGACCCGAGAGACGGCAAAGGACTTCGTAGATACTGTTCTTTTTATGGTGTGTTGCCATTCAGCGACCTTAGCCATCAGGCTTGGCAATTTGTCGACAATTGCAACGATTCACAACTGCAAAGACGGTTGCGAATCGTTGCAATTGTCCCCACGGGGTAGAAGGGATGTCTTACTGTGTAGAAGATCACTGACAAATCTTCTACTCCGTAAGAATCGGTCATTTGCAAATGTTAAACGGGAGTACACTTAAGCAATCCTCTACTTCCATATCTCTATCTATTATTCTATAAAATAACGATAGTGTCACACATCGAGGATACCTACTGTTGCGAGAGAAAGTAGCTCGTGTGACGGCTCTCGTTCTGAATGCCTGCTCGCTCTGCGGCGAGTCACTCAATACAAGTATTGCTCCGCACAGGACTTGGCCCGGGCGTCCCTCAGGGAACTGAGCCGGGGTCGACCTGTCTTTTCTCTAAGATGGCAACAAGCAAGCACCACTAGCAAACTTTTGATAATTGAAATCACCTCAAGTGGCCCCGGCCAGCCCCCCAGTTTCGAATGATGGTGGGGCAGGTTGCAGGGGAGATGAACGCCGCTTTGTAAAGTTTCCTCCTTATACCTCGGCAGCTTGTCGACGAGCCTCATGTGGGGAGTCCTATCAGGAGCAGAGCATATGCGAAGTCATCCAGATCGTGCGCCACCATCAGCGACCGTAGGAACAATCGACAAACTTAGCTTTCATCTAAGTGTTGATTCTTCAAACGGCTCAGACACAGCCTAACGGAACAGGCTGCATTGGGGTCGCTCTGTGTTTCGAAGAGCTGCAGCGCGAATATCCAGTCCGAAGTGCAGGAAAAGCGCGCTGGCCCGGGGGACTCCGAATGGATAGACGTGGATTTACGTCGACCTCATGAAAACCCTTAGTATCCCCACGATCTCGTGAACTGCTTTGCAAATTCCCGTCCAAGTTAAATATTGTCCATATATTTCTAGTACAATGAGTCATCGATACAATGTAGTTTTGCTTTCCACATTTTTCAGTGTTTGACGTCCCTGCTCGGAATTGCCATCCGCGACTCCGAGCGGTACAGGCCTTTCAAATCGTACTTCGACCTCAAGCAAGTGGGCATTATGAGGCCAACACGTATCTCAATATTTGGCAGAAGGGCATAGTGTTATATCGAAAGTGTGTGACAGCGGAGTTCAACGAGAGTAGAGCGTAACTACTCTACCCATGTGATGTTTACATATTAGTTACAAACGAAAATTTCCCTATATCAATTAGGAATACGTTCCTATGTAATGGCATGCTCACAATTTCAACGACTCGAACTGACACTTATGCATCATAACGATATCATTGCGGTACCTATCGATATCTAAGAAAGCTCGTTGCTCGTTCTGGTGCTATGATGCTTGCTGTAGCTTGCAGCTATCATTACCTGGGAGATGTTGCCTCTCTTAGTTGTCCGCATGATATCCGCCAAAAGATCATCAGAGTGAAGCCCGTTCCTCTCTCTCTCTCTCTCTCTCTCTTTCGATTCCATCTTGCCCTCCATTTTCGCCTTTTTTCTTGCTCGCTCACCCCATGTAGGTGTGCCGGCGGCTTATGCGTGTAGGCAAATCCAGTGGTCGGGTGTAACCCGGTAGTCATAAAGCAGGGGAGAAATGGGGCGAGGATGGCCACAGATGACGCGAACCCCTCAGAGCGCGGTTCTTTTCGCTTTTTCTCTCTCTCTGTCTCTCCCTCCCTCATACGCTGTCGCTGGCCGCGTATTGCTTTGTTCGTAGGGAAGAACCACCTCCACGGCGAACCTCCCGAATCAACGAGGCCAACGTTGACAAGATCGGAGTCAAGGCAAGATTGTATGATAGACTTAATAGCGCACGAGGAGAGTCGAAACCCAGCAGCAGTCGTAGTCGTAGTAGTGATGTAGCAGTAGCAGCGGTTCTCTATCCGTTGGCAGTTCGTTGATAGAGTACTATGCAATACCTGGAGGCAGACAGCGAGAGACAACCCCGCTGGCCATTTCTATTCGCCTTCTCACAGCAGGAAACGAAGAGCAGGCAGGTGGCAATGGCAGAAGAGGGGGAGAGAGAGAGGAATGAGTAGCAGCACTAGTGGTAATAGCTCTATAGCCATTAACAGTTCGTATCGAGCGGCCACTGCCGCAATTTCGGCTAAACTCGTTCGCGTTTCCACTCGCGACCATTTACGACCACTTTCCCCCCTGGCGGCGGCACCGTCCGACATACAACTTCTTCCTTCGTACTTTTTATGTCGCTTTATGTCGACGGCTAACATGCGAGTCACATGATGTCATCTCGGAGCCCTCATCGTACAAGAGTGTCGGTTGTGGCCGCTGTCGAGGATTGCCACAGACGGACCATTTCCGTCATCCTGAACCGTGATACCTGAACGGCGAGGTGTGCCTTCTTGTGGGCCGAGTTGGAGAACATCACGGTAACCTATTATGACGTTTCGACATATATTGTACAGTCAGGATATCGTAACCTATCGAAGCTAAGCAAGATGAAGCAGGGCCCCCAGCTTGCTGCAAAGCTCTGGGTACTGATGGGGGGTATCTCTCATCACTGGCTTTTTGATGCTAACCGTTTGCACTAGAGCTTTCGAAGGAAATTGGTGATTATACTATACAAATGTGTAATATTAAAAATGGTATGCTAAAAAATGTCTGTTCGCCACGAACTTGAGCAGATGACGAAGTAGTGTATCCGCACAAGGTCTATGCTATCTACAAGGCACCAAAGTCACACTGTCAGCTGTGGCTTTGGACAGTATCAATAAGATGCACTAGTTGACGAGTCCGCGATTCAGCAAGTCGCTAGAAAATACTTACCAATCTCCTCCTAGTTAATAATGCATTATATTATAGATAAGTAATATATTTCTCTCTCTCATTTACGCTTCAGATAGAAGGTTAAACAGAGGAAAGAGCTAAAGCCTTGACGTAGCCATATCTACGTAGACACATATATATTATATATATATACAATATATATAAGCACTGTCTTCTAGTGTATGGAACGAAACATCCGGTCGGCAAAGGCTGTGTCTTCTTACTCCCAGATCAACTGGGCCCCCTTTCAGCCTACTGGTAACAGGGACAAATTCACTGACTACCGGTACCTTTGCCGTTGCTCGGTAAGGCCCATCCCAGCCCGCTGCAGGCAAGCTGTCCGGCGCAGAAGGCCCCGCCGGCTACGGCAAAGCCGAAAAACGCACGTGTACATTTCGACGCCAAAACAGGAACAGGAGCTAAAGAGGACGGGGGGTGGGGGAGCCGCAAAGGGAATCTGCGACTGTGAGCACGCACCGGGAAAGGATCGGCAAAGTGACTGGGTCTCTGTGTCAGTGTGTGTATGAGTGAGCGAGAGAGGGACCCAGCGACGTAGAACCGTAGTCAGAGCGACGCGATGATAGAGCCAGAGCGGGGAGTACTAGCGCTGCTGCAACGTTTAAAGTTGGCCCATAAATCAGATTTAGCTTTAGCAGACGGAATTTATGGCGGGTAATTTAAGCATGCAAATGTTCACTCCGACTGAGTCTGCGTGTGTGGGACTGTGTGAGTGCGGTGGCGGTGGCAGCCGCGTAGCTGGCGACGGCAGTAGCAGGACGGGTCTGGCGGGGTTGGGGCGGTGGACCCAGGAAAAGACCAACCGAACCTCGAGAGCTGCGGACGAAGAGGCAGCGACGACTTTTAAGGGGACCCCCGTCAGTACGACCAGAACCGCTACCGGCGGCGATGACGAATTCTCATTCGGTTGTCTACGGCATGTGGAAGGGTGCGCATGTGTACACGTGGTGTCCGTGTTGATATCTGTTTGACTGCGTGCGGGCGGGCGCCAGTGACTCTAAGCTATATGCTACTTCGTATACATGCAGAAACAGTGAGAGAAAGAGAGAGAGAGAGAGAGAGAGGGATAACGGAGTCGTCATGCGCTCTCGTGCACACAACGACGAGAACTCTCGTATCGTATTCATCCACACAGCTGACAACATTAAGCGAAAGATACGAGGAAGAAGAGACCTGCGTGTGCCAAGGCGAAACTACACAAGAGCCTAGAGGAGATGCTAGCGGGGATATTCAGCGTAGATATCTACTAATGCCTTGTTGAGAATTTGCGTACGACAAGATGAGCTTGTAATCTAGGCAAGTAAGTGGGACTGGTTTATTTGTTGATCAATTTATTTCCACTTCTGTGTCGTTAGGATTCCTCTCCGATAACAAAGCCACCAGTCACTTCTATTGTAGATAATATATGAGAGCGTCTCGCTGACAAAATCTCGTGTGAAATTGTACTATGCACCATCGCGTTGGAAAGTTGGGTTCGAAACGTTGACCAATTGCTGTGCCAGGGTACAGCCACGACTAACCTTACGGGAAGGTCATGTACACTAGATTTATTGATTGGTTATTCCCATAAATTTGTTAATTGTTATTAATTTATCCTTATTTTCGGCTTCGAGTTGCCTGTGCGGAGTGAATAGGCCGATCAACCAGAGTCCATCGTAATTGAAAGGATCACCGCTATTGTCATGCATCTCTCTCAAAATAATGCGAACGAATCCAAGCTAAAAGTCAACGTTAATTCGGCCCGACCTCAATAAACTCGTATACTGAGCTCGGTTACAGTCGCGACCAGTGGCCACGACGCTCGCCCCGCGTCCGCCTGATGAAACACCGGACCCCACAAGCTTCCGTTCATTTCGTTGTTGAATTGGAAACAATGAAATGGGTGCTACCTACCTGCGATTCTGCCGTATTACCACCACCACCACCCTTTGTCCAGGGAGATGCGGGCCGTTATAAGGAGACGGCTGTATATTCCCGCCTGAACGAATGACTCCCGCCGTCAAGCCGCCCCTACAACTACTTTCACCATCACTACTGCCACCACTTGGAAGGGAGGCCACTGCTGCTACTACTGATGCTTCTACTAGTATCATTGTGTGGCTGTTTCGTTTGTGGCTGGCTTATGGCTTATGTGGCGCTTCGGGTATGGTTTAGTGGCCCAAGGGGCTTGAAGCGAGATGACTGGAGGAGAGGCCGGATAGCGGCCCATGGTCGAGCAGGAACCGCTTGAGTCTGCTTCGTGAAGGAGAAGGGTCATTGCTGTATTACGGCAGGGCTTGTGCCCTAGTGGGTGGACATACGTAGTACTTCGCCTGCTACCAGTGGTGGACCTGGACATGATGCTGGTGTGGGCTGACCAAGCAGTGGCCATAAAAAGGAAAACCATTGAGGAAGTCCCTGGCCATCGGGCTGTCCGCTTCTGGATTCGCTGCACACCCTCTCGCTCCCTCTCGTTCTCTCTCCTTCACAATCTCGCACTTCTTCTCTCGATGCGAGAGACGCCGTCATCCGCAGTGCCGCACAGGCGACCATCACCTATGGTAGAATCGCGACAACGCCAAGGTGGCGGTCGTGGTTAGTGATGGAGGTACGAAAGGCTTCGGTTGCTCTATTCTACTGCTAGTGATGTGCCCTTGGCTACGTTAGCCCTTTTATGTATCCCGATGTGCGAAGGCTCAGACAGGCAGCATCGACACGGCGACCCAAATTCTATACACATGCATATGTACATCCGTGTATATACCCAGCCGTGGACGGTGCTCGTACGAGAAGGTTGGAAAGAATACAGTGCCAACAGGCCGTTAGGTTCGGCCACGGAGGCGTGACAAGTTCGCGCTTCCCCCGACCCTCGTCCCACATCGCAGTCAGTCTTGGGCAAAAGACGCACACGTCCCAGACCTTCGTCAATCTCTCATCGCTCGTAAGCAAGCTCTCCCCCATGGATTCTATTCACTGTGTGCACCTCGGCACACTCTTCCGTGCGGTATCTTACGCGATGAAGAAGGAGCTGTTGGAGTTGACGAGAAGGAACGAGGCAGGGAGCTGCCCCTGCTGCCGTCACTGCCGTAGTCATGGCGCAATCGCCGGTAATGCCCTAACGAACGCCCTTCTGCCGGAACGAGCCTTCCTTTCACTTCTCCTAGGACGCATCCTGGCGAGGGATAGCGGTCGCTGCGGCGGCGGCGGTAGCAGCCCCAGGAACCGGCCGAGCTGGTCGCCGTACCGTTGCTCGCTCTTCCCGTTCGCCTTTCGCCCGCTGCCCGGCTCTGTGGCTTGCTCTTGTCGGAAGGAAAAGATTCCGTTCATCTATTAATGTTCATTTAGCTATTCTTATAGCTAGAGCGCGCGGCGGCGACGGCAGCAGAAGCGGAGCTCGGCAGGCCCACCGCCGCAGCCGTCGCCTTCCTTGGGCCATCGCTATGTTCTTCTGTTGCTGCTGCTGCTGCTGTTGCTGCCACTTACGGCCTACTGTTCCTGCTTGGGGAGTCCTCACGTGTGTACGAAAAGCAATCCCCATCGTGGTACTGCACACGAGCTTAGAACCACTCGGAGCGATCACACATGAAAATCATAATAATAATAATAGTACGAGTTAGCGCATAGCATTTGCACATTTGCGTAACGTTGGCGGTCGCTCGACAGAACTCGACATCTCGCTTGAGCTCTCTTTTTCTCTCCCAAAGTCGCCATGACTAGGTTCCGAGACGACCGACACGCGTTCACCAATTCGATCGTGTCAAGGATCTGAGATCGCTGTGAGTGATGCAGACCACATCGTGTGTCATCTCGTTCATCTTCCTTTAGCTCGCATATGCTCACGATGTGAATGCTATAGTGCTCTATGCTACCATACTATGCTGATGCTGCTGCTGTTCCTGTGGCGGCGGCGGCGGCGTCGTCTGTTGTCTGTCTACGGTCGGTCGCCCGTCGTCAGTGTATGGCCTACCATGGGGTTCTATAGCTTTTGCTGAACATACGACCAACCTACCGCTGTATGATAGCGGGTCGGACGGGCCACCACACAGTGAGCGTAGTCATCGCCTACCCAGCGGGACCGAGCGACGGACCCAGCGCCGTCACTGGTATATTGCATATTTTTGATCATTATTACCGCCAGCCATCATCAGGCGAGCCCCCGATCCCCATGGCTACCCGGTCCGGGAGCCCCTGTCACCCCTCCGAGATCGCGCTCGTTCGCCCTTCCTTGGTGGTGCACGTCCAATCCTTAGCTGCTGCTGCTGCTGATACTGCTACGGCTGCTGTACCAATTCCCTCAGCCTGCCTTCAGGTCCCTGGCGAAGCGTTAGTCTGCTGCCTCGCTGCCCGTGCCCATGGCGCGCCTCATCATCAAGCATCGCTGCGACCATCATCATTTGGCCATTTTCATTAACTCTCTTCTCCGTCGTTCCTCAAGGATCCCGCTCCCTCATTCACTCACTCAGAGCTTAGTCACTGACTACCACTACTACTACTACTACCACACTACAACTCCAGTCGAGGAATAGAGCCGGACAGGGTAGTATACGAGACAGCAGCAGCGGCAGCAGCAGCGGCAGAAGCGTCCGCGGCATGTCCTGTAGACAACGCACCCAGACGCCGCCCTGCCCACGCTCGCCCCATGCTATCCTCCACACGTCTCTATAGGCGAAAAAGAAGACCACCACAAAGATGAGAGACGAACGAAGAGCTTGCGAAGTGAAGAGCTGCCGGCTGTCGCCCAATGTCGGTCCGGCCGTCTGCCACGGCCTTCCCGCGCTTCCGTAGATGGCACGATAGGCGAAAGGATAGACGAGAGCTGATAGGGCGCGAGTCGTCTCAGGGAGGAAGAACCCCGCCACTTCCGTCTGACGCGCAGCCTCTGCCGCGGGCGTGCTCTCGAATCGCCCCGGTGAGCTCACTCACTGGTTCATTCGCTCTTGTAACCCTTTTGCACCGCACTGCTCAAGTATGCGCCATGACCCACGGCGGGGACCCCTATCCGCCGGGTTCGAGTAGCCGTCGGGGTCGGTATCAAGTGCGGCGCAGGCGGGCCAACAGCAACAACAACACCACCAGCCAGTTCGGTGTGCCGATGTGTCCCGCAGTATCGCTACTATGATGAGCTTCCTCACCGAGGAGAAGCAAGCATGTTGTATAGTTGATGGAGGCGCCGAGCCAAACCGCATACATTCATTTAGATACACTTGGTGGCGTTACGTGGAAATCGGGTTCGTTTGTCTGTTTGATTGATTGATTTTACTGGTTAACTTTGTAGATACCATCGTTGCCACTTAGATATAATTTGAGTACGTTTCAGTTGGGGCAGACCACCAGGACGTCACAAGGGAACAACACTCGTATTCCTCAATCTTAGGCTCACAAAAATCGCTCTGCCCTCGTTAATTATTAGCAATGCGTAACTCAGTTCCTGGAAAATATCCTAACGGGCTGGGGCGAACTTTCTGGATGACTAGCGATCAATCATCGATATATGTAATATACTCACGATGTTCGTTAATAACATTATCTTTGGATAATACAAACATCACGTGAATGGCCAAATGTAGAGGATACGCTCTGCATTTATCCTCGCACCTAGCCGTCTGCGTCATGTTTTATTTATTAATTACATAATCCTAGCTATAGTCTGTCTGTTTTCACCGAGGTGATCTCACAAACAAGTGAATTACAAACGAATTATACTGTAAAGAATAATTGGAACATAACCGCATAGATATTATTCCTTCGTACGCTGATAACATCGAGGACATACACAAAACACGTCGGATGCTCACATAGTGCATTATCTAAAGAAAAGTACACTGTTATATTGTTCAGCGGTGCTACCGAACTGCTAACCACTGCGAATAGTCACTGCTCCGAGGTAGTATACCTACTTTATGCAGGGAAACACGATCGGGTGCACAAACCAAGCCAATTCCTACAGTTACGACGATAGATCAGCTTTACGCCAACTCCCCTCTCCATTTCGTCCGACCTCCTACTTCTTTGCATTGTTATGAGCGCCGCGTCGCCGCTGCTGCTACCTGGGTGGCATTTGCAAACTTTGCAACGAGCCAACCAGCGGTGAGCAAAGCTCAGCGCCTGACGCCGAAGGAGAAGTGGAGGAAAATGAAAAGCGAAAGATTTATAGCTTTGTCTTTGCTACGAGCTTTGCGTTGGTACTCGCACGCCGCTGCCTTGCAGCGGAACCCACAGACGAAAGTCAGAGAAAGACGCCAGACTTCGAGATGCGTAGTCCGATGTAGCTGCAAATGTTGCCCTCGCCCATCCACTATCGTAAGCGTCCCTGCTCATCCCGACGCCCCCATTCTCGGCATCCCTTTGCATAGATCCTTGTAGTTCGGAATGGGCAAAGCTAGCTTCTCCAACGAGGCGATCAGGTCAAATGGTGGCGCTTGGGGAAGATGAAATGACGAATTCTTAACACTGTGGAAAGAGCAGTGGACAGAAATGAACAAGACGCTAACAATGCCCATGGAGATGCGGCACACCTATCTCTCACTCACTGCCATGAGCTTTCTCCTGCTGTTCGCTATCTATGCCTCTCAATACTTCCTTCCTTGTCCCCTCTCTCTCTCTCTCGCTCTGTCTCTCTCTCTGTCTCTCGGTCTAGTTTCTCGTAAACGAGCTGCGGAATGACGACCCTACAAACTCTGCTGAGTCCCGTAGGCCCTCCTACGCCGCGTAGGGGGCGGGAAACTCCCACGAGGGAGACTTAGCACCAGTCGTTCTGCCAGTCGTTAATGGGAAAATATTCAAAGTTTTATATTCGTCAGTTCCTACAATTCCTGCAGGAAGCATAGACGTTCGCGTTCCTCATCATCTTCGTTTAGCAGCTTTGCTCCTATGCCTGGCTGGCTACTACCTGCCTTGACGTGATCCTCCGAACCGGCTTGCCCTGGCTATAGACGCTATTAAAATTTACAATTTTGAATTGTTACGATACGAGCGAGCTGCCGTTGTTACGATGATGCCGAATCGTCCTCAACATACGAGGGCAGTCGCAGATGAGGCATTTCGCTTCCCCGTTTGATGTCCCTCGACAAATGGCGCGTCGCAAAGGTTCAAGACGCAGATCGTAATAGACAGCGCTTAGAACAATTGTCTGGCCTGACGGATTACTTACGTGATCCCAGAATCGACCGCCACCAAGGGCAACAGCAGCGACTAACACCGTGAACCATGGAGGAAAAACGAATTCATGCATACGTTTTTCGTTGCCCGTCGAAGATTTTCCTTAGAAAGCCGGCGAAAACAATTATGACAATTACGGTTGAAGACGAGTTGTTTTCCCTTCAGATCTTCTGCTTGTATGATCTCAGTGTGCAGATTGATGTAAATTTAGACATATTTTAGATACAATATGCCTGCTCTTCGAGGAGAACCCTCACCAAAGCCGTTTGCTTCGGAGGGAAAATGTAGTCCTTTCAAATCTGCCAGTTCGTTGTCGCAGACAACAAAAGAGGACTGCACATGACAAGTATAAATGGACCCAGTATTGGTGGGGGAAGTTCTCTGTTACAGTAGGAACCGCAAGGGGGAAGCTCATGTCGTAAGACGATGTCAGTCCGTGTGCCTGTGGCTTGGTAAACAACAAGACTGCAAAGAAACGACGACTTAATAGAAAAAACGAACTGCGGATATAGACACCGGCACGCCGTGTTAGTTAATTTTATACTTTGCTCCTAAAGTCGTACTACACTTAGGGTTTTTTTGTTAATGGACTGCCAAAAAAATGGACACTATGATAAGCACGTATTTGGGAACAAGGAAGAACTGCTGTTGTTGCCAGAAACACAACAATTCCGTCTGGTGACTGACGGAGCGCATCATACTTTCTCATTGAGAATATGGAGGGTAGCCCGATGAGTTGCACGCTTAATCGACAAGAGTCAGGCTCCGTCTACAGAACGGGTTCCACAAGGCGGAACAAGAAAACGTCCACAAAGGTAACTAAGAAAGGCTAGACAAGGAAGGTGATAGATTCTATCAGTATACTTCTCTATAAAATGGAAAGTCAGCACAGACAATTCTTTCAGTTGGGAGTATCAGGGGTATTGAGTATAGGAGATAACCGGACTCGGATTATTGTAAATTACGTTGTCTTAATTATGTTAACAGTATAATAGAACGTGGTATGGTTCATTGTAAGATGAGTGTTATAGCCGATACTGGTAGGCAGCGAATCTGCCAGTTGTAAATAATGACAACCGAGCAGTGTCGGCCCGGTGCCGGTAGTCAAAGCCCAGAATGGGCGCACACAACGTGTGACTCGATTTGAGTAAATCAGCAGCGGATGGGTAGCCAACAGGGGCGTCATTCGTTGCCCAGACAGCGAACCTGTTGCATCGCGTTGTCACTGTCGTGTACCGTTAAGTAGTCCCTGTAGGCTGACTCCCGCATGTAAGACGCCAGTCACGCATGCCCTCCAAAGATACTATACGATCACGAACCCGTTTGTGTTAACGAGACTAGTCCAAGCTACCCGCATACGGCATCTCCGCAGCGCTCGGTCGACACGAGCGAAGCGTCTCAAACACCACATCCAAAAGGGTATAATATCTTATACTGGGAGCATTACTTATCTCAAATTATTTACAAGCGCTTTGTCTGTCAACTAAGTATTCTCGCCGCCATTGTAACTTCTAAGTTTGCCAACTCTCTGGGAAGAAGCCACACTAGAGTAGTTATGCACATAATACATGAATCTACATACATATAAAATGAATAAAAAAAATTAAAAATAAAGTATACTGACTGCTGGGCAGATGAAAATGCGTGTGGAGTGTTCGACATCTAATTTGAAGACTTATACGCCACAAACCAGTCGCTTAGAGCACACTGTGTCGATAGACGAGACATGGGTTTGCCTGGATAGACCCCCTGAGAAGGACCAAGCAAAACAGTGGCGCCGACAAGGTGAAGCGGCAACGTCTGTGGCAGTGCCAGATAGATTCGGACGAAAGGTGTTGATGATACTCGCTCTGGATATCAAGGGTGTTTGCTATTACGAAATATTAGCTACAAAAACTTTGTTGCTAAACGAAAAGCTCAATGCTCCCCGATATCCCGGCTTCTTGAAACGATTGATGAACAAATTGCGTGGGGATCGACAGCACCGAGTGTGGTTACTCGACGACAATGCAAGACCTCACCGCACTGCTGGAATTACGGCCTGGGTGGAGGGGAACAATATTGAGCGATAGCATCAACCCCCATATTCTCCTGATTTAAGCCGATGTGGTTAGGTTGTTTCCATGCATTAAAGAGGACAATAGGTGGGGTTCCATATGCAACCGTCGACTACTCACAGAATCAATAGACAACGAAATTATATATGGAAATGCAAATGGTAAATATTTGGCTATCTCAAAACTCCCAGAGTGCTGGTGTGTCAATAAAACTGGAGAGTACCTCTAACTCATACCAAAAATCTTTGTTCTACCTCATTTAGTTCAAAAGTTATTGGCATTTAAAGAGCGGTGATTTCGAACCGTATGCCCATATATATATATATATATATATATATATATATATATATAGCCATATTTATAAGCAACAAACATGGCTGATGGTCTCTGTTGTTGCAACTTAGTAATTTGGCTTGCACGATCGTTCAGATAGAAATATAGACTTGATGCAACCTTCTTCGACCGACATTGCGGGTCGCGTTCCCGCCGACCTCACCAACACCCGGCAATCTATACTCACGACGTTTTGCTATCAGGCCACGACAAATTAGACGATAAGATTGCTGTTGTGGCTTTTACGGAAGTCTACCTCTGATACAATCTACCGGTACAACACAAAATGTCTAGGCTAAAGAAAGGACCTTGTAAAATCGTTCTTTAGCAAATTTTGTCTTCTTCGTCTCTACAGTATGAGGCTCTACTATTCGTCACTACCAACGACAGATATGCACACTGTATCATCTCTTATCTATGCAAGGCGAGTAAGCCGTCGTGATTTCATGTGTCGAGAGGACAAAAACTGCAAGTTTGTCACACAATGAAGCCGCCTCGGTAGCTACAAGCATCAGTTCGTTAGCTCTCTTCGCTCGACTCTCTGGCGATCATTAGGGAAGAACGACATGTTAAATCTTTTACATCACCCACCTATTTAATGTAGGGTTGGATCGCAAATCCGCTGCCATGCTCTGCATTCACGCCCGCATGTGTCTTATATGCTGGTAGCGAGGAAAACCTACATATATCTTTGAATCGCATTTTCAGCCAGTAAATGAGTGTGGCTCATTTATAATGTGATTCACACTCGACGACCTGGTGGCCATTTATACATGAACGGATCAACTCAAATGCGATTCTAAAAGTGACTCGGCAAGTTTGAGCATGTTGAAAAAAAAAAGACCTGTTGAGTAAGGCACTGATTTTAATGTTGTCCTTTATACTTATGACTTGAACCATGATGCCATCTCTAAGGAGGCGAATGTAGTCGTTCACCATGCGGAGCACATTTATGCGGAGTATTTGCTATAATATAAGATCTGCTACAGATCCATACGCGAACAGTGCTCTTGCCCGGCGCACGAGTCTGTCACAGCGCGAACGCTTATGCCAACAGCAGCAGCCATGGGGCTGACTCTCCATTTGACTGGCGCAGACTCAGTGAGGTATTATCGTTACCCACTATCCGGCTTCTATGCGACCGGACCGGCAGAAGGGCAGGTTTACATATCGACATAACTTTAAGTCGCAACAGTCTCTCTGCTGTTACCTTTGCGCCTTTCGTGGCCGTAGTGAAATATTCATTAGACAACCGCCGCGCGTGTAGCGAACTGTCACGGAGAGACTGTTCGAGTTTGCGATTCGAGCTTTGCTGTGCCGACTCGATTCGTTCTCGCGCGCGGTGTCGTCTGCACGCGCGATCTGTAGAAATGTGCAGCAAGCAATGCAGTCGCACCATAATGTCCCTGCTACGACATGGTGGAGGCGGTACTGGTTGCGTACGGTGGTCGAGATGAGGGACGAGGCAGGGGCAAAGAGCACGGGGTCTATCGAGGACAAGGATACTCTGATGGGTTAGGGGATCTCAGTGCAGCCTAGCTCTCATTCCGCTTTTAGGAAGAAACAGGCCGCCGCATTGGTCCCTCCTCGCATTCCATGCCTCCTCCATAACATGCACATAGATATATATATATATATATATAAATATATATATATAGAACGCACATCCGATGCTTGCTGGGAATAAGGGCGGGCGTTCTACTCAGACTATTCTCCTTCGAGACCAGAAACCGGTTCCATTTTACCGAAGCGATGAGAGGAGCTCGCAGTTCAGATGTATACGCCGGCAATGCGGAAAAAATAGAGAAATACGCAGTCTCCTCAAAATTTCTGTGGTGACAAAAAACCAGTAAGGCTAAATTGTCATGAGAAACAATATATATATATATGAAATAAATAATACACGCACCCACAAACACATCTTTACAGAGAGACATAAATCAACACGCTGTTTCGTGTTATACCCAGGATATGGGGCTAGGGACGTTGCTTGTCGAGGCTAGTGGGATGTTGTTTCGTAATTATTATTACCAGTACACCATATATTGCATACGCATGTATGTGCTATCGTTATCACGATTCTAACAGCGTGTGCCAACGGGCGCTGATCGCTTCGTGGCACTTTTACAATTCGCAAGTCATCGCCAGCCGTCACTACTACGACTACTCCTGCAGATGATGCTGCTGCTGCTGCTGTTGTTGTTTTTTGCGTCCGCGCTCCTCTCGCGTCGCTATATATTTGCTGCTACAACTGCCATCGGGGTTGTCTATCAGGCGGTCGTCGTCGCTGATGCTAGAAGCGTTCCCCTGGCGGCGGCTCCGCCACTGCCCCGGATACCCTCCCGCTTATAGCTAGTTATGAAGCGCGAATGGGTTAGTCCTGTGTATAAGGGAATATACAACGTATGTATAAGGGACTATGGTTTACTCGCGTTTGCTCTCTCTCTCTCTCTCTCTCTCTCGTCTCTCCCTCGTTCCCGTCGTTATCGGCCGAGCCACACTCTGCTAACTAATTAGCCAAGCCAAAACGTGGACTCTTTTTCCCCTGGCGTACTTTTTGTTGCTGCTAGAGAGACCGAACAGCCAAAAGCAACAACAACAACAACAACTGCCGTGTCTATACGAATAGGACTTGTAGGGTGAGTAGTTTTAGCACTTGGGAGGAAATAGTGCTTGAAACGTCGGACACATCGTTATTCACGGCATTGCCTGCGGACGCGGTACACATTTCGCCTCAATGACGATAGTGTGTTCCGGACACCACATCATACTCTGTATGAGCTGGGATATCGAGGCGTGTGTTCAAGTATCACATTGTGGAACTAATTCAGTAAAGGAATGACTAGCGAGAATAGGCGCACTGCTGAGAACTCTTTAGTTTGCAGCACGCTGCAGAGGACCATGCGGAGTAATAAGCCATAAGTCGATACTGAGCTATAATTAATAATTTATTTTTTTCCGATCTCTCTAAGTTGGGATGTTCGTATCGTCGACTAAGCTCTTAATCTTTAAACGACTTGCTGGGTTTCACCAACATATTCCAAATTTCCCATTAGAATACATCGTGCATCCCAACGATGTTCCCACAGGTTCCGAATTCCAGTTACTCCTCATCACGACAGTCGTCGTTCTAGATTAGGTTACGAACCTTAAATACCGAATGCCGTACTGGTGGTGAGCGGCGTGCCGTTGTTCTTTGTGCTGTATAGGCGTTTCCAGAAGGAGGAACCGCCAACTGCGGTTGGGGTCCTGGGTGACACAACCTTCCCTGTGCGTACAGCGATACCGCACGTGACCACAGACGGGCTCAGCTCGACGGATGGCCCTAGTCGCGAAGATTCCTCCAACGGCTGCGTTTCTCGCAGTCTTCATCATTATCATCGTTGCTGCCGGCGTTGTCTTCGTCGTTTTCGCTCTCCGCCGTCATCCTATGCGCCTATGCGATGTCTGCAGTATCATTGGTGTCTCACTTGAAAGGAACTAGTGGAGACCAGCTCAGGGGACCGTACGTTGGCGTTGCCGCGCTCGCTAATTAGCTCGGATGTTTCATTTGCAGACGAGGAATAAGTCGTACCTGACAAGCTACCCGTGCGCCCCCCTGCTCTCTGCCGACGTCGGCTGTAGATCCGGCCTGTATATCGGTGCCTGCCTATCTTTACCACAGAGACTTCACTGCCATCAGCCAGTTGAGGACTCTAGCCAAGAAAGAACACGAGCCCACCGAGTCTAAGGGACTACGAATATGAACCCGACGTGAAGATGGAGGGCCAGATGGAGGGGTCTAACTGGCCGGCCGACAGTTAGACATTCAAGTTGAATGAATGCGAGATCTATCTGTGCCCAACGCGCTGCATGTGCCCCAACTGTTCCTGCTATACGTGCTGTGCCGAGGTTGTGAAATGCCCAGCGCAGAATCGCCTCTTCGCAAAATGCCCAGCACAGATAGGCGGCCAGCCACAATAGCCGGTTAGCGAGCTAACTAGTCAGTCAGCCTTTATGGGAGCAGAAAACAATGCTAAAATGCAATTGTGATTGCTAACCAGTAGAGCGGCGGTGTCGGTGCGGTAGTCGCAGTAGATTTGAGAACGATTTAGCAAGTTTACTCTTGACATCGTGGTGAGTCAAGGCCCCGAATTCGGAGCAGCTTGGAGCTCGGCTAGTAAAGGTGAGAAAGGCTCCGACCGACCGAGCCGGCCTATCCAGCGCCTGCATAGAGACTGCAGACGCTTCGTCAAGTCGTGTGCCAGATAGGCACGCAGAGGTAGATAACAGAGAAGGGTTAGACGGGGCCGTCGGCGACATCGCCGACGCCAGCTGCCCAGTTGGAAGTAGCACCACTTCCCACAGGACGGTTCACCCTTCCGACTTGGACGATGAGGGATACCAAAGGGGCACGTTGGTTGGTTGCTTGTTTACTTAGTTTAACCAGTCTGACCAGCCGAGGCGCGTGAGCCCGGCCAAGCCGCTTAAAGTTGCCGCGATTCGTGTTTAGTCGGAAGCGGAAGTCAGAGAGGCTGGTGGACTTGCAGTGACCACATCCGGTCATTAACTTGACGACTGTTTTCATTTTAGAACAAAACTGAAACAACCTATCGCCCGCCCCCATGCGCTTCTGGGGAGTGAACAGCATAGCCAATTCGTAATGGCAGTTGCAGCTAAATACTTGGGCAATAGGTAAATTAGACCTGAACAATACATGAAGGCTATAAAGGCGCTGTATCAAGCCAAGTTGACTTCAAAAGATGTATGAATCACAGAGACTATTAGGGAAACGAATTTCAGCAAAAAAATGTTGAACCTCGTCTTTTTTTTATTTAATACATAGTGCAACCGAACATGGATACTTCAATTTATATAAATAGTTTCCCCGTTACTTTGTGCACCACAACATAGAGACATATGCTTTTATGTTATAAATATCAACGGTGGTATATTGGGTCATTTCCGTGTTAGGTTTAATTAGCGGTTTGAGCTTTGAGATTAAACATAACTTGTCAACTCAGTCGCAGGTGTCAGACAAGGTCTCATTTCTTGTTGTGGTCTTTTTACGAACCCATCTAAAGATAATTTCCCGCCTACCGACGATGTATGCATGTATTACTTTTAAACGTTCTTTCAGACGACTTTGCATGTATGCACCCGTTGTTTAATTCGGAGTACAAAATGACATCTAAAATGCCGCCTGGCGATGATTGATTCGAGCAAGGGGGAAATGGTCAATCTCTGTGTGGACAAACGTGCGACGGTATTGGGTCACTTTGCAGGACTCAGTTACAAGGGGAAGCTTTCGGCGGACGGAGGGCAACTAAAGGTTTCTCGCCCTGGGAGACATAGCACCGAACGCGATCGCCTACAGCTCCTCGTGGCTGTGCCTAACTTTGGCGAAGAATTTGCAAAAGTTTTCGTATACCCACAGATGTGGCGGTGGTGGTGGTGGTTCGCCAGCGATGGTGGAGGGCACAAGACTTGGGGATGAGTTCCAACCGCTGAATCCGGTCAGTCCTATGTGCGCTATGTACAGGCAGCGCTAATTCATATGCAAAGTTATCCATGCAGCTTACATGTATGCCGCTTGAAAGGAGCCCACTCGCGGGCATTCGAACATTGCGCTGAGCGTTGGTTCGGTTGGTCAGCCCCTCGTTTTCGCCCTTCGATGCACCTTCGGGAACAAGGCTTACACGACGCGATTAAAATCCGAAACCAGCTCTCTTCCCTATCGTACATAGGCATCGTGCCCCGAAAGCCCCCTATGGAACACGCCCTATGCGAATTACAGCTGACCTCTCAACCAATCTGAGGGTTCAACTTAAATCCCCCTTAAATCAAAGGCTTTTCGCGACGTCAATCGATGGTTGATTGTAACTGCATGTGTAGACGCTGCCTATATGGGAGTGCAACATCTTTGTACTTGGGGGTGGGAAATTTCTTAGCCTCTTGAGATAATACCGTGCCATACTTGCTGACTTTGGATTTCCTTAAAGCGCTATCAGTGGAGTTCAACTGCAAACGTCAATAATAAGTATTGGTTTGCAATTCAGAGCAATTGTGATGTTTGCTCGGAAATATAACATATAGCTGTATGTGTCCCGTAGAACTCAACCTGCACCAGGACGTCGCGGGCGAGGCATGAGGTAATCCAGCAGCTTGTCTTAACCGGCAGGCCATGACGGAGAAATCGTTCAGGCTCTACTTCGTAATTAGAAGCGTGGGCAACAGGGCAGCCATAGAGTATCTACATATTTTGGCCTTCTATAAAATTTTACAGTCTTCGGCAACGATTGAATATATATGTACATACGTATTCCAGGTTCAATTGTGCGTGCCTACCCAACGAGAGAGATTAAGCAATGAACGTACGTTCTTAAGCGGGGTCTGCTTCGATCAGTTCGTCTGGATTAGCTCGACGAACAGCTGGGCCCACCTAAACTCGATCTGTGAGAATACTTGGTCACTCCCTATTTATACTTACATGCTTCAACCCACCACAACCCACGTTCCCACATTGCGTCATCTGCTAAAGATTACCTTTCGCGCTAGAAAGAATTAGAGATTTTAACCACAGAAAAATTAGGCTTAAACATTACAACTAACCTGTTATATACTCGCTTCTATCGCCTCGTCCGCTTCGTGGACGAATGCACATATAGACAGAACTATGTATATAAACCTATACTAGACGAAGATATGTTACACTGTGCAGGGTTTTCCATAGTCTCATTGTTGTGCCTCGTGGAGCGTGGGGTAAGTGTCAGGCAGATGTCGGCCGAGTGTTATGAGAATCATGCGCGGGATGATGGCCGAGGATGTTGTGGGGCCGTTTGGGGATCTTATTCACGTTGATAGCATTCATGCAGACCAGAGCAGTGCTTACACGTGAGGAGGGGAAACGGACGATCGGTGTGTTCTATCAGCCTATCAGAGCCGGGGCACGTCCTTCAATTAGCTAAACTATCGACGGCGAAGGTGTTTAGGTGAGGGTGAAGACACGACCGGGTGGCTAAATTTCTACATATGTAATGCTAATGTGAAATTGTGGGAAGACACACTTTTCAAAGCGCTGCGTTTGATTAATGGAAATCTTTCTCCAAATTGAAATTTCCCGTACAGTTAATTCCAATAATGGATTAGCACAAGATCGGATCTATAATAATATCCTGCTAGCAATTTTGCGTCGTCTAATTACCACATAGAATATCGCATGTGGCCGAGGGCAGAATAACACTTTTGAATGTCAATTATACTGAGTATTGTTCTTTTTTAGCACAAATTATACATTGACTAATATGATGATTAACAAATTTCGACGAATACAAAAAATATTAATTAATAATAAAATCTTTATACACTAGTCAATGGACGGATGATGACAGACGCTATTGTATTTTCGATCTTTGTACGTTTCGAAGGACAGATGTTTATGAAGAATCTTCGGTAGACGTAGTAAACACATAGTTGCGTTATATTTTTGGGACTCGTAGCGAGCAAAATAGCATCGCCATTCGCGTTGGAAATCATAATTAAGGAATCAGAAATCACGAATAGTGGCGCAACAAAGACGATTCGCAAGGCCATTTACTTTCATCTGCTCGTCATAAATTATACACAACAGTAATTATACTGCTAGCTCGCTTGCATCCACCGCTCTTCAATCATAGATTCGTTACCAGCTGTTGTTATGATTGCTTATCAGAAGAATAAGCTAATTCCGCCCCTCTTCTACGCATTCTCTCTGGCAGATGCCACATGAAGCTCTCACATCCACCGGTCAAACTGTACCTGGCCATCATTGCTATATGCACGACACAAAACGAACATTTTATAGAGGGTGAACGCGCGTTTTAAAACGCACTGTTCGCTTATGTTTGCGTCATCGACTGTGGGTGCCACCGCTCCCGACAGCATCCGATCTACCCTCTGGTGATTTTTCGACAAACCGTCATAATTAGCGAACGTAATAAAATATGGTTTATAGCCGAGTACGATGGAAGCATCGCGACCTCCGGGCACGCTGTCGGCGGGGAGAGCCGTTCAACTGAGTTCCAGTTCGAACCGTGGCAGGAACAGCGATAGCAGGCGACGGCCAAAAGCTGAGGCTTCGCCATAGTTCATAATGGGGGCTGGTGGGGGAGGATCGTGTTGGGGAAATGTGCTGCCGAGCGACAAGTATGGAGACCGATCACGCGGCCATTGGGCTAAATGCATGCCTTCAGGATAGACGGGCGAGCGTTCCGACGGCGTCAGTTGTGCTTGTAGCAGTCAAAATAGGACTCGGTGGCCGGCCCATTATCTAGCTAGCCACCCAGTCTCTCTCGCTCTGTCTCTCTCTATCTCTTGTAACGCAAATTGTTTGGTCATTGTCTCGCCCGATAATCTAGTTTGAGCCAGCCCGTAATGTGAATTGGGAAGGAGGATTTTTAGCGCCCACGAATGTTTAGAATGTGTCTCGGGAATTCATCGAATATCACAAATTGGACTTTAGTATGATTTGGAAGCGATCATTCTTGCCCTGCCTGTAATTTATGGCTATTCGAAACGTTCGATGGGTAATGTGGTGACGTATTATGACCACTCGTCACTATACACAAAAAAATTCGATAAAATATACCTGCATTTGGTGTCTGATTTCGTTATCGTTCATGTGGAACATCGCTGTTATTATATTTACCACTGTCGAGTTAGCTGCACATATCCTATCTATTTTTGTGCACTGAGTATTCAATCGGAGTCGACGGAGAGAAGGGCTAGTTACGCGGGCTGATTGGCTAAGGCTTCAAAATGCTCTGTAAAGTCCGTACTACAAATGTGGCCTGAGAAATTGTTTGTTTACCGAAAAACAAAATATATATATATATATCAGCTCATATCTTATTCTAGTATAACGTTAATCAATGAATCATTGGGCGACATGGCTGCTATGAGGCGGTAAGTGCCGGCCTATGAACACAAAGGTGCCGATTTCAATCCCCAGCTAACGCAGAGCGGACTTCTTTGCGCTGTAATGTTTTCGCACAATAAATGCGTCTCTTATTTTTGAGAAAACAGAGACGGACTTGCAACACACATAAATTTCCCCCTTTTTTTAGAAAATTCATTACGACAGCAATGAATTCTCTTGAATGAAATATTTCGATTGTGTGATTACGTACAATTTCCTCTAAGGACACGCACATAGGCTTCGATGGCGATATTCGATATTATTATGATAATTATTTTCTATATATAAGGGGGACAGCTAGGGGCACGAGGCTAGCGTACCATATGTGCATACACATCAATTATATCATATATTATATAATGATTAAACATCAAACATCCTAATGAATATTCAACAACATGTTTACTTCGTTTACGCCTGTTGCAGCTGCTGATGATCGTCTGTGCGCTAAAAACAGAAACTCGACTATCACCCTAAATTTTTTCCCTCATGCACAATAAAAACACAGAAGACATAAGTATGACACAAGTATAACTGGCCCTCAATGACTGCTTGCAGAACATTACCAGTCAGCCAACACGAGCCAGGCAAATAAGTTGGTAAGGAGACGAGACGAGAAATGTGTTAGTCCCACGCATTCAGAACAACATCATAGCGGGTTGCCTATGGCTAAAGCAACAGCTACGTATCGCCAACCAACAGAGGGCGCGGCGTGATCAACTTCACTAATATCCTCGACGGCTGTCCGCCTTCTAGCGGGTATCACCAAGCAGGATCGAAGAACGCACAGAGGACAAACGCAGCACACACATATATGGATGCGCGCGATCCTGGCGCTCACGAATGCGCTCCCTCTCGGTCGACAGGCGTCTGTCGTGTACCACAATACGAGCAGTTCGCGTACTTGCCTCCAGCCTATAAATGCGAACCCTTCTCAGTCCCCGTTGCCGGCACCGCCGGCACCGCCGCCGCCGCTTTGCCCCAGCACCAGGCGAAGTGGCGAGACCTCGTACGGGGCTACTCCCGCATCGTGGGTCCCTTTGCGCTAAATGGAGAGATCAGTGGGGCTATCCGTCAACCGACCCTCGTCCATACGTAGCGTCCCGCTAAACATTGATCGAGTGGCCATCGAGCACCAATGGCGACAACAGTTCAAAATGCTCATATTATTATTGTTGTTGTTATTAGAGAGCAGTAGCACGGGCCAAAGAGTAGTTCAGCAGAGTAAAACACGTTTCGTATCATCGTCGGCCGAAGTGCACAGCGAACATATTGTTCGAGCGAGCGGTGGCTACCAGCCGAAACAGTGAATAGGCCAGTAACGGCTGCGGGAGCAGCAACCGTCGACAACCTCGAGCCCCCGGGACCCTAGTGCTAGTCATTCGTTCAGGTAGCGGCTCGGCCAATCGCTGTGTGACTCTCCCACTTCTCTCTCTCTCTCTCTCTCTTTCTCTCCCGTAAGCGGTTCCGTATTCATGCCGATACGGCCACATGGGTGTATTCAAGCACCCTTTATTAACCAAAAAGGGGTTGTAGAATATTTGTAATATATATTATATAATACACGCATTATGTCACGATGTTGTGATATGTTAAAATGCCTATTTTTTCCGCGTTGTTAAGAGTGTTAAGTAGCACTGCCTCAATCGAGAGCCGCCGGATAAGATGGGATGCCCTCCATGCGAACTATGTACGAGCGACAGCCCAAATATGGACAGTAGAACCATTACGTAAGAGACTGAAAATAGACGGAATTTAAACATTTCACTAATAAAGCAATGCTATTACGATTCAGCCTCGTAAGCATTCGGCCGTCAGCAGCATCATGTAGAATATTTGTTTATTAATATTTGGCAATTTCAGGCAGTTTGATACACTCATTGAGGTCTTCACAGGACTGATCAATATAAATGCTTAGAAGAAACTAAGACAACACAAAAGTCCCTTTTTTTAATAATAATAATAATACATCTGAAAATTGAGTTAAACATTAGCAAGGCTGAGCGAATAAATTATTCTCCATCTTCTTCATAATTTCAACATTATGAAATCATTTCGTACCGTAAGGTTTAAATCTAACAGAATGTTTACATCTACAAATATCAAACGACAAGCTCTACAACTACTCAAGCTAATTGATTCACGTCAGTTTCATTGAGGCATTTTGACAGACATCTGTTGTTTTCTACCATAAAGCGTTCCGAGACACGTTCAGGGTGCACTTACTTATTTACTATTTGGCCATATTGGTTCGTTTCGAGCTCTGTCGGTGCGTTCCGGTGCCGAGTCCGTGGTCCGGGGGTGCGCGGAGAGGAGATTGTGACTCGTGGGCCATTTGTTGTCGTTGCGCTCGCGATCATCGACACCGGGGTCGAATTCGACGAAGTCCGAATGCCGCAAACGTATGTCTTTTGATTCCATCGCGCGGCGCGATCACGGCCCCCCCCCTGGCCAGCTCTCCATTTCGCGTGAAGCGCGAACGAAAATGCCTTATTGGCATTTTTGTAGAGTTTACGAACCCGATGGGTTCATGGGTGAACTCCCGGGTTCTGTCGAAGGATGGTCCATCCGTCTGCTGATCGTCGCCCTTTGCCCATACCAAGTAGATCGGTATCCCAAGGAGACTATGTCACGGAGGATGCTATACTTAAATAATCCATCTTTTCGACGAAACGAAGGTAGGGAAAACATCCGTAAGCCAGCCACTGAGAGAGAGACATATAACCGAGACAACGTTGGGAATCAAATCGACGATTCTGATTAAAGGAAGCTTATGTTTAGCTAATAAAATAACACTGTGTAGTTGTGTGTGTGTGTATGTATGTCATTCACTTAATATAATAGCATTTTATTGTATTCATATGAAATGGATAAATTAGCAGTAAAGTTATTGTATTCACATATATCGATTATGCTTATAGGCCGCTAATGTTCCTAAAAAGAACTTCGTTCATTATTCTACTCATGGCATGATATAATGGATTATTACTGTGTACCGAACAGGATAGACGTAATTGAGCATCACTTCGTAACAAAGGTGAGCTTTGACGACAACAATAACAATCAAATTATGCAGAATTTAATAGGTACCCGCAGCTGGCAAACTATGTATTTGGCAGACAGACAACAACAGCACGATGTTATATATTTACGTTTCGCATCAAGTTCAAATTTCAGAACAGCCCAATTATATATGTCTATATATATAATATATATATAAAAAATAATAACACAAAATGCTGCCATTATTAGTCTCTTAACGTGACGGCTCGGTTGATATTGTTCATATGTGAGTCGGCTGTCCTAGTTATGAATCAATATACCCCCTCCTCATCGTCGGGACCTGGAGCAAATGGTGATAGCGAACCGCGACCTCGCTCCCGTCCGCATCTTTGAGGACCGACCCGGCACTCGATTCTTCATTGCAGATTCCAGGAACTCAAAAACGTAGCCTCGACAACCTCAACCTGTGGCAGGACTCGTCTACTTTTCCTGCGCATTCGAGCTTTCGAGGATTTGAGGCTTTCCTGTGGTTTCGTTTTATTAGGCATTTGAAATATCATAGCAGTAGCAGTCGTATTGAGAAAATAGACACTGGACGTATAACGACCAAGCGATCCCTCTGACTTGTTAAGGTGCTCGAATTGATCTTCCTTAGATCAAACGTCAGACGATGCGGACAAAGCCGCACACAGATCCATGCTAGCTAAACGTCTGCATTAGGTGGACGCCCGTTTAGGATTGGCATGATACATTTTTATGTATATTATTATACATCGGTTAGTGGCAATAACAAACAGTGACAGCGATGTAGTCTGTACTAGTTGGCTGACATTATATATCGCATTTTATATATATATATATATATATATATATGTATATATAGAGTAATTTAAATGTTACAACTCAGTGAATTTGGCTGATCAAAGAGTTGGTTTCATTCTGTGAATGGCATGCTTCAAGGGCTCATTGCGCTCTTCTGCTCCTCTGCACAGCGAAATTCTAATTAAACTTAATTTTTTTGTCCTCGCTGAGCGATTTGTATTTACGTTCGACAACCAATGATTCATACAGTCACCGATTGGGCCACGCTTCGATAGATTGTACGCTAAGGAACACATAAACATTTGGTTGAAAATCAGGTTGAAAACATTTTTGTGAGAAAACGCAGCAGCGCCTTCTCAATTGATCTTCCATAATCAGCATGAATACTTGTTATGGACTCGTCGAACAGCTTGCCATAATTTAGACAGCGATGGCAGCAATATGCAGACGCTTTGAACGTGCAGACCTAACTCGAGGAATAACTAGACTCAAAAATACAGCTTACGATTGAGTGTGTGCATGAATATTCAAAATTTAGGGAGACACTCTGGAGAACAAAGCTCACTTTAAAATTCAGCCGTCCCGCCAACCATATCACTTGTGGGACGACCTCTCACTATGATGTATCTTTAATTTTCCAGTAGAAAGTAGCCGCTGGCGCCCCCCCGCGGAGCGGAGGCAAACTTATCTCTCTCTCCCTATCTCTCTCTCTGTCTCTCTCTCTCTCTCTCTTGCTCTAGCATATCGCCATCGGCCAACCGGACCCTTCTGGCGATGAACGAGTAATTATAGGAGTCATGATGTAAAATCGGGGATCATTCATTCACGCTTGGCTAAAAACGCACCGCGTCGGCCGACGAACAGCCAGCGTTGACTGACTGAAACGCCACTGGAGGGGCGGACTGAATTGGCGCCGCGCGGCGGGCAAACTACTATTACTACTAGTATTACAGTTACTGCAGGCGAAATGCACAAACAGAAAAAAAAAAAAAGAATATATATCGCTCTTCTCGCGAATAGAACAAGAGACAGAAAATAAAATCATGGCAGCACGGGAGCGCGCTGACCAGTCAGCATCATCGCCACGTACTTAATGATAACGATAGCTGAGCGTTTGGAGAGCTGGGACGGAGTGAGCAGCGGATGAATCGTTCGTCGTCGTCGTCGTCGTCTGCCGAAAACCGAAGCAAAGGGGACGCCCGGCCCGGCCGGGGCCTGCTCGCTTTGCCGGTCCAACGCTGCCGCGGAGAGGCGACATGAAGTGCAGAGGTTGCTGTTGGCTGACACGTTGGTGCTGGTGGCTCGCTGTTGGCCCCGCTGGTGCTAGCAACAGCAGCCGTCGCCTTCGCCGCCGCCGCCGCCGCCACTGAACGGACTTACGTTATCCAACCGTGGAAATGCTTCTGAACTAGGAGAGGTGTACTTCGTTGAACGAATCGCTCTCAGCGCGGTGATGATGAGAGCCCCGTCCGAACACGACGAAGACGGCAAAAGGCAATGAACTACGATGAAAGAACAACAAGACGACAGGCTAAAACGCCAGAAGCTGGCGTTCAATCGTCGTTGTCGCAGCAGCAGCAGCAGTGGTTGTTGTAGTTCGCTCTAAGTCTTTGATGGTTCACTATGCCAACGAACAAGAACGGGGAAATCAATCTAGTTGAAGTGCGGCAGGGACATGCACCTTTGCAGAAAAACACAAGAACAATTACTCAAACAATACTTGTAATATTTGCTCATTAAATGAGTGGATATTGTAAATCGGATAGCAGCAGGTCACTGGACTCAAATGAGTCATTATTCGTGGATAATGATGATAAATAATGAATGCATAATAATAATAATAGTAATAATATAATAATACGACAGGATGCGCCAACGCTACTGATACATGAAAGTCAAGTGTCATCTCCACGCCACACGAGTAGGCTGCAAAACATGAACTGTGTTTCCTGTCAAATGTGTTATATAATATAACAAGCAGTGATGTTGAAACTTTGACCCGTGGGTTTTGACCCGACAGAGTTGGCACTACTTGCTTCGAAACGCGGACCACGGGCGACGTTTTGGGAACGTCTTTATGGCATCAATGCTGACAACCGGGTGGACATCGAATATAAAAATGAGTGTACTAAGCCATTTGCTTTTAGAACACGCCCCGACCCTTGGCATTTATTAAATTGCGCCAGCCATTTATCCTTGCCAGAGACAAGCCAACCTACAGGCATTCAGCAACTATGTATTTTATGTTTCTCTTATACTTTCCTTATATACTATTGTCTGCAGGTACTCAAATCGATTGTCTGTGGGGAGAGTAAACGCCGATCTTCTTTTTTTGCCTCAATACATCTGTCACTATATTTTTCAGGATAGATTTTCTCCATGGAAATGACTTGAGTGGTTGCACACCTTCTAACCTAATCTAGGATATCTGCCTCCCTCACCTGACACCTGGCTACCCCACCCAACGAAGGTTCAGACGATTGGCGGTGCGCTATCCTGGCTTCTTTTTCTTGTTGCGTCTCGACTTTCCGGTAGGCCACTAGGTCTGCATGGTTCCCCCCAAGCCAGTCCCGCATGTCTTCTTCATCTTCGGCGTCTATCTAATCTATCGCAAATAAGATTCGTCCCAATGCCGCTCACGTCTGGTGACTTTATTAGCTGGGGCTGGCCAAGGCAGGCTCCTATCTCGTAGGCTATGAGCTGGCAGCGCTGTTACGGCGCAGTAGCTCTAATGTTAAAAGTTATAAAAGTAAAGCCGAACTCCACGAAGCGGGAGCGGTCGGCGGCGGACACGGTGAGTAGTGGGGGCCACGCTGGAGTGGAAGAAGAAATGAAACGATGCCAAGCGAGTTCTAAGGGGAATGAGAGCCTAGGCTTCGTTTGTTGAAGAAGAAGCCGGCACCGAAGCCGCCGGCTAAGTGCAACCGGGAACGGCCCTTCTAGGAACGGAAGAGAGAAAGAGGCAGCGAGGGAGGAGGGCTTCGCATACGTCACAGGGTTCAAGGGTTCGCCGTCCTTCGAAATCATTTGCAAATTTCTCGACTCCGACTCGCCTAGGCACGTGTAGGCATACTACGTGGCAGTCGACTTGCTGCAACTGCTAGACGAGCAAGACAAACAGCAGGAGCCTATATAGAGAAGCCTTGTGAGGGAATGAATGTTTGTATTTATTGGCGAAATGAACAGGTAGTAAAAAAAAAGGGGAATTGTCAATTGCGGTTCCCGGTCGCTTCTGACGCTGTTTCGCAGCTCTCTCGTGATGATGCTGATTTGTTGTCATGACTTTCCTCCATGCATAGGCTCTTGTCGCGACGCCCCCTGGTGGACCAGTAGAAAAATTTGATAGATTCCAATGTTTATCAAGATTGCCAGCAGAGCCGGGCTAGTTACTCGGCTAAGCCGAGTGGCCAGAATGGTAGACCTTCCGTAAACGGAATAGTCAAAATGAGACAAGCACCAATATTTGATTGGACATATTGTCCACAAGTGACAAAACATCTAGTCGAACTTTGATTAGATTCGAGTACCTGTGAATATAATCTTAAATATAGACACGCTACAGTACAGACAGTAACGGACCGCTGCGCCAGTGAGTTCTACAACATTAACCGGCCAAAGTGATTTACACGACTCCCCATTGCACTACTCAGTGGCCCTCTGTGGAAGCTACTGGAGACATTTATTTGATACGAAGGTTGTTCTATCTAACATTATGAGCCTCGAGAGCTACTTGGGCCACTGTGGCTCTCCGGTGGTATATACAATGCGAGAAGGTTCCTCTATTAATAATATTATATATTCCTACCATAGTTCATAGCTCGACACTTGTCACAATGGTCAAATAGTGGCTGTAGCACAGCCGGTGCTCCTGTCGGCAACTCGTTTCGAAGGCAGTCGCTCTCTTTCAGTCTGCCTTTCATAAATGTGCTGTGGGACATAAGCACCCCGCCTCTGTGCGCCCCCATGTTCCTTTGGGTGAAGCGACTGACGCCATCGTTCTCATCGAGATGGGCGCGGATGTATAGGTTCCTCGTTGAAGCTACTCTGCTGTGTCAGCAACGTGCGTTGAGGGTCCCACCGACGCAGTGCGGTTCTTCTGTCTCGAAGGGAGAGTGGAAACGGATGAGGAGCCGTCTCCCAGACTTCGGCAGTCCCCCACAATACCCACAGCGCTCCCTCCGCAGCAATCCAGCTACAGTCGGCGGCAGCAACGTCGGGAACGAATCGTCAGAAGCCGCAGAACGCCCCATTCTCCACTCCATCCTCCACGAGCTGCATCGCTGGCTCATCCTCATCACTGGCGGACGGACCGACACCGCTGCTGCTGCTGCTTTGGCGGCGGCGGCGGCGGCGGCGGCGGCGGCGATAATAATCACCGGCTAACAGCAGACGCAAGGCGCTCTCTCTTCGGGGTCTCTTCGCAGTCGAGCGAACAAAAACAAAAAACAACATTCATTCATCCATTCATATTTTCACCGGGAGCGGCGGCGGTGGCGGCGGTAGGAGCAGCGGGGGCGGTTGCGAGACAGTACTGTGCACTGCATTACGCTGCCTGCCTCAGTGCCTGCCAGGCTGAGCCGTGGGAGAGTTGAAGTGAGCACGAATGAGGAAGAAAGCGGGAACATACATGCCAGCGGTGGATGACTTGCAGAAGCGCTAAGATACTCGTACTGCAGCTGACTACCGGCTTGCCAGGATATATATATATATATATATATTATATATAGGGGAATACGTAGTAGCGACCAGGGCGTTGACTGAGGTCTGGTGGTAGGGGAACTAAGCAGAACGCTATAGAGGGCCGTCGGCAGGACGACACCCTGAACGTGGCATCGGCGTTAGGTGGCACGAGTGCGTATGGGTCAGACAAGATGGCGGGGGGGGGTCCCGCAAGGATCGCCAGGGCGAAATGACCGTGGGCTGTCGCTTGCGGACGACGCTTCGGCTGGGGTTTTGTGGGAAGGGAGCTGGTGGGCATGGAGATGGTGTCGCACACTCGAACACTCAAAGGGATTTCCCCCTGAAAGGTCTGCAGATGCCTGGCGAATGAACGAACGCAACACGAGAGCTGCTAAGGGGTCTGTGGGGGGAGATGTAGTCGAGGAGGGGAAGGTATAATTAGTTTTCCACCGGACGGATGGAATGAGCCCGCCCTGGCCGTTCACTCGTACATTTGCAATTAGCCGACGACAGGGGGCCGGGCCGAGGATCTAACTGCTGTGACCGAGTGATCGTAGCCGCCGGTGGCCGCTGGTGCTGCCGCTCCGAACCACTGAAAATGGAAAGGGATGAGGAATCGTTGCCGGGTGAACGACTGGTGGTACTTGTGGCAATCGTGAAAAGCAGCAAACATTTCAACCTACCTGATCGGAGCGTATCTGATAGGAGCAGATGCGCAACTTCTCTTGAAGTTGATATCTCAGGCAGTCGATTGCGGTTAGAGGAACCCTAAGGGTTTGAGCGTGTGATTCGAAGAGATCGAGAGGGAGGTGACTTTGTGATGCTCAGAGATGATCGCGAAGTAGCCTCGTTGGGTTATACGCAGTGGCGAGTACGATTCTTGCCCTTTGAAATTAAGATGCATACTAGCGTCTTTTGTACAACAAAAAAGCGTACATACTACAATTGTAATATAAAGATCTTAACAGTGTAGCTTCTGTACAAGTTGTAGCTTCTGTAATCTTAATAGTTGTAGCTTCTGTACAACTATTTCTATTCGAAAATGCTTAGCACTTCCGTGCAATCCAGTACTTAGTGTGTTGTCGATATTGGTAAAGCCCCTTCATTATTTTGTGCATCGTTCGTCCGCTGCCAGTAAGATCCTACATCTGCTTTGACAGCCAGCGGCAAAGTACACGCTAATACACATCTGATCTTCAAAGCACACACACATTTAGTTGGCTATATTACATTGGCTACATCGAATGCAAATGTGCAAGCCCTGTACATTGGAGGATCGCAAAACAGAGACAAAAACTGGTACAGCGTACCGCCATTAAGTGACGGCGTCGCCGTCGACAAAGCGACGGCCGTCGAGACGGCGGCTGCGGCCCGTTTGAGCCCGGGTCGCTCTAATGCAGTAAGCCTCCACGGTTCTCTTGGGCTCTTGCTGGTTGGCCCTCGAAGGGAGCCGGTAGCTACCAGTTGTTCGAGACATCGAGACGCGTTATCCATTCTAATGAATTTACAAGCCGCAGAGGCGGTGCGGTGCGTGCGCGCGCGCGCGGCCACTCGGTAACAACAACGAGCCGCAGCAGCCGTGGTAGTGGTACTCCAGCGAGGGGTACTACCAACGACGGGTAAACTACATGGCGACGATGGCGTTAGCGCATTGTGCTGTATAGGTCGTCTCTCGTGTGCCGCGTAGACGGTTCTGTTCGCCTGTGTTTATGCATGTGTCATAAATCTCGTGTTTGTTTTTCCAAGACGATGCTGTTTATTAGCCAGCCCTAGTAGTACTACTAGGTAGTACCACTACAACAACTGCTAGTACGAGCTGTCGCTCGGTTTGCACCCGAAATCCCCCGAACGACCATCGTCCGTAGCGTCCGCGTATCGCCTCTCCGCTGAACTCAGCCCCACTGTATCTGTAATAAATTCTCTCGTGCGAGACGGAGGACTTACGGGCGGGAGTGCGCGGGGGTCTTTACTGGTTAGGTGAACGCATTGGCGCAATGTCATACCTTCCCGTCGGGATAATAGCCCGCTCGCTACTAAATGTCTGTGACGCATTTCAGATATAATATAAGTAATTAGTGATTTTCGACGCGGCGAAAATGAGACGGGTCCCCTGCCATGGCAACACCCAATAAACGAGCAACGATTGGCGAGTATAAGGATGATGAAAGCATTGGCCAACTTTCAAGGTGAGGTCTAGACAATAGAAAATAAAATTGACGATTTTCACCCGTGTTAATTTACTCGTTGCGTGCTTACTCTTGTCCGAATTATTAGGCATCGAGCACAACGCGGCAGTTGATATCATATTCCTCTCTAGTTAATGAATTAGCTAATAATTAATTAATGCATCCGCTGCTCAGATGTCTCAACTCAAGTACACCTCTATTGAATAGCACACGCCGTTTTTTCGGGGCTCGAGCCTGTGGCCTCCAGATCTTCACGGCCGGAAGAATGACAGGGTAGTTATGTATTATCGCTACCCCAATAGAGTAATCACTTACTATACATAGTTGTGAATGAGCGAAACAAAGAGACTTATTGCATTAGTGTCCCCGTTCAATATATCATCAGATTAGAAGCATGGCCCATATATCGCCCATTTATGACAAATGGTATAAGCTGAGAGCTAAGTCGATTTGGCAGGTGGGTATTTGATCAGATCAACTCTCCCAGAGTGGGGGGGGAAGCGCAGTAACTGATCCCGTTAGTATCTATTCGTGGGTTCGGCCAAGATCGAGGGCCGCATCTCCCATCAACAACCGGGATGTTTCGGCCGTCTATGATTTGTGTGACTATCCCCTGGATTGGTATGGTGTTCTACAGTGCAATGTATATTCTACAGTATGTTAATCATTTTCTGCGAATATTGAAGGACGTTCATTCCATCATCAACGTTGTTCTTTCAGAGCTATGTGGCGATTCGTCACGTTGGGAGAGGATCCTGTAGTACAAGGTATATATGCATGAATATGGTCCGAATGTTTCTAATGATGTATACTACTAATTCCTATTAATTCCTAATTATCGTATGTTTGAAGAAATGTCAGCACCATGTATATAAAACTCTAATAGAAATATCATTTATGTTTGATTATCTTCGGCTACACAAGGGACACTGGATGTCCGTTGTAGACCAACTATTACATTCAAGACATTTGGCTACTTTGTATTCGTCGATAATATAACATCCATTAAGAATAATGCTTAACGACTGCAATCTACCACAAGGTATAATACCTAAGCGCATCACTCATTGTGCGAGTTGTTGCTCCATTGCGATTCTATCAGAGACAAAATGGAAAAAACTTAAGATCGTGCCAATACTATGAGTCATGAAGAACTACTCTTCTCTCCTTCGCCCACTCGCAGAGCACAACAGTTTTGAGGCCCTATCGGGCAGGATTGCGTTGCCTTTCTCTGGTTAGTCGAGAAGACCAATGTCCACGACAACCACAATCTGTCTGTCCGTAGCTGCGGGATGTGCCGCCACGCCGTACACCCACTAGATGCTATTGTAGATGCCTACTGTGAAGGCTTGCACAACAGCCACTGCGACGCCGTGTAACCGCTTGCGGCTGCTATAGCTCGAGCTGAATCGGCTCCTTCAGGTCCGCCCTTGCAACACTATTCCTCTCTTTCCTGCTCCGGTAGGCACTGTTCACCGCTGGTGATACCACAGCGAGAGGGGTGACCGGGAGGAGGCGGTTGTGTTAGCGCAAGCGGACGCAAGCGAATTCGAAATTGTTCCTATTCGGTTCGGCTGGCCAGCAGCGAGTTTTGCCCGTTTTAACCCTGCCCCCTCGGCCCCTAACATTTCGGCCACACCACCATCACTACTATTACTACAACGATTGCTACTGTTGGTACCGCCACCAGTGACAGCTATATGGGCAAGCCATTTGTGGAATTCCGCTTAGGAAGCAGCATAGGCGCTTAGGACGTTGTCCCCGTGGCCACCCCGCCAACACCCCCAACCTACCACCCCGTGCCGACTCTTTCTCTCGTGGCCCTCGAAATCCCCCTACCGAGCCATGAAATTGCGGTAACGGACTACGGGAAGGGCGCGGAACGCAGCGAGAGAAAACAAGAGAGAGAGAGTCAGAGAGGACGAGAGTGAGAGAAAGTCTATAGTAGTGATAGTAGAATTATTATTATTACTATAGGACGAGCTCGAGTACATACATACATCTGCGGATACGTAGCGATGAAGGAGGACGGATAGAAGGATGGTCTGAAGAGGAAGCCAAACAGGGACCAAATAAGCATTTGTGGGCGAACACGAGAAAACAGAGGAAACTACTCAGCGTGATCTGTGTGTGTGTGTGTGTGTGCTCGATAGGCCTTGCCTACACTGTCCACTGCTATCAGCAATGTGGCTGGCATTTTACACACTTTGCATCGCTTCGGTCGAATTTATCCGTCGTCGTGTCTACAGGGTCGGTGGCATTGCAGCAGGGATCATTTTGTTCCCCCCCGTTTTGCCTCCTTGCGCCATTCGAGCCAGCTATAGTCCGTTCGACTTCTACAGCCGCATTCACATTTCTGGCCTGTCTGCTTCTCGTATTTCCCAGCTTCATCATTGTCGAGTTTCTGTTCGCACTGTGACGATGCCCAATGCTCAAATTGGCCAACGAAGGGAAAACCAGTACGAGCAATTCCTCAGCGTGGGCTAATTCCTCAATTTCGCTTCGATTGCTGATGCTTGTGGGTTCGGTTTCACTGCAGCCATCTCAATTTCAGCCTCTTCGAGTCCCAGTGCAGGGCTAGCTGTTCCCTGAACCGGTAGGCAGTGTTGCTCTTATGGCATTTCTCTCCCCTTCTACAATACGAAACTCCACAGTCATCTCATCCCGACTTGAACCTGAAGGTAACCACCGCGGCGATGATGACGGCAGGAATCGATGCCAAATGAGAACCGCTCGAGTCACCAGCTGTATAGTGGTCAAGCTGACGATGCCAAACAATTGCGATCGCAAAACCGACCTCTTAGGAACGGGAGGCCGCTTGCGGTAGCGGTGGCTTGCGTTTTCACAATGGAAAAGCTCCACTCCCGATCTGATGCAAAGGAGTGCACAAATGAGTGAAAGGACTTCAACAACGGAGACGAAAGGCAGAATTTATATGTCCATTGCAATAGCGAGTCCATGGCATGCAATGCCTGCCGCCACGATCGTCGACTGACGGGGAGCGAACCGTAGAAAAACAGCTCTAAAAGGCAATAAGCAATAGTGTACCGGGACAATATCTTCTGGGGGCGGGCAGGGCGGACTTCCTCTGAACATAGGCCTACAGAAATATCATGTGCCAGCAATGAAGAGCAGGATGGTGACCTATTCGCAGAGAAGAGATTCGGCATTATTATTTGTGTGGAGGCTTTTATTTCAAAGGGATATAATTCGAAAGGAACTCAATAATAGATATGAATAGCTATATAACACAACGGATCACAGACACCCACTGGATATGATAAGGATCAGTCTGCACTTATTACATACAAACATGCTAATATCCTTTGTGAGGTTAAAGATGGACTATTGCTTTGTCCTTCGTACAGTTTGTTGGCCATCTTTACTAATCTAGACGCCTCCTTCAGCGTGCTGAGCGCGTCGCGTCTCCTGAGCGTTGTGCTCCCACAAGGATGGAAGCTGCTGCGCTTGACCAAACTCTTGAACTCCTCTCCTATGTTGTACATCTCCCCCGATGCTCTCTCGTTCTCTCCTCGCGCCTCCGTCTCGGTGAGATCTTCTACCGAACGATACATAGGGAGTGAAGCATTCTACAAGCGCGTTCAGCCAGCGCTTCAAGAGACTTCAATTTGCATACGCGGCAAGTTCGCGGGCAGGCGGGCTAGCAGGCAATGCAGCCCTCTTCAGGTGGCGTCGCTGAGCCGTGAGGAGGAAAGTTGTCCAAGAGGAGGAAACCAAAGTCCGGCGGCCGGTTCACTCGCCATAGCCCTTATCCGACTCTCAGTATTAGAGCCCCTTCCAACTCGTCGATCTACAAGAGCCTTCATCTAGCTATAATGCTTGTGTACAGGTAGGTGCGCATTTCATGGGCGCGGTCAACTTCGACCGAAAGGCGTGCGACTAGTCGACAATTGAAAATCCCGCTATAAAATCTACCATCGTATCGGGGACGAATCTGTTGACCCTTACACCCAATAGAGCCTTACACCCAATAGACATCAGGTGTTGGAACCTTATCCTAACGTGCGCGGTTGAATGAACTTGACGATACCGAAAATTACGCCCTGCCCCCGATGCCCCAATTGCAGATCCAATAACCCTATGAGGATTATATATACCGCTGGAAGTGTGCAGTTTTCCCAGGTATGCCTCTGCAGACGGATGTCCTTAGAGACACTCGTCAAGTATAGAGATGCTAACGACTACAATGATTAGATTCTTAATATAATGATTAGATTCTTTCATTTTGACTCATGAACGTTCATTGTTCATTCGTTTAGTTTTGCTTTAATTTGAGGGAGGATCCTTAACAAGAAGCGTCTGCCAAGTGAATTGAAATCACGAGTTGCAGGACGAATACTAATATTCGTTTTTCCTTATGCTGCGGAGAAGTTTTTTCTTCTTTAACGGAATTATATTTGGTACAGTCACTTAAGGGATTATAAATAACTGGAGTAAAAAATATATATGCAGAACACACACGTATAATATATATATATATATATATGTTTTATGCGCACATATGATATTATACGATTCGTTAATCTCAACAGACTAGAGCGGAATTGATGTGGTAAGAAGGACCAAGTGACGTGAACATTTGGTAATTTCGTTTATTTCGAGTCGGTGTTCCGTAGGGGATGGAGCCAGAGCGAAGAATGACTCCTCGGAATCAAGGAGTCATCGGTCCAAAGACGAAAAGGCAAGCAAACACGTAGAGCCGCAGAGACACTGCCGTTATCAGAGCGCACCCGTGCAGCCATAAGCGTAATAATAATAATATATTTACGTAGCGATGCCTACAACCCGACGCAGGCCATTGTTTATTAGACGAGAATTTCATATTCGGGGCGGGCGATTGTCCGTCGAGGGCCGTTGTCCGAAGAGAGGACACCAGCAGAGGCCATCGGGCTGCTACCACCGTCGCAGCGAAGCGAAGCAGGACAGCCGCTATGGCGGGGCCAGTGCTTCATGAAGTGGAAAGAGTTGCTTGAGTATCCTTCTTCAACGCTACCCCCAAGCAAGCGTCTCTTTGGACTTGCGGGGGGACCCCAGCGCTGCTCCCGGGTCTACCCACTCTTGTCATAATGACCGAACTCCTTTTTTTTTTGCCTCGACTGAACTACCGCTCCAAGGACAGTTACTGCTGAAACAACTGCGCGTGTCCGACTGCTTCTAATGTAGCATATTGTCGGACGGCGCATCGCGGATAAAGGACTATTGAGTCGTATCTCAGTATACGTCGAAAGGGATGACTGGGAATAAGCAACAACGGGAAATGTATCGGGAGCCGCGTCGATTAAGGAGAGAAAATGTCCTTCTGCAATATATAATTTCACACATATCTAATGAAAAGCAGCACATGAAAGGTCCACCCCAATGATTCCCAATGGCACTATGTGAGTTCACGTTCTATCTTGATGGGTCTAACGTTGAGGAGTTTCCCTTCCTTGTCCATTGAAGTGCTAACAGTCTTCGTGTATGTCCCTCACGCCAAACGGCAACTTTATATAGGTTGTCTTCGAAGGATGTCCGTTGTATTTCGCTTTGCGCTCTGATTTCGAGATCATGTCCTACCGTGCGATTGCTAATAAGACGAGGGATTCTTATCTTAAAAACAAAACAGTTGTGCGCTCATGTTATTTACGAGAACGTAATTTACGTGGGCAGACTATAATTGCTACTTCTTACTCAATCCGCCTGATAGCAGTTCAAATGCTCAAAAGGCAATAATTATTCAAAGCCCATAGAGCAAATATGTTGTCCCAAGCCACCTTAGTGTTCGCTGTGCACCTAACCAGCGGTATGACTTTCCCGATGCGCTTGTTGGTCCTGGAAGAAGTCGCAGCAGTAGTATTGTCGCGTTAGTATTAGTTACACAACGTAGAGCACCCCGACTCTATTTTATAAACGGCCAGTATTTACATATGTATCCATTTGGCATTCATATGAAATTCCGATTTCTCATTAGTTGAGTGGCTATGCAGCTTCGAATTGGCCGGTCGAATGCCGGCTGGGTCAGGCTCTGGGTCCAATGCGGTCAGCCGCAAATACTGCACCAGTACGGCTTCTACTAACACGAGTTGATAATTCAAGATAATTTTGATAACGCCGAACCCTCAACCCCCCCCCCCCCCGCCCATCTCCTGGCCGTCTCATAGCAGCTCCCTTTTAGCCTGCACTGCTGGAGCCCCCATACTCATGTCCTGCATCTAAACGGTTCGGGGTTCCCTGATCCGATTCGGTGTCGGTCAGCGTGAGGTCGCACTCGCACAATGTGGTAGCCGTACCGGCGCGATAGGTTGCCTACCCACAGGCGCGACGTCTATTTATTTGTGTTGTGCTTCCGTGGTTTGTATTCGGATATGCCCATCCGACGGTTGGCCAAGCGTGTCCAAAGGGAATGGCAGGCTGAATCTGCTGTCCAATCCGCTCTCACAGGTAGCCAGGTATCATTGACGGCGGCCTCGCCGCCGCCACCGCCAGGATATCTATCTATCTTTCGTATACACACACAGGCTCACCGGATAGAAAGTCATGACATCGCAGTATGTCCCATCTGTGAGGGAGTTATTGCTATCTACGCTATCGGATGACCAACCGCCTTGGCCACTATCTGCTATCATCCCTTACCTGTGTGAGTGCACCCTGTTGTGGCCACGCAAATGTGTGTCTGTGTGTGTGTGACCCGCTGCATGTGTTCAGGTGTGGATCTACGAAGGTATTTCAACAACAACGTGAACATTTCACTGTATTTACAATTCTACGTAGAGCCACTAGCGTCGGCAAAACGGTCTGCTGCTGCTGCTGCTGCTGCTGCAGGCGATCGACCTGCATCTACTGGCAAACTAAGCTGTCCTCCTGTCCGGTAAAGCCTCATGGCGGGGCCTGAGGGCCTGCCTCACAGGCCACTTGATGAAAATGTCCAGGCTCGCCTACGGTTAGTACCGTAGGCCGTCGTCCAGTAGTTGACGGTAGGCCCATCGCTGCCATAATCGGCTACTGCGACTGTCTCCCCCTCTCTTTCACTATTCACTTGGTCTGATTTTATTTCGTTTTGTGTGCATCCCTGCATGTATCGTCTCTGTGTGGGATGTGTCTAGCTACCCCCAGATATTTCCCCATCCCACTCCAACCCCCCACAGCCGACGCCACACCGAAAAGCAAATATCCAACGCGGGCCACGTACGCTACACCGTGATCTATGTGAACATCGGCGCTGGCTTTTATACCAAACACAACCGTGATAGCTTCTCCCTCTCGCTCTCGCTGGCTCGCTCGTTGGCCTCTAGCGGTCTGCGATCTTTACGGTCTTCCGGCGGCCTCCGCGGGACTCTGCCAGATATTAATTCAAATGCTGAATTTAATAATATACATTTTCTCTCTCTCTCTCTCTCTTCCCATCTGTCTATTTCGGCCAATCGGGCTTTCTCTCGCTCGAGGTCCCTCACACGAGAAAGGCTAGGCCGTTCTCTTACAGTGCAGCGTCTGCTGCCACTGTTGCTACGGCCATTCGAAGGCACGGCGTGTGTAGCCCTTTCGAGGTGTACTGACAACGACGAGGAGTGGATACGATTGCTATCAACCGTACAATACGCTGGGCTCTATTTGTGCATATTAATATTTTGCTAGCGTATTGTCTATTGATATTATTATTATTATTACTGGTATGTATTTTCCCTTAGCCTACGAGCAATAAAAGGGATGCGGTTGGGCTGCACCGTCGGTGCAGTTGTTGGCTCCCATAGACTCCCGTTCTCCGCATCCCGAGAGACTGTACAAATAAAAGAGGAAGTTTCCAAAATGCTTGCAAGCTAGCGCTCTTGCAAACAGCACAGGTCTATTATTATCTCCCGGTGACCAGATCCATAGACTGACTCCTGCAGGTGCCTGTACAATTGTGAGTGCCTGTACATGCTCCGTTGAAACAGCCGATTGGCGTTGCGACACAGGGGAAGCTCACAGGGCAGCAGCGGGCCTGGCACAGGCCACATGATCGCGATGCTGAACACACGCGTCCATATCAATCTCATAGAGATGTTAGCGTAACGATACGGAGTAGCCACGAGTAGGGGTTGCGGGGCGCTCGTGACGTTTTTTTTTGGGTTCTCCTGGATTTCGATGGGCAGCAATTCAGCTAGAAAAGCTGTACCCGCCTCTGGCACAGAGTTGTCAAGGCAGATATTCGGCGGCCTGCTGGAGGTTGCATCACGTATTTGATATATGCATCCCATTCATTTAATTGGCTCGTGGAGTGTCCTCCGCGATTGATTTAGCAATTCCCACGATAAAGAAAAATGTTACGTTTTCGCGTGGCGTGAACATAGTCTCGGTGTCCCCTCGTTGATTAATGAAGATATATAGATAGCAATTGATCAATGGCGACATGTTATTTATTCTTCTTCCTTGAGCCCGCCTCCGTGGAGGTCTTGAACATCGTCAGCGTTCGCAATAGCCCCAAAGGAATCTCTGTTCAACATTGCCCCTAGTTCGGGGAGCAGTCCCAATCAATAGGATTCAACTCATAAGCTGACAGGGATGATTATATCCTAATCAACATTAGTGTAATGGGATTCCTTCTCAAAAACGATAACACGAAATTATTTCCTCATTGCGGCTCATGGTTCCCTCGTTGACCACATTGCCTCGGCACAGTCCACATTGCACTTGTATGTAGTGTATATCGCTACAGATCGACAGAGACAGCCCACTATTTCCATCGTATAAGCGCAACCGTCATTCGAACACGCTTAACACAACGGTAGTTTTTGTTTTTCCTTTTTTCCTCTTACCTATACACGACGCGTTATCAGCCTGCTCAGCGATAGTCATTTCTCTCTCCCTCCCTCTATATATATATATATATATATATTCGTTGAGACAACGGCTGTACTCGCGGTTCACACGAGACACGCATGAGGTAGCATCCATTGTCGAGAAAGGCCACGAATCCGCCATGCACACTGGGCAGTGGACAACCCTGGACATTCCTAGCTAGACCGATGGTTCCGTCTGCTGCTGATACTACTAGTACTACTACAACTACTGTTGCTGCTGCGACAGTCCGCCACCGCTGTTTTTTGGCGATCTTAATTCTGTACGGCTTTTTTTTTGGTGACGCTCCACGGTTCGCAGTGCACTGATGTGCTCGACCAATGGATCCCCAGGGTGGTGCTCTATATCATCCCTATCGCTCTCGCAGCTTCGCAGCCTGTTGATAACGTGTAATGTTCGAGCTGTTGAGATAGACGGTAGGCTGGCAAGGCATGCCTGTGGAGAGGTGTACGGTATCACCCTCCATTTACATTTGAAGGGAGGGGAAGGCCGAGGAGTTTTGGGGAATCAAGGGGTATTTGGTTGTTATCCAGGCGGGTCAGCGTTCGCTGCGTTGCCTGGTCGACATCGGCCCGTTATGTGAATGCTGACCACAACGCGGTCGGTGTCAGACGTACTGGGTATGCCTGACGCACACACCAATGGTGTCCATGCAATGACACCGATGGGTAACAGCAGCAGCAACAGCAGGAAATTCACAGAGTGCATCGTAATCCGAGCAGCAACACTCCAACAACTGTTACTGGATATTCAATAGTACTAAGCAATAAAGCTTGGACCGTACATCTAAGGTCAGCTAGCTGCTTAGGTTATCAAATTCTGTGTACATTTTTACATTGTATTTGCCAGTTATACTTGCCGAGCTAGATTACTCTCTGACACAGAATAAGCAGATTGTTCGATTCTCTTGGTGAGTAAACGTCATGAAGATTCTTCCACGATAAACAGGTGGAGCACGATTTTGGAAAATTCTCCGAAATGTCTGGAAAATCTGTGATCTGTGTAAGAATTAGAAGGAATCCCCCTTGTTGGTATTTGTTGTAATATCTTGCCTACGATAGTTAGTCAGTCGTACTTGACGACAAGTACCCGTGTCAGCGATATCTGTATCTATTTAAGCCACTAAAATATATCCATAAATGAAAGAAGCATGCGAGGCAATCTAGAACATTCATATCATGTCTATAATAGCTGAACGTCACGCAGAATGATTTTTATATATTTCCTAAGACCACAGATATGAATACATATCTGATACAAGATACATCTTTATGGCACCATCGGAAGTGGTCATTCTTCAAACATCGGATAGACTCTCATTTCTCACTGGCTGCCACTTCCCGAGCTAGGAAGCAATTCAGAAATCGAGGTCGGTGCCGGCAACCATCCTGCCTCCATTGGGGACGGAACTGTATAACTAAGCCGGCGGTCTCCTTCTCGCTACTGAGTGCGCCCATGTTGATTATACTCGGAGTTCTCTCCATGTGCCTTCATATCCAAGTGCTCATTTTGCCTGGAGAGGAAGAGCTGATTGAAACGAGTTCCCCTGTTATCGATAATAGAACGATCATCTGCGACGAGTGTGGACATGGCAAACCAGGTCTTTGGCAGAATCGTCTGTATTCAAGTAGTATCCAGATATTGATTAATCACTTGCCAACCTCCACCTCCTCTCGGTCGACCCCACATCTGTCTCCGGCTGACTGCTGCTGCCACTGCTTACCCTTCTTGTAACATGCATCTCGCTAGTGTTAACAGTGTGAGAGGTAGAGCTCGGCCCGCCGGAACTCAAGCCTGAATATCTAGAGCAGGCTATTCGATCCCTTTTGAGGTTTGCCCTTTTGAAGGAAAACGCACGACCGGGAGTCGGTGCGTGGGGATAAAGGCTTATAAGCGCTGTGCAGATGATGAACTCAGCTAGGACTCACGAGATTACCATGAACATGGCTGCACGCAACAAGTGGTTTCTGTCATTTTTTTTCGTCGAAGCATAAAAAGTGTCCGATTTAGCCTCTCAGAAAACTGGAGCATTATATATATATATATATATATATATATACACCAAACAACATTATACATATATACATATATATATATATATAATGTTGTTTGGAGTAGAGTTTTCTCTTTTGAATGTGGCAACCAATGCGGGTTGACTATGTGGCTTTTCTTGCCGCTGCCCACACTTTTCTTTGCCTTGACAACCAGTTGTGGGTAGATTTTTCATAAGGAGCAGCCAGTTAGCGGTGGTCATTCCTGAACCGTGTCGTCCAATAGTGTTCACTCTTATCTGAGGGCACACGTATGCTCATCACGTATGCTAACCCTAGTAAAGCAGGACTCAAAAGGCTGGGGCAAATCGTCTACCGAGCGTGACTCAACGTAGACATTTCGAATTACGCACATATCGTCGTATATATATGTATATATATATATATATATATATATATAGCACACTTTAACATGATCAACTTTCGCTTGTTGCCTGCGCGTTTGATTATCTGTTCGGGTTAGCTTCGGTTAGATATAAAATTTAAAGTGATACACAGTGCTGCCTTTCAATTCAATCCCTTCATTAAGATCGTTGTTACTGCAATCACTTCCTGGTGCATCGTCCGCATTGCTCCTGACGCTTGGAGTACAGTAGAATTCGTCGAACCTGCTCGATCTAATTGTTCAAAGCGAGCATGCTGGGGATCAGCGTCCCTCTCCATTCACAATGACACCCCATCAGGATCAAGTGTGTTCAAGGGTGGCCTCTCTGCAATTGCGACGGAATGTCCTTAGTCTAAGCGGCTTCGCCGCTCAGATTTTTTCACTAAACGAATTAATGAATTATCAGGACTTAACACGTTTCTGAGGGCGTTCGTAGGGTGCTCGCCTTCGACCAGCCGCCACTTTCGGTGCGTGCACAGCTGAATCCGACTGGTACTGCAAATCGCTTATTGAATCTAACCACTTTCTCTCCCAGTCAAACTCACCGAAGATGACACGAAGATGGGCATCGTTTATCATAGTCGCCGAAGGAGCGCTGGGTCAACGATAACGCTGGGGGTTGCGGGCGCTCGGGGGGGCGCGGGGGTCTAGGACAGTGCTCCTTCGTGTTCCGGTCTTAGCTTTTCTCCACCCGGTCGAAGTGATCCTTAATGAGAAGTTGTAGCTAGACGAGAACACCAAATGCAGACGAGAGACGGTGACGCAGGGTGGAGGTGTAAAACAATCAGATTCAGCCACCAAGTCATACAGACAGCGGCTAACGCTATATAGCGATCGCACGGTGCTATATGTCGCAAATTATGATCCTATTCTCACATTTGCAAAGTATTACCCATGCTATATTATGCTGGTACTATGTTATGTCGATTTTTATTTCGGAACATGTATATGTAGCGATGGTTAGCTGGAACTGTTGCTTTTCCTAGCGGCAGCGGCATCGGTGGTTACAAATCGGAATCTCACAGCAGTTGTCCGATGCAAGCCGGTTAGTGCGATAATACTGTTCATATGCCACGCGAACGTTCACACAAAAATACAATTGCACATGATGTTACGTGCACAAACGATCGTCGTCTCAGCAAGCGATAGCCGTCTGCCGTCGGGTTACTTTCCGCTAAGATCTTCGACAGATTTCAGTAAGCAACGGTCCGCGGGTGTGCAAGTGTACCCCTCCCAAATGCAAGTGTCTATCTTGTTTGAAGCTCGAAGGCCTTTCCTACGAAGATTACTTCCCCTCGCCGTTCCCTCCATTTCACACTATGCAAATACATACAAATGGATGCAGTGTAATGGTAGTGCTAGTGGTGTAGGCGGCAGGGCCGGCAGCGCATAGCTGTCCACGGCCCTTATACATCAACGTTTTTCCCCTGTATTTACTCGTTGTACACACCGCCTCTCCACGACCAATCAAGCTGGCGCAGCTGCAATCACAAATGACGTCGCACTCAACTGAGAAAATTCACCTTGACAGGGACACAATGGTTGTTTAATCACAAACACTAGCCGATCAAAGCGTGGCGCTACCTACTTGAGGAGAGGTTTTTACGCGCTAGATGCGTACACAACGTTTGCCGTAATATGCTCCCCATTTTTCACTATAGCAGGCAAACATGCTTGAGACGGTGGAGGAAGTAATCTCAGTACTGATAACCACGGGTGACACCCTATGTGGGTCTACTCAGATATTTAGTAGTAGAATATTTTAAGTGTCATGAAGTGATCGATCTTAATATCTCGGGTGTATGGAGTCATCGATGATTATCATTTATTGGCACAGAAAGCGTGTTGCCGCTATTTCACATGTTTGTTGCACAATCTGCACCTGCAGGGCCGACGGACCACTCTAATATCGCCTTGCCAAACCTATTGAATCCGTCCGTTGTTAACCTTGCTGGCTGCGACATGATATGGCAAGCTGTACCTTCAAAGGGCGCGTTACCGACTGTCCTTAGCACCCAAACATCACCAATACGCCAACGCGGTGACGTCGTACATGACGCTGCTGTATGTACATGATTATATTGAAGCATCTAGCTTGCACGACACAAACATTGTCGCTGACGTCGAGCTTGCGGCCAACTGGATGATCGTATCAGACCTCGTGGCGTCGACGGCGTCGAGGGCTCACAAATTGTCGGCGATTTTTATGTAGGAATTGCTCGCGGATCCCGGTGGCAGTCGGCTGCCAGAGCTCTTGTTTTCCAACTCCCTCTCATGGCCACTGTTCCCCTCCTCGAAGAATTCCTCCAACTGCTGGCCACCGCTGCCTTGTCGTAGATCCGATCATATAGCGCGATACCTATCCTCGAGCGACCGCAAGAGGCAAATGCCTCGTCGTCGCCACTGACACCACTCCTGCTCTACCGTCGTAGCCACCCTCTGCTCGCTCTGTCCAATGCGTTTCCCATTCCTTGTGCGTCCTCTAACAAATGACCACCATCGGTCATCAGCAATGACCACAGCTTCCAGTGCTCATAGCCCATGGCGGCTTCATCCCGCACCGTGTCAGCATGGGCCTATGTTGGCATAGGCCTCGTCGCAGTGAAAACCCACACACTCCCCCCTCTTCTTCTCTCTCTTCGGAAGTCTTCGAGTTATCCCTATGCGAGCACAAGTGTACAACGATGCGGCGGCGGCGGCGGCGGCGGCAGCAGCAGCAGCAGCAGCATTCATCGCATGTCTCCACTCCAGTGCTGCTCTATATCACACTCTGCTGTGCTCCGCTCTGCGAGCTCGCTCGCTCACTCACTCCCACCCACTGAGCAGCGCGGAAAGACGACGCAGGGCATCCCGTGTCTGCTCTGGCCACGGGCCTGTCGTTCCCCTCGAACCCCAGCCCCCGCAGCCCAGTCGAAAGCGATCCAGTCGCGAGATGTCTTTGGCCCTCCTCGTGGGTGTCGTTTGACCCGCAACTGGTCATCCCGGGGGTCGTCGAGTCGCTTCGACTGACTGTTGGTCCACCGCATCGGGACATAGGAACGCAGTTGGGTCGCTCAGGACATTTAGGAGTCGCGAGACGACGAAAACGAGTCTAGCGGAAGCTGTTGGGGAAAGCTTGTGATTGGTATGTAAGGGCCGATACAACATGAACAGAAACAACAGCAAGAGCGGAAATAGCAGCAGCCGTGGCAACGCCACAAAGCTGCAGCAGCAGCAGCAGCAGCAACAACAGAGGCTGTCGCAATAATAGCACACGAACGGCAGCACAGCGTGCAATCGAAACGGGCAAATAAACAAACACGACCATGAGAGGAGAACAGCCCAACATCGAAGCGATGGGTGGCCGGTCATTAAAGCCACTACACAATCGAACTGCTGGTCTCACTGGATCTAGGGCAGGGACGAACAGCAGGAAGCAGGGTTGTTATTCGCATGATTCAAAATTCCTGCCTGAAAATTCGCCACCGCCGCACGCCAAGCTGCGTTTTTTCCCTTCTTTTGAAGAGGATTTGAAGACTGAATGTGTGACCGCAGACTAAGCATCACATCTTCGGTATTGGCTTGGCACTGTGGGCCGTACACACATTAAAACACCAAACATTGGTGGCTTGGACCATTGCCAGATACTGCGTGCGTATTTCTTCAGTGCGCAGTGGTTTGCAGAGTTCGCCCCCTCTCAGCTACACAACTCATATATATATATATATATATATATATATATATAATAAATACCGTTTTGGAACACTTCAGCGTAGTTAGAATATGATTATTGTCGGATTGGCTTGTTCTCCTATATTATTCTATTACCATTCTAAAATCAAATATGGCTCTTACAGATGCACAGGTAGGCTGATATAACAAGCACTTTTTATTTAACGTCACTCTGTTTCATCTCTACATGCTATAGAGCACTTTATAGGTCTGCACGCTATGACGTGCTTGCCCTACGCGTCATCTCTTCGTACATCCGAGAGTCCGGTTATGTGAGCGACCCGATATACGGCCCGATCGCGGCGAAGGATCAGGTCTGCACGCGTACGTTCATCGGAGGTCGTCGGCCGGTTGGCTAGCCAGCCAGTCAGTCAGCCAGGCAAAAGCCATCTCGATGTCATCTAATCAGATTTCGAGGCTCCCACGTCCTCCAACTCTCGGAATGGCCCCTTCACGTTCTCTCATCGCTGTATATTCGCCATCGTGGTCCGTCCAGAATCCATTCTGCCGGCTATTCCACTTATCGCATCGGTTTCCTTGCATAGCCACAACGAGCGGGGGACAATAATTTTAAATATGATAGAATGCTTCCACTGTCATTCTCTCATTTTCTCTCTCGCCCTCCCTCTCGCTCTCGGTGATTGCGGCCGCCTGTTCCGATCCACAGGCACTCGTCCCGATTCTCCCATCGTCCGACCGCTCGCTCGCTCGCCTTGTTCGGATTGTTCGGGCCCTATCAGCGATCCGCCAGCGGGTAGGGAGCAGGTCACCCCTAAATCCCGACGTTCTGATCAGCGGTTGACAGCAGATAGCATCTTGTGATGGATCACTTCACCCCCACCGGGACAGGGACATTGCTAGACGCATGTGTCCACATATCCCCGCCCGGCCGTGCACGAGCGCGGGGGGGGGGCGCCAGTGCTAAGTGGCCCCTTGGCTAGAATTTATCAGGGCACGGAGACAGAGCGAGAGAGAGAGAGAGAAGAGAAAGAGATCGCGAGCCTGATGATGAAACGAACTCTGCGTGAAGGGTTCTGAGCGGCCGGCTTGGCGACATTGTGTACAACACCAACAATAACAGCCACCGCAACCACCGTTGTTGTCGCACTGAGGTCGCAGGAGAGCCTATGCCGACTCATCAACATCGCAGAGCTGAGCCGGCAGAGGCAAAGAGAGCAACGAAATTGGGGGACTCAGCGCTCGAATAATTAGAGAATGCCTTCACGCTGCACCTCGCTGCCGCAGTTTCGAGTATTAGGGTGGCTAACCTCATTGAACGCTTTATGGCAAAGCGAGAGTTCGCGGGATGAAACTTGACGATGAGAGGTTTCACTTACATCCTAGCTAATGCTGTTGCTGGACTAACAATACGCGCAGCTCAGACGAGGGCGCATTGATACGCACAATTACGGGTGTTCCGTGTCTTTTACCATTCATTGGAAACATATAATAAATATATATATATATATATATATAGCAACAACATTAACAGAGTGACTTGTTTAGGAATGAAATACTGATCATCGGACAGACATATGCATTCAACCCAACAATTTCTTGGAGCAGTGCTCACCGCGCAGTGGTTCCCAGCCAAAAAGGTGCGTATTGTATGCCGGTTATACCGTACACAACCACCGGATGAATGCTCACCATCAATTCCCTTGAATGCCTCCAACACGTGGACGCATTCAATGACGTGCACAGAAGCAATAGTGCAAAGCGCAAACAGGACGCGGACATCTGCTAGACTACAGCGCCACGTTGATCCAGGACAATTTGTTTTCACGCCGATTTGTTTAGGTTTCAGGTGTGCATCTCAGGCCTCGGCGAATCTCTCTTTCTCTCTCTCTCTCTCTGTTTGTTTGTGTGGGCCTAGATGCGCCTGGATGGGTGGATTCCTTGCCACTCGAGTTCCGCTGCCTCCGTCGCATCACACAAAAATGCTGTTGCCCCAGCAAGCACCCGGTCGCGCGCCCAACCCCAATGCTCCCCCCGCTGCCAGCTCGCACTCATTGCCCTTTCTGCGAGGTGGCTGATGCTGGCAGGATTCTGCTGCTGCTGCTGCTGTTGCCACGAGTTGCTGTTGTTTTCGCCCCCGCCCCTCTCCCCCCGTTGTTCATGGGCATAACACCCACGCGGTTTTTCCAAGAACCGAACGGATTTTATGCCCGGCTCGCTCGACCCCACCGCCTGCCCCTTACAGCCGCGTGGTGCGAAATGCTTCGGGGGTTCACGGGGGTCTGGGGGACGGCGCGGCGAGAAGTGGACGAACCCTGGTGGCAAATATATTCGGAGCGCAATTTGTTGGTGCAATTTGCAGTTATTTTTGCAACGAGTGTAGAAGAAAGCGTTGTGAATGCGGTAACGGCGGCGGCGGTGGTCGCCGCCGGGAAGAATTGGCTGACGCCATGAGGGTCAGACCATAGCCTCGCACATGGCCAGACCATCCATTGTACAGTATGCTCGTACAAGAGTAGTAATGACAGCCTATGGCTGCTATCCTGGGTCTTTTTCTTCTCGAATATGGTGGATTTTTATGTTCAGTATTCGATTACAGGAAAATAGTAATAGTAATATATATATATATATATTAATGTTTTTTCTTGACTCTCTCTTGTTCGTTATGATCCACTTCGTTGCCATAATTCGAGAATTGCTTCCTATCATACAATGAGGCTGGTTAAAGTCACCTCATTTGACCGAAGTGGAACATCGCCAAGATTGAGCGAGAGAGATAGATGACTCCTTTAGTGGATGCATGAGTCAAACGACCGCGGCGCATATTTGCGTCGCGAAGCTCTGCGTGCGTCAGGGATTTATAGCTACCCCTATATAAGGAAAAAAATGGAACGCTAATCATAACAAAGATGTATGAAATGCTACTTTTCATTCATGTGTGACCCCGCTAACAGACGCTAGAAGGAAACCTTCGAAAGAAAGATAAAAATGAGGCTGAAACAAATTCCGACGAATATCGTTGGTTCCGGAGACGATATATTAATGACATCAAGGGCGTCCTGATATTAGGACCATTGTCAATATGAAGATGGCGGAAATCTGCTGCAAGAAGAGAGAAGCGTCATCCAAAAAAAAATCCAGACTCCGACGCATCGATTAATATTCCCTCTTAAGTGAAAATACCACCATGCACCAAGACGCACCATGATACCGGGGCTGGTAGAGACATATATAGTTATATTATTGATATAGTATAGTTATGTGAAATGTTTGCAATGATGAAATCGCCAAACATAGCATAATACAATTAAAAAGCGGACCTGACACCCTGTGACCCCCCAACTGCTTCTGTAATTATTGCGTGTGTTTTATGATGTACAGTCATAATCAATGTGTGACATTAAATAAAACAATTATTTCCTGTCAACAAACATACTGCCTATGAAAGACCGTATGGTGAGTGTGAAACCCATTCTTGTCCAATTCACTTGTAGCTCATTTTAGTTAATATATTACCCCTTGTATATATATATATATATGTATATATGTGTGTATCCTGCATTTGGTCCATGGCAGTTCATACATATGATGTGTGTTGTGGGTGGGGTGCGAAACATTGTTTTTCGTTGCGAGAAATGATGAAATTACGTCGCAGCGTCCACAGTAAGGTAAGATTTCACTCAATGTCGATATTTGTCCTCATTTACCCTGATTTTCTCAACTTCGTTCTATGTACCAATGCACACACACACACCCCGTACGATTTTCTCTCATCCCCCTCTGAGAGTTTCAGAGTGTCCACAGATACTCGCTGGGACCGACATATATAGATATATATCAGAGAGAGAGAGAGAAAGAGAGCGGAGGACAACTCTGTATATATGTACAGCAATGTATAGATAGAGTTAGAGTGGCAGGACGCGTGAGTTGAAGACCAGGACGTGGCAGGAACTGAGGCAAGGAACGGAATGACCCCCGGGTCCGGCCGGAGGCAGACAGGACCGTAGGCCTGCAGGCGTATTCTCTAGGTTTGACCCGTACAGAACGAACGCGGCCCGCTGAATGCGCGTTGAGTTTTCTCGTAGCGGATACACACACAATACATATATATATATAAGTATAAATATATATATGTCTCTGTGTGTGTGTGTGTGGATCTTGCCACTATCGCTACCACTACCACAACAGCGTTTGTTCGTTCGTTCGTCTGGTCGGCTCCACTACTCAAATGGGTAGGAAAGGGCGTTTCCACTTCCTGAGCTAAATTGGCAAACACGAAGCCTTTCTGTCTCTGTTTGACCCGATCCTATCCAGAGCCGTGTTGCGGTGCCCGGCCCATGACACAACCGACCGGGAAAGAGATAGAGGAAAATAGACAGCAGACGGGAGAGTGATGAGAGAAAGAACGGACGGACAAGCGACTGACCGGCCAACCAAGATAGAGAGCACGAGAGAGGCTGACTCGCGCGGATCCGAGAACCTCTGCAGCGGGTGGGTGCATCGTCGCCGACGCTTGCCTAGTTCGCCCGTTCGTTCGTTCGTTCTTTCGTCAGTGCTGTTCCATCCCGCCTAACTGCCGGCAAACAGGCAGGGCCAAGGCAAAGGGGAGCCGGTTGGTTGGTTGGTCGGCCGGCCAATTCCTCGCTCTTCTTCCTCCTTCGGCCTTCTCGTCGTCGTGAATAGCCCCTGACTTTGGCCGTCCACGCTAAATCCCTTCGCGGTCCCCCTTCTAATGGGACTTTCTTCCCCTTTATCCCATATCATTCTCTGCAAACGCCCCACCCGTCTCTGGGTGCAGGACGAGTCAGAGCGGGCATCTCCGCTACCCCCTCCGCTCGAAACGACCCCCAAGATATGGACTGGCGAGTAATACACCATGGAGCTAGAGATCATAGCACTCATCACCATTTCCCATAGGCATTTATCTTTGGCCTTATTTGGATGCACCATTAGTTGCTGACGCTCGTAAGGCAATAGCTGTGGAGTTGCTGTGTGTAGTCTAGGTTTGTGTCAGTCTATGACCGCGACGGCGGTAGCCTCAGCGGCACCAGTGGCAGCAGGCACACTAACAGTGGTGTTCCACCTCACGGGGATTCTCCTCCTGCTGCTGCATCTACTGGTTCTCCCGCAGCTGGTGTTGCCGTTGTTGTTCATGATGTTGATCTTTAGCCTATTTGGCCTTTGGTCGCAGCCAAAGACCAACGAACAGGCTCAACGATGATGAGCTGTTTCTTCTATTGGGCTTCCAGCGGGAGCGGCGATTGCCTTGGCGAGGAGCAATGGGCGTCGATCCTACTCTCGCCTCTCGCCCGTTCCCTCGCTCGCTGCTGTCCATATGTTGCTACGCCCTTACATGCATTGGTGGCACTGCGACGACAACTGGCTCCGGCCAATATCAACAGTAGTAACTTTGGACAACAGTTGCGAGCTCTACCAGCCTTGCTCGTGCTGCGCGTTGTCGAACATGCGCGTGGGCTCAGCAGGTTGCCATTATCGACGTTCGCTCGTAGTGCACAGCGATAGCGAAGGACAGGACATACGGGCGTGATGCATTTCATTCGTTTTAGGAACAATTGCGAGGCACCTCCTACACAGTGAGCGCAATGTGAGCTACACAGTGAGGAGCAACCAACACCTAGCTGTTTGTGTTTTCATAAGCGCTGATAGGAAACTTGTTACACTTTTGAGCCCTGTTAGTATAAATGGGACGTTTACAAGCCGAAACTCAACATTGTCATCGAAAATGTCTATCTTTCCTCCTTCAAGGACCAACTTCATTGTCCACTGAGTCAACGACCTTTGGCTGTCAGCCGGAGGACCACTTCGACGACGGAAATAATTACTGAGTTACTTACTCAAGATATTATTGTTGGCCTCACAGGATCGTAAGGACCGTTAGATTACCATCATTAATGATGGTATATGATGGCTACATGATCTTTGAATTGCCTCGCGTAGTGACAGAGCAAAGTTATTGCCGAACCACGTTCTTCAGCCTGATTTTGCGAGAATAACGACTAACAAAACCACATATTATAAGTCGACGTGAAGGGGCTTATATAGGGGAATCTTTCACAAGACCTCACAATATTATTCGTACATACAATGGCAGCCATTCGGTGTGTGCATCCATGAGCCTTTACATTTAGCGCGCATGTCATATGGGATAATACATGAAATACATGATACATACGTTTATTATAAATAATAAGTTATAAGTATAATATATGCCATAACGGGTGTAGAGTAAGACAACTGCCTGAGACTGTTGTCTGGTATAATACCATCAGTAGCGACGTTCATCAAACGATCGCGCGCCGCTCCAGCCAGTTGTTGGGGTTCGATGAAGTCAGTCTTGTTCTGCTTGTATTCTTCGCCTCTTCCTGTCTTACCGTATCTGGAATATGTGTTTCTTGGTCGGAATAACCGGCCTCGCGAAGCGGTATAGTACACATGTGCAAGAGCTCGCCCCACCTCAAAGGCATCGTTTCTCTTATATATATATATATATATATATACATACAGATGCATACTTAGGCAGGGGGTTGGCGGCTTGGGAGAGCCATATAAAGTGGAGGGCGAGACTCTGACTCTCGTCGGTCGCAATAATCCTCGAAATCCAGGAAATAATACGGGAGAAATAAGAGGAATAGGCATAAATAAATGAGCGGGGAGCCAGATACGATCCGAGAACTGGCGACCGGGGAGCCGCTACTCGTCGCAGCAGTCCCATCCGTCCCGTTGTGCTGTAATGAGTGCGGCGTTGTTGTTGGGGTGCAACGGGGCGGCGGGGGTTGTGTCGCAGAACGTATGCGCTTGAAGATGAGGTCGGCAGCAATATGGGTGGAGACGCCGAGGTAGCCGAAGCAGATGTCCTGCCACTCTATGCGGATAGCAGATCTCGTTACGGATGGTAGCGATGCGCTAGTAGTGATGTCTGTGTTGCCATCGCAAAATCATCGTCAACATTACGTGAAGACAGTGGAGAAGAACAGATGGCCCTGGCCGTGACCAGGGCAGTGATGCATTTTTGAACCTATTGACATTTGATGGTTGGTGAAAGAATACATGTTTGGGGAAACACAGGCAGCGGTTATCTGTTCACATAAACCTTGTTGCTTTGTTCCATTTTTCTCCTGGTCACGTATGGACTTGTGCTGTACGTCTAATTGTTGTCTGCCCGTTCTACCTTATTCCTTATCATGATTCTTGGTGTAAATACCAGTGCAGAGTCTACTGAAGCGAGATTCTCTGGCGGGGTTTTGGGTTGACGAGCTCAGTTAGTAATTATACCACCGTTAAAGTAGTTTCCACAGTTGTCCGAATCATACGACCCTGAATCTGAAACAAACCTCGTCAAGCTCAACAGGCGAAGGAAACGAACCACTCACGAGTCATCAAGCGTCAGTTTTAGCGCGTTCTATTAATTGATCAAGCAATTAATCTTCACCGTACGTCCATCGGTAGCTGTTTAACTCTAACCTTTCCCTCATTTACGTTAGTGTCGAGTATTGTTTCCCGCTCGAATGTATCACTGCAAAATCTCCGCAATCGAACGCAAATACCGCTCAATTTTTTAGTCCTGAAGCTGTGCACTAACGTGTTAGGTGAAAATCGCTAATAAAATGTTTATCGATCTTGAGACCGTATCAAAGGTTTTAATCTGAATAGGCCGCCCGAACACGTACGTATGCGGGCGACCTGCACCTTTCAAGGTAAAATACTTCTTAATAGATATGCCCACAGGCATGGCGAGCCACCAAAGCGCGGGTGGATAGCAGTACTAAAGCAGCAGGATTGCATATCGTTGCTTTTGAGTGGCAGAGAGGGGTTGACTAGGTAGCCTCGGGAGAATTTGTTTTACGTAGGACCGTGAGAAGCGGACCTCGGGGGCGCTGAAGGGGTGCTCGACAAGGGCTTGTTGTGGGTCTGCTGAGCTGTGGGCTGGTCGGGGATAAGAACGGGGGAATCGTAGGGTTTCTCGCCTGCTCCCCTCGGCTCTGAAAGTCCATAGCGGACCTTAGAGGTGTTAGTGCAGGAAGTTAGTCGAGTGTATATGAAAGTGACTATCATCAGGTCCCACGCGACCACCTGTGCCCTCCTATCGAAGTGGGGCGAGCGAGAGAGAGAGAGAGAGAGAGTGGAGACCCCGAGTGAGAGATATAGGATAAAATGCAGGCGGACGAATTAGCTCGAAGTCGCTAGCGCCGTGGCGGACGAACCCGACCGAAGCAACAAAAAACCTCACCTCGCTTTTTCCTCTAGCGATGGCCGGGGCTCTTCGGCATTTGGCTCGAGCTTCGCCAGATCCGCGCTAACGGAGAGAATGTGCATTGCATAAAAAAGAAAACTAGTCAGCAGGACCCTGCTGGCACCGGTTGTTTCGGCGGGTGCAACCGCACCGGCGCCTTTCTCGGCTGCGTTCGTTCACGATAACTTCTCCTCTGCCCCTGGGAGAGTTCTTCCGGGAGTCAACTTCTTCTACCTTTCTTGACGAAGGCAAGGAAGGAAGACGAGCTGGCGGAGCGGGAGGCCGCAGAGCTGAGAAGAGTGTAATATACTGCGCTTAAAGGGGCCCAGCTTAGCTTAAATCTCTCTCTAGCTCGTGTTTGACGCCTTTAGCGCCATTGCGAACTAGCAGATTACTTGAAAGGGTGGGTGTGCGATAAGAAAGTCAGAACGATATCGAGGAGAGCCGAAGGAGGGAGAGAGAGAGAGAGAAACAGAAAGAAGAGAACTAGTAAGCCAAAACAAACAGGTCAGCTCGACCAAAAACGCTCTTTATCAAAACGGACGTCCTTTCGCACGGTACTCGTTTACATCTCCGCTTACTCTCCTGTCGCTCGCACTAGTCCTTCCTGGCCAACCTCCCCCTACTCAGCTTCAGTGCAGACCACCACGTAGATTTCGGAAGCATTTTCGTCCGGCCCTTGGATCGGACTCGCACGAATCTGACCGGCCTCGTTCCTGGCGCGAACCCACCTCTCAGGTAGCTAACAAGCGACGAAAATGATCTCGGGCTGGCTCTCAGCCATCATTTAACGTCCACAGTGTTGCTTTTGCATTGTTTCGTAAGATGGATCCCTAAATGCAAATGTGCAACGGCGGAGATCGACACCGTGCACCCACGTGTCTCATCCGACAAAAATGCGCACACGTATTCACCTCGCCACCGGGCTCGACATTAACAATCCACCAGTGATTGGCAAGCCTTACGAATAGGTGTAGCGGTGGTGTTCTCAAGTCGATGCTCTAGCCGACTCTGCAGCCTCGTGGGTCCGAGCATTTCCTATATATATATATATATATATATATATATATATCACCTGACCTAAATAAACATATGTATTGGAACAAACAGAAAACGCTTGATTTCGTTCATCGCATGTACATTACAAGGCAGCCCATCGGTGTGTGTTCGAGACATGGAGTTAAGTTATCCTTTACTATAAATTTGAATTACTATGTACACGCTAGATAAGGTCCAATGCGATAGATCGAAGGGTATAGAGATTATCCGATTGGCCCTAAAACCGCTATACATCAGGTAGCCCCCAACTCCCAGCAATGCCGCGCAGAACCCTTCGACAACGCCTTCATTTGTTTGCTAACGTAAGTTAACTCACTTCCCACCCGACTACGTTCACAGTAAGTTCGCAGGCGTTACCTGATGTCGCTAGCACTCGATGTCAAGTGGCTGATGTAGGAACGAAACTCCTATATATACAACGTTGCTCGTTGTCGCGTGCACATCTGCTGAAACTCTGTTTTGTTTCCTATGGCGGAAGTGCCCCCCTCCCGATTGCCCGCCCGCAAAAACGAATCTAATCCGCAAGGAACGATGGTCAGTAACGTAATGGGAGCAACATCGTTCCCGGCTGCAAGAGCAGCTTACGAAATGTCGTACCTTCAAATATCTTCTTCGCGTAACGTCTAGCTGTCGAAATCATGGTGGTACTGGGAGTTCGCAAAGTTTTGTTCAACGTTGTTCGAAAGGCGGTCAGCTCGCTGACCGGTTGTCCGTTCAGCTGTTGCATTTGAGTTGGCCAGCGTTCTGGGTGTTACCTGTGTCACCTGTTCCGCGTGCCTGCTCCGCTATTGTTTGGCAATACCGCCGCACAGCACGGCAAGGGATATAATATATGCTAACGAAATTTAGAATGCAACAAATCCCGTTCGCTGATCGTCGTCGTCGTCTACAGTAGTCACTGCGAGCAAAATTGACATCCACCGGTCGGCCGATTGTTACACCGACCGACTGATGTCAGGCTGATGAATTCGCATTCGGTCGCTAGATGGAGATTCGAAACAAAGGGGTCCAAGCAAGAGAAAAAAAAGTTAGCCGAATACAACTTCTTCACTTGAAACGGGCTGGTATATCTATCCACTAATGTGACCGGCTCATTTTTATTGTGTTTCGACCGCCGAGGGGCACGTCAGCGCTTAGTGATGTCGACCAACTGGAGGTCAAAGAGGTCGCCTAGCCAACATGGCTAAATTTCGTTACTGGAGTAACTTTACTTTTTAACGTGGCCACCTTATCACGAATACAGCACACACCAAGCAAGCTACATATGTGTAGACTCGTGAGGAAACGCGCTTAAGCGGTTAAATCGCAGTAAAATTATATAAAAATTAAAAACGAATTTTATAAAAGCTCATTCCTCAGCAATGCGATGAGTGTCAACTCCACACCGCTAAGAAAGTTTACTTCGAAAACGTTTACGGATATTCCGCTTAATTTAGTTTCCCGCATATTGCAACAGTGAACAATAGTCGGGTCACCTATTGGTGGCCTGCGTCTGCGCCGACAGATTAATCATTTTATAATATTTTGCTGTGTACAAAAGCCAAATAAACTTGCTAATTGATGAATCACAGTCGGAAATGAGTGTACTGAAAGATATGTTAGGCAATATTATCTTGCATCACACCATGTATTGTACGGCATTTAAAATATATGTGCGTATTCAATAACATACACCCATAGGTTGAGCGGTTTGAAGAGACAAACCGGTTGCAACCATAAAGGACCCAAACAATGGCACAGTTCAAACTGAAATCGACGAAATATATCGTTCGTCTAATTTAGGAGAGGGCCATTTTTGGTCGTTTGAGCATGAGTATTACGAAAACGACGTAACTCTCATACAATGCATCGGTGTCGATTTTTGTATACGCAGCGCGCGTTTGCGATATTCACCAAGGGGTCCTACGCTGTTACGAAGAACTCCAAAGATTGGTCGTAGAACCTCCAAAGACTGGGGCGCAGAACCGAGATCATTCAGAATGACTCTTAGAGAGCAGTTGTTGGTCGACGCCGCAGGAACTGTTGTTGACGTTTTTGAGGAATTCAACGTGCTGCCCATAGGTGCGATTTATATGACTCACGTTGCACTTCTTGGCTTCAAGATGGCGAGAGGATCAATTGCTCGTGATATTGCATTCTCAATCATTGCTACCGTCAAAAGATCTACCCATCGGTAGACTACCTTTGAGAGACCATTCGTCCTAAGCGAATTCAGCCGCCATACTCTTGTCCACCGCTTGCCTGCAGTCTGGGGCTACCTCCTTCATGAAATTACACCACTATATCAGCTGAAGTGTTTGCGCGGTCTAGAAATATACTTATATAAGTGGTCTAGAAATATACTTATATAAGTGGTCTAGAAATATACTTGCAAATAATTCAGCAGTGTCGTATGATGTCGTACTAATATGTATAGCGAATCCATAACGATTGTGTGTTCATAATTGCTACTAATGCATGGAGTGTAAATATATTTGTGCGTGCGTTACCCCATTTATACAGTTATTTTTATGTTAATATTGCCGTTTCCAGTAACCGGCCGCAATTAAAATAAAATTACAATCGACGCGACACTTCTTAATCACTATTATTTGTACGAAAACTTAAGCGTTGTAAAAAAAAACTGCAGTTTCGTTACTGAACTAAACTTCGCATTGGATAGATATTTCGGAATCCTGGTAGAACCGCGGGTCGATCCGAACTACTAACTCCTTATCAACAAATGTTTGTATTTTCCAAGACGCAGTGTAATAACAAGGTGGTGGTGCCTATCCAGCAACGCGTCCACGCCAAGCGAATTTGTAGCGAATCGGGCGTTGTCTAGATGGCAACCCAATCTGGCGATCTGGCGCCAACATCTCCTGCCAGGACCACCATCTCCGCCTGCTCCTAAAGTTCTCTTCCTCCTCGAGGGCTCGTTACGGCTGCTCCCTCTCCCAGGGCCCTCTGCCTGCCCTTTCCCAATTCGTTAGTCGGCCCCATTTCGACGTGCTCTCACAGCTGCAGCCCTACCGAGGACCGATGGCCGGGGATCCCGGGAAGGAGTCACGTGGCTGACGCGCTCCGCGGGCGTTCGCGTTATGCGACATATTGATAGATATGCAGATCCTGTGAAACTAGGGAGGGGGAGAGAATGCATGTCTTCTATGTGAACTTATAACGGAACTGTCACCACTAGCAGCGAGCATTTACAATCAGAGAAAAAGAAAAACGAAAGTGCTGTCGTATATGGCTATTTGTGTTATACATAATAAACATATTATTGTCACCTGAAATGATATGATGTATTTCTAAGAATTATCGTAGACATACGAACGTTGCCTTTATTCCGATCGACTATGAGTACAGAAGTGAAAGTGCGAGTAACATGACGCCCTCGCGATGATTGAAACCATCTTTAATGAACTTAAATATATATATAGATTATATATATATAACATGAGCTCACTGTGCAGGTCGTTCAAGCAGTATTTGTATACATATTTGTACAGGTAATTCCTTCGGATCTCTTCCACCTTTTAAAGCTGTTATGAAATCGGCCAAAGAGCATCGAATTATTTTATACACCTATACCTCTAGCCATTCTTGCTTAAGTATTCGGTATAAGATAACCACATACATATTCACGCCAGTCCTACATAAATCGCCCACATGCACAGTGAACATCAGTGGATTAATATCGGTTTCATAGGTTCGTACATCGTCCCGTATTCTGCATTTTTCAGTGACACAAGACAGGACGGCGCAGCTGCAGAAAAAAAAGAGGCATTCAACCTACACGCACATACCCTACACACGCACACAGCTAGACACACGGTTCTTAGCTCATAGATGGGCACCGAATAACGAGCGCCGGAGACGCACACTGCCGTCGGCCATTTTGGATGGTTGGTCTGCCGGTTGGACGGCTCCAGCCGGATCTAAGGAAGGAAGGCACGCAGGCTGGCGTAGCAGCAGCTGTGTGAGAGAGCGGGGGTCAACGGGGCCCCGCAAGGCCCTGGCCCATGAGCCAGGGCCCGCTCTTTTCCCACGGTATCCCCTACGAGCGCGCTGTCCCGCCGACCCGGGAATAGGGAAAGACCCTTAAAGCCCTCACCGGGAAAGGGGAGGGCCATCGACGCGGAAAGGGGAATTCGCCGGAGAAAGGGGCGGCAAGAAGCGCGATGGGTAGGGTATGGCTTTATCGGATGTAAACAAACGAATCCCCTCGGATCTGCTGAGGAGATCGGCAGGCTAAGGCTGCGTGCTGCTGCTGCTGCTGCCGGTGGCAGCAGCGCTGCGGCCTGAGTCTGGAGGGGTGGTGTCCCGGTTGAGCGTCAGGGGCGAATTTCCTGAGGGGTCAGGAGGCAGAGAGGGGAGATTTCAGCAGAGGGGTGAAAACAGGAGATCTCGCTGTCGGGGGCTTCGCGTTCGGGAAAGGGGCAACCGTCTGGGGAGATCGACCGCCGCTGCGACCGCCGCCACCGCCAGCCCTGTGTCGGTCGGTCGGCCGGTCGGCCGGTTCCTCTAGCTGTTGGGCTGTCTGTTGGAGTCTAGGGGCGCTGCAATCGCTGCTGCTCAGGGAGGAAGGTTCGGTGACGTCACAGTGGAGGCTGGCGCTGATTGGCGCTCGGCCGGAGGGGCCCACCAATCAAAGCGATACCTTGCCAATAGCGTTCGATTAAGTTGGGGAGACCCGGGCGAACGCCGGAGACACAGCATAGCGGCGGACAAACGGCGAACGAACGTCTCGGGCCCGCGGCGCCGCGGGCCGCACTGTCATAATGACGCTAAAGGGCCCGCCCACGGCTGATCGCAGGCGGCTTCGGCTCTGCCGACGCCATCGCCGAAGCCGTCACACAACGGCGTCCCCCCGTAGCGGTGTCTTCGTCGTTGTCATCGACGACAGCGTAGGCGGCGGCACCGGCAGCGGCGGAGACTGCAACGCCAGCACCAATGGTTGCTGAACGACCGGGCGTCGGCCAGCGGCAACGCCAACAACCCCAGTACAGGATGAGACCATCGAAAACTCCTGGATTGGATGATGGCTGAATGGTGAATGGACAGCGGAAGCTGCACCGCTACCACCACCAGCCTCATAATGTATTTGTATATGAGTCCGGGACTTCGAGATAGATTCCAGGTTGGCTATAGGTAGAGAGATGGGTGATTGTACATAATACATCAGTGTTCCAAATGGTGCTGCTGAGAAAAATCCGGGTATATTAATTATTAGTTCAAGTATATATATATATATATATATATATATATATATATATTAGGCCCTCAATATATTAGTTAGAATTATAGAAAGCCCTCAACTTGACGGTGTGGTCATGATAAACGTATTATTCATTATCTTATATTATTGTTGTTTTTCACTGCAGTGATACGAGGAACAATTTCGTTTCGGATGTTGACTAGCAAAAATGTGTCAACAAAACATGTGGTTAGAGATAAACTTAAATCAGAACTACGGCTATGTGTAATGTGATGACCTCCGATCATTATCGATTTCGTAGTATTCAGTTATTAGAAAAAAGCGTAGGTGTTCGTATTTTATGCTATATATATATATATATATATATATATATATATATATATATATATATAAGGCATCGTTGTCAGCGAAGGTAGTGAGGGAACATGTTTGGTGCGGTTGACCACAGCCCTCGTCCTTCGTCGAGAGAGGAGAGGCAGCTCAGCAGCAGAAATGATGAGGCAGCGATACGAAAACGAATTCTACGACCACTACTACTCCTACTATAATAGTAAAGGGCAAGAACGGTACAATCAGACGATTCAGAGATTGTGGGCTGATGGGATCCACGAACGGAAAGACGTGGAACAAAGGGCGGGAGCGGAGAACGGCAAGAGCGAGAGAGCGGATCGCCGAACGCTGCGGGCGGCTACGCCAGCCGTAGCGGTGACGGCAGCAACTCCGCCGACGCCCAGAATCGGCTTCGGCGATGACGGCGGCGGCCGCGGAACGGGCCGTAAGAAAGCGGCGTCGGGTACAGGCCAACCAAACGAACGATGGAAGGAAAAACAAACGCAAGGACAGACAGAGCAAGAACCAGACGTGTTGGACCTAGTCCCGCACCTCATCCTTTATAGAGCAGCCTACTTCTGGATGGGAGGATTGGTCATATCGTAGGATAGAGTGTCTATAAACCCGTGATATTTAGGTTGGACAGCTTGTCTGGATGGGCCGTTAAATAATACGGAACAACAGACGTATATCGTGCGTGTAAGACAACCAGAGCTCTGGGGGCGTGTGGAAAATGTCTAGCACAGCTGAAGCCGATATGAAATGCTTGCTAGCGGGTGGTCGCAGGGTTTCAACCTTGTTGCCATGTGTGGTAAATAGAACGGATTTGCTAGGATTTGAGCATCCTGCCTTTTGTAAGGGTTAATATGAAAACTTGTGAATATGTATAATACTAGCTAATTTGATATCAAATTATCGCGGAGCAGAGTGAATCGTATTTGGCGGCTAACTGCATCGTCAACAGCCAAGCTAACGGGCGTATTAGAAAAGGCGACAATATATTATACATATACACCATGATATAAATAAGTGGGTACAAATAGACGAAAGCAGGCAGTGCTGCTATGATCATTGTCTAATGGTGTCTCCTTGCAGGGGAGAAGGGTTTGCAATAAATGTGCATCGATTCAGTTAAATCAAATTATTCAGTGAATTGTAGTTGTCCTTCTAAACATCTTCTAGATAGACTATCCTGCAGTAGGGGACCTTTGCCACAAAGTTCCATGCTCTTGTATTAGTTCGAGCCGAACACAGGCAGTCGAGATTAAATGAGGTTGACACACTATTTTGAGCAGTTGAACACGATTATAAATACGAGCCCCACAAGACGGCTTTGTTCTGGTGCTACTTCACAGCAGCAGCATCGATATTGCATACGTCGTGTAGATTGCCAGCTATGCAAAGTGGGCTAGGTGAATAGGCAGCTTCCTGAGTTCGTACCGCTTCATATCTCTGTCAGGCAGAAACCGTTTTCAATGAGTGATCGAGGGTAGATAACTGCAGCGATTATTGTCGATTGCAGTGAAATTCGTGCGCCCGAACTGCAGCTAACGGACAAACCCCTCTTCGACAAAGGCTACAAATTGCCTACGAGAATGTCTTCTACGTGTATCTTTACCGTCGGATAAATAATTCATACGAAGGCTAATTGAATTAGCTGAAACATTCAGACAGCATTATGCGAACTGAATCTATCGCAAACAACAACTCTGAAGTAAATCGAATGCCGAAATCCGTCTTAATCGTGCAATGCGGCGCTATCTGCTCGCATCGGGTCAAGTGGATGCGGTATATGTTTGTTTCTATTTTTGGGCAGACTCTCAACTTAAACAGTTACCTTCCACACGAGTGCTTTTAGCATTGCTTCGTCAGACGGACTCCTAAATGCAAATGTGCAACGGCGGGGATCGAACCCGTACACCTATCCTGTATCCCATCCGGTTCCAAGGCGCACACGAGGCGCTTGAGTGATGCAGGTATAACTAACCACTTCATAGTTCGAAGGCTAAGTTATTTATCGAAGGCATTCCCTAGACGTTTTTGTTGATGTGTTCTGATTCGTCCCATTCAATTAAATCTGGAATTATATGGTTGCAATCACTCGCGATCTATATAATATTATTCAGTATATTCTCTCTGGACCGGCACACCTCGGCACCTCTAAGACAACGCCGTCGTCGTCTCTTGGTAATAACGAGCAGAGCCTCGCCCAGCGAGACAACGAGCGCCGTCTGGTCGCCCTCGAGAGAACTACCGCCGATGGAGCGTCGTGGAATGAACGAAGACACAGCTATTCTGTAGAGGTTCTCGGTCATCGCCAATAACCTCATTGAGTTAAAACGCGCGTCAGAACAATATCGTTCAACCAGACGACTAATGACTGCATTTACGCAGGTTCGTTCGCAGAGAGATCCGTTCCAGCTCGTACGGTATTTACCGAGCTGGTTAACTAGACGTAAACCTGCCTTATTGATGAAGTGTATAAGGTTATACTAGGGGAATTCCTCCCGGCAGCATCCTTAACTAGGTAGTGTTACAGATGTGAGAGACATGCAATGGCCAGACTTACTCAGCTTGGCATTAATGATCAGCTAATTTCGACCACCTGGTGTCCTCCCCGACAACGATACCAGGTACTAATACTCAGCCAGTGGCCTCTAACAATGTTTCGTTTAAGAAGATAAGGCCGTCAGTGATCTGGACAAGGGAGTGTGCGATTGAAGACTAGATGTTTCATTTTTGTCTCGTTAAACCTCCGATTATTGTGGAGTAATGGCCCTTGTCAAACTGATCGAAGGCGCTGATGATAGGTCTCGTATTTTTGTTAGGCTAACAATGTTTTTTCTAAGATATTATCTCATTTCAACACCTGCAATTCCTAGCAGAAGGATACCGTACCAATCTGCAAAGCATGATTAACGTGCATTGGTTTGAATAGCCTATTTCGAGGCAAGTCCACCGTGGGAGAATTTCATAACAAACTTTTGACATATACATCCCACATGTTTTGGAGACAGAAAGACGGCAATTAAGACAACGGTATGTAGGTTGCTATAATTATTCAGGTTGAACTTAGTTTTTTCCTGCCGTGAACTTTGCGGCTCGAAAAAATTCTAGAGGTGTCTAAGTTTAAACCTCCTCAGCTGAATAGAAGCTGTGTATAATTGATCCGTTATTTCGTCTACAGTGAAGTGATGCCAATACTGATTTAATACAGCTCGTCGGCGTCCTGAGCGGAAGTCAATTTAATAGTATGTACATAATTGCCTCCTTCACATGAAGCCGAACTCCCATCAGGAAACTATCATTTGGTAAAGGATCATTCCCCTTCTTTCAGCTGCGTTGATCAGCTGAGGCAATATAGTATTCTATATATCTGCTGAACCGAAAAAACTTGACGTGCGAACGAGACATGAGTGAGAGAAGAGAACAAGAACGCGACGAGTATGCCTCGATCTCGGCTTCGCGCCTGGAGAACGAACAGCTAGGCTCGGACCAACGTAAGTCCTTGTGCGGGTGGTGGTCCCGTAATGACTCGTCCCCTTGGGTTTCCCTCTATTTCTCTTTCACCAGCCAGCCTGCCTGCCGATGGGATAGTTGGTCGGTCGGACTGGAACAGCCAACTGCGCCACGAAGGTCCCCGACGGGCCATCTCATGACATCTCTTTGCATCTTGAAGCAGCCTTGTCCGAGGCCTGCTCCCAGAGCCCTCGATCTCGAATGTTCTCCCTCGCTTCGTTCCTCTAAGCTGAAAACCTGCTCACTGTCGGCCGTCCACGACGCCGGTCTCTCACACATTCCGGGCGAGGCCGTGCTCCGACGGTCACACGGAAGGAGCGAGGTGGGGGCTCGCCAGCAAATAAAGTAGAATCCGTAGTAAGAGCAGTCCCAGCGTCACGATCATACAGCCCATTTACCGCACGAGGTCTGCTCTACGCTGGGTGTGCTCGACGTTTTGGCGTGACGATACACCGTGCGAGGATTTGCCCAATTCTTGGTCTTGTCTGCCGGATTACGCTGGGGCCCGAGCCGTACTTGGTCGTCCTCTACTTCCGGTTTTGACCTTTGACTTTTGACCGACATACCGCCACCACCATCATTGCGGCGAACCTTGCTGTTCTGAGGTTCGTTTCATTCAGGGGTCTCCGGCGTAGATTCGTGAGGCGGCGGCCACGGCCCAGGAACGAGCTGCGAATCCAACTGACTTGGCACTCATTTTCCTCCAGCTCCTTCTGGTGCTTCGTCGTGGATTGCTATCGGCGCTGGTAGGCAGGCAAATGGTAACAGTGATGATGAACATGGTGTGCGGGTGTCCCTGTCCTAAGAGTAGTTTGTCCTAGTGGAAGGGAGGCTGATAGACGAAACAAGGCCGCACCAACGGGACAGCGCAATTGTGAATTCTGACTCGTTTGCAAGCTAGCGACGGCGGCGGCGGCGGCGGCCGCCTACCACCGCCTCGAGATCGAGTCTCCGACAGAGACATCCGCAAATGACGCTGGTTGACATTTCCTTGTCGCAGCAGCAGCAGCAGGTGAACGTAAAATTGGCGCCGGACAAGCACTATCACAGTGCATAGTTGTGCTCGAAAAAGATTTGTCGGGTCCGTCGTGAGGCGCAGATATTTTACACACTCGTACTTTAGACATATCGTATAATAGACAATTTCAGGAAACGCGACCAAATATAGCGAGTTTCATATATAATAAGTAGACTCTACTCGCTGCAGTGTCGTTTTCTAGCAGGTTGTTTTCATAGACGGTCGGACAGGGATCGTCTGTTCCCTGTAGGGAAATGCTTTTCACCTCCGTCGTTTGAGTTTGAACGAACACATGAGTTGACTTATTCACGTCGCGTCAGGAGCGCCCGTATAAACGCGGGACACGGTTCAAAGATGAGATAAAGGAACACTAAACTGCCCCCAAATATTAAATATACACAGAAATAATGAAGTTTCAACGACTCTCGTTTTTTTCTGGCTCTACCCAACGAGTCTATGCAATATACATAACATATATGAAATTGTTCACATTTGACATTGAAAATGGATGCTCGGCAGAGGTCCAGCGATGATCGGCTTCACGCTTTAACAAAATAACTTCGGAGGATATTAACGTTGAAAGTTTTGGCTTATGGCGAGAGGTGCATGTTCAAATGCACCCTAATACCTCAGCCAGCGGTGGTGGTGAATTCACATAATTGGTAACCCTTGTTAATATATAGTAGGGTGTGCTTAATCCAATTGAAATACGTTTGCTACCGCTGCACCAGCAGTGCTGGTGGCCTTGGCGCGGTGGGAGTAGGACAAACAACTCACAAACCCAATAATACCGTGAGTCCGTCCCAGTGCTGCTGTCGGAACTAAGCTACGTTGATCGGATTACTGGTTTTCAAAGCTACGTAACGTGCAAATAGCAGATTTTCTGAACTATCAATTCCAGCGTCGAGTGCGGCTCGACTCCGACGGATGAAAAGCTAATCTTAGTCACCTAATGTCACGGAGCAATCGGAATTCAAATAGCGTAATTCCTCTCCCCCTCTTTCGGTACCTGGATCGAACTTTACAACGGTGTCATAGAAAACCCCACTTACTGTCAGGAGTGGAAAGTAAATACTCCGATGTCAGCATTGTTCGACAGGTCCCTGCAGTTCATTATTTTAGAAGGACCGAGTCATACAGGTGGTGATAGGCGAGAGATGGTTCCTTGAAATTCAACAGTTAATAACAGAAGGAGACCACCGATTAAGCTGCCATCGCCGCTAGCTCAACGCTATAATTTTTCGAATGATCCCCGGACTCTCTGCTCTTGCCGATTGCTGCTATACAGTTAGAACCTATGTCCCGCGAGCTCAATTTTCGAAGCAGCGAACGCTTCCCGACGCGCCAGAACACAACGACGTTCATCTACTCCACCTAACCCGTCCATCCTCTGACCCACGCCAAGGCATGCCTCTGTAATTACCAATTCTCAACTGGTCCGACCATTGATGTAGTCCGCTGTTATCACTGCTGCCTAGCGAACATGAGAAACGGCCGGCTGCTGCTGCTGCCAGGACATTTGGCCTAATTTAAGGATTAGTCCAGTGTGATCCTCCATCGCTCTATCTCTCTCTTTCTCTCGCCCCTGTATTATTTCCCGTCAAACGGAAAGCCATTCGAGACTATTTAGCTAATTTTGATCGCATTACATGATGGTAACATCATGATGCTGTGTGCGTCTGCGAGATACTCTCCTTGGTAGCGACTCGACGAGTGTGCAAGGGTGTTAAGGACTCAAAGTGGCAGTTCTTTACACATTTATTATTATGACGGATTATGATGGCGAATTCACACTAAAGTAACGGCAGTTGTACAGGTAGAGAGGATAGCGTATGAGTAGCATTATATGTGTCTATTGAATAACGTATACAGGATGATCACAAAAAGTTGTTGTGCAGATACGCTGGGAAAATAAAGTGCGTTCACTGTTGTTGCTTAAATTAAATTGCCAGGTGTTACTACTGTTATTATAATTATTATTCGTTTATAATAAGTATAAACGTGTACTTAACAAATATGTACGTCGCCTTTAACACAATTTGTCTTGTGGAATACGTTAACTGACAGCCAGCGATAATGGCTATTCAATATTCATATCGTTATGAGTGCAACTCAACAGTGACTGTAGCATTGGCGGTATGACAGTCATTATTATTGAAATAAAGCGATATTATTATTATTATTACAATCGAGGTTTTATCGTCTCAACGCAATGACGACGTCTACAATAGCCACTGGTTTACTTCGGGTAAATGTTGGAAAATGAGAAACTGATCCAGCCAAATCGAAACTGACGAACAGTTCAGAAAGGAGATTTCGTTATATCACTCCGTCCTCCTGTCAATGTAGTCAGCCTTCACGAGACGTCGATTGTTGATTATGTCTCATGAATTTAAACAGATACCAGTTTGTCATGCCGTATATCGAGGACACATCTTGAACATCATATTATGGATTTTGTTTTTGGTTGGAACTACAGCTGTGTCAACTGTAAATCGTTAGCTGATACCAGATATATGACTAATAACGATTTCATCATCTAAATACGAATACGGGAAAACGTGCGGCAAATGTTTAACGCATCGACTACGGATTATCGCACTGTTGGTCAAACTTCGATTCCTGCTATGTCGCACGTGGGGGTCAACGGAGATTCGTCCCACGAACCTCCAGGCCAAATCGCTCAATCTCTCGCTGAACCTGTGCAACTGTTTTTGTCATCTTTGAACACACAGCCAACAGAGGTGTATGTGCTAGCCACGGATTCCAGATACATTTACATACGGCTGTAGCTAGCACGTGGGGAAAGTTTCAATTGAGTTGAAATTAGATCATTATAAACGGATCCATTTTTTGTGGCATCTTCGTCGAATATTTGCCCCGTCATATGTTGTTTCGCCAACTCTGTTTACCACGGCATGTGATGTTTACCGGTGGTGGCGGGCAAACTCAACGCGGGCGGCAGCAGCTACGGGAACGTTGTGGAACGGGTACACAAGAGCAACATCTAACAACCGCAAAACAGAAACATCAGCATAAAACGACTATTTGAATACAGGCGAGACGGCTTTTCCTGAGACGCACGCGAGCCACAACAGGCATGATCGAAATTATAACTACGCAAAGTAGAACTACTATTATAATAGAGCCGATAAGTTTTGCTATACGTTCAGCGGCCGTTCAAGGCCGAAGTTGAGTTCAGTGTTACGCGAATCGTTGCTGATTCACAATTGACTTACCATTACACGCGTGCGCTACCGTCGACAACAAAGTTGACGGCATACAGCTTTCAGTACGCCACGTTTTTGTGACGGCAAACCACAATTAGCAGCATAACGAGTAATTGTCTAGCAGCAGTGGTAGCAGCAGCAGCAGCAAAAGCCAACAAAAGTGAAGGCGGAATACAAGCGTACAGCAGCAGTACGAAGCACTAAACCACTATACAATCGCTGGGAGAAGTTTCTAAAATACCGGCCCGTTCATCTCCGGGACAGTGGCTCAACCACTAACACCACTGCTGCTACCCACCAAGAGGTTTGTGGCTTCCTGTCCTGTTTCACTGAGCGGTGAAAACTTGGCGAACGCTCGGCGACCGCAGGAGAATGACGAGGCAAATCGACGAGCATTTTTCTTCGCTCCCTGCCACCCGTTTGCCGCTCGCCGAGGAGAGCGCGGGGTCACCCAGACACCGTTTCACAATGGCGCCCGAGCAGGGGTCCCTCGCCAGCGCAGGCTCCTTAAGTCCTACCAGCGTACCTAACGCTAACCAGCGCCGTTCTTGTTATCGGGCACGGAAGTGGCCTACGTCGTAGCCCGGTGTGGAGAAGTCGCTCCTCGACAATGATGTATGGGAAGATTCAATACTAGCGCGATCCGTTGCGCAAGTATAACGAAGCACGACTGTTTCAGTGTAGTTGTATATAAATACACGCATATCGCGAGTTGTGTCGTGAACTGTCTAACTTTAATGTACAACGTAAACAAAGTGAGGCTTTCACATATAGTTCAATCAGCACAATGTGAATATATTGAGTTATTTGTTATGACTTACATATGGTGTTAGTGAACTTTTTACCGATTACTGATGACATTTATGGTGGGCACACATTACCATGCAGATCTCGTCTTGCGCCCGAAGATTCCGTATAATTTCGTAACTGTTCGTTTTAGCTGCGACCTGGTGCTACACATGGACACACTGTCGGCGGAAATAGCCACAGTGGAAAAGCTCGAGCGCAGAAGAGCGGACTAAGAAGGCGTTAGTTAAATAGGCCTTCGTCTTCCTGCTAAATATATAATTATTTTTGAGTACTGGAACCTCATCGTGGCGGACCGCCAATTTGAGGCCAGTCTCGCTGACTTCCAGGAGTTGTCGTTCTGTAAGAGGAAATTCCAATTTAATTTGCTGTGCCTATGTGCTTGCAGCCCGAGGTAAAGTAAGCTCGAGGTATATGTATACAGGGTATACAGGTGTCATGAGGATGCTGTATCATTCGTCCGACTCTGATAGCATGCCGTTATGCTGGTGTGCCGAAACACCTCTCCCTGTTACACTTCAGTGAGAAGCGTCGCGGCTTCAGTCGTTAATTGGATGGCTTACCAACGCGTTGCTAATAGCAACTTGCAATTGTATAGCTATGTGGGTATTGAAGGACGACTGTCGCAATGGATGTACAATCTGACACCATTCATTGTTTATATACTTCCATATTTATTAGTGAAACGAAAAAGCTCGCAATACGTTTCTATGTTGCCGGTATCTCTTTGTGGCTACCTAAATAGAACAATTACAGATACCGTGTCCGGCAAGCAGCACCGACCGACTAATGTTCTGACACGAAGGCCACTGAGCATATCGCAAATTTGCCCTTGAAGATTTTTCAGTGGCAGCAGAGATGAAACAGATGACGCCGGTTGACTTCTCCAAAACCGAATGGGGCATTGTACAATATCAGGGAATATCACACAGAGCCAAAAAGGCCGGGTGCGAAAAGCGGCAAAGTCAATGGCCGCTTAGCGTGGGCGGTAGCGAGATAGACTACAAGCCCTTCTGTTGTCCTCAGTATGGCGGGGTGCCTGGGGCCGCCTGGGAAAGGAGAGAGCGGATGGGGCCAGACTATGAGCGACTTATAGCGGAACGCAGGCTGCAACGGCCGTCGAATAGACGGAACCACTGCCGAACAGAAATATGCGAGAGTGAAAGAAAGCGAGATAGATCTACAGAGAGAGAGAGAGGGAGGGGGGTTGGAGGAAGCATGCGGTAGGGAAATAGGGAAAAGTCAGTGAGAAATGAGGGAGACAGAGGGAGAGAGGGAGAGAGTATACGAAACCGGGACACCGGGAGACCAAGGGGTAATGGTGGAACGGAGAAGGGATGAGGGGGACTAAAGCTCGCGCGAATGCTCGTGCGCAGGTCGGTCGGCTGACTGGCTGCTTGCCTGCCCGCCTGCGCGGGTAAATGGTCATTCATTCAAACTCTTGATTTAGTATTATTGCCTCGGAATGGGGCCGGGACCAGGACAGGGCATAGAGGTAGAGAGAAAGTTAGACGCGGATTGGTTGGCCTGCCCACTGTTACTGCTGGCTGGTCGCCTTCGTCTCTGCGCGACTGCGGCTGGCAGCGGGGCTGCGGCTCGCGCTGCCGCTGTTGCCACCACCACCACCAGCATCATCACTACAGCAGCTATAGCTATAGCCATTGCCGCCAGCTATAGACGGCCGCAGCAGCCAGCCAGCCAGCAGCAGTGCTGTGTAGGGCAGGCATATAGGCCAGCAAACATAGACATAGAGCATATAAGTATTTAAGCTGTGGGCCATTATTATTATCATTATCAAAGGAGGACAATCTAACAGAGGGCCGGCTGGAGGCAGCAGCAGCGCGAGGCTGCTGGAACTCCGCTGGCGAGCAACTACTGCCGTTGCGACAGTGGAGAGTCGCCTATAGGGCATCGTCTGTCTATGCCATTGCCGTCGCTGTCATCGCACGCGTTGTCGTCGTCGCCAGTGGTTATTGTCGTTGCCGGCTCCGACAACGATGACCGTCGACGATGAACGAAAGCGCGCGCAGGAGAAATTAAGAGGGAATACTCAGTGGGGAGCTGGGAAATCTGTAGAAGCCTATCGCGGGGAAGAATTCTTTGGCTCTCTCTCTCTCTCCATATATATATATATATATATATATATCGCTCTATCCCTTTTGGTACAGCTGGACATTTGCTCCAACCTCGCGCCCCCAATCGCCCACCGCATCCCCGATCCAGAGTCTCCCCGAGCCCCTCCATTGAGCAATGGGCTATGACCACGTGAGGCCGCCCACTGTAAAGCAAATGCTGAGGTACTGTCGTCGTTATGGTTTGTGTTTCTCTGTGTGTGTGTTTGCATTTGATCTGCGTGTATCAAAGAGCGTGAGCAAGAATGAGAGAGTAAGGCCATGAGAGCAAGGGGACACCGCGGCCTCCACTGAGATAGCGGCTTCGCGACTAAGGGCGAACTGCGTAGAGGGTAGGCGGCTGGCCGCCAGCGAGAATATATTTATTACAATATCACCGTACATATAGAGCGGGTCCACGCATACGCAAAGACGTAGACGTACACAGACACCTATATATCACGCGCACCGAGAACGGTTAACTCTCTCGTTTTCCTATTGTCTATCCGTGACTCGGCTTCGCACAGCATAGAACGGTACAGAGCATTGCTACAGGCAGTAAATCGGACAGAAAGACCGAAAGAAAGAAAGAAAAAGAGAGAGAGAGACGCAAAGGGGTAGTGAAGCTCATTGCGATCTGAAAACATTAGAAATACAGAGGAATCTTGAACGATACGATATAGCAGGAGATGTGGCAACCTATGGAATCTACGTGGAATTGGTTAGAATGTTTGTTTAATTCTGCATGACAATGCCTCTAGCGATATAGCGGATCATACGAGTTATGCCTGCTCGAAAACGAGCGATTTTATATTTTGCTTTCTCATCACAATCAGTAAGGGGATTGCAGAAGAGGCTATCGGCACTGAGGCATGATTCGGGAGGCCCAAGAAAGTTGCTCGCGAGTCACTCCTGACTTCTGCTCCCATTACGTGATCGGTTCATATGCTATTACAAAATTACCATGATCACAGTACCTTCGACGAACGCCTGCTCAGGAGTACAAAAGCCACTTAGATGCAAGGCTGGTAAAAAGATTCAGCCAGCGATCTAACCTCAGCGTGACCGCCAGCCACTGCAGTCAGCCACTGCGAAGCGTTCGCACGCTTAAAAAGTTGAGCATTCACCCCGTGTCCGCCCTTTGCAAGCCCCATTCCCCCGAATCTTGCCTTGGCTCTTCGTCTCCAACGAGCTATACAGTTGCTTCCTTACATTCGCTGCCTTGGATCCCTTGCGCGCCGAGGCGCACTTCGCCTCTTTGGCAGAGCTTCTCAATATGCCATCGCCCAGCTCGTGGCAGTAGCCCTGCTGCCACTGTACAGGGCAAGCAAGCAAACTTGGCTTCGCTTAATCAGGACTGCTTGGGCAAAGCGTCCGGACTATGACCCCCGTTTTCCATTCCCCTCGCCACTCGCAACCTTCTTCACCACCGCTCACCGCCGTGTAAGCCTGCTTCACGCTTGCGCCCGCTTGTTGGGATGAACCAACCCTTGCGTCCTCTTTGCCACCAGCGTTCTCCGGAGCGGTCAGACGAAGGCTAACGTACGGCCACTTGCTAGCGAGCCAATGGGCTAACGAACGAACGAACGCACGAAGGCCAAGACCTCTGCCGCTGCTCGGGACGGTAGCGGTACTTTTTTTTGTTTATTTAAACGAACCAACCCGTTCTTCCTTACGACTAGTCTGCAAGGGGAAGGAGTTCGTCTAGAGTCTAACCAAGTGGGGTCTAATCCCCACCCTGACGCATCGACATTGCTCAGCGAACAAACGCACAAGCGGCGCTGCCAAGGATCGTAACTACCATATCACCCCCGTCAGCATAACACATTCCTGGACCCCCGAGGCTCAAGATGCTCACTGGACGCCAGCCGGCCAGCGAACGAGTCGCTGCTAGTGAACGAGGAACGCGGGCATTGAGCATACAAACTTCTCGTGCCGACGGACGCTATTGGCTTATTACGCAATCGACCTGTGAGCGAGTTTGCACTTACACGTCTCTCTCTCTCTCTCTCTGTCTGACTCTCTCGTTTCGGACTAGCCACTTGGAGAGTGACCGACAGAGAACACGAAGACCTGAAACGCTGCAGCGCTCCGGCTAAACCCAGAGCGTATGCAGTTCTCGATGCTGACTACTGCTAATCAACTTTTTCGCTCTGCTTGCAGCAGGGGAAGCATGTTTTTTTTAGGAGTTTCATGATTGGAAAACTTAGACCTTCAGAGGGAATAGGGGGAAAGCGAGGGAGAGAAAGGAGCAACGAGAGGAAAAACGATCGATTAGTAGTCTTCAAAGTTGGGAATCAATACAAACTCCATCTGCACATATATACATATATATATGTATACGTTTTTCATTACCATCAAATTTCCGTTCGCAACGCAACATTGACCAGTAGGAAGCTAGGTTTCTCACATCCCAACAGTTTTCTAGCTGACACTCATATGTATTATATATGCACATATGTGACAAACCCAGCTTCAATCGGTCAATGTTGTGTTGGGAACGGAAATTTGATGATAATGAAAAAAACAAGCATTATTATTGTAATACTGGCGTAAACGAAATACAAAGAAATGCATGACAGAAAAATCGTACATATTTTTAGTTTTTTCATGCCAATTATAAAGACTATTCAAACAAAACTTCTGAGCACAATAATTACAATTGCTTACATATTGGTAACGCGTCCCAACAGCTTACAAATATGTCCATCGTAAGCTGTCAGATCCCAGCCATAACCGCAGCCTTTTCATGCAACGCCGTCTATTTGTGAGCAATTCCCCACCGTTCATACTCGGATACAGGCACATACACATAGACACAACCCCCCCTTCTGCAATTCACGCCAGACTCGGGTTCGTGCTGACGTATTGCCGAACGCGCGTGCAAATGATACACAGTTTTCTAACGGTTCTCTAACGGTTCTCTCTCCACCTCCTTCATTTGGCTTCTCTCTACCGCCCTGCCACGGATTCAGCAGGGTGACAGAAGATATTTGTGCACGTATCAGAGTTACACTGAACACATTTATAATTATTTATTATAGGAGGAAAGCACCGTAAGCTGCAGGAGGCCATTTCCGGCAACCCTACGAGCCTTGTGGACAACCTCCCTTGCTTGCTCATAAACGCACGGAGACAGCTTGGCCCGCTTCTCGGACGATTCTATTGTTTCAGTTAGCCAGCTCGCTGGCCAGGATACGACGACACTCAGGCTGCGGCGCAAAAGGCATGTGCGTCAAATGATAGCCATTAGATTTTCGCCTGCTGACCCGGTGCCCAGAGCAGGACAGAGCTCGAAAGACGCCCCTGACCGCCCCCCATATTCCACCGCTGTTGCGACCTCTCATTATACGCGAAGCCAACGAAAGAGCTGCAGCTGCGCTATACCGAAGGCTAATATGCGTTTATATAGGAATGGCCAGCTATATATATATATATATATATATATATATATATATATATATGAAGCGAAGATATATATCACCAGCAAAGCCGTAATGCGCGATACGTAAGCAAATGATACCTCTCGCCGCCGTGTTCGGTAGGTAGGTGTCACTCCGTGTGTGTGTGTGGGTCAGAGTTGATGGGCAGATGGCGAAAATGGAGGAAATCAACATAGACATTGCACGTCATTAGCTATGCGCGCCAACGAACGGCACATCCGCACGCGTTTGGATAGTCGCCATACTGCTTTCAGCTGAAATCCTCAGATTTTTTTGAAAATAAATGTTTTCCTACGCCAACACCAAGCGCTTCATCGTTCTCCAATCTCTGTGAGTCTTAATTTGTACAATTAAGTGTTAGTTTTTTGGGACTCAACTTAGCGGTTGTTAGCCGATGAGGCTATTTCGATTTGTCCAGCTCTTAATTTTAGGAAACACCACGCTCGAAAGGAATTGAGGGTCGAACCGACCTGGCCGACAACACGCGGCCTAAAGCACCGGGAGCCTTGTTCATGTGTGATATGACAATGTGATGATAATTACTCATCAGTATTTATTATATTAATTCAAAAAACGAACAGTTGGCTGAAAACCGTGATGATATACTCGTATTTGTGTGCAAGAGTACGTGCAATTCCTTTGTTTTCCAACGCCACGAACATATTGTAATTTGTGATGACATAATGCAATTTTGAACATATTACAATACGTTTTTTAATGAATTTGCCTTCGATTGATGATACGTCTAAGGCTTTTGTATCTCACGTTCACCTTTAGTGCTTTGTTAATGTCCAACTTTGTTAAAAAGAAAGCAATATTTTTCTGAAATATAATTATGTACATACATATGTACATATTTGTATATTAACCAATGCACCTAAACATGCCTAGAACTTATGTAATGCAGTGAGGAGGTACACGATTACACAAATAATTCGATATGTAGTGAGCCTGGATAGATGTATATGTAGCGGGAAAGCACATCAAACTCGGAGGGTTGTTCATGAGCGATATCTTCTGCTTGTTTGCCTTCGAATAAACGCGTACGCTAATAAATTTGTATCGAGCTCTTATAATGTCAATTCACTGTAATCTTTCTGTGTGAGTACTCGTCTGAGGTCAGGTGGACAGAAGATCAATTTCAGCAAATGTATTTCCTTGTTCCCGAGAGTTTCATGTATCCGGCGAGGTTCCCTCCAGTCGATCATATTGTTGAGTTGCCCTGTACGATTGACAGCCTTTGTACAGACTGGAAAATCGTACACAAAGATTGGCCCTGATATCAATCATCGACCTAATAGTATGATGCTCTTAGGAATGCGTCTCTTCAATATTTCGACATCAGCAGAATCATGTATTTGGTTAATTACAGACAATTTGACACAGTCTTTCGGGATAGTTATGCCGGTCCATCTGCGGTCTGTATCTGCAGATAGATCTGTGCATCAATGTTCCCTGTTCGTGTTCCGACACAGCTGCTCGTGCCTTTCAGCGTTACATGCTCCTTGGGTGAAGTCACCTTATCTCGACGTATCCGCTCGCACTTGTCTTCCCGTAGACAAGGGCCCCACTCCCAGTTCAGAACGTCGCCTCGTTCGCGGCACCACCTAATATCGCTAATCTGTTACAGGCTAGCAAGCGATGCGAGGTCGAGCCCGTCCCACTGTTCCCGATCCTTCCCGAAGCTCTTCCTCTCAATAGTGGTAATAGTATTGGTACCAGTAGTTGCAGTAGTCGTTGGTCGTTCGTTCGTCGAACCCGTAGGCTCGTCTCGCTTTCCGCTACCGCTATCATCTTCTTCGTTGGTGCTGGTGACTTAGGGCACTCCTATTTCCTCCCGCTGCACCGTCTTCCCTTATTCCCGTCTATCGTTGGCTAATGTACAAGTTGTTGGCCGGCTGGAGTCAAGTGGAGTCTTGTTTGAAACTGCGTGTGCGCGCCTGCTGCGAGTGTGCGTCTGCAGCCTGTGGGTGGTAAGTTTAAAGTCGGCAACTTGATTGATACACCCTCTTAGAGTAGTTGTAGTACTACTGCAGTGTTGGCAGTAGTAGCAGTAGTAGAAGGGATGACTGCGGCGGAGGAGAAGAACATGACCTCCTCGTCTTCCTCTTCCGACTCCGGGGGCAACGATGGGTGCCCGCGCCGTGGCTGATCTCTGACAGGGATGCGGCTCGCGGAGGTCGGCTCAGACTACCGTCAGCTGCCGACACCGCAACGGTCCCCTGCGCCGTCTGCTATGACCGCGACCACAGCCTCCGCTGGCGCTCGCGTTCGTGCGACCACATCCCACAAAACGCGTTCGGATTACCAGCCATGAACCCCTGAACGACCCCTGCTAGGAAGGCTGGTTGAAGGCTAACCCTTCAAAACTTCACTCGTCGTCATGCCGGTCTTCCGTCACAGAGAACGAAGGTTAACCTAAGCTAACACTCTCTCTCTCTCGCTCTCCCTCGTTTTCCCTTCAGAGTCGTGGCCGAGTTCACCCTTCACCCACTAGCCTTATCTCGCCTTCGAGACTCGCCCATTGTCCCCTTATAGCTACGCTTTTACGATCCTGCCCCAAAAACCAGACCAGGCTTGCATAAGAAAAAATAGGCTGGAAGAAAGGCAGATACGTTGTCTGGTCGCTTTTTAATTTGCTGATAGCATACCGATATTCACAAAAGTGCCTATACAAGCTGCTTTCACACGTAGGTCGAGAGAGGGACATAGCACATGTGGCACATGCAGGTGGTTGTCGTCAAAGTTACCAAAGGTGATTATTAAACGAACTGTGTGAATATAATTTCTCTTATCAGATATGATACACGAATATTAATTGCTGTCTACTGTATAACACATGCATGTATATTGATACCATATACTTTACATTACACGATACGAGACTTTAATACACGGGGTCGTTGTCTTTTAAATTGAGGTAAATGTGGTGCACTTGGCTACGACTAAATGTCATGCTCTGCAATGCAATGCTCTAAAAAAAATGTAATGGCTTCGGTTGGAATCGCCCTCGATTCCATATCGGTCACGATACCTGTTTTTTTTGAGAGGGGGAAATTATCTTCAAACGCCCGGTATCGTCGACCATGGCCTGGAAGGCCACCCTCGACGCCTGGCAGCGAGCATGGACGCAGGTTACTGGTCGTAAAGATTGTAAGGATCACCAAAGGATCTTGCACTGTTTACGATAGCAAACATTAACTGACGCAGCTTACATTCGTCCCGCATGCATCTAACTCATCTGTGCGGCAACTTGCCTCAGTCCGTTCTCTCAGCTGTATTTTCCTTGTTCATAGTTCAAAATGTGGGTAGCCCGCAACCGGCCAAGCGATCAACTGCGACCACTGTCCCTGGCACCGCCGACGTGCCAGGGTTGCTACCATGTCCCTCAACGTCCCACTGGCGTCCTTCTTCCGAACCCTGCGAACGCCCGACCGGCGCCGAGAGCTGCTTCTTCTAGCGAATATCATCAAAGAATAATATCCTTTGTTCAAAATGTGTTGAATACTGAAAGGTGCTATTATTAAAAATAGGTATGTGTGACTATGAAGTCGACCGACCGTGCGAGGACATATTTTCGCCTCGCCTTTCGCCTCTCGTGGCCGCGGCTACCTTCATTCTCAATAGTGAACAGAGACAGGTGTGGGTGTAGCTGAGGTCCAACGCCGACACCGCTACCGCAAGCGGTAGCGACGATGAGGTGCGAGACGCCGGCATGAGTCGGTGGTACCCGGTGGAGCTAGCCCCAGCTTTTGTGGCGGCATTTGAGGGCGTCCGTAAGGGGAAAAGTGAGAAGACTCTCGCGAAGGGTTCGGGAATGAAGCATGGGCTTTTTCAAGCCGAGCGCGCGCGAGCGCTCCCAGCATCGTCTTTCGGTTGAAAAGGCGAATCTCCCACTGGTGTTTCTGTGTTGTGTCTGTAGTGAGATGTACGCCTATGGAACCAGCGACGGTAACGCTGTGTTCCATAGAGATCGTGCCGTCCGAGTCTGTTCAGAAGCCCGCCACTCTAACAATAACCCCAACAACAACAACAACGCCGACAGCAGCAACAGCAACGACACCTCTCACAATTCCTAGTCCGCATTGAGCGATAGATAGAGAGAGATAGAGAGAAAGAGTAAGAGAAGAACAATTAGGTAGAGGGATGGAGTGTTGGACCAGACGGAGGCACGAACAGCGCGCGTTTGTCTGCTGGTTTCTCATTTCAGAGAAGAACTCGCCGTTTCTTTTCTCTCTGTTTTCTCGCTCTCGCACACGATCCGGTATAGCCGCGACCGCAAGAGGGGCAATACTCCCTTCCCAACGCAGGCCTCCCTACGCAGCCATCATACGGCCGACATTCGTGTTTCCTTGCGATCCCCAACGACTGAAAGAACAACGACCGGTGCATCGCCTTCAGGAAGCTGATGACGCGGCAGCCCTGAGCGCACGCTGGCGATAGCAGGAAACTTTGGGAGTTTGGCCTTCCGAAGGGGTTGAATAGTCGACTTGAGGGCGTTCGAAAGGAAAGCAATGAGTGATCGAGAATGATGAAAAACAGAGAGAGAGGAAAATAACACAAATTTCCTGCATCTTTCTTTTATGGAAAGCCTTAAAAATGTTCGTGTGAATTAAACGTGATACCTGCGTTGTACGAACGTGCCAAGATCATGGGGCGAACTAGAAACTCATCAACAACACCAATTTCTACCATTCACGCGCAAACATCCGTGTTTAGCTGGATCGAGCTTTCCAGTATATGTGTCTACGACGATATAAATAAATGAATATGAGGGTACTACAACACGTTCGAATTGGCCGCATTTTACTTATCGAACCAAGTCTGCGCCAGTATAACGATACCACAAAAAGGTGCATCATTATTATTGTGTGTGCTATTTTTTTTCGGCGAAACATGCGTATTTGCAGCGTACATATGATCATCATCAAAAACATAACAACGTCTAGAATAGATAAATGCTTGAGTAAAATTTGAGCCCCGTGTCAGTCCATACTTGCTATCTCTCATCTCTACTGAGGTCCCGAAAACACGCTTTGTAGCTTGCTAACAATTTTCAATGCACCCTCATTCGATATTATACGAGTGTACACAGACAGATAGGCACACACACACAGAGAGACACACACGCACAACACAAGCAGACAGCGAGCGTACATAGAGACATGTGTCTACGCACATATACGCACACGATCCCATCTGTTCACTCGTTCATTCATTCATTTCATTTTTGCCATTTTGAATATGCTGCTACGTTTTGAATTGCACCGCGCTGCTGCTGCTGCTGCTACTACGTCTCCTCCTCTGCGCGATCCCCACCTCCCATTCTGCCGGCACCATGGCCGCCGTTGCCGTCGCCGTCGCCGCCGCCGCCATCATCCCATTCCAGCGCTCGTCCTATCTGATATTCTTATCACGGGAACAAATTTAACTCCCAAAACGCGCACCACGCCGGGGTTTGAAGGTTTGAGGGGCCATATCAGTCGAGCAGAGCCGGGTCATGCCGAGAGAGAGCGAGAGAGAGAGAGATCCGGAAAAGACGACTCCGAGAAAAGCCTCGGCCATGGCGGTAGCCAACGCCGCCGTCGGCCTCGACGCCACCACCGCCGCCTCCGCCGCCATCACAACCGCCACTAGGTTGCGCTGTTGCCGCAACGGCTTCCCCCGATCTCAAAGACGAAGCTCAGGCATCTTTCCCTCCCACGCACTCTTCGAATTTTCTCCGTTCCTCTCTCGGTCTCTCTCTGTCTGCCTCCTCGAACGCTCCTCGCGGTGGTCCTTTCGAGCCGCCCTGTCTCACTCATCCACAACCTCCGCCTGCGCTTTTCCTTGTTCGGCGGTCGAGTGCCCACGGCGTAACACACTAGTCGTGGAGAAATGAAATTGAATAGCTGTCTGATCTAGCCGTAGAGCTCGGGCTAGGGTTACCGTCGCCGTCGTGAAGGGCTCGCCGCCGAAGAGCTCAACGAAGCGAGGGAGACCAAGCTCTCAATTCGGCTGAGTAACAGCAGCGGCCGAACGCCAGCAGTATCAGCCTACCGCTGTTGTCGTTGCTGGCTTCCGTCCACCGGCAAAAAAGGAGAGAATGTAATTGGCTTTTTGCCCCCATTGCGATGTATACTCGAGAGTTTCGCCTATAGTTGCACATACGTTCCCCTCAATCTGCTCGAACCCCTGTCGTCTTCATCGTGACCGGCTATGATGTTGACTGCTTATGTATGATAGACGCGTTCGATTGAGACATGGTGCTTCGATGAAGCATTTTATTATGCATTTAATTCACTAGTTCACCTGTCGCGAAATGTTGTATATGTGTGCATAGTAGTCCAAAATAGGCTCTTAATTGACCGTCTACAGAGAACGAATGCGTTACGCTAATTATGCACATGGGATCTCAATTATAAATTATAAATTTTAATAATAATAATAATAATAATAAATAAATAACAAGGATAAAACAGTGTGGTAAAACTAAATATAGATTATGGTTTTTGGTTAGAAATCTTATTCATAGGCATATTATTCATAATCTAATTTCTCGAACGCAAGAATAGTAGTTTGTATTCAATTCCAGTCCTTCAATTCCAATACAGATAATTGTATTCAAGCTGGAACGCCCTTGGGCAATGCAAAGTCTAAGCGTAGTACACGACCTTGAATAGATAATCATTATCCTAATGACTGATGAATCTGAGCCACTTACGAGGCCAGCGCAGGAAATTCGGGCAAACATTATAATAGGTGTTATAAAACACATTAATTATCTGCACACACATTTGAATCATTATTGGCATAATACTGGTAACACATAGTAATATAATGCGTATAAGTGATGCAGAGTTTGTTTAAGTTCACTGCACATTACTTATACATTTTGTTCATTTTTGTTCGTTTTTTTTCCAAAAATATCTTACTCGAACTAAAATGTTATTTTATTTACCTATTCCATTATGTCATTTGGGTGAATGAATTTTCAAATTCATTAATTATACACTCTCCACCGAATTCGGCAACTTCACGATCCCATATAATAATGGTATAGTGTATGATTTATCGCATGTCCTTTAGTTCTATCTGATGCAGCCTGAGACCAGCCCCGATGTTCCAAAGGAATTAAGGCTTTTTGGTCTGAATGGATCGCACATCTAAATGCATATAATCCCGTGTAATCAAGTTGCTGTGCTTCGGAGTAGTACCAGTAACCTCTTCAAGTGTCCAAATTACCAAACATGTTTAAATACCGACCAAGTGCGATATGTGCGTCGGCGGCGAGTGCTTATGAGAAAGCCACACGCCACTGGTATCGTGAGGTTAGGATAGGTTAGGCTTCGGTTGGTCGACATCGTCTTAGTAAAAGATGCATATTTTCTACAAGGCTTGTGCTTCACTCCTTTGTTTCATGATCGCCCGACCAACCTACTGCCAGTTCGCCTGCGTGCTTGCTCCGTCTCAGAGAAACACTCTCAGCAGTTCTGAGCCTTTGGTGATCCACCTTAGCCCACTCCAGTGGCGTTAGACAAAGGCGATACGCAGATAGAATTAAGAAGCTAATGGGAGCAATTAATATTCGAAACCGACCGCTGCTGGCGCCCGCACCGCCGCTCAGCGATAGCCAGGGACGGTGGTAGAGATTGCACTACACCCGCGTCTGCATTGTGAGTCGAAGCGCGTCCTCAAGTAAACAACAACTGAACCGCAAATGTTGTTACGTTGGGATGCTCGTGTCTCTCTCTCTCTCTCTCTCTCTATCTCTAGCAGCTCTCTGCACCTGGTTATCCGATACTTACAAAAATTACCTAGTAATAATTCACCGCTCTCGTGGCCAGCCATTCGTATGTCTATTGAAGATCGTTGAAGATTTAAGCATGGGGATAGTATGCAGAGTTTAGAGTACAGCTAATATCGCTCATGCTAGGTAACAAGTTACAACAGCATAGTGCCATCCGTCAAAGCGTCGTTTGAAACTGTACACACGATTATCTCCGACGCTCGAGAATTGCTGATCGTGAGGGTGGCTCTCGCCTGCATCCGGCACAGATAGGCGAATGGACCAAATAATATGAAGGTAGACAGCCTAATAAAGTAGGTAGTTTTAGACCAGTGTCTCTCAGCACGCAGATAGCGGAGATTCTAGACGGTCCGCGTTTTGCTCACACGTTCTCGCTTGTATGTATCGGATGTACTCGGGGTGCGTTGTAGCGCTGGGTAGTTGATACCTGCTTCAAATATCTATGAGATATCGCGAAATGGCACGACATCGCCGGCTATGTTATCGGCCGCATAAGGCGTAGAGGCGATGCCGACACCGGAGGCAACGTCTTAACCTGCACTCCAGTTAAATCTACAGCGCAGCTCGGAGAGTCGAGACGATCGCGAGCGGAGGAGCTCTCTTGAGAGGTGAGATTGGGGGCGGGGGCTCACCGAGGTACATTATATTACATCGGTTACAGCATGCGTGCCGCCAGCACAGCCTTCAAGATTGGTGTAGGTCGCAAGTGGCTGCGATGTGGAAGCGAGGCGCTAGCTGGAGCCGGACGAAACTACAAATTATCATATATTTCACCTCGAACTCGTGGTGAGACCTCTACTTCGTGAGGACGCCGCGGCAGGTCACCAGGCCGGCCAACCGACCGAGCGCCTTACCGCCCACACAACGCAGTCGGGTCTCATTGAAACCGTTTAAAGTTAAGCCCTCTATCGTACCTGCGCGATTTTCTCCTGCTGCGGAAAGACACTGAGTTAGGTGTGATGAGCGGTAGAGAATGCATTTCAGGTCGCTTAAAGCGCAAAACGTCGCCTCTGTTCTGGCCCAATGGAAACAACAGTCGAAGCAGACTACGAGTACTAGATTACGCCCGGGGGCATTTTTTGAGAACATGTCGTCTAAGTATTCGATCGTATTAGAAATTAAGCGTAAGCGGGAAACTGCGTCAGCCTTTACGAGCAGCACATTGAAACGGCGTGTTTGAATGTGCACGTTCAAACAATCGGCCTTTGTACTGCTGATTATATGATACCATATTATATATTGTCTAAAATGCTGACAGGAACAGTTGTTGGAGGTAACCGTTACGCTTAAACATGATTTGAAATTAATATTGTGAGTGACGTCATGTTTTACCGGTCCGTTTGCATACTTGGTGCAGCCCCCTGTCGCTCCATCGGACCCCTCGCTTCATAACTTCACTATAGACTTTTCACTATATACTAAAACGTAAATAACTAATAGGTTGCATTTTGTTGTCTTCGTTACCTATGTGTCAAAAAGAATCCCCAAGGATTGCGGTGTGGAACTGACCTCGAACGCTGGTTGAACAACTTTGTCGATGGCAAATCCGACAAATCATAGCGAGATTAATTCAAACAGTTTGTGGAGAAGTTGGAGAGGGTGGTGAACAACGACGGGGACTACGTAACAGAACAGTTCGGTGGCTTATTTTCCCTTATTTTAAGTTCTTATGTGACCAAGTTTTAAAAAATTCGCGGGTTCTCGCTCTGCTAGCTATTATATATAAAAAGTGAAAACTATAACATGTATTGAATCTAGAATGGTTACGGTAGTATGTGGTAGATGCATCCCGTGCATAACGTGCGTACGTTAAGTACTCAGTAATTATCACTATTCTTATAACAATAATAATTATAGTGGCTGCTAGGATATACGACCATAAACGTTTTTTTTTAAGTTCAAGAGTAATATTTATTATTATTGTAGCAATAAAAAGATAAAAAGAAAGGAATCATTGTCAGGTTGAGAGAGGTAGAGCCGTGTTAATTGCTACGGTGAATAGAAGCTGACCGACTTAAGAATCTTATTCAGTTCTGAATCTTTTCACTTTCTTTCTTGTTTTAACGCCGTTCCCCAGTGACCCTTATAACGGGCAAGTGGAACACCCATCTGCTCTCTCTCCCTTTTTCAATGAAGCTCGAGATTTTCCTTTGAGATTTGAAGAGGCGGGACTCTCCGGTCCCGTTGCAACAGTATGTTGATGCGTACTCATAGAGGTCGGGTCACTTTCCTTTCTCGAGCACTAGTTACATGGACATTCCTGACTCCATCTCATTTCGAACTTCTTTCGGCGCTCCTCTACCTATAAGTCTCTTGCGCGGTCTGCATCCTGGCAAGCTTGTACATAGGCGGTCGACCATGGAAAGCCATCCAGATGTGCCTGTCGCGCGTGCCCTGCACCAGTTCGTAGTGTCTTCGTCCGAAGCGATGTCGGTCACTGTCAATTCTAGTCTGTGGTCTTGTAATTTAGTCGGATCTAGGAGAGGATAGCCGCAGAGTAAAAGGCCTGGATTGCGGATTCCTCCGACTGAGCGGTCAAGTGTTTGTGCCAATCCCTAGCGGCGAATCTGTTCCCGCTACATCGCTCTTGTGGACCGTAGCCGTGATAATCGTTACGTTTCACAAGAACGACGAATACAGCCACCATAAGTACAGCACCGTAAGGCAACAGCACGACCCAAGGTGAGCAACGACCCAAGGTGGCGTCTGCCCCAGTTTCATTACAGGAACTCTTGTAGAGAGAGGAACTGGAAAACCAGGAACGGAACCAAATTCTCGTCTGCGTTTAGCAAACTCAATAGGAACAACACTGGCGAATACTGTGGCTTAGGTCTGCGCATAACTTGATGCTTGCTCTTTGTTGATCCGACGTTTGCTTTCGAGGCAGGAAAAGGTGGAACGCCCCACTGTGTGCGGGTTCGTCGTTCATGGGACTTAATTCCTCGCCCTCCTATGGCGGAAAGAAAGAAGCAAAAGGATGTCCGCCACAGAAGAAGGGACAGTGATCTAGAGAAACAAAGGGGTGTTTTGGGCAGAGGGGTCAACGGGGCATAGATAAGAGGTGTGGCCGGCATTAAGACTGTAGTGGGTGAACAATGGAGAGAAACGAAGCACGATTGCGACAATGCCTGCTACGTCTGGCCTTGTCGCCACTGAACCTGTATGAACACAGGCCGTGGTCTGATCGTCTGACGAGTAGCGACCACTCCATGCTGATAGTCGAGCATACTCTGGTAAACAGCTTTCCGGATCACGGGAACAACAAGTATGCAGCTGTCAATGAAGGCTATACTAAATAGCTATTCTCCTACTGTACAGCAATTCGAAATTCTCAATAATACATATCATATACGAATAATCTGAAATATTTGCGTGTGCATGTATACTAGGCATGGACACGGCTAGCCGCTGAAAAGTCAGTGCAAACATTAGATTGGCATTGCGGGGCCACCCGTTAAAAAAGGCGCTTGTAGCTCTTCATTGGGTTCACTGTGAACGCTTCAATTTATGCACGTCGATACGCATGAGAAAATGTATGAGCCACGACTGTCTTTTGGGTTGGAACAGCAATAATCTCCAAGTCAAACAGGTAGGCGGTTCCAGTTTCAGCGCCCAGCAGCGTGACAATATGGCGAATCCCGTGATTTAGTGCATCGTCAACGAGAACAACATTCCTTCAAGAATTTGGGCATACCAATTTCGACTGATATAGCAACAAACAGAAGGATCGATACGCCGTATTGTGTCTCTCCAATGCGTTCAATGAGATATCGTCGGAGGTCATGCCACGAACCATGCCCATTGATATATTTTAACAGCATCTGTGGAAGATTTTAGGGGCGAGGACTTGAGAGACATTCATTTCAATCTCGGTCTTCTTGCGAGCCGAACCAGAAGGCCTGTCCTCCGTGACACCCCGTCATGACACGAGATGTTCAATGGTCAGATCCGGATGGTAGCTGCAGCGTTCAAAAGCGAGGGATGCACCGTAGCTGCCCATGGATCATGGCCAAATACCCTTCACACGAACAACTCCCAATTCGCCGTGTTCTATTTGGCCGCTACCGCTGTCAATGTGTTCTCACGGGGGGAAGGGAGGTTTGGGGGGAGATGGCTGCAGGCCACCCAATGGCCACCGGATGGCTCGCGCCCGTGACATACGACCCGTTGGTAACTGACCGGCTACTAGCTCCCGGTCATTGGGAGGCTACACCGCATACTATGCCACCAGCTGGGATAATGGCTTGCTTAATGTGTTTCAAACTGCAGCATATAGCCAGTCATCCCTTCCGCCCCCATTCAATGTAGCCCAGTGCCTTACACCCAGTTAGAAACTCTCTGCTACCGGCGGCGATCGGTCGCAGCAGAAGCAGTGGCTCTCTGAGGCAAACAAGGCGGCTCATTGTCGTCGTCGCTGGCCATCCCATTCCAGGGCAACAGTGACAGCAGCGGCAATACCGTACCCACAGCCACGTTGCCCCCGGCGTCGACTTATAGAGGGACCGGACAAAAGGGAATATAGGGTGTCCGTTCCGGGGGGCAGTTAAGGGACTGCGTCGCTCGGGGAACGGTTTAGAGTCTAGCCCATAACGGCTATTATGACTAGTTGTCATGATTGCATATAATCGTAGCAAGGCTATATTAGACTATAATGGCCTATTATAGCATTATTATCCTTATAACCGCTTAGGCTATAGAGGGGCCGGCAGGCAGCACTCGAGCACAGGCTTGATACACACACACACGCATACTTGTATCTATGTTGCAGTAGTTGTAGTGGCAGTCATAGGGCCGGGTGGGCAGGCCAGCTCGGAACGACGTCGACGATGATGCGTCGACGACGCGATGTTGTTTCCGTTAGGCCTAATCGGACCATCGTATTTCAACGGGGAACACTTATTATATTCCAAAACGCGAACGCGCCGCACAATGCCTCGAGTGCGTTCGCTTGCTCGGAGTGTCCTCGCGATGGCAATAGCTATATACGGCGGTGGCGGCGCCCGGTCTGCGAGAAATATATGGATATACCTATTCGCCAGGAACACGCCGCCAAGAGATGGAGGGGGCGGCCGTGGGGGTGGTTCAGGGCCCAGACATCGCGAGAACATATCAGGTCACACAACGTTTAATATTACCTTCAGCTTGATTTATCTGGATCAGTAAAGCGATTATTGCTTCAGAAGTGAGTGTGCCAGGCGCGACGCGGCGTTGCCACGGCGGCGACGACAACTGCTCACTTTCAGCGGTGGTAATTTGAGCAGGCAATCCTCATTTTTTGGCTAGTTTTTGATATAGTATTATAGCAGCAGAAGCTAGTTGTGCATAGAATACTGGCCCGTAGCAATTAAATGGGATGGCGGAAAGTAAGCATCTACCTATGCTGATATATTTACCTGTTCATTCATTCAGTGACGTCTATTGAAGGAACTGCTGTTTTACAATGGCTAAGCTCTCGCAAAATTATAGTAGAATTGTTTAGTACAACACTGTATGAGTGCACTGTGACTCCTGTTTTTTTAAAGCAAAACCCAATATAAATTATGTACGTATGATATAGAATTCGTAATCTTTGCGCTAGAACAGCTTGGAACTATTTTACACCCTATTAAGGACATATAGGTAAAACTCTGGTTGTGCCATGTGTGGTGTCCAATAGGCGAGATTTTATGAATGACAACCTTCGTTTTATTGTATATTTTCATGTGGCGGATAGTTTAGTAGAGACAAGCGTAAAGATAGCATGTGCTATACAATAAATACATAAATATAAATGATTCGTCGTGTTCAATAAGCACGAAATTTGATTAACAGTATGATATAGCAACATTCGAAAATGTGTCGTCCTTGAGTTTGATGTCTTCGAGAAAAAGCTGTGCAACCAAAAGCAACTGCCCAACGTAGGTATAATGTATCGCTAATTTCTAAGTGTTGCTGATACACGTGGAACTAATCTCGCAAGCCGATATTAGTTGTAAAAATAAGCGAATGCAGTAAGTAAATATTCCCAAAAAAAGATCGTGTCCTTCTCGGCAAGTCGTTCCGTGAGATGGACCCGCATCGGACACCAGCTAGTGCTCGCGATCGCCATCAACAATATGATCGTTTCAGAGACGAACGGGAATCTGGCCTTAGTTCTGAAGTTAAATTCAGTTAGGTTCTCATTATTTGTGATTTTAGCAGATTGACTTATAGATTTTGCAGGGTTTTCACCGCAAAAATCTCACTTTATATTATCGTGGTTATTCATCCTCACAAACGTTTGGGAGGGCATCCGAGGGCTGATATTAGGTTATTAGTTTAGGAGCTTAGTTCTGCATTTGTAAAATTGTTGGCAATGTTCTTGCTCCAAAAACGTGCTAGCTGTGGATGTCTAATTAATCGTCATTTGCCATATTTCTCTCATACAATAGTTTGTGACCGTGCGACTCAATTTCTGATACTTCGTGTCACTCGGAGCAGGATCAGGAAGAAGAAAAAGAGAATCATTATTTCGTTATTGACCTAAATATGATTCGCAATGTATTATTTTTCTGGAAGTCCGCCAACCCTTTCTCCAAGCAGTGTTTGTCCTCGACTTAACGCTTAAAAGAGCTAACTGCTTCTCTCGTGCCGAGCCACAAACCAGACAAACATATAACGAATGTATGTGTTTAAATCAAATTTAGCCACCGTGACAATAGTGTCCACTTTCATCAATAGTTTCGAGAACAGTGTGATGTGCATTTCCAAACCGTGTAGGGTTTGGACCGCCCAGCTCTGTTTGTCTGCACCAGGACGCTGTCACCAACGGTGGACATTCATTCTTCAACGGGGGCCCTCGTGCGGCCAGCCGCTTGGCGTCCAGCAAAAAACGCTATCACGGATCTCCTACGCCACTAGCCTTGCCCGTAGTCCTCGCCAGTCGACTGAAGTGATTGCTGCTCCAGGGCGTACGGAGCTCGGCCAACATAAACACTTATGGTCCGCACATTCGCTTGTCGTTTGAGCGCTCGCCGAACGACTTCTCCTCATACTCTCTCTCTCTCTCTCTATTTCTCTGTCCTCGACGCCCACGATTCGAGGCAGCGGCAGATCTCGTTGCTGCATCGAAATTGCCGCTACATAATAGTTAACCTTTATAAATTACCCTATGCTGGTCAGCAGCTATGAAGCCCCGACTGGATCAGGCGTCTACACCGTGATCAATTTCAATTTGGCGGACGCTGTGGCCCCACTGCCACTGGTTCAGGCCGATGCAGCGTCGCTTCAAGCTGCATCTACGAGCATGAACGAACCGCGAACGAAAGCGCTAAGCGCGCGATCCTGGTTGAACTGCAGTGCTCGACAAAGCTTACTGCCGCCTCCGCAGCCGGTGTGGACCGAGGAGCACCTGGTGCGAGTGCGTTTTTGAAAAGTGGCCGGATGGTTAAATATTCACATTTGGCAATTTATCTGTAAGGCCCACAGCAGTCGGTCCTGCCTGGTCAAACGGCCGTATAGGCGTCTATAGCCGGTAGCGTTCGCTCCCCTCAGCGGCACCCATCGACACAACATCCAGCACCTAGCGTTAACTGTATCTGAAGGGCACATCTCTCCCATCGATGCATAGACGCTGATAGATCTCGATATACGGTCATGAATGCACAGCGCTAGCATCGAGGTTAGGTTAGGCGGTCATAGGGGATCACAGAGAACTACGACAGATATATAATACCTGTTGAGTAACAAAAGAAGACGAAACAACGATTGGGCAGAAGAGGGTTATGTGTCTGTGTGTGGTCGTTCGTGTATTTCATTTCATGGACCTTTACCATAAACATTTGGAGAAAATTATTTATCCTAAATTTTCCGGGCTCCCTCACAGCCACCATTTAAGCTCCATCTATGCGAGTTCGATAACTCAGAAAGTATTGACACCTTAATGAGGAACAGACTCGAATTAGCATTAGTGGCATCGTAACCAGTTGTTAGAACAACTAGTAATGAAATGAAGCACGATTAGGAAATTGCGTCGTGTAGCAGCGAGATGAAAGTGTTCGTCCTGTCTGACGGTCTCGGGTATCTGCTGTTAGAGGAAAGCCTTTCGCACAGACGTCTGCGAAGTGCAAGAGCCATTGGGTGGATGTTGACAAACCGACTTCAAGTTCAATACCCACCCCTATTATCTGCTGCTCTCAGCGTCAAGGCGTACGATAGTCCTTGAGCACTCTTTCCCCAAGACTCACATACTTCCTCCTCTGCTGCAGCAAAAGTGGCCTGCTCAGTTCAAAGCTCTTTCACCTACTTGGTTAACCCTCAGCGCCGACGAGCCCCGAAGTTCTCGTTCACCTTTCTCCGTTTCACCGTTGGAGCTCCCTGTTACCCATTCGCACGATAGTTGATGACGCGTCTCTGTTTTACGCTGCCGCCGCCGCCATCGTCGTCGTCGTCGTCGTCGAATGGCTTCTTTCAATGCTTTCTTGCTTCGTGCACATCTTCCTCTCCCGCTCGGTGTTGAGTGCATCAATTCGACGGGTCTTGCGGCGGGTGCTATGTGATGCGCGCGGGGCGGCGACATCGCGGCAGTTTTGCGCAGACTTTTGCGGCCTCACGAACCCGAGCTGGACGAGCGGTTAGCGTTGAGCGGTGGGAGACTGGGGGGAACCGGTGAAGGAAAAGTGGAGCGTGGGGACCGGAGACTATGGCGGTACAGCGGGTGTAGAACATACAGAGGGATCTCGGTGGTGTTCGCTGGCACGGCGGGGAATGTGAGGAAGCAATGCCACAACTGTCAACGTTGGCCAAGTTAAGTTTTTGCCACATTTGCTGCGCTTTTCACTTAACGCTTACTAGGAAGAGCGAGAAAGGAGGGGGGTCGGAGCGAGAGTGAGAGGGGAGGGAATAAAGGCGAAATCGAGAAGGAGGAAAATCACGCGTGCTCAGGGAGAGAGCTATGTTAGACAAAGGATAGACACCGACTTGGCCCGGACAGTTGCCAAGCCCGCAAGCCTAGTTCCCCCGCACGTCGCCTTCTTGTCAGGGGGGGCCCTCTCTCTCTCTCTACCACACCATCAGCCGCTATCCATCGTAGGTTTCCACTCTTTCCCTCTCTCTCGCTCTCTCTCTCTTTCTCATCGTCTCTTCTTAAAAGCACTGTTCCCGAACCAGATGCGAGCCGTTGTACACGAGCTACAGTAGAAGGAGCTGTGCGACAGACAGAGGCTTTCTCTACAACGGTCGACGCTACAGTCGACAGCAATAGTATAATAGTAGCAGCAGCAACAGCAAGGCCTCTATAGCGAGCCGTAGGCGTTGCCACCGCGGCTTTTGCCTGGTCGTCTGTAGACGACCGGGGGCGCGATTTTTCACCAGGCGAGAGACAATTTTTGGGACTTGTTCATTGGATAGCCGGCATGCAACTGTGGTCGGATGAGAAATCCTAGCGAATGGGGAAGCTGGGGTACGAAAGACAAAGTGATTCCTGGCTGCTCCGCCTCGTTTTTATCCTTCGCCAGTTTTCCCGTTCCATGTTAACAGCTCTGGAAGTAGTAGCACTAGCAGTACCCTCAAATATCTCTCCCCTTACGACTATCGTTCACCCTGTTCCCCAAGTACACAGCTGGGAGCCCACCCCCTGAAGCCCATTGCGTTTGTATCGTCCCATATGCTGTGCAGCGCTGTGATAGGCGATCTAACGATGAGAAGGAAGTTTTGAAGACGGCGGTTGCTGATGCTACTGCTGCGGTAACTCTCTCAACCACAGAGTGCAGAAGTGAAAACTGAAACAATATGTTTGTGCTAAACAGAAACGCTGACATCCAATTCAACTGTGTCCAACCCCTCCGCCCCGTCAGCCGCATGTGCCAGACAAACGAGAAAGCCACGGCGTAAGCTAAATAGACAAAGGTTGCGCAATCTGTACACGGCGCGAGCATATAAGTAAAGCTGGTACATATATATATATATATATATCAAGGTATAGGCAATATTGTGTGTATAGGCGACGCGGGGCATAGAACGGGCGCACGCACGAGGGAAAGGACTAGACCTCCGCAGACTTTGTGGAAACTTAATGGGAGCCGGCATAGAAAGAAAAGCGAGTAGGTCGATCGCAGGTGGATAGGCTTTTGGTGAAGAACAAGCAACGAAATCCATATTGTTCGAAGACATCATATGAGTATGAAGATAATTGACACCGTCCTACCAAGTACGGACAGTAAACAATTCGTCTACATAAATTAATTCACAAGAAAGTAATCAATAATTCGGCCATATAGCAAAGTAGGCAACCATTAAACCGTGACAACTACTAAATTCAAATTGATGGGTACGATGCGCCGATTTTATCTATTGAAACCAATATAAATACGGCGGCACCGAATGCAATCCGAAAACAATACAACTTAAGACAACCTTATATAGCCTCCTCAGTATAGCAAACTCGCAAAGCATGCACGTATGTGACCCAAAGTTTGCCACAGAGAGGTCGGACATTTCATCAGAGACGTAAAACAATAAGTGGTCGTCGGAGCGGACCCTGTGCAATACGTCGAGACACCTCTCCACCGGCTCTTCCTGACGCCGGTAGTGAAATGAAGCGAAGTCGGGCCTTGGACGGCGCTGCGGTCGCGGCATGGCTTTCTTCTCTTTCCCAGTCCGGATGTGTCCTTTCCCTAAGGCCCTGTAGATGCTGGTTGGCCGGGATCTCGGTGACCCGACCAATCCAGTACATACATCGGTCGTCGATACCCCTGGTGAAATCAGCGGGGTGTCGGGGCCCCGGGGCCCCGGGGCCATCCTTTCTTGGGCCTTCTTCGGGCTCCGCCCAGTCGCCAGAGACAGAGTCCTGAAGGAAAGAGATACACCGCTCTAGCGAGCGAACCCTATACGCGCCTGAACATCGCACCCACACAGACACACGAGGTTTAACAAAGGCATGTCGGAACTATAACACAGGAAAGCAATAGCTGAGGGTCCCCTAAGTAAACAGCATTTAATGCGGATAATATCCATCTATAAAACTAGCTGCTATGCAGTGGACGCGTTCAACGTTGCAAGGTTTCTGTGGTGAACATCGACAAAAGGACGAAATACACGGGCTCGCATTCATGGACGACAGCTCGAAGTTTCTACATGTACAGTGCGTGCACATAGGTTCACGTAAAAGTTTCTAATACGTCACTGTTGCCTTGTGTGGTTCAGCCCAGTTGAATGTCTGCATACACTTCGGCTGATGCGCGACAAACAGTTTTCGCGATTACCCCCGAAGACGCTAGCTATCTCGACGCGACGGTTCATATCAATTTGTTCAACATATAAATATATATATATATATATATATATGTACTAATTGAGTGAAAAACAGTATATGACAAACAGTACTCAAATATCACTCAATAAATGGGGAATAGGATGATATAATATGCGAATCATGTCATAATACTATAAGACAATTTGCAGAGCCATATATTTGGCTATGGCTGGGCGACACAAGAATGATTTGCAATTTAACGACTTCAATTTGTAATACTATTTATGCGTTCCTGGTCACCAACACTGGATCGAGCAACGTGGTGTTGAGAGGTATGACAACGTCAAAGAAGGCCCTTCACAAACGCATTCTGGAGTATTTCACCGTCTCATACATTTCTCAGTTTTATTTTCAGTTGTTCGTTCTCAGTAGCGAGCACAAATGCACACCGTTTTTTTTTCATAACCTAAGCATCTCGTAGACGAATGGTATGAATCGTACCTCATAGAGAAAATTGTCCAAACGGCACAACATTTCTTATGCTAACATCCATTTATCCAATATAAGCCTCATTGGGGCAATGCCACGAATATGCTTTGACACCTACAAAGCATAGCATGCAGAAGAAGCCCTTTGCAGCCGGCACCGTACCTGATACCTGGATCTGGCTTAGCAGATCTTCTCTGTGATCCTCATCGTTGGTAATAATCGCCAGCACCTAATTATACCATCATCCGTACCCCAACACTAATCAGATCTCTCATCTCCATCGTGGTTGCACCATCGCCGAGCGTCTCTGTGTATGTGGGTGTGTGTGATCATATTAGAAAATGTTTATACGAGCGCGTCCACTTGAGCGCCTCCTCCAGTCGCTCAGCTTCCTCGGTGCGGACCTCCCGGTAAGAAGCTCGTCGCTCTGGCGTCATCATCGTTTTCAGGCCGGCCCTTATCATACCCACTCCCCATACTTTCCCCAGCAGCCGTCCATAGCGCGCGAAGGGTACCCTTCAGGCGGCATGTTCCCTCGCTGTCTAGTTGAGGTTTGTGCGTTTCCGGTCTTCCCGAACTCCTCTCGCCCTTGTGAGGTGGGTAGACGGACCGACGACTCCAAAGAAATCCGCCTGAATGGTGATGAATCGAGGCGGATGCATATTAGGTTGCATTGATGCAAACTGCGACAGCGAACAGGAGCGAAGGAGATGATGCGGCAACTCCTGAACTCGGCTGCCCGGAGCAGCTCGAATGCTAGGGATACTTCAGCGAAACCGAGAAGCGGCCAATGAAGGCGGCCAGACGGGCCCAGGGAGTCGGCCAAAGCGACACAGCGAGAGACAGACAGAGGGAGATAGGTTCCACAAACTCGTTTCGCAATTTCGTTTTTCCCCTACTACCTAGGAGTTAGTTTATTTCTTTGTCGTTGAGAGAATCCTGAAGTAGGATAGCTACCTTGAAGCAGCAGCAGCAGGAGCCTGTTCAGTATGCGACTCATTGCTGAGAGAATTTGTGCCATTGGACTGTGTTCAGGGTCACCGACTTGAAGACGAGTCAGGACCGGCGGCACACCAGAGGTAAAGGTAAAGGTTTTATTGGTTTATTAAAGGAGCTGCAATTTTACAGTGCTTAAGCTCTCTTATATGTCACGCAGCGGTGCTCGAACCTGCGTCGTTGTGTGAATTACTCGGTTCGACTGGAGCAGTGGATTTCGACCCTTAACTATACGGCCGGCGAGTTGCCTTTGTGTATTTGTGGCCAGATGTAATTTCACAGTATGTATTGATTTTGCCGAATCGAATTTGCGAAAAATACCATACTTAGATGATACGACAGGCTATTATTAGTTATGGTCACTCAGTTGAAGTTGACTGCAGCATGTGAGCTCTCTCTCGCTCTCTTCTCATCTTCTAATCCTAAACTGCAATTGCAGACATCGTAGTTGAGTTGTCGGCAACACACCCATGCGTATTGTATAATAGAAGGACGGAAGATGAGTTCATCTCATGAGATAGACTACCAGCAGAGGATGGTTTTAGCAGGCAGAGGCGTTTTGTCATCCACGTCAGCCCCCTTGCACTGGATCGGCCCATTTTCGTGGAGAATGGAATGTTTCTAGTGGTGTCCGTGCGTTTGAAGAAAATTTTCTCCTCTCTCTCTCTCTCTCTCACAAAAAAAAATAGTTATCTGGGTCTCGAATTCAATATTGTACCGTACCGTAATACACTAACCGTACCGTTCAAGTAAAGGTACAGGACATCTCATCTCAACCACCCCCGATATATCACGACACGGTGCAAAATGTAAATCTGCCTAAGGCATCACTCCCCGCTGCCACTGGTATCTGATCCGTCTCAAGGCCACTAACGATTTTCAGATTCTGTAAAGTTTGCTGAATGGTTCAACATATACCACGGAGCGTTCGATCAGGATTGCCGGGAAAAGAAGCCTACCTTTCAATACATAGCGTCTTACCATACGCATTCGTACGTACTATCGTCCGTTTTTTAATGCCAATTTATTTTATTCGGAAGTCGTCCGGCTCAAACCCTCCAAATACTTACAAGCGATTCCGAAAATTTCCAGTGGCCAGTGAGGTCCGAAGGCCGTATGCTTCGTCCCATCCTGGCCTCACTCTCCATCATATGTGCCATCTAGTGTGGCACAGCCCACAAGGTGTTCACCTGCGTCATCGTCGTTGACCAGTTTGTTGAAGGGCGATCTATATATGCTAGCACTAAATCGTCCCACTTTCGTCGGCTCCTGTTTTGCACCAGCAGGGAGCAACCGGGACCGGGCCGGATCCAACGGGTCGTCCCGTCTGCCCAGCCAATGCTGACCTGCACCGAGCTAGTGATTAGATGAAATACTTGCTCGTCCACAGGTAGTCTCCATACGTCGGTCAGTGTTATAGTGGGCGGATGATAGGGGAGGTAAGGAACAAGGTGTTTAGTAGACGGTATAGAGCATCGTACTCATCGTGTGCATAATTCCTACGAATTACCCTGAAATGTTATTATTATTATTATTATTATTATTATTATCGTCGTCGTCAGGTCGAGCACCAACGGCGCAGTCATCATCACCGCTATCAACTGAGTTTCGCTGGATTGTAATGAGGGCTACCTGCATTTATAAGCACAACTGGGTGCCGTTCCCCTGCATGGTTCTTACACATAGCCTTTGGTCAGCTAATGCTATTATTTGGATTCGAAGCGAGATGTAGTAGAGGGGCCCCGAATCTAACCGAGAGCGAATTTCGAAAATAGGGACGCCGTTCATTAACTGTGAAAAATGCCTGGTCATCTGCTAACCATCGCTATTTTTGGCCTCGCTTTCTCTCTCTTCCTCTCTACCCTCTCCCCTGCAGTTATCTTTTTATCAGGGTTGATATTGTTCAGGGCGGTAAATTTTTTCATTCATTCGATAAGAGCTGAGGTATATCAGCAACCAGGTACAAGACGTCTTACCCCGACAAGGTACTGACTGATCGAACGCGGAGTACATTTTGCCCAAATAACAAATAAACAGGGTAGCAATGGTGACTCGATTTGTCGAATACATCCATCAGACGTTTCAAGAGCACAAGCAATTTGAACACATTTCATTTCCTGCACGTGTGCAGTAGAAAGTGACTCAAGGCCATCGGATCGTTGGTATCACCCCGCAATCTAGGATCCCATCCGCTCTCAGCAATGTGTCATGCTAAGATGCATCGGCTTCGATACATCACTTCCGTTCTATTAATATCGTCAGCAGAAGTCTAATCGGCGCAGGTCCGTTCTAGAAAAGCATGAATCTCTGAGCTTAAAAGTAGCCCTTTTAGCCCGTGAGGGGCACCCGTGCAATTAAAGTAATCGATCACTGAGAGGAACTACAATCTGTCCTTGTCGACGGTTTGCTTGAGAGCTGCTATATGGTCAAACTGTTTACCACCGAGGAGAAGCACTCTGAAAGAACTAACACGTCGAGAAGCCACGACTCATTTTTAAGAGGGCTAGGCATTTTTATGTACACAAATGTATCAGCGGGTTTCGCCGTTCTTTCAACACGTCTCATAGATTAAAGCACACCGATGTATTAAATAATATTAGATGGTTATGTATGACATTTTTTCTGTACTTCCGAGAAATGAGCATTTCGTATAACAACACCCTAACCCTTATAACAAATCCCTAACTACTGTATGTTTGAATAAAACTGTCATATTATTTCGTATAAACCAGCGCATTATCCCTTTGATATCTGTCCTGCTAAAACAGTGGGTTCGGTAATTCCTTCTCCTTCGTATCGGTTGTGCGGAAATCTGGAGGAACGAAGCCAAGTTTGTGTAAATGCTAACCCAACAGCAACGATACATTCGCCATTTCTCGAGTCCTATTGGGTAGCTTTTGCCAATTCGCAAATGACTGAGAGAGTGGAAGAGAGAGGCTTTCAACACCAGCTCGCAACTGGGGTGTTCCGACTTCATTCTGTTTGTGCGACAGACCTCTGTCGACTGATGACGACGTGTTTTGACGAAGTGCAGGGAAAGTGCGAACCTGCTTGCAACGCCTTTCGTCGGGGTGCTAGATTCAGTTCGAGTTCTCCAAGTCTTCGCCAACCGACTCCTGTGAGCTCCCTTTCGCGTTCTCGTTCACAGGAGATCTCTCCGGCATTGAGAAGCGGCACTTCCCGAGCCTGCCCGACACACTGTCGGCTCGGTTACAGTGCGCACTTGCTTTCGTATCGCGGTACTGCGGAGGAATAGTGTAGGTGCTGCCGACGGTGACGGTGGCCGCAGGAGCAAGCAAATTATAACAAATGAGGGTATTCGTCTTGCTTCTTCTACCCTCCTCCCAAAGGCCTGAACAACCACCCCCGCACAAACTCGAAGTTGGCTCCTGCCGCCTCCACCCTGAGCGCTCGTTCTGTTTCTCTCACTCTCTCTCTCTCTCTCTCCAGTCGTCCCGCTTTAGGTACATGCTCGTGGCCTATTGCTAGCCGGTCAAAATCCGCCCGTAGAAGATGGCGTCGACGACTCGAAACCCCTTCACACTTGCTCCGGACTTGTTCCTTACCGGTAACGCCTGCTGCCATGGAATCCCTCCATGGATAGGCAGACAAGCAGGCTATTTGGCTGCGACAATGTAGCTAGTATGACGCTACTGAACATAGTGCGATACTCTGCAGCTGAAGCCGTGACTCCATGTCGTCGTTGACGGCGGCTTCCGTACTTAGTTTCTTTAACTTTGCACGGGCGTTGGGTCGGATCTAGCCCTTCTCGAATCCCCCGTAGAAACTTACTCGAGCAGCTGACACAGTAGCTCTACGGTGGCCGCGACCGCCGATGGCCCGGCTATAGTAGACACCGTCAAGTCTTCTGCCACTGCCTCGAGAGGCGGACGAGTTTACCGTCTATGTAGAGGCGGTTGAGCAGATACACATCATATCCCGAAACTACACTAGTCCCTTCTCAACCCACATGTGTTGGTCTTCTCTGCAGCAGGCCGCCAGGGCATCCTCCTCTGCTATCCCTGTCTTGGCAAACCCCACCAACTATCCCCTCAGTATATCCTCACCGACGGACCTGGCATACACTTCCTTTACAGCTGAACTACTCCCCCCCCCCCCCCCCCTCCCCCCTATGTGCTTGTGTTTCTCTACATTTCCTTGCGGCAACGACAGCCACAGCGGCATCAGCAGCAACAGCAGCAGCCGCACAGCCTTCTTCCCCAGCTGGGCTACGACTCGTGCGACTAGATAGGACACTGAAAGACGACAATCTAAATCCGCCGGAAAGCACCCCAGACCCAAATCGCCCCATATGGAGCGACGTGCTCCTGAGGCCGGGGCACGGTTTGTTGTTGTTGTTGTGGTTGCAATTGTACTAGTAGTGGCTGTTGTTGTTTATTGCTTCAGTTTCTCTTGCTTCCTGCTTGCTAGCGAAATGTCAACAAAGCATGGCAACTTCCTGATCCGTCACGTCCCCGGTAATAGTAGAGACAGAAAATTTACCAATATTGCATTGCAAATAGTAATAATGGCGATCGTAGATTGAGACACATGGTGCACACAGCGACTGAGTACTTTTGGGTGCAGGTATATATATAGAGAGAGAGAATAATTGAAGCATTTGTGTTAAAGAGTTATAGTTTCACTCTTGGATAGTCATCTGGCAGTTATGATGAAGTTATTATGACGAAGTTCACCGTGTAACACGTCCGGAGAAAATAGTTAAATAATAGACTCCAGAGAATTTATTAGGACAATCTAAAAAATAGCCATAGTTTAGAGGACGAAGAAATCGAACTGGTCCTGAGCCTATGAAAACGAGCAGGAATAATGAGACAAGGACTCTTAACCCTACAAAAAGACTCACTTGTATAAACTCTACACACTGGAGTGGGAAAATTAATGAAAAAGGCACAATAACAATAAAACTACTTTCTCCGAAGCAAAATGATATTCAGTGCTATTATTCTCCATATCTACATACACCTAGGAGAACCTATGAATCTTCTCTATACTGCACTATTTGCCGAGGCTCGTTGATCATTTTCCCGATGGAACCGTAGCGACTTTGTAACACACAGTTACGAAATTTCTGTTGTATGCTCATCGGGATCTGTTGTATGCACATGTATGCTCATCATACGACGTGCGCCTGTACATGAGCATAATCTAGCATATGCATGAATACTTGGTAAATACCATCAGGGCATTGTTCTCCCGGCGGACGTCATTCCGTCGCCTAATCACAGACGGTGGTTTGTTTTCTCCTCTATGGCGGCAACCATCGGCGAATCTGGCTTACTAGAGCTTGCTTCGCTGCTGCAGACCACCCGGGAACGCAGCAATCAAGCGTGATACTTCTCAAATACGTGTGCATGTGTGACGCAGCGAGTCCGAACCCCTCGAGTCCTCTATTCCAGATCATCCATAAGCCTGATGATGGCGGAGGTGATCACGCATTTAGAGCGGGAAATTGAGTCGAGAGGTCTAATACACCTCCTCTCAATCTCGCAGCTGACAATTGTCGGTTGCCGCTGCTTCGCCGCCCGTAAATGACTCGTCTGCCTGTTCTGTTGGATACGATGCTACGCGATGTTGTTCGCCTGCACCAGCGGATTCAGGCGGCGTTTTGTTCAACGTCGACTGCTCCGAAAGTGGCGGCGCAGCAGACTAAGTGTACTGGCCAACGCTGGTCACGTCGCCGAGCGTGAATGACCATTGCGGCGAATACATTAGTGTACAAATTTCTCACGGATTAGGTACGCCTTAAGTATAATACACATGTAGGAACGCACGAATCATTAACCCACCGAGCGGACGTATCCGATTTTCCTTGGTCAGAATCACTGCGCACAAGCGTCCGCGAAGGTGGCAACATCTTTCCTTGAGGACAGAACTCATAAGATGCTGCACTATCAACAGGGATTTGCAGGTAGATCAGGTAGTGGATATATCGTATTAGAGTGGCTGACTAATGCGCATTTCTTTGCTCGACTCTGCTATGATTCGTACCATGATTCTGGTGAAAACGACGAATAGCAGAACGATTCGTGGTCGACGGTTCTATCCTCAGAAATCGTCCTTTACTGGGATGTTGTTGATATCGCCCTGCCGATAGCTACATAGGTAGATCTGTGGGACAATGCCTAGACGCCTTCAGCGTGACCGAAATGAAGGCATGTCCTTGAAGCAATGCAGTGCACAGCGGCACCGAGGCCTTTTAACCATGGAAGAAACTCTGATGATGGTCAGCTATCAGAAAACAAAAAGAACGGTTACTCTGCATTCGAAAAACTAAACTCCGCCGAGTTTAGTTTCAATTACGTCAGTAATACAGCATCTACGTAATTGATGTATGCAAGAAGAAAAATTATATATATATATATATAATAGTTTTGTTTTATATATATTAATTATTGATATATATATATATATATATATGTAGCCTCCATAATCGTTAGATCATCGTTTATCTCGAAAGGAGGACCATTATAACGCGATGCGCGTCACACACACACCCAGACAAACAAAATCTACAAAACTAGCTGTCTATCAACCTTGACGTTATTAAACGTAGTCAGGACGCAGCATTGTTATAATATAGATTTACGAAATCATCCCCTCTGCACATAAACCCTCTGTTGCCTTCGTCGGCGAGCAATGGACGCCAGCAGCGTCCGATAGACTCTCACACGTGACCCTTAGCCACAGCCCCATCAAATCATCGTCCCAGGACAGATCTGATATTCACAGACCTATATCGTATATGAACTGTGCAAGACCCCCTCAGTTAATCCGCTCCATTCAGGGATCCGGCGATGGCTGAATTTCACTGGTGGATCTCGTGCATTACCGAGACGTTGACGCCGCATGCTATCGTCACCGCTACAGAACATACTCCGTTCTGCTGAGGTGGTGGCGGCGCGGGGGGTGAGGGGTTGCTGTAAAGTAGTCATGCTGCATATTCGATGAACGTAACCGCTCGACCTATATGAAGTGGACTGATCTGTGGTGTTCGCTGGGCGAAAAAGCGACTCGGATCGGTCGTCGTGCGATCGTACGCGACCGTTGTAGGCTGGAGCCCTCAATTGAACACCGTTCTCTACTGCTTGCGATTGCTGTTAGGAAGAGACTGGCGCCAAAACTGCATCTAATGTTGTTACACGTTATTTCTGGGCGAGCGTCACGTCGCATCGCGTGATAAATTGATCCGCGAGTCCCACGTCCTTCCCGGGAGGCAAGCACAGGTGAGACTCAGGCTGACGGGCATGCTGTTGTGCCTTGTCGATCGCCGAACACTATATATATATATATATATATATATATATATATATATAGAGAGAGAAAGAGAGAGAATTATCTAGCTCTGCGGACGTGGACGTTGGTTGTAGTCTACTCCTGTGTCGCTCATTTTTAACTTAGTATATATATATATATATATATTCTAAGGGTATTGCATATCAAATATTTTTGATATACAATACCCTTTACGAAATACGTATAGAATAGTGTTTATTCGAATAAGACCCGTATAATATTCCCAAGTTATTGTGGAATCTAACAAGTACTAACGTAAACGACTAAATGCATAATCAAATAAAGAATTGAACTTCAGCTAGTATTACTATTATATATACCACACCCTTAAATAATCAAAATGATCCTGCATCTCATGTAGAGGAAAAAATAATCCGAATACTTTTCAACCGGCTGCACGTGTCCTCATTGACGACACAATCACAAACAGACCAATGCTACACAAGGGAAAAGGGATGGTCAATCGAAAATACAAATAATATCATACAAATATATATATATATATATATATATATATATATATATATCTATCTATATATATATATATACGCATACGGTACGACCTTCTCTGTGCGTCACCTAAAGGCAGAGCTGTCGAATTGCCGTTTTAAGCAGTGGAGCAGGTACCCACGCACTTGGCTGTGGCAGTAGGTCGTCTGGTTATCGATGAAAGCGGCCGTGCCCGCCACATCTATCGTACTCGGGCTGATATTTATGGCGGGGGTGGGTGAACATATAATATTATAGATAGATCTGGCTCTCCGCCCCGGGCACTTGATTGCTCCGCGCTTCCATCGCCTGTATCCTAATAATTTTCGCGAAGGCGATGCCCGGGCGGCAGGTGCGTCCCGCTACACAAGGCGGTAATTTTGCAATTTTCGAGGGCATCCATCATTTGAATGAAGCATGACGCCTCTGTGCGAAGGGTGTACGGCTCCACGGAGATAGATCCATTTGAACATGCAGGTGGTCAGCAAGTTGAGATTCGAATAGGATTTTTTTTAACAAAATACTTAATTAGCAAAATGGCTTAGGTCGATACTTAGGCTGCGAATTTTTAATTGTGAAAACATTGCATGTTTATATTATACAGTAAAACCAAAAAAAAAAATATATATATACACATATCGAATACAAGGATGGAGCTGACATATCGGGGTTGAAATATTGTTTTAATCGATAATATTACATATACACACATATATATATATATATATAAACTTGCGGAATACGATAAAATTCATCTCCTTCGCCATCCTCGTGTCGCTACGACGTCGCTCTGAACGCTTTTGAGACTCTTCGTTTGCTCATCCGCTGCTGTCATCATACGAGCACAACTCCGCACAGAGCCGTCCACCGGGTGGTACACATCAGCTAGAACCACTGAGAAACCATTGAAGAAAAATGGCCAGCATATATTTTCTTCGTGGCACTCACCAGCTCCCAGTAGGTCGAACAGGCTTCCTAAAAAGAGCGACGACATATTTCATTGAATAATTCGGCTATCTTGCATGTACACTAGTTGTCTCTCTATTGTGATTCGCACGCAATCGCTGGAGCTCTCGTGAATGTTAAGCGTCACGTGCTCACTAGCCCCTAAAAGAAATGTGTTGAACTGACTGCAATCATCCATTGTCATACTGAAGCTAAGATGAGACTTGTTTCGAAGAATTGGGCCGGTTGAACCCACGTCTGAAGGGTGCAATACTACTCTCAACGTAAGTAACGAATAACTGCAAAGAACGCAAAATTACTACAAATATATACGTAAGTTATATATATAGGAACTTGGAGCATCCGCGGGCTAAAGTGGAAATCAGCACGTGGGTCCACTTCGATTGTGGCTTGAACAAATCGAGAAGATTCGCTTTCGTCTACCTATTTATCTGCGTACTAGCGTCGGATCAATCTCTCAATCTGCCTAGTGGACCAAAGGGTATCCCTTCTGCTCTGTTACTTCATCTTCATCTGAACTCGATCATCTCTTTGGCTCGTGTTCGAGAATCTACCACTCTTTCTGCTTTTTCCCTAATAGCAATTGCTGGAGAGCAAAGTTCAAATTGTTGAGATAGATTCCCACTTTACTCACACACAAGCTGACTCGCCTCTGTTGTGTTCTACCCTCGGTATAACGTGTCCTTACCCCTACCCAACCCGAATTCCCACCAGAGACGCCTCCGTGGTCGCCTCGTCGTTCGGGTGTGGGGGTCGATTCGAAGACGAACGAGGACGGAATCGTCGGCCAACCGCGACTCGCAAACCCACGGGGATTTCCCGAGCGCGCACCTCCTCCGTTGACACCAGTTGAAGAGTCAACGTGACTAGGGAGAAATAAACAGAAGATACCCTCAGCCAACGATGCTGGCCTCGAGAAGGCAGGCGTCGATAGTTGCCGGTGGTAAGCGTCGAAATCGAATTTGCAAATATCTATGCAAGGAACTGTGGAAAAATCAGAGAACGCCAACGAAGGACGGCGACGACACCATTCCGGAAGCCGCCGGTGATGAAATCAATCGGACCCGAGTGTTGAGGCTCGGGTTGATTAGTTCTTAGCGAGGCCTAAACAGTTGTATCTATACAACTTTTTATGTGTATGTATTTAATCATTGGACACTTTTATTACTCGGATGACAACTTCTCAAAGCTAGATTGAAAGTATAATACTTTATTAACGATGACACTACAAGCCTATGAGACTCCGCTCTTGGTTGAGGCTCCATGTCGCACAGTTCTTATTCAGCTTCGGCGGTTAGAAGAGCCCTCTTGATCGAAATCTAATTATTTTCAAATGTATCACTTAATTTAAACAGCCACTAGTGAAGAACACTTAGTGTTGAAGACATATAAATGATCGTGCTTTCTCAGCTACACTCAATAAACACATTCATATTATCAAACGTCCAACGTAAACTCGACAAAGAGACATTTTCATTTATTTGTACATGTGTTACCTTTCGGTTACATAAACATCAGCATAGACGTGTTCGACACCTCAAGAACAGGGTTAATCTGCTCTCAATCCTATATAGTCTACGATAGATACGTAGATACTGTTGTATTGACATGCTACAAATACATATTCAACAACGTTCACCTAGCTTTTGTACAATGAGAGTAAGTATTTACAGAGTATGCACTTCGGTCAATGATCTACATGGGCTTGGCACATTCGCTTGGACGGTCTCTGACAAAAGTGCTATTCTACTCAATTCTATACTTGGATGTATTCCATCAGAACACTTGACGTAGTTGGCGGGATGTTCTCTGTTCACTGTTATATGCCTATCTACGCTGCTTCACCCACTGATCTTCTGTTAACACTGGATCGATTGACAGACATTCTCCCCTTCGAATGATTTCTCCGTGGCGAATCCTGTTGGCCTTGGTCTTCTGAGGAGTAGGAACGCCGACCCATTCGTGTCGATGCTACGGGGCTTCGTTTCGATCCCTAACAATAGGACACAGAATGAGTTGCCCTAAATGGCCCGTTCATTTGCTTGTATCTGGTCCTCGCATTGACTGTTGATGTCCCGGAGGTTGATGATGCTGATTTTCACCTATGACGCATGTTGGATAAGGACAAAAGCAGGAGATTAGACATAGCGACAGCAGTCTATCTATTTTGCTAACTAGGTAATGCGAAAAGTCAGCCTCTACCAAGGAATAACTTTGCCATTTTATCGCTTAAATCCGAATCCACAGTTCAACTGTAATTCTCCAGCTACAACAATAATTCATTTATCTACATATAACATCCACCCTGCTGTCAGGCATACAATATTCGTTGATCAGCTATCAGACGGCTAAATCTATGGCTACAAAAAGCCAGAGGCTGCAGGGTTCGAGTCCCGCGACGCGACATGTAGAAGAACTTAAGCATTGTAAAACTGCCGTCCCTTTAATGAACCAATCAAACCTTCACGTTTGTACCATACGAGAGCCAATATGTGCAAGACCGAAGCTTATCAAATTATTTTCGCATAGTGGTACTACAGAACAGGTAATATTTGCAATCAATAAATACATGAACCGTTGTTGTTTTCATGTATTCTAGTTACGATAGTACTCACCTCAGGGCGTTGCGTACCGTCATCCTTAGCTGGGGAAACCTTGACAGACTTATGACGCGGCGGACCAGTGACTGAGAAGCCACCCCGCCTCGTCCTTTCGAACCCGACGATGCACATCCACATCAGCCCTGCAAAAGCGAACATCACAGAAGGAAATTATAACATCACCACTGGTAATTAGCCGTTTACGTCGAAGTGTATACTTTCCAAAATAACAATTCTTATTACTAATTGCGTCGGGTCATCTGAGAGGTATTGGTGCGCATTTTCTCTAAACGTATTTGATATTTCAATTACTCCCGTAACATACCATCAAAAAACGGATGCGAATATCATAAAAACAATTTACTTAGTAGCTTCGTCATACAAAGCAGTAACCATCAACAATGCCCATAAATGAAAGCAACAGTCGCAAATACCTCTCGGTATTGCTAAACGTCTTGGCTATTTGTCAAGTCCTCCAATTTTATACAGCAGCTTGGTGCGAACCTGTCAGCAAGGTGAGTGTTCCAGTGATATGAAACATGCCATCGTACGACTTGATCACATCGCGGAAGTGCCCGAAGAAGAATGGCTTACTAAAGTAGAAGCCTCCGTTGGTCATACCAAGAACGCCGAAAGCCAGCGGCAATCGACCGACACCGATGTAGTCGCCGAACACACAGCAAAACAGAACGGCAGCACAACCGCAAAATGAACCCATGAGCAGAATAAACACGACCAATTCAGCGTATGTATTGGCGGCCGGCAGGAGGATGGTAAATACACCTGCAATATGACGCGTATATATATAGTGCATAATCAATGATAGTGCGTTGACCTGTTACGTTGGCAGCCTTAGATATTGGGGGGCCAGACAAAAAAAAAGGCGCGGGCCGCGTCTGCCAAAGGAATAGTTCGAGATAGAGAAAGCTCGAATCTAGGAGGATTGGCGTTTTGTGTAGCTGGATTGAAATGCTGTCAAATACACGAACGAAATTGAGAGAATTTGTTTGAATCGGTTTGGCTGTAAAAGCAAATCATTTGCGACAGACTAACCAGTGAATATGTAGCATGTCATAATCAGCCTCGGCCTCTCAATGAGCCCTCGATCGGCCATGATAGGGAAGATACCTCGACCCACGACATCGGCAACGGAGAACCACGGTAAAAGATTGACGGCTTGCTGAAGTGTCGCCCCGCGATCAACTGCGAAATCCACCTATGAGAACAAAACGACACAGCATTTTAATTTCGTTCGCCGGGAATTTCTATGTGACGCCAGTGTATATCTAGGTAATAAGAGCACATTTCGGTCTTTCGGAAGTATACGAGAAGTGTTCAGCTGCCCTGCACTCGATGTGACAGCTGCATTCCGCTATAGGCAGTCAAACTATCATTTGTGTTGTTTCTACAGAGTGAGTTATGCCAATTATATGATACTTACTAACGTGGTCATAAAGGCATCGAAACCGTACTGGAATAGAATGTTTGAAAGAAGACACGCGTAGAATATAGGCTCCTTGAAGATGGTCAGTGATTCGAGCAGGGTTGCTTTCTTTGCTGAATCCTTTTGCTTTTGAGCCTTATTGTTTGTGGGTGAGTTGGCCACGATCCAGGAGGGCTCTTTGATGTAGAGGGACAGCGCAAACATATTCAGGAGTATGCCTCCTGTAATAGACAGAGCACAGGCTCATTCGGTCAGGAGAGATATAATCCTAATCGTAATTATTCTACTATCTATGCAATGAGCCTATTGTGTGAGAATTCAAGCTAGGAGATTTCAGCCCTTACAAACCGATTCGACGGAGTCACAAATGCGCTTGTATATGGCAAGATTACTCCCCCAAAGGACTCAGTTAACACTGCCAGCCAACAAGGAAGGTCTTCCCTCTCAGAAAAGAGGAAAATTATGTCGACAAACCCTTCTTCCATGGCACTGTAACCTCATCATGTTAAACATGCATAATAATATCATGTTTAGCCAACAGAGAACTCGAGGCGAAAATCTGTGATCAGCTGAAATGTTTAGCTCCAAATATGCATAAGCACGCCCTGCTCAAGCTAGTATAATATTACTGGATAGTACTTGGATACTTCTCGGCCAAATGATATCTCCTCAACCAATCAATGAGCGGGCATGAATTGTATTTACCGCTCTTAGCCTGTCTGGTTTCATTTCAAATGTGAAACTCATTTCCTTATCTCCGCTGTTATCTGTGTTGTAATTACTATCACCGATTGTTCACATTCGGTATTTCTTTTCATGTCAAGTCACCTGAACCGTTAGCCGTTAAAGGATAATCACGTCATTATCCTCGAATGACCGATTGAAGCCAACATATTCAAACTAAATGATACCGCTGTAAAATCCTAATGATCCCTGCCATTGCCGATTCATACAGAGTCCGGCAGCGACGGCGCCCTGCCGCGACCATTGGCGCCACTTTCCGCCTCGGTCTACCTTGACTGTGTTCGTTGCCAGCCGACCCAAACCGTCTTGATTTAAGTATGAATATTCAAGGGAAGAAGACAGAGGCGACTAACCAAAGAGCAGCAGTACGCCCTTGAAGGGATATAGCGAGTTGAGAGCTAACAGCAGATTAGGGAAAACAAACGATGCCATGGTACTTCCTGCGTAGACGATACCGTAGGCGACTGCACGATACCTGAAAACATGGAAAACGGTAAAACAGGTAGTAAATGTTAACAATGCAGTCGAGTGTAGTTGGGGCTTCCGGACCTCTCAAAGCTCTTTGGAGGAGACACACGTAACCTCGCTGAGATCATTCCGAAGTGGAAGGCATTGTCGAAGGCCTTGGTGTCATTGCACGCGTGTCTGTTTAAACAGATACCGAGGATGCTTTCATGTTCACGTGAAAAATGTGACATCATCCAGTGTATGGGCGGACCAGTTATCCTTGAACAGATACCTGGTCAAAACAAACAGATTCAAATTAGCCGTGAGGCGGCAAATCCTCTACACGAATCCGGGATATCCGGAAAAAAGCTACCTGTCAAAGTACTGCGAAAGCGTGACGTTGATAACGGTGAACACGACGCCACAGCCAAATCCGTAAAGGACGCCAAGAGTCAGAGTTAGATGAGCTATGTTGGATGCCCAATACGACAGGATCATGCCAATAGACGCTGCCAACGTTCCAACACACACAACAGGCTTTGTCGGATATCGCTGGCATAGCGGACCCGCTATAACGCCTGAAAATCAAATAAACACAATAATTTTACGCACATGCGGTTTCGAGTTGAGATCGCGCCACACGTACCACCACACAGTATGACAAAACCTGAGAAATTCATCACACAGCCAGTGGGCAGAGTATAAATGTTGGCTAATGCTCGAGTCTTGAAAGGGTGAAGGAATTTCCAATATCGACACGTTATTTCCCGTCCTTAGCGTTCAACTGATACACGTTTAGCCTAAACGTACAATCATACAATCATACCTGCGAGATTTGTGACAGCCCCAATCAAGCTAAGAGGCCATGAAGCATCTTGGCGTGACACCCCGAAAGTGTCCATGATGCCAATGTAGAGGAAGCCGGCTGATCGGAACCCGGCCGAACAAAGAAACGACATGATCAGGCATGCTGCAGCCACTCGGATGCTCTCGGGCCCGTCGGGGCCCTCCCGTCCACCTGGCTCTTTGTTGTCCTCGTTGGAGCGACATTTAGTTGTCGGTGATGACCCCTTTTCTCCCTATAAACAAAATGATGACGTTCAGTTTCGGCTCAAAAAAGATCGATTACTCCCCCAAAGAAAAAACACCAACTGCTCGGAGACTGTCCCGAGGAAAAAATTCGATTTTCCATGAGTTTTTAGTTAAAAATTTACGACCTTTCGTGTGGATCTTCCGATTGGTTAGTATTTCATGATGTGTTATCGTTGCGTAGAACCTTTCCAATGGCATCGTTTCTACATGGTAAATTTTAGAAAGAAACATTTACTGCTGTATCTTAAATATTCAACACATAGGAGCTCGAATTAATTTGCTTATTGTCTCTTCGGAAACTATGGAAACCTATCAGGCATCTTTAAATGCAGATATCGCATAAACTCGTAGGGCGTCGAAGGCCGGCCTTGAACGAAGAAATACACGAGCGTCGCCTTTAAATAAAGACTTTTGGTACCCTACAATGGGACTCCGGAAGAGTGAATTTTAATTGTTTCTGGTCACACAAACTAGTTGACCGGGAAAATAAAATTAGCCCCTTTATAGTTTCTAATGAAATTATGAATTGTGACATTCGAATAATAGAATTGACTCCGAGAGTTCATTTTTTACGAACCAGTGAGACAGAGCGTTGAAAAGATAGCTTAGTGTTTGAACGAAAATCGCCGTATTCGAATATGCTGCAAACACTCTTTTGCACCATTACATAAGTCAATGTACGAATTTATCCTGAAGCTCTAGATTCCTTACAGTGTATTTCGCCGAGTTTACATACCATGCATCTTCCATTTTTTGCTTACTATTTTGGTCACTGAATCAAGATGTCAAATCGCCTCTGGACTTAACTCGATCGGAGAGCTTGGTCGATGGATAAATCACTCCTAATTCGCTGGCCTCCCACCAGAGGCAATAACATATCTATAACTCAATTACTCACCCAACTATCCACTGACGAATTAATGTACTTACCTGTTTGTCTAGTCTCACAGAAACGGAAGCAGTATCAAATCGACACATGGTTGTCCACGCAGGAATGGGTACTGCCTGCTCAGAAAAGTTTCTGACCTTCAGCTCGTGGATCACCGGAAGACCAGCAACGGCTACCTTCCGAGAACGTAGAGTCAAACTGGGTATCGGGTAAATGGGCGCAGCCGGCCCACACCGCAGTTGCCTGACCACTGAGGAATACTACTGGGCTCACAGCGCACCCCAACACGCTACGTACGTACGTTGTGCTCTGTCTCTCCTGCGAGTTCACACTGATTGTGACAGGCTGGCGCAGTCCTTATATTTATAGAGCCGCTTCACTGGACATCGTAAAAGGTGCGTGTCTGGGCAACGAGTTCATGAGATAACTGTAACTAACGAGTTGTGAAACCAACAACGAATAATCATGGCGCTATCCCTCCGTGTATCATCTATTCGGTCCCCTTCAAGCGAGTGTACCCGATCTGCGTCCAGCAGTCAGTCGCAAAACCAATTCACGTACGCCCATTGGAATTGATATTCCATTGGATCGGAACACTTTTGAAAATTTCTTGTCGATTTTTCGATATCACCCTCTCTGTGTTATCAACAAACGTTATCCATAGATAGCGCGGAGCTCTCTCATTAGTATTGAATCCCACCAATTAGCTTTATCATCTATCATCTGCACGCTTGAAGACGCCACTCGCAATAAGGGTGTTTGTGGTGTCGTGAATTTCGAGAGATCCATATATTAATCAATGGTATTGAAATAGTATTATTTATTCAAACATACAACAATTAGAAATTATTTGGTGGGGGGAATTAGTTGGAGACCGAGGCCGTCATTGTCCCGAGGAAGGCGATGGCATTGCCTTTCTGCCTCACAGCGAGGTAGAGGCGTTGCAGAAGGAAAGATCCTGCGCGCTTATCCCCGGTGGCGCGGATCACCCTATGGTAGATCCATTCGAGGAAGTTGTGCCCCTCTAAGGTGATCCGCAACCGCCGGACGAGTCGGACTACCAATGTTCGACAATAAACCAATACTTCACTTCGGTCATAGACATGCTCACGAACGGTTGTATTCTCAATTGGATAGAGTACCAAGCGCAAATGTGTTCCATTCGGCCCTAATTATTGCTCTTACTCTGTTATCACCCCCACTGTAAAATTGATTATGCAACAATTAGAACAGTGAACATTGCGCAGTAACTGAGTTTGTTTCTATTAATGTAACTAGTGACGCTGATTATTGGGTTTCCTCTTCGTCGGCAAATTCTAGCCGGTCCCAATGGTTTTTGTTGATGACAGCCACCAAAGCGAATCACTGTCGGTACATTTTTTTTTTTGGCACCAGCTTGACGACATCTGAGTGGCTTGACGTAATAAACTTATATGTGACTATTGGGGATTCTCTCGGAATTTCCCGTCGGCTTTGTATCTAAAGTAAACGAGGTATTTATGATATTATTGTGCGTCTTTATATATATATATATATATATATTTCGCCTCAGTGTTACGGGGCTTCGTGTACCCTATCGGTCACTCTCCGAGATATTGTAAAACAATTCACACACAGTCAATGTATCTATAGCTTCCGGCGACCAAATGGCCTCGCGAAACGGAGTATAGTAATAATTAATCTATCGTATATATATATATATATATATACCATTTCGAACGGCTACTTTTTTCCTCGTTAATGAACACTTAGTCTCGAGTAAATAAATATACGACTAAAATTATTTCAAGTAACGATATCTATTAATTGCTGTCATCGTTGCTGTTGTCTATCCCCGTCCGATCGTGGCCATAAAGAGACATAAAAAAAGAAACAGAGAATTTCTTTCCGATTTCGGCCTTGACCGAAATCGTTCATATCAATAAACAGAGTCCGTTATTGTTTTGATTAAAATTAGACGGACAAATGGAAGCAACGAAGGGGAGGCTCCGGCACAGGGTACAGTACACCCTTTTAGTGCCTGATGAGCAGCTAGGCAATTGTTGCTCTGCTTCTAATTTCTTACAATTATCGTCGCGCAGTGACGATAGCCAGGTAGGAGAATTATATGAACCAATATAGAGTTGTTTTATACTGACATATATAATTAGACATAAAGACACAAATTGTTTTCAGCCTAAACTGAATCAACTGAATCATTTATTATTTTAGTAATCAAGCTGTAAATTACTGTACTCATTGCCGGCTGCCGTCCGCACAGGAAATCTAAGTCAGGTCCAGGCACAGCACATGGTCATGAAATAAGCGAAATGGCTTTCACTAAGCAATCATAATAATTATAGAAGCAGCATTCGACAGTTAAAGCAAATGTGAATGTATTAGCTTTACAGTTCAACTCAACCGTGACAACAGTTATGTGATACAAAAGTGAACAAAGTCGCCAAGATCTTCGTTAATTGGCACTGGCTCGTGGCAATTACAACTACAACAGTGTGTTTCGAATATATATATATATATATATATATATATAATTCTTTGGCGCACCTCGCCAGTTGTGAGCTTCGCGTCAAATCGAGTGCAAGACGCATGGTGGGTCCCCGGACAACGGCGTTTCGCGGCAGGTTAATGATAGGCAGCGCGAACACCAAATCGACGGGACGGTCTGCCCTGAAGGCGAGTGCTCCGTCTGGGAGCACCCGCTCCTGAAGGGTTTGTCTTCACGGTGGTGGACTCCGAAACCCTCGGTGCCGATTGAGTTATCCGACCGTTCGAAACGCCCCCACTGCATAGCTTCTTCATGCGATTGCTCTTCGTGGCGACCACCACAATCTTGTTGGGATCTGATTGCGCCTTGACAGAGTTTGCCAGCCTAACGTAGGCTGGCGTCTTCACGGCTATTGCCGTTGTTTCCGCAGGCGGTAACTTGTTCCCATACTTAAGGAGGGTGTCAACCTTTGAGGTGAAGCTGCCTTCAGCCGAAGATTTCGACTGTGTCCCAGCCCGCCCTCGCAACTGTTTACTCGGCCCGTCTGAGGGGTCACCGGCACCGCCACCTCCACCGTCACCACCCTCGGTTTTCTCTAACATACTGCAATAGTAAGAGCATAAAGGAGATATAAACGATCGCGAGCTATTTGACACTGTTGCTGAGATTGATTCTGGGCTGATCTTACACAAATGTTGACAAACTGTCACAGATGTCAACATGACCAGCATGCAAGCGAGAACATTTAGTATCGGAAAATAGATATAGAGTAAGAACGAGAGAGGAGAGAGAGAGAAAAATTTGACTGCGTTTCTCCTATTAGAATAGGGATGTTTCTTTATAGAGTCGATCTCTCTATGAGTACAACTGCTGCCCAATCGCTAGCCGTGCAATACTATATCGAAAGTGGAAAATATTGTCATCTATCATATTCCCCATCCCAGGTGTGATTCGTATGTGACTGCGTTCTCGTGCTGGGTTTGTTTTTCGGGTTTAAATCAATGTAGTCCCTCACCCTTTAACCGGCTAAACTTACTAACGCAATGAATAGAGCGTCCGTGATTTAGGCCTACCGGGCAGAGGTGACGGGACCCTTTCGTTCAACTGAAGCACTGTCGCTGTTGTTACTGCTGCTGCTCACGTTGACGGATGGGGGCGCACCTCCAACATCGCCGAGACTCTTTCTCCGCTTCATCTCGACTGGCCCTACGGAGTTGGTGGCGGCCCCGCGACAGCCAGTTTTGTCGGAACCGGCCAACATCCCCTTAGCAGCACTGGTACTGCCGGAATCACATTTGGCTTCCGTCGGCGGAGGCCTTCTTGGTTTGTCCGGTTTTGTAAAGCAATACCGCTTAGGTTCCAGCTCCCAGTCGTATTGTTGGCAAATGACCACCTTGGGAGAGGTCCATGCCTGGTGAAACTGTCTCATATCGTGGGCATCCCATCGACTACCACCGCCACCGCCGCCGCCGCTTGTGGTCGGCGATAACGACCGAGCGGCCGAATGTTGCTGTTCCGCGGGCCACCACACTTGCCTTTGGTTAGCGGCTGTGGCTGAATTGTTGCTGTTGTTGTTGTTACTGCTTCTGCTGCTGGTGCTATTATTGTTGTTGTTGTTGCAGTTGTTGTTGTTATTGGTGTTATTGCTAGGACTGTTGCCGTTGTCACCGAAGCTCCATTCAGCTGCCACATCGCTGCTATAGTTGCTGGCGTCTTCGCTTGCAGCAGTGTCAATGGTGAAATGATCCAATCCTGACATTGATGGTTGCAGTTCGTGGTATTCTAATTTAACGACGGGCTCGGCAACATCAGCACTGTTTCCTGCGAGAGAACAATGAAGGAACCACTTTAAAGGAATTGTTGCTTCGTTGTGCGCCTTGAGAAGAAAATGGCGGTATAGGTAACCTTTTAGCCCCTGCAAGAGGCTCAAAGATTTACAGAAACGGGGATATAACATGTGACAGAGCAACGGGAGTTATTCGCCACCTTGATGTTCACGTTCATAAATCAACCACTCATTATTATGATTACTATATGACATACTATTGTTAAGATGATGAGAAATAGCAGCATATATAGTGAATCATCGCGAGCAAAAATCATACGATGTGAACTATGATATTGCCTGCGGCTGAATCACACAGAACAGGGACTAATGTCTAAGGATCAATCTCAGTTTGTTTTCTCGGCTAATCATCGGCGTTAATCATTTGATTAAGATGGCTATAACACAAATTGCCTTTGGGTCCTACCAGGGAGCTGATCCACTCGCTGCGCTTGCTCGGCCGACTGTCGCACCGCCGAGTCCCGCTCAGACCCTGCAGCCCAGGCGGCCTCCTCTTCAATGTGTCCTTGCAATAACCAGGACGAACTGGGTCCTGGTGAAGTATGCTCTAACGGACGGTGCCACTGCTCAGCCTGCTGTTGATATACTGGCTGAGACTGTTGCGGTCTCTTACGTTCAGCAAAAGTTGCATGAAACGGAGGCAACCCTGCAGATCGAACCTGTGCCGAATCATGCATCGTTTAACGTTTTCATGAGATGTGAAATAAGTGAAAGTTCAGTGTTTTCACTATGTAAAATCTGGATATACGGATTATATATTTATTTAGGAAATCCATTCATTTCGGCGTTCACTGCCAACGGAGTCGTGCATACACTTACAATACTCGTACCAATTCAGTCTTGTGCCGCCTCGCATATCTACGAACATCATAGAGCCGCCGACTACCTTATGGGTAGCCTTCGGCACTCATATATTGCGCCATACAATAACTTGCAAACAAGGATAGTGTTGCTCGAGCCCATGGTGTAGTAGATTAAAAGTGAATAAACAAAAGAGACATTCTGCATTTCGTATTGGAATGATCCTAAAATCAACGGTCAATTTTGTTGATTAGTATTATTATCACTATTAATAATAATGCAATTATATGGTTACGCTGAATGTTAAGTGATACTAGCTATCGTTAGACCAAATGGAATGGAATAGTAGTTAAAATTTAGCCATAGCTAACTATTAACCTACCTCAGCGGCAGTGTCTGACTGTCCATGATCCAAAAATGCTTCGAACTGTGGTGAGTGCTGAAATGCGGCAGCCGCTGCAGCTGCTGCCTCGTAGGAAACGCTGCTTCTATGATGTTCAGCGCCCGAGGGTGTATATATAGACGGGGTAGGAGCAAGTTGCTGGGCTCCTGCGCGGCTATCTGTTTCGAATAAAAACGATCAATTTCGCAATCTTTGCCAGATTTCTCCCACCCCCCTTTCCCCTCTACGCTTAAGAATATAATATTGATACAAATAAACTCGGACAGTAATCGAATTCATTGTCGAGCATCGTTGTTCAGGTTTTCGTCTCAAGAGGAGATTCAATGATGATTGATGTCAATAAACATCACTGATATCAATGCTTGAAATCGAAGGAAATGACATTTGCGTTTAGTTTATTTTTTCGTGTTGATCAAGTGCATACAGCGAACTCTTGAGCACCCCCTAACAATGGGCAGTATTAACAGAGGTTCGTAATAAGCATTGCGTTGTGAATAATCAATTTGTCATTACCGCTTGTATAGTGTACGGTGGACCCGATTGGCCCTGGGTGAATTGACCGCTGCTTGAAGCTGTTGTTCCGGCTGGCCAGGACTCGATAGCTTGTCCTTGCCAGATCGGGTCTGCGCCACTCTGAAGCTCGCGAAGCACCGTTTAGCGATTGGCCATGCTGACGAGCCTGTGTCGCCAACTCTACAGCTTCAGGAACGGGATGGAGGTGCAGGTGGCGAACGAGATCCCTGTCCGAGATACGAACGCGACAACCACTGTCAGTGTATGGAATAGCCTCATTGGTTATATAATCGTTGCAATTTCTATGTGTCCCAAAAGACAAACACAAAGCAATTATATTGATTTCACAATTCTACCTGTACATACTCTGCAACATCTATCATTTGTGTCTCCCGATGTCATTCTGTGTCACCCGGACAGGCTTTGGCGACGCCATCCACGTTGGTAGATTGTATATAACAATAACAATAGCCTTTCGGGGCCGTGTACAGCGTCTGTCGAGCCCATAATGAGGCGGAGCGTAAACACTGGACGTACAACGTTCATATACAACTGCGAGAACTGAATTTGTATTCGATCGTAGAAATAATCACAATACCAGCCAAATTCGGACTGGATGAACAAGCTTTGTATCGTAATCGTATCAAATTGACCAGTTGACGCTACTGGCGCTGTTTATAGTGGGCCCATTGGCTTATTCCCTGTCCATAGTGCATGGATACGTACATGCGATGGGCGTTGATGTGACCCTCGAGCTCGTCAATGTCGGTCGACGCAAATCGATCGCAGATGGCGCAGCCGAAGGGAGGGCGACGTCCCATCGTCAGCGTTGACTCCGATGTTCTCGCTTCTTTGGCTGCGAGCGAAGTTGCAGCCGCTGTCGAGACCACCTCATTCGTTGACCGGACTTCATGACTGGTGCTGACAGTGGGTCGGGCACCAGGTAGACGGTTGGATCTTTCCGTATTATCGTCTGTGTGGTCAGTGTTCTCGTCAAGGCTGATATACAATGGCTTTAATGGGTCTGGCGACCCGGCCGGCGTCGCTGCTGCCGCCGACCCCACCACAACCTCTCCCAGCTTTGCGATGCCCTGAGAGGGCGTCGGGCTCGACATCGCCTGAAGTTTGAAAATATGCACACACATGAAGATGGATAAATAGCCGTGCATATATACATGATAGATGATTACTCATACGCTTGCTTACACGTTAGATAGTTGCTGTTTGATGTTTCTCGTTCTCTGTAGAAAAGCGGCATTAGCCTCGAAGATCTGAGCCTCGAAGACGTCTAGTGTATCAACCGCAGGCATAGATTCGCATTCAACTATTTGTGTCCGCGAACGCTTATTAGGTGATGCTCATCAAACAAATATGGGCATGTCAGTAAACGTGTCTCCTGATTGTCAGAATCTAAGGCAGTTTGTATTCGTGTTTGAGATACTTGTAACATAGCAGATATACTGAAATATATGAAATATTTTAACAGCTTCTCGTTCTGTGAGACAAGGATGCCGAGCTTGACTGACGGCAACTTAGTAAACAAGATCAACGAGTCTCAGGAAACAGGAGTTGGCTCATTTTTGGCGATGCTTTTCAAGAACACCAAATTTCATTCATCGTCAATCCTACATTTAGCAAACATCTTCCATTACGTAAGTACAAATATCACAAATACAAAAACGAAACTGTAAGTCTAAGTGCCGGTCATATTATATATATATATATATATATATATTGATAGATAAATATATACATTCAGCCATTTCGGTAATACACACGTTGTAGTACTATATATAGAACGTGCAGCGCATATACCATCATTGTTCCAGAGACAGCCTTCAACACGTTGTCATGTTAGCGTGAAGCCGATTGTATGAATTTTTTTTCGCCGAAAATACCAACGACAGTACATGAACCAATAACACACACACACACACAGAATGAATAGAAGCCCACCTGCCCTGCTTGCTGGCGGTCGAAAGTTTAAAGTAGTTCCTCGCTAATCATCAAAGGCCAACCACTGTCCCCACCGTATCCGACAACCACGAACGAACACAAATTGGGCGAATCTCGTTTCGTCAAATACCAAATCAGAAATTCACTTTCGGTTTCAACACGGCCTATACGTGCAATACACAGCAACAATAGAATGTTTCCGTTGTTGTCGCCTCGCGCTAATTTCAGGTAGGGCAACACAGGTCGTGTCGTGTACAATGCGCACAGATAATAATGACAAATGACAAACAATGTAAGAGAGTGTACAAGAAAGAACGAGAGAGAGAGAGAGAGAGAAATGAACCTATAGATTCCCCCTCAGCGAGTGGACGGCTGGCACGGCGGACAAGCACGCGCCTGCAATGCTGACAGCGTACACGTAGCATCGATGTGGGCCATGTAGACATTTCGACGTGAAACGGGACCTGCGAGGCTTCTGGTTATTGTCATTATCATTATTATTATTGCTGTTGTTGTTGTTTTCGTTGTGGTTATGGGTAACGTCGGTTGGGTAAGGTTTGACGAGGACGGTGGACCGCGTGGAACTGTCGGGTGATTCACCACTGGTCAGTTGTTCACTGGGCAGTTGGCCGATTGGTGATGCACAAGGAGCAGCAGCAACAGCAGCCGCCGCGACTGTAACAAAGGCGCATGTGCTTTCAACTTGCATTGAGATATGTGACACAGATCAGTGTGCAGTCGAGTACTTTGCGCGTCATGTGTCGGCACAGATACTTGCAACGAACATGGATGGAGAAGGTGCCGTCCGTAAAGGGACATAACATTGAAATAGCTATATTGGAATTGTCAGGTGCAGATGGTAACTCTCATCGAAGCCTTGTGACTTCTTTGTGACTTGCATCATTTTCGTTTGCTAGAACCGAAGGCACAATTATATAAAATAAAATATATATGTACAATTTTGTCTTAGAAGTAATGGTGGATGCGGTGTGCGAAAGCCGGTTCGTTTTTTTTAAATTCGCCACAATCTCCAATGGCTACTTTAAAGTACAGGAGCGCTATAACAACGAAGGGAGATCCATATTTAAAGCGGAACGAACAAAGTCCATTTAGCTACAACGAATGGCCACAACGGTACAGATAATGTGAAATCTGTGCTTTGGGTCCTTGATGCCAGCCGAATCTCAAAGGACTGGAATAATAGACGTCCGTTAGTTACCGGCATAGAACGGACTACACTATGCTGTCGTAATATTAAGAATTATTAAGGATTGTATAACGGCAAATAGCCACCCAACCAATTTATTACACCTCAAAATCGCCAGGTATTTACATAACCACAATGACGTACGATTTCACCAAAACAAGAACGATCTGCAGCGAATCCGTCCCTAGAGTTCGGTGACATCAGTCGTACGAGAAGGGTCCCGCATAGCTGCTGACTAGCAGCTATTGCTGTCAACAATCAAAGTTCCGCAAAGTCGCCGGAAGGCAATAGAAATATCTTTGACGAGAAATTGAGCAATTCGTTGGCGGTTATGTGTCGGCGTATATATTGTGGTAACGTATTCAACTCGTCGATTCATTGAGAGCGACAGCACACGAGTCGGGCCTTGCCGACGACTGCAAGCGAGGAGAACTCTTGCGGAGAAATTTTCAAGGGATACGAAATTTCCTTGTGGAACCAATTGCATGCGTGCGTATATGTTGGCTATCCCGAAGCCGGTTCAGCGTGCCAATGTAATGACATATTAACGTACACATATGTGTGGGCTAATTCAATATACGTGAGATGCTCGTCCGCGAAGTGTTTACTGTCGAATAAAAGCCTGACCCCTCAGTGGTTACGTTGTGAGCATCGTGTGAGTGTAAATTTTGATGATGCCAACCTATAGTCAATGCCTAGCTGTGTCACGCTTATTGGTTCTGTGGTGAACATTAAACGACTGCCCGTGATTGGCTCTGGAATAAATTCATATTACCCCATTATATATGATCCAGCATCGTCATCGCTGTCTCATAGCTAATTTTCTCGCGTTATGGAGATAGCCACATGCACCATTATCCGCCAGCGAGCAGTTCGACGCTGTTTCGATGTTGGCCTGCAACGGTTGCTCCCGCTGCAGGTCGACAGGTCGAGCCCTTACGCCGTTGTCGTCATTGTCGTTGACACCCATATGACTCTCGCCACTCAGGAGAAGCTCCCTGTCAACTCGCGCGCGGGAATTATTGAATGTTTTACTGCTATCACGGTAGCTTAAGCCATACAATAATGATGTAGAGACTGTGGCTAAAATTTCTTGGATTTTCTTACCGAAAGGAAAGCAAAAGTTGCATTGAGATTCACATTGACAAGCTATTGTGCGTTATCACAAGGGCGGGGCGAAACTCATGCCCCCCGAGTGCCATATCAAAGATCTGCTTTTTCGTTTCACGTATAGTTGCGCCAGCTAGGTGTGGGGAAGGGATAGAGACCACGGTGAATTTAGCGAACATTTGTGACGGAGGCGGAAGACCACCGACGGCACTTCATGGTGAGGCAAGAGAGAGAAAGCTATTAGAGAGTTCATTCGTCATTCGAAGACAAAACGGAGCTGACTGAGAAAAAAAATCGAAGGGGGCTACATGAAAGACGCCGACGCAAATGGGGAGACTGCTCCTGAGAAGGACGCGGAGAAATGTCCAAAACCGCTGGCAGGTGGCATCACACCGAATTGTCAACGTGGGGCGCTGATCCCGAAGGCATCTTGTGTGGCGAAAGTTGAGGTGGCGGCGGCGGCGGCGGCGGCCGAGGCGACGCCGGCAAGTCCCGGTGCGGCAGAGCCAGCACAGCCCGAGGTGCCCGGGTCAAACCTCGTCTCAAAGCAGGCCGACAAAACAGCACCGCCAGAACCGGCAGATCTAACTGCTGCAGCAACGACGGCGTTGGCGACTACTACAGATGCCGAAAAAGCCAATGGGGTTACGGTCAGCATCCACAATGTTGCTATTCAGGAAATCAACATTGAAGCACCGAATATGCCAACACTATGCATCCAGAAAGTGCAAACAAGCGGATCGTCTTCGACCGTTCCAACGGAGACGCTTACCTTGCGGCAACAGCATGGGCCCAGCAACTCTCAAACAAAAGATGCGCTTTCGATCCTGAGGTCGACATCAGCTAGTAGGCTGACCGAACCTTCGTCATCGAATTCCCCGGAATTCTTCTTGCGCGTCCGCCCAAAGAAAGTCGTGCATCGGCTAGCTTACCTCGACTTCACAGTGCTGAAATCGGGCCCCCCACCATCAGGAACTATCAAGCCTATGCCCAGGTCAGGTACATCGTTCGATTCGATCGAGGGCGAGAAATTGCCCAATGCGAAGGTCCGTACTAAGAGGAACAGAGCAGCGAAGGCAGCAAATGTGGCAAAAGCTGTGACAACAACGAAAGAGCAAAATCCTCTCACAAACTCCTCAAAGGCTAAAGTGAAGGGCCCTCAGATGCGCATTACGTTGTCGCAGGGGCCTGTGAAGGGTAAGAAGACATCGCAAGGCCCGGCAAAGGATGCGCCGCAACCTCGGGAGCCTCAAGCGGTCGCCGGGGGAACTGCCGGCGCTTCACTATCGGATAGCACTCAGTCGAGCGTTCCGATTTCATCCGAACAACTGAAACCGACCCTTGCAAAATCAGGGCTACCGAAAGACACCAGCGCGCCGAAATCTTCAGCTCCGAAATTAACTTTCGTTGGACCGATTTCCCTAGGACCACGAGGTAATGCAGCTAACGTCGCGCCCTCGAAGGGCGTGAAGGGGAACATTGGCAAACCAAAATTTGGCTCGCAAGTGCCGCACTCGCCTTCGAAGCCACGGAGGTCGAAATGCAAACGGAGACTAGCCAAGGGACGAGCAATTTTCGCAAAGTCGCCGGGACCGCAAGCGCCGAAACCTGTCAATTCGGTGGCGGATCAGGCGGCAGGGGGGAAAAATGCGAAGGGACATATACAGACTCCGGCGGCTGCATCCGGATCCAAATCGGCCCTTGCCAGGTTGAAAGAGGCTAGATCGCCTCCGATCAAATCCAGAGCACCTGCCAGCCTCGAAGGCCAACCGAAGTCGCCGATCAGAACAAGTGAAGACAAATTTACGTCGCCCGTGAGTGTCGATCGAGCGACTGAGGCAGACCCAACGAAGACACGCAAACGACGGAGCCGCAAACGAAGACCTCGTCGATCACGAGCGTTGAATGAGTCCCAGCTGCGTGGTCCGCGGGAGGGAAAAAGTTGAGAACTCAGTGAGGGCCCTCGACTCGGGGCAGCTAGCACTCTCAGAAAAAAAAAGATTCCACTACAAAACAAAATGCGACAGCCAAGACCAATGGTTATAGCCGTGCTTATTGCATACGCTACCAGAGCGCAATACATCGTTTAGCCTAGAGACATTTAGCAAGATTTCTGATAGGAAAGACGAGTTTCGGTGCCTCCAATCGGAAACAGCGAATCACGTGTGTAATGCCATAGACATAATATTGCGATATTACGTTGAATCGAGGATCGGACCCTGAGATGAAGAAATCTCAAAAACGGATTGGGGCACTGTTCCTTAACACCTCTGTTCGTAAGCAGCAAAAGTGCTGATGACGCGAAATACTTGTATGATACAGCAGCAGTTACAGGCATAACTTTTACATGGCGAAATGTGTATCGCTTAATCTTTTGGATGTCGAATAAACAGCAAAGTTGATAGGATCCTCAAATACAGCATTTGAACTTGCGCACGTTGTGTCTAGTTATTGCCAGCTCATTGCCCGGAACGAGCCAACCACCAAGGGGTATCGCCATAGGTTGACAATCACCGATCAAACGTAACTTGGTATATGTTGTGTTAACAAGAAATAGAAAAGAAATGCACGCTCAGAAATAAGTCATTAGTTCGGGTCGCCTGGAACTTCGTCCCTCATAGAGTTTCAATACATTGAAAATGTCGTTTGGAATGCTTAAACCTTCATGTATCAGAGACAACACTTCGCTATCAGACATGTCCATTCAATCGATTCAAAAGCCACCCGTGTATCGCTATCATATCTTCTCACAGAGAGATACTGTGTTTCATGAGCTGAAACCTAAAATTATATTTTAGCAATGAATTAGGTGTGTTCGAGGGCAGTCCCGCAGACGAGGCATGGCGTCACGAGCTTAATGTGCAACCTCCAGGTAACCAAAGGGATTCCAGATAAGACAGGATTGACGGAAAGCCACAAGCTAACTAGATCCAGGGGGGGCCAACGTACTCAACTGGCGGATAACCCCCCAGTCCCACTTCGTGTTTTGCCAGTGTACATGAACACAGGTATCTGAAGCACTTTTCGAGTGTCTTCAGAAGCTGATTTATCATATGTTACTTTGCAGCTGGTGATTCGGTCTACGGTCGACTCAATCAACCCCCCCCCGGCTGACAGGCATCCAAACCACTCGGATAACCAATGGCAAATTTCACTGGTGACGATGCACATGCAACATCAATGAGGCGTATAAACACGTCGGGGGGAAGCGAAAACTGCGCAGCTTCTCCCTAGTAATATTATTACTGGTACTATTGGTATACGCATTCGATTGTAGGCTCAAAAAAGTATTGATTTCAATTCGATTTCGATTAAATTCGTTAAATACCTGGTCTGCCTCATCATTATTTAGGCTAACCTGTCCTGAGCTACGCAGAACTCTTACTCTACCAGATAAGACAATTGTACACTGTGTGTTCTTATATTTAGCAGTATTGGAGCTGAGCCTCTCGAAACTCGCGGGGTAGGCGGATAACGGAAAGTTGTTGCAATATCGATACAGATGTTCATGCGTGAGAGTGGTATCTCTCATCTGAGGCTTTTGTTTCCTGTATTACTTGCTGCGTCGTCCTCGTAACCGAAGGCAACTACGCGTATAAATAGTGGCGGACGTCGTTACCAGATGGACATTCACGGTTCTTGAAGGCGTTCCAAATTCGCTGGATGGGTCACCTTGACGTCCGATAGCTACAACGTATGGTTACACTGGTATAGATCGCAGGAGGAGTCGAGCCCGGTGGCCTGGTGGTGCATTCGTGTACGTCTCGCAATCGGAGGAGAGACACGTAGGTGCACGGGTTCGATCGCCACCGTTGCACATTTGCATTTAGGGATCGATCTTACGAAGCAATGCAAAAAGCAATTCCGCGGACGTTAAATGTTGGCAGGTACAGCTATACAGAATATGGACTATTCAGAGCCTCTCCCCTGACGGGTCCTCGAGAAAGCTGTTGCGAAAATGACACTGTGTCGATTGAACTGTTGAGCCGTGACAGTCAACTCGCACATAGCGAAAGATGAAATAAGAATATGGGATATTGCTCAAGTTTGTAATATCTAGAGGCTACCAACCACGGGCAACTCCCGCGTGGCAAAATCGATGAGACCGACCATGACCTGCAATTAGAACATCTGAGGACAGCTCATTAGGATAAACAGCTTGAGGGCAACATTAACTGACACTGAACTCCTCGAAGCCACCAGGCATTGCGACACACCGAAATTCTGTGGCGTAAAAGTCAGCTTTAATCACTTTGAAAAGTCTATAATCTGCCGCTGCCTCGCGATTGAGTAAATGAAGAGATGTACATGTAGACTCTTCTGGTTCGGTCTAATATTTATTTCAGTCAGTTGATTAAAAATAAATTGTATTAAAATATGTCATGTAAGAAAAAAATTCAATCCATCAATTTGCCTGAGTTTTTTTTTTTAGCTTTTGATTGAAATTACTCAAAAACGATTTCATTTCGGCCAAAAACCTAGAAGCATCCGCGTAAATCCAAGACCCTCCAAGCTGATTTCTTCGTTTCGTCGCTTGCTCGAGTCCCGCATTACGACCTGTAGTCTCCACCGATCTCAGGCTGATGGGTGGACTTGAAATGTGATGTTTAATGAAGTTACATTTCGTTATTTTTACTGTGCGTTGCTTTGTTCGTTTACTTATTCGAATGCTCTCATTCTAGCCCATGCTCGCCTTTCCGCTCATTGGGCCACTCGTCATTCTCATTAACCTCAATACACCAAGGAACGCTGCAGTACGAACGTCGCAGTACTGCAATGGAAAAAATCCTTCCTTGAGGTACAATTGAAAATACACTCACTATATATGATGATATAACACTGCCCAGCAAAATTCGAAGAACACAAAAAGCGATAGCCTCTGTCAAGCCGATTCATTGGGACGCCTCATGTACAGTCTATTCGAGATATTTGTCTCATTTCATATTTAGCTATTCTTCACACTAACCAAGTCCCCAGATCCCAGCTCAGCGCGCCAAAACGCAGTTGACTAAAACTGCGTCAGACAGAATGTTGTGGAGCAGTATAATTTGTTGGAGCCGGGCAGTGATTTATTAGTCATTATAGCAAATTCCTAACGGCCTAGCTGGATGCTAGATCATTCGTGACGTGGCAATGTTCGATAACAGGAAACACGCTGCCAGCTACTACCGCAAAAGTCGTCGAGTTGACAACACGCACATGTCGGCACATACACACACACGCGCAGTGAACACATTTTGCAACGACATCCTCCGGAAATATAAATAAATACGATTAGTAGAAGCATTCATACACAAGAAGCTGGCGCTCTCAATTTCAACACCGTCATCTACATCAAACCTTCGTTCTTCTATGTATCTAATATTTTCACTTTTCCCCCATTTTGTAACTCCTATAGGCAGCGATTTGCCATAGTATCACATATTCGAACTCCCAGGCGGTGTCCTGCGAACTTCTACATGGTCGAGAGTATGAATGCACAGAAGGATCTCCTTATCCATTAACGATCAACCGTTAACCTGGAGCTCTCGTATACATAATTAATGCTGATTTTAGCATGGAGAAAGAGCGAGAGAGAGAGGGAGAGAGAAAATGAGTGAGTTTTCCTTGAACTGTTCCGTCCGTTTGGACAGAACATATTTCAATCTTCGAGCCTTTCCCCGATTTTTTTTCAGATCTATCGTTATTTTGTCTGCTGAACGTATATGAACACCGTGCAACTAATTTTTGCCATCACGATCGGTATCAGCCAGCGCCCGTTTCAGTAATTGCCCTAAAACGGCCTTGTCTGGCTGAGTTTCATCTTTGGTGCCCTCGTTGTCATCGGCAGTGATTCGCTGTTCGAGGCGGAGCTTCTCCTGAGCCACGGCGAACATTCCCTCCTCGATCGACTCCTTCGAGACCAGTCGGTAAATGTGCACCTCGCGGGTCTGGCCGATTCGGTGGCATCGATCCTCCGCCTATTCGGGAAATCAAAAACAAAAAACCAGCCGGTGATTTTGGGGCAAAATCAACCGAGAACCGAGATAATACCGAGCCCTCCATAACCATTCGCTTGGTGACTGTGGAATCGAAACACGCATAGCGTATTCGGCAGCAACGGCAGCAAATGTCAAAAAATTCTGCGAGATCTCTGAACGGCGCCTGAACGCAGCCGAAAGGTCAGCTCACTCGAGTCATCACGTAGGTTTCCAAGTACCCACCTGTTTGTCGTTGTACGGATTATAATCAATGTCATGAATAACGACAACGTTGGCCGCCGTGAGATTGATGCCAAGCCCGCACGCTTTGGTTGATAGCAGGAATATAGGTATTGATTCATCGTTGACAAACGCGTCAATCAGATCCTGTCGATCGCTCACCGGTGTCGAACCGTCAATCCGCAGATAATTGTACTTTCTGCGAATAATTAGTGGAAACAAACGCGCGAACAGTCGACATATTCAGAACACACAAAGAACACGTAAGCGACAAGATGATGTGGCTTCCTCGCTCGATATTTAGATACAGCAAAGATCTATGGAGAACTCTGTCAGCTATTACTCATTGGATAAACGTCCTCAACTAGGCTTCCTCAAGTATATTTCATGTTACGATTATTCAATTCATGCGCGAAGTTCATTGGCCCGCCAATACTGAAAATGTAGTATCATTTCAAAGACTTTAAGAGAGCGGCGCATGCGAAACATTATAACACCAATTGACAAAAACGATTAGCTATTCGAGAGCAATTCGAACAATAGCATCAATGCGAACATGTATAAATCACTCACTCGATATATAGAAACTTCTCAAGGACATCTAGCATCATGGTGAACTGCGAGAAGATGAGGATTCGATTCTTCTGTTGCAGTTGCGATGGGATAAGCTTGCGAAGGTAGGTGAATTTGCCCGAGTTGGCTATCGCTTCGTCCGACAACAGGTACTCCTTGAGGCAGTCGCCAAACTGGCCACAGAGCGAATGCAGCTGAAAATCGCTCATCACCTGCATATCTTCAATAACCTGTCCGGAGCAGGAGTCGCATAGAAATAAAGCGTATTAAACCTATGGAGACAACTTTACGAACAGGTATAATAGATGACTTCCCCCCTTTTAAGGTCCATTTCGTGGTTGACCTTAGGTACTCGAAATTCAGCCTCTGCAACATCAGAATGAAAACTGCGCGAAGCCTAAGGGTCGAAGTAACAATGACTGCGATAGGGTGAATATACCGGAGGGCCCTTACCAGCGGAACGGTTGACTTGGTGTGGCTCGGCTGTTTGCAAATGATTGTCGCCATTTTTTCTAGTCGCTTATCGTCATAGTGGGTACGCAGTAGCAATGGATGATTCGCCGCCTTGCGTAGCTGCATTAGAACAGAACCTTCAGAGTTGACGTCTTCGTCAAGACGGCGCTCAGCCTTTGAACGCTTAAATGCTTCCACCTATCGAATACATGTTCATAGAGGGATAAGAGTTCGACAGACAACGAGGTGGACGGGATGATTTAGTATTAGCATACGGAGAATCTGAACTCTAGATATTGTGCTTAACTGACACGATTGTCACGTATCATACAACAAAAATGCAGTATATTATAAACGATATCGAATTTCGAAAAGCAAATCTGTCAGTTCAGTTGGATAGTGTCTGCAACATAGTACTCTGCACGCGGATGAATAGTACTAATAATAATAATAATAATGAATGAATGAATAAAATTACCGTTTTTTTGTATAGCTGCTTCTGGGTCTCGGTCATCTCTATCCTCTCCACATTGTCGAGTTTTGCTGGCAGATTTCCCAGCACGTCAACCTTTAATCTGAAAATGTCATCAGAGTAAACCTTACACCTGACGCTTCACCCGCCGGATAAGTAGTCCGTTCCACTCACGCGGTCACTGCTACGATCCTATTGCAAGTTAGCAAGTACTCATAAATTGACATTATACGATATAAATATCGATTAACAATGTATCAATCAGTCACATTCGCTTAAGTTTGACGTCATTGACACGCTTTGAAGATCAAGATTTCCTCCAAAAGAGCAACACTACAGTGGTGTGAATAAAGTTAACGCACCCCTATATTTCAACAAATCGTAACAAAGAATACACATTTGAGGCATTTATTCTGTGTCAGATTAATGTACATGTCAAATAACATACATACGACAAAGAACAGCGCATATGACATCGCATGCAATCTGCTACAGCAAAATGTGTCATATTTCCGTGGCGAAAAATGATAACGCACCCTCAGTTATCGAGTGTTTTCGCTGAATTAATCCAGTTTGTGTTGAGCATTCAAGCAGTACTGCAGTCATGGGACGCGCTTCGAGCCTTACTGATGCAGAGAAAGCAGTTATTACCGCTTTACACCGTGCAGGAAAGACCCAGACTGCAATTGCCAGAGAAATTGGCAAAAATCGTCACGTAGTGCAAAATTATTGACGCAGTCCATCGAAATATGGTACTAATAAGTCTAAAGGACGTCCACGAAAGAACAGGCAGCGAACTGTCATGCATATCTGTAGATTGGCCTCGAATTCGACCATAAGTTGTGAAGCAATCAGGCAAGGGTTAACCCTTCAGGTTCATAGATCAACAGTTTTAAATACAATTAAGCGTTATCCGCATATCATACGGGCGCAAATGAGAACAACACCTCGTCTTCAACAACGCCATATGATTGCCCAACTAAACTTCGCCCGCAACAAAATGGACGGAGACTGGACATTGATGAATATTGGGGCAACGTTTTTTAAATAGTGTCCTGAGGGTGCACATCTATCTAAAAGGTACTATGTTGTTTCAAATCGTCTCCAGTGACGAGAAGAAGTTAAATTTGGATGGGCTAGATGGATTTAACGGTTACTGGCATGATGTACGTAGAGAGTCGCGGTACTCTCGAAGCACATGTTCGGCGGAGAGTGCTTTATGGGTTGGGAAGCTTTGCAAACTTGGATTCACTTTCATCTCATCTCAAATGAATAGCGAGGACTATCAGCAGATGTTGACCAACAACCTACTACCATTTAGTAGCAGATTTCACCTACTTCCAATTGTTTTCTAACAAGATAACGCTTCAATTCACGTCAGCGCTAGTACACATGCGCGGTTAAGACGGCATGACATTGGTACCCTAGAGTGGCTAGCATGTTCTTCTTAGCTCAACCCGATGGAGAACCTCTAGGGCATTCTTATCCGAAGAGTATACGCGTCGAATCGACAGTATACATCCGTGGAAACACTAAAAAAGGCGTTGTTGGAGGCCTGGGGAGATGTCAGCAACCGGATCCTGCTAAATTTCGTTGATAGTATGCCAAACCGAGTCTTTGACGTTATAATTAGCAAGGGTGAGTCCACACGGTACTGATTAGCACAAGAAAACAAGAACTAATTCAGCGAAAACACTCGATAACTGAGGGTGCGTTATCATTTTTCGCCACGGAAATATGACACATTTTGCTGTAGCAGATTGCATGCGATGTCATATGCGCTGTTCTTTGTCGTATGTATGTTATTTGACATGTACATTAATCTGACACAGAATAAATGCCTCAAATGTGTATTCTTTGTTACGATTTGTTGAAATATAGGGGTGCGTTAACTTTATTCACACCACTGTATAGACACAACATCCAACATCCATCCGTAGTGGGACCCTCCCTAATATACCTTCGTAGTACGAACGGCTGCATAATGGCCTTGGCCTGCTTGATGCGTTCTCGTTCGTAGACATTTCTCGCCGTCTCCTCACCGCCGCTAACTGCGGATACAAATATACGATCGCATTAACAACGCGACCAAGTCTGATCGATATGTTTATACATTCATACACTGTTAGTCATTTTGGATCATTTAGTGTGTTTCTGTTCTTGTCGTTTCTTTATCTGAAGATTCTTGCCGGGTACGAGTGAGGAAGAAAAAAATAAGCAAAGGTGGCCCCGACAGGTCCTCATAGTAATACCTAGAGGTTAAGAGCCTGATTCCTGTCAGATAGGGGAACAGCTGAGGATCAGCTCGAAAAGCAATTTTTTTTCTCGCCGCTGCCCTCGGCGGCCATCCTCGGCGGCATCAACTCAAGCACACATGCTTCACATTGTGCCGCAAGTGAATCACGTGCACCTCATGATCATCGGACTGCTAATAACTTGCCAAAGCATTAGCCAAAATCAACAATCTCTATCTAAGCAAGATCCATCGCAAAATAGATGACACTCGTCTCGAAGCTGATCAAAAAAGTCGGTCGCTGCTAATATCGTCGATTTGTACATTTGCAACAGGCGTGTCAAGCGTCGATGTGAAGCAGGCGCAAAGAGTGGTTCGCCCATTCATTGTTAACTTTGCCCTTGTGCTCAGTTTCGTCTTTCAACCTACGCTTGGCTCCCTTGAACAGCGATTTCATGTGGTGAGTTTTACTGCTGAACAGATGTGGCATGGTGAACGTGAGTAAGCTCATCAGCTCGAGGAGGTTATTCTGTAGGGGAGTCCCAGTCAGCATAAGTTTGAAGGCGGATGCGATTTGGATCAGATTCTGAAACCTGAAACCGAGTCACGGCATTGGTAAATGTGATTGTGTACGCAGAGGACGACGGAGGACAGGCTGGTAGCGTATCTAGATACATTCGTGTGTGGATTACGATTTCTGGCTGTTTTCAAATGCGCGAGTATGATGATGATGAGAATGATGACGATATATACTACGCACCTCTGCGAGTTCATATTCTTCAGCATGTGCGCCTCATCGAAGACGGCATAGGCGAACTGTAGTTTCTTGAAGAATCCACGGTCTTCCAGTGTGGACGCTAATGTATTGTATGTCGCCAGGATGACGTTCATTGAAAGGCGCCCATTGACTACGTCAAGACGAAGTGCCTTACGATCTTCCTGAGGGCCCGAATATATAACCACCTGCGGACAACCATATCCATATATATATGTATATGGTTAAGCCCAAAAGGTTAAGAGCTGAGACCTGTCACATAGGGGAACAGCTGAGGGTCGGCTCGAAAAACAATTATTATATATATATATGTGTAAAAAATCTAGAAAACTATAGGAGAGAGAGGCTTGGCTAATCAACATATATTTGCAATGCAAATCACTTCAAATATCCCATTATATTTACTCGTAATTTAGCAAACATCACCCGAGGGAGTCTTGGTCGGAAATGTCTCGTACCTTAAGATGCGGGCACCATGTAACGAATTCGCGGTGCCAGTTATCCAACGTTGAGCTAGGCACCACAATGAGATGTGGACCTTTCTCTCCACGCTCCAACAACCATGCCAGAAATGTTACAACCTGCAAAGAATACAGAAAAATGGCATATATATATATATATATATGATAACCCGATAACGTGCTTATTGAGTAGATTTCACTATGTAAGCCTCCTGTGGTTCTCCTAGAGATGTCGCCCTGTTGTGTAATGTATTATGATTCTAGCAATCAGAGACATACTGACTGAATAAACATAAAAACAACAATAAAAAAATATGTACTGGTCTTGACACGAATACCACTAATTGTCAGAAGAACACACGTATGAGTATTGAAATTATATTGCAGATAGTGGCAGACCTGGATCGTTTTCCCAAGGCCCATTTCGTCAGCAAGGATCCCGTTGAGACCTTTTTCATACAGGAGAGCCATCCAATTAATGCCTGAAACATTTTAGCAGAAGTCAACAACTGTTAGGCTTGTCACATCGTACATCTTGGCTATTCAGCACACACTCAAATTGATATTCCACAGACTGTCGCGCTTCGAAAAACTACCCAGTGCACAAAATGCTAGATCTCTACTTCTCGTATTAATCCACATTGTTCCAAAGGTCCTTTCCAGCAGAATGTCCCGTTACCCTTAACTCACCAATTAGCTGGTGCGGGGCTAGCGTCATATGGCCACTGATACTTTTCGGCTGTTGTTTGATTTTCATGTCCTTAAGCTGTTGAATTGTCTCCACCTAAACAAAAGACGCACAGGAACAGCAAAGGGTTCTTGTTAAATGTTCAGCAAGACAGACCGCTAGATATATTAGCTAGTTCCTCGTGTGCATTGCCAATATATAACGAATGACAAAACACAAAGTCAACCAACCGCTATATATCAACACTAGGCCCGTATGGTGGGCAAGGCATTGCCAACCACTGGGGGTGGAACACTCGTCATACTGAAAGCTGAAATTGCACAAATTGTACATGAGACAGAACCTACGAACCTGAACTTTCATTTCTCGTACGAGTCCCTCGCAGCTGGTCATCAATTTCGCCACAATGTTTCGCGAAGTTAAAAACGACTGAACTTCATTAAGAATCTCAGGACTCAGGCCGGGCGTGGACGTCATCGCCGAAACAGCTTCCATATACGCTGAAGCAGACAGTTAACACGTTTAACCGAACAAAGTTAGATAAATGTGTAGCTCGCTCAGAAAAACTCTCGAAGAACTGCAAAAAAATAGAACATTTTGATTATTTTTCGTCTTTATTTCTGTCTTTTATCGTTGCAATAGACTTGTCTGTTCGTTGGCTGGGTAGTGGATCACTACTTAGAAAAGGCGAATGCAAACGCACACATTCAATATGCTCGAAGATAAGATGGTCGTTCAGCAAGTACGCTCTCTGCATCTTACGGAATTCAACAAATTCAAACGTCGATGCGCAACTGACAATAACAATATTGCACAATGTGGCCGTATTGCATTGAAAATTCCCTAAAGAGAAAGTCCCGCAGTAGCTGAAGTACACCAGCAAGTACTCACATGAGAAGGGCCTCAGGGAGAGGATTTTCACAATACGCTTGTTGGAACACGTCGGTACCGACTCCAACTCCAGTGGTGGCGCTTCGTTTAAGAAATCCACCACCTGCTTTCGGACGTTCGCTACCTCCGCTGATACGGCATAACGTTGTTCGGATTCCGAATCCGAATCTGTAATTATCATATATATATATATACATATCAGCTTACTACCAAGCGCACAGATCAGTCGATATCGTAAATCAGCAGCAAAAGACTATCGACAACTATCATCAACTGATCGTGGATCAACCCCAATTGAATCCCTGACATTAGACAGGCATACACTATTGCAAATGTCGTCGCCTTGTAGCTCCCGCCATGGGAGCCACCAGGTCGTCCACAAGTGATCACGGCTGCCCAGCAGATAGGAAAACGTATGCGATTACCGGACGCGCGTTACACCACCCACCTGAACTCTGATAGACCTTCTCCCGTTTCGTGGCGGATTCATCTTCGTCGCCGTCATCGTCGTCGCTGAACGTGAATCTGGCCCGCTTCCGATTGCCTTTTGATTTTTTGTTTTTCTTCATGCGTCGTCCGATCACCTCGTCTTGGTCGTCAGCGTCATCGCTTGGCGTTCGCTCGTCGCGTTGAGCCGCATTGATTGCGGCATATTTGTGCGTATTTTTGCCCTTGGTAATCACGCTGGCTCCGCCAGCCGTTTGCACCTTCTACAGAAAACAGTATGCATGAACGACGGATGATCATGCTTTGCTTATCACAAAGGCTTCGGTATTGTGGAATTCTCAAATCCTCGTAAGCATCATTGAGGTCTGTATAGTATAGGCCTATACACCATAGATCGCCGCTCAAGCATTCATCGATACTACGAGTTTTCAAGAACAAGATGAGCCCGTAAGGCAGCTCGACGCGATTTATGATATCAGCAGTGCACTTAATACCTATTGACGACTGCCATGAAGCAGGGGGCTCATATCTCTACGATGGGATATTAGTGCGTGTGTGTGTATCGCAAAATGATCTTACCGTCAGCACGGGCGCCTCATCCTCCTCAGCCGGTTTATCGAGATCTGACGGCTTCTTATCATCAACGTCAATGTCATCGGCGTTGCCAGCAACTACCAACTTCGGAACGGGGTGATCAATGTCTAGTTGCTTCTGGGCGGCCTCCCTGTTCCAGTTGTGCGAAATCAACGTATCCTGAATAACCATCTTGTCTACATTGGAATATCTGCAAAACGTCCAATTATATAGTAAACCGAAACGTAGAGCGCGCTGATTAATAACGAAATACATATTCAGTATAAGATTCGTGTCGCTTTCCGGTTACTAAACGACACTTCGAGCGCGGCCCCGCAATATTGTCGAAGATTCCTACACGAGATTTGGTCCAGCAATGCTAAATGCTTCAATTAGTAAGAGATCACTGTAAAGCTTCGAACTTTTGACACGATATGCGAACATTTGTCTGTCACTTAATATAATGAGCATAAATTTGCACATTTCCTCAATACGAACAAACGAGCTTTGGACCCTAGAAATGCTTAGTAATTCAATAAACAAATAATTAACAATTGTATTAAACGAAAATCTCTATCTCGACCATCCATCGATGTTCTTTGATACTAACAAATATGGACCATGTAAAAATAAAGCAAATAACATTTCCAAATACGATTAACACATCCAACATGGCACCATGTGGCACATCGCTGAAGGGTGCTTAATTCGTGAGCGATATAACCGGTACAACAATTGCAAACGGTGAACAGGGTCACCCAGCTGCGACCACAAATGACGAGATGCACATATCCTAAACATCAGTTGACGTGACAGTACGCCGAAGACACTCACCTTAGCTGAAGCTGATCCAAGATGCTCTCGCATTCCGCACCGCTTGGAGAAGCGTCCTGAAACCGAGCGAGAGGATATGCACATTTACAATAGTGACCATCACACGATCCATTGAAGCTTAAAAAGTTACAACTCTATAGTCTTTATTGGGTACACACAAACACTAAGTCTCGTGCGATCCACTTATAGTTACATGAGACACGGTGAATTCAAAGATATTTCATTATACCTTTTGTGTTTTGAATTCATGTATCATGTATGGAGCGTTGGTATCTCTCGACGTTCAAAGACCTTTGTTTACCAGAAAGGCAAGCCACAAAATAAACAACAAATCGAGCATCTTTACCTCTTTTTCGATTCCATCTTTCCCAATCGAAGCGTGACCATTCTCTTGCTTCTTGTCTGAAATACAAATTTGCAAATTAATGTAATATAGAGACAATTACCATTGAAAGACTTGTGTATAACACGTCACTATCTCGCAACGAATCTATTGGCACACAGTCATGGAATGGAAGTGACTCTAACTGTAGATATATATATATATATATTAATCAACGTCTGTCATCTACTAACATCAAAATAGATGAAACACAGAATGGCTTATATATATTACTGAACAAACGGTGCTAAGGAATAAATCTGAATAACAGCTCCAGCTCCGATAAGTGTCAGAAAAAAGGGTTGGACTCGTAGTAGAAGCATTCATCCAAGTACAAAAACTATTGACTCTATTATATGAGGGCCTAATTAAAGTGCCACTACTTCAAAATGAAGAACTCTAATCTGTAATTAGCAGTAATTCATAGTGCTTCTCTCCCGCCTGCCGAAAGGAGAACGGTGTTTTTGATCTTTCATTCACAGACATCTGACCTTAGGCAATGCAACTGTCTAATCCCAGTTTTAAACCCTGCGGGGGATCTTAATGGCTCAATGACATCGGCAATCTGCACATTACTGAAGCTTTCTTTTCAAATACTCCTCACATTTCAAATCACATAAACATCTACCTGTGTCTACTACTATGCCACTTCCGGCTACGTGTATCGTGACTTATTAGATTCCATCCGTACATTGTTAAATATAACGACTGTTAAAGACACGCTCAGACAAAATCGCAGACGTTGTTTTATTCAATGAGAAAATCAGTCCACCAGCCGTCTCAGCATTTAGCATATTCGTGTGTGCCCGAAGAACGTCTCGGATTACGGAACAGCATCGCCACTACCCTAGTACTAGAGTTTTGCTAATGAGATTTAAGAACGCCAGTCGGTGCAACCTGCCTCATATTTGCTCTCAATATGAAGGAACCATTTGGACGCATCATGAATGTGTCATATCGTCGATCGATCAATAGAAATGGAACAATTCCTAATGAGAAATACATTCTCTTCTTCGACTTCTGATTGTGGTCGAGCGTGGGGCGCAAACGACCATGATTGCGGCCCTAAGCTACTACTAAAGAAAAAAATCATCAGGGTATCACATCTAGGAACGGGTGCAGCATATTTTCAGCCAGGTTCGGCCGAATCGAATCGTCTGTTCGTACAGCATGCAAACAGCAAACAAAAACAAACATGTGAAGAAATACATATACTACACATAAAGTGGCCTCAATCATCCGTCAGTATAAGGTGTAATACCTCTGAAGTGCAAGCTCAACAGTACCTATCCCCCCCTCCCGAGGTAATGGCACATTTTGAAAACAGTGGGGAAAAACTGCCGAGTGTTAACGAGCGAATGTGTTTATGGGAAATATCGAGAGAGGAAGAGAGAGGAGACAGAGACACAGAGAGAGAGGGGGGGGGGGCCACGGTCCTATCAGAATCACAGTGTTGGCAAACATCACCAGTAAATCTTTACCGCACCATCTGATTTCTCCGTTGAAGTGGGCCGGTATTTAAATTTCTCCAGAAACGATGCAGACATTCTGCCTTACGGGGTGTCCCACTTCTGCGGACAACTCGATGATAGGAAATGAAAAAAAGGAGTTTCAGCGATGCGAACACACGGATAGCTGACGAGACGCCTTTGACAATTTTGCTTTATCTGAATGGTCAGGTCAAAACGAAAACGGTCCGGTGCTGGTGTCAGCAGAGCATCCTGCATCACTGTGGCCACACACGACTCCGGGAGAGAGTGGAGCAGTGGGTTAAACGCCGGGGTCCGACATGTACTGACTAAATGGCGCACGAGAGCTCTCTCGGGGATGAGCTCGCAAGTCGCTGTACAAGTACGGAAATCGGGTTCAAATCTCTCGGCAATGATTGATACCTTAGAAATCATTTCGACTCAAGCATGCCAGTCATGGCAATAGATGCCACTTTGCAGATGTCCACCAACATTCATAGCTGAATATTCAAATCCGTTATTCAACGGAACGCTTGTGGCATTTAGGGGCTGAAAATATGGCGGCAAGATTTAGTAGAACCATAGAAGTTAGTTCCGTTTTTTGACGTTCGCTGACGGTCACCGGACAGTGAAAACATATATCATGTTCGCTATCAGAGCACGAGAAACTCAACCACGACGTAATTCTAATGACAGAATACTCAAAGGAATTTAGGTCGTTCGTTGATTAGGCTAAAGGGTTGCTAAGTTTTCGTGTCCATACAAAGAGTCCCGTGACAAAAGCCGTATGCACTGTCCTGTGAAGTTACATTTTGAACTTTTCGATAGTGTGACCGTATAGCAAAGTCCACCTGCTCAACACACAAATCAAGGCGTAACGACGTAGATCTTGATCAAAAACCCTTAATACTACTGCCCGTTCAAGCAAGCTGCTACCGCTAGAAGAGAACAAGGCCACTCCGCATTAACCAGCCAACCTTGCGGGTTACTCCTCGATCGGCTGCATCAGCAGCCGCCGCCGCCGCCGCATCGGCGGCGGCATCAGCAGCGACCCGACGATTCCGTCAATTAAGCAACTGTCATCTATCGTAGCTGCAAGTTGGGTTACGTGGAATCCCATCGTTTCCAGCACTTTTTCTCTGCCACGAACTCTGAGGTATGTTCTTTCCTCTGCAATGTTCAATATTTCCCCACGGCCGACCATCTGACAGGTTTCGTCGGTCGGACTTAGCGACCATTCATCCAGCTGGCCAAGATCTGGCCCTTCTGTGTGCCGCAGCGGGTCGTGTGTAGCGGAACAAGCCAGTACATAGCGCCAGCCACAAACGAAGGACGACATCCTTGCCTGCCCGTTGGGTTGCATGCAATCTACGTATTGCTAACTGACCCCTTCTGTTCTGTTCGGCTCGGCTGTGTTCTTCGTTCGTGTTCGGTGTTGTCATCAGCCGTGAGTTGCGGTCAGCCGCTATACGATGCGCTGATTCAACGTGTGTAATGTGTCCATGTGAAGTCCATTTCACCTGTGCTAAAGCTACTGCGGACCGCTGTCTTTTTTCGTTGTGTTTTTTTTTGCTCGTGTTGTAAGCATTAAGAAGACCTCCCCCTCCTCCCCCCCAACAGCCGCTGTGTCGAGTTTCTGAGTGCGACCTGTGCGACTCTGTGCGAAGGCGGACGACGACGACGACAACGACACCTCTCCGACAGATTCTATCAGGCTAGCGATTGTTCCATCGTTGTCACTGTTCTTTGTTGCAGGCGGCAGGCTCGCACAGCACACAGTCGTGTGTGTATTATGCGATTGTATGCCTACACTGTGAATTTCGTCAGTGAATGAGTGTGTAAAGGGATACCTGTGGAGCGTACGCCGTTAACGACTTGGGGGCAACAACGTGGGGAGCTTCGATTCAATGTGTCCATAGATGAGGTTTATTAGTTTGTCCCTTATTAAACTCGCAAGCAGTGCTCGCTGTTCGCTGTTCACGTGGACATCACGATCTCCATTCGTCGTCATCTAGTGAAACGCACACGAGACACCCAATACGATATATCATGAGGATGAATCGAACACCAGTGGCTGGAGCGGTTTCTTTCTATTCCGCCTCCTTAGTGGCACCGCTGCTCGCACCTATGTTACATCGTGATTAGATATAATAGGCAGAAGCGATGAACTGTAAAAAGAACGGAGAACTCGCTGCGTTCATCTTCCGTCGTGACCGCAACTGTACAACGACGTTCCCACCTATTAGAGTAACTAAATATATTTACTCCTTCCCGCGCCCTCTGCTGAATAATGTGTGAGACGTTTGACGAGTAACGAACATGGCTCGCTAGATACACAACGCCATATCAGCCCGCCAGAGCTACAACAATTACAACTAGGCTATCTCTCTCCCTCCCTCCCTCTCTCTCTGTCTCCCTTCTCCTCGTTGGGTCAAGCGATGCTGTGGCCTTAGTTTCCATCAAATTGACGGAAGTTGCGCTAGGCTCCTGAATGCCTGTGCGTAACGCCACCGCAAGAGAGCCATCGACGATCTCCGTCTCTCCACCGCCGCTGCCGTCGCCGGTGACGTTGTCGCTGCTATCGTAGCAGGGTTGCACCTGAACAACTCGCCCATCTCTATAGTCCATCCTTCCTTGTACCGTAACGTCATCGTGGGTGGAATAATTTCTGCCACACTGTTAGCCGTCTCTCACTTGGCCTCCACCGACCGCCTCCCTTGCTGTTGGTTATGTGTTTGCTCTCGGTCCCCAGCAGCAGCAGCAGCACTGCACCACCTTTGACGCGCCTCAACAACAATACCTGCCTAGGATCTACTTAGCTCCTTCTCTCGACAGAGTACATATATAGACCGGCCAATTAGTCTTCGCCCCGGAGGCTGGCTGGCAGTCGAAAGAGTCGACGGGACCAACTGACCAACTTCAACCTACCGACAACTATGTAGTTCAATAGCAGGAACAAAGACTGTTTGCGACTGATATGAGACTGTTTGTCGCAGTACACTGTCATCGCGATTCACATCGGCGGACGCAGCCACAATCACACACACACACTCCCCTGGGAGAGAAGAAGGATTTGTCAGACAACTCACGAAAGCGGTTCCCGCAAAAGACGCCCGTGTCTCGGCCACACAGTTCGGTCCGATCTATTGGATTTGGCTGCAGTATTGTTTCGGTTATGACCATTGATCGATCCTGTCTACCCGTATCCTCACTGGCAAGTTCTCAGTGTCGATATCCCTCGGCTGGTGGTCACCGTCGCTGGGATAGTGTTTCGTGATTACTATTACAGACAGTTATATTTGCAGGGACAACTGTAGTTACGCATTGTACGATCTTGAGTTTAACATTTCTCTGCTCCGCTCCGGTGGTATCTCCATAAAAACAATACAGCCAGTGACTACAATAGCGACATCTACAACCAGCACAGACCAAGCAGCAGTGGATTTTGCGTTGTTCGGACAGAGAGTCGATCTATGTGGCTACCAAAAATCCGCCGCTGCTTGGGTCTGTTCTGGTTATAGATCTAGCTGTCGAGTATCAATAGGGCCAGAACTGACAGAAATTGAATATAACCGAATTAACACATACATATGCATCAAGTCTTGAGGGTCGCTCGCTCTCTGCACGTCTTTGTGTTGAGTCACCCCGAGCGTATGTTTGTGTAATTGGATCGAAGCGCGAATCGCACGATCATGCGAACTCCAAGATTCCAAATAACACGTGCGTCATTGTGAGCGTGTGTACCTGTCTATATCATTTATTATGAGTGCTCCATTTGTGATGACGACCTTCACGGTGATGATGAGTGATGTTCTCTTTTGCTCTCAGTATTTATAAACCTGAGCAGAGCGTCATCTCACAGCACTACTCTGCGACAGCAGTTATGACGATATGGATTCCGATTCCAATACGAGTCGGAAAACGACTTGTCTTCCTATGCTGTTGCCGCATCTGCTGCTTCAGAAGCCCTTATCCCCCTGTGTAGCAGCCAACCATTGAGGATCGTCTCGTACTAGTTCTGGCCGCTAGTTCTGAATGTGTGCGTGGCCGACCGACTTCCGCCGCCGCTGTTGGCTACTCTGGCGTGCGTTGCTCGCTGTTGATCACCAACATTCATCGGAATCTCTCACTGGCGGACGTAGCCGCTTTCGTCACCCGCGGCAGCGGCGGTGGTGGTGGTGGCGCTTTGCGGATCAGCTGACGCGATGTCTTCGGTGTCTTCCTCGTTCGCGCTGCCTGCTGCTGCTGCTGCTGCTGCTGCTGCTGCAAGAGGATCTTACTGCGTTGTGGTCTCTCTCTTCTTCAGCGGCAGCCGCAGCAGGATCTGCACCGTCAGAACGTTGTTCAGCCGATTACCCAGTGAGCTGCCAATCAGCAGGGCCAGCTTTCTTCTCTGGCGCTGGTAGCATGTGCGTCTTGTAGCAAGCGAATCTCTCTCGCGATTCCTGTTTGTTCTTCAAGAACACACACGCATATACCCAGACAGACACACAGACAGGGAGTATGCTGCTCGCATATGACGCCAGCAGCAGCAGCAGCGTCATCCACATCAGCACCTCGGCCTACGCGCGTATTGAGTTCATCTGGTCAGCTGCTGATTGTCGCGCCACCACCAGCAGTGGGCAAAAGGACGGCAGTATCCTCCGCGTCGTAAACGCGACGGCAGCGGCGGCGGCGACGGCCGGCGAAAGCAATCTCTGTGCTGCGCAGTTGTCGCCCAATTGATTCGCTCTCGCTCGGCGTCGGGTCCCATCTCTACCCGTTACTCCCTCCGCATTCAAATGATTATGTGATTGTTGTTCCTTTGCCTGTGGCTTGGTTACACTTGCTCGCAATTGCTGCTTGTGTCGCATTGAGTCGCGAATGCCCTGCCTCGCATTAGCTACGATGACGACAGGGTGGCAAGCAGCGTCTTTGTAGCGTCTGCTGCTGCTGCTGGTACCACCACTGACTCGATTGGCCACAGTTTCGCGACCCTGGCGGAAAGCAAAGGCTCGCTCGTCGAAGCGAAGGCGACCTCGACCATCCATCTCATGGCCGCCGCCGCGCGCACGCTGGACACGCAACGAACGAAGAGGGTAGAGAGATGTAGCAGAGACTAGAGCCGAACTAATAATAATAATATACCTTCACCTCTGTCAGCTCTCATCTCAGCCGCCGCCAGTTGCACGCAGGTGACTGCCAGAAGAATCAGCTAAGTGTCTAAATCGACAGCGATGACGCTGAGTTCCGAATGGATTGCTGATGATGGCCCTACTAATGCCCGACGTAACTGGCACCCACCATGTGCTTTCAAATGCATCGAGAACTGACTGGTATATACCGATCGGGACGCTTAGCGAGCTCAGTACCTTGAGGAGATTAGCCGGCGAATTTGCGCAGTAACTCAATTAGTCGTATGGGTGTATATTACTTACTTCGGGGTGCGTTGTGCATATTTTAAGCATACGAGGGGAACGATAGTAATTCGCGCATTTAAAGTTTTCGTCGAAAGACGCCGGTCACTGGCGCACAACACATGCACAAAAGGCCGATGTTGAATTGCGATCGCAAACGGCTCCCTTGGGACCACCATAAAACAAACGAAGTCCCCGCATCGGCTAACCTTTGAGAGGCTTAATTTTGACAGGGCGATCACGGTCCAGCTCCAAGCAACGCGTCAAGCGTCGATGTGTTTACGAACGTTACAAGTCGCAATTTTCCTCTTGCTTCTTTGTCAACAAGATCGAATCTCTAATAGCTTTGGGTGATGTCAGGGTCCATTTGTTGCTGGTGACCGGCTAATCGTTTCATGTGCCCGTACGCCTGATGCCGGCGAAGGGTCGTTTTCTTGGCTTCACAATTTCGCCATTTAGGAATACACTTTCTGAACTGCAGACTCATCGTCGTTAAGGCCACCACGTCGCTTTGCCTGGCTTAATCCGCAGTTAAGGTTTGGCGCAAATCGAGTACTACTCTCACGCCAACTCTGTCGGGCCCTACCTGGGCAGGTATCAACAGAACGAATGTCGTATGCTATGGCTGCTGCTGCTTGTAAGGAAATATAAATTATACTGTGTTATGCTGAGGTTAATTATCACTGGAAACTATATATATATATATATATATATATATATATATATAATTTCCGGAAGATATAATGGGAAACGTAATTATTTGCTTACGAGGCAACCGTTGAGATACCAATTGTATCTCTCCGATTGTGAGAAATTCACCGACCTCAGGTGTGCTGCCTCACACCGCGTAGGACGGTACAGCATTATTCCTATGTATGAGCGCACAGCAAACGCCTGTTGTTAGACTCCGCCGTACAAACAACTCCAACTGCATTATGCACAGATCGCTTGGTGCGAACCAAGCCAAATACAGCAGCAGCAGCAGAAGATCGTTTACCACTATGCCCTCACGACCTTCGCAGATATTCGGAGGATTCGTCTATCAGGCCTAATGTCCACTGGTGTCCAGTCAGCCTCAACCCAATTCGTGACACCGGTTGTTAACCGTTCGTGCGGCTGTGTATCACTGCTTGAGCGTCACTAGGGGCGATAGATGCCGCGCCGGTGGCGGCCACTGCTGTAGGCAAAACTTGACTGGCCGCAGAGCAAGGTCCACAGTGTCAAGCTGTGAGCAAACATGCAACTGCTTTAGTAAGCTGCGCGTTTTACATGATCCGATGATGACCTTTTGTTATGTGGTGGGAGAGAAAAAAACGGTCGATCTGTCATTGGGACCTTGGTTAAGCAAGTTCGATTGATGCAGACGAATTGGCCATTCGAAATGGGGCAGATTTGTCTGCGCCAATCGAAACAATGCGCGTTAAATCGCTACACTAGTTGGCTGGCGCCATTGCGACTTTTTCTTGAGGTTAGCTCATTCGTATATTTGTTGAGTTGAAATAATTCTACTCTTTTCTTGTGGCATCTTAATCCACAAGTGGAAATGGTATAACGATTGCATAAGATCAATTGAGAGTCGCTGCCAGAAATCAAGTGGTTCCCGCTGTAAATGAATGTGTTGCTCCGTCAGATGTTTCGCAAGATCGCATAATTGACGGGCGATTATCGAAATAATGTGTCCACTTATGTAATTAATTCATTCAACTGAGCGTGTTCATGCTGACTGGTGATTTCTAACGTACCGAAGCACGGTCTGTCGTCGCTAGCCGACTTGTAGCCCGATCGATCAAGATGCATTGGCATCTTATAAGGATGTTTCTTCACGCTCTTCGCAATGGGCTACCGAGCCCGTACTCTTGCATCTTCCTCTAAGGGAGCTTGGAGATTTTCTGATCAAGAAAGCGGCCAACCACGAAGGAAGCAGAACTTTCATATTCCATCTACTTGTCCGCTATCTGTGGCGTGCCGAAGGCGACAGTCGCCTGTTAACGATCCGATGGAAGTTCGACGCAATGCAGAGCAGGGTCTCTCATTTTATCGTTACACATCTCAGCTGTCGTGGGCAAACCACCCATCAGATCAATCGGTTGTCCTACAGAATTTGTACCTGTAATTTGCCAGCTAGCTTTTATCAGACACGGCTGGTCTGGGCCGTCGTACCCGTAGCCGTTTAAGCATTCAGTTGTTAATCGGCGAATATGTCCCGCCCTCGAACCACTGTAGTGTTGTAATAACAATAATAATAATAACAACAACAATAATAATAAGTTTTCTACACAATGACAGCGTGCAGTCATCCGCATAGACCGGAATAGCTCAGCCGCTCCCGCGCGAGCCAGGTGAGGTTACCCACTCTGCAGGCACTCGCTTTCCTAACTCACGGAACAGTCATTGAAGATTGTTCAGTCGATACGAAGTGTTTCCTCGCGAAGGCGTTGTTTGCCATCGAATGAAATAGAACAGCCCGTGTGACTGGTGCTCGCTGCGAAAGCTACAGCTGGGACTATGTGGTCAGGTTGTACAGGTGCTTGAACTGGCGGCGTTCGATTGTTCCGTGGTGGCTATTTGAGTGACGACTGAAACGAGTGTTTGACAAACTTCAAACGATAGAGTTGACCGCGATGCAGATTGTCAACGATCTAGTTCTCTTAGGCGAACTAGCCATTGTCGTGGTGCCTCATGTCCTGCCAGATGTCCGAGGTGAATGAATAATTCGAGCAGGAATTTATCTCTAAAACAGTAGTCGATTTATCCGGAATGAATCTTAGTGACATAGTGCTCTATGCTCTACGGTGTATTTGTGCTACGCTTGCTGCTGGCTCTTGACGCTAATTTTCGGGCCCCCGGGGGGTGGAGGCAACTAGGCCGGCCGAGACGAGGTGGACAACTCGAGTCCCCGTGGTTTGTGACGAACACAACAGCATTTGTCGTTGCTCTCCTTATTAGGGAGGTTGGGAGGGGCACTGGCGGAATAAGACCGTCGTCCGCGGCTGACCAAGACCACGGCAAGAACCAACGGCGTACTCTTTCTGCCATTCAACTCTACGTATTGCCTTTAATGCGTACTTTAAAGAGATATCTGCTGACAATTTTTTAGTGCTCGGCTCAGATTTCGCGTCGTTATTCTTGTTGCTATTCCTGCTCCGATCGTTCACTAGACGGGTCCTTTATTTGATTTGGTTTTGGAGATTTTTTTACCAGTATAATACAACTTTTTTTTACCAATATAATACTCTTATAATCATCACGGTACTACGAAATCGTGTTGTGTTGATGATCGCCAAGCCTGTCTGCCATCCCATCACATACAATGCATGCGTTTCTATTTGATATGTTGCTGCAGCTCGATGGGTAGCCTATCGAAATCTACACTTTTACCTGTTGCTTTCATGGGGTATAGCGTTTTAACGGAGTATCTCTCTCTCCCTCTCTCTTTCTTTCACTAACGCATTTCAGTAGACGCTGTAAAAATGTTCCTACTGGATTGGATGACCGGTGTCCTTGGCTATTTGGGTCTCTGGAAAAAGTCTGGCAAGCTGCTTTTTCTCGGCCTGGACAATGCTGGAAAGACGACGCTTCTTCACATGCTCAAGGATGACAGGATGGCGCAGCACGTCCCTACCCTGCACCCGACATCAGAGGAGCTCTCCATTGGTATGGGCCACTGTTATCTCTTGATGATATTGTCTATAATCATGTGCCCTGCTTTACTGTCCGAAACGCATTCATGAGCCTCTTAGCTCTTGTACTGACGCGCACCCTTATTTGTTTGTTTGTTTGTCTGTTTGCTATTCCTATTCTAGGCAATATGTGCTTTACGACATTCGACCTTGGCGGGCATCATCAAGCACGTCGGGTGTGGCGTGATTACTTTCTAGCAGTTGACGCGATCGTATTTCTAGTGGACGCCTCGGATCGCGACCGTTTCTTCGAGAGCAAAACGGAGTTGGACAGCCTGCTCATGGACGAGCAGTTGGCTTGCTGCCCCGTTCTAATCCTCGGCAACAAGATTGACCGGCCCGGTGCCGCGTCCGAGGACGAGCTCCGCCACTCGTTTAATCTGTATTCACAGACGACTGGCAAGGGACAGCGACCATCAGAGGGCGTTCGTCCCCTCGAGCTGTTCATGTGCTCCGTACTCAAGCGGCAGGGATACGGCGAAGGCTTCCGCTGGATCGCCCAGTTCCTGTGAGCCGGTGCCGACGACGCTAGCAACCACAGGATAACGACGACGACGATAAAGTAAATCGACACTGGATGATCATTGGGGGTCGATGAATGGACGTACAGAGAGGTTGGCCAATGTTCTCCTATAGGAACGAAGAGTAGTCTGAGAAGAGAAAAAACGTCTAGGCTGGACAACAGCAACAACAGCAACAGCAGCAACAACAACAACAAGTTAGCTAGCGGGGTAAGACATTTGGGAGATCGCAAGTGGCGGGTATTTAGTAGCTGGTCTCTCTGGAAGCGGGGTCCCTGCCTTTTTTTACGGATGGTCGAGCGTTTAAGGCTGTGGGTATGATGGTTTTTCCCATGATGGTGCGGATATCTTCTGCGGTAGGCGAACTTCACTTCAGCAATGCTTCTGCGACGCTTCGGATAGTCGCAAAAGCGAAAACTGTCCATATGTCACGCGGGGGTTCAATATCCGGTAGTTCATATCGTAGCAGTGACGAACAGGCAGTGGCGTCGCAGTAGGACAGCAGAAACAATGAAACGTGGACGAAGTACAGCTGGCTAAGTAAATGAAATAACTACTTGTGTTGATATACAAACAAAATTTTTTAAGAGGGCACACATGCGCAGGGAAGAGATCGAACACTAGCAACAGAACGAGAGGTGCTTCTGCCTGTTTAGACTGGGGCGAAACGAATGTAGGGTGTCTCATATGCGGATGGCTGGATGACTCTTCAGTGCTTTCCAACTCTGTCCTATTCTCTCCGGCAGATTTTAATATATACATGAAATAAATGCAGTTTTTTTGCATTGGTCCAGCTTGAACAACTTCATTGACCGAGGTTGACGGGGATCAACCGTGTTGTTGTTGTTGGTAGAACGTTTCGAGCAGCTCTTTTTGGTTGAGACTCCAAAAGTGAGACCACGTTTAGAAGCGGAAAACCAACGTGTGGCGTTAGGTAGTTAGCGTCCAAGAAGAAACTTGTTAATAATTTCAAATTGAGAACTTGTCACAACTGCATAGCCACGGAGAAGAACAGGCGAGCTGGTGAAAACGACCTGGGTTAGGTGAGCATTTCAGTGTCAACGAAGTTGCGAGGGAGTTCGCCATGCCATTCGTGTATGAGAGTTGCTGCGTTCGCCATTACACATGTTTTAATTAGCTCGTATTCACATTTCAATTTCGCCTGTACACGGATTCCACTCATATCCGCCAACGCTGCCCGATCGAATGAGGCGGGCGGATCTCCTTTTGGAATCGTTTCGTTTCTCAAGCTACCGCAATGAAAGGCCGGTGGAAAACAGATCGCGCGTGAGAAGGGGTGGTGCGTGCAGAGGCGAAAGAAGATAGCTCCTTTTCTGGAAATGTTATTTGCAAAGATAAAACATAATCGATCATATATCTAAGATGTCTCCCCCTCCTCTCTGTCTCTCTCTCGCTCTGTCTTCCATTTCCTTCCACCTTATCATCATTATTATTATTATTATTATTATCTTTTGGCATCCAAATCTAGCCATAAATAATAGCCAATTATCGAAGTGAATGTAATTTCGCGTTCACGATTGCTCGTGGACATTGAATGCATTTTCTTATGGTCAATCACACGGCTGCAGAATCGGTCAAACAAATCAGATGTGACGATGATGGCTGCAGCAGCAGCAGCAGCAACAACAACAACACAAACGCCAAACGCCTAACATCGACACTGATACTCTACCAGGCTCCCATTGTTGCGCCCCCTAAGCTCGTTTCACCACACCATGCGACAGCGGCAGATAGTACTGCGACAGTTCCCTGCTACATATTCAGGCTCAGCCAACAGGTGTTCGATTGTTCGATAATTTGTTTGTTTTCTTTGACGTTTTGGAAGATTTGACCGTTTCGTTTTGGCACCACCAGACAACAGACGATAGCCTGACGATAGAGGAGATGCGCAAAAGTCTGACCCCCCCGAAACAACAGTCGGAGAGGCTCGTGCGGAATGGCAGGGACGGGTGGTTCGATGGCCGACGCCAGCGGAAAGCTTGCGGGAGAGGGAGTCCCTCGTCTCTTAGTGTATATATTTTATTAGTAGGAGTATTTGTACAATTGAAAACGATGAATGGACGAACGACGCGCATGAGCAGCCTATGATAAGCCACACAATGAAATCGTAATAGGGAGGAAGTACCGAGTGCAGAAGGCGAAACTCTCGAAATGAGAAGCAGCGATCGAGCAGATGTCGAGAGTGAGCGGAGGACCTACTGTGGTTTACTATGTGTAGAAGTAATGGCGACTAAGTGATTGCTTGGTTGCTTGGTTGGTAAGGGGAAAATTATGAAAAATAACAAATAAAAGTTTTCCATTATCTGAGTACTCGTGTGTTTTTCATCAGCATACTACTATGACAGAATCATAGTGGACAGATGGCGGACTAGTTCGGTCGGGCAAGCTTCCCCCTGTAACTGGGCTCGTCATGATCGTTGTCGAGTGCGAGATACTGCTGGCTCTGTTCGCATAACGTGCAGAATATATGGTATGATGACTTTGTTTGTATAGCGGAAGCGTTGTTTGTGAGTTCCTGGGAGATGGTGTTGTGCCAATGCAAGGTTCGAGATACGACGGAAATAACAACTGGTCGAGTGATTTGGTTCCAGATATACATTTTTACTCGTAGTAATACACAAAGGCTAAGTACCGAGACGTGTCGCATAGGGGACCAGCTGAGAGTCAGCTCAAGGTGCTTGAGATTGAGATCAACTTCACAAAGCGCGCTTCTCGATCGATTACTAGCTTGCTGTGACAAAACTTCGTATACCTCGCGACACTGCCATCAAAGGTTACCCTGCGCGAACGTAAGCATGACAGACGCACAGTACCTTTGTCACGAAAGTGGTAGCTCTCAGTGGTAACCCTGAAGAGTTTCTCTGGCCGAGTTTTACCTGAGCTGAAACCGTTTAGCTCATCAAATTTACACGGCGATTCCGTAGAGCTGGTGAAGCTGACAGAGGCAGAATAGTCTCCCTTAAAATAATACTACAAAGCTCAGCAAGAGCTCTGAATCCAACACACATACACGTACACACACACACAAACATCGACTGTTCAAATGAAATTTATTTGACGAATAGTTCACGTATACGTTCCATCCTCAACAATTTGTACAATTTTCGCTTGCTTTGTATGCGTATTTCCATCCGAGTTATTTCACGCTTTACTAAAAATTATAACTATTGTATTTGATGTATGTATATGCGACACATATGTACTCAACATGCGTGAGTCAAGTATATATATATATATATATATATATATATGCCCGCATCGTAAGCAAAGGTAGACAACATAGAGATCCACGGAGCTGTAATATTTTTTCTTCAGCAACAAGTTCGGTGTGTTCTGTACCCGAAATGTGCATCTGGTACATAGAACTATTTGAATACATTCAACTGAACTGGACCCGGCGACTCGCGGCGTGCTGTTACTCTGTGTTATACAAACTGGCATTTCTCCGTTTGATCATCTTCCCTTGGGGTGTCTGTCCGGCAAGGGGTCTCGGCTCAACACTACTAGACGGAGGCTCGATTGTTTCTGGTAACTGCTGGGGTTCATCAGCGTCGTCCCTCTCGGGACAAATTTCTGACCGCTGGCCCACAAAATCCCCAAGTGCGATTGTGTCGCCTTGCTCGTCGCCCTCGGCACGGGTGAGCTTGTTAAGAAAACCGGCGGTCTGAGGGTTTTCGTACATGAAAATTGGTCCGTGAGGCGCGTTAGCCTGAAACGGAGGCGCCGTCTGCGCGAAGTTCTCTGGCACCCGCAAATCGGATTCCCACTCTTCGAGCAGAGCGTCGATCTCTTCTTCCGACACGGCTAGTTGGCCTTCCGTGGGTAGTGCATATGAATTGGCCTGGGAGCTGCTTTCTAGATGTCGGGTTTTCCGTAGGATACATAACCATTCGGCGTCATAGCGCAGAGGTCCTGCCACGCCAGGCACTTCGAGTATCTGCAGGCAAAATCGCATATGTCAGATATATATATATATATATATATATATATATATATATATAAGCCAAATGTTTTTCGAGCGAAGAAAAGGTAGCACTACACTTATAAACCCTTAGTTTCTTGACTCAAATGCTCCAAGCCATTTGTTCGTTATTATTCATAGTGATTTCCAAGGATAAGTCAGCCATCCAATAAGTCACTTTAGTCGATTGCCTTCGACCCTTATACATTTGGCTATTTGTTAAAAATTTTATATGTCGTTTAGTCTTTCTCATGGAAAAGCGTGGTGTCTCACTCACCTGAAGGAAATCTCTGTTCGGTAGACATTTGTCGAGCGCCAAGAAACGGGTTTCAGAGCCATCCTCATGAGGTACTAGCGCCGCAAACTTGACATGCAGATGTGCCGCGAACCAGTAGCGAGGTTTAATGGCATCCAATACCTGACGAATTTTGAAAAACCTTAGTACCAAACGCAGCGGAAATCGCACGTAAGCCATAATCATATTGTAGGTAAATTTTTCAGACGTATTTCACCTTTCGTGTCGGTGGAGATCCCAGTCGACCTGAATCCAGGTCCTCATTGAAGAACGGTTTCTTGCGCCGCAACCACTCTTCATCGCCGAACTCGCAAATACCTGTTCACGAGTAAAGCAGCTGCCGCTATAAAATAGTCAGTCCCAAGTTGATTCAATCTAAGCAGAGATCGAAATTTTGACACCAGAGCAGAGCACAGATAGAAATCCAGAGACGCCAAATCCACCCACACATTCACATGTTCACAAGTTGAATCAAAACGGTGCCTCCTTGAAAGCTAAATCTTTAGCTGAAAATGACACGAACCCCCCAACTCAAGCCCCGTAATACATATCACGTTCGAGTGAAATGAACAATTCACTAAAATGAATCCACAAGTTTTACGGAGCCTCACAACGTTTTAAAGATAATGTGGAAATAAAACTATCTAAATGAATCAAGTCCAGTGCCATCTTACCCTGGGGCCAATCGTGGGACATGACAACGTCAACCTTCGTCAGCGCCATGAGACGGCTGACGTCCAACGCGCGGATATGGTACGTTGATCTCACACTCTGCTTGTCATAAGGAGCTTTCTCGAAGCGACCCTTTAAGTAATCGTGTCCCTTGTAGATACCGGACAGCCCTGCCATAACATCAACAACAACAGCAACAATGAATGCAACAGAAAATACTGTCGTTATTACGATCGATTGTTATACTTACATTATGGATGAATGTAACACAAACGCGTCGACGTAAAATTCGCACTGGAATAACAACAATTAGTTGATCCGGTCACTATGAACAAGAAACTTGAAGCCGGATTACACTTGCTGAGAATACCCAGCACTACTGTGATGTAATATAGAATATTAATTAAATTCATTATAGAACAGAGGCATTAAGCAGGAACGTGTATACAATTCAATCGTTGCTCGTAGCCGATTCGCGATACATCGCTGTGCGAATGAAAGCTAAACGACTTTTACTGGCAACATTCGAAATGCGTCAAGAGAACAACAAGGAAAAACGATAGAACAGATAAAGGCAGAGAGAGATATTGACATGCACTTTACTTCAAAGGTGTATTATTACATAAACTGGGTATTTTTCCCGCGTACCCAACATTATGTTCACTTGTTCACTAATTCATGGAGTAAGCGTGATATTCCCCAAGGAAAGAGATCATAATACACTATTTTGCAGATATGAATTTTGGTTGAAAATTTTGCGTATTTTTTTCCTGTTCCTTTTGGATTTGGTCGTGGTTTCTATAATATTGAACATCATTTCGACCATGGACGGCTGATAATTAATTCCATTTTGTTGAGTAATGATTTTTCTAAATCCTTTTAGACGCTGGATGATGTGTGTGATTTTCACATCATTTTTGTCACATTGGCATTTGTATGCCACACGTTTTATAAATTTTGACACTACTTCATTTAAAAGTCCTTTGTCTTTCTTAAGGCCTGGGATTTATATAGGTCCTGCATAAGTTATCATTGGTTCTATGTATGTTCTAAACAATGTCACGTATAACTGCGGTCCCCCTACTGTAAAAGTGCGCAGTATCAAGTTTGCACGCTGACCAGCTACATGTTCCGAGACATTTTAGACTAGTAGATGTGATTACTCCTAGATCTCGAATAGTCTGTTCTCAATCGATAACTTTAGCTCTAGCTTTAATGTCCACTAGCGAACATATCCCAATGCCTGCTGCCGGGTTGACCTTTGCTGTGGCGTACATCTTAGCTGGACCGTATATCTGAATGTCGTCCACGTAACTTTTCATTGACACAGATGGCGGGAGGTTGCATGTGAGAGAATTTATATACAATATATACATTAAGAGTCCTAGTATTGTTCCTTGAGGATATCCACATGTTGCCTTTGCGCTTTCTGAGAATTCCTCGTTGACGCGTTCCCTGAAAGGAGGTCACTGATCCAGTCCACTAGTAGCCTCTCCACACCAAATGACGAAAGCGCTCGTATTGGTTTTGCGTGCGTCACCCTTTCGAATGCAGATTTCAAGTCGAAGTAGATAACATCGGAGCACTACGACGAATTTGTCTCTTATAAGCAAAATAATAATAAAACATAAATATCAATAGTGCCTATGTAAAAAGAACACGTAATTCTAACCTGCAAGACGAAGGTCACCAATTCGTACACATCCCGCCGTGCCCATGTAGTAGATGTTGGGCGCCAACCATCCGCCAAATCGGAGCTCGTCCATGTATGCTGACGCTTCGTGGTTGCCTCCGATTACGATCGTAAGAACCGGGGCCTAATCGTGTGTGGAAGACAGATATCGTCAACGAGTAGACGTTACTTGTACTTGCCAAAGACAAATTCATCTATAGTTAAAGGGTTGTATGATAGACGCTTCTTCCAGCGTGGAAAATCGTCACGGTGGAGTATGTATAATTACCGCTAAGTCACAAACAGGCTTTAATTTGGTGAGAATCGAAGCTTCTCGTCCAAATAAGAAAAGCGAGGTGGGGTCTTTTCTTACCTTTAGCTCACCACTGTAGTATTTGTGAAAGTCGCACATGTGACGAAACTTGTCTGGCACCGCCATCGAGAGTAGATCCTGAAACGACCATTATTCAATAAGATGTAAAATAATACGAATTTTCAATATTCTACTGAGATGGCGTACGCGCGCCGTCGGGGACCAGTGATCATAGGGTCTCAGGTTCGAATCCCACGGGGTACATGAGAATTGATGCAGTCTTTTGCTAGCAGATTTATCAATATAGTTTTTAATAGGGTCTTATTTATTGAGTTTGTATATATATATATATATATATATATATACAGCCGTAGATTTAGCTAGTAGCGCCACCACGCCCGTAAGTAGAACAACACATTGGCAACTGAATCTTCTTATCCAAGTACACTGAACTAGCTTACCACAGGCGTATCTGTTCTATCTGTGATATTATTCATAAGGGGTACCTCTGCTCGTTACTAGCAATCTTGAGTCAAATTGCATCGTAATATGCACGAAATTACCGGTACTGTTATCGCAGCAAATTTCTTTCCCACCTTGTAACTCAATTGGATTACCCTCTCATTAGGTTACCGTATAATGCTTAACTGTGTTCCTCTTACCTGCTGATTCCGAACGGCCTGAAAATCTCCGCAGATGAGAAGAGCGTCAACCCGGAACTCGCCAGTCGCCTCCAGGCGCCCCAGGGCACCGTACATTTTTTCGAGCTCCCCATGGCCACAACCGACGACCGCGAGCTTCATTTCACTCGATTCACGGGACGCCGTTGACACGCGCCGGTGAGCAAAGCGGTCGATGGCAAGATGCGTTTTTCAGATGATTCCAATTGAACGGCAGGTGACACAAGGCGAACGCTTGCTGCGCTGTCCTGACCTTCACGCTACTGTGAACCTGAAGCTTTACACCCGTCCGAGGTTCTTCAAAGGATTTGCCCAGGAGGAGTTGTAGCCATTACGAGCTTAGAATCTCTCCCATTAAAAGAATCAACGAACTAGAGAAGGGTGATATTCTTGCACACTTTACGAACAGTTCATTGAGCTCTGGATCTTTTTCTTGGTATTTCCTGCCAACTACGCCAACCTGCAACAAAACCGCCGATGCCTACTTAGAGATCAATCTACATATCTAACGACATGCGTGGCAAGTTGTCTGCAACATCTTCCTAGCTAATTCGTTTCTATTTAATTGTTTTCTCATCATGGGGTCATTTCTCGCGTACCTGCATCGAGAGGTGCTATGACGTAATGCAGATTCGGCATTTTACATAGCGACAAGTAAGCAGAACGAACAGAGAGGATCATTCAACTCTGTCACGCCCGCTGAAAATCCACGGGACGCAGATCGACCTCAACAAAGGAATCACCAGACAGGATCAACTTCGAATTGGACAGCTGGTCAATGATTGCTTCCGTGTTACGGGTCTGAGATAAAAATCCATTATGAAAATGGCGCCGAGCTACTTGAGTAGGTTCGTTCTCGCAGAGTCGCACTTTAATGCGGACGTATGCTAATAAAGAAATGATCTCTAACGCTACACCTGAATAAGGTTGGCGTGGTTACAAATTGAAGTTGATAAGATCCATTTTGTGGCATATTTCAAATAATGAGCTACTCGAATTCTCGACCAAACATTTTGAGCAGTGATTATACTGAAACGTATGCCATTCGAACTACTAAAGCTATCTTCGATAGCGCCCTATCTCCGTTCTTGTTTGTTCATCTGGGCTTGGTGACGATCTGTCCCATTGATCTGAGGAGGGTCTACTCGTTCCCATAGAACACAATACATTGCTGTCCACATAATGTCGTTCGAAAACAATCTCCGCAAACAACAATAACAAGAGTACAATTACGAATTGATTCAGCTAGTTGAAAATAATAGAGGTTCACATTCAAATATAGAACAGAGCTAAGTGTCCGACAGCACATACAATCAACCCACAGTGGTCCTTGATCCAAAAAAAAGAACGAGACGACATTTCCATATCGAACGGTGTGTACATGAGCAACATTCTGTTCATAATGCAAACTACCTCATGGCACAAGAGAAAACACACAGCTGATACAAAGAGTACATTTGTATATATATATATATCTTTATTTATATATACGGACTTATATATTTCGCTGTCAATTTTTCTTTCCGCTCTTCCCGTGTCTCTCTTTCATGGCATTATCATTTTGTTTATTTTTCATTTTTCTTTTTCCTCTTTATCTCACGAGTGTGTGCGGTTTCAGTGTCACTGCCCATATTTGTATTCATTTCAATGCGAAAAATCTGGCGCGCACGCTGCTTCATCCATGTTTTCAACTGGTGTTTTTGACTCTCATCCCATGTCTCCCGCGCGCCCTTTCTTACAACCTTCCATTTTTTCGATCGCTCGATTTTTTCTTACATGCGATTTTATGTTCATTTACTTTTTGTTATTAGTAAATATCTCCACCGTAATATATATATATATATATATATATATATATATATATAATTTTAATCGGCTCGAATCACCCTTTTGTTGATTTAACGTTGACAGATGTAATTTACCTATTTGCGCGTAGCGGGAAAAACAAACACCGCCTCTTTGCTGGCGTGTTCAGTGCATGTGTGTTAAATTGGAATATTTAATTTGAATAGTTGCGTGTTATATCTATTGTATGCACTTAGGGCATCGATTTCTAATTCTGTGTAAACAAGGATTCCTTTATCCACGAAGAGCTAACGCCTCTGAATCGTTTAACAAAACGAACAATATAGATTGCCAAATGAAAATTGAAAGTAACTGAACGAACAATGTGTCTGGTTTTTTTGCGGAAAAACAAACTTTGGAGCCCTGTGATGCGACTCGGAACGAAGCACGAAATACGTGAGCAGCAGCAGCAGCCTCAGCACAACGATCTACCATCCGAATATCTACATCACTATTAATACGATGGGACATAGTACTAGTACTAATTAACGGGAAGTAACGGGCTGGTACGCTCTGTTGTCACTTTGGGTGTCTCGTATTATCACTATTATTATTAGTTGAATGCATTTCTATTCACTTTTTGTATTGACATTTCATTTTCGCTCACATTTACAATATATTTGCGGCATCAATTTTCAATTACTACTATCCCTTCTATAGCTATATTTCGTAGGCTTCTCATCTCATATATTGCAATGGATACAAGAATCGATACTAGAACTTTCGTTCACTTTCCAGTAGCGTTTCTAGCGACATTGAGCGAGCCGTTTGTGACGACTCTCCTCGAGTCTGGCCATTTTTCCATTCTACATACGTGTGCTAATGCTTGTATAAGATCCGCGCTTCATCGCCCTATACCCTCAAGAGATGGACATAGCTACTTAATCAGTTTCGTGGACGACCACTCGTTCGGCACCCTTCGATTTCGTTTCATACATCAATCAGTCAATCAATCAGAAGAGCCATCAATCAATCAGCTACCTGCTTCCTGTTACGTTCAATGGGTTTAATGCATCCACGGTGGCACTCGCATGGCTGGAGTAGCTCTTTGTCATATTACACTATGCAGCGTTTATTTGTGGTTATTCTATTGCTGCTGCTGCTGCTGCGGACATGGTACTGTTCCGTGTTTCTGTCACCCGTTCGATGTCTGGTCGATTCAATCATTACACCAGGTGGAGGGAAGTGGTTTCTATTGAATAGCACAAAAAGGCCAACATAACATTTGTGTTTCGCGTACCCTTATATATATATATATATATATATATGCGTATATTTATATCTAAACTTTTTACAATTTCATCGCCCTCCCGCCGCTTTCCGTTTTCCAAATACCTCAGGTCTTCATCACGAGAAAGAAGCGGTAGCCGGCGGTGGATTCCTCGACTCAGAGCTAAGTCTATGAGGTACGCCTCCGGCCTTCAGCTGTTATATACGAGGTCCAAGAACCTGCGGTGTTGGCCGGGCCCAGTAAATTCATGTTCAATGTTCTTCTTCACGTCGAATGTTATGCACACGCTGGCGCTGGCTATCTGCTCCTGCGAACTTGCTTAAGGAGGGGCCGCCTCTCATCTTGTTGCGCCTTGCCGTTCTCGAATTGGATTGCACATAACGGTCGCATCCCGGCAAGCCACTGCCCACATCTTCGCGTCGTTCTCACTCTGGAATCGTGGCATGCGTCGAGTTGCGACGCCAATCACGACGACGCATTGTTGCTCCCAAACGACCTCCCAACCTTCCCGACGGAATAATCCTAAGGACAGTCCCATTAGGCCGTTTTTCAATCCGGCACCAAATAAGTAAGCTTACCTACTTCGCCCTACTCTCTCCGACATCCTAACGCAGGGCAAATGTCTTATACTATATGCTATGTAACAATTCTCTAGCATTCTGATTGCTTGCCTCAATGCTCCATCACCCGATTTCCAGGAGTGACCAGAGAAAGGCGCGCTGTTGTGTATGCGCGCCTGTATTTGCCGGTATAAACAAAGGGTGATTTAACTATTGTGTCTTGTCGCTTTCTTTTTTCTCCCCCTAGAAACACACGTTCTCCTCTGGTGGAACGGGGCTCACGAACGTGTCCGACTCACACCGGCGACGATATCACCCCAATGGCCGATCACTGACAGGCGTCTTAAATAGCTATGCCAGCTCGGCCGTTGCGGTCGTGACTTAGAGGAGGAAACATTGAGGGAAAGGATGTACGTAACAGCTGTCGTAACGGCTCTTGTAGTCAAGACATATATTTATTTATACCTCTTTCTCTATCTATAACGCCTCTCTGTCAACTGGCATTAAGGATGACCATAATAAAAATATTAATTAAGAACCAGAGCAATAGTTACAGCGCATCTTATTCTACCACCGGCAACTCGGAACATTCGTTTCCACCTCCTCTCAATCTCCTCAACAATCGTCATTTGTCCAGTTTCTGATGATGATGATTTTTTGGTGAATTTTCTTTCTTTATATGCTTTTAATATTATATTTTAAATAATAATGAACAACGCTGTCGTCCAGTGTTCATATTTATCCATTAAACCATCCATCGTCGTAATATCTCTCCCGGCCGCGCACTCCCCGCCTACCCTATCTATGCTCTGCTAACACATACACACAGAATATTATAGACAGACTACTCGAGATAATAACAATAATAGAATCATAGATGATAAAGACAGCCATGTGAATTTAGCCGTCATGGGCGGCGCACCGATACCTCGTAAGCGACAGGGTACGACTGTTGTTTAGCTGCGGTCCGCGCGACTTGTCGTCATCGTGTTGCCATAAGACGCCAGCATAATCATAACACAGCTATCAATCTATATACCATATACAGGACCTCCATTTTCTCCGTTCAATCGTCCTATACACGATATGCCCCATACACAATACGATGCGCATACAGGCGGTGCATTTGTCGCCACAACCTTCCGGGGTGGCCCCTTGGTTTCCCCCCTAACGTTGGTACTTGAGGGGACGTACGTTATCTCCTCCGAGACGTCGACAGCTCCTGATTCCGTCAGACTTTGAGCAGAACCATGTCGACGGATGCTTGCTGATGAAATTGAGGTTCGAATTGATCGGCTGGAGTGGCTCTGCCGCAGTCGCTGCTGGAGAGTAGGACAGGCGTAAATCTGAGGATTGTGGTGACGAGTAGCGACGGCAATGATATTCAGCAACGATGCAATGGCCAGTAGCAACAGGTAGCAAAGGTCGTGCAAGCGATCGACCACTCACAACGACAGAGAATGAGACAGGCGGAGGCAAGAGAAGCGGAGTGCTCAGGGTCTTAGGGTAGGTAGGTAGGCCGGTCGGTCGGTCCTGTATAGGCTCGCATGTATGCAGGGTCTATGACGGGGATCGCGTCGAGTGTATCGGCACATTATCCTACTTCGGCTGCGGTTCCCTTGGCTCCTTTTCCGTCGACGTATTGGTCACGTCCGTAGGTTCGTCATTGTCCGAGTACTCGGTCGCCTCCTCGTTCGGCTTTAGTAGCTTGCCGACAACGTCGTACTTCTCCTGGAACTGTAGATACCACTCTTTGACCTGTTCCATTTCCGAGCTCTTCAGATCGGAGAGGTCGTCGTACTTGACCGGGCCATCAGGTGTGTTCACATTGAACGTGGCCAGCATACGAGATGCGTCCCGACCGGCGAACGCGTGATAAGGGCCCCCCGGACCGTAAAAGTGCTTCCCGCGAGTGACATCGAATACGGTGCCGTTCACAGCGACGAGGATGCGGCCGTCATTTTTTGCCGGGTCGCCATTATAGTTAAGAAGATCCTCGACGGTCATGTCTCGCCGCTTCATCTTCGGCAGCGGATTCGCTCTAGCGATCTCCGGATCCTCTCGTTTGGGCCCGAACAGCTTCCATGTAAGTACCACGATGACCGTCGATAGGATGATGTTAACCGGCGTCAACACCTCCCACAAGGCGTCCATTCTACAAAATGAGACGGGTCAGCAAACAAGAACAAGAAGACTTGCTACCGATTCTGCCTCAATAATGCAATGCATAGAATATACAATACAATATACAATAGATGTATATATATATATATACATATAACGTACTATATAGAGAATGTACCAGCATATGCCAAAGAAAAGCATACAAATAAATAGTATATGCACGAGCCATACAAGCATTTTTTTATACAAGACGAAAATCTGCACCAAACACAAATGGTCTACGGCGTTTGTTTAGTTTTACACCGTAGCGGTACCTTCTCATGATCTCTTTATAATTAGCACGATTAAGAGTATCTGGTGTGGTTTACCTGACCTGCCTGTGCGATCAATTGTCAAACAGAGCCAAGCGAAGGTATATATATATGGAAGCGTCCTTAGTCAACCGCACATTGACCAAGCCAGTCCTTGCAGGGAAACCGTTATCCTCACAATGAGATAAACGATGACAGGGCACTTCTGGGACCACTGGTAACAGCTTGTGGTGGTAGGAGCCGGCAAATGGAGCGCATTGTGTCTCACTATGACCTCGTAATCTCATCTATGGTTAATTACGAGCGACTATTGGCGAGTTAAGCGGGGGTGAAGGTTATTCGGCCCGGGGGTCTGCGACCCTTTTGCTGCTGATGGCAATACAGGCCGATAAAACTTGTCGGTTTGCCAAAATGCAAATGGGTAATCAAGCCAACTACGTCTTAACTCTGAAACTGTGTTTCTATCCCTCACATACGTTTTACGAATTTACATAACCTGTCACTGACTGACAACTTGTTACATAACCTGCTGCTGGCCAACTCGACCATAAAAAATGGGATAATTACAACAACAATGACACTAACAACAAGAACAACGACAGTGATTTAGACGCTACAGGGGTTATGATTCTACTGTGAGCTATAAGGACAGCAATTTTCATAATGCGGTATTGCGCTCATATTCGCCAATCAGATACAGCAGCAAAATGTCAACAGCTATTATTTCAACGGATAGGCCAAAGTGGATAAAACTAGCCGTTGAATGACTGCGATAGCACAATCTCATCAATTTGTCATACTTAATCAAACATAGCCGTGAATGAATCCACTCGAACAGCTCCATGTAACGTTGACGGACAGACCCATAGCGTGGCGTTGTTAGGAAAGCAATGCAGTGTGAGAAGCATTTCATATCGTTCGGGTAAAGCTCGCACTGATCTTTCATTACTAATGAAAGAACGAAATTCGCCTCACGAGCAACAACACCTTGCAACGATAACCTCATAAGCATCATACATATGTGGCTTAGCCGTAGCCACACACTGAACTATTTCGTCCTGCAACGCGCACTCAAATGCGTTGCCCTTGAAAATTCAACACGAATAAAATTAAGTGAATTATTGGTATGAATTAATTATTGTAAATATATATATATATAATCCCAGTACAGGAATAACACAAAAACAGACAGTATTTAAATTTAATTAAAACTTTATAGTTCAATTATTCAAAAGCATATATAATACATGCATTTTGATTGGATTTATAGTGCCACTTGGCATACACGTTCTGGTTATCCTGTTTCCATTTACCCCAGCATTATTCCTCTGCTGTAATTCCAATTTGATTTACAATATACTTGCAATGGACCCCCCCGGAACCAACCCCACATACATTCATATAATTATGACTTCGTCGCCACAATCCGAGAGTGCTCCTCGCTGTTGCCATCAACCGTCATCGTCACATCGACGTACACATAGACTTGCTATCTACTCGTCGAGCTCGCTTACGAATGATAGAACCAAACTAATCGCTCGTTCGCGCTCTCTCTCTCTCGGTTTTTATCCGGCGCAACTTTGTTTCCAGGGAATGCCCCGCTATCGCTAATGATAGCCTTAACCAGCTCGTGGCTTGAGCAGGAAAACCGACGTATTCAAATAACGAGACATATTACGGGAGACACAACGAGAACTGGCCAACTCAAGGAAGACGATGACAATGGACCTTCCCCTGCACATCCTACCCCTCTCTCTCTCTCTCTCGGTCTCACTCATTGTTTTTCTCTTTCGTTGTCGCTGCCGTCTGTCCTTGCTCCATCTAACTCAGCCGCGATGCCGGTTGCGGTGTCAACTGCAGCCATCGTTGCCGCTGTCGGCAGCAGCAGCGGCCTCTGCGGAGAGAGCCGTCCGTGGTTGCAACGTTGGTTTAGAACAATTGCTCGGTCGGCCGGCCGGTGAGTAGGCACACCAGCAGGGTGGAAGGGCCACCCTGTCAATCTTAGCAAGCAGTCCGGCACGCGTTTAGCCTAGTGGTGGTGGTGGTTGTGGGGGCTGGACAACAAAAAACAGAGAGTGTCCGTGGTAGACTGAGAACACTGAAAGTCGAACAGGAGACGACTGCTGTCTGGGAATGGTCGAAAGCTAGCGAGCGAGAGGGGAGGAGAGAGAGGGATGACTGGCGAAGAAGGTGGAGTTATTATTACTGTAGCAGTATCAACAGCAGCAGCAACAACAAGAACAACAATAGCGAACGCACCAACAATGGGACTGCTGTCGCAAACGAGACCAACCGATATTGTGCCGCCATAACGACGCTGGCCCAGCTTCATGCACAATGAAGGTAGCAGCCGTGGTGGTGGTGGCGGTGATGGTACAAAATTTATTACTTTCCTGTAATGGGACATGGTGGCTGGCGGCTGGTGACAGAATTTTTTTTTGGACGACAATGCTTATGGATGCCTTCGATAACTGGAGATTAGTTGGACAGATAGACAAAGTGGGCTCTATAGTCGACGATGATCCTACCGAATTGGACGTAGTCGACTAGTGCAAGGGTGCAGAATACAACGGAGCGCAAACAGGGATAAATGGGACGCCTGTTCTAAGTCGTCGCTCTAAATTTAGATATTAATCCCACCGATTACCTAGCCAGCCAAAACGTGCTTGCTGACCATTATTTGCCACCAGCCTAAAAACGTCTCGTCAGGCAATCACTCTCGAACAGTTGACGTGAGTAAATATTAGCCAGCAATAATGCTAATTCGCTTAAATAATAATCTCAATTCCAAGTCAAGGTTAGGAGAGACGAAAGCCTTCGTTTCGATAATACTATCATTGCTAGCAGAGAGCCAGAGAGCGCGACATGCGCCCACACATAATTCTATCATACAGCCAAATCTATCCTATCCAATGCGGATATTCATAGGCTACCCGCCGGATGCTATTTGGGTCCCTTGGCGCGCCTGTCGGTAACGTGAAGGAGCAGGTCGGAAACAAGCAAATGCAGATATCCAATGCATGGGCAGTGCACAAAATCGTCATCCGATAATAGTGTCCACACCGAATACTCTCCGCTGGCAAGGATCGCTGTGACAACGAGTAGCACTTCGGTCCCTGCCAGAGCGGTCAGTAAGTAAGTCAGTCAGTCAGCCAGCCTAGAGGAGGAAGGAAGGACAGATGGCTTAAACGATGATCGATAGTGATATTGATAACTGATGGCAACTCCGTTTCAGTAGTCCATTCACTGGTGCTTTTGTTTGATGCTCACATTGAAAATGGGTAAAAGGTGTTGCACCGCAGAAGGGTATATCTCGCGAAATGTCTCGCTTGAGGACAGAACTCACGTGGATATGACATATGTGGAGTTCGATTATTACGCGAGATGATTAACGTGTTAATGATTAGGTGAACGTAAGAACGTTACGTTCCTATGTTTGACTGATGCACAGAAGCAGAGTAGTCCAGATAGGTTCTGGCGTAGACGCCGAAATGGCTGTCGAAAGAATACAGGAATAAGAACCATATCTTACTGGCACTATAAACGATCACCAGTAGAACAACAAGCGAAAAGTCCAAATTGAGCATTTCGTAATGACAATAGGAAAACGCTCGCGCCTGGTCGCCGGCCTGAGATATAATCTAAGCTCAAGTGGCAGCACAGAAGGACAAACCGGTGGCACAGAAGGTCCACCACAAACGGTAAACGTGGCAAAATGTTTCGTAATCAGCTCGTCTAAGTGGCTATAAAAAAAACACCACGGTAACGGTTTCAGGTCTATTCAATTACTCTCGCGGCTCACTGGTTGGTCTCATAGGGAACTGTTTGCGTGTATATATATATCTGATGCTGCCGTCGTCGCCAGCCACGAGACGCTCCATGTAGAACGAATGGTAGAGCTTCCACACGCAGCTGGCGCGCCGAATACGATAACACTGAACACATAGAAACACGTCAACGAGACACGTACACCCGTTCACACCCGATGGTCCACTAAGTATTGGCTTTCTATGCGGACGCGTCGTTGTCGCGCTAACAAGTCAACAGCACCGGTGGGGGCAGGCGAAAACCGACAGTTATGTCTGCCACTGTATCAACAGTAAGCAACGAACGGCACAGTAACTGCAAAGCAAGGCACCTCGGATGACCAACTAACGAAGACATACGCGAGAGCGGCGGCGTTAGGAAACTGATCAGCGCGGACTTAAACGAGAACAGCGAAACGGGGCGGGGCAAAACTGGCAGGAGACAGCAACAGAACGAGCAGCCAATATTGCTGTCCGCCGACACCAAAACGGTCGTTCTTCATTCAGCGCAGCCATCTCTGATATTCTTAGAGTATGCGTAAGCGCAGTGGGCTTGCGTCTGTCGGAACGAACAAACAACCGGTCAGATACTACTGTATTGTATATTGGTTACGAGCAGGGACTGGTCGGCTCGGCCCGTCTCGACCGGGCCACTTGAAAGCCGGCTGGCCGGGAGCGACGATATCAATAGAAGCACACAGATCGATTTATAATGAAAATAAACAAATACAGAGAAAAGACACACAAGACGGATGGGTCCCTCGGAAGTGTTCTGCTGCCCCGACTGTTGATCAGCTGCTGTAACTGCTAATGCGATTGCTGGCGTTGCCACAGACCTGGCTGAATCAGGGCGGTGCTGCCCTTGTAGTCACGTTAGGCAACTACGGTGCAAGATATAATCTGTGCTTGTAGTGCAGCACAACGCAGAACAAGAATCTATCGCAAATATGTGCGTGCGCGCGTACGTACGCTTGAATCCTATAAAGTACGATAATATCTGATATCAAATAAACAAATATGGTATATGATACACGTCAGCAAACAAGTCGCGTCTGGCGACGCAGTTCAGTGTCGTGCACTGTACCGCGTTCAGCCTTTGTGAGTACAGGCAGACTGACAGAACGAACGACAACAAGTCGTCACCGTGACCAGGATGGCGAAAACAACATCGGGAGAAAAACGAGGAAGACAATGTACCGAATCTGCAACGCTGCTGTCTCCACAACATTGGCGCATATGGACATGTGCGCCAACCCTCTCATATATTCATCTCTCTTATACTTCGTGATGCAACAGGGCAGAAGATCCGAGATAGTTGGAACAGATAGAGGAAGCAGAAAACATTTAATAGAACAACTACCTCGCCATTTCGCCGTAGGAATAGTTCCTCTTCGGCGGCTGTGATCCTTCCGCTGTATCGCTGTGGATATCTTCAGTCCTTCTTCCGTTGCAGCAGTGGCCGGCAACTTTCACCAACGACACAAATGTCCAGCGGCACAAACACCTACAGCAGCAGCAGCTGGAGGAGCGCCGCAGCGACTGAAACGAGCGACAAGAGACAAGTTGCGATTTCCTTGTGCAAATCGAAACGGCTGGCGGTGTTTCCTTGCTGGTGGCATCCAGCAACAACCGCAGCCACAACCTGCCATCGTCGCAGACCACGTCAACTGTGTCAAACGTTCTCGTTTCGAATGCTGTTTTCGTGGAAGCAGCGCGACAATGTTACGCTGCTGTTCCCGTACGATCACCGTGTCACTGTTGCCCCAAACGGAATAGCATTGACATCGAACGATGTCGCCGCGCTGACATAATACCCAGGGTATATAGACATGTATTTTCGTAACACTACGAGTACCGGCCGCGCGTCCATTGTCCGTCCGTCCCCACCGTTCATCCCGCATTGTCAGCATTCACGTGCGGATACGACTAGTAGTAGTATAAGCATAAATATAGCTATTGCAAGGCACACCGAACATGACCTTAAAATCTAACCACCAACCACCCCATCCCGAAACCTCAATCATCTCGGCTTCCTTACTCACCTTCCACGGTGGTGGTGATGATAGCGTTGAGCACACAGGACAGTGTGTTGGCACTGTCTGTCAGGTTTCTGCCTGTCCTCGTTGCCGCTTCTCTTTCTCGTCCTACCCTTTAGTACAACAACTCGTAGTTGCAATAGTAGCTTTTATAGTGGCAAGTTAATCAACTCGCAGCTGTAACTCGGGGCCAATGGACAGCCGGGAGCGGCGGCGGCAGCAGCAGCAGCACTTTTTGCCTACAACTACTACCACAACACAGTCAGTCCAGTCAGTCAGTCAGCCAGCCAGTTGCTTGCTTGCTTGGCCGTGATCGTCGTCAGCCGTCTACGAGCGGAGATGATGGCGAGCGACTAGTTTGTTGTTGTTGTTGTTGCTGGTGTAGTGTTCGTCGTCAGCGTAGCCACAGCAAACGCAGAGGCAGCAACTGCAACAGCCGTCGTCGTAGTCCTTTCTGGCCGCGTATATCCCTGTCCGTCGACTGGCCCACGGGGCAGCAGCAGCAGCAGCAGTCGCCGCTCTTTCTTACTTCGTGTTTCGACGACGACGACCGCGGGCGGGTGGACGGCCTTTCCGCTGGCTGCGACGTGCGAGTGAGAGAACAGCAACAGCGGCAGTGGTGGTGGAGACGACGATGATCTATCTCTCCATCTGTTGTGTATCCATCTATCTGAATGGCTGCTCGTCCCGAACCGCTTGCTGACGCTCCACGGCAGTGACAGCAACGGCGGCCCGCAGCGGCAAGCGCAGCAGTTCCAGCCAGCAGCAGCACGGCAGCAATGCCAGCTCCGTCCCTCTCTCCGTCGGCCGTTCGGTCCGCCCGTTGTCAAAAACCGACACAGCGAACACCGTCACCAGCAGAAGCAACCGAGCCAGGCGGAAAGCACAACAGCAATAACAACAACAAGTTCACCAATCACAACAACTGCTGGGCAGCCAGCCGACGAACGAGCACACAGTCGTAGGGGCCAAGCAATGTTCGGCGAGAGCAGGCGGTACACGGTGCCAGCAAAGCTGGGCAGTACCAGACTGCGGCATATAGACTAGCGGCGCATAGAGCCACGCGAACGCACGGGGCAACAACAATCTTGCTGCCTTACTTACTATCGCTGTGTCGATGCTTACCTCGTTCGCGTATAGAGGGCAATGATATGAGAGAGAACGGCACACATCAGACAACACTACGAACGTATGGGGCGGGGAGAGTGAGAGAACTGTTTATGGCACTTGCTACACTCGCTGTACGGCTGTAAGCAAGCGCGACTTGGCTTCTCAATTTGGTTCTCTCTTACAGTTGAGATGGGGTTCGATTGGTTCGTTGTGTATTTGGTTGGACGGAGCGGATGGATGCGTTGATTGTGCAAGAGTATTGTTAACATTTTTTTAATGGACGGAACGCTCGACTGACGGGGAGAGAGTCGATAAGGGTGCGGAGTGCCGCCGGTGGACGTTACACTTCTGATGGGACAGTCCTACTAAAGGAGTGATACCGATTCGTGGTTGATCGAACTTCATAATAGTGCGAAGCAGGAAACGACTTTTAGAACGCACGCGTTGTTCTGCAACGTAAAAAAGTTGTCATAAAGTGATTCGTAATACTCGGAATGGTGCGAATAATATATATTTGAGAGCGATTTGAACGTTGCCGCGCCCACAACAACTGTTCTCAATTATATTTCGGCTGCTATATGGTATATGTTCGAAAAGCAATAGATGGCAGTATGAAGAGGATATCTGATTTTTGTTTGCCCAGCGTCTGGCTAAGGTTCAAATCCCGCCAGAAACGGTGGCCAAGACAGAACCTCACAGTAACACCCAATGGTTAAGTGCTTGGGTCTGTCACATCGTGGAATAGCTGAGAGTCCAAAAAATAGCAGACTTCACTACTACGGTGTTCGTGCTCTACTGTAGGACTCTCACTCACTAATACCTAGAACCCCGCGTTATTGGGCTATGCTTTAGCACTACGTTCCCGGCTTGCAGGGACCGTCGTCACTGAGAGCAAGTCTTTCTGCATCCTCACTGGCATGAAACTCTCTCTACGTGGTTTTTTCTGGCTTCTCATTTTTTCCGTATGCCCTCGAAGTACGACATCCACTTGTCCCTGTTCCGAGTCTACATGCAATGAAATGACGATGGTGGCAATTTCGTCTGTTCGTTGTCATGAACACCGCTTCGATAACAGCCGCAACAACTCGCTGCCACCATCTGTAATTGCCGCCAGCAATCAAATCAACAAGGACGACAGCAATAACAACAAGTTTAGCTAGTGGAGCTAGGGCAGCAACAGCCATTATAGGCCGCTGTGCCTCTCTGTCGTCGACTGAAAAACGAACGGCCGCAGCAGTTGCTGAAGTTTATTCTCGCCGCTAGTGTCCAGCCTCAAAAAGCATTACATAATATATTCTCTATAATATTAACCCGTGTCAGTTTACGCTTGTCCGGATGCAATACGAGACTGCGCCCAGGGCGAATCATCAAGGCCGGCTTAAACGTTCCACTGTACCTTGAGATGTTATGGGCCTTGTTACGTGAATGAATCCTTCGTGTGGGCGTTAGTTAGGATTTGAGGTCTTGAAAGATAGCTCTTCGTTGTTTTCCGAGAAGGAGTTACCTAATGCATCGACGCGGATATAATAAACCATGATTTACCCACATAACATAACTTAGAAAAAGCAAACTGAGGTATTTTTTCAGGGTTATATCTACGTTATAATAAGGAGCTTGGCTGCAACTCTCAAGATACGACTGGTGTCGAAGGTGGAAACCTCGCGTGATAGGCTCCCATCTACTCACTGAGATATGATCTTGTAAATATCAACTGGATCATCGGGAAATGATGGTCACTGTAGAAGATAAGGTGAAATTATTTTATCGGAAAGTAAGTGTTTAACAGGTGGTGTAGCTGTGTATTAGCTCGCCTTTGCATCGAGCCCGATGGCGTGGCGTATTCGTGTAGTCCTTGCTATGAGAGGAGACACGTGGGTGCAGGGGTCGGTCCCCACCGTTGCTAGTTTGCCATAGTAGGGGATCGAACCCGTGCACCCACGTGTCTTCCCCAACGCGTTTTACGAAGCAATGCGGAAGCTATACCGTGTACGTTAAATGTTTAAGGCTCAGGAAAAAATCCCCTCTGGAGGGGTGCTATATAATGGTATCGAGGCCTGCCATAGAAATACAGTTGAGGTCGCCTAACAAGTTCCCGCCGTCTTTTGTAATCGCCTCGCATGCCCCGTCCTCTTCTCATTGTTTGGCTGATCTGACCTGCAATTCAAACAGGCCGTGATAGTCCTGCAATACAGTGGTAACCGTCAGCACCAATACGGCGCAAAACGGCACTAAGACAAAATGCTGTTATGCAGAAAATCATTCTTCTTGACATCAATGCTCGGCCGCACATCGCTCGAAGCTGGCCCTACAAGAGTTTGAATGGGAGATAGTTCACTATCATCCGTATTCTTCGGACCTTGCACCGACAGATTAGCGTCTTCTTCTGAATAAAGAAGACTTCAAAAACCTGTTAGACCACTTGGGCAAAACCGCCAAATTCTGACAAGATTGATTCAAAGTGACTCAAAATTTGTGTAGAGGGCGGAGAGGGTTGTAAGCAACGCAACTATTTAGTGAGATATTTATTTTTATTCAAAAAATGGCGGGAACATAGTAGGCGAGTTAATATAATACATTACTACAATGCATGACTGCGAACATCTAGGTCTCGGTGAACATCATAAATGTTAACGCCTATTATGCACTAATTTCTGTTCGTAGTACCAATTTAGAGATGCCGCCTTCCTCGGGACAATGTCGGCCTCAGCCCCGGTCCCAGCTAATCCCCCTCTCCATAATCCCTAGAAATAATTCCTAATTACTGTATGTTTGAATAAACAATTATATTAAAGGATTTAGAGATAACCGCCCCTTTGCAGTTTAAACATTTGCGGGATGGGAAAACCAACGAACAAGTTCTTTCTCATAGATGCCAATATTGACCAAGTGACCTATAAATCGAGCTTTATCGACGGATGATTTCATCGGTGCATGTCTGAAGTTTCTTCCTTAATTGCTTGCACGATGAGTGCGAGGTCGCCTCCGTAATCCGTGAGTTTCACTCTGGACGGTTAGTCAGTTGGTTTTAACACGTCCTCGTAGGCTAACTGAACTTATGTGCTTTGTTCACTATTTTGTGGACTGCTGATAGTACTGATCGGTGCTTCCTGAAACCGAACTGATTTGCCGAGAAAGGAAGACCGCGAGAGACCACCCCTTTTCGAAGTAGTACCACTCGCACCTCCCTTTCAAGACCTCGCGAAGCTGTTCCTTCTGAGTCTCGACGTGGCAACCCGAGCCGCTTCCTTTGGGGATTCCTTAAACAGGAGTTTGATGGTCCTTGCTAGGACCCCATCTCGGCCCGGTGCCTTTCCTTTTTAAATCTTTCGGCTGCCTCTGGGACTTCCGTGACCTTCTCTTCCTATTACCTTGCTTGGGGGTCTGGCTTGGCTGCGGGTTTATCCTCGGGTTGCGTAGTCTAAAGGACGAGGTCGTTTCTCTTATGGCTGAGATTCCCGCGTTATATTTTGTTCTCTTACCATGTAGTTGGTGACGTGATTTGCTCCGTCTCCATAGTAGTGGCATTTAGAGCATTATTTTGAGGTGTGTCCTCCCGCATTTGTGTGGCACCGTTTAGACGCATCAGTTTGATAAGTGCGTTCCCTATCTGTTATCCAACTCTTTGGCATCCCAAGCAACAGGGAAGCGTGACTCACACCCATGGGCCATGCTGATCACCGACTGGAGTACGAATATGTAGGTAGCCAGAGACGGTTACCACTGGATTGTAGCGCTGTTTGAACCTGTTTGAACCAGGCAAACAACGAGAAGAAAGAGGGTTTTCAAAGAACTGCGAGAACTTATTGGACGACCTAATATATATGTTTATTTTTAAAGTACTAATTAGTCAACTTATGCAATTGATCCGGCCCCAATACAAGAGTGTTATTTCCAATTGCTCTTTTACAGTGACTCGACATTTACTGGTATCTTTGTATTTCGCGTATTCAGCTCAAAACGTGATCTGCTCAAACCGATCAAGACGAGATCCGTGAAATCAGGGCTCTAACTTGATTGGATCTTTAGTGAAAACAATCGTGTTTCTATGAAATTAGGTGCGTATGCCTGTCATTGGTACCCAGGAAGATGTTCGGTCTGATTTGGCAGCTATTCGGCGGATAGAGGACACATCGCTCAGACTTAGTTTTGTCCATGCATGCGAGGTTCAGATGGTCCTTGAAAGTGCTAAAGCAAGATGGGAGTGGGAGCCACCGATGTTCCCAGCAAGTTGCTGAAGCTAGCTGCAGCAGCTATTGCGCACCCCCTGTCGAGCATCATGAACTGGCTTGGTTTCCAAACAGCGAGGCCGACTGAACTTTGGCGCATCTCTGTCAGAAAATTTCCGATACAAGAGTGTTTTGGATATGTACCGACTACCGTAGACTGGTTCAGGTCACACCTCACCAGGAGAAGGCAGGCAGTTAACAAGGTTGGTTGTATCCTATCCCGCTAGGTGAGGTTAACTGGAAAATTTTCCGGGGCTCAAAACTAGTCTTGTCCCAGACCGCCAAATGCCTGAGGTTATACCTCCACAGCAAACTCATCTGACACCCCTGGCACATGAAGACTACAGTACACCCATCTGCCCAAGACTCCGATACTACGGAGATTTGAGCAGATGAGTGTACTGCGAGAGTGTCTTATCTTTGTTTATGAGGCTCTGCTGCTACCAATGCTTTGTTACGTACTACCGGTCCGGGGAGGGAGCTATCTTCGACTATCCCGCCGAGCTCAGGTTATCAAGAACGATGCTCTTATTGCGATTTTTGGTTGAGTTTCTCTGGGGGAATCTTTACGCCTCGTACGAGATACTCCCGGTTGACAAAATTTACACGATGCGCGTCGCCTTCAAGATGTTGAGGGGTCTGACTCCACCGGACCGGATCGTATTCGCGCTTATCACCATCGCCAGCCGCTCTAACCGTCGCAATACCATGTTTGTGACCACCTTTAGTTCTCTCGGAGTCGAGCAAACACGCTTTAGCCTACAACTTGACATCTGTGTGGGTGCTCCCTGCCTCTTGAACTGCGAGTACTACTGTATCGACTAGACAGTTCATTACCGAATTGCCATAATAAAATGTAGATATTGTAGGTTGTGAAATCTGTGTCTACTGGGGTACATGTACGAACAATTATGTTCCGATCTGTCAACCATTTGTGACACTCTTTTGTCCTTATTTTATTAGGCGAACTTAGTCATTGCTGTAATCGTAGTTCTGTCAACAAAGCACTATTTGTATCGTATTATCTATCGACGGTCTAGAAATTATGTATTGAAATAATAATTGCGGGATTGATAATAATAAAAAATAATAATAAATATTGTGGGGTCTGTGCATTTGAGCATGGCAGGGTCGAATACTTTGAATCAGCCACCTCTATCCCACCAGAGATGTAATATTTTCTTTATACTAATTAAGTCCCTGATAATAATACGGCCGAAGCTTAAGTTTTGTAACCCGGTACTGATTATTTGTCGCTTATTTTTGTTCTGTTCCTTTATTAACCTAATTATGCGTAATTTTATAAACACTGATAGTGATGAACCATGAATGAGTGGTGCTGTTGGACATCGTCAACAGTTCCACAATGGGGGTGGGGCGGTCGGTCACTGTGGCGGTGTTGTCATGCATTAGAATATGTATGTATATATATACATATGTTATATGCAAATCTCTACGACATATTTCATTGCACGGACTAACTTTCAATGTCTCAAATTCGTTACGTGAGAGCAGCGATTTGTTTCTATCGCCAACAAATGATGCCGCTGCTGTTGCCGTAAGGACGACAGCGAAGATTGTGAAGTTGATAATATTTGAAAGCGACGATATCGCTCGATGATCTCATATTGCCTGTTGTCCGTAAAGGCGATTTCGTGTGTGGACACCTGTGGGCCTCTTCCTTTCTCAGCTGTTCGTTCGTTCGTCCGTCTTTCGGCAGCAGCTTCGTTCGACTCTTCGTTCACTGCGGTTGTCCGTAGTCACTCCTCCATCGTGGCGCCGTCATCGTCGTTGCTGACGCCGCTACCGCCACCGGCGCCGCCGACGGAATCGAAATCCACTTGGCAACATGAGCTACACTACGGTGTCACGCGCACACGTGAGACTCCGGACTGAACAGTTGCTCGTCCACGCTCCGGCAGAAAAAGGGCAGAACAAGACAGGCTGCGATCATTTTTTCGCGGATCGGCTACCCGGCAGGCCCTGCTACCGACGCAGCTGCGTCCGCCGCTGGCTTTCGAGGTCTTTTGACCGGCCTACACTCGACGGCCGACAGTGCAGAAGACATCGATGCAGAAAAAAATCCGATTCGACTTGACCCTATCCATGTCCTCCCGGTCTTGGCTACTGAAAAATGGGCCTCCATCTGCTGCACGCAGTAGCCAGCAATGACGGCGGTAGCTTCCGCGGCAGCGGTAGAAGGTAAGCAAAAAGCAGCCAGAGGCTGCGGAAGAGGCGGTTCGTGGATTCGATAAAGGGCAATCTTGTCACTCGGCAAGTGGCTGCCAAACGACCGTTTCCTCCCAACGGACGAACACCTGATTATCATCTCTCTACTTCGTCTGCCTCTCGTCGATGGGCGAAGTGTATGTTTAGATACTCATGTAACGACATCGTCTAATCGCAGAAGTGTCGGAACTCTCAGACGATCAGGGACGGCCGGGAACTTTTCACCTATGCGGTTTTTTCTTTCCAATGCTCCTCGCTGTGGTTATTTTGGCTAGCCAGTAATACAATGGTGCACTTGCGGGCATCCGGCGTATGACGCCGTTAGGAATAAGTCAGCAACGGGACTCAGTATCCACAAACTAAGACAAGCATCAGTATCAGGTTCTTCTCAACGTCATATAAATTATCGCTGGTCAAACTAAAATTATAGGGAGGGCATCAAATACGGCTTCACGTCATTGTGGATTTTAAGGAGCACCGACATTGTTTTTTGGATGTGTAAGGATTTTTGTTCAACTATCGACAATGTTGGTCAAGCAGTACGCAGTAAACAATGAGAAAGCTAACAGTCCCAGCTATTTTGCGGGTAGCGGGCAAGGGGTTTTGGTGGAAGGCTTACTCAAACACCCACGAGTGGCAAGTGCCACCCTGTCTATGTTTGTATGTACATTGAATACAATATTCCGATTCAACTAACGAGAAACGAGCATGAGTCGGATGTATTACGAGGAATCACTTGGGTCTTTAGAGCTTTCAGATCTCACAGCCCACGGACGTGAATGAAATAGAAACCGAATTTAGATCTATTTCTTTTTATATGAATGCTGTTTGACATATCAGTATACCCTAGTATGACTCGACTGTGTCATTCACACAATCACCATGTGATCATTGATAAGTCCGAACTCCACACATCCAATAATTCCCTCCTAAACAAATGCAAAAGGTAAGGTAAACTATCCGGGCTGACTCACAGCCAACATTTAATTCCGTCTACGGTACAACTGCTTTCGGCATTGCTTCATAAGACGGGCCCCCTTTATGAATGCAAATGTGCAATGGAGGGGATCGAACCACAATATATGTGTGTGTGTGTGTAGGGTTTACTGATGAACATATACTTCAAAGTGTCGTGGTGGCACCAGCTCGATTAAATCTCGTCGAAGTTCAAAGCGATTCTGGACAATCATTTGGCATCGGTCGCCAGAGTAGACGGCTGTTAGATTTGTACTGCAAAACCTCCGATTACAGTTTATATTTTTTAGCTCACGAATACGCTTTCGAATGTGTACGGATAAATGCGAGCTTGCTTGTTTTTTTTTTGTTATTGAAGTGATTTTCATAAATATAAACGGGGCAGGGTAGCTGAGAATTTGGTCAAGTTTTGGCCAGCAGAATTTTAAGATGTTATAAAATACGAAAAAAAAAGTAAACTAGTTTGCGTGACATTTTCATTATTGAAACAGAATTTTAGCGTACGGCGTTCCATCAACATTGATGGCTATTTCAACTGTATTTTCGGACTGTCGCCAAAATTTGACTTTCATCTAGTCGACACATGTGCGATATGATCGAGCGCCGTCAGCGGGTTATACATATATATATATACAAACGAGTTTGAATTTTGGCGGGCGTCACAACTTGTCCCCACCGTGGTCGGGGATAGCCAAGTCAACCTGTTGGTATCTTTACCCTCTCTCAGCGGCTCCGGCGACTCGCCCCGAACCCGAGGAGCGTCGTGAGTTGTTACTGCTGCCCCTCTGAGCTGCATCGTCAGAGCACCGCTGGCTGGCGTTGCGTCGAGGGGCTACTGTGAGCTTACCTTAATAGAACTTATTATATATATGTATATATACGTAGAGAGAGCTTACTAGGTGGTTCACAACACCTGTTCGGGCCCGGCCACCGACAGAGTCCAGCTGGCTGGTGGTGATGGTCACCTTAGTGTGTTTGCCGAGAAGCGTTAGTTTGCAGTCGAGCTGACTGACCGCAGAGAAGTGTACGTCTACCTTCGCACCCGTGACAAGGCTACCACGCAACCACTGTTGGCGAATGCGGCAAGTGCGAATCTCTCGTCCAGCAGAAACATTTGGATTCACAGGAGCAGAATTCAACGGAATCCCCAAATTCTGGCGGAAGCATTTCGCTGCGCCGAGTTTCTGGCGTTTGCGTTACTAGTATTCTACTTAGCAACGATTTGCCTCGATAATATTGGCCATAGTCAGCTATCGTATACATCAGCGTCGCCGCGACAGCAAAACAATCGCTTTTGTGGACAAGTTTGTGTGACTCTGCCGTGCGCTCAACCGTTCGGTTGCCGGAGTTCGCGTGCGATTGGATCTGCTTTGTCGTTGTCGAGAGTTTCTCATCGAAGTATTCGCGGTAGCCATAATCGCTGCTGCCCACTACCTGCGGAGTGTTGTCGTGCATACCCAGAGGCCCCATGCGGCGGTGCGGCTGCCCCGAGGGGTACCCGGCTACATTAGCAAGAGCGGTTACACTAACCGCTGTGGCGCCGACGGGAAAACCACATTGACGACGAGCGGGGGTCCACTGCTTCGCTTTTTCTGCACTGTGTATTGGTTGCGTCAGCTTGTGCGGAGTTCGTTCGTCGTGCATGTGCGTGTGTGTGTGAGTGCTTGCGTGAGGAGAGCTTAGCACTGTTGGAGACCGATAGTGATAATGCCGTGCAGGCTATTGGGGTTGTTATTGTTACCGAGTCGCCGTCGACCCGTTGGTTAACACCGATTGCACTGAGCACCGAAGCGGCGGAACCGCCGTACGAGGAACGCGGAAGACGACAGCGAGAGATCGATCAACTGGGAGGAGTCAGTGTATGTGTCTCAGGTGTCTTCTCAACGCTTCTGTCGCGGTCTGTGATGTATGGCACGGTGGCGGTGCTACGTGTTCGTGCGCCATCTGATGTTGTGTTCACGCGGTGCTGAAAGGGAGAGCGTAGCAGAGGCGTGTTTCTGCCGTTTCGTTGTGCTCTAGCTGCTCACTGGGTGTACGTAGCCATCTGCGTCTCGCCGTATCGCACTGCTTGGAAGGGCTACCAAAAGGATACAACAAGAAGCGATGGCGTACATCAACATCGCCGAGTGGAGTCCTGAGCACGTTGCCGATTGGCTACGCGGCCTCGACAACATGATCATTCCTTATGTGCACTTCTTTTTGAATAATCGCATCGACGGGCATCACTTGTTGACGCTCGGGCCGGACGATCTCGGCAAGCTGAACATCACGAAGATTGGCCACCAAGAGCTGATACTCGAGGCCGTCAACCACCTGCGGCAGTTGCACTACAATCTGATAACGGAGAACTTGCAGTCGTTAGCGCTCAAGGTGGGCTGCCATGCGCGCAGCCTGCACAATGAGATACAGGTTCAGATTTTGACTGGACAGAGCGACTCGCAAGCGAAGAAGGTAAACACGGAAATTCTCGCCGCAGCCTCTGAGCTGATCGTGGCCGTCAAGCAGTTCATCTCGTGGATTGACCGGCCGCCATTCAAGGGTCAGGATAAGTACTTCAAGATACGAAAGACTGTACTTCAGCTCTCGCTTGAGCTCGCGTCAACAGCGCAGCGTGACCATTTCGCCGATAACCCTCTGGAGTTTATCAAGCAGAAGTGTCTCTGCCTGGCCGAGCTGAGCGACTTCATCGTACAGGAATATTCGGACTCGTTGATCATACAGCCTGCGTCCCTTGACGTCGTAACGGCGAAGAAATCTGCCAAAGATGATGACTGGGGTATGCAGATCACGTCGAAATATAGCGGTGTACATATCGTCGGCAGCGTCAAGTACCAAAGTCCGGTACAGCTATGCGCGAAAGTTGAGGAGGGTGACGAAATTGTCCAAGTCAATTACCAGACGGTGCTAGGCTGGAGCCTCGATCATCTGACGTATATTCTACAGGATCGTAAGACAGAGGTGACGTTAACCCTTAAGAAGCGACCACGCCATTCCAACCTGCTCGGGCAGATCATTTGCCTGAAGCCGTACAAAATACCCGTCAACAAGATTGGTTACGAAAAGCAACAGCTCAACATTCCCGAGGAGGGTTTCCCTAGCAATCTCGAGCCCGAGCCGTCAAGTCCACGGGTGTTGCGCGAGGTGGAGGCTGACGATGATGCCTTCCTGCCACCCGAGGACAAGGCCACCTCCGATCAAAATGTCGTATCCCGTTTACGATCGCAGGTCAAGAGTCGCCGCACAACGATCCAGAGGCGAGCCACCGTCTCTGGCGCATCGCCTACAGTGAGCAAGGCCCCAGTCAGCTTCGAGGATCTGGTAGATGGGCCCACCGTCGATGGCCCCGCCGGTGGACAGCACAAGTGTAAGAAGGCAGCGAAGGACCATGTGACGCGGAGTATCTCTCACGATCCGTGCCACAGTCAGCAGTCGCCGGTGCTGGACGCAGCGGCCGCACGGCGCCTGCTCACGCCGCCACTCAAGCATACCAAGATGGAATTTCGGAAGTTAACTGTTCCATATGTGCCACCCGGTCCAAACCTTCCGTCACCGCTCAAGAAGATTTTCGCCAGTCGCATTGTGTCCAGCGAGTCCCTCCTGCCGGCTGACCGGCATGGATGGCTGTTCGTTCGACCACGAACCTGTCCGAAAAAATGGCATAAGCGATGGGCCGTGCTGAAGAGCTCGTATCTTTACCTGTTCAAGAGTCGACACGAAACGCGTGCGGCAAGCCTAATATTCCTGCAAGGTTTTTCGGTACAGTCAGCGCCGGAGTGTAGTGCAAGCAGATTTGCGTTTAAACTCGAACATCCCACAGCTACGTTCACCTTAGCCACTACTGATCGCTGCGACATGCTCAGCTGGCTGAAAAAACTTCAAGAGCACGCCAACGCCAAGCAGCACTCGGAGAGTGATATTGAACGCAATTCTGTCATGCCAGATCAGACCGTGTACTATTCGGAAAGTGAGGAATCGAACCCTGATAGCGGCGAGGAAGAGCCCGGCGAGGCGGGTGCGAGACAGGGCACTCCTGGGACCGGTAACTGTGGTGGGGGTCCGCCCGGAGGAGTTAGCGACACGAATTCCCCAGACGGGCCGAGCCATCCCAGAGAGAACCCTAAGCCCAAGCCGCGCACAATCTTCCTTTCGTCGACTCTGCCGAGAAACCCGAGCACTGCCTCTATGAGCCTTCCAACCACCCCGTGCAAGCCACTTCGACACCGAAACTCCGAGCACCGCGCACCGGCCCGTGAGAACGATGAGTCTAGCCAGCAGACATGGGTGCGACCACTTGAGGGTCCACCTGACGTCACCGAGGGCATGTTCAAGAAGGCACAGCAACAGCAGGCTGAACGCAACAAGCTCAAACAGGTGGTTCCGCCCGCCCTCAAAGTGAGGATTCCAGGAGAAATGACAACGACGACGACGACCGGTAGCCCAGGCAATCACACTCCGCCTGCGATTCCTCCTCGATGCGCCACCTCACAGCAGATCAAGGAGCTCTACCTCAATCGCGGTTGGGGCAGTGGGGCTAAGGTCGACGATCCCACCCAGGATCATATCTATGTCACGCGACTCGACGCTACCGGAGCGCCGGGACCATTTCGTCCGCCGCCGCCACCGAACAAGCCGGATATTCTTGCTGGGACCAATGACCACCACGAGCAGCGGATTTAGAGCGGAAAGCGTGACTGTGTGACATCCCAGACTGTTAGCCAACTGGTCCACCCGACCATGTCATCAAGTGCGTCCCGATCGACGTACGTCTGACCAGCATATCCGGATTATTGGATCTGCTATGGGTCGGCATGCAACAGTACAATCATCGGTCGGAAACAGAGGTCGATTTGTTATTCCTACTAATAATGCGGAAATCGTGGGCACACACTGAATCAACTGTCATTGAGCTATCGCTGAGCAGCACACATTCGGATCCACCATGTTGTAAATGTTGACGCATTTAGGGCCTTCAAAACGTTTGGGTTGTCCGCTGTTTGTTAAATGCTACCCCGTGTGTGTGTTCCGATTGAGAAAGCTAGGCATGTCCATATCAGAGATGCATATTTATGACGATGGCTTTAGACTCAGCGAGAGATACGAATGAGAGAATCAGTGAACTTTAACAACCGCCGCCCATCATTATACAGTCGTTAAGCTTCGGAATATGATGGGAAAGTTTCTACCAGACAAAAGCGGTAGGCTATAGAAATGAATGATGGAGATAGAGAAATACAGAAAATGCATTGAGTTTCACTGGTGAAATGATAGGTGCCTGGCATACGAGGCACATATGCGCACACGATACGTAAAATAGTGTGATGGAGGTTAGACAGAGCGGGGGAGAGAGCTGCCCGCTTGTTAAGCAACGCACGACGATGCGGTCCCTAACGAGAGAAAACATGGAGAGTTAGCACTAGCTGTTAATGCTAATTCATTAGTCCTGACGTGAATTAACGTTCGAAGTCTATTGTTCACACGGTTGGGACACGTTTTCGTTGACAGGCACCCTTGTTCTGTAGAGCCCTGCTCTTTGAGCCCGTGCGGGCCATCCTGTGAAGGCGTTCTTACACACCGCGTTGTTGCACACCATTACGCCCATTTGTTCCTTACATTTATATAACTTGTTAACATCTTTCTCCACACACCGTCGTTATAACTTAACTCTTTACTCTTCCGGACTATATTTAGCGGCACTGAGAATTGCTATCGTCTTACGCTGTTAGATATTTCACGTTTGCTGATTATAGCTGTTCTTATCGTTCAATGTACTTATGGGGAGAGGAGAAACTCCATATTACCATATCTACAAAATAATCTAATGAGTGTCATTTTATTTACACACACACACACACGAAGGTTGTTGCCTATTTCATCTTTTCGGTCTTGTCGTCCATTTTCCCGGCGGTATGGGAATGCAGTGACCGCCCATCGGCCCATTCGACCGACCGAATTCGATCCAGATCGAACGCATCACGGAACACGATCACATGTTTTTTAATCTAAAGCACTCTCTCCCTCCACCCATTTCTCGTTTTCATTGTTAACTTTGTACCTTCTATTGCTATCACGACGATGACAACAACGACTAAATTTCCTCTAACAGGATGTAACAACCTGTCTAGCGTACCAAGCCGAATGCACGTTTTGCTTAATTTCACAATTGGCGTCCGCTGCTTGAGTCCTTTTCAGCCTCCCCCGCCACCATCATCGCAACTACTATCCACGATTACTATTATCGGGACGAACCTAAAAGCACAAACTCCTGTCTACTTTTGAACACTTACACACGTTTGTGACGTTTGCATCAAGCGTCCACATCACTGCACATCCCGTTCACATTGAGAGTAATAATATACAATGATCGTGGTCATAATAATAATAATAATAACGATAATTAGTATTATGTGTTCGCGACAAGCGTTACTGTCACAGCTATATCATAAATTTTACAGCCGGGAATTCTCGTATTCATATTTATATCGATATTCTAGTATACATATATTCAATATTGTTTATATATGAATATAGCAACTGCGTATATATATATATATATATATTATTGTACAGCAACACACAATGTCCACACTCGATCTCGAGCCGGTCTCAAAATCGACGCAAACTAACATCAACTGATTGCGCGAATGTCCCAGGGCAAGCCGTTCGTAATTAGCCTGTGTGGTTATTGCTTCTCTGAAATCCGCCGCTGCACCGCCAAATCGTTGAATTGTTATTGGTGCCGACGGAGTAGGTTTTCCCTTATATAAAGGCTTCCGTCTCTCCATTACATCGTACACGGCACGGCGATCAGCGAGCGGCACGACTCTCACTTAACGTAGCCCCTGCGCGTGAGTGCGTTTGTGAGGTTTTTCCTATGCACCGAATACAACTGCTATTACCACTAGAACATGCTATTACCGCTAGTTGCCCGTTACTGTTGATATTACTACGGTACCTAGGTAGCTGGCTAGCCTCTGCGCTGTTACTAGGCACCGGAGCACCTGTAGGACACCCCTCTCTGACCTTCGACAGGCACCGGAACGGTTTCGCTGAGGTCCACAAGAAAGAAATGCGGCGGCAATGCTCTTTTTCGCTTGTGTCGTTTTTTGTATTGGGATCATTCTTGCATACGCAACCAGATCGCGCATATGGATAAGCACGCACATATACGAACACTCAAGTTACCACAGAGACAGCGCAACTAATGGAAAACACTACGGGACAAAAATTCGTGTGGAACAACTAACACAGAGAGAGAGAGAGAGACACACATACAGACACACACACAGACACACACACAGAGAAGTAGCGAAAGATCAGATGAGAAGCCAAAAACAGCGGCACAAAGAGATATTTATACAGAAAGTGAAGCCAATATATAAATGCATATGATGAGCGATAAAGTGATATATGATAGAACAGAATGATCAGCAGAGGTGATTGATATAAGGATGTGTTTTGCGTGGACAGAACGTTGGACCACTCGAACTTTACAGGATGGAATGTTTACAACAACTTCTTGACTGAGAGAGAATTTTTTGCTGTAGCTGTTAGTAATTAACTAGATGCTCGTAGTCATATTCTGTTAGATCAATATTGGACTGGCTTTTGAAATGAAACGTGAATGAAAAGCCAAGCGACTTTCGCGTCCCGTCAGTATCCTATCATCGTTGTTTCACAGCCAATATTGTAATCCACATCTTGTCATTAGCAACGATACGTTTCGTGGACCCGAAACGCTGCACCGGTTAAACGACTAGTAATAATTAAACACCACACACAAGAGAGAGAGAGAGAGAGAGAGGACAGGAATATTAAGATAAACTAAGCTAATTATATTAGTGTCAAAGAATATGTTTATGACTATGGATTATTACAGAGATAACAATAGTAATAATATTAATTGCTATTATTATTACTATTATTATTATTATTATTAATCATAAGAAATATATAAGTACAGAACACATAGTTTACATATCCTGATTACAAGGTATCAGAGATTAGTGAGGGAAGCATCTACACAACACTCAGCAACAACGGTAGATTCAGAGTTGGTGAATGTGCAGAAATCCGTCCGCGCTTTTGTTTGAACGCCCGCTTATCTGCAAACGGGATAGGAGTCTCCAATGTTGTCAAATAATTTGCCTTTGCTAAATGATATATCAGCGTGCCCCACAGCACCTCGTTACGATTTTAACAGTCGCGAAGCAAATGCATGTTTTTCCCCCCCCCCAATAAATTATTGTGTTAATATTCAATTATACTGTAGTCGAGAGGAAGGACGGCTCACGATTGAGCCACGGTGAGAACACCGACTGCTAGACCTCGTCATTGACGTCAGATAATTGGAACAATACAATGGAGAAGGGGAACAGAGGGACGTTATGTGAAGAATTACGAGAATATCTACGTCGCCTAGAAGGGTTGGCTGTCGTTATGTTGTGTAAATGCCAATGTACATATATATATATATATATTTTTGTTTTGCCTGAGAAAAACCTAATAGACAGACAAGCAATGCATGAACATGACTATGAGCGGTGCACTGTTGCTTGATCTATGTAAAGCGTCTGATAGCTGTCCGAGACCTCCAGGCGTAGGGTGGTCATAATCGTAATCCTAGAGAATCGATGGATCTTATATATATATATATTGCTTCCGTTTGACGGAACTTGGACAAAAAATCATGACGATCATGAACTTGCGTGTTGGTGTCCTTGGGTTGTATTATGTATAGCAGCCGAACAAGTGATTGGGTCAAGTTGAGCGGGTTCGGGTCGACCCAAGCTCGAACAGAATAAAATGCAAATATGAGGATGAGTTCCATCCCTTTTCCACAAAAAAAGAAAACGACTGTGTTTATATATATATATATATATATATATATATATAGACCATTCTTATGTATTCTACACTTCGATTCTTATTATATTATTATTATTCTATATAAATGATAATAATATTATCTTCTTATTATGATAGTAAATTATGTTATTATAGATGGTGACGATGATGATGATGCTAGATTTTATGGCATTATCAGAATGCTGCTGAAGATGACGGCGATATGAAAATATACAAAACTGCAATCAAGAGAAAAAATGAAATACAAAAATGAACAGCAGTATACACATGTGTGTTTTTCATTTCTAGTTTTGTTTCATTTACTACCTGTCTCTTCTCTATCTCTGTATGTCCGATTCTTTGTTTTCGAGTAGGTACATATTGCCATTTTGAGGGGATACTATTATATTCCAGGCGTATGCTATTGGCTCATCTCGTTCAATAGCTTTCAAATGTTTGGTCAGTCCTTGCTGACCAGTGGCAGATGTGTGTTGTGAACTGACTGGCCTCATTCTACACCAAGGTTTACTAATCGAAATCGTAATTTCCTAATCAATACATAGGACCATATATAATATGTATATATGGCCATTTCTTCTAACGAAGTCAATATTGTGGTGTCCAGAATAGGTAGAATTATAGGGAGAGAGCGAGAGCCTGTAGCGTATGCAGCTGATATCGTTCGTTGCGACTTACCGGCGGATACTTTCCTCTTGCATGTATGTGTTATTAATATCTAATGCTTCTTGTTTATATATATATATTTATATATATATATATATATTTGCTTGTTCATGGTCGAGTTCGTTTTTCTGTCGTCCTAATGTCCTTCACACTTCGTCCGTTCCATACTCTACATATCTACGTAAATCTCTGTTGACAAAAACATCCATCTGTTTCAATGGACGTATCCTTTCAAGGTAAAGGTCACGTACACAGGCTCACACCGAGACACCTTACGAGAACGAATTCTGTAACCGAAGATAGAATTTATTGTAAAATAATAATTCCTAATTATTGTACGTTTGAATACAAGTATAATGTCGAGGCTATTTATTGTAAATATACTAAATTCGAATTGTACACAAGCCAAACAAAAACGCATACAAGATACATTCAGAGGGCGAGACATCTCACTTATACTCCTTCTCTGACGGGGCGTCTTGACTTAGCGGCACTGAGGTAGTATATCGAAGATATATTTCCCAGTATTCACGCCATAGTGAAAAACAGAAGCTATTTCGCCTTTTGGCTGGGAGTTTGCAAATGTTACAATGAACTTGCTCGTTGAAGCCAACCCTACCCCGATCCAGGCGGTCAGACAATGGTACACGGAGAGCCTAGACCTTCTTGACAACCGCCCACATCGCTTCCATTGTATTTAATATATTATGATAGCCCACTATTGTATCTATTCAAGTCACATGTACGTGGGCACTATTCAACGACAACAGCGTTTTCACACGGAAATGATCAGGACAATGAAAATTGTAACCTACGTTTTTGTTCTAATCTCTATTGGACACATTTCTCATCATATACGGCCACCGCGCCGACGATGTTACTTATAGCTTTACTCTAATTTTCGTTTCTTACACGACAATTAAAGGATTGTGAAATTGCAGTTTCGGAAATCAACTTCAATTCAATGTCAATACGTACTATCGATAATCATAATTATTAATTGATAATCACAATTAGCCACCTAAGCACTGCTTAACATTGTGACGTGTTTTTGGATTCGGTCCCCATCTTTCTCGTCAACAAACCACTCCATATCATTCACTCGAACCTGTTCGATTCTATGAGCACATTAACTCAAGTCTAATAATGTGTACATGATATAAGATACGATGATGATGACGACGATGATAGTGAATATTATATAAATTTATGAATATTACTATATTATAGTATTAGTACTATTATACTGTTCTATTATATTTCTATGCACAGACGCATTTATTAATGCAATGGGCGATAATGCATACGCACGCTCGTCACGAAATGGTTCACCTTCTTCGACTAACCCGTTCACTCGAACAACTTGAACGTTGTCATTATTTGACAGCATAAAACATACAGGGCAATCATGATTGACAAATAGACAAATTACGGAGTAATAAATGCAGAGATTGTTTAATGCGACTGACGTGAAGTTCTGATTTAAATTTTTGTCTATTTTCAGTTCCAGCTTATTCTAATAGTTGTTGTTGGTGTTGCTGCTGCTGCTGCAGGGTGCCAATGACGAAGTCCGCTAACGGTTTGAGAGATATCGGCCTTAGCTGCGCAGATTATAATATATACTGCCACACTGGTCGCCGTCACATTAAAGCTCTCCCGGTCATTGATCAACCAGTCGGTTGACCAACGCAGGGCAAAAAGGTCAATTGATGAACAACCATTATCGTTTCGTGTGTTGGTTAACGAACTGCGCGTTACACGCAACCAGCAATAAACCCACTCGTGAGTACGTCATGATATGTATCATGTATGTCAGGCACGTGCGCGCACCAATTCAATCTCATCAAAACGGCCTGGCCTGACAGCAAAAGCGAACGCGAAACTGGCCCGATCGATGTTTCCTCTTCAGACCACTATTGTTTGGTATATCCGCAAAACTCAACTTGTCGCGTTATTTAGTAACTATGTAATTCCTATCGTCAAAGAAATATCGGATCTTTCAGGTCGAAGTTTCAAAACGTCGAGTCCATTCGAGCCACTCGCAATTTTGTATAAAAATGCCACACAAAACCGATTTACGTTAAACTCAAACAGCAGTTAGATATTGGTATTATTATTATTATATAGAACTAGTATCGGAATGACAACACCGATCATGTTGTTGTCATTCTGTAGTTCTGGAGGCCGACAGTGTAACGACGTACGTTTACTTAATCAGTACTAATTACATCCTTGATGATGTAATATTTGTCACACATTTACTTTCGCCTATTTCGGTTAACGCGTTTGTTTCGAAAATGATTCATGCACGCGTTTGTAATGGCCAATTGCCAATTGTGTAGTATAATATTAAAAAATAGCGGTCCACGTTGCTTTGCGGTCGTCAGTCAAACCCGTAGCTCATTTAATCCACCAAACATAGCGCGCCAAATTGGTCCTTGACATCATAGAACACACCTTGTCGCTCCGACCACAGCAGTGCTGGTGCTGGGGCCACAGCTGCCTAGAAGAGCTCGTTATCTTCATAGGAACTCAAATAGTTGATGTATGAGATAGTGACGGGGGTGGAGAAGATGGGGTAGTGATGGTGATGGTGACCGCTGTGCATGAAGCAGCGTTGGACGCGATCGGCCGCCGTTCATTCGTCTGATAAATTGTATATGCTCGGCCACCAATGCGACCGTAAGGTGGAGCAACAACCGTCAAACGAGAGCAGCGGAATCTCCAGATGAGAGCGAGCTGTATGAAGTCGCGCCACCTGTCTAAGGAATACGAAGGTTTTCGGGCTGACTCTCAGCCGACACCACCTGTCGCCGACTGATCTGTGACTGTCGGTGCTCGGTAGGAAACGATACGACAATTAACAATGTAGTATATATGGGTCAGGTACCACTCGAGGTGCAGCGATAGGTGTAGCTTTAACAGCCGAAAGGCTGCTTGACGTACAAGTATTTATGCATGTCTGGTTAATTATCGCACCGATCCGATGCTAACGATGTGACACATCCATAAGAGATCGGAAATGCTTTTTCCATTACAACGATGACATTTGCTGCTTGTATGGCTGGCGAGATACTGAGCGATGATAGTGAAATCTCTCTCATGTCAGTTATCTATGATTATCCTGTGCGCGCACGAGAGGCGATAATGAGTCGTTAATATGATTTATCAAAAGCCTCGCTTGTGGTGACATGATTGCAGGGCCTCATCCAGCCTGACCTCGTTGGAAGGTTGCGCGTAAGCTTGCAGCTGGGAGAATAGTTCACGGGTGGGTAGATTTTTTTCTTCAGCACAGTTAGCGCATATCGGTGTCTGCTGCGCTATGCAAATTATGTATTTGAGGTATTAGGATCGATCGAGGGGAAGAGACAGCGACTTCAGTGAGGATTCGATAATCCTATTGCATTCGTTTGCCCCCGTCCAGCGTGGGGGCGTTGGGTTGGACACTGAATTGTTGACGGTGATGACAATTCTTGCGTTTGCTCATACGCACAAGAGGAAGTGTTCTATTTCTGTTCGTTGAGACTGAGACCTGTCGACACAAGTTCATTACCTTCATGGGGGATTAATGAAAGCATGGATTGACAGAGCGATTTTATCGGCGGGCGGGTGTAGAATTCTAGTCACGAGCTTATAGTCTGTTATATATATATATATATATATATATATATATATATATATATATGGTAGAATGACGAGCAATATTTCACCGCGATGACCGCCAACGTATACCATCGCTGCACGCAAAGGCTTTTAATTCGAACTCTTCATGTGTGGAGTAGATGACTGAGATCGGGTCCCCTGGTCGTCACAACGGTACAATAACCACATACTAATAATAGTACCTATACGAGTGATAAATATTGTGTTGCGAGCCTGGACTACTTGTCGAACGATGGCTATTAACAGAGCGGGTTTATTAGATTAAATATACGATTTGGACAAAACGCCGACAAATGTCCTGTTTTGACAACGCGCCATACAGACACTCTCGAACATGGCGATGTGAAACGATCCATTGAAACAAAATTTCAAACATTTCTCATTCGGCAACGAACCGATAATAATTGAATCAAATTTAAACGTTCCGAAATGATCTGGCAGAAGTGCTCATTTGTCGAAGAGCCCCATCTCTCTGGCAGTTGTGAAAATGACCAAAGACAAGCAAAGGGGCCACCAAGCCCGAACGAAACGTAAAGGATATTAGTTCCGAGTTCGTCGTTGGTTGCGAACGACGAAGCTGCTGCCAGCCAGCTCTCTGAAAGTGTTTCCGTGTTTGAGTGTTTCCGTGTTAGCGTGTTTTCGTGTTCTGTGCTGGGTGGTGGGGTGATGCCTCCGGACGACGTGACGAGGGTGCCGCCCTTGAAGAGGGCGAGGTCTGGAGCGGCCGACGAGGTCGCTGTCGTTGGGAATGACGACGCGAGGGAGAACGCTGCACCGTTCACGGAGCAGCGGACGAAGGACGCCAAGCGTCGCGCGGGCCGTGAGGCTCGCGCACTGGAAGCCCTCCGGGCAGGCCTCAACGCAAGGTCCCACGGACTATTCAAGGTGACCGTCCGTGGCAAGGCGGTCGGGGCCGGCGGGCCTTCCCCCGCCTTCGAGCAGGGCCAGATGCTCGCCCTTTTTAAGAGCGCGCATGAGGCTCTCCCGGGCTGCACCCCGGCTGGTGGCGCCGACGGGCTCATCATTTGGGCGCCGACCCTTGAGCTCGCCCGCAAGGCGTTGACGCTAACGACCCTCGGAGGCGTCCCTGTGACCGCTCATTGCTCGGCCCTCTCAAGCACCACGGCCCGCATCACGAACGTCTGCGCGGCTTTTACCGACGCCGAGATCCTGGCTGAACTCTCACCCCTCGGCGTCACTTCCGCCCGCCGCCTACCCGCCGCGCCCGGCCCGGCTCGTCGCTCGCCTCGGCCCGTCCTGCTCACCTTCAGCGGGCCGCCTCCTGCCTCGGTGTTCCTCGGCTACAGGTCCCATCCGGTCGTCCTGGAGCCTGACCGGCCACCACTCTGCTTCAACTGCTGCCGGTCGGGCCACATCGCGGCACGGTGCTCACTGCCTAGGGCCTGCAGCAACTGCGGTGAAGCCGGCCACCTCGCCGCCTCCTGCGCCCGTCCTGCCCGCTGCGTCAACTGCAAGGGTGCCCATCGCTCGGGCTCGCCGTCGTGCCCTCGGGCGGCCTACCTCCGCGAGCGTCAGCGGCTCGTGACTGAGGCCAGGGTCCTCGAACAGGTGAAGGACACCTCACCCCTAGCGTCCATTATGCTCATCGAGGCCCCGGTGTCGACCCAGGCGCCAGCCCGCTCGTACGCTGCGGCGGCTCGGGGTATTGTGGTCCCCTCCGACGGTGCTCAGGTCCCCATGGTCCTGCTGCCGAACCCGAGGGCGATCCCCGCCCCGTCGCGCCGCCCCGCCCCTCGTCGGCCTGCTCCTCGTCGGCCTGCCCCTTGTCGGCCCGCCCCTTGCCGGCTTGCCCCCCGTCGACCTGCCCCCCGTCGAGCCGCCCCTGGTCGACCTGCCCGCGCGGAGCCTCGGCGCCCCACGGCCGCGCCAGCGGTGCCAGGCATCGTCGCAGCCTTGAGGTCCCTCGCTGAGGTCTTGGCCCCTCTCCTCCAGCTTCAGCGTCAGCTCGCCCCCCTCCTAGCCGCTCTCAATCCCCCCCGTTCTTCATGAACCCAGGTCCCATCGCCCCAGCTCGCGACGCCTCCCCAGCCCGAGACGCCACCCCAGCTCGAGACGCCACCCCAGCTCGAGACGCCATCGCAGCCCGAGACGCCACCGCAGCCCGACCGAGACGCCACCGCAGCCCGTCGTGCCGCTTCAACCCGAGACGCCACAGGCCCCCCGCGTGTACCGTGCCCGCATTGCGAGAGCAGATTCACCCGGCGCGGTCTCAACAGGCACATAACGGTGCGGCACCCGGAGGTCCGTTCGGTGCCTCAGCCGAGTCCAGCGCCCCAACCGCTCGAGCTACGACTACAGGCGGCCATGCGTGAGGCCCGAGTCTTCAGTATTGTCCCGAAGGCTACGCGTTCCCTAGTCGCCGTGGCCCTCACAGACGTGCTCCGGGACGTTCATTCCAATAACGACGTCTCCTCCTGGGAAGCGCTCCTGGCTTTCGCCCGAGTGGTCTTGCAGATGCCGGACAAAGGCGACACCTCCCGCTCCCTCCCAGCCGTGATTCGGGGAAACCTAGCGGCCTTCCGTGCTGGGGCGCGCTTGGAGTACCGCTTGCGTCGTCAACTCCCCCGCGGCCCTCGTCCTCCGCCCACGGATACGGGCCAGATGGCTGCGCGTATAGCCACCCAAAAACTCTCCGAGGGTGACATCTCTGGTGCCGCCCGGGCCCTGTGCTCTACCGACTCGGCCACGGACTCGGCTGAGGCTCTCCACGCCCTCAGGGCGAAGCACCCCCCCGCCCCTCCTGATTACGCCTTCCCCGTCCGTCCCCCGCAGGTCGACATTGCCCCAACGTCAACCGATGAGGTTTTTGCGGCCGTTTCCTCTTTCCCCCCGAGCTCGTCAGCCGGCCCCGATGGCCTTCGGCCGCGTCATCTCAGGGACCTGCTCTCTCCGGCACTCGGAGCCGTCGCCACTGCCCTCGCCAAGGCCCTCGCTAAGGTGGTCGACTGCATGCGGGCCGGCACGGTTCCATCGGCGCTACGGCCTATACTCTTCGGCGCGCGCCTCATCGCCCTCAAGAAAAAGGACGGGTCGATACGGCCCATCGCCTGCTCCAGCACGATTCGTCGCCTGGCTGCTAAGATAGCCTGGGTCAACGAGAGGGACACGGTCGTGACCCTGCTCGGCCCAACCCAGTTGGGTTGCGGCCAGGCGTCTGGGACGGAGATCGCTGCTCACGCGGCTCGCGCCTTCATCCACGCTCATCCGGACGCGGCCCTGGTCAAGCTTGATTTTCGCAATGCCTTCAACACGGTCCGTCGAGATCTCGTTCTGCGGGAGGTTGCTGAGCACGTCCCTGGGCTCTTCCCTCTGGTCGACCTGGCCTATCGTGGTCCCTCCCATCTGATCATGGACAACGCCGTCATCAGCTCAGAGTGCGGGGTCCAGCAGGGGGACCCGCTGGGCCCAGCCCTCTTCTGCCTGGCCCTCCGGCCCCTCGCTGTGTCCCTCCAGTCGCGTCTGCGGCTGTGGTACATGGACGACGGAACGTTGGCAGGTGATCCGGCGACCGTCGCCTCCGACGTTCAGCGAGTACTCGACTACGAGGGGCGCAGCGGCCTCGCCCTCAACCCCACTAAGTGCGAGATCTTCTCTTTGGACGCGCAGCCCGACCTCCAGCGGTCGCTCCCAGGATGCCGTCTCACTCAGAGGTTGTCCCTCGAGCTCGTCGGCTCCCCTCTCACGGACGAGGCCATCCGGCCGCTATTGGACCGTTGCCTCGAGAGGACGGCCGTGATGCTCGACCGACTGCCCCTGTTATCGGCTCACCAGGGGCTGTTCCTCCTTCGGTCCTGTTTCTCGGCGGCACGCATGCAGCACTTGCTTAGGACATGCCCGGCCGGCACTGAGGCTTCAGCCCTTCACGATTATGACGACTTGGTGTTGGACGCGCTGACGACGATCCTGAACCTCCAGCTCCCTCCGGAGGCGGCGTCGCAGGCTACCCTTCCAGTCCGCTTCGGGGGCCTCGGCATTCTCAGTGTTCGCCGCTTGGCCGACGTTTGCTACGCCGCGTCGCTCACGGCGGTTGCCGACATGGTCGCTACAGTCCTCCCCCCCGAGGCGCTCGCCCACTTCTCCGCCTCCCAGGAAGCTGCCCTTGACCAGACGGGCGCCCGCGCTCGGGTCCCTCCGGACAAACAGAGCAAGCAGCGGGCATGGTCCGATGCCCTGCACCAGGAGCTGCGGGACTCCCTCCTGGCCTCTGCGCCACACGCTGCTGACCAAGCTCGCCTCCGGGCTGTCGACAGGCCTGGTGCGGGGGCGTGGCTCCACGCGCTGCCCTCCTCGTCCCTTGGTACTGCTCTAGACGATCGCTCCCTCCGCTTCTGTGTGGGCCTTCGCCTCGGGGCCCCTGTAGTTGCGGCCCACAGCTGCGAGCGTTGCGGGGACCCCGTCGCAACGAATGGCCATCACGGTCTTTCGTGCGAACGCAGCGCCGGTCGCCATCCGCGACACACGATGCTTAATGACACGCTCGTGAGGGCCTTCCACTCCGCCGGTATTCCCTGCACAAGGGAGCCACAGGGCCTCGACACCTCTGACGGCCGCCGCCCTGACGGCCTCACCCTTGTCCCCTTCCATCGAGGGCAGCACCTGGTTTGGGACGGCACTGTGGTTGACACTCTAGCACCCTCTTATGTCAACCACTGTGCAACCATCCCCGGTTACGCAGTAGCGCGTGCGGAACGGGCAAAGCTAAGGAAGTACTCCGCTCTCCAAGCAACCCACCTGTTTTCCCCCCTTGCCTTTGAGACCTTGGGCGGGCACGGCCCTCTCACTGCGAACTTCCTCGAGGGGGTCTACCATAGGCTGATCCGCGCCACCGGGGACAAGCGCGCTGGCTCTTTCCTCCTGCAGCGGCTGTCCCTCGCCGTGCAGAGAGGCAATGCCATCGCCTTCCTCGGAACATTGTCGTCCTCACCCCCCCCCCCCATAATCCCTAGAAATCCCGCCCTACTGTATGTTTGAATAAATTGTCAGATAATATAATATTGTATCATTAAACGTCACACGATCGGCAAAATAGCTCTTGTCTCGGAGGAAGCCAGTCATATATCTCAGTCCGGGACTCGGGCGTCATTCCGAGGTAAAGCTAAAGGGGTTTCGTATTATTAGAAATACCTCAAACGACGAGTAATTGTAAGTCATTACAATTGGTACCTTTATATACAAGCATAGTTAACTAATATAGGTCAACAGTTGTTTGACCAAAAGTAATTTACAGGAGAACAGGCAGTCTCGTCTATTAGTTACGGGTGGTTTCTTTTTTTACCTAACCTGTTGTTTTCCTCTACCTAGCCACTGCAGGTTAGCCCTAATCGCCATCGCCACTGACTTCGCTCATGCGTAATCTTCTTCTTCACTGTCTTTGTTTTCGTTTGGTTGGAGCTATCGTTGGCGGCGAGCGGCACACAATCTGAGCGTGTTAGTTGGCTAACTCCTCACTTCCGGGAATTTAGCCAATTTGAGATCGGACTAGATGTTCCGTATTTGACGCAGGATTATTTCGTATATAATTCGGGAGATGACGGGAGAGAGAGAGAGAGAGAGGTAGAAAAATCAGTCTGTCCTACTTTGGTGGCCATTGCATTCGGCAGAGATAACGCCGAAGCTATTCATAGCAGACCATTTTCTTCGTAATCTTCTCGTGGCAGCGCCAATATGCAGGCAGTGCGTGTACCGCCGTATAGTGCTGCATAAGGCAAAATTCTGTTCCTTTATCGAGCAGGAGTAGAATCATGCGTGACCGACGTCGACGCTTCGAACGCGAGGAAGATCCCTTGCTCTAAAGGGTCAAGAAGAAAACCAGCCACATTGAGGCTCTCTCCGGAGAACCTCCCCCCCAGAAGGAACTACAACAATTATGTGTGTATATGTGTGTGTGTGTGTGAGGCTGTCTGTGTGTGTGTGTGTGGTGTTTGTGTTATAGGCCGAAAAAAGGCAATCACTTTTCAAACGCAAAAGATTTGACAGGAACAAAACGTCAACACAGGAGCGACGTCAAAATGCCGTATGTGCTACGACGTCTACCGCGCTAATAGGAGAATACGGGGCTATCCTACTCTGCTTTGGTACCTCCGCTATCGGCCCTCGTCTTGCTGGCAAAGCAGCAACGACGCCGGTAGGTGCGGAAGCAGCAGAGTAACAGCGTCTGCTATTATTATACAACCATCACGCTACTACAACTACTTGTTCCCCACTTTTGACCGCGTATAACTACAGTCACTACTGCTACTGCTGCGGCTGCTGCTGCCGTAACTTCAGCTACAATCCGATCAGAAACAAGCCCGCCATGCGTCCGACATCCGACCCCGGCGGCCGTTGGCTGTCAGACCGCCACCGCCAACGCTGCCGGCGTTGCCGAACTCGATGACCCTCCATCAAATCGAACGAAATCTAAAATAAGGCGACGAACTGCAAACGGTCCACCATAGAAAGAAAAGAAGAAGCCATAGTCTCCCACCGTCAGTACGACAGCCGATGTATAATAATAGCAATAGTAGTAGTAGTAATAGTAGTTGTATTAGGTGGTACTTGGGCTCACAACGCAGTGCTTGTGTGCCCGCTCGCTCCAAAGTGGTTCGCGAGGCTGGCACCGCCATTAGTACTATTGTATGCAGGCGTGTTTACCGAATAGAGCGAGAGCGAGAGATCGAGAGTTGACAGAGCAAGCAATAGACGAGAAGGGGTCTAGAAGCCGGCGACGGGGGTCCTCATAAGCGGACGCGCACAGAACAGAAGTCTATGGTTGGTCTGTCGAGGTTCAGAGGAGCGATCTGATCTGACGCTGGTCGTGTTGCTGCTGCTGCTGCTGATGCTAGTTGTCAGTGGCCGTTGGTTGGTCTTGGGCTGCTCGGCCTCTGGTAGTTCTTCTCGATGTCTCATCTCGATCTTCTGTTTACCCCTCCTCCTTACTCTCTCTCTCTCTCTCTCTCTCTGCCTCCCTCATCAGAATCTGTTCCGCCACTCTTGTTTTGGCTTCTTCTGCTTCGTCGCCGTCGTCGTCGTCTTTCTTCGCGTTCGATCATTGCCGTTCGTTCTCCTCTCATTTACTGGTGCTGATGTTGTTGTTGCTGCTGCTGCTGCTGTCGCTGACAACACCGGGGGGCGCCCGCAGAAGTCGGCTGCATCATAGCGCCAACGGCGATAGTACAGGCCTGAGCGAGCAAGTTCAGTTGGCGGGTGATGTTGGCGGCGATTCTGCAGCGGCCTGTGTCTCGCTGCTTTTCAGCAATCGCTACCCGTCAGCGAGCGCTGGTCCCGTCCAGTGGCAGGTTGGTGCTGCTGTTAGCCGAATGGATTCGATGGCCATGCATAGACTGATGGAGAACGGTGAGACAGAGGCAGCGGTCAGTTAGGTTTGAGCAGCGACGAAGCAGGAAACGGCTCGAAGGACCGCTCATCCTCGACCAGGTGTGCGATCAGCTTAGCGGCGCCGCGACCAGCCACTTGTACGTCGAGAAAAAGAGTGGGGACCTAGTAACGCTCGTGGTCGCCCACAGACTGAACGACGATAACGCAGTCCAGCGACGCGCCAACGACGCCCGGCCGTCGAGGTAACGGGAAACGCCAAGAGCAACAACAACAACTACATCACTAGCAGCAGCAACGGCAACAGCAACAACAACGAGATGGTGAGAAATAACATATTTGATACTTTCACGGATACAATAACGTGTTTCGTTACCCTCCAAGCTGTGTAAACGGTGTGTAGTGATGGGGCAGCGTCTTGGCGGCGCATACAGGCGAGTATGGCCCGTGTGACATTCATGGATACGCGATGGGTCCTATAACGACACTTTGAATGGCTTGATGGCCGCTTATCTAGAGTATTATGAACGTCATCGGAGAGACTCTCCGCAGGGCTGCTTTCGGCGCGGAACAAAGAGCTACACGACATTCGAGCCTAAGAGCTCGGAAGGTAAAGGTAAAGCTTTGTTGGTTTATTAAAGGAGCTGCAATTTTACAATGCTTAAGCTCTCTTATATGTCATGGCCACGCAGCGGGACTCGAACCTGCGGTCTCTGGTTTCCGATAGCCAAAGAGGGACTTAACCGTCCAAGCCATCGCGCTGACGGCTAAGACGGAAGGTAATATCCTCGGATCCCTTATCTGATGGTGTTCTAGCTAAATTTCGTACGGCCCAAATTTCCATTGGAACACGTAGTTAGGTTGACATTTTCGTCACCGAGGAGGAGAATGCAAGTTCTGTCTCGGCCCACCGCTCTCGGTCCCTATCCTTTTCTTACCAACCCTTATTGGAGCCACGTTGCTTGTTTAATTGCTTATATTCAAATCGTCAACTTTATGTACACGGCACGAACAGCAATACAGAGCAAAACCCTCGCCCTACGTAATCACCCCAAGCCTATTGGAAGGCGAACCGCAAACAATGGCATAGTGGTATCCAATGTGAGGGACGAGATTGTGAATGAGGTAAGGGCCGTATCAGGTTGAAGAACCCGACGCAGTTGATTCAATGCAGGCTAAGTCTGGTGGCACAGCTAAATGAGATCAAACACCAGCGGCAAATGCAGACGTTGCTCGCCGTCCACGTGAACGAATCGAGACACATATTTGCATTCTTCCACTGTGTCCTATCGTATGGCGCATACAGTCCAAATAAAGGTATATATATATATATATATATACACATTGACATCTTCGAATTCAAACGTTAAGAAGGGCTACTAAGTTGATACCGAAAGGAGAGAGACAGGCATCTGATGAAGGGGATGCGCAGATCTGCGACGGCCTCTACGCGGATTCGTGTTAGATGCAATTGTCATCAAAAGAAAGCAAGCAAGCACAAGGAACCTGCGATTCATATAGAATCGTTTAGGGAGCATTATCGGAACCGCGAAATCAAGAACAGTAAAAAGCTATTGACCTGCCACTGACGGGCAGTGATTGTTTAGGCGGCTCTGGCCAATTTCCGTGCTCCTAGCGGTCTCGCAAGTCTTCTCCCTCGTGCCGTCACAAGGGTTTTTTTCGTCATCGTCTGTGTGACAGATGAACGATCGCACTCGAACCTGACTAACTGCCCGACAGAAGAAACGATATGAGGCTGAGATAAGCTCGATATTTCAGACGTTCCAAGAGTATGCCGGAGCACCAGGGACGGGGGGGCCAGAAAGTCGAAGGGATCACTCGCAGCTGTGAGACTATCCCCGCCAACCTGACGCTCTGTGACTGTGGGAAAATGCCAACCTTGTAACGGCTAATGAACGGTCTCGTCGCGCTGCCCGACTGAGCTTAGCAAAGAAACGGCGGTGCTTCGTCTCCTAAGACGTTTTAGCGACAAACACAGCGGAAAGTGATGTTGCGCGCCATCAGATTATGGCCCTATGGGTTCTCTTCTCTCTCTCTCTGGCTTTCTCGTTCGCTGAAACCACCACATAACCAGACAGCTACGACCTTTCAAGCTGTATGAACTGCTCGCCTTACATAGGCGTCCTTTCCCCGATGTGCCCAGAAGTATCCGTCTCAAGTTGGAACCGATTGAGCCGAGGAGGGTAGGTTGCAACTGACTCATCTGGAAATAACGGAAAGAATGAACGCACAGAACAGATTGTGTAGCAGTAGGTAGACAATCTGAACCTGTGACCGCGATGAGGGAGAACGATTGTATGAACCAGGGGAGAGAACCATGAGAGAGGTCTGCTGTGGACGCGAAAGCACCACCACAGACAGTGGCATATGCATGTCTGCCGACGAGACGAAATACTCGTAAGGAGGTTCCTAGGGGTTTTTTTGACTAGCTTCGTCGGCGCATGTAGGTTGGTTTGACGTTAGCACTCGGCGGGGGGGGGGGGGGAGGATCTTGGAAGGAGCCGCACATTGGTGGTGTCATTTCGTGTCGTCAAACTGCCGGCGTCACATCACGTTCGTTCGGCAACATCTCTCCGATTTGTTTATCCGAGCCGAGACTCCTCGGGGAAACTTTGGGGCGACTGTGGGTGGCAGAGAGAGAGAGAAAGACTCTCGGGGATTAGTCACAATAAAGTACAATAGTGATAAGACGCTGGAACTGTGGGCGTGCCGAAACGAGGCAAGAGATAGACACTCTCAACCGGGAATGATTTTTGTAGGTAGAGACGTTTTGGCATCCGCGTCAACCCCTCTGCACTGGGTCGGCCCACTTTATATGGAGATTGGAATGTCTGCGGGGGTGGCCGTGCGTTTGAAGAAAATTTCTTCCACTGAGAAAAAGAAAAAGAAAAATGAATTTCAGATCGTATAGTTGGCCGGAATTGTTGAGGCGTGTATCGGTAAGCTTCCGCTAAAAATCAAATATGTAACAAAGAAAATTTAATCAAAATTAAACAATTAACAAAAACGAACATTTTGTAAGTGTCTGGTCACACGGCTGGTCCGGGCCGGCTTGATCACGACGCTGCCGTACCCTCTACACTGGTCATAACGCACAATGTTCTAAGTTTTGTAGCAAAATATTATAGATTGGTTATAATAAGGGATTCAGTCATTAGCAATCTACCTTCTGGACAGTCAGGTATAGTGTACCATCTGCGGGTATCAAACGAGCCATGAGCATCCCGCTACCACGTGCCTCCCTGCCAATAGAAGGATTGTGATAAGTAGCTCAGCGGGTTCAAACATGTGAAACATGTGATAAGTAGCTCAGCGGGCTCTCCACCCATTATGTCGACATGCACTGCTTGGCCAGGTTTCGTTTTGCGAACTATAATATATATATATATATGTGTTGTTAATGAATTTCGTTACTCCCTTCAGATACCACATCCGGGCCACCAGGAGTTAATACATAAAGCTCTCGCCTACATGTACCATATATAGTGCAGGCAATATGTTAGTGACAGGGCGGGGGGGGGGGGGGCGAGGCTAGACGAGGCATCGTTCGGCACTTCAGCCGCTATCCGCATATATGTCTATCTCTCTCTATCTGCTTATATCACTAAGTCACTAATCTGATTTTTGGATAAGCCGGTTACCCGCTTATCCGTTACTAAATCACATTCTGGTGTGTCTAACTCGGGCTGTTACATCGACTGCACTCGATAGCACGTAATTAACGCTAGCTGGCTGGCTGGCCGTTACACGTTGGAATGCGCTAATCGCAGCGCGCAGTACTGCTACAATACTATAATTCTGTTTCGCTAATGGAAGTGGTCTAAATTTGTTCATTTCTCTTGCTTGCATACGTATTATAAGTATGTGGAAGACCCACCACCTTGCACCCTCCGCTAATGTATAATAGTTTCTGCATGGTCGTGGTTTCTTTCATTCTATAAAGGTCTGGCCGAAACCGTTCCCTTGTTGCATCCGCAGTTCCCGTGATCGGTCGAAGATGACCTGTGCGAGATGCCTACTCCGTCCAACGTTTCGAGGCTGAACAGGGTCAAAAAACGTTCGCGCTCCACTGGAGTCAGCTCGCTTTGATCGCGAACACAATACCAAGCCGACACAGTTTTCAGCCTTAGCCAACATCGGAGGCAGTTGTATCCTTCGGTCTACGCATCGCGACCGATACTCGATGAGAGCGAAATGCAGACCGACAAGACAGACATACAGGCAGACCACTTGACGAGAAGGTCACTGGCATGACACGGAAGCATTAGGCGATAGCCGCCGGCGATTCGTGCTAGCTGCGGAGGCGGTGACGGATATTGCAGAGGCGAACGCTAAAAGCAATCGACGCTCTGACGTGCAGCTATAAAGAGAAATATATGCGGTGAACACGTAATAAACCATACATCTATATATAATGTATGTGTGTATCAGAGGGTGGCTCAGGTGGCACAGGTGTGCAGGGGTTTACGAACCTTTTCGCAGTTAATTTTCGCTTGCAGAAAATTCTGGAATAGCCTGCACAAATATGCGCTTAGGCCTGCAACAGTATGATTAATATGTTGAGCAGTCTGAGCATGAGGTTTGCGCTTTGCGTTCCAAACGTTAGAAAGCATTCCGCAACCCCATGTACCGTATCGTATATTTAACCCATAAGAAACTTGTATCGAATCAAGTACCGACACAGATCTTTGGGCCGCTGCGTGTAGCAGGCAACTAATAACAATGGGCGGTGAAGGGGTTCGTATTTGGTATAGATATCCGATGATCGCGAATTGACATCATTTGAAAGAGAATCTCGACTATGCTCACTCACTCGATCTTTGCGTGGCCATCCTTTCATCATATACGCTGTTGGGTCGAATGTTTCGTTTGCTAGATTGCAGCAGTACTGACGGCAGTATCTTCTTGTATGGTGAGAGAATGCGGCCGTGAGCGGAACGGCGGTCATGGCTCGCTTCATATCGTTGTATCTGAACGGCATTACAGACCCGATAGCCAGACGTTGTACTCATAGCATAGAGCTATCATATGATAAGTTCATCTTATTATATTATAGCTTCATGCGATCATATAATAATATTTTGTTATTAATTAGTCGATATCGAGCCTTGTTGCGCAATCGAGGTTGGAAAAGTCCGCCTCTTGTCATTGCATTCGCGTGCGGTGAGGGTGTACGTGGTGGTAAACGCATAGAATCGTGTTTAAGGGGCCCAGATTCATTGTAGCGACTGTATGATAGACTTGAAGCAGGTGATGTCAATTGTAATAAATGTGTAATAATGTTGAGATCGGATTTTGCGAGGGCAGGGTAGTCATATCGACGGTGAAGGCGTCCTAAAGTTACTTGTAGTATTGTCGTATCGGAAATATGTATACTAGTGAGTCATGAGTCCTGTAATCATTCTTCTGTTTGGAATTTGTGACATAGTGTATACAAATCCGGATATGAGGACAGCAGTAACAGACTTCAATGAATTGTCTGTAAACCGAATAGTCCTAGCGTATTCTACTGTTGATAGGTATCCAATTAGTATGTATTATAACACGAGCGGATTCGAAAAGAGTAAGTCTATAATAGAGAAACATGCCGTTTTTGCGTGGTGTTTCTACGCCATCTCCACAACGAACGATCATCTGATGTGTGCTGGATGAAAGTTCTGTATTGAATCACTGGAAAACTTTCATCCGGGGATTGTCGTTGCCGGGCTATCATCGTTAAATTGCCAATTATCCGGGCCTCTGTTCGCCGAACTTATCCAGGATGCTGTCAAAATCAGATCCATGACAGTAGGTGAATAGGGCGCATACCTGCAGCAAGACAGCTCATAAAGCGGTTTGGGTATGGGACCTCTGATTCGAGCCTGGCTCAAGCACTTTTACAGATCACGTACGGCGCAACTTTCGAATTAGGAAAACATGGAAAATACGAACACTAGAAACGTTTCTCTTATTCAGAAAAAGAAGCCCACATGGAAGAGTAGCTGATAGACGTGGGCCTTTATACGAATCCTCTATTTTCATAGAGGTCTCCATTCAATATTCGCTGTTCATTTGTCTTCCATTTGACGTTTTCTAACATTTTTTGCACAGGTTGACATATTCTAACAGCTGCCTGGGCAAACCATCGAAAGCAAGTCTCGTCTGCGAGGATACGTCGCGAGACGCTGCCTCGCCTGTCTCCGCCGGGCTGTCCTGACCATCGAATGCGGATGGCAATCTCATCGCCGGCGCGTCGTGGAAGACCGAACGAGATTCCGGGTAATCAGAACGCGAGCCGGTGTTCGTCGAAACCTTCAGAGGGATGATCCATTCACTAGTTGGTCGGAACGTTTTCTTACGCCGCCGGCGCTGCTGCCCAACCGCTTGGTCCCCGCACCCACCTACTTCTGGCGATCTTGGTGAGGGCCAGACACTAGCGATGAATCGGTACAGCATCTACGCACATAAGCGGGGTGGCGATAATTTCAGCGTGGCTGTGTGCGCGTGTGCACGCAAGGGGATCTTGCTGCATCGCTATGGGTACAATCGCCGCCGCCACCGAGCCGTCTTTGCCGCGGACTATGCTCACCGGTGTTGTCATAGCGATGACTTGGCTGGCTTCGTCATTGGTGCTCATATGAAAGTGCACGAAGGTTCACCGCTCCGTCAGTTTGTTCAATATCCAACGAACGGCGGCGTTGCTGCTAAGCGATTGCGGGCGAAGCGGTTGTCGAGTCACCTCATCCCCCGCTCGGTAGATTCCCCGACAGGTGGGGGCAGACTTTTCGGAATTGCCACGCTGATCGGATGTTACTGTAAATGAGGATAGAAAACACATAGAAAACACACACACACACATACACACACACGAGAATACACGAGAGCAGGATATTGTTTGTTGGTATCTGTTTCGCCCATGATCTGCATGATCTCGGTTCGAACAGCGACGGGGACGTGGCCGCTTCGCGCCCGTGGAAATTCGCTGATCGTCTCGCCCAGTGCTGAATGACTGAATAGCAGTGAATGACAATAGCAATCGCGTATCGGCGGGGAGCGCAGGGCCGTGTGCGCCGTTCGAGCGGGGGCTCGGCGAGCTGGAATCACTTCAGATTCGTTTGTACAGATATGCAAATCGCGGTAGGTACACCAAATCTCGCAATGTGAAGTAGACGAACAATCGCCTGCGAGCCATAACGTAACATTCGTATATTGTGTATTCGTGCTTGTTGGGAAGCCAACCGCGTGAATATGGCACGATCGATCGAGGGTGCCAAGTCCTTGGTCTCTGTGCACCACATGTTTGAATGTATCATATCTGTCTATATATAATAATTCGAAGCTGCCCTCTGCCTGGCACTGGCAGCCGTCCCCGGCAACTATTTAAACACGAATCGATATATGCATACGTGCGTCGACTGTGGTCAAAACCCTTCAGTAACTTTGGCGAACGATCATGGTAACAGGCACGAACACAAGCCAACATATGGTAAATATAGCATGGGTTTGCGTTATCATCGTAACAGAAGCTATGCCCGTAATATGAACATTATCGATATTATTGGTATAAGGTCGCGTCACAACGTGAACATTCGAACTCTATACACCGATTTAGGTAGGTGGCTGATACTATGAGAGTTATGATGTTAGCCGCTCTAGGGCGGAAATAGCTAATAAATGCAGCGTGTGAACTAGCTAGCTGAACTGTCACTAATCATATTGTATATAAATGAGCTCGTCAAATTACACTTTGTTGTTGCTGCCGCTGTTGCTGCTGGTGTCGTCGTTGTCGTCTTTCGTCTTGTGTGCACATGGAATCTGCTATATTATTTGTATTATTGCACCAACATTCAAAGGTGCCGTTATTGTCCGTTGAACCACCTACATATGTATTTATGTTTATTTATATCTGATATCTCTGTTCTACGAGTCTGTATATACATATATATATAGATATATATATATATATGTTCGTGTTGGCTTGATTCACATTGCTTCTCTTTGTCGTATTTTGTTTTTGGCGGGAGGCCCTCGTCCCTCTTCTTTGTTCTGCCTTTGATCTCACCTAAACTACTGTCGGAGCTGAAAGGCTCTCGACGCGTACGAAAACTTGGTTGACAGGTTTGTGCACAATTGTCCTATGTCGTATAATAGAGCAGAACGCATTGACAATTTATCTATCTTTCCGTCTGTCATATCGGGGATCTCGAGATCTCTTATTTTCGCTCGATCCGGCAGTGGACTGCGAAAGGGGACAATCGACCGGTGGATCTGCGCAGACGTTCAGGCGCCTCCTGGTGTAACCTAACCTGCGTTGCGTCGTATAGAATCGCGAACGTGTTGTAGAGACATTTGTTTACCACCGATTCGCTGTATGGCATATAAAAATAAACATGTTAATACATGTTTAGTAGTTTACATGCAAATTGTTCATTTAAATGTCCGCGGATCTACCACGGACCGCGTTACCAAACCGTATTGATTGTTTATAACAAATGTTTCTCTGTCATGTCATTCCAACAAGCAACGAGTCTGGGTCGTCACACACACGCACATATATATATATATATATATATATATATTATTTAAACACTTTGTTATCTTGCAGCTGCTTAACAAAAGAACAAGTTGTCTATTTGCCTCCTCTTCGTTCTATTTAGAGAAGATATAGAGCATTTATTCTCACGACTCGTTTCAGTGATAAAAGTGTCGCTTTTTCATGGCGGTCTAAAGCGGAACGACGGTGGCGGCCGTGGCCATGCCTATGGCCGTAGCCGGCGGCAGAACCAGCTCTCAACGTGGTGGTGTCGGTCGCAGAACCAGAAGCAGAGAAGCTACCGCGGCGTTCGCTTGGTTCGGGTCCGATCGGAGGAGATGTACAGTCGTGTGATCGGAGACTAACCGACGAATTCTCTACGAATCCAAACGGCGAATTTCGAAGGGGCAGACCAACATCTAGATCTATGCCTCGTCTCGCAGGGCAAACCGGGGAGCGGGGGCTGGGGTCAGCGAGGAGCGCTGAAACGCGACCGATTGCGCGCTATCGGACACCAAACAAATATCGTCAATTGTGACAATATCGACACAATTTCTACTTTGCAGCATGCATGTATACTCTAGCTCTCTCTCTCTCTTTATATATATATATATTCATATATATATATAGTGTGTTTCGAGAGATTCCAAGGCTGCCCGGAGGAAGCCTGACTCACTAGAAGGAGTCTGTGTTCATTTCGAGGCATCGCTACTTATATGCGATGTGAAACTCTCTTGAGTTCAACGTATATATTACAGTTGTTATTTGTGTTGCTTTTTATAAATAGTTACCCCAGCGTTAGCGTTGCCAGGAGCACATCCCTGCTCACGTGCATATTGATATAGAGAACCTGGATTTTGAGGGAGTCTCCTCCACCGTAAAAAACCGGTGGCCCATTAAATCCGCCCAAGGCGTACCAGAGAACATGATGTATTCGCTTGCAGATATTTTCATACGAACTCGGGAACGGAAGCATTATTTGACGCGGTGCTCTGCACCAGCGAGCTTGAAGGTCAAAGTGAAAACGCTGTCAGCCATCGAGCTGTCACTTTAGCTGAGGGTAGCAATTTAGCGCCACACGTACCCACACGGATAGAGGAAACTTGCAAAATGAGCACTTCCCTTATTCATTCACGCCCTCGCGATTGGCGCGGCGTTCGCGTGCGCGCTGTGTGCTTAACATGCTGAGCCTGCTTACTGATGCGTGGGAAAAAGGCCGGCGGTTACGGCCTCGCTGTCCGGCGATTCTGACGCCCACTCAACGTTCCTGCAGGGAGTATTCTTCGGATGCCCTGTCCAGAAACCAGCTGACTGTTGTGTCCTGCAAGTCTGCGGGAGTTCTGCTGACCAGACGAAAAGTGCTGCGAAACATAATGGGACGCGCGAGCCCATGTCACACAATGATTATAGATTGGGGCGGCCGTCCGACGGGCACGCTCTTCTAATTTCCACGTCACACGGTGTCTCTTGTGTTAAATCCATCGATCTTGGCGCGTTCGTTTAGGAACGATTATAAGAGCGAGTTATTTTAATTCGTGTCTAATGGACTGGTTAGTTATAGCATGTGATATTATTGTGCCAGGATTAGATTTATGATCGTATAGTTTCTGAGCGGCGAAATGAAATGGGATACATCGTTTGACGAATTAGCTACTCGGCCACTTGTTAATGCTACGATCTGCTGCTCTCTTCCAGAGAAGCATGTCTGAAACAAGTCGGTGTTTTCAGCGTTATCTCTATTAGATATGGTATGTATCCTTGATACGATGAAAATCATGCCGGCTCCCTCAGTCGATACCGGCGTCGTTGGGCTGGCTAACGGCGGCTGAAGATGCTCATAGGTTATCATGTGTTTTTTTTCGCCTGGAAGTTAAAGTGCTGCCGTTGCCGAGTTTTATGAGCAGTGGTTCTGCGAATTGAGCACAGCCCTGCAAATTAAGGAAAAAGTTTGCGCCTTTGACAAAGCCCCTGACCTGCTCGGGTGTGGTGTGCGCAAAAATTCACTCGTTAATCCGAAGCTCGTTATGGTTGTGTAAGGGGCTGCTGGCTTACTGAGTCGAAGCTGACGAAGGAGCTAATGAGCGTCTCTCCTTGGACAGCGAGTTGTTTTTGCCATGCACAAGAAACTTCTTCGATAAGGAGACGAAGCAGTCACAAAAATGGCAATCCAACTTTTCTATGCAACAATGACGGTATTCATGCATAGAATATACCAAGTTGAAATATATGTATGTATATATATGTGTGTGTGTGTGTCAGAAAGCACACGTATGGTGTATGGAAAATTGTACACTCAACTCACAGAAATGGGCGAGAACGAGAATGAACGTGTCGTGGATGTAGGAACGTGCACACAGCCCACAGACGGCCGAGGGTACTAGAAAAGTGGCACCACCGACCAGAGCTCGTCAGTGAGGGCGGAAGTGAAGGCGGCTACTCGAGTGTATTCAATCGGTGCAGTAAAAAAAACCCTCCCTTGTGTCATCAATCGCGCTCATATGCGAGAACCCCACTGTGTTCGTTTAGTTGCCCCACCTCAGGCCATCTCGCCATTTCTTACATATATCATATATAAACAAAGAGCCGTACACCTATTTTTTTAGAGACAGTTATCTTTTTTGTGTGCGTAAGGGAGGTCCGACTAGTTTTAAAATAGTCGCGAGCAGAATTTTACAAGTGACCGAATTAACATAGCGCGAATTGCACGCTGTGCGATTTGCGCACTCCGGTTATCATTCGTTGACTGCTGCATAGTACACAAACACTAGACCACACTCTCATCGCCAAACGGTGAGATCGTAGTCCCTGAGCTCGATCGGACACGACTTGATATTCCATCAATGTTTTCCAAAGCGACTAGATCTACAGACACTCACGAGCGCTTTATATATATATATATATATATATATATATATATATATGATATACGCACATCTGTGTGTGTGTGTGTGTTTGTGTCCATGTGTGTACGCACATCTGTGTGAAACACCACCGGAACAATGAACAGACGTACTCTCAACGAGACGGTTAGTGCACCCCCTCACCCTGAGGGTCATCATTCGAAGCGGTCAAGCTCTATATTTTCCATGGACAGGCCGTGCTTGAGAGGCCGATAGACAGACTTCGTAGTTCATAGTGTCGCGTTGCGGACCGAGAGACCTGAAACGACTCGAGCAACCGGTCCGCTAAGTCATCACTTCCCACGTATGTACGTCTATGAGCGCACCGCCACTTGTTTTATTATGTTCAGCTGGGCGATGGCACTGGATGCTGTGCGAAATGCTATAGTTCCTCACAGACATCCTTCACTCTTCGGCTGCTTCGTCGCCCAACGGCGTCTCGACCTGTCCCGTCCAGATGTACAAGCGTTCGATCGTTCGGCCGTTTCGCTTAGCTAGCGGCACCTACATCCTGTTACCCGATTGTAGTACGCGTGAGTAACCGAATGGGTCTATGGTGACAGAAGAAGCTGTCCAGCAGCAGCAGCAGCAACAACAACGAGAGAAAACAGCAGGTTGCTCGACGCTGCCTGCCCCGACGAGCTGTTGTAGCTGTCGTTGTCGTTGTTGTTTGTCACTACCGCATATGCATATGCTAGAAGCGTCTACGGCGGCCTATTGAGTGGGCCTTGGAGACGTCTACCTGTTACGTCGTCCTGAACACGAACCTCGTACGGTACCCACTACAGTTATTTCTGCGAATACGACTACATCGCTCTATTCTATTCTGCTTCTTCGGCTACTATTACTACTACTACTATTAAATTCGCCAGCTACAGCCTACACCGATACGAGCAGGCTACAACTGGGCTGCGAATTCGTACGATGGAGTCGAACGAAAATACTATCGGGAGTGAGTGTACTTACGCTTACCGTACGGGGGTAAGGAACCAAAATAAGGGGCACTAATCACCCCCAGGTAGCAGCCGCATAAGCTGGAGCAGCCGGCGTCGCTCTCAGTCGTGTTATCTCCTCGTCTCTTCTCGTATTCAGCCGTCTACCTGCGGCAGCCAGCGCTACCGCAGACCAGCGATTGATTCCGCACCGCCGCGCCCCAAGGGTGCGGCAGGCTCTCACTCGCTGAGTCGAAAGACTCAGTGGGACGTACCGTTGGCGTGGATGGCTCCTTCGGCGGTGCGGTTTGCCACTGCCGTATTATAGAGCGCAGGCCAATCGTCGTCACCCGACCACAGAACCGCATCGGCTATAAACATCACTAAATCGACGGGGGGAGGCAGGGGTGCATTTGTTGCGTTTCCCTTCATGGCACCTATTCGACCAGGCCACATGAGGCTACAACTCCTGAGAGCCGGCGGCGACCACTCGTCGAAACGGAGAAGGCTAGAAGATGTGACGTCCGTGTGATTCTGCTCTATTCACAACAATGAGCAAACAGAACGTAACGTAATTTCATATCTTGTTCCTATGTGCATAAAGGAGATAACGGATGTGGCGACAGCTGTGGCGATATAACATATCAGGTAACATATGGTAAGAGTTGGAATATATATAGATGTGCTTTTGTCGTGGAGCGTCAGCTCATTCGAGAGGCGCAGAAGCAATAGGCAGGATTTGAATTCCATCCAAAGCTAAAACGGTATCCTATTGTCTATAGAGGTATTATTACATATGGAACAGTGTTTTAATTTTTACAACAACAACACCAACAACAACAACAATTAAATCGAATATCAACGACTGCGCTATTCGCTATTGTGCGATTTACGCAGACCTCTGGATGCTGAGCAATTTCCACGTTAGTTGGTTGTGTGATATATATATATATATATATATATATATATATATATATATATATATATATATATATATATATAAATAAATATATATATATATAAAACGTTCAGAAATTCGTCTTTTACATATACGCGTTGTTTGATGGAGTTTGGCCGATATGTTTGACGACGTATTTGCCATGATGAGAACCGTGGGCCGAAAAACATTGCTTGTAATTGAGCGAGCAATGTTTATATCAATAAACGTCACTTGTGCGTCATATGTCATCTTTTCGAGCATCGTAGAGTTTCGGGTTTCAAAACAATTCGAACAGATTCAAGATATTCGTTCGGCACAGAATAGCTAAATGCTACCCGTCACTCTACTGTCGCTGGTTCGGCTGGTCCACCCATCTCGAAAATATCTCCGCTAGTCTGTCTCTCGACTGACTACCTGCTCAGACATGCTTTGTCGAACCGTGGCTGACCCCGCGCTCGTTCAAAGTAAGGCGCGCTTGTTTTGGAATGTTTCCGTTGCTGTTCCGTACGACCAATCATCGAACCATCGCTACCCGAACGGTCTGTGTCTCTTCAGCTGCATCTATCGCATAAAACCTCGATCGAAATTCTACATCCCGAGGCAGAGTCCACGCATTCGTGTCGTCTAGGGGCAGTAGCCACGGCAAGTGGGAGAACACTTGCCTCGTTATCCTAACAATGCACGAAGTGTTCTTATGCACTTTCTACCTACCCTTCGTGGTGCGTAGTAGTCGACACGAAACAGACTTGCCGCTGGTCGTCGAGGTGAACCGCATATCGAGGTGATGGCAACTATGCGACTGTCCACAAGTCTCCATTGGACTATGACGGAAGCGGGCTGTATATATATATATATATATATATGTGTGTGTGTGTGTGTGTATGAGCATCTGCTGTGCATTTTCAAGCGTTCGTTTTGATCGGACAACTCCTGTCTGGATTCCATGTTTTGTCTCCATTCCTCATCGGACATTGCTTGTGCGCGTCCATTTTATGCCCGATGAGCGCCGCCTTCTGGTGGCCAGCGTTTGTGAACACATTCCACTAGTCATGCCAATGCACTATGGCCGCCCGTGTCGCCGCGCCCGTCAGTATGCTGGGGTACTCCCGGTGCTTGCTCGGTCTCACCGACTCACTGCGTTGAGACATGATCTAGTCAATGGTCGGCATAGCCCCTACCTTCTGCCCCTGAGTGGAGTGCCGCAGCGGAGTACGTCTCCTGTGAATTCTATCGTAGTGAAGTCTCCTTCATTCTGACCCGCTCCGTCCCGCCAGCTACTGTGACTGAACACATTGTAGCATGAGTCGATCTGATCCCGAACAGAATGTGCCATGACAGACCATTCTGGTAGCTGCTTCGCCCCCGGGATAGTCACTGGTCGTAGACCGATCGACACCATCGTCTAGGGGCTTGTTATTGTTACTCTCCTAAACGAGAATGAACGCCGCTCGAGTACATTCTACAGTCAGCGTTTATTCATATTATTATTATTATCATTATTATTATTATAATCATCACTATCATCCCTTGTGTCAACGGCCATTTTGGCGTTCTTATCACCAGTGTTGGCTGATGGCCGTATGACGGACTCAGCCCCGTCTACAAGGTTAGTCCTGACCTGCCCAAACAGAAAAACGACTCAGATCCACAGAGCTGCAAATAGATGCCGCACTAACCCGCAACACAATTAACCGTAGTCCGCTGGCCCACGACAGCGACATGCGCTCGAACTTTCGCGGCAGAAAGTTGCAATCTGCTGCCGCCGCCATCGGCTGCGGCCTTACTCCACCAGGTGATATCCCACTCATTCAGAGATTCAGCGGCGGAGCAACGAGCTCAACCGGCGTCCATTGGATCGTTCGTTAGCTCGGTCAGTTGAGCGGCAAAGATTCTTCCCGCGCGAGAGGCTGCTGCCATTCGCCACTTCTGTCCCGTGAGAAGAAACCGTTGCGAAAAATATTCCCGCCAAAATGCTTAAGAATGCCTCCACCGTAGTTCCACTCTGGTCAAGCCTTCGAGAAGAACTGGAGCCGCCGGAGGGAGTGGTCGTCCAGAGCAGGCGGATGGGCGGCTGTCGATCGGACTGGCAGCCTCGATAGTTGACGCCAAGGTATGGTCCGCCGGTCGGAGACACATGGACACATGCATACGCGCACACACAGTGCTGTGTATGGGGCAGCCGGCCAGCCGGTGAGCATGGACATGAGGTCTCTCTCTCTCTCTCCATCTCTCTCGCTCTTCGCGACCATTCGCTGAGCCGATCGATTGTTGGCCGTTGGGTCAGCGACATGACGCGACTCTCCGAGAGAGCAATAGAAGTAACTAAGTCGAAACGGAGGAGAAACCGCGCGTGATAGTGACCTACGACCGAGTCTAGCTGCTGGCCTGTTACCGCGGCCCCCGGCCCGGACAGGACAGCACCGGCGGGAACCAGCGCCCCAAGCCATACGGGTGGGCAGGCAGATTAGGCCTGGGTTAGTCTGTTAGTAATAGCGATTGCTGCGGCTGCCGCTGATGCGCGCCAGCGTCGCTGCAATCCGAGCGGTTCGACCGGTTCGAACGGCCCTCTCCTGCCTAGACGAGTCCAGACGAACGAAGAGGTCTAATAATGGAGCAAGACCCCCTCTCACGCTCTCACGGTCTGCGTATTCCTTAGATATCTTTCTCTCTCTCTGTATCTCTTGGCGACTTTGGTCGTGTGCGCGCCTACCTGCCCCGACCTGCGCGAACCTGATCGAGCAACCTGCAGCTGAGGTTGCCTGTGAGACGCGAACTTCTCTGAGTCGTTGGTGTTCAGCCGCCCACTGAAGGCTGCGAAAACGCCACGAGAACAAAGCGAGCAACGACAACTCGATGGAAAAAATGTTGTACGGCTGAGAAGGTCGTCGCCTCCGTCGTCATCCGCATGTCCTTTTAAGAAGGGCATGTGACCTACAGGGCAAGAGCGGACCTGCTTCGCTTCGAACTGACACGGAACTAAGCACAGGTTCTCTGGTACCTTCGATCAGTAAGGTAGAAGTACAGCGAAACGAAAAGAAGAGAGGCGAGAGAGAGAGAGAGAGAATGGGGGTGAGAAACTACGTTCACGAGGTGGTTGATCCTACCGGGGCTGAAATGGCCGTTGGGTGAACTTACCGAACGGTCGGACATGGCGCAGTGGTTGAGAGTTTTAGAGCGGGAGAGAGAGAGATGAACCAAGGGACGGCGCGTCTCTTTAAGAGCGCTTTGGTCAATCGGTCGCTTGGCCGGTAAGCTAAACCGGATGTTGATTGGCTGGATGTGTCACAATGGACGGGAAATATTCGTATAATGCCAAATCGATATATGAATAGGTAACGAGAGATCAGAGCAACAACGATCATCACGCATGAAGGCAATGAATAGTAACTATACCGTGTATTCGCGCGGTTGCGGCGGTGGTTGACTATGCCAGTAAATTGATATTATGTAGCCCCCAATCCCAGCAACTCGTAACAGGCAGCCGCGGGCCTGACTGAAACAATTGACTTCCTCTGAGCAAATGGCTGGATTCGAGCCAAATCTTGTAGGCTACGGGAATCTAGCAATAACGATTGTCAGCAGCGGCAACTATTGAGCACATAATCGATACACATGTGAAAACGTCGTAAATTGAATGTCATTTAGAATTTATAGCAGTTCCGTTATAGTAGCTCAATAACCAGGTGTTGTATAATATTTGACAGTGGTGAATAACTAGAATCATCCGTCGATAAGCAATAATCAAATATTGCGCATTGTCAGAAGCATGGACCATATGAATCGTGGATAATGCAAAACAAAGCAATTATACCTACTCGACAATTCGAGTCCACGTTATCTCTCCGACAAATTACGTAAGCTCGAATTGCACGCCCTTACCGAAAGACAGCGCAATTAACTTATGATAATCGCTTATCTCTATGGGCCGGGCCCTGTTTTCCCTTTCGTTGACGTGCTTCGTTTGAAACGAATTTCTATGTACTCAATGTGAAGCGGAATTCGCCGGCTAGAATATTTTCACCTTACATAACATCAGCGTATGGACGCGATTATCCCGAAGGGGAGTGATGCATTATGCAGCATTTTGCTTTACTTTAGGCTGGCTTACATTTGTTGAAATCAATATTACCTTATGCTACGGAAAGCCGTAAAAAGCTCTTTAGGGTTATTGGTTAATAAATCGAGGAGCTCAATGAACCCCCTCCGCAAATTTGTCGTCAGAAAAATCATTAATGAATGTATAATAGATCAAACCTATTTGCTATTCTTGGATGTAACCCGGTGTTCTTTTTCGAATCCGACATAGCCAACGTCGCCTGGTGAGCAGCCTGGAAGACAATTTAGACCGATGCAGCTATCTGGTCCGTCTGAAAAGAGATGTTTCAATAAACCTCCTGAACACGATCACATTGTACAGCACATTAAGAGAGCTCTGGAAAATCAGTGGGCTCCATTGTCTATAGTGTGCGATTAAACGGTATCAAATCGCCTCGTATTAGCCAACGTTTAACGCCCTTGTTATTACTTTTTCATAAGAGAGAGAGAGAAATGTGTGACCCATACCTGTGACTGTCGCAATGCTGAAGCGTGCAATTTGGATTTATTCCAGAAGCCGACTCCGACAGCGGTCTGATTGCACTCAGACAAGTGTCCTATGCGTTTAACATCTAGTCCCCTGATTTATCTTTGTTTGGATCTGTTCATGCCGTCGCTTCTATGTGGAGACTTGATAGAAACTTCGTTGATTAGGAAAACATCTTGGCGATTCGGTGCGCCGGCCCGGAACTGCACCGGACACAGGACACCACGCGTTTCGCGTTGTTGTACAAATGCTAGTCATAGAGAGAGCGAGAGAGCAAGAGATGAAGGGAAGCGAACTCAGCTAACTAACGATTTTCAACGACGATGCTGACCTCCTATGGACAGCAGACGGAGCTAAGCGGGAGGCCAGGCGGCACACAGCCGCCGTTGGCTCTGAACAGACGCACGCACTAGCAGACATGCCCCGCCGATTCTCAGGGCAGTCACAAACGGCCGTCCACATTGCCGCGTAGACTGTTGAGATTTCGATGAATAGCAATGATCCGGTCAGGGTGGTGTGTCCCATAGCCGTCTCGTTATTCACGACTGACACAAAGTAATACCACGAATTGACGTGATGTCACGTATTGGCGAGTATCATGATGATTGGATAGCCTCAATGGGGCATGCGCTACAAAATGGGACTGACATCAAAACTGGGAGATCTCCACGAGGATACATTGTGTCAGCTATTGTTTAATAGCTGTAGTTATCGATCGTCCACCTTATACCGCGTCTGATAGCTAATTAGTCGACGTATGATACGCGGTATTTAAGGTATCGGATAAGCGACAGCACGATTTCATGAGTAGCAAGCATCTTTCGATTTTCTTAAGCTACCTTCATGATCGCAGAGCGTTGATCCCATAGGTCAAACTTTGCACTTCCTTTAAACTTTTTTTTTTGTTAGAAACGTGATTAGTGCGAATCACCAGTAAAATCGAGAATGAGGACTCTTGGAGAGTCTGCTCTTCAACTGGTTCGGCTTCCCCTCGCTTATGTCTGGTTATCCCGCCGGGCAGTCCAGCCGACTCGATCAACTGGGAGCAAAGGCTGGCTAACGCTGGTTGCTGTTTCGGTAGGCGAGGTGCATATTATAGGTTCAATCGTCGGGCAGTCCGTCAGCCGGTCCATCAGCAGGAGCTCGGAGCAGTATGAACAGAGACGCGACAGAGGCCAGGGACCTGCAACAATCACATCAGTGGAGCGGGCATCGTATCGCTGAGACAGGCAAGGCCGTCGGCTCATCTAAGTAAGAGTCCCCCCCCAGTGAAGAGAGTCAGAGTAGCTGCATGCATTCATCACCGCTCAGCGCCGAGAGAGGACTAGGCAAGCGCTCGCTCACTATACCGCAGGCGCTAGCACGATACGGCCGCGACACAGCAAGCGGTTCGCCACCACCGGAACTCGAAGAATGCCGGGGCCGCCGCCGGGGGGTGGCAGATTTAAAACGCTGTCTCACCGCCATTGTCACCCAGCATGGGCCGAGAACTTCGAGTAGCAACGAGTCGCTCGCGCAGCTCGTCCAGGCCAACGATGGGACACAGTGCATCGTGTGCGTTCACATGTGCCTCTCTGCATGTGTGTATATCCATGTCTGCACCCTTGAGGGGCTGGCCGAATCAGAAAAAGCATTCGCGAACGCAGCAGCATCGAGAGAATACAACGGAGTGACATGTCGGATCGCTCGATGCTGGCTGGCTACCGTGGCCACACTGCCGGCTGAATGCATCATCGCTCCTTGAATCCTGCTCACCCAAAAACATGCCCCGAATTCAACGCGCACTTGTATTGCCTGCAGTGCACGAGTGGACCGAGGCTGAACGCAGGAGGAGCGGGGTAGAGCACAAATTCTATTTGGCATTTACATTGGTGTTCGGCAGCGCGGTGGCAGCAGAACCACCACAGCAGTTCGTAGTGGTAGTTGGGGAAGGTGGATGCTTCGAGCGAAGAAAAGTGACTTCGTGTTTCGCCTTTGGGCTGTGTGTGGGAACGAGGCAGATGACGGCCATGATGGGAGATAGAGAAATAGCAATTTGGACAACCATTGCGGCAGCGATGATGATGATGTTGAAGGCACGAAGCATCGTTGAATTGTACCGACGAGCATTGTACAGTGCGTGACTGGGAATAATGCTCTCCTTGTGGCACTGTATGAATAAATATATAATAATAATAATAATTATGGTAAATCGCGCATGTGCAAACGAGGAGAGAATGGCGAAAGACCAATACAGAGTGCTCAATTTGACGTATTATAAAGTACAAGTTGGAATTATGTAGCGACAAGGTGTAAGGTGTTTTTTTTTACTTAATCATTTTGTTTACTTAAACGTATGACTCGACCTATCTCAAAATATCTGGTGAATGAGGCCGGACATGGTCCGCAAACAATTGGCGCAACAATTGAAACCGAACAGAGTGGCGCAGGAGCATGGATTTCGAGAAGAAACTGAAGAAAAACTCCCAGGTCGTCTATAGTGACGTTTTTGCTTTTCGATAGCCACAGTGTACCAACACGTATTTAGGTTGAAGGACTTCTAATTCTTGCAATTAGGACTTAACCGCTGCAAATGCTCCCCGTTACCATCACAAGTGGAGCCTGCCGGCGTTAAGTGTCATTTAGGAAGCGCTTCTGGTGGAGACGGGACGTTCGGCCCTAAAGCGAAACAACTGGTACCCATTCGAATAGCGTACCATGTGGAGCAGAGAAAGAGTCAAACCTGATACCACTTTATGCTGACCGTTAAACAGAGAAATAATTGCACGTAATACAAAAACAGTTGAAGGAGTATCCAGGTACATTGTGGTTGTTTCTGTCTCATAGCTGAAAGTTGGGTCATAGTATAATGGTAGCATTTGTACAAACTCCTAGGCAGTCGACCTGTAAGAGCCTGGTGACGCTCGCAAAACGCCTAGAAGGCTAAACGAGGAATAGTAGTCTGCTGAATAGTTTAAAAATAGGCATATGTATATATATAAATAATTTTTTTTATATGTATAAATATATATTTTCCATTAATGTGTGTATCGCTTGGTTAACCAAGCAGAATACTGAACATCCACTAACAAGAACGTCATTTTATCCACAATATATATATATACGTATATGCAGAGATGATATCATCCTTATCGGCTGAGACCGCCGCTTATTATAATGGCAACATCAGCTAATGGATATCTTATTAGGAGTGGCGTTGTCACCCACAAAGGTGTAACATTCTCACGTGTACTCAACCGCTACCCAGGCGTGCGTGATACTCGCATAGATTCCAATGGCGGCCAGTCAATGCTCCTATTATCGCTACCGCACCCGTACGCAGTCTACTTCGTTCGTCAAATAAACACTTCATAGAAGAAGACGGATGCAATTGATACGAGAATACTCTCTCTCTCTGGCTAGGTGGGACAACAAGGGACAGCAGCTCTCGCGGGATCCTTTTTGCAAAGGATTCTACGCAGAGAGGACATTTTCGAGACAGCCAGGCGTGAGACGGATGCGTGGGCACTGCATACTTTTGAGCTGTCGGGACAAAGTATTTATATAGGACGGCCGGTAGGCATACATATTAGAACGGTTGAAAACGCGGGATTGATTCGGAAAATTGCCGGCAGTGGATGAAACAGCGCCGTATTCGAGTGGCTTCAACGCTGGCTGGACGTTAGGGTGATCTCCGATCACAATGAACTCTTATCGAAACGAGAGAATTGATTTTGAAGAGATACATTGATTCGGGTAGACCATTAAAGTGGGCTTATTTATACATAAATGAACTGAAATCAAATCTTCAGTTAAATAGGTACAACATGACTCAGGCTAATTAGGGTCATTGCCCATTTAAGAAAATCGAGTGAAACTCGATAGTTGTACCCTGTATCGATCAACCGTTACCAACACGTTGTCCACTAGGAATTGATACATATTTACCATCTGCAAAACGACTTTTGACTGACACCGCGTATTCGGTCGGGAGTGAAATGCCATTGAACAATCTAAGTCACCACTTTTTACTAAGTTGAGATACTATCGTCTGTTAGTGGCCTCGTGTCGGACCTCAGAACTTTGGTTGCGTTTACAATTCATTACACTGGCTAATTATCGTTGGCAGGCAGGAAACGCATAGCTTTCCCTTTCAATCCAATCATTCAATCGACGGCTCGACCGAGCTTCAATCGAGAACGACTTGAAGTTACCAAATGGGGCAGACCAATATTTTGTTAGCTTTCTTCATGATGGCAGTGTTCGTTTTTCACATTTATTTTATCCGAATGAATTAGTTGTCATAGTAACTGCCCGAACTACCATAATCATTACGTTTGCTTAGCTTTGAGCTTGTACCCTCACATTTAAACTTGGCAGCCGCATCACAAAATAGACTCAACGGCAACTTAGTTGGGTATTTTGCTAAGACGTCCGTGTCAATCGCTAGCTGCCAGCTCCGAATAGACATTTCAGCGGGGAGCTGTACGAACAATTGTTATACTATTTTACTGTTGCCATCACGAGAAATGTTGTGCTCGCGAGCAAGCTAGAAAGAAATTAGCACACTAAACTAGCAGTTTTGATTTAATAAGCCGTTAAAACATTCACCTCTACCTCTCCATGTCCCTGCCCAAAATTTCCTGCTCCACCATAGCTCACCGGCGACAGATGTTCAGCGCCTAGTGATCATGTACCTATTACGCCAGTTATACACATATTACATATTACGCCACTTGTGTACATTTGTACTGGTTGTTCCAAGTAAATATTTTTCACAAATCTCCTAAACTATCGGTATCCTTCCCTGCTAATCACAGGGAAGATTTGCAGCCGATTTTAAGTCTAGCGTTTCGTTTCTGCTATCGACGCATTGGCACTACATGTAAGCGCTCATCGAGCGAGATGTTGTACGAGGGTGCCTCTGCCACCGGTGGGGTGCCGCAGTGGGATGCGATGACGCCTTTAGCTATTGGACCATGGCGGTCGTCGCAATCGAGGGTAGCTACTGTGACTGCCGCTGAAGAGCTGACCTCGGAGTAGCCAACCAAGCACGACAACCTAGGTGGGCAATATCAAAACTGCTGCTTCCCCACCTCCCCCCCACAAACATACGCACGCCGGCCGAACGACTGGTCGAGCCTCGCTAGGCAACTCCTCTCATGTACGACTGAACGGGCTGGCAGTGTCACCATAAGAGATGAAGCCATGACACCGCTGCCGAAATGGCGCTGGTATCTCGGCGGCATCGCCGTTGATGTGGCTGTCCCCCACCACTGCCACTGCTGTTGAGGATGATAGTATGTTGTTGCTCTTGTTGCTGTGGGCGATCGGCGAACCTCGGAGTGGACGCACCTCGGAGAAAAGCAAGAAATGTACCGAACAGGGAAATAAGCCGTGGAGGCGGTGAGCCTGGGGGATATGCGGAGAAGAGAAATTGAAGACCTTGTGATGAATAGGTACGGCTGCTACTGCTGCCTCCGCCGGCCGGGGATTCTGCTAGCAGAATTCTCAAAGGACACTCCCGGCCGGGAGAAATACACATCGCTGCCGAAGCCGCTACCGCTTGTGAGCTATTGAACGCTACCGAGGGGTAAACTACTATTACGGCGCGGCTACCGCAGAGCGTCTTCTTTTCTTCTCCGCGCATGAAACTAACGTGGCACAGTAAGCACGGCTCTCGCGCACAGCCACTACCAGCCGAACACTCCAACACCACTGTGATTAGCGTCAGCATCTGCGGCCTCTATCAGAATCGATTCTGGTGAGGCAGAAAGAAGACTTCGTGATGATTTTTCTTGTCGCTCGCACTTTACACCACTTCGAGGTGGTCGTGCCGGCGCACCTTGCTTTGTTATCGCTGACTGCAAAGGGCAAATGACAAGTGATGGCTTACGCAGCCCCAGGAAGAAACGGTTGACATCTGTATGCATGTAAGGCCGCCGGCGGCTGAGAACTAATAATAATAATAATAATAACATTGAAGGTTATATTTGGGTCCTCAGAAATCGAAAACCATTACGATGGTGTATTAAGGAGTCCACAAAATCCTTAACGACTCCCTATGATGGTTTCGACGGTAACGTCGGTAGTACCGAGGGACCCGGCGAGAAGACATAGATCGGATATCGCAGGTTCGAATCCTGCCGTCGCGCAAGCAGATGTGGATATCCCCCCTTGACATTTCGCGTAGTAAAGTGACATGGGTAGGTACCAAGAGATGTCTGATGGGAATATTGACAGATGAACGCCAGTGGAGATGAATGCAACAGAGATTGGACGCTACGGATATTCGTTAGCGCGAAACTGAGTGATATTGCTATTTCAAATTTATAGTCTCATAACAACACAAAATTGCATTGAACAAATGTATGTATGCAAGCCACCAAGAATCTGATCAAACGGACTTCCTGTTTTATGGAAAAGTTTATGCGCCTACAATGTGAACCACCTCTAAGGACCAAATTGGTCTAATTTTACCATTCAAGTTCAAACTCGGAGTCATCGTAGCGAAATACGACTGTCGCTTCAGTTTGCACTTCTTCGTGGTCACACATGGTGTGTCGATCAACATGCTGTGCTCGGGTGGGAGTAAGCGAGTTAGAAAATAGGTGGTAAGAGTGGCTGGCACTTTGGGGCCTAAGAGGTTCACACCTTTTTTCTTCTCTCTGACCCTTACCATGGCAGGATGAAAATTGACACCTGTCAGGATTCATTAATCCACGCCCTATACGAGTCAAAGGTTCGACGATATATTCACTAGGGCTTCGTGTATGCACGTATATCTGCAGTTTCGATACGTACGGGGCTTGATACTGAAGTAACCCCGCTTGAGAGAGAGAGAGAGAGAGAAAGAGCGATAGCCTTGTTTACACTAATTTATATTTTATATTTTTTAATATAATAAATTTTAAATCTATTTAAAAAAAAAATATATATATGTGTTATATGAATAGAGATTTACTTTAAAATTCACTTCAGATTTACTTTAGTTGACAGATAGATCAAGATAGATCGCGCTATCGTACATAATAGAAGCAATCGAATACACGGACGCATTTGTTGTTATTGTTGTTGTAATAATATTTATTTTTTAATTACCGCATCGACTGCATAATTCTTTGTTTGATAGAAACATATATCTATAGCTGATATTCTTATTATTCTATTTCATTTTGTTACTAGTACTGTCATATGTACAGTGTTCACCGCGTGGCTTTATTTAATAATAATAATAATAATAATAATAATAAATAATTGCTCACGTTAGGATATGAATCGTGTGTCTGGGAAGGCGGGTATTTCATACTCCCCCTTGATATTGTATCGCGTACGGGTCCTCCACTGTCTCCAACCTTCCCGACTGAAGCACTGGATTGTAATTACCTCTTGCTAAGCATATATATATATATAGTACATGGAGGATGTTGCTCTTCAAGTAGTAGTGGTAGTAGTACATGACCTCGTACACCACTGTAGTGTCCAATATGGGTAAACTCTCTCTCCTGTTGCTTTGTCGGTGTTCGGAGTTGATTCAGCAAAGTACCGAAGTTTGTGTCCCGCAATTTTGTCGTTTGACCCTTTCATTTAAATGCATTCGCACTCTAATTCTATACTTGTGCTCGTAGATAGAAAATTGTTCGCGTTGTTTCGATTTTCTCCAAAAAACGTTGCTCAATTCTATCTGGGCTACCCGGGGTCCCGACTGGGACGCCATTCAGGGATGGTGTAATTAGACACGGCAATTTGTCGCGAATTGTAAGGTGAATTATTGTCACCCTAATAATAACATTTTAGTGCCACGATGTATTTGTCCATAGTATACTCTTAGATTTGCCTCCCCTTGCTAACAACTGCGGGGTGTTTGTATTGTATTGATAGTTTACCTATCATAGTGACTACTTAAAGCCAGAGCCCCCAAACATCTCCCTCATGTTTACGTGATCCGAAAGCATATACGGTTGAAAATCTCGAGGAGAATCTCGCATTAATAAGCTTCAATGGCCAGTACAGGTTTACGATGTTACGACGGTAATAACATGGTAATTTATAGTAGAAAAATGGACTATGTATGTATGAGGATGTATATGTCCTCAACAAAAGTATGGCCACGCTTTAAATCAAAATGGTTCTTGTTATCATAACTTAGTCTAAATTTTATTCATGATATATACATACGATATTGTTGTGTAAAAAATATAGTTATATTCATCTCAGAGGTGAATTCATGATGCTACCCATTAATAAATAAACTTCGGATGCATCCGTCGTTGAAGAGGTTAATGAAGATAATGAATATTGTTTGTAAGGTTAACCACATCGAACTTCTAAAGCAACAGACAAATTGATCGACACATGGGACTATACCGTATGCCGATTTCGAGTTCGGGCAACATAAAACAAAAAGTAACTACCACTGAGTTCAAAGCGAATGCTCGTCAACGTTATATCCATGAAGAACACAAATAAATCGGCTGCGGGAGAGTGAAGTGTTGATTTAATGATTCTTCGTTCGCCGAGGCAGTGACATCTATGGGACTTTCCGTCAAGTACGTACAGCTCTCGCCGTTTGGTTCGGTCGCCGGTAAATATTCAACAATATTTTACATATGGTTCACCCTTGGTGGTCGTCGCTCGCGTTACCGAAGTCATCAGGGTCACGAGACAACTACGAAATGGGGGATATCGCACGATCAGACCACGTACACAATCAGATACGTAGACATTTGGATGGGGCAACAAACTCTGATCAGCCCGAGGGCGATCAATAGCGTCAGCCGAGTTAACAATACGAGCAAGGTTGTTGTTGCTTGTCATATCTACATTGCGGTGGACAGGTGGAGTCCCTGAGAGATTAACAGAATGAGCAGAGCTTCGCTGAGCTTCGCCCGATTCGGGGTTTAGGCTGTGAAGAGTAAATGTGTCGATGAACAGGGCAAGATAGATTCTGGGACATAACGTTCCGTACGGGCATAGCGAATGCAGGCACCCGAAGCGTCAGCTGATTCAGCCGATGGACAGCACATGGGCGAATGAGGCTTATTTTACCTTGACGAATCACCCGTCGAATACAGATGAACTAATGTGCGTAGTGATTGGTGTCGGAAAAGCAGTATGCAACTCGTACAATTTATATAGGGCTTACATTTGAGATTGTGTCTGATGCTGCTGCTGCTGCTATTGCCGCTGCCGACGGCCACAGCAGTGGTCAATGCCTGGCTGCGTTTTTCGAGTGACGTCCGCCAATGAATACTACCGCCTAAGATAAATTTACATGGACCTATTAACCTTACACCCTAGGCATGTAGGTTAGTTTTGCGGGTAACCACCAGATCCGATACAACCACCTCCTCCCTATTATTCGTCGATGTTTTCGGCCCGTCCGTTGCTTGTGGCATATATGTAACCTGTGTTTGCTGCTAAGCTAATCATGGCGCATGTGCAATGACTAGGCCGGTACAGATTTTCATCCAGAAAGCCAATCCTCGCTGTCATGGCGCTCGTTGTCGTCCGTCAGACTATTGTATGGTGTATGTATGGCATTCGTTTTATTTCGACAAATCGTAACCGTCAGCGGCATCATAACTATGGTAGAGCTTAGAGAAATGATAGCCATCTATCCAGTGATGACATCAATCAAATTGTCCAGCATTTGAACTGGACAACACCTGAAGCACACAATGATTTGTGTGACGTCTATCCAAAAATCGCACCATACGTTCAGACAGCTTGCCTTATGGATGTATATCTATATACTCTTCCATTGCGGGTTGATATTCATATGTGTGATAGATAAACTTTGTTTTATCCACATCGCGATTCGACACTTCGACGACTAGTTTTCTCTCTCTCTCTCTATATATATATATATATATTTCTCCTTTCTGCTGCTTTTGCCTCTCTCTTTCTGTCTTTGTTTCGCTCACAATGTTTTGAACACTCGAAGAATGCATCCAGCTTTTGCTGACCCTCCGCATTGAACTTTGTTGCGCGATACGGACCTGTATCTTATGGACACCATTCGAGCGCGACAGACTCCCGAAGAGCAGTGTAGTCCAAACTTCTTGCCAATTTGGCGCAGGCCTACATACATGCACACACGATGCTGTAGATGATCGCTTATGTACCTGGTGACTTGGGTATTGATTTTGTGTTCAAATAGAGATGGGTTATAATCGATACGTGGAGTATGCCTGCCTGTGCCTGCTTTTTGCTCGCACCGCGCGTACAGGGCAATACGGGAGGGGTCGCTTGTATAATATAATTATATATTATTAATATTCTGCGTGTATATATGCGTCTGTTCCGCTAGTAAATTCTCATTGCCTTCCGTTCACAGGTGTCATTGTAGTGGGCTGACCGCCCACTCCTTCTGTCGTATAGCAACAATTAGCATTATCGTATTTGTGTTAAGAGCCGCATGTCACTTAACCATTACCCTAATTCGATAATGGCCTACATGTGCACAGCTCCCATAATCATATATATATATATATATAAAACAGTTCATATTCAACGAGCGACCGCTTTGGAGCCTCTCGAGGATATTGTCTTTCCGCGCACTGTCTGAACACAGTATAGCCTAACCTCGTACAGCGTTATGCGTCGCCTTATTGACCGACGAGTGCGTGTTGTCATACGCTGAGATCCGCACACATATCGCGTAACCGGTGCTCGCGTGCCTGCCGAAGGTGAGCGCGACTTCAATTCCTCATTGCGTTCTCACGTCACCTCATATTGACTGTTTGTCATTTCTCTGAGAATGACACTGATACGACTCTGCTAGGAACAAGTTACTCTTTGGCATCGTTGTTCATATATATATATATATATATATATATACATATATATATATATATACAGCTTTCTCCTACGTTGTGTCTAGCCCTGTCCCCCCGATCACATTGGACAGGCAACGCCACTTTTCATTCTAGTCGTTTGCACTTTCGCCACCTCCAGCGGTGGCCATTTGAACAACAAGCGCAAGTTGTCATTACTTACTCACTGTGTATTTAGCTCTCTCACTGGAACGTCCTTGCCAAAACAGCTTTGTTATATCGCCATTATCAATATTAACGTTATCAAGCTAGACGTTTACCCATCGATTGCTCGATTTTTATATATATATATATATATATATATATATGCATTGATTATGTCCATGATTCTGTGGAGCGTTCAGGATGCATATGTATACATGGGGCGGGCGCCTACTTGTCCCACCCTTAAGCCTTTCCTCCGTGAGCAGGACATATCCGGGCCTCGTAGGTTAATGACTACTCACAAGACGTAACATGACATGGCCAATCAGAAGGTACTGCTGATAGAGACACGTCATATGATGATATTATTAAATACACACCGCGTCAAAAAGATAGCCCTGAATCAGCCCCCCATGTTTCTGATTTTTTTGCTCAACCGTAAGTGGCCCTGCAGTTTCGCTTTCAGTCATTCAAATATATCACATTTCAAGAACATCCCACGAATATTTGGCTATCTACAGATTTGATAATGGCAATTGTCGTTGTGAGGGTGCTTTAAAATGATAGTCCACTTAGTGTTTGTCGAACACAACTGAGTTCTAACATCGGTTAAGAGTTGAGGTCTGTCAGATAGGGGAACAGCTGAGGGTCAGCTCGAAAAACAACGATTAACTGAGTTCTAACATCGTTCTCTTATAAGTTTTTTACAAATTTAGTATTTCGTCGGGCCGCCGCCGTTCTCCAGAACAGAAATTTATCGACTGGGCATATAGATTCATAAGATTTACGTATGAGGTTTACGTATGAGAGCGTGCGGGCCAGCTTAGTAATTGTATGTCTTGAGTTCATAATATAATAAGTAAGAGTAATAAGAATGTCCGTCGAGTTTAAATCCCTTTTCATCAGAAAATAGCGCACGTTGCCACTCCTCTGTCCACGAAATGTGCTCACGAGCGGAGCTCAATCTTGCGTCTTTGTGTTTTCAATGTTACAGGGGGTATTTGCTTGAGTTTTTTTCTAAGAATAATATGTTCCTTCATTTCGACTCCAGCCTCGGCTGCCATTTCACGGCAAGTCAAAGAGCTAGTTAATTTTGTAGACCGTTAATTAATTTTTCTTCACTAACTTGGCGGCCTCCCCCCAGCGTACTTTTCGCTGTCAAAGGGTCCAGCAAATCTGTACGAGAACGATCTTACAATTCAGTTGCGTGTCAACTGTCCGATATCAAATGTCTACATCTGAGTTAGATAGAAAAATATTCGTGGAAAGTTCTTGAAATATGATATATTTCAATGACTGAAAGCGAAACTGCAGTGCCACTTACTGTTGAGAGAAAAAATCAGAAACATGGGGGTGCGCTATCTTTTTGACGCGCTGTGTACTCCACATGTGAAGGCCGTTACATCGCTTCACGACGTTGACACCCGTCTCCCCCTCCCCCATTGCAACCAGTCAATAATTGCAGGATCCTTTTTGACATAGTGTATCATGATATCAGACAGAAGCCTATCATGGATGATGATCTGCCCCCGAACAAAACGCATTCGACGGTACGTTTTAACCGCTTTCACGATGCTAAAGCTCCATTGTTGAACTACGTACACCTAATCTGCTGGCCAGGCTCCGGGTCGGCCGTTAGCTCCTTGCCATACTTGCGATTGATATGTTCGACAAACTCGTTCTTGAGCGTCTTCAGACAGCTGCGATATTTTTTTGACGATCGAAAACGGGCGATATCAAGCGATGGAGCGTGTGGAAGATGCACAACGAACGCATTTGGTAGTATGGTGAATACGTAGCCCTGTGCGTGTAGTTCCATCGCGTGAGATACCTGATGAAATGAGAATGGAGCTGAACTTAGTCGGCTGTCTAGGTCAAGTTCAGGTTCTGGCAAATGTTACAGTCACATAACGTTCAGAGGATGTCGAAGCGTTTCGGAGGCCCTAATACTCATATGGACGTACCATAGAGAACCAACATAACTTGCTGATGCATACAGGCACTGTACAGCTGTAGCATACGTACGCGTGCTCATGTTTGCGTACAATTGCACCATTGCATTTATATTATACAATATAGATATAGCCCTATTCGAAATTTGCCATAAAGCCTTCCTTTCGAGCGTATTCTAATCTATTCGTCATTGAATCTTGACCGAATCATTGTTACGTCGACGTAAACGTTTCCCGTACCTTGTTCCAGCCGAATCCTAGGAAACGAGTGTCAAATTTGACGACATCCTTCCGTACAACGACGTACGGCTCGAAATGCGGTTGCCACCCAACCTCGTAGGGTGTCGTTGCTGTTTTCCACTTGGCGAAATCGGTGGCGGCATGGCCGGCACACCAGACGTCATGCCGAAATGTGAATACATGACCCTCGTCGAGCATTTTTAGCAGCTCGGCCTTGCTATGTGGAAACTCGACACGGTACCTAAATTGGTCGAGCAAATCAAATGTTGGGCCGCTTATAATTATTATTATTATCATTTTTCTTTATTTTATTATTAATATAATTATTATTGCTAATAACGTCTTGCATCGCCAGATATCGCCAAAAGAAGGAGTTTTCTTGTTTCAAGTATTTTCATTTGGACTGATGTAATTATTGCGAACATCACATTTGACAAGATCAAGTTTGGCCTCGCTCGTTGCTCCAACGGCGGCTTAAGTAACTAGTGCTGACACGGCCTCATCATCGTCATTATCATCCATCCGTACAGTGCGTTCATGTGCGGGAGCGTTCCTTGTGTTCAGGAAGTCAACTCCGCCGCCTGCTCACCTATGTGTCTCAAAGGCTGGAACAACAAGCGCCCTGTTCGGTGGCTGTTGTACCGGCAGCGGCTGTTGCTGTGTCTGCTGCTGCTGTTGTTGTTGCTGGACGGATCCCAGCTGTTGGTCCCGCGGTGCGTCCATACGCAATAGACGAATGTAATTGCGCAGCGTCTCGTAAAGACCCACCACAGGTAAGAAGTCGATATCGGATAGAAATACGAACGGTGAACGCGCCTGTTCCAAGGCCACGTTTCGCAACTGGTTGACTGGGTACAATGGCCCATCCCGGTACACGATGTGATACCTGCAGTTTTTTCGAAGGGAGATCGCGTGCAACCAATGAAATGCCGGATATAAGAACCATGTAAGAACAATTAAACCTCATATATGTATATAAAGACCAATATTTGGAGATGTTTTGGGGATTCTTCGAGGCAGAGTTAGTTATAGTTACATGTGCTCCAAATAGGACGTTTTGGCGTAAAGTTGTGAATCATACCCGATATTACGCCGTTTGGAAAGCACTTCGGAGTTCAGCGTGAAGGCAAGGAACTGCTGCACCTCGGAATCAGACAGATAAAGCGCTAATGATATGGGTCCTGGCCAGTGTTTGCATAACGCCTCCACCATCTGTAGGCGGTCCATTGACAACTGAGTCACTAAGGTAACGTCATCTGCAAGAGTAAGAGCCGATGGAAAACAAGAGATCGGGTGAATCTTCATTTTAATAAGTGTGACGAACACATTCGATCTGAAGCGAATTTCTTCCAGACAATTCAAGGCTATCAAAGCTATTCAAAAGGCGGGAGGAAAATTCATGCGTGCCCAGGGCCCGGTAGACTGTGCGGCCCTGCGTACGTAGCTGTAGAAGAGCCCGGAGTTGGACCGGAGTCTTACTTTGATATCCGCTAACATTACAATTGTTAGCGGCATACATTCATATGGATGGTTAAGACCGAACTGTTTATTACAAGAAGAAACTACCCATGAAAATCGAGCAACACCGATAAGCTTCCTTTACTAGCAGGCATTTGATTAAGGGATCGTTCCTGATAGGCCGTTAAGAGAATTACTAATAACGTAGTGCAAATTAGCACACTTTAATAGATAATTCAGCGACGCTCTTGCCATAGTCTTCATGATAGCTGTTCCTATATATATATGTATTCTTGAATGTTCTACCTCTTATCCTGAACTTTTGTCTGTGGATGACGCTGTGTACCTTGTGTAGGTTCATAGTCGAACTCCATGTAGTATAGGTGTGTCCTGTATCGGGTGATATTGCCCCGGCGGAATTCATAGCACGGATCATCTTCGTCCAACCCCTGTAGTTGATCTCGTGAAGAAGGGGCCACAACTCCCTCTAAAGTCGAGCTTCGATTGCAAGAAATGAGCTCTCTCCGGAGCAGATTTCCATCGTACTCCAAAAACGTCAGATACATGTTCCTGGGGAGAATAGATCACACGTAAGGTGACACGAACTGACGAGAAGGCTGCTGCATATATGACGATATCATCCAGAGGCTAACGGTAAATCGTATAATAATCTAATCAATTTGATGCACAAAGATCTTCTGTATGGTTGGTCTTGGACACATACAATATTCGGGACGGTGAACAATATTGCATGATATAATATTCATGTTTGCGTACAGTCACATCTAATAGACAAGTCCTACACATGTCCACCTCCGGGCGCCAGCGTTTCAAGAAGGCGCTCACCTAAAATACTGCACGTGCTTGTTCTTGACGCGTAATTTCTTTGGCGAATTCCAATGAATGACCTTCAGGTCTTCAACTTCAGAATAGCAGAACTCCGATAGCGTGTTATCACCTAACTGGACGTTCCATTGGCACGGCAGCTGAAGTAGCATTGTCGGGTACGAGTTAATCACCTGAGGTGGCAATCGAGGCAACGGTTAGAGAGCAAGGAAAAAATCCACAGAAGACCCGTCAACGTTGTGAAGCATTTGTCAGTCGTCGAGCAGACGTAATGTTACTCAATCTGGAGAAACAAGCGGTTTTCATCTGATCTGTGAACTCCTCTACTCCCCTTCGCTCTCCCAGGTAAATATATGTCGTGTTTCAACAGCACCACTTGCGAAGCGGGACCGAGGAGATACAATGAGACTGTGCAGTGCTGCTGAATGGGTGGAGGTCATTACCCGACTGATCGATCTCCTCACAAGTAAGTGGTAAGTACATTGTCGGCACTGACCGCATTGAAGATATCCTGATCGGCAAGCGATGTGAAATACATGGAGCTGAGTTCCCGTTCTGCTACGTGGCGCCAGACATCGTCCCATCCGAGGGATCGTAACTTTCCGAGGTGGAGCAGAATGACTCCCGTATTGAAGCCTCGACCCAAAGCCGGCCACGGTTTGTGATGTTTCCATAGCTTACCTGCGGGATCACAGTACAATGCGTTTCTGTCAACTGGAATCACTGTACAAATATATAATCGATCGTGTCCGACCGGCTTCGTCTGAATGGTTTCAAGTATTATGTCTTGCGACTTGGCGGCGGACTTGGCATGATGAATGATGGATGTGGCTGCATATGGCATAGACTGTCAAATCAAGTCACTACAAGTTATTACCAAATCATGTGCTCACAGACGAGTTACATACCGAGATACCAATCGCTCTGGTTTTCAACCAGGGCAATTGCGTGCTTTGGCCCAAACGAGTCGAAGAGCCGCCATAGCTGGGCGATATCGCAGGCGAACGTGACATCGGTGTCGAGAACGATGGTCTTGGCTAGCGACTGTGGTAACGCTTTTGTTAGCACGAGCTTCATAAGCCCGTATATACCTGAGTAGTGCTTATTGGGAATCCAGTTGACATCCTTTGCCAACTTGTCGGTCAGGTAGAACGAATACTCGACCTAAAACAGTATGATGGAAGCGTCGTTTTCAAAAGACGCAGACAAAACACAAAGAGAAAGAAATCACCAAAATGATATTCACTTGCGTACGGTGCGCTTCTCCATTATGACAATTAGGTGAGATCTAAAGGCAAGGGTGAAGCTTTATTGGTTTATTAAAGGAGCTGCAATTTCACAATGCTTAAGCTCTCCTATGTGTCACGCAGTGTAGGTAAATATGTGGCAATGTAGGTCAATATGCGGGAGTCAAACAATTCGCCCATGAATACGCCGCTTTTGTTTCTTGAACATAATCTTAGCGAGAAGCACTGTCACACAAATTTAGCCCCAATGTAAGTCAGCGATGACGCATCATCTTTATTGAAGGAATAGGGATCTCAATGTCGGTTCACGCCGTGCTGTCGTTTTCCCTGTTGTGACAGATTTGGTTCCGGCTACATACCTCCCCCAACTTCCGACAGAAACACAAATGTACACTCACCTGCGGAATTTCCCAGGTGCTGAATAGCGTGGATAAAATATTGTGCGCCACGCTATCGGTAACTAGGTGCAGATGTAATGGATTCTTTCGGTAGAAGAGCACACTCTTAATTAGTGTGACGAGTGAGCGCGTCGAGTTGTGACCCGCACATACGATTGAGACGTGAATCACTTGACACTTGAGCGCGCGCGCTGCAGATGACTGAAACGGATGAAAATACGATAAAATGAAAACAATTTCACACCACTCGTGTGTTGTGTGTTTGGTGTTGTCAATGATCTGTGGTGTTGTTAATGCTCTCGCATTGAATCTCGAAAGAATTGTAATCTTCGTCGCTTCCACTGGCGGCTGTATGGAGAAGCGAGGAGGAGATGCGTTTTGTTATAGGGCCGTCTACCGAACGAGAAAATGTTAAATCCAATCTTGTGAGTGCTCGTCGGACCTTTTGATCGGTCTGGGAGGTGGGTTTCCTTTCATATGCGTGCGTGAAACACGTATGAATACGAGACACCTGGTGGGTTAGTACGCGCATAAACACGCATTCAATTTGCAGGACTCTCTGAGGCCAAGTGACGTGGCATTTTGCTTTTTCCATATCATGGATAACTGGGAAAATATGGCCGTTGGCGTTTTCGTTGTTTGGCATGAGGTAGTGGGAGCTTTTCACTGATTTCGATGTCGCACTACGTCGCCGTTCCGTAAACGGTGCGACAAGTGACAAGAAGTCACTGCGATGAAAGGACATCGCTTCCATCGGCAGGAGTCGGCAATCTAAGGACAAGTCAATCTTCGTCCTGCTTTGGTCCTTGATCCTTTGCCTGGTCCTCTCCCTTTCTCTCTTCTTCTCTCTCTCTTTCTCTGTATCTCTATCCCTCAATTTGGTATTCTCGAGCGCGACAACCTTCTCTTTGTAAAGGATGGATTCGGTAAGCTTGCGACGACGACGACGACGAAAGCGGCCACGAAGCGAAGGCGGATTCCTTCGCACCTCACAAAGAAGCCTCGGCGAGTCCGCACCTTCGCGGGTTCTCGTCTGTCGACCCGTCAGGATGTACCGAGTGGAATCAGAGATTCCAAGCGTCCGAAAAACGAGAGCTCGCCTTCACAGCACCGCTTTCCCCCTGTTGAAGAGGAACCCCGACGATTGTCTCAATGGCTCTACGGCATCGTCTGAGCGCTTTTCAAGCTCTTCAGCACAGGAACGTTGTTCGGCGTTGTTCACCTCCCACAAAAGCAGCAAGCACCGCGTTGTTTATAAAATATTTGCCTGTACACAAATATCATTTTGAACTTCTTTGTCTTTCTTTGAATTGTTTAATAATATTATATATATATATATATGTAATATTGCTATTATAGTATTAAAAAAAAGTATATATATATAAGTTAGAATTATCTTGTATGAATGTGTTTAAAAGCAAGGCTACACTAGATAGGTTTCAGTCCTTCTTTAACCCAAATAATCATGTACCTATAACTGCAACTACGTTTCCCCTTTGTGTGTATATTAATTGAAGTAATATGCTTACGGATAATGCATATGCCTTACTTAATGTGGAGTATTCTACTAGTTCTACCAGTCACAGGAAAGGAATATAATTTCAATGCAATAGTAATAACAACTCTACTGTGAAAATTAAGATAATTCTCACAAGTAAAATTCATGACTTTCCTAGTTGGCATAGGTGGTGTGTGGAATTCTTTTATTGTTACCTGTGAACTATCGTTGGCCCGCTGAAGGTTGAGCAGCTGTCCGTAGCACTCGTGCAGTTCCCTGCGCAGCAGTTGGCTTCGAGCTTCGAGCTGGCGAAGCTGTTCCTGTTGCTGCTGCTGGGCAGTGGCCGCTCGGCGGGTACCCACCAGCCGATCGACACTGAACGACTTCCACAGCGATAGCAGCGAAACGCATAGCACAACGGACAGGCCCAACCGACGAGGCAAGCTCCGCATGCGCGTGGTCTGCGCGGAACGCGCCTGCGTCCGCGTTGCAACGGCCGCCGCCCCTGCGGGGGCCTAACACTGCAGGCCGTCGACACGTCCAGATGGACGACGATGTAACAGCATCATGAGAGCAAACACAGGCGGACAGGCTGCCAGCCAACAACACCTATGAGAAATGAACGTGACGACAACTGAACTCGAGTCGGCGCTATCGGCGTTGGCAAGACGTCGGGATGTGTCCACGGTTCATTCTCGACGTCGGTCGTTCGCCATTCGCGGGCCGGGGGCCGGGTTGACCTCCAAATCGACTCTGTCTCCACCGTCGCCGACACCGCCGCCGCCTCCTCCTGAGTCAAACGCGCTCGCGCAAGGCAAACGCAAGACGGGACGACGCCGCCGCCTGGACGCCACGTAAAAACTAAGCAGGGTATTGAGGCATCACATTTTGCCTATCCGTGCAGAGCGGATGGTCGCTGGGTCCATCGATAAGTTGGTTGATTGTAGCGGAGTTTCAGCTAAATAGCTGAAATGTTGAAGAAGAGAAAAGCGAAACCGAAAGTGAGACAACAAGTGAAAACTAATTATTATTAATTAGTTAGTGATAATTATAATTACGAATTATTATTGCTCCATCGGCAATCACCGTTGCATTTGTGCAGTACCATAATAGGGAAACAAGTTAATCGTGGAATGGGAATTTTCCATTTCACATCGGTGCGGGGAGGAGCAGCAGTGACAGACAGAGGGGTGGATACAGCTGTATTTTGATCAGTCGACCGAGCGACCTGCGAACCCATGTACGTCAGAGTTAACCACCCACTCGGTTGGGAAAGGGTCGACGACAATCTGTACGTCAAGCATCCGAATATCGGACGCATACAGCCCGCCAGCCAAGGTGAACGCTGACAGCATCTTTCACTCTGCTGGCATTTAGATAGCGGGGAAACAAAGGTGCCCTAGAGAGTGTCCACAAAGCTCTCGTTCTCTGTTCCTGTCTATGGTAGGCGAGTCAAGTGTTCGCTCATAAAAAAAAACACGTCTTTTTGCCTGCTGTTAAATATGGACGTGTATGAAACGCAATGTAAAAAGCGTCCGGAGGGCTCGATCCCCGGAACGAAATACATCTTGTAGGAACGCAAATACTGCAGGAACGTCGAGTGGCAAAATTATCGAACTGTTTGTAGTATTCACGCTCAGTTTGGCCTACTGAAGGGAAGTGTTGGTCTTTGGATCCCCGTCTGCCAAGCTCATTTCAACAATTAAGAAGCACGCATCTTAACAAGGCATCCTTAGATGCCCAATGAATTTAACGAGTCCTTCGAGCCGGCCAAGCAAAAAAGACCCTTTTCTCAGAACAGTGAGGTATTCTACGGTTAGAGCTGTGCCACTGAGGAATATGTGCTGCTGAGCCGCGTAAATGATTTTTATAGCAAGACGAGAGTCGCTTGAAAAGCACTGTATACTGTCCCCGTTAAAATGCCTTCATGGTTTTTTTCTTTGTAATACAATAACAAGGGAAATCTATAGAGAATGAATCAAAATAAGTAATAAATACTTAAGCCCCACGCCCCTGCATTCGTCACCACAGGTTCGACGCCCCGATCAAGGTCCACCAACAATAATTCAGCAGAGATTTAACCAGGCGAACACCTGACGGTGGCATTGACGCTTGACAGGGGACACGTATCCCATTATTGGAATTGCATGCTCCTCTATCAGTTCAAATAACCGCATCTCCAAAAAGCAGACACGACATTGTCACCGCTGTTTAACAGTAGATCCGATACTATTTCGAGCGCTATCTGTGATATTTTTTTAAATATATTGTAATATTATCATGCAATATTGTTACACACTTTGTCTCATATATGAAACAATACAATGAAATGATCACTGTTGGCATAATTGCTTCGCTTCGGCTTCGCCGCATATTCTCCGCGAACTTTTTCTCTCGGCCACAGACTATAAATGAACTCGGTCCCAATCAGACAGTGGAACGGGGCGGCTCACACATTAGTTAGTTGGGCCAACCGTTTGTTTGTCCAGCATTATTTCTGAGCAAATGCTACATTTTCAATATCCCTCATAAACAGCGCTAACTCTTTGCAATTTGAACCTGTTATACGTATTAGTCGTTATTTTTGAGGCCCAAATCGTTCCCGCCTTTATGCGAATCACTCGGGTCTGGTGGGGGTCCCCTCGGCGGCTTTGGGGGGAAATGGTGGCGTCTCGCATCGAACGGTTGCCAGGACGACCACGCTCCTCCCACACCCCTGAGTCAGATCACTGAGCTGTTCGCGACGGCGAATCGGTTTACTGCAGTCGCGCGGCCCCGGTCGTTCCTGCACTGTGGCGTCAATTACCATCAAGTAAATCCGGTTCGTTCGACGATTGGCTTTTCGATTGCTTAGCTTCGTTAGTGAACGCAAAAGAAGGCGAATGCATTTAAAGTGTCTACATACATACAAGTGCCTAAAAATCCTCCACCTCGTGGACAGACTGCGCAAGGCACTCGCTTGTTAGAGATTCGACAGCAGGATATGGTTTGTTACCTTGGCCGATTTTCTTTGTACTAGGTCCGTTGATAGGATGATGTTGCATCGTACAGGAAGGGTACAATTACAACGCTTGTAATTGCTTTCAATGCAATGCCTACAGAAACGTTTGTGAACTTCGATGCAATTCAGTATTATGATACATTACCGATATGCAGCTTATGTCACCATGTCCAAGGAACAACATCTTATGTAAGGAACGACACATTATCTAGTCTAGCCTGCTTCGTTTACCTTATCCATTTATTCACCATTAGACAAGTGCTTCCTCATGGCACGCATTTGTCGGCGTCGACCCTTGCTACCAGCTCGTAAGCAGCATTCTCATCGTGTTCCGATGTCTTGACGGTCCAGCTAACGACGACACAGATGAAAAATGCACGCTCTGAAACTATTAGCAAGTGAGGAATAATGTTTTCCCTCAAATGTTACAGATACAAGTATCCCTTCAATCCAAACTGTTGTTTATAGGATGTACGTATTCGTGTAAAGAATTACTTTCCATGCTACCGAGCCATTGGTGTGACAGCAGATCTCACAGAGTGGCTGGCCTTGAGACGACACGTGTATCCCAAGACCCTTAGCTAGAAAATTTAAACATCTATCCCAAGACCCTTAGCTTCGCCCGAGATTGCAAAAATGAGAACAAACATTGGAGTGGAAAATCGATCACCCTTTTCACTATGCAAACCTAGCCGGGTCTACTATGTAAACGCCATCGGAAGTACGCTTCGGGAGTCTGGCTGCTACGATATATCTACCGCCTCAGACGACAAACAGTGCCGATCGCGCCATTTGGCTGTATCGAGCTTACGTGACACTCTCAATGAATTATGGACATCAATATAACGCGCATCGTGCATATTATTGTTTCTACAGAGAGTCCTTGTCGTCGTCGTCATCTGTCGCCTGCATAATCGCCAGTCGGAGCAATGGAGCATATACCAGATCTGAGTGAAATCCAAAATGACAACCTAGCAAGACAGGTTGCCGATGCTCCATCGGTCTCGATATCTCGTTTGTAAGTCATTCCCAATTTAACTCTGACACATAAGGTTCGATTGCGGTTTGTACAAAAACACTATTCGTGGTATCGCGTGAAATCTCTGCTGTGACCACTCGGAATGTTTGAACATTCGATACCGGGAAGCACCGTAACCATCCATAGGCAGTCAGCCTAGATATCGAATGAAGAAACCGCGGAGTCGTTGTCACGTTGATCCGAACACTTTTGATTGACCAGCAACGAGTCTCGATCTCTATCTAGCGAGTTTCTCGACGCGATCTATATCCTCTGTGTACATGATTCTTTATCTTTATCAGAAACAGAGAAGATATCATTACATCAGCTGAATCGCACTATAAAATATAGTCAAATAACAGCCCATCGAGAAGTAGACAATTAGCCGATTGCGGGTGTGTTCAAGAGAGATTTTTGAGATCTTTCCGGCAAAGGATTTCAGAAAATTCCCTCATCACGCAACACCACGCCTTACGTCAAAACGAGACGTTCCGTTTAATGTTAATACGTTTGTCTCTACGTGTGGCTGTTTCCCAGCATGCGATCTTCGCTGGAATCGGAGGGGGAAGCTCGCGCAATTGAAAAGAAAGTCATTTCGGCGGTGAGTACCGGTACGCAGAGGTCATGTGGGAATTATATTTGCTAAAATAGGTACCACTCTTTATCATAAGAATAATGTGAAAGGTGCATTTTTTCTTAAAAACAATGAACATATTCGTTAAGCCGCAAGTACCCTCTAGCTGCGTAGTACAAGGATATGTAAGGGCATAGCCGCCCATTCCATCATTGGGTGCATGACCTCTTCAGACTTTCTGTAGAAATTTTCATTGAAGAGATGGATTCTCCCCCCACCATCGTCATTCCCTGATGATTTAAATGCTACTCGGGATCCGTTTGAATGTCAGAGAAATGAAATCCTTGAGCAGGGAATGCGACGAGACGATTTCGTCCTTTGCAACGAGTTGCTTTTGCCGTATTTGCTACGACCTTGCTCCGGTGCGCCTGTCTACCCTTGCGTAGACTCAAGGCGACGATGCCGGCACACTATGAGTTCCCCCTGCACTCGTTCGCTTCCGTCGGTAGCGGTGGTCGGCTATGACTCCGCACCGCCTACCTGTCTTCGTGCTTTGCTCTCGCTTGAAGTGAATCTGTTTTCCTGTCGCCTAAAACAGAAGCACTTGGCCGCAGGAGCAGCAACAGCAGCCATATAACAACAGCACCGTGAGGCCGCAAGAGACGCGGCAAGCAGGCACGCAGCTAGACAGGCTGACGGGAAAAGCGTCGTAGAAACAGCAGTTCATCGAGAAGGAAGACGACGATGACGAGGCCATACGAGGGGCAGGGATATTTGATTCCATCGAGATCGAATCGGCCGCGGCGTCAGGCCAAGGAAGGAAGGAGGGAGGGAGGGAGGGAGGAACGAACGAACGAAAGAAATAAGGGAGTTCTGTCGGCCGCCAGTCAACGAACTTTTTCTCTCTTTCTCCATCAACGTCCCAATCCATTCTATTTCTACGCTCGGTATTGGCTCTCCGAGCGCACATCATAATAACAGTAGCAGCGGCGGCGGCGGCATCAGCAGAGCTAGCAACTACCGTCCAGCACAGCGGCATCAGGCGATTGTTGGGCGTGGCGTTGGCCAACGAAGATCCGCAGAGGAGGACGAGGCAGCTTCCCCGACAACAGATAGACTAAAGAGCAGCCTCAGCAGCAACAAGAACAACAACAACGGCCACAGCTACCACCACTACTGTAGGACGCTAGCAACGTGAACATCAACGGATACTCTACAATAACATCGAGGAAAACGATGAGCGTCATCGTTTCACGATCTTGCTGCTGCGGCGGCGGCGGCGGTGGTGGTCATGTTTTTTTGCTAAACACTATGTCGTCTGGTTGGCACATCGCCGCGTTCAGACACCACAGCAAATCCATAGCGTAAATCGCATCTCCCCTTTTTATAAGAGTGTTCATCAGCGGTTTACTCGTAACCAGCTCGTGAGCATGAAAGGCCGTCCCCTACCAGCGGTAACGGTGTAGAATTCTGTTGATGGTACTGGCCTACGGGCACGCCACTGCCGTTCTGACCACTGATATTATATTATAGGATGAAACGAAGCAAAGCAGAGGAAAAGGCGAGAGAGAGAGAGAACATCTGTCCTTCCATTCGTCCCGTTGGCTTCTGTAGATCCTCTCGACTCGCTCGAAGACCTGCTCCACGGCTGTTCTAGCCCAGATACACGAAGGGCTGAGTGCTTGGTACATAAGAGTCAGACATAGAGACAAACACACATATATATATATATATATATATATATATGTTTGAGAGAGAGAGCTGAAACCGTAGTCGCAGGCAAATGTGCACCGGCCGCGATACAATGGTACAGCCGGCTACGGACGGGCCTGTACAAGCAATGGCGATGTGGCAAAGAACGAGAGGAAGTAACAATATTTAAAAAAAGTCAGAGGGAGCAACAAAGGCGTCGACAGACAAAACAATCTGAGGGGACTGGCAACCTAAGGCAATGTAAGGGTGAACCCAGGAGGAGGAGGGGGAGGAGAGGTTCTGGCGCTAACCGTTCTGGCACATCATGTCGCATCAACAAAACAGGCGGGAGGATTCTTTCCATGTGGCTTGGAAACGTTGGAGTGTGTTGGAGATCGTGACAGAGTTAGACAGAGAGATTGGGTAGCTAGCAGAACAGATAAGATATGGGCAGATTAATAGATAAGACGACTGGATAGAGGATACGAAGCTAGCAGCGCCTGGAAGTGAAATAAAGGGTCACAGTAGGCCGCCGACGTTGATGAGAACAACGATTGGTGATAGACGATATAGTACTGATTGGCATCCCGGGCGCGGTACGAATGCTCAACGACTAATCGAAGCGGAGAGATCCCCGTCATTGTGGTAAATGGAACAAAAATAGAAATGGCTATGGAATCAACCTGGTATGGGATCCGGGCATTTCTACCACGGATCAGGCTTCGTTACATGATCTTGTCATAGTAAAAGCTTCGCCGTTGTTCGATAGTAGGATTTATTACTGCATGTCTATATGCATACATCTACATAACGTTGTGTGTGCACGCACTTGGGTAGGTATAAATATATACGTAGTAATTAGCCATACTCTGGTGTATTTCTTTCGACTCTTCGCAGGCTGGCATGAACATCGAGGCAGGCCTTTTGACTCGCTGTCTCGAAGGAGTGAATGCCCTGGCCGAAAACGATCGCCCATGGAACTACCAGAGCCTTCATCAAGTCATCAAATCCCATTTACATTCAGATTGAGTACGATTGTCATTTGAGACATTTAAAAGAAGAAATAATAAAACAAGAGCAAATGAATAAATTCGCTGCATAGGTCTCTATAGACGTTTGTGCACAGGTTGAAGCAGTGTGGTGTCTTATAGGTATCTATCCTTCTACATGAATACCGCGCCTGTGCGCGCCCATTTATGAATAACCCACATAACCGTTTCAAGGAGATTTTGACATTGGAACAATCGATAATTGAACAAAGTAACTGTGTCATTGTATTGTAACTAAGGCCTGCGACCGGCATAATTGTTAGACAGACATCACGACTCGAACTCGGACAGTTTGAATACATATGAAACGTACTGAGACGCTTGTTATTCAACAGCGAGTCATCCAATCAGCGTCCTCCCTCCCGCTCATCCTTCAATTGCGTCCAACCCAAATCAGAATTCACGTTCTTATTATTGCTGTTGTTGTTGTTGTTGTTGTTGTTGTTGTCGAAGGTGTCCACTTTTGCCACAATTGCATCATTTATACGGGCGGGATCCTTCCGCATGCCATTTCTCTTGTCAGCGCTTCAGGAGGCGTGACACTCCTCTCCGAGCGTTTTCGGTTCCAAGAGTCTGTCTGTTAGTTAGTTAGTTAGCTAGCTACTTGGTCTATCCGCTGTATTTGGGGGAGGCAGATGATCTGTCTGAATTTGCCCATCACATAGCAGCAGCAGGAATTGACCGCTCGCATCGATCGACGCATAGATTACTCGGCTGGCCGGCACATGCGGATGTGTGTGGGAGGTTGTTGGGGTGTCGGTACATGTCACTGAGGCTCACACAGATAGGGACATATTCTATATACACTAACGTTTGGTTGCTGCACTCATCAGAGTCAACGATGTGTGGGATCTGTGTTATTTTTCGAGATGAGATGATATACTCGTGACATCATGCGTGGTCACGGTGAGGACAGCGGCAGGGAGACAGGTCAGGGTTTTCTGGGCTACAGCGGCAGTGGCTTCGGGGAATCTGACAACGGAGGGTATACGAATATCGAAGTATATGGCAAGTGACGTGAAATGAGCCATACACTACAATTGAATCCACCGGTAGATATCAATGTATGAGTGTTTGATGGATAATGATTTTTATATAAGGGTAATAGAGAACCGCTGGCCCCTTCGCGGCACCGGCAGACGAGGCAGGGTAGGGCTCTGAATCTGAAAGAGACGCCCAGAGCTTCCCTCTGCTTTTTCTATATTGTACAAGGCATTCGCTTGTTGTACAATGCAAGTTGAGTCGAATTCAGAACGCTCGTCGAAGCCGATTGACATCGGCCGCTGTACTTGTTGCCTTGGCAGTGGTTCCCATAGCCCCTTATGGCCAACTGATTTGTACAAGCTACACAGGTCGTGCAGTTCTTGATGTTGTGTCTCCGCTCAGGGCAATCAAGTCCGCTATCGTCAGAACGTCTCATAAGCGAGATTCGATAGATGATAGCAAGTTTGCCAAGCCCATGCCACCTCGTGGCATGGACTATTCACACAGACGACAACCATCGAGTTCCCGAATCTCGAATGTCTGTGTTTAATCCTCTAATAATCATATCCGAATGAAAACAGTAGTAAACGTACTGCCTGGACCTGAGGCTTCGAGTCTCCTCCATTTGGTTCCCTAAAGCTTGCTGCGCATGAGCAATTAATATGTGTGTGTGTGTAAATGCTAATATCGTGCACACCTATGAAGAAGATGGAAGGCATCTGGCCGCGCCAATGCAATAATGTTCTTTGCCTTCTCTGGGCCGAAATTACAATCACTGATGATTCAACGTTCACACCTCTACCCAGAATTGCTCAGAAACACGTTCACCGGATTGCCGGACACAAAGTTTTCAGTCGATACCAACCGCCGCTGAAGGGCGTTGATATATTATCTGTATGTTCCACAAACGCAAACACGATTCGAAAGACAAAAAACAAAACTTGCCGTACCGCTGTTGATTGAACAGCATGCTATGATTCTGACATATTGAATCACCAGAACACTACGGCAATTGACTAGGTGACGTGGTCAAAGCCCCTACGATTATCTGATATTCGTCACGGCCATGCTGTTGATTAACTCCCGGTGAAATCATTGGCACACGTCTCGTGGCACTTGCAACGTGTAATATCTCAGAGTTATTCGAATGAAGGCGAAATAAAATTTCTACCATGTAAAGGCCAATTTGCATCGGAGAAGCGTCAGCCGTCACACGGGAAACGTTGTTTCACAGAAGTCCAACGATTTCGGTGGCAACCATTGCTGATATCTTCGATGTCGCAGCATAATTTTTAGCAGAGCATAAAGTATAGGGCTCGACAGAGAGGCCTTTCGCGAGACTCCTTCGTTCGGCTAGCCCCGGTCGTCCATGGCCGTAATATCGAGGGCTGTTAAACACTGTTGCTTGCCAGCTACATGCAGTAGGTATTGTTAGCCGTGACCGCACAAAATCGGTTGAGTATAGCTTGTCATTAGTTCAATTAGGTTAGGTTAGCCCACCATGTAATTAGCCTTGTAAGACTTCCGTTGATCGACCATTCCACGTCGAAAGGGAGGTCGAGCGTCGTTACCCGATAGTCATCCTGTATCGATCATTATTACTTTTCCCGTTTGGGAGCTGTATAATTGTGTCAACGCGAACTACTGCGGTATTCATAGCACTGTGTGAAAATTTGAGAAATATTTAGTCTCTTAATGAAAAATTCTTAATCTCTATAAGAACGGAGGGCGGTCAGCGAAAACCCAATTCAATTTTCGGTGATGCTAAACCGATGCGAAATCACCTAAGCTCAAGCTGTTGCATGAGCGTCACGCTTATTCCTGCCGACCATCGAGGTTTGATTCGCCGAACGGTGGTTCGATAATACTGTCGTATTGTATAGCCACGAGAGTCAACGCCGGGTGGCGAGCATCGGCCATCTGCTGACGTTTGTGGCGAAAGCATATACACGATCAGGCGTCTATGCTGATCGCGAATTGTTCGGCCCTTATAAACACACTCTATGATACGCAGTAGATCGATTTTCTCGTTAATGCCGATGGCCCTTGTGATGATAGTGAACTTAACGTGACAACTAATTTACTCTCATAGTACCGCTGTTCTGTACACGCAGCTTTAAGTGGCGTGTATCATTATGTATTACGAAAGTACGACTAGTGCGTCCTTGGTATACAACCGATAGTTGGAAGTACCGCGTACATATAAATATTTGTTGTTTGCTAGGGCTGGAATTTAATTTATAATGGTTATATTTATCATATACATTTATTTCCATGTTATGACTCTTCTTTGATGGTTTATCGTCGGTTCGTCAGTGCGGTGGCGGTTGGACCGTGGCTAAGTGTCTGACTGTAAAAAGCCAGAGGCCACAGGTTCGACTCCCGCTTCGTAGTGATGACATATAATAGAACTTGTTAAGCATTGTAACAATTGTGGTTCCATTAGTAAACCAATAATGCTTTAGCGTTATCTTTGCTTGCAAATACAAGATACAGAAATTGGAAACAAATCAGTTGATTAGCTTCGTGCAAGTCGATCCAATGCCTCGCTGGTAAGCTTTAGTGCGCAACGACCGTATGAGGTAGAGTACATATTTCAGGGTTTTTTACCGGCGTATCTATCTATTCACCCGCGTCATTAGGAGAATCTGATGAACGCGCGCGCAGCGAGCTGCGGTCGGTAAGAGCTTCGTGAGAGATTTAATTATGCGTTGGTATATTAGTAACAGTAATAGTTCAAAAAGTTTGACATTCCACTGAAGGCATCGCCACTCAGAACGACTCTGTGTGTTAACCTAATACATTTATATTTATTGTAGGTCGCTGACCACATAACATTTTTACGACCACTTCAGGCGGCCTTTTGCAGGGCTGATTTAACTGTCGAAGCTTTTTCCTGCAGCAATCATTCTGCTCATGATTCAACATCGTCGCAGTAATACCTTTCACAAACTCTACGTTGCCTGCGAGATGCCTACTTATATTAGCAGTAACTAACTTTGACTATTCGATTGCAGCATTTTTATTTTTCTATTCTTGTGTGACAAATCTCGACGTCTCGATCTTAACCACGTTCCGTCGAAGAACCCATAAACTTTATCTAGCAATGATCTCGCGGCGTTTTGCCACGCGCCTATACAGTAAACAATGCATTCGTGGTTCAAGAAAAATTCTATATAAACGATGCCTCTGATGATGTTCTGAAAAATCCTAACACCATACCAATGTGTACCTGTCGGTGAGTATATGCAAACACGATATTCAACCTCCAATAGCCTACCTTCCACACCTGGCCTCTCAAGATGATTTGGCGTGGTTCGGCTTAAGTCTAAATAACAATTGGGACGCTTGTGACTCCCCTCGAGCAATTTGTGCCCAGGCGTGTCCACGAAACACATCGCAGAACAGTCCATACTTGTTGAATTACTACGTCCCGCAAGCACTGGTCGACGTTCGTGCCAAATACGATGCCAGCTGCTTGCATGACAAAGAGGAATCTACCGAATATGCCCTAACCTAGTGTAGTAATGCCGTTACGCAACAATTTAACACAAAACATAGCATCTCTACTTGTGGTGTTCACATGATATAGGAAAATCATATGATCATCGATCATCATCGATATCCCCTTGTATAGATACCCCCTTTACCAGCTATAGCGCAAAGGTGTCAGGGTGCTCTGTTACGGTTCTTCGAGAGTGATCTATGCTAGCGAACGCACGCTGCGTTTTGTCTTATGTCATCCCAACAACCCCAGTAACTGGCTTATCACGACGAGGGGCGATTCTGTTCCCGATACACTTCACTGCGTACACTTCATGTGCATAGATGACCTTTTCTAGGTAAAACTTCAGGACAACTCAATCGCTTATGCAGACGACACCTATACCCTGTCAATACTGAGATGATCCAAAATATTCAAATAGACCTCTCAAAAATATATCACATATATATATATTCCGCGATAACAAAAAATCGCGCACCTTTGCCTTCACAACTAGACTTGCGTATTCCTTCAAATCTCCCATTCACCATACCTCCTCGTGCGCAGTTCAAAAAGGTGACAATTTTCACTCTAGCTGTTATTTTGCACAGATCGCTCTCTTGGATAGTGTGCCGGAGGCTCGCTTTTATCATCAATCCCATTTTGTCTAAGTTTAGCATAAACAATAGGCTCAGCCATTTCCTCCTAATACTATATCAAGCTGTTTTGGATCTCTAGTTCTGCTGTGGTGTCACAGTCCGGGCTCTCATTACCAAGTGAAATGAGAGAAGAGTGAAAACGCTTCGTAACACGTATAGTATTATATTTGGATTATAAAAGTGGACGACAATTGTACCTGCTGAATACATCTAACAGCCTTCTCTACATAAAGCCTTAATAAAATATTAAAAGCAACGACGTGCCACCTCCCCGGTTCTTAAGCGTGCTCAAAATAGCAATTTCGTTGCCCCTTTGACTACACTTGCATTAAAAATGCAGGTGGTTCTTCTGAAGGGGATGATAACCTTTCTCTTGATATCTATAAAATGCTCAACAATTGTATCGTGTTATATTTGGGTTAGAAACGAGTGACAGTATTAAATCGAATAATTTATTGCATCCCTACACGAGGATACCTGTCAATTTTTCAGGCTGACTCAGAGCTAACATGTAATGTCCGTTACGATACTGCTGCCACGGTTCTGCCTATCAGCGAAAACTGACAAGAACGCACTGTCCTTCAAATTCAGAACACGGACATTGTTTTTGTGTTCAACAACACAGGACATTATGGAAGCATTAACGTGCAACAATAAGGAGACGCCAAAATGTCTACTGTAATATGCAAGCAGCATTATGTCATAGCATATCAGAGATTGTTCGTAACATCAACAAAAAAAAGGCAACGATTATTTGAGTTCGATTTAATTAATCAGTCACGTTGAGTCGGTCTGTGTCAAATTTATATTATCACTCACGCAAACAGAGACCTATATCCATCACGGGTTCCAGCCTTAACTATATTTCTCTCAAATGAGTAAACAGATGAAATCAAGAAGCGAAAAGACTTCGCCGGTTCTGGAAACCTACCTTAACCCCGCGCGGGATGAAGACACCCCACTTCTTGCGTATTCCTTAGGTGTCTGTCTGATAGGATTGTCTCGAAGACACAGCACCACCCTAACCGTTATGTCGCCCGAGTAAGAAGTTGTTCTAGTCGACGTTCAATGTTACAATCCCTTCTACCATTGGGATTTTCCAGGCGGAGTCCGGCAGAGAGCTGCGGCGAAAACGACACCAGCACAAGATGATTCCGCCGCGTTGTGCCCAACACCACTGCTCGCTGACGTCGTTCGGTATCCTCTTGTTTTGTAGGCGGCGACGTTCGTACACTGCCTAGCAGCGCGCTCAATATTTGGTCCACTGGTAACATTTGCACCGCGCGTGCCTGCGGCTCATCTGTCTATCTGCGAGCATGAGCGCTGTTGCTGCAGGGGCCGTAGATCCTCACTGGCTTAGATTCGTTGGCTGCAGTCAGACAAGTTGAGCAGATCGCTCCTCTAGCATCGTGCAACACGGGAGACAGCTCCTCGTCTTACGAGGTATCTCGATTTGATCTTTTCTCAACGCTCTGAACACTGCTCCCGCTGTCAACACACACACACTGAACCTGTTCGCTCATTGCTGCCTGCTGTATTTTCGGCAGCAATCTATGTGCATAGTGCTACGTCGTGTTTTTCGCCGAGTTTCTGCTGCTGCTACCACTCCTGGTATTTATTGCCACTGATCAATTATTAGTTATCGCTGCCACTCTGTATCGGAGCCGCAGTAGTAACAGTATGACGTACGCACCCGACCGCAACGGGGTAGTCGCTGTTGGATTTGCTGCTATTGCGGGATGGGAGTCTCGGATATCTGGTGGTTACTGTCGTCTGCGCTGTCTCAGAGGAGCAGCAGCAGCAACGGAACCAGCGGCAGCAGTGGACTGGAGTCAGCTCAGCCCGTTCGGGCCAGAAACAACGGAGGCAGGCGGAGCACCGACGACGGTGCTCTCCGCAAACCGAGCCAGTGAGCGAGCACCACACCGATGTGGTGTCGCCGCTAACAGACACACGCGCGGATGCCCACTAGCTACCTACAACGGGCGCTGCTGCTCCGGCCACAACGGGCGCTCATGGGTGCTATCTACCGTACTCGCACACGGAGTTCGTATCTAGCTGACGTATCAGCCCCCGCTGCCAGCTGCACCGTCAGCCGCTGAACAAAATGGCGTAAACGGTACACGAACGAACGAACGCCCGCCTCGATCACTCGACATCTGTACAATGACTTTCGTGCCTCTTGTGTGACATGAGCACTGGAGCGGTCATGTCCTTAGTAACTTGCTACAAGTGGTAAGTCATGTGCGCGTGAGCAGCAGGGCGATTACCTGGGGGAGAGCACTGCTCCCGCAGAGCAATCGTGGATAAACTCTGCGGTCGAAGTCGCGCGAATGTGGTAAACAAATGAAGTGCCTTGTCTCGCATCAAAACGAGATAATGGAGTATCCGTGACGCAAGATGCGGCAACCGACTGAAGATCGAATACGTCCACGCAGTGGACGCGTACGACTTCAGAAGTGGATTAATATTCCTCCGATCATCTGGGAGCCCGCGTTGTTCCCTCGCTCGTAAAATTCCGCCAGATTAGCGGAACAGCTTACGCGATACAGCCTTCGAAAATCTTGGCTGTGTGGTAACCGAGTTTTTATTTGTGTACCCTCCCACTCGACCGGTTCGCTGGGTGAACGTCACTCCTACCCTCGCCTGTTGCCTTCTTCTTGAATAGGAAGGTGCACTCGTTCATAGCGAGATGCTTGGCAGCATGATCTATGCCGATCTTGCTACGTCTGCGGATTGTCGGGCCATCCGGGATCACGAAGCATTGGCTAACGGTGGAGAGGAGAAGAACGGTGTGAAGGATTATTTATTCCATCTAAAAACTCCATCCAAAAACATGTTATTGAAATACACTTTGGAGTTTCCTTATGACGAACATAGGCTACGGTTGCTGCGAGGCGGTTCGAGCAAGTTGAGTTATATATATTGATTTTCCTTATAGAGGAAATTATTCTTTCAGGGTCCCATGACGGGTTACGAGGGAAGTTGCCCGTAAAATGCAACTCTGAAACTAATGCAATATACGATATAGGAGATGTTCTTCGTAGCCTGTGAACGAATTCTAATCTAGTTAGTTATCCTTGACTGGGGTAAAGCAATACTTGCTAAGCAAACCAAAAACACAAAAATCAAAATATTCTATATATATATATATATACAAACGGATACGTATATTTAAAAAAAAATTAACCAAAATAAGAACGAGAAAAAATTAAAAGCAAAAAAAAAGGTAAACATGAATATATAATACTACTTGCCATATTTTATGAAATAAACAGCTAAATTGGCCATAGAATCGTCTTCATAGTCATGGATCACTGTGAGCTGTGGTACTTCTGTTTTGTTAACATAATTTCTTATATTGTAAAATGCGGAAAAATGTAGAGCCTTCGAATAAAGTGAGATTTTTTACTTCGGTTGACATATACGATTTTACGTAACGTTGCATCTAGTTTCCTTAGGCTATAATGATAACACGTGCCTCTCATATTCCAATATTAAAAAACAGGCATAGTTAATTGCTATTTCGACTGCTCGTGTCACGCCTGCACCAAGAGAGAGAGAACGTTTAATCCCGTTGGCGTACGCGTTAGCTCCAAGCGGCCCGTTCTGTAATCCTGTCTAAATTGAAGCAAAATGTCTGCGTCTGGACTCAAGGCCATCGTCTTCAGCTGAAACCGCCTTAATTTTCGTTTGATTCAGTGGACAAAGGCGCGAGGTCCCTGCGCGGCAGTCAAACAACTCCTCTAACGCAAGCAGCTATCTGCGAGTTCCTCGTCGATTACACCATTACTGATTATACGCTGTGCAGAATGGCTCCTATGATATTTGACTTCAGCCTTTGCTTTTATCATTCGGTGGGCAGTATTGTCTTTACAGAATACACTATAAGTGAAAGTACCTGAACGAAAATGGAAACGCGAAGAAATCGGTTCTTCAATTACGTTGTCCGTCAAGTGCACTCATTAATAATCTCATGCTGTCGCGGAACCAACGCGGCCAGCCTTGAAACAAAGTGCTGATTTAGGCAGAAATCAGGCGCGGGTTCATCATCAACAGTGTCTAAATACAACGGCCATGAAAGTGTAGAATAACATATTCGTAATCTCCGATGTCTTACCACATACGTTAATCTCCGTGTTATCGTTCATTGTTGCCGTTTCTCACGCTTGTTACTTTACTCTTGCGTTAAAGTCTCGAAAACATTCAAATCATTACCGCGCGTCCGTCCTTGCTAGTCCTATTCCAGGCGGATCCCGCTAGATTGGCGGGCCACTTCGAGCCGCCGACGAGACGGTGGCGGCGGCGTCAAGGTCCACAGCACTCGCAGCAATAGCAGCCAGCATAGCCGGGGGCATTTCAAGGGGTATTCTATTATAACTGATAGAGACAACACGCATGCGCGTGAGGGCATGTGTCGCCCGTAGGGAAAAATAATATTGCAATAAAGCAATGAATCTCCGATTCAGGCAGCCATGCATGTGTACGTACTTCATATCTACGCGTGTTCGTTGACCAAGCTTGCAGGTGACTCTGCGAGCCAAGGAGACAGGGACCCAGCGGCGAAATAGCGCAGCTGCACCATAAAACCCCTTGAGAGCTTTCGGGTTGGCTCTTTTTCCCTCGATGGTGGTACCCCCCCTGTCTCTACGAGAAAGCTTTTTTTTCCGTTGGACGCGCGAGCGCGGATACGTGCCCGCCCATACACAGATACACACCCTCACATGCAACGAAGCTAAATACAGACACAGCCTTAATATAGGGGCTCTGCCCGGCTACCTGGTGGTACACAGCACGGCGCAGTGCTCGGTTTGTGCTGTGTCTTTTGTACGGCGGCAACGACAGCATCAGCGGCGACGGCGGCTGTAGACACAAATCTGCGACCCGACAGTACTGTTTGTCTTTTTTTTTTTTTTTTTACAAAAGGGGGGGTGTTGGCATGCTAATGCCAACACCATGACCGCCCCCCCCTTATGGAACTGTTGACGACAGTACTGTTTGTCTAGAGGAGCAGAACTGCTGCTGCCGTGCCGTGTGTTGATGGTGTTGTCGGCGCTGGTGCAGTTACGATACGGCCGTTCCCGCAGCGTCAGCAGCATAAGCGCTGAGAGGAGGACTGGTTAGCAGACAGACAGAAAGATAGATTCGGCTGTTGTGTTCGGCTCCTTCCTATGACGGCCGCCGGCGACTTCCTACGGCCGACGTCGGGCCACTAAAGGCGGACATTTCGATTGCTGCCGCTGCTGCCGTTGCTAGTACTATTAGTGGCACTATGTCTGTGTCTCGATCTGTGTGTGAGAGAGCTTGTGACTAGGGTCGCTACCGTTGGCACTGCTGTGGCTGGAGCAGCTGTGGCGTTCGATTGGCGGTGCTTACGTTGGCTGCTGCTGCCGTCGTCGTCGTTCCCGCCTGGTCTCATCTCTGGCAGCGGCTGTTGGCGGCGGCGGCGGCACCTTCTCAGCTAATCATCCATTCGTTCGTGCTGTGATGTGGTGGTGTCGTTGAGCTACGGAGTTGCTATTTGTTACGGCGACTGTGGCAACAACGACGACAACGCTAGCAGCGACTGAATGCTGTTGTTGCTTCTGCTGCTGTTCTCGAGCCGTAGTGACTGGGCGAGCAGCCCTGAACGGCGGTGCTGTTGGTGGTTGTGTACCTGATATGGCGACTGCTACCCGCTATTGCTGCTGCTGCTGCTGCTGTCGGTAGCGATCATCGAGTGAGTGCTGTTGCTGCTGGTAGCTTTTGGTGGACGTCGTCTGTTGTGGTCGGCCGCGGTGGCGAGATCCCTTGGTTCTTTCGGTCGTCTGGGCCACAGGCAACACAGTGGAACTGAGCTGCTGGTGGAGTGCTTCTGCTGCTGGGGTTGATTACGGCAGCGTCGAGAAGTGTGGACAGTGTTCCTTAGTTTTGGTCGTTTTTCTCGTGGTGGTGGTCGTCGTCGTGGTAGTGGTGCGCCTGCTGCTGCTGCTACTGTTCTGGCCACTGGATCTCTCGAGGTCTCTCTCGGCTACTGCTGCTACGGTCGCTGTTGGTGCTCTTTCGAGACGACGACACTGGTGGTGTACCCGCCGTACTAGTGGTTGGCCACCTCGTTCGTCCATGTGCAGCAGTCCAGCAGGCAAGCAGGTAGTCAATGGGCGGCCAGCTCAACAGAATTGAACGCCAGTGAACGGCCATCAGCCGAGCCGTGGCGGATTGACGAAGATCGATAAGTGCAGGTGGTGGTGGCGGCGAATGTGAATAGAGTATGCACAGTTAGCTAAGCTAGGAGCAGTGCAGGTTACGCCAGTGGCAGCGGTCATTCGCGCCTTCCTCCGCCCCAAGTAGACGACGACGGGCTACAACGGCCCCCGTACCACCCCCAGCAAGCAACTCGTGAACTGACCGAAAATTCTCATCGGCCGGCGAGCAGACAAGGGCGGAAGGGATATTCTCGCTGGAGAAAAGAGAACACCCGCCCCCCCCAGTCATCGGCTGACTGTCAGAATCCGACATTCTGAGCCGTCGAGTGTTATGCTGAGTGGATCGCAGTGAGCGTGTGTGAATGCAAATGCCAAGAAGCTGTGATTAGCAGGTGAGGTGCGCTGAAGGAGAACTAACGAATAATCCAGGAGAATTTATATTTCGTTGTACGCTCAGGGATAGTTGAGCCGAGCCATCCTTCGTATATATATATATATATATATATATATACGTGAACATCTCTTCGTTATCGTGGTGATAAATCTCGATGGCAGCCATGGAGCAGATTCTTCAGCTCGAGCCCAAGACGGAGCTCCGTTTCAAAGGTAAGCATGACACACACACACACATATATATATATATATGCAAAGAGCCACACAAGGCAGAGACACCAACTCAACAGAGCCTGATACTAAATGGAATCTGAAAAACGGCGGCGCCAACAACAACAACAGTGGACAAACGATTCATTTCGCACGATGCGGATCCAGTCGTCGAGTGAAACTGCTGAACAAGAGTGTTGTGGAAGAACGATAAACGACCACCACACGCTTATTCCACTTTACCCTTCTTTGGGGGTGTCGCTGAGACTTCTGTTACTGCCGATACGTCAATACAATAGCAGGTATCGTTTTGTGTGTCCATGATGATGTACCATACAAGCACGCATACAATAGAAGTTCCGGTCGGCGCCGACAACGACGACGACAACGGCAACACCGGCGTGAATGAGCCATCTTCAGCCTCTTCCATGATGATGTGAAGCAGCACTGTTAATAGGGGAAGTCTCTGACCGGTGCCTATATTAGATCAGTCGAGTCGCCGGCCGACAGCGCAAAGCTGCGAGTCGAGCTGCGGCTAGCCAGATGATATGGATAATAGGGGCCATAGGAAATCGCTGGCCAGTGAAACCGAGATGGACCCGTTTTGTCACCCAGAGTCACTAGCAACCGCTGGCCGGGCCAGGGCCGCAGACGGAACACACCCTGAACCTGTGCTATATGGGTCTGTGTTGTGGTCAGGTGTCTCGGAAGGTGTTCGAACAAACAGCATGGCAGTGGCTGCTGCTGCTGATGTCTCGTCGCTGCCGGCGTTGCTAACTGGCCTAGAATTTCAGATCGGCAACGAAAGACACACACGCGAGTTTGTATTGCTGCTAGATCTGCCGCAAAAGCGATTTCGACGTTTTCTCGCATTGGCTCGGAAGCTCAAAGCCACGGTTCTGTGGCGAGTGGATGAGCGGCCGGATACGCGCCCCGCCTTCATCAAGTGACAGAGGTCGCCTTGTTTTTCCATAGTGACCCTGTCCGTTCACTTGTTTTCTCATTTGCTTCGTACAGGTACAGTAAAATAAGGGTACGTGTCGCGGATGACGGCTTGATTACCGGTGGTTGCGACAAATGCGAGATCATCCGGGAGAAAATCATGAGCTGAGAGATCCTGCTTCATAATGGAAAGTCTCGGAAATGATCGATGAGCGCGTATTGTTCTGCTGACCCGCCGTGTCAGTGTTATTGAATATGTGTTCATACCCTCGGAAACAACAATTGCTGGCTAGCGTGTGCAAGCTCCACAGGACGAGAGAAATACACGAGTATTCTAGTCACACTTATATACACACACACGAATGCTCTCTCTCTCTCTCTCTCTTTTTCGTTTTAGGAAAACAACATCATACGCCATCATTCGATTGAGACGTCGATTATGCTTCTATGTCCTTCACTTATACGATTTATGCCGTGTCGTGTTATCGTTAATACACACGGACACCGACACCCAGACGGACCTCGGCCACCATCGCCATCGCTGCACAGTTAACTAGCAGTTGGCTGTATGGCACTTGCCAGAGATAGCCGAGTCGTGGGTGGCTCGATCACTGGTAGTCTCCCACTGGCCATGGTGGCCACTGCTGATATTCGTCGAATTCGTCGATATTCTTTCTGGTCATTTCAGTCAATCAATCAATCAGTCAGTCAGTCTGTCTGCAGGCCTGTCTCCCAGCTTGCAGGCATAGTGCAGCCAGCCTTGCACCCGTGGGAACTGAGCTCGCAGAATAGCAGCGATCGTAATATTGCTGCTGCTTGTTGTAGCAGCAGTAGGCGTTGAATGGCACTCCGTCTTAATCGGCTCAGCTATCCCGTGTGCCCCTCTCGGCCTCCATATCTCTCTCTCTCTCTCTCTCTCCGTCTCTGGCCGCCCGTCGGTCTGTGTGTCGGTTGTCATGCCATTTTCTCTGTGCGTGTCTCTTCCTCGTTGACGGCCGAACGCTGGCGCCGGCTTGTTCGCGCAACACAGATGACAGACACTTCGATTTCGCGACGGTACTGACTCGGCTCGGCCGCTGCCGTTGTACATATCTCGGCTGCAAATCAACGAGCCGCAGCACAATTGCCAGTATGTCCCGTACACATACACGCATGCGTAGACATAGCTTACCTCCATCCAACCAATTTCTATCTACTACTTTACGCTCGGTCTGAAGACGAATTGAGTTTTTCCGCAATATCTAATCGTCTGCAGTTTGCTCATAGCCGGGATTTCTGCCCGGTGATATCCGCGAATGTGTTTGTAGACTATATAACACAAGTAACAAGGACTCTGGCGAAGTAGGTAACTGGCTGGTAGCTGCTTAGGTCTCCGATAAATGGAAATAGCTGTTACCACTCTCATTGATCGACCCTATCTAGATTGATAGCCACGAATGCCAACGCGACCGCCGTACTGTTCAACAAGTATTGCACTCACTATAAATGTTCCTACTAGGCATTCACCACTCAGTGTATTACTATACTTGTGATGAGCCTTCCACGTATGCTGCGCGCGTGTGCGTGTGTAGGCGTACTCGTCAAACACACTAAAGAGGATCATTGCAGTTCTCTGCTTAATACTTCTTAAAAAAAATTCTAATCCAAAACTTAAGCATTGTTAAAATTGCAGTTCCGGAAATAAACCTCAAATATTATGTTACGTTATACTTCTGCGTAATAGCAACAGATTAGAGATGTTTGCCAACGGGTGATCATTTCATCGCAATTTTATAGACAGGCTAATTCAAGCTCAATACTGTCCTTCATCAACAGCTTGTACCCCAAGCTATTCTTGTTGCGATTTATGAATGTTGTCATGAATGTTATTATTAGACCATTGTTCAATTTTGTCTCTCGTCGTGATCATAGTTCTGTTGCTAAAAACTACGCGAAGCGGTAGAATTCGGCGAGGTGAGCCAATACTTTCTATGTCACTTTCGAGACCTTGGGAAGCGACAGGCGTGACACAGCTGGAAACAAATAACATCACTAGTCATCCAATGTAAGGAGGTGTATCTCGATTTATTCTGAGGATAACGATGGGTACATGGATGTATTGTAAATATAGTATTTTTATTCATTCATGCCGCTTTCGATCTCGCCAACTCTCTACTTATAGAATGATATTATTATGATCTGAGCTCGACAAGTTTACCACATTCATTTGTTGTATCTAGAAAGCGTATCGGATTTCAAGAGATCAGGCAAATGAATCGCTAGCGCGCTCTATAGCCTCGCAAGTAACCTAAAATCGCACGTCCAAAACAATGATATCGATCGGGCGGTAAGGGATCGCTTAGTTAGGTGGTGCAGCAAATCCGCGCAGTAATGTTCGGTGAAGTCAATTGTATGGTAGTAATATATATATATATATATATATATATATATAATGTTGGCTGAGAGTCAACCCGAAAGCCTGTATATATATTTATTTATTTATTATTCTACTATTGCTAGTGAACGTTGATTGATACAAGCAAAGCAGTGGATAGTCACCGGCATCAAACAGCCAGCACTTCTAATGCAACGCTTTGAACAGCTACGAGTACGAACAGCTACAAGTGCCACTACTATCACTATAACGGCCAACATCACTACTGTGGCTGTGCGGGATAAATTAGGGAATTTTGCAATTGAACATTTCACAATTATATGCGGACTCCACTATCGATTGTATTCGAGATCATGGACGCATGTCTTGGTCGCATTCATATTCTTTCCACCAATCGAACTGAAAAACGATTTGCCAGCGAGACAGAGGGACGCACTGCCAGATGTGTCCCTCCAGCTCGAGGGTCCAGCTCAAAAGGGTTCGGCCACCAGTCGATTGGCGGTGTGGCTACCGGTTTTGGGATGCGCTCAGCGTTCAGCCTTCTTCTTGAGCTAGCAAAATATCAATATTCGCACGCTGGCCTGCTTTCGACTATCCCACAGCTGATTATTATTGTTGTTGTTCTTATTAGATAATTGTCGTCACAGATTCCCGGGAAAACGTTGCCCCTCGTTGCTCATAGTACATATTATGAAATTATTATTACGCTAGACAATGTATCTACATAAATGGCCGTTTTGACGTTTGGCTTTCCATTTTGCTTGAGTGACACTCCCGAAAGTATTGACTTTACTGCGAATAAAATTTGAAATATTGACTTTACTGCGACCACAGTAAAGTCAATATTTCAAATGTTTATTCAAACATGCAGTAATTAGGAATTATTTCTAGGGATTGTGGGGGGGGGGGGGATTAACAAGAACCGGGGCTGAGGCCGACATTGTCTTGAGGAAGGCTATGACATTGCCTCTCTGCCTCACAGCGAGGGACAGGCGTTGCAGAAGGAAAGATCCACATAGTCTCCGTTCACCGTATATATCCTCAGCTGTTATAGGAGTCTATTTCGTATGTGACTGTTGACAACGAATTTAGTCTTGTTGTCCGCAAATGTCAAAAAGCTATTCACGATGTTTGTTTTTACCCAGTTCGAATAAACATTGCCTGGGGATCAGCTCGTAAATAGATGATGGGAGCCGCTAGACAGATGTTCGAGACGAACGGTGCTGTCGTTGTTGTTCGATTTCGTACGTGGACTGGCCAGCGTAGCGCCGCCGATTTCCCTGTCGTGCACTGCTGTATCGCTATCACAAGCCGTTGTCTTGCCTACGCAGAGCGTAAGGAAGCTTTGGTGTCTAACGACCTCTGCCGCATTCTATGGCCAGTCTCTACCTGGTACCTCTTCTAGTTATCGACTCTGGAATTACTTGCTTGAATTCCCTTGCCTGTTCACCTGGTATTAGCTGCTCAATGAGCATTTAGCCACCTATCGTTGATCCGATAATGTCTCGACGATCTATCCGTGTCATTCGCACATGAGGGGCTTCGATGACACCGGATGACCGCTGCTAGGCCGCATCTGCAGGTGTAAGTCGGAGTAATTGGCGGGTACCAGTGGCGAACTTTTGTTAACTCTCACGCAATTGTCCCTGATGAGACCAGCTGGTCGAAGCAATACCAGCGCAATACGTAGTCTACCGTCATGTTTCGTGTATGGATTATTGGACAGCATTATTGAAATGCAAAGCTTATGGCAAAGTTTCAAAATCGATCCGTATAGTTAACGGGTCATATATTGTTCCAAGTATAATGACGATTTATCGAACGGATGCCCATTAAGCAGCAGCTCTCTAACACGTGGAACTAGTAGGTTCAACCTTTGAAAAGACCAGATACAAATAATACCAGCGTGTCTTCTATTTTAGGATAAGCTGCAGGTTTTTCTCTACATTTAAGAGAACACTGACTGAGAGAGACGCCAAATCGACTTGTGAAAAATGTCACTTATGACTCGATATCATTTTCAAACGTCCACATAGCCGCTCAGTCAGCAGTGAGTCTATGCCCGATCAAAACGCGATTTATTTACATTCATATAAAAATGGTTTAACTATGCGCGTTCCAATATGCGCGACACCAATATTTAGTCGCATGCCATCGAATGAATCTTGACACGCGCCGCCGCTGTCGCCGCTGCCGAGAATTACATCGGCATAGCGGGATGCGATGACGAGTTGTTACTAATATGGCTGAGTTCAACGAATACCGTAGCTGGGCCAGCAGAAGGCTAAATATCGAGAGCGGCTTGTCTACTGAACTACTCACTACGCTGGCTGCCTCATTCGTCGAGATCGGTGGGTCGTTCGCCCTGAAGACATCGATTTTAATCCCAAATATTCAGTCAATGACATTGGACGGCATTAGATACCGTAGTGCCGTCCGTGTGGCGGGTTCGAGAATAGCATCATCTATTAGATCTGTATGGCATCGAAGGTATCAGTGACTGCGTGAGGACTATATGAGGCGGCCTGCCGGGTTAAGCAGCATAAGCAAAGGTGACCGCAGTGGACTGCGTTGAAGTATTATTACACATCTGTCACTGACAGACTGCAAGCCACTTCCACGACGATATGTCGGACGACGTTTAACGTGAGCGAATTTAGAGGGCGAAATCTACAAATATAGAGGGTTAGAGAGCTTAACAGCAGCAACCGTCTCCTTTGTTACATCACCCATAGAGATACTTCGTTCATTGTCCAGGAGATCGGCGTATGTAACAGGAATATGTATCACGATTATGGATATTATTCCGCCGACGCGAAACGCTTGGTCCAAATTCGACCCTCACATCCCTTTGACGAACGGCGTGCTTGAGTTAATGCCCACATAATGTGTGCTCATAGCTGATTTTCTGCAGGGACGAAGAGTTACACGGTATTATATAAGAATAATCTAAAAATAATAATAATAATAATAATTAATAATAATAATAATAATAATAATAATAATAATAATAATAATACAAATAATAATAATAATAATAATAATACAAATAATAGCGAGATACCGCGCGAAAAAAATCCCCTTCTTGTCTGAGATCTTTAAAACGATGACGAAACGAACCAACTGCCTCCGTTGTGGCCGAACACCCACGGCATAATGATATATAAATAAAAGTAGAGATGATTTCGTATGAGCATTTATTGCTGTTGGGAGCATCATTCCACTGTTTTCATGAGGGGTAAAAACGAATGTGGAGGAGGTGTTAGCTTTCGCTGTCCCTCACGCCGCTCTGAGACAGAATTTCTGGAGTGTGGAGAGCAGCTCGACAATTGAGCAGCAGCAGCAGCAAACACAAAACAGAAAGAACAACGGTAGCGCTTGGTAACAGTGGCGAGACATAAATATCACCGACTTCGACTCAAGCGGATGGACTTTTGCAGCCTGATTCTCAGCCACTCTAGTTAAAAAATGGACGCCGATATGCGATTATATCATGAGATTGTAATGATGTTAAGAGTAAATGTTCTTCACAAAAGAGCAAGATCCCATGAAAACTTAAAAATGTATGAACAGGGAACAGCTAGATCTTCTAGTTCACTATGAGAACTTCACGGAAAACGCTCGCTAGTTGAACACCTGGAAGCAATTTCTGCTCCAACTCTGAATCTGTTGGCTGTTTCTCGTAGGTTTTTTTCTGGGTAGATGGATTTTTACTCTGTGCTTATATATTCTGTTGTTGCTATTTAATATATTGTGGTTAACGTGTAAATGATCTCTGCCAGTATCTATCTCTCTTACGAACTTAATCTTCAATTGCGTACCATATGTTTAGATCGGTGGCTAAGGTTGTATGGTAAGGCCTGTGCCTGTTCCACGGAGAATCTCAGAGTCGGAGATCTGGGATAGCTCACATTTAGTGAGTACTAATCCACACTAAATAATATAATCCGTGGCTTATCAAGATGCTCCAATGAATTAATACTAGGCTATGTGCGACTTGCACAGTCGATGTATTGGTGTTTGTGTAGCGGTCTCTTAAGCTGCGATCTGACTCATCTCGCTAAAAATATGTTTCACGGCTCCTGCTGTTGTTGCGGCTGTCGTAAATGATAAGATCGACGGTAGAATTTCCGGTCTCAGGACGCAAACGAACCGCACCATTTTGGTCTCAAAGAATCGTATCCCATCTGAACTCCGTAATAGAAGTATAGCGTCGGTTGTGAATATACTGTATCGTACTGAGAGCTACACAATCAGCACTAACGCTGTACGACGCTTCGCATATCCAACCGTCAAGGACCCTGTCTCTGATCCACCTCACTCGTCTACAGCAATAATATCGATTTCATTGGACATATTTTCTTCAGAACCACCAACGTGCGTACCTGAATGATTCCGCTTCAATTATTTTATCCTCATAAACTATGTATTTTTAGAGTAAAAACGTACACACAAAAACGAGCAAACACACGGACGTGAATCTTCCATATTTCGTCTAGTTACACCCAGAATCACAATCTGCTTTTGTGTTCGTATCGCGGTTGACGTTGCAGGCCCGTTCTCGGAGGTTTCAGTCGCTCTGCTCCAGCTCACAAATCCTTCAGAGAAACGTGTCTGTTTCAAGGTGAAAACCACTGCCCCAAAGCGATACTGTGTAAGGCCCAATTGCGGCGTCATCGAACCGAAGCAAACGGTGACGGTACAGGTGAGTCTGAACTGATTTGGTCGCGGGGGGGTTAATTTTTCGATTGCCCGGAAGGAAGAAGTGCGAGAAGAGCGTATTCATTTGTTGCCATTGTTTCAAATGCTCAAGGACGAACACACTCGTAATAGAATGAACATGCTCGCACTTTCATTGATATTTAGAAATGCCCTAACGCGGGTCCGTACTTCGGCTATTATAGCTCTGTTCCGCCTGATTCGATGTTGGGCTGGAGAAAGTTGATCCCGAAAATTGTTTCTTAAAAATTATCAGTCATCATACGCATCATGATCATTATCATTGTGGTTCCTTGTCACTACGTAAACAATTTAAGCTCATGCATCATGATGATGTACCTGATCATGATGCATTCATCTTAAATTGGATTTATTTCTCTTTCCGGGTGAATTTCTCCCTTCGTAGGTTATGCTTCAACCATTCGAGTACGACCCAAATGAGCGTAACAAGCACAAGTTCATGGTGCAGTCGATGATTGCCCCCGATGGACCAATCAACCACGAAATCATCTGGAAGGTGAGTGACCCGCAACATCGTAAACCGAATAATCATCACCGAATTATGCTCAGATTTGCATGCTCCATAAAACGAAATACGGGTTCAGGTTTTTCGCTTAAAAAAAAAACAAACCGTTAACATTAAGCTTCTGTTTCATGGTCGACATTATCTTCATTCAAGATACTATATTTTAATTAATTAGTAAACGAGTATAGTGGTGTTTCGCATTGTGCGATTCTGTCAATAGTTTGGAAATTCTAATACTTGTGTATGTGAATGGAAGAAATGTTTCCGTGCAGGAGGCCTTAAGTCCTGGCCGTGTACCTTGTCACACACAAAGCACATATTTTAGTAAAAACTTAGGTTTCTTACGTTTCTAAGTTCACCAACATGCCCTTGGCCGATTGTGGGCGGCTGCGAAGATGCCAATATATATATATATATATATATATATGTGTGTAACAAATTTGTAAAACGTGTTTCGATTGCTTGGGGTTCACGAGAAGCAGTTTTCCTCGTCATAATAAGAAACTAATTAGAAACATACACAATGACCGGGCTTATCATTTCACCAACGCGATAGTCGTGTTTCGATGATATTCGTGCGGCCGCGCCATCATTAGTCAATTCTAGCATTCGTACATTGTCGCCACAAAAGCATCTTATTTGTTACAATATACAAACATTCCTAATTTTTCAAGCATTTTTCCATAAATTAGACGAATCCTCCGGTGACCCTCTAATATATTCTTCTCCGTGTGTCGTCTTCCCCTCACTGTTCAATGGCATTCGCTGACGGCAGGACGCCCCCAAGGAGCAGCTGATGGACTCGAAGCTTCGGTGCGTGTTCGAGTTGCCCGGTCACGAGGATGATGGTATGGTGTCCAGCCAGGTGACGACTACGGTAGCATCGCACGACCCTTCGCAGGATGTCTTCTCGGCTTCCCTCCAGGTAGCAGTCGGTAGCATTTTGTGCCCAGCCGCCGCTGAACAACGTCAGCGGTCGTAGACCTCTCTTATACAGGCGCACACACACGCACACCCACGCCAGCTGTAGCACTGGAACCGTTGGAACTGTCAGATTTAGCATGCTGGAGCCGACGCGAACGGGTCACATTTAATATTGTGGGCGAAAACACATACAGCCAAAATTTTTGCTGAATCAAAAGCGGGACGTAGTGCTTCAGCTCATTTTTATACATTGACGTTACGTTAGTTACGTGAACGGGGTTGAAGAGTTTTTGTACGGTTGTTGAGAATCGCTCGGCAGCGAAGAAGAGCCAATTAAGAGCTTCTTCTAAGTTCTTGTATCGAAGGACTATTTATTGTTGTACGGTGCTCAACCCTCGTTCGTCGATTCAACTAAGATATTTTGCGTGTTAATCTCTAGTGAGTGCGAGGTTCTCCCGTTGGACCACTGTCCGCCTTTATGCCACTGTGTGCCATATCGTTTGCCTTCCCTTTCTCGAATCTCTCTATAACGACTGTCTTTCTCAGTTTGATCGAATGTTTCTTCGTATCGCTTTTGACGACAAACCGAAGACTAGCGCTGCGCAGGAAAAAATTCGTTTGCTCTAAAAGAAAAAACGACAATTATAAACAAGTAACAGAAGAATACGTAAAAAAGACGAGGTTTCAACGTTTCTCTATCAATCTACCTCGTAGTCATTGTACCCTTCGCACCGTGTGAACATTTAACACGCCCTGAATTTGCCACCCTAACAAAGAGACACCTGATCTGTGCCGTATGCTCAGCACCAATGCAATAAGACATTGCGATGAAACTTCAATAATCGCCGCCACCGAGCTGATTAATGTCTAATCCAACGAACCCATTTTACCCTGCGCAGTGCTACCCACTTTACATGATATTTGCATGCTAAAGTGGGTCTCTGCTATCATACGATTAGTTAGTTGCACCTATTCCACATCGTCCGTCCTTTAGCCTACGATTATCATCCTGCATAATCACATTAGTCACTACTAACCAAATTGATGACAATGTTCTTCTCTCTTGCTGTCGTGTTGTTGTCTTATTTGTTTCTTTTTTTTTTGTTGCCCAAACCCACCTGCTCCAATCCTCCAATCCTACTGTGCCGTTTCTGTCACCGCCATCATCACCACCTCGGACCACTGGCGCTACCGGCCCTAATCACATTGATCTCTATATGGCACATGCCAATATCTTGATTATCCTGTCCGCATCAACGGCCTGTCATACCATCCCACCAACAACGCTTCGCGTGTGCGCCCCCTGAAACGCTAATCGTTCGCTCGCTCGTTCGACCGCCTACCGTCGTGTGTCTCTTATGGCCGTGCTGTAATTTCTGATCGCGCGCCGTTGGCGCGATTCGTCCGCCGACTCTCTACCGTCTTATTCCGCCCTCAACTCACTGTAGAATCAGGAGTCCACCACCGAACCCTCGGCTCAACGGTTTACAACGGTAACTGGTCTTCGTTCTAGTTCGCCCAAGAGCCCACTCTACCGAAAGTCACACTCGTACAAGCAAGACGTTTCAACACCGTTTCTCCTAAACGTACCCTATGTTGCCGGCCAGATCCGGGTTTGCTCGCTACCAAGTGACATTATGCACGGCGAACTCTCGGGACAAGTTAGCCAATCGGTTCAAGCGCACTACGCGGCCACCGCATCGCCATGGTCTAGAAGTGAATTGGGGGCCAGGTCGCCCGTTGAGGTTGTTCAATATTGGGCCACAATTCGTCGATAACTTTCGCTTCAGTATCGTTCTCTCAATATCATAAAACCTATTGTGAATATAAAATGAGCTGTGTATATGTATACTTTGTATATCACTATACAACTGTACGTACACACACTCGTATTACACGCATCTCATTAATTCACGCTCAAAAGTAGACGTGTCTAGGGCGTGCGTGGCCAGCGATAAGAAATACTCTGGAGAAGAGTCTACGAAATCGTTAAAACCGTAACCAAACACAATGAGCTGATTACGCACGAACAATGAATGGCTACCTTTGAGGTTTTTGGGTGATCGAAATATAAGTGTGTTGACTCTCCTATATCATTTCGCTGTTTTCCTAACAACAACTGACGAAGAACACGTTTTTTTCTAAGCGACACTTTAATTAGCCCCGATCCTAATGATCTCCTGTCTCCCATTTATGATATAACAGGCTCCATTGCAATATTCAGCCATGTGTTCGAGCGCTCATGATATACCAGGCTACACATACCTCCCGTTATATCTACGTCCCTTATAGATTTAGAGGTTCACCCATATTCTAAATTCCTAGTTAAGTGTGCAATGCATACGGAGGAAAAATATCGAGAGCATTGGAAGGCTTATCAACAAGTTTCAATTTTATGACTTAGTCGATCTTGCCAGAGAGAGTACATACTTGCACCCAAATAGCAATCGTCGCCTTTTGATTCTATTTCTGAGCAGTTTGAGACCGGCAGCGTTCCGACAGCAGCAGCAGCCACAGATGTCGTTCGGGACGAGGTGAAACGCCTGCGGGAAGAGAATATGCAACTCCGCAAGGAGAACGCCTCCCTCAAGGTGGGTGGAACGGTCGTCGTGAGCTGAGGCTGATTATTCATTTGTGTGACGTTTGATATCATCATCATATTGTACCAGAATATGACGCGGGTGATGTTCTCTTCAATAGTTATGACAAATGTTTCTTTCATTGGCTATAGTGTATCTATCGATCTTGTCCGACTGAGCATTAGTCTGCCACATGTGTGAAGTTCAATTGGGTTCTGTGCGTGTTGCAGGCATACAGTTGCTTTGTGTTAACAAAAAAATCCAACAACGATTTTTCTTTTCCATTCTAGGAGGAAGGTCTGCGCCAACGTGTGAAGACCTCCAGCTCGCACTCGAGTGAAGGCTCCGCTTTGAGGGGTGCCCATGGCGTTAGCGCATCACAGAGCACCTCATCTGGCACCCTGTCGCAACTGTCGCACAACACGCTACTTGTCTATGCCGTTATGCTCATCGTTTGCGGGTTCATCCTCGGAAAGTTTATATTCTGAACTGCAGAAACATCAGCCAGCTACAAACAGCAGCAACAACCACAGCAACAACAGGAGGGGCCACAGTTGTACAAGCAAATATGATAACCGTAACAACAGCAACAAGCAGATTGGATACCGCGCCCGATCTGTCTTGTAGCGCGGCTGTATATCGATCGCCCCACTCGACAACAACAACAACAACAGCTACAACTTTTGCAGCGACAACAATAAGTTACAATCTATAATCCGTTGCAGTACATACAGCCATAGCATTCATCTAAACGAATAATCACAGAAAATAGGAGACGGCGAAGGTTGGAAGTATTTGGGGCCGCACCACACTGAGGTCCACACAGTTCCCGTCATTTGCTCTGTATCGAATAGGCCGGTGTCGCTGCGCAGCTGAGCAATGCTACTGCGGACACGGGATGACATTGGGCAAATCGAGTATCTCTCTTACACTAAGTCGTGCGACGGGCGAGACCGGTGAAGCAGTAAGATGCTGTATAAGGAGGTAGCAACAAGAGCCAGTGAGGGAAGACGCGGAAGATCCCTTGGATAGGACATAAAAACAATGTGTTTCTGTGTGACAAGCAGCTGCTGCGTATGGCAAACCGACAAGGTTGGCTCTGGTACTGGTGCTCCGATAACGCGCCGAAAAGTATCGCCACAGGATTGATGGGGTTGATGATGTTGTTCGATGGCCCGATCTTGCACACGTGCGGGGGTCGAACAATTTGTAGATGCATCGACGGAAGACATGAGACGAATTTGTTGACTCGGCAATGAGCTGGATCGACGATTGATGTCTGCCGTTCGATGGTGGTACGGCGTGGACGTTTCTTGAGAGAAAGACACAAGTTATAGTATCGTATAGCAGTAATACTAACAGCAGAAACATACAAATATACATACACCCACACACACACACACACACACACACATCTGCGTGACTGATTTACGTATGCACAGCAACAAATAAAAATGACGAAATCACTTCAGTGCCGGAGCCCCTGTGTTCCGCAAGCTTCCTCAGGATTCACAGTGCACCGGGAATGGTTAGAACGTATTGCCTATGGGAATACGTAGACGAGGGTATGAGGAATGGTTAGAACGTATTGCCTATGGGAATACGTAGACGAGGGTAAATGCTTACAGCATTCAATAACGAGTAGAGAGGAACAAGAGGGAAGATTTCAGATTCCAACTCAATTTCAGACAAACAATTCCAGAACGCAGGGTCGCCCTCGCAATTTAATACGATATATCCTATTCAATAAGGGATTCTGTAATACGATAATAGTTGTACACATTATTGAACTAATATGGTTACCGAAAACAACAGCAGCAATAGCCAAACGAGACAAATGGTTAGAGCGGCCGGCTTAGTGATATTAGAGTATCATAAATATATGAAAGCCAAAAAATATAAAGACACTATCAGATGTCGTTGTACGAACAGCATATAGTGTTGCTTTTAATGTGCGATTTATAATAGAATAATTAGACGGCAAAACTTGACAAAAGCGTTTACCATTACGGATGAAGCAATGTGGCAAAATTATCTGAAACGCTCGGGCGAAGTGTCAATGACTGGTTATAACTGGCCGTCAACGTCTCCGAAAGTTACAATATACAGAAATATATGAATATATAAATGAGGAAATGAGGACAATAATAATAATAAATATATACAGTACACTGCTACTTGGGTAAGGTGTGATTTTCACGAAAATTCTTTCGACACATCACAGAGAAACAAATACACTCTAGCTCATTACAAAACAGGTAGCCAGTTGATGGCAGATATCAAGGGGGTTAATTTTCGCGGAGAGATTCACCGGTGAGAGAAATTACGCATCGGAACACAGCCAGATACTAATGAGCACGCTAATAATGACACTGAACATTTAGATCATTGGCACTTGCAGAGTATTTGGAAATATATATATATATACATATATATATTAGGTAATTGAGAGAGCGGGAGTGAGAGAGAGAGAGGGCACAACTGTCAGCAGAGGAAAAACAAGATGAGTCAGATAGCGACAGCGTGGCGTGTGCCGTTGAAAAGAGCGATGCACTCACACATAAAATGAGCACAAAAGCTTAAGAAAAACACCGGAGTACGGCTCCGATAATAGGGCCCTGTATTTGACCATAGGCCCAAATCTAATATGATGATAATATGGGGAGCCGTTGGTTTGGGAGGTTGATCGTCGACAACTCAAGTACCCCAGCACCCTCAGGGCGGTCGGGCGGGTGCAGGAATAAGCTAGGAGTGGCTAGGAGCAACGATGCGCTTGACCGAAGCTGTCGCGTCGGGATCGTGAGACCGACCATGGAGGTGAGAGAAATTTCGGCGTCGGTAATCGTTCACGTTCCGTACGCGACTGGCCCCATTGGCCAGGAGGAAACCGGCAGCGGTCAGATTTATATAATGAGATAACGTTATAGCGTTATAGCTGACAGAAGCTGGAGATATAGATATCGCGCAGACGGTGGTTGCAGTGGCCTGGTAATGGTTATTATTCGACATAAGCGTATTGAGGATTGTACAAGTACGGGGCAAGTAGACGGACGCTGTTGCTCGTGATAGTAAATAACGTTGAATGATGACGACATTGGATGAATAATAATTCTATGAATAATAATAATAATAATCTACGTCGGGTACGACTGTTGTATGAGTTTGTCTATCTGTACGTGTGCAGTAACAAAATTAACGCTAGTAGCAACGGCAACTGCAAAACGAGAACAGTGGATGGTTTCTTGTCCAGCGGCGCCTTGCGATTTCAATTTGTGCAAATCGGGAAGCTCGAAACGATGTCTGCTGCTGCTGCTGCTATTGTACCACAGCTATTGCGGGACTAGGTCATGGGTCACGCGAGATGAATGAAGGCGTGGACGAAGTGAAGTGAGATGATAGAGGGGCGTTATGAGCTTTGTTTGTTTTTCATAGGTCGTAAAGGTCGAAACCTAGCAACGAGAAGAGCTCTATAGCTGAGGAGCAAGGAGAGCCCATTCAGAGTAGCGATTGGAATCACTGCTTGGAATCAATAGTGACGCATGTCGTCGAGCATTATCAGCGGACTCATCTCTCAAAAGGAATAATCTCAAATTCGTGTCAGAGTTAACGAACGCAGAGTTAACGAAAATGAATTACTATGATTGTTATTATGATTATTATTACTATTATCAATTAATTCATGAATCGGGCCGCCTATCCCCACAACATGGCGTACACCATGTGGTGAATACCAATCGAATTTGGATTCGTTTCGAGTACGAGTGACGTTCGAAAATAGATAATTATCAACGTCCAATCAATTAGCACTCTCTCATGACACCCAATTTCCCGTTCGCCTCAGTTGCTCCTGAAGACGGCTACCGCCAGTTCGAACCCTCTTGGTTAAGTTAGTTAGCGAGTCCATATTGCAAATTCGACAGGAGCAACGCACGCGTCTGCTGTTTGATATCCCAGCAATGCGGGGGATCCGCGAGCGGATAGCTGGAACAGTCGCAAGGGAAGCAAAGACCGATCCCCCCATCCATCCATCCGTGCATTCGTACACGCACCACATTGGCTTGCCGATAGAGATAGATATATATATATACACATACACAACAAAAAAAAACGAAGCTTGAGAGCAATGAGAAACAGAGAACTCATTAGATATATATATATATATATATATATATATATATATATATATATATATATATATATATATATATATATATATATATATATATATATATATATATATATATATATACTGCCTAATCACGGAGATGACAGACTGAGCAGGCTGTCACAAACGCGCAAACTCGGTCGTGCGGCTCTGCGAACATGGCTGGCCAATTGAATCGAGACACCTGCATAGAGATCGTGATGGTTATGAACCTGGTCGACGAATGACGACGACAACGATGATGGCTATAAACCGCATCTGCTGGTCAGGATAGAATATAATGACGGTGATGAATGCGAAACACGTGAATGGATTAATGGACAGATGGAGCGTACTCAACCCGTGACGATTGTTAACTGTCGCGGTGAAGAGATGGCGAATATCCTCGTGTCAATGTCGGAGTCCGGTCAAAAAACGGGGGTGAATATTATGGGAGGAGCGAGTGAGGATCATGATACACACAAATACTAATAACAAACACTTCTATTGTACCGATTATATGGAGAGAATCAAAGATACCGAAAATCACTGACCGCGCCACTCTGTTCGAGTTTGAAGAGAGAAAGTGGGGGAGAGAGAGAGAGAGAGAGAGAGGGAAGGCCGCTCGAAAACTTGAGAACGCAGCTCTGACAAGAAGGCAACGAGAGAGAGAGAGAGATTGACGGTAGATATGGACGAGCGTAATATAGAAGGACAGATGAGTTTCTGCAGCAGAGGGTGAAGAAGATGAAGAAGAAGACGATGATGATGATGTTATTGCGTAAGTAAGTCACTTGGGTTTTAATAAACATACAACAAGTTATAAGCCAAATAGAGAATGGTGTGTTTATTTGTTTCGGAGTGCTAGCTGATTTTATAATCTGGAATTCTGTTTGACCCTTAAATTGAACGCGATGTGAACTCGCTGTTAACAAAGACAAGAGTGTAGATAAGCTCGATGCTCGCAGACGAACATTGTGTATAGTTTAAACGAAACGGTTCGCCTGAAAATCTGTTCCATAGGTTCTGAGCTCAATCAAGCGTTTACCAAGCCTGCTTTTCGTACTGATAAATCTGCTAGGATGGAGAATTTCACGTACCAGATTTTCTTCAATGATAGCGCACTGCGATTCGATATGGTTGTACCTATAAGTATACTATGTTACCATCACTTTCTCATCTAAGCAGGAATAACGCTTAGATGTTAAAACGCATTGTTAAAACGAGTCGAACGCTTAGGGGGAGATCATACTTAACAAAAAAGTGTCATTTTTTGCCGTACGTGCCGTAATCGCTGCTGGGAAGCCGAACATTCAAAGGAGAGGAAATGCGGAGAAAACGACACAAACGCATATAAGAACTCGGTGTGCTTTGTTTTGTTGTTGTTGGCCTCGAGGCGTCAACTTGAAGGGGATATTTATGCAAGTCTTTAATCTAGTATAATGATTGATTTCGGGACAGTTTATTGATAACGCGTCACTATAGCATATGCACATCCAGTACATGTTTAAGCAACTGGATAACTGACAATGTAAATAAAATCTTCTAGATACAGACCCGCCACTGAGATACAACGCAGCTTCGATCTTTGTCTTGCAGTATATTATTGGAATGGGCAGGAAATTGAGCTGTGCCCTAAATCAGTAGACCTCTATTACGTCTGCGCCAAGTGATAGCCATCAAGTGATAGACCGTTGCGTAACTCACGCAATGCGAACATTATTATCTCTCTCTCTCTCTCTCTCTCTCTGTTCGATTCGTTCGTGTGCAGACAGCACGTTCAATGTTCACGCCAGACAGCCATTGCTCGCTCTATAACGTGCGCAATGTGTCTGCGATGCGAATGATTACATCTCGAGATCTCTGCTAAAGGGAATCTTCCGCGTAGCAGACAGGGCGGCACTGTTGTAGTTACAGCAGTAGTGACGGATCCCTGCCCCGTACCGCTCCTGCGCTGGGGTCTGACGGCTTACGGTTGCCGGCGCGGGTCGTAGTAGCCAGTTGACTATTACTCACTACTCATTCGAGCCGTTCGAGACAGAGCTCGCAATCTCGTCGTCGGCGCCGTCATTGCTAATTAATTCTTCACCATATCACCGTCATCATCATAGTCGCTCATCACTGTGCCATCGGACGATGGCTCGCAAGAAACGAACTAGCAAACTGCCCCAGAGTGTGATCAACAGTTCTCCATACTTTCTGCCGGCGCAGCTATCTTGCAAATCGCCAGATCAGCTGATGCAGTTTATTCAGATTCAGCATTATCGGCAGTCGTCATCGTCGTCGTCGTCGGCAGAAGCAGCAGCGGCATTATTATCGACTCCTGCGTCCCACTATACGTCGCACAGTTATCGAAATCGAGGACACCCATCGAGCCAGTATCGTGACGTGCTCATAGCCGGTGAAGGAGGATACCCCGGAGGCTACCAGAAACGCAACGTCTACCACTCTGGCTTGAGTTCACGGACGAATAATCACGATGTGAGTGTATATCTTTCTGCCATCGTCGATAACGCTGACCAGCAATTGGGTTGGCAAGCGCTCCCTGCTGGGAATAATGGCTTGGTGCCTAACTGTGTTCCACCATCCGTGACTGACCCATGCCAAATGGCCTTGTCGTTGCCAGGCAATAACAAGATGGAGTTGGCCCCAGCTGGTGCTCCCACAGCGGGGCTGGGCATGCCACCGTACACCTTGCCAGCCATGCAGCCAGTGTCTTCGGCCGCGGCGGGCGGTGGTCTCGTATCGTTGCCACCGCCGGGCGTGACAGCGTTACCTTCATCACCGGCTCCGTTAATGCCGTCGCCCGGAGTGCTCACGACACTACCCTTAGCTTCGACGATGGCGCCATCTCATGTATCGGCTGTGAGCGCACCTCACGCACCCGCAGCAGCATCGCCGCCGCCGCCACCGCAACCAACTGTGCTTCATCCGTCGATTGCGCCGATGGTCAACTCTTCGCCTTGGACATGCGACGAAGGACACGAGCTGTGCCCGCAATTCGGACTGCATCAGTGTTCTTGTAGCTCGGTGGCGTTGGCTCGTGAGGCCGTTCATGACACACCTCGACCAGTGCCTCAGCCGTGTTTCGGGTCGGGTGAAGAAATCGTAAGTCAATTGTAGGTGTGTTCTTTGATGCGCGTAAACCAGAAATTCGACCTTATTCGACTTTACTTGATGGCTGCATTATCGCGTGATTACACTAACTGACTGATTGCGTGATATAATTCACGCAATTCGATTCTATATAAGATTAGTTTTGCTCAAATAGAAGTAAAGGTAAAGGTTTATTGGTTTATTGAAGGAGCTGCAATTTTACAATGCTTAAGCTCTCTTATATGTCACACGGCAGGGCTCGAACCTGCGGCCTCTGGCTTCCGAGAGCCAGAGACTTCGCCGTCCGAGCCATCGCGCTGACGTAATAGGATACTTTCGTTTGAATGATCGTCGGTTGTCATATAGTCACACGCATAATCAGACCACAATGTTTTTATGGGAACATTAGTGCTACAGCAAAGTAATCGCTTTAGGTAACATTGAACCGAGTGTATAAGTTATATACAAGTTATATATGTAAGCGTCCACTTCACCGACGGCTCCTTCGACTTGGGCCGATCTTGGCATTGTGATATTTTTTTTAAGCGATTGTGCTCCGCCTCCTTTACGAGCGAATCATTTCCCGAATGTGTTATCATTACGGGGCTCTTGAACAAACCACTTTCATCTTCAACGTCAACGGACGCTCAAGCAGAAAAAAAAATGCCAACCATCCCCAGAAATATGTTTCGTCTATTCTCGATAATTGTCGATTACAACGATACGGACCCCATCCTCAAAGGTTATACTCTTTGTTCCTAACGCGTGTAGAACAACGCTCGCGCTGTCAAAGTGACGAGATGATCGCTATGCGACCTCTCCCAGGGATGTGTATAGCTATCGTACGGCACACGAAATGGAAAAACGTATGCACCCCTCGGAATGAACACGGGGGAGCGCTTGACGTGTCAATGGGTTCAGACGGGCAGACGGATTAAGAAGCTCTAAAATGAATGAAAACTACAATATTTACACCCACCTATTTGCCCGATCGAATGAACACAACAAGGAAGCGTTTCGTTCGTACGATCGCCACGCATTTGTCAATCAACGCCGTATCATCATCGCTATTATCTCTATGCTTCTGTCTGCTGTTGCTTTTAGTTGGCGATCTCGGGCGGTTTCCCCTGTATTCATTTCCGGTTTGCCAATCTGCAGTCGTGGCTGTACTACTCAATCTGTGTGGAGTTGACCGTGTCATCCGCCGAAAGTCCCAACAATTACAGGTGCATCTCCCGAATATCGTCATTAATTATCAGCCGCTTATCACATGCACTTGTTCGTAGTTCAGTGTCACTGCACTCGGTTGTGCGACTCACCTGTCAGTGATTAGTAATGTCGTCGCAGGACGCAGCGTTTATCGATTTGTTCATGCCGAACCTGTACGCCTTTGTAATTATTGATAAAATCATTTGATGGCCTCATGATCTACACGATGAAGTTTCGCTCAGTTCGGGAGAAAAATTCAATTCTAGGTAACGTTATATATGTAAGCACTGCGAACGGATTCTGTGAATCATCGACGGTCGAATTCGTCACTATTTACGGGTAGATTGTGACGTTTGTTATCGTCATTGTTTAACTAGCCTGTGTCATTTATCCCCTCTGTCATTTCCGTAAGTTCAGTGTATTGAGTTGACAGGAGTATTCTCAACGTTGACGATCGGCATATCTCATCAATCAGATGTACTGAATGCACGTAATAGATATGCACTTGGTGTTGGTTACATGCGTGATAATCGGCTTGTGTCGTTATTGTTGCTGTTGTGTGTCGCGCAGGGATTCGCTTCCGGGACAGCATAACACATCCGTGCGCTTCCTACCACCTGGAAACCATATGCCCGGTCATCTATGGATGCACCGTCGATGGAGCCTGCAGCTCGAACAGATCGTGCATAGGATGCCGCATCTACCATTCGGCCACTTCACGCCAGTGATCCGACTCTTCGCTACCAGAGGTCAGCTGTATCAGGGACAGTGTACGTAGACGAAAATGACATTCCTATTTCACTTTGCCACATATGATATATCTAGCGTATCCTGACAATGGGTTTGTCAGCATGAAGTCTTCAGAGGGTTTGCGAAGGTTGGAACAAGTATTAGTTGAACGATGACATTTATGGCTGTCACTGTTCCGAAACCTGTTGAAGAGGCGTTTATCAGACGGCCAGTGTGAGCAGATCTGAGCAGATCCGGGACAAGGGTATGGAAAGTCAGCGAAGCTGTTCTGCAATGGCGTCTGTATGTTTGGAATCATCGTTCAACTAGACAAACAACTAGACTTTAATTACAGTCCAACTGTTTTTAGTATGGCCTGATATCTGCTGTGGAAGTAGATCAGAAGCCGCGTGTATCAGCTGTCGATAGATGTGTCACATTTTGTTAATGTTTCTTTGTTTATTTCTAACGTTGTTGCAGCATTGGAGGGCCATCCAAGCGATATGATCGAAGCCTCACAGAATTGGTACCTTAGCGGACACTCGTTTCTCCTTTGTCCATGGGCAGGTGACCAGCGAGTTCTGATTAGCACGGTGGCCATCGCAAATAATCACACGAAGGTCGACGATACAGTTGAAGGGTATGCGTACTTGTGAGCTAGATGCTGGTTTTGAAGTTTCTAAGTGAATCAACATATTTGAGAAGGATTCGTTGATAATTTCTATATATATATGTACATTATATATTGATGAAAATGCAAATATTGTCTCAACCCAAAAGGTACCATTCCCAGTTGCACGCAAACCGTTCTGTTCAAACCAATGAAGTAAAATCATCATTTGAAATCGATGATTTTTGTACATCGATTCGACTTATCGTGATTTCCACTTTCAATAGATCCCCTTTAGGATTCGTTATTGACGTCACGCAGTTCTTCATTTTGCAGAACTCTCTCCGAGATTTCGGATCCGCTATCTATTCGATCGGAGTCACAGTCACCTCCGCCGTGTCCGCGCGAGCCGTGGCTAGACGTCGAACCACCAAGTTGTTCATCCCCTGACAGTGTGTGGGGTCCACTCCGAACTGATAGTGGCTGTCGCTCGGATGATCCCGTTCGTCATCGGACGTTCAACAACCTATTCCCCGAGGGCTATTTCGATGAATCCGCTTGCGTAGGCGGTGCTCAACTGTGATTTCTCAAAATGTTGGGGAATCACGGTTTCGTTACCGGCCTGTCTCAGGCATCGAACAACGGGAACAATCGAGGAAGGAGTTGCCGCAGATGGGCATTTTCACTCAACTCAATATGACGAGTTGATTTCACTCGATGTTTATTGATCTATCAAATATAGATATATACATTTGATATAAGAGAGAGAGAGAGAGAGAGACGTTTGTCCATTACATCTCTACTGCATCAGCAAATATCTGCTGGCTGCGCCGCCGCCGCCACCATCGTCATCGCTTGTCCCTAAAGACCCCATGTTTGTGAGGGATGTGATGACCGGCTAGCTCTTCTTGTGGACGAGTCGGGAGTTCGTTACCAAGTGTGTTATAGTAGTGTTCTGTTAATAAGCCTATAATTCATAAGCAATACGCGTATGTACGGGTGCGTGTGAATTTGTGTGTGTGTGTGTGTGTCTGTCAACCGAGATTATCAGAGATTTATCGCTGCTGGACGGGACGCCGGGGCTCCTCGTCTATAGTATATAAATATATTTGTATTGAGCAGTGGGTACTGAACGACGCTGATGGCCTGACCAATCAGCAGAATGACATAAAACGAAATGAAATACGTAGCAAATCATTAAGGGGGAAATTTCAGCGGGGTCACCGCTGACTCGTTTTCGGGACGATTTGTTGAGTAAAACAAATGGTTTCCCTTTTTCGTTGGCCGTTTAGTTGAGTTCATCAATAGTTACATATGTTATCACATATATCCTTTGTTTATTCTGTTACGAATTCGCTCATACACCCGCGCGCGCGCGTCCATACACACATATACCTCCATGTTACTCTGCCGTTATTGATAATTCAAATATGTGTATTTATACATTGTCTGTCTCTTGGCGTTCGGAGTGGCGTTGTTCATTGCCAGGCCGAAGCCATGACAAAGAGTGCATATACAGCGGGCATGATTGACCTTATCTCACCGGGCACGCTCACTATTGATTTATTGCGTGTCAGCTGCCTCGGAATAGAGCGGGCATTGTTTCATGTGCCTAATGCGTTTGCCTAGAAAATGTGAAGAATAAGGGAAAATACATCGATTAAGGGAATGAAATAAACGAATGGAATATTTTGTACAAGAGTCCATTTTCAGCCGAGGACAGAGCGATGATGCCCACCCCGTTGACTGATCGAGCCCGTAATGTAAGGATTGCTACGATGCATATGGACGCAGTTCAGATTGTAAATGTGCCGACTCGATCAGAGAAATGTCGGCGACCTATATAACGGCTGATTTACCGACTTGGAAACTTGGCCTCACCGTGGCCCGGTGGTTTTCGTGCTGGGTAGCTGAGGAGCCTGCTCGTATGGTCAGCGCGCCGTGCACCCTTGCAAAGAGAAAAAGGTCAACCCTGTCATTGATATAGGTGCGGTCGTAGTCAATTGGTTCGTATCGGTTTATCATTGTGAGGTTCCCGCGATATGTCCAGCATACATTATTATGCAATAAACGCAAAATTTGTGGTAGGAATCTGTTATGCCTTTACACATCAGTCGAATAAACGCCAGGCCGAAGAGACAGCTCATCGAAAATTCAATGTGAATCTCGCGAAGTTTTTTCTTCACTTTGTGTCGTCTGACAAATACAAGATGTATCATATATATATATATAGTAGGACAGATGTAATTATATTCTAGTGCTAACAAGTCTACGTGACTTTTGACCCCGAGCAGCCCAGATATTCGAGACTTCCACGATACAATGCCGTTATATATCAGTGGTACATCGAACTGGTTAGCGAAATGTTCTCGTGAAGCCACAGGTGCTTGCTCCATTACTGTCCACTTGGTCGTGCGCGTTCTTGTGCCCGTAAACGCGTGATAGACAACCTTCTATGGTTAGACAACGGTGTACACTAAGACCGTTCAGCACCCCAATGGATTTATGGGGAGAAATTCGCATCGCAGTTCACATCACTTCTATCGATTGTAACAATTTTGTTGACTTGTTTGAATTGGTCCATGACTAAATGAGAAGACGCGCGGACCGCTATTCACTCATTATTATCTCTAACATCCGAGAAGATGGCTAGGTCGTTAAGGTCGTGTAAGCCTTGTAAGCCTGATAGAGAGTCCCTGCAGAAATACGTAGTGGCAAAAGATAGCATATGTATATCTGAGAAGATATAGTGTGGTAAGGAACAAAGACGATATCCTTCCAGGTCTTCAGAATGGGGGAGGCTGTTCCGACCTAAGTTGGCATTGCCGGCTTTTGAACGTTGAACCTGTAGAACATCAGCTATGCGCAACATCATGCTGATGTGAGGCCCATTTTTTCCGCCCTCTACGAACATGCTGCAGATTTGATAGACTTGTGGACAGAAGACTTTCTGCAGGAGGAACGTGATCGCAAGTTACCATATTACCTGCCATATGTGATCTTCCCTTGTCGACCCGAGTCACGATCGACCTCCTCAATACCGAGAGGTGTCTCAGACTCGCCTGAGAGGCAGAACTAGTAAGGACTTTTTCAACAGGCGTTTTCCAAATACACCTGCTAGTTTCTCGAGTACACTATTCTTATGGGAATGCAAGATCATCCCTATACAACTCTAGTCAAAATGAGGAGAGACCAATGATATATTTTTTTTTTAGGTAAAACACAACCGAACGTTTATTTACAGTCTGCATAATGTTAACATTGATTGGTAATATCACAATGTCTCATTCGAATTCGAGTCGTCTCAATGGTGTGTCAGTTTGAGAATGATCAACGTTAATGTAGCACGATAATAGAAGCGGAACACACCGAATAGAGAGAACATGTGTTGTTGTTGTTGTTGTTGGATAACCATAGAACATCTACGGGGTACATCCACGCACGGTAAATAGAGATTACCCTGCGTACAGCGCCGCTGAGCTGACAAAAATCGATAACGTAGGAAGATGAAAGTCTGATCAAAAAAAAAAGAGACAACCATAGAGTTTGCACAGTTTCGTTTTGCTCGGCTTGCGCACTAACCATTAATAGCAATGGTAACCGGGTGATGAGTGTCGATGACCATCCTCTAATCATTCCAGACGATAGCAGCGGCGGCGGCGGCGAAAAACTTGAACGAATTCTTGGCGGGAAAGTTGATTTATATATAATGAATATATTCTCTCGTATCTCCTGTATGTTGCATAACAAGGATCACACATACCGACACACACACACATACACATGCACATACACACATTCGGTGGAGGAAAATCTGGAAGAGGTACCCAGTAATGTAGCGAATAGCCGTCGAGCCATAAAAAGGCCGGCAATATTCGTGCTGGCTGAAATAGTTCCCAGTTGTTGCAATTAGGGCATGGCTAAATAAGAATCCTGAAAAATAACAATAATAGTAACAAAACAATTCGACATTTTGTTTGAGCAAAATCATATCGAACTTTGCTGATCTCAGGGAGGAGACCGCAATATACGTGTGTCTGCACGACAACGCCCGCCCCTCCACCTATTCGACGCCCATTTAGCCTCTGACGACACAAACAGCGAAGGGGACAGGCTGTGCGAATGGCGTTCGCTGTGGGCGACAAATTCCCCGAGACGAGAGATTTTCCTCCTCGGGCACATCATTCGCTGTACAGTGGCGTCAATCCTATACCAGTGGGGGAATTTGACACATACACACACATGACAGGCGGGCAGGCATCGTAATTCGCCGTTGAAATTCACTGAGAGCACCGAACGGCAAGGGGTACCCAAGCCTAGTACACCAATCCACCGAGCCGTACAGCCTGATGGGGCGAGATTGCGCATATGAGCAACAACACTAGACTAACCACAGGTACTCAGATAAGGAGAATAGAGATGGGTAACAATAATATTAATAACACTGAAGCATCATCTGTTCCATTCGTTTCACAGCCTCTCACAATTGACCCTCTGGGTCAATGTTATATGTTATATGTTTTTCTGCCTCGTTCTATTACCGATCTTGCCGCTAAGCATTATTTTGTTGTACACAATTCCTCTATTCCTCTTGACCCCTCTGGGTTTCTCTCGATATCCGAAATAGAATTGAGGTATTGCTTTTCTGTTATCGTTTGTGTTCACTCGTCCGTGATAATTGATCGCCATCGTTGTTAGCGTTGTTACTATACGTGTCTAATTAGTATTACCATTATATTATTAACATTTGCATTTGTTCTCTCTTTCTCTCTCGCTCTCTCCCACTCTCTCTCTCGTGATCTACCTAAAAGCCTGCCCATAATCGATTAGCAGGGTGTGCGATCGCGATGGGTCCCCAGTTCCATGATAGAGGTAGGGAAATAATAATAGTAAGAGTTGTTGTGGATGATGATAGAATTTGTCGTTTTCACTCATCGAGTTGATTGAATTCGATTTTTAAGCGTTTTCTCTTAATGAGGTGTCTATTTCCCTATGTCCCAATGGTTAGGGCCCCCCTGGCCAGAATCCCGAAATTCACAGGATTAAGGCCATGGCATGACCGCGCCTCTGCGCTCCCCTTTTGATTGTTCTCTCTCGCTTTCAGCCGTTGTCACAAATGAATCATTTTGAATTTCGCCTTCTTCTGCTTTTCTGTCGCTCGCTTGGTCTCTCTCTCTCTCTCTCTCTCTATCTCTCGTCTAGAAACAAAAAAATAAAAATGCTACTATAATTAAAAAGTAATATTAACTGTAATAATAATGACAATAATCAGATCAATCTCAACATACATAAACTATAATTAACAACATTCATTTCTTGTCGAGACAAACTCTCGAAACCTCTCCTTCTCGCGTTCTCTCGCTCTCTCTCTCCTGCTCCTCTCGGGCACTATTTCACGAACCTTGTCGTGGATGGCACAACATTGGGCGCTATCCAATGGGCCGGGCCTCGAATCGGGCCGACCCAAGGGCGACCTGAATCTTCCCAATTATTAACGGGTCGTTCAAGACACCAGAGTCAACAACAGCGACAACAAATCGAACGAACGTAGGCAGAACGGGCTGAGGAGAGTTACGGACTAATTAGTTCGTCCCCCGCTCTCACCGCCCCATTACAACATTATGATCGGTCATGCCAAGTATCTGCTTTCATTTGATTTCTGTCCGCTTGTTTCAATAATAACGATACCCCGTTCGTTTCCCGTGCTTTTCATTCATATTCAATAGAGGTCCACCAACGAAATCGTTATCCGCGAATGTTTGCCACGAGCACTATTTTCATAATCTCGGCCCTTCAATCAGCTAATCACTTAATCAGCAATATGACCATATCATGTGCTTCGATTCGAGGAATTGCTGCAATTGATTATGAGACATGACACTTCGGGTTAGTTATTAGGCGCCGCAGCTCGAACTCGTTATGCAATATGCGCTCAGAAGTTGTTTTTCGTCGTTGCTGTTGATACTTTGCTCTTGATGGTGTGTCCCCTCACTTCTCGCCGCTAGTCGATCGCAGCGGAAGTTAGGGAGCACCATATAATTATCGCGTCTCGTTTGTTGTTGTTATACTTATCATTGTTTTCCTTAGTTAGTTCTTCTTCGTCACAAAATATTGACACAACCATTATTATTCCTACAGTATATATATATATATATATGTATATATATATATCATCGATTAAATTAAGAAAGAACATACACGTGAACACGCAAACGAGACACCGCGTGAAACAGGCGAGATGTGGGCTTCTTCGTTCGAAGGGACGCCAACTGATGAGTTGTTGGCAGAGCAACAACAGACCCATCGAGCTGTGCCACCTCTCCTGGACGGCATCGTTGAACAACGTTGTCACAATGTTGCTGTGACAGCGGACGCGCGCATGACATTAATGATATAATAGTGTTATACTTATTTGCTCTTCTTAGTTCTTTTCTCTCTCTCGCTCGATCGCTCTCTCTGAGCCCTTGGCGCTGTTTCAATTCATCATGTAACTGATCGCGTAATAAGTTAACTCTTGTCGACGGCTTCGTATCCGACGGCTAGTTTCTTTTTACACCGAGCAATAAACTGTCGCGGCACCTCATCGATAAACTAACGACTCTATCTTTCTCTCTCTCTCTCTCAATGTCTCTATTTCGTTCTTTTCAGCACCAATCCCCTCTCCTTATTGTTCACGTCTGTCTATAGTAAAATCTGTGTGCTCCCTCTCCGTGTGTCTTCGTTTGAGAACCTTGATTCCACAACCGCGTTTAGTAGTTAGACACACAGCCTTTTCCAGAGAGCGAGGTTTCAGAGAGAGGTTTCCGCTCCACCATCTCGTGGCGTGAATTGGCGTTTCGCTTGGCTCCCGACAAACAGTTGCGGCAAACGTGTAGAGCGCTCTACAACTATTATCGCCACCGGCGAAAGCGCAATAAATAAATCGGCTAGGTCATGTCCTCGTCAATCGACGCGCCAGCTGGTTGAACATTTAGAAGGGTCAGGAGGTGGGATCTACTGTTTCGTGCACTTCTCTTCGAAATGGCGTGTGGGTTGGGTGTTCCCCAAGGTTCTCGGCGTTCACCGCTGTCGCGCAGGGAGCTTGGGACGAACCCGCGGGATCACGATCGATGGCAGCGGGTGTGCTGACAGCGTTTCAGCTAGACTATCCCCATAACCGCTGTAGCCACCTGACGACATCTGCCAGGAAAAAGAGGTGCATCTTACGTTGAGTAAACGGAATCGAACATATACATACAGATTATCTATCGAATACATACATATCTAGATTGAATATATGATGATAATTTTATTAACCTACTCTAACAAACGTATCATCATCATTATATCTACTTAATCATCTATCTATTAGTGAATGCAAAGCTCATGTACACGTACCTGTGTGTGGCGACCATCAACAGGTCCATGATGGCCGTGCGGGTGGTGGACATGGTGGCCGTGCCAACCATGCATCTCACCTCCTTGACTAGCCTCGCCTTCACTTGAGCTGTCGCTGATCATCTGGGTCTTATCTGAATGCCCCTTGTCAGACGAAGCTAGCAGCGATCCGTTAGTGGGATAGGCTATAATCAGGTAGTGACGAAAAGGAGGGCATCATCAATAGACAGAAATCTATTAGAACTCCTCAATGCGCCAAGCTACACTGCTGACACTTGCATGCAGGAAGTAGAATATATTATGCATATATATATATCAACATTAGGTATGCTTACGAGTGGGACAAGCGGGCCGACTAAGGGTTATTGGGGATAACTTTCAGTTCTTTTGGATTAGCCGCTTGACGTTGACTACAATTTTCTACGACGTCATACATTGCAGCATGACGACTACTGTACACTACAGCCGCTAAATACCGTACCGATTTGTAATAGACATACACTAATCGTCATTAACATGTTACCCTTCGAATGGTGTGCCTCATACACAATCAATCGTGAACTAATTGTAGCTAGTTTTCGTTCGAATTGGTAACCCCTTGAATTGATTGGCCTCCAGTCGACAACTACTACTTAATATTCCTTACCCATGGCTATTTTCGTTGGCGGCAGTGGAGGCTTCACGGCCGCGGATCGGTAACGAGGTCTGCAACGCCTCACCGAACAGCACACTGTCACGGTGAGCAGCGACAACGCAATCGGGAGCGCAATAGCCAACACTGTACAAGGAAAATGGTAGGACAGATTAAACGTCTCATTCGTTTAAACACAGACCAGTTGATCATGACGTCATATTTCAATAGTTATTTTACGTAAATAGACGCTGGCATTGTATCCTAAATGCGTAATGGGGACCAGCCCGTGAGCGGGCGCAAAGGTTCAGTTCTGAGTTCCATCGAACGAATATTGCTTCATACGATGCGGCGACGTTCGAGTGACAATTGTTTTGAGCACAAACCTCACGAAGCCGAAGTACAAATGGCTAGCGGGCCTTGCAAACAGGTCGCACTTTATGGGTGACATGCTCACTGAAAGCAGGTTAGCAGGCACAAGGGCCAACAGTGAAAACTAACCTAATCCGTTGATCTCGCAACGTCGACCAAGGTACATCGTATTGCAGCGGCAGGTTGTCTTCTCGACGCCATTGTCCACGCCTAGAATGCAGCTTCCTCGAGCGCTACAGAACTGGCAGTTCTTGATTTCGGACGAACAAGTTCTGCCCGGAGAGTCCGTGTCGAGATCCTGGTAACCCGATTTACACTCGCAGTGGAATGAACCTGTCGGCGAATACCGATCGGATGTTATTACGAGGTCAACTATTTAAACGAATGTCTGCGATTATGTGTGAAGCGAATTAAATGCAGTTCGTCTATAAGGACATCAATCGCATCCTACCTATTACTTTTATTGGTCACTCATGATATGCCTACTGGTGTGCTTACCAGGTACGTTGATGCAACGCGCGTAATAGCTACAGTCGTTGAGGTCGACAAAAGTGCACTCATCAAGATCCTGAAGTGCTTGAATAGGTGCCGAAGCCAGCAGTACGAAGGGCGATTGCAATGAGGCGAGTGAGGCATTGAGAGCCGGAGCACTTCGGGCCAACTGCTCCGAAAGTGACGGCAGAGACAGGTCGGCGTTGGAGGCTCTCTGCGAGAGCGCCAATGTAAGAACCAGCTGCAAAATGACACGAGCAATAGCGGAGTTATACGAAAGGAGACAATGGAAACAATGTACTCAATATCTTGGAAACTCTGTCTTGAGAGCATTAAAGATATCTGTACGGTACAACCACTTGCGTGGTTCTAATATTAGCATCGATAGAACGCCACCCAAATAGCTGCGCAGATGCGTTTGAACTTACGGAAGATTCGTTTTGGTCGTTGGTGACCTTCTGGAGTGAGTTGACCTTGGCGTCAAGCAAGGATCCCTTGGGGAAGCCGAGTTGGTCGCTGTACGTCTGCTCAAGCTGAAATTAAATGAAATAGGCTTGAGTTTCGCTGCAGATCTCGACCGACTCGTGCCTCAACAAATTATCCATTACAATATATATATATATACATATATATATACGTACTGATGAAGTCATTAGCAGTGACTAGTAGAATCCTTCAAACAATAGAGGAGCGGGCTCAATCCCTGACGAGGTGGAACCTGTCATTAAAATATATCCTTGATAACAATCATTGTCAAAGAACCCTTTTCTTACCGAAACTTTGAGGGCATGCAGCAATCGTGGCATTTGTGAGTGCACGGATCCCTTGGTGGAGGAACGCACCAAATGCACTGGTAGAAGGAAGGTCTGCGAAGCTAAAATGGAAAGCAACAAGGAAGGACAGAGCAAATGAAGTGTTTGCGTCTGCGGCGACTAACTTGCTTGAGTCAATAGTGTCGCGATTCGTAGGCACCTTTAATTGATATCGAATGCTGGCATGTACCCCTTGAAGAATACACGTGAACGATTGTTTGCTTGAAATATGTATTTCATTTAGGTAGGAATGATTCACTTACCAATGCAACGGTTCGAAGTGCTGTCCGGATCCCTCGTATAGCCTGGACGGCAAGCGCAAATATATTTGTTTCGTGCCGTCTTTGACGGATTGGGGGCGCATGTCTCGTGCCGAGAGTTGTCGCAGCCCGGATAACAGAGAGGCGTCGGAGTCGGACCATCATTCTGCAGGTCGTGGAGAGAACAATCAATGAAGAGGGTGTACCATCGTTAGCGAGAAGGCATTGCACGGCATTGGATGTGAATGGCGACATTGAACGTGATCTAAATGTCCCTAGGATAAGGAATATGTATAAGCATACCTCCTTAGTAGTGCTATTGAACGGCTTGAATGCGCTAAAGATGTCGTTGAGGTCATCGCCAGTTGATCCCGAGTCGCTCGCTGTGACAGGAGGCGGCTTAGGGAAGCTGATCTTGATCTTGGGTCCATTATATGGAGGCTTTGTTGTCGATGCCGGACCTCTGCGTGTTCCGACCTGCAATGGTTGTGTAATGTAGGAACTGGTTAATTTAAAGGTACGCATAGAGTGAATCGTCAACTAAATTTGGTGGTTAGCCCTTCCAGGTTTATTAGGTCAGGAGAACATATGACATGCACCTTGAAGATGTTGGGTAGTGGCTTTCTGGTTGTGTGTGAGTCCTCTGGCTTGACGACAGGCTCAACTGGCTTCCTGCTCCCGCGACCCGCGATGAACACCTTGACACCGCCGTAGTCCACCTCGCTAACTGGTTTTGAGCTTTCGGTAGCCACAGTTGAGGACACCTGGAAGTAAATTGTAGGCTTGCTCGGTCGGATTCCTCCCTCGGGAACGATGCTTTCAACTGGGCTAACGCTTGCTGTGGGCTGAACAACCACAGACGATTGGGCTTGCACCTCATATTTGGGCACCGCTGAAGATTCATGTGAAATCTCCACAGAAACCTCAGGAGTAAGAAGGACACTGCTGGTTGTTGAGGGCGCAGCTCCAACGTTGTGAACAAAGGTCGGCTGAATTCCAATGACCGTTGTGATCTTCGTCGCTGCGGTCGTGGTATCCGCAAGATCCGTACTGGCTCCCTCCTCAAAGAAGATCGTCTCAGCCCCAACAATGACCGAGACACTCTCAGAGGGCGTCGTGTCGAAGCGAATCGTCGTTGAGGGAATAACACGCTTGGATGCCAGCGTCGTGGTTGGCTGTGCAGACGCCGCCTTTGTTGTAGCCTTTGAGATGTCGGACATGAGCTTCTCGAGGGGAATGTGGAGTTCCTTGCCTTCTTTAGCCTCGTCAGGCTTGTAGATTGGCGTGAGCTTGGAGTGGACACTCGTTGGAGCGATGCCAGTTGACGCGGTGGCAGGCTTGATAAAGCTTGAAATATCGAGAACCGGACTGAGCGGAATGAACAGCGGCTCTTGGCTGGACACCATGACTGGCCCGGATGGCAGGGACGAGTCCTCGCGACTGATTTTGCTCGTAGCTGCATCGGGGCTAGCTGTCGTGTTCTTTGTATTGAACAGATTGACGATACCCTTAATCGCTTCTCCCAGCTTGCCTCCCTTACCTCCGAGGATGTCAGTGAGGTCGAGGATTGTCCCTGGCTGGGTAGTCGATGGCACGATCTGGGTAGCGCCGACGGCGCTCGTGGCTGTCGTTTCAATTGCAGGAGCAGAACTCTCGGACGCAGTGGTGCTCTGCGACCGAGTGACAAGTCCATCTGAGCCAGTAATAATAAGAAGCGTACTTCCAGCCCCAATATGAGTGAGGCGGCGATCTCTTCCAAAGAATCTGGTAGAGCTCGACAGGTGCAAGGTCTGGGTATGCGGCAAGGTTGTGAGTGGGGACGTCGAGCTGCTTGTAGAAGGTTTCTTGGAGAGCGATACGGTGGGTTTTTGGTCCCGGATGATAATTTCGGGGAGGGCAACTGTCGGGATGGTGGACGTCGTTGTCGTTGTCTCAACAACTGGTTTGGTTGTGGCGGGCTCGACAGTGCTGGCCTCCAACGCAACGGTGGAAGTCTCCGTCGTTGGCTCAGTGACCATCTCGAATGTGAGGGTAGAGGCCGATGATGAAGATGACGGCGCTCGTGCCGACGTTGGCGATGACGCCGAAGTCGCTGCGAGCAGCGGTTTGCGTACGTCCTGGGTCTCCTTTGAGGGAACAATGGCGTCCGTAACGGGTGGAGCAGTGTATGTCGAGTATTGCGTAGTGGTGGGAGCGATCTTGGTCGATGAGCCATCCAACCGTTTGGTGACCACCTGTAATGCATTATCAGACGCGTTAACAATGCTAAAATGATTCATGCCCACGCCAGGAGGAACAGTCGTGAGAGACGGGAAATACGTGCTTTAGAAAATATTGTCGCTGCAGCTCGACAGCTAGCACCAAAGTTGTCAAGCGTAAAGATGTATTGCTGGACATGTGGTTGTCTTTGTTCCCTGTGGGCACAACGTGATTCTTACCTGAGGCACGATCTGCTCGCTGGAGATGACAATTTTGTCCTTGCCGCCGAACAGCGTCGTGTAGAATGTGTACGTCGTGAAGGAGGTGTACGTCGTGTAAGGGAACCGTGTATCGATCGACGACGTGCTGCTGACAGGCCGCTTTGTCGTCGTCGTCGGCTTGAGCTTGGCCTGGTCGACGAACAGCGTCGCGAAGCTCGTAACCACCGACTCCTTGCTGACAACGTACGATGATGACTGGCGGAAGAACGTAGTGAAGTACGTGAACGTCGTGAGGAACGTCTTGACAGAAGGTACCAACGGGCCCGAACGCGACGACGAGGTGGACGCCGGCGCCAGCGTGAACAGCGTGAACGACGGCGTCGATGACGCCACTTGCGTTGGCTCGATCTGCGACGGCTGATCGGGTACGACGCTCTGCAAGGCGTCCGAGGGTAATACAGCACCAGCGGTTGGCGCAATGCTGACGGTTCGCGTGACGACGAATGACTCGGTGAGTGTGAACACCTGACTTTGCACCTCCTCGAACGGCGTGACGAGTGATGAGGTGCCGTTGAACAGGGTGGCATAGAATGTGAACGTGCTGTACGACGTCGACACCTTGAGCCGCTCTGAGGTCTTTAGGATCGTCAGAGGGGTGGCGGGGGTCGGCACAATCGACAGGAGTGGCACCTATCGTCGTGGATAGCAGATAAGGATCGAGGTAACACAGTTGTTAATTTGTGTTCTTTGAGGAAATGACTGGAAATGAAGTGGATTGTCCCCTATCTCATCATGACCATATTTCTCATGATTGCAACGATAATGATGAACGAGTGCACGCTAAAGAGTTGCGCGTGTTAAAGAGTGCACTTCGTACGACGACTTTTTGCCCTTGTTTAATTATTTAACGTTGTACGTATACAATATTCAGTATTGATTATAATTAATAGTCATGAGAGTGCCTTGCCGATCACCTACCTGAAGTGTGTTGGAGATGACGTTCAACGAGCTGATCACCGATGTTGATCCGTTGACGAAGAATGTCGTATAATACGTGTAAGTCGTGAACATGGTCTTCGTCTCAAAGTCGGAAATTCGTGGTGTCTGAAGTTCGTTGACCAGGGCCGCATCGAGCACCAGCGACGGCTGCAGCGACGAAGGTTCAGGATACTGTGTTACCACACGGCTATTTGTATGCTCGCTCGTCGTGTAGGTTGCCACCCCATCACGCGTCACCGGAATCGTGTACGTCGTCGTTGTGAAGTAGGTGAGAACGACAGGTGAGGACGACTGGACGGCAGGCTTCGCGAAGTGCGGGCTCGGCGGGAAGAAGCTGGGTGTGATGGTCGAGGTGACCAATGAGTATGTGGTCAGCTCAACGTCACGATATTCCGTTGAACCTGAAACCTCGATCGGCAGACGCGTGGTCGTCGTGAAGGCCACGGGAGTGACCGAGATCACTGGCGATTGGCGGATCAGGTCGGATGGTCGCACACGGCGCGAAATAATCTTGCTAGCCCTGAGTCTGATCTTGTTGCCCTTCGTCACAACTCGGAATGGCCTCGAGATCTGGGGAGGCGGAACTACGGACGACGTCTGCTCGAGGAAGATAGTGGATGACGTCTGCTCGACGAAGCTGGAGGACGACTCAGTTACTGGCCTCACGAGTTTGCTGGCCTTCTTGCGAATGGTCACCTTGAGCTTCTTCACTTGTTTCGTAGGGGAAATGGTGGCGCTGGTTATCTCGGGCAGATATTCGGTCGATTCGATTAAGGTCGGAGTACTTTCAAACAAGAACGAGCTCTCTAGTTGAGATGGCTCCAAGGTGCTGGTCTGTACACTGGGCCGCTTACGCACAACGGACTTAATCTTGATCTTTTTACGAGGCGCGTCCGTTGTGACCTCGACTACCGGTCTTGTCGACTGTACGTACGCAGACGAGGTTTGCACAGATGAGGGTTCGATGGCCGCTGACGTCGACTCGGAGCCGGCAGGGTGTGTACGAATGATCGCATCGCCGAAATTGTCCAGCTTGACAACGGTACGCAGTGAAAGGTCGACCTTTGTCGTCTTGCCATTGCGAACATCGTTGGCGAGGTTAACCGTGCGGGTGTTGTCAAGAGCCAAATAGCCATTGCTGGAACGCACATCGTACGACAGATATACATGTTCCCGGTAAATATAAGGTAACATATACAATTGAGCAATATCATAGTAAAGCTCACTATGATAAGACACGTGTGCAATTGTAGACGACATTTTCGGAGACAGCTTTGACATCTCACTAACTATCGAAGCTATCATACAATAGTTCAATCATGTATCTTACCTGATCGACATCTCCTCGGTGTTTCGTGTATGGAATAGTGCTGTGGGCGTGGCAAAGATGCTGGACTTGATCTCCGTCTTCGACGACGTGTGAGTCCCACCCGCTTCGTCGACGACAGTGTACATGTACGTTTGTAGTACGTAGACCGTCTTCCTCACATTATCGAGCTGTTCGAGATCGAACGTGGGAGTGGGCGCGGCCGCCTCCACGAGCGGCGTCGGTGCAATGCTAGCCACCGGCGCCAGATAGCTTGCAACGTGGAGTCTGCTCTGTAGGTTCACAATGGTCGTAGCAAGTCCCCTCGTCTTTGTGATGATCGGCACAGTTGACCCATCCAGGTAACCGTTGGAGATCTGCGACAACAACGTCGGATCCACTTGACCGCTGTGCACCGAGGTCACAACGGATTCGCGGCTCTGGTAAACCTGCAACAGAAGGAAGGGTAAAGGACTCAAGGGTGAGATGGTGCCAGGCCGAGTCCGGACGATCCATGGAACTTGCCGTCCTCTAACCAACGGGAATATGTTGAATATACAAGCAGGCCTAAACAGAATCGAACATAATATGTGGCCTGCAATGTACACATCTGGATTGAAGGCAACACTTACGGTGTGAGTTCCATGAAGGAATGTCGTCAGATAGGTGAAGGTCGTATAGAACGTAACCGGGGGTGGGGCCGACGTAAGTGGAGGTGGAGCTTTCTGCACTCGGCTTGAAACGATACGCCGCGATCCATCGGACACCTTCTTAACCTTAATCTTCTTCCTGGGCTCAGGAGTTGTTACCGGCTCCTCCACCTGAGCGCTCTCGAAGAGATACTGCGGCAGCGAGGGCTGCACAACGCTCGAAGTTAGTCGCTGACGAGAAAACACTCGGGAGCTCCTGATCAGGGTGGGCGTCTGCGCCACGAAGCTTGATTCGACAATTGGCACAGGGCTGGCCACGGGAATGCGAGCTAACTCGGGGTTCACCTCCGAGTACTCGGATGCCTGGGGACGACGTCGGACCACCGATGATTTGCGCAGACGCGTCGGTGTCACATACGACGCAGTGTCAATCCTACAATAAACAATGGTGGGAATATGACAGCGTTAGTATCTGGTGAGATGCCTACAAATCTGCATCGTTTGCTATGTTAATCTTTTTCGGGTAGCATCGTGTTTGGCTGAGGACGGATCATTTGATGACATACTGGCCTTCGTGCGCCAGTGCCTTCTGCACACTACCTACGAGCCAAATGATTAGGTATTCTATAGAGGTAGTTGCCTGATACTCACTCTGCTGTGGCCGGGTTGAACTCGAATGTAGGGGTTGGTCTGGCTTTTCGAAGGATGGTCTTGCGTTTCAGCTTCGAGCTTTTCGCTACCAATCGGGACGGACGGCTTGCCTGTCGAATTCATTCAAACGCCCGTATTAGGAATAGCAATTTCCTTCCTTCTTACTTATTTGTGTGTTAGCAACGTCGTAAAATTTTGGTAGACATAAAGCCGTGAACAACAGTTCCCTATTGTCGGGCCGGATTCCTTCGGACTCATGCTTCAGGGAACTCTTCACATCACGACAGCTTATGTGAGGACGTATGCTCAGCTCGAATAGGTTATGCGTGGCCTGTGTTAGACTATCACACTTCAGTAACGGGTGCAAATGTCATAGGAAGATTTTTACCTGAATATTAGGTGCGGGCGCTCGGTCAACTGCCTTCGGGGGATTGACGTCGTACGAGAGAAGGGGCGAGAATGTTTGGCCCACATTTGGCTGTTGATGTTGCGGTTCCAGCTGCTGTGGAAGCGGCTGATGCTGCAGCGGCTGTTGTTGTTGTTGTGGCTGAGCGTGCTCAACGACTGGTGGATTGAACGACTGCTGGAAGCCAGCCAGCTCTTGGTGGAAGTCATTCTGGGGAGGGACGGGCACCTGCAACCAAATATCATGTATATCAATAGGCCTTTTAAATATACTGAGGTTTCCAGACGACGACATCGTGTATCAGCGACATAGATCGACCTTGGACAAGAGTCTCGGTTCAAGGCACATCCTACCCTATATGATGTAATGGTTTAGGAGGTAGTTCATTGTAAGCATTCGTACTTCAGTTGCAGCATACATTCGGCATGCTCCCTTCGGCCCTTTAGCACTACTCACCTGCGAGTGATAATCATATGGATAATCGCTGTAGGGATACTGATTCTGGTATTGCTGGAACGGCTGATACTGTTGGAAGTCATATTGCGGCGGGTCTGCAATTACACAATATTTACAATCGTATTTGATCGATGCATATAGTAGGATCGAATCTACAGTCGCAATTGGAATCGCCACTAACGTAGAGCGTCCGTAACATCGTAATCGCATCGTAACTTAGAGCGTTGAACAATGCACCTGTTATAAATGAATGAACTGGAATATTCATTTCTCAACTCATTCTCTTCACGGATACAAGAGTTCAAGTCTTCCATACAACAGGTGCGCGAGATGTAGCACTTACTATAATAGTTGTCTACGGACGGCTGTAGAACTCGGCTCGCATATGGTGGGCTGTAATCGATTCAAACGAAAACATAGCAACAAATAACGTGGCCGTTACCGACACGAACTCATATTTGGCAGGGTAGATGGTAACATGAGAGTAGCACACGATTAAATATATATTTTAAACTTTTTCTCAATATCCTATCGCACGAAATAATATACAGGGTGGCCCCTTGGCCACCGTTGGTGACGCACCGAGCCTGCACAGATAGCGGGCAAGGGTTTGGCCGAGCCTTTGCATACAGTGAAAGCTATTTCTCGACGAGATCACTATTTGCTCTAACTAAGTTTGCCGATGGACCGGAGGGGAACTGCGGCTCGAGAGAAAAACGAATTATAGACGGTGTGTATGTGTGTGTTTGAGCTATAATACATACTTGTTGTAGTTGGTGAATTGCGGCAGATAATAGCTCGAACTGGGCTCGAGCTGGGGCTGCTGAAATTGCAGGAGCTTTCTTCCAATGTATACGTCGTCTTGAGCCGGCTCATCGATCGCAGATCGGGCTAACCTACACGTCGTGAGGCAGACAATGAACTATTATTGCAAGACAAGATCTTACTGATGTCACGTAAATCATCCGTTTGTGAATGAACACCTGATGGTACATGATGCACACACATATGAGCTCAATTGGAGTGTTCCTATTTAGAAGATATTATAATATATGTGAAGACGAACCTAGCGAGATGTGAACTGGCTTCTCGTTGATAGACCTCGCTCTGGTCGTTTTTAAGGATAGTCGTTACAGTAGGCAAGGCCTCAGTTCCGGACGGACTTACGAGAAGCTCTGAAAATTGACGAGTGAACGGCGCATTAAGTTAGCTCGTGGATTCCCTTCCTCTCGGACATATGATAATATAGATATAGATTTACCTGCGCTTGTCTATCGATAGCATTCGTTTAACGGCAAGCATTACAGCAGATCATAAATCCTACTCGTTTCTACGTTTCTGTTTTTCGAAAGCATAACGGGACAGCCAGTAAAGTTCTCTCTTTGGGCCTCCGCTGGGCTACACGCCCAACACATACATGACCTTCCTATACCCTATCTCTTCGTAGACAAACAACATTCGACACAGACAGACTTCTTGTATATATATTATATATATATATATATCGCGAAGCTGATGCTGGTGCTATAATATCCCTTTACTCTCTGGCCCTCCAGACTGGAGCCTGGAGCCTGCTGCCTTGAGGGGCTTTGAAGGAAATTGTTCGGGAAATGTTCGGCGTCGATTGTACATACCGTCATCATAGCTGTCATCCTCCCCATCCCCCTGTGGCGTACTGTTGTACTGTTTTCTGTGGTTCTGTTGTTGTTGTTGCTGTTGTCGGCGTGCGGTGGGGTGGTGGCTGCTATCGTTTGGCTGGCCTGCAGCGCTCAGCGATCGGGCCACCTTGCCATGGTGGATGGGCAAGACCACCCGGGTGACGACCGGACGCGGCTGACCCAGCTGATCGGTGACCACGAGCGTGATATCAGTCGTGAACTGCGGCAGTGCCGGGTGCGGGGTGACTAGAGGCAATTGGCCGATCCCTGGTAACGGTGCGGCCGTCGGCTGAATAGTGAACGTTGTTAGACGGGTCGTCTCGGTCAGCTTTGTATCGGTCAGTGTCTTGAATACTTTGCGCCCGCGAAGATTGATCTGGACAACCGACGTCGCTGTGACGGTGGCCGGTTCGACGATTGTACTCGTCAGGTATTGCGGCTGTAGCGGCTGATTGTAGTAGGCGTTGGCGAACAGGTTCTGGCCGAGATTTTGACCGAGATTGGCCACGAACGGATTAGCTTGCAAGAACGGATTTGTCTGCTGGAAAGGTGACACAGTCTGCGCGTAATTCCACACTGGTGCTGTAGGCTCGGGTGCAATCGTCTGAACGCTGGTATGGAGTTGGGTCAGGGTCGACGATTCGGTGACGGTGTCCGTTCGAGTTCGGTATCCAATTAGGATCGGAACGGTCTTGATCTGTTCCAGGACAGTGGTCGAAATTACTACCTCGGTGATCGTCGTGCTATCCTGGTTAATCTCACTCCTGCGGTTGACCAGAGTCTTGGTTTGGAATTGCTCGATTAAGCTGGGCTCCCCATTAACAACGGATGTCGCCGTGATCGTTTCCTCGACCACACTGTACTCGGTCGGCTTCACAACGGAGGTCGCCACAGCAGTAGTGGTAATTGTAGCAAAGCTCGTCCTGAAGCCATGGTATATAGGGAGGGTTTTCGTTGTCGTTACAATGCTCATCAGGGTGATGGCTGACCTTCGTACGGTCGACGTTGGCTGAACACTCACAGGCAAATTGCTTCGGTTGTTCTTTGGATTGAATTTCCCGCCACGACGGTGTTGTGGCTGTTGCGACTGAGCTCTTCCTTGCCGCTGCTGTAGTCCTGCCTGTTGCTGTCTGCGACCCTTTTGCCTCGTGCCCTGGGCCTCTCGTTGCTGTTGGTTTCGATTGATCTTACGGCGACCTTGGCCCCTCTGACGCGGCCGAGGTTTCGCCTCCGTATTGGCGGTTCGCTGTCTCAAGTCATCCTTCTCCTCACGGTCATCGTGCTCCTCCTGTCGCTGAAGGCGTTTGCGGTCCTTTCGCGCACCGTTGCGAACTCGAGACTTTTCAGCAGTCTCGGTCCTACGAGAAGACTCAGCCGTCTGAACAGAATCGATCTTCCGGCGCCGCCCGAGCAGGGCAGGTCGACTTGCTTTCACCGATCGGTTTGTCTCCGTCGGCCGTACAGCTTCGGACTGAAGGCGATTTCGGCGATTGTAGCTTCCGGCTCGCGCCAGCCTTTGGTGGCGTACAGGCTCAATATGTTGATCCTGATCATCTTCGCTCGTGCGTCCATAATCGTAGTCGTAATCTTCGTCGGCAGCAGTGGTGCCTTCCTCCGATGTTGGCGTCTCGGTCTCGATAGGCTCGGGCAAAGCGGTCTGCTTCGCAGGTGGCCTTCGTCTTAGCGGGAATACTGGCCTAGTTCTCCTGGTGGGCTTCGGTGGCTCGGGACGACCCTCGACTTCGTCCAGAGTGAGAGATTTCTCCAGTTTATTCTTAATCTCCTGGGATAGCTCGTCGGAGAACAGCTGATTCTCCAATTGGTCGTTTGGTTCACTAATGTGGAACGTGACAATAGGCCTTTTCGTCTTATCCGTCTTCGATGGACTGACGGCTTGAGACGACTCTAACAAGGAGCTTTGCGTCCGTGCAATATGGGCGTAGAATCCATTAATAAATGTTCCCGTAACATCGTAGGTAAACATGTACGGGGCACCGTTAACGTTCTTGAGGACAGTCGATCTCGAGAGTAATCCGGTTTTAAGGTCCTCGTCCTCATCATCATCTGCGGTAGTCGTGGTGGGAGCCGATATACTTGAGCTTGTCTCGCTCTGGTTCGGCGTTTCGACAGTCGGTAGTAGAACGCTCGGAAGCTCACTAGTTGAGAGGGATGGTGTCTGTTGGTGTGCTTGAATAGACTCGACCACGCTTTGAGTTGTTGAGCCTTGGAGCACGGAAGGATCGATCTGGGCGTGTACTTCAGCATCTATTTGAGGTTTCGGCACAGAATCTATAGATGGTATCGGAGTTTCTACAGGTGGGTTAACTACTTCAGTCGCTTCAGCAGTTGACGTTGTCTGGGTGGGTTCTATAGTCTGAACAATTGTGGGAATGACTGCAGAGACTGGGTTGACAGTTTGTGTTGATTGGGTGGATGACCACGATGGATTTGGTTGAACCGTTACTGGGAATGCTTCCGAAGACGTTTTGGCGATATGTGCATAATATCCTTGAATATAAGTGCCAATCGTAAACACGGTGTGAACTGTGACCCAGTTGTTGTGAGTGAATCGCGTAGTGGTGGAAGTGATTAGACCGACGACAGGGCCGTTCTGCGAAGACGACACAGGCGTCGCTGCCGTTGTCGTTGAAGATGTCTGGACACCAGCAATCGCAAGCTGTGTAGGCGGGTTGCTTGACACTACCGGCGGACTCATCGGCGGAGGTGCTACTGTAGGTGTCACAGTCGATCTCTCGATCTTCGCGTACTGCGCATAGTGACCGCCAATGTAGGTCCCGTATACTGCCGAAAGTAATACAACAGTTCGCCCGCTGACGGTTTCTGTCGCTAGCGCCTTTGAAGAAAGCAGACCTGTTGGAAGGAGAGACGATGTTGGCGTTGATGTCGAACTGGTCGTTTCTGGACCCCTTCCCGACGATGACAAAGCGATTTGGGTGGGAAGTGCCAGAATCATGTGCGACGTTTGAGGTCGAACCGTCTCGGTGGCGGTGGACGCGACATGAGCGTAAAACCCGTTGATGTACGTGCCGATAACATTGCGTCGCCAGATTGTGGTGGTTCCCGAGGAAACAACGGAACCTACAATATTGGTGCTTATCACACCTGTGGCATGCACAAGGGAGGAGCTCGATGTCGACAATGCTGGCAGACTGGACGAGACACTAGCAGCAAGCGTTGACGAGTCCAACGAAGTTGACGATGGCACCGAGGCACCGAGGAGTGAGGTTGACGAAGGCGATTCATTGGAAGTGGTCTCTAGTTGGACTGAGTCACGGCCGCTTTCCGCAGTGGGACTACTTGTTGACGCATTTCCTATCGGTGTCCTGTCCGATACTGATACAACAGTTCCGACGGGAAAGCCCTGAGTGGACGTCGACCTCTCCGATTGAGACGTCACTAGCTGGACCGGAGCCAACGTCTCACCCTGTGTACCTGGATAAGCTGGTGCGAGCGTTGAGGTGGTTCCCCTTTCAGCCACTGTTATTGACGGCAAAATGCTGGAGTACGTCTGTGCAATGTGTGCGTAGAATCCTCGGATATAGGTTGCTGATATCGCTGTTGTAAATCGTGTCGTCACACCTTCCGTGACTCGGTCCTGGGTGAATGAAGTAATGAGGCCGGTCTTTAGCGTCGAGCTGGCCACTACGGCCTGCGGCGAACTCCCCTCGTTCTCCGACAGCAGTCTTCGCATTTGTAGGGTAAGCTCTGCAAATACGACCGGCTTAGAAAGCGACTCCAAACGGTTGCTTTGTGGATGGAAGACCTGAAGTACCCGGCTTGGCCCGTGCTGGCTATCTGGCTCATTTGCTTGATGATTTCGTTCACATTACCTGCTGCTCCCTTTAGTCAGGTCACTGGTCTAGCCCTAAATCACACCCGGTTACATGCCCGTCAAATGCTCAACGCTCGGATTCACCGAATTAAGCAACTTTGTGTCAATGTCATCTATGGATTTCTTATCGTTGTTTTCTCATCAAGTTGAAATATAGGGGAAAAGGTGAATGATCGTTCTATTCGATAGTACGCCTGCTTTGTCCATTTTCTGTCCAAATACTGTTTTAGTCCTCCAAAGTCCAATCCTTAAGATACGCACAAAGAACCACCTGTGTTTGTGTGTCTGTCCGTGTTTGTTTGTGTGTGTGTGTTACAGCACCAGCATCATGAATGTCTGTGTCCGAAAAATTGTCTTGGGTGAAAGACAAACCCCACTTGGAGTTCGGCAAGAAGAGCGCAGCCGAAACCAAGCCCATAAAATTACACGTTTCTGGGAAGCAATTTTTGTCCATTGATTCCATCATGTTTGCATCGACGGTAAGGGAACTTCGTTCGGCCGACACCAATCAAAGATATCGCGCTCGAGAATTGCGCGGAACTGCCCCCCCCCCTATCGAACCGCACAGACGACCCCTCACCACAATCAACAAAGTGACAGCTTTGGCATGGTTTAGCCATGTTTCGGTCCAACGCCGTAATTCGATAACGAAAACTCGACACATATTTCTGGCCATAGCGCATTGCCGCATTCGCTGTAGAGCATCTGCCGCATCTTTGACCTTCGCCCGTTTCGGGCACTGACAGGAAAGCCAATTTTATCGAATCAGTACAGTGGAAACTCGTCATTTCGAAAAAGTGGGCCTGCTCGCCGGCGTCGCGTTCCCGGCAAAATGGAGTGCTCACGCAACCCTCCCGAATGCTTTCGGAGGTCCCAAGTACTGAAGAACGAAGGGCCTCTGTCGACAATAGGCGCAATAACAGGCGCAAACGCTGCGTAGGCACAGGCTGTGTTCATAAGGTTTTTCTTGACAACAAAAAAATAATGGCCATAGGAAATGCTTAAAAGAAAGATTGAATGGTTCACCAAAAGAGATTCAATTGAGCGCGAATACGAAAATTTCGCCTCCTGTTCTGCTGCTGCTGTTGCTGCTGCTGCGGCGAATGGCGTAGTTAAAGTGGCACTATCGTTTACGTTATGTATAAAATAACACTACCTATGGTTTACACATGTCATCAGGTTTTTTTTTCTCTCGTCAACGCCAATCAAGAAGCATCATTAAGAGGAAATGTTTATTAGTGTGATGTTTTTAGCTGCATTATGTTACTTAGCTGCTGTATACCGCTCATAGATTGACGTATGGATGATAAGGGGTATCTGTTTTATTAGAGGAATTTGTCGTTTTTAGAGGAAGCAAAGGGCAGGACAGGGAACAAAGTTGCGATTACACGAACAAAAAAAGTGGTTAAACGTCGAAACGTGCTAAAAAAACAACAAACAGAGAAGCAAATGCATTCGCTAGCCATGTCTCACGTGTCTGCTTTAGGCTACGTTGTATTGTAGAGGATGGGGATCAATGGTTGATGGTGACAGAAATACACCACCATCGCCCCTCGCATAGGAAGCTCTTGAGGTAAGAAGCTGATCCCTGTTGTTTGAGTCCTTTGAGTGTGTTCTTACGCTCGTTAGAATAAAACCTCTAGCTTCTTGCGTCAACTTGTACCTTTCTCTAGTCTTGAAAGTATTCGGAATATTAAATGATAAAATATGTAGTATATGCTTTATTGAACATCTAGCTTGACGAACTTGAACTCAGACGTGGGAATCGTGCGTACCATAAAGTTAAGCGAATGAGCTAACGCCAAATGTCTATGCGCACCTCTTTGCAGTATGGTAGCAAAAACCAGGTGGTAGTTTCAAGGTGCTACACGTGTTTACCTTTGTCTACCAGTCTGACCCAATAGCTCAATGCATGAAGAACTCTTTTGATCAGTATACAATTTGTTTATAGGGCAAAATCGTCCCGCATGATAAATACACACATAGTCATTTTACGGGATAATAACAACTCAATCGGTTTTTGCCAGGCACGCCGAACAACGACATAATGCGAAACTTCGATGTCACTGTATACAGTGTTACTATACGTGAGTTGCTACAACAAATCAACCTGTACGAGAAACGATCACCGAGCAATACATCACATGTTTGTCTTCTAACTGAGATTCTGGTGGCCAGGCAGAAACGGATTCACGTTATTATTTGAAAATTAGAGGGTTGAATTGACAGATAGAGGATGGATAATTATGATTGACGCTGAGTGTAGACACAATCATGAAATAGTCGGCGGTGGGGAATAGATTAGGACAGTGAGGACCAGGTTAGATTACGACGGAACGGACACACTATTCTCCATTGGTTTTTCTTTGGTTCTTTTGTCGTTTACTATTTTTAACCATTTGGGCCTAAAGCGAAATTGGCAACAGCTAACGTGAAATTATCTCTCCTGTCGTTTTCATCACTCCCAATTCGTGATTAGGACAATCTATGCGGGCAGTAGTGACATACGGACGCATAGATCGTGTTTAGGTCGACAGTTTGTCTGTTTTTTTTTGCACAACACATTTCTCAACACACGTGTGAATAGGACAGGAAGTTTTGAGCAACGGGACAACAAGACGGACCAGGAAAGACCAGTGACCTGCCTCGCAAATGACCAGCCATCACAAGCAACTGACAGATGCGATTGAATCGTGCTAAGAATTGCAGAATTGTGAGATTCACAGAATGCCTGCCTAGCTTGTCAAGAGTCGAACACCGAAAAGGTCGTAATATCGAATAGCATTGGCAGATGCTTTGTTTTTTTTTTGTTCTTTTGTAGTATTACGTGAAGGTAGACCCCTGACGCGTTCTTCGTACTAGCATTTCCTAAAGGATGTCTTTTTCTAGAGTTGTTTTTGCACAATGGTTCTAGTCTATTGTCAGTTTGCTTCGACGCGAGTCATTCGCTGGCGCAGGAGCAAAATTGAGAGAAATCATCTCAGCACAATGAAAACACATTGACACATCACTGTTGGTTACAATATGACTTCTGCCGAAGAAAGCACAGCACGAGGTACGTAAAAGATATAGAAACATAAAGTGGGTGTATAGTATAATGGTGAGACAGGGCTGCAAGATGCAGAAACGCAAGGCACAGCCATGAAAGAAGAGAAATTCGGAGTCTGTCTTCGTTACAGGCAGTAAGGGTAATCCACTACGTCTAGAACAGACTCTCGTTATAGAAGGAACAGAACATTAGACAGAATCGATACCAAAGAGAGAAACTTGAGAGAGAGAGAGAGAGAGAGAACGGTGGTACTTCAGATCTTCTATTAGGGTTATAGAAATATCAGCAGCATTGTGTTACATTTAGTTATTAGGTGGTCCGAACATGATAACGAAAATAGGAAGCTACAAGCGCGCTAGCCATCGAGTTAACGTTTGTGCGGGCCTCCATTTTTTTAAAGGATCGAGACACGTTCTGCAGATAGTGCTAATAATAATTATAACAATAAGAACAATAAAATAAAAACCGCCCACACAAAAAAAATATTATTAACCGCCCATTCAAAATATTATCGACTGTATTTCGATACAAGCGAGCTGGAGCATTTATAGCCAATAATTTAACGTGTGTGTACATTGCTTAAGCCTTTAAGTGATGCTATTGAGATTACGCACAGATAAGTTTAGCCATTCAGGGACGCAGATGGAAATCACTTATTGATTAAGGTCTATCATTTTAATAATGTTCATTATTCTCTCAGACAATTTCGCTAGGGTATCGTTGTCGACATTCATTCATACAGTCGCGCACACAGCAAACACGTGAGAGACTGCTCGGTTAACTGGTGGCGGTGAAGTTAGTTAGTTGAAAGGGACCCAGAAGGGATACACTTGCAGGTAGTAATAGTAGTAGTAGTAGTGGTAGTAGCAGCAGCAGCAGTAGTACAATAATCATTACTACAGAAAACCGTACAGAGCGGCAACGATGAATAACGAGAGACATTGGTGCAGCAGCAGCAACAGCAGCAGCAGAGATACCAAAAGTAACACATATACATTGAAATGAGGACGCATGCGACTGGTTTTTCAAACCAGATCAATAATCACTAGAGCAGCAACAGCAACGAGATTGATGTCATCGACGAGTGATGTACACAGTGAATCATCTTGACTACGGTGTGCTATGACAACATCAGATTGTCTGCCACGTCGTGATCCAGATTAGATATGATTGTCAAATAAAGCTTCAATCTTGGACATAAATCACATCAGATGATGTATGTATAGATTGGTGAAGCCTGAAATATGCACCATGAAGCTACGGGGTAAATAACTGGCAAAAGATAACTCTGCGTTGAGGAAAGTCAGATGTTGGTCTTGAATGAAAGAGTGCAGCGAACTTCGATGAGTAAACAAATCGAGGAGTTGACCCTCGGCTCAGGCATGCATTGTTAGACGTGACGATAAAGTACATGTCGTTATCTTTTAGGCATCCTAGGTAGGCTTGTGTGCCTCTATATCGATAAGGAGAGAGATTTGTATAACCTTTTTATATAACCATATAATTATAGGTTGTTCAAGGCAATTTGCATGAGTAGGGTGGCCAGATGCAGATTTAAACAGAAAGAAGAAACATTTGAGGTAGTGTTGCATCAAACTCGATATGAACATTAAACGTACACAATTCGGTTTTGTTAGGGTGATCACGACTAGTGTTGATTAGGTGAAAATTCAGTCCAATTAGTGTTCGATTGATTAGGCATTCGTAATGAAAGTGATGCAGATTAATACATGTATTGCGGTCGTCATGTCATGCATTTTTGATTTACTAATCTTCGACGTATAAGTATCACAATATCGGTTCCGATTTGAGCCCACTCGATATAATGTCAATGGGTCAGTGTCATTCCGCTGTAATCTTAGTTGTTAGGTAGCAAATAGGGGGCTCGCTATAATTCCATCAAAGCGCGCAATGGAGCTTACCGATAGTACGAGCTCTTCGATTGTTATCTCTATTTTCGTATTAATTAACGGTTAATCAAAAACAGCCTTAACAAAGGGTGCAAGATGGATACGTGCATTCGAGCATCATCAGTCGTCATCATCGCTAACAATGTCATATACTGGTGGAAAACGCGATGAACTTTAACTGCTTTAACTGCTTCGTCGATTCATCAAAAAACGGGGTGTGAGACTTACCACTTGTTGCCTCGCGAACGTGTCGAGTTCTCGTCGGGCGGACTCCGGCAAGAATATCGGTGTACGTCTCATATCTAGAAATAGTAGCGATCATTTAATATTCAGGCTACTATAGCCTAAAGTTCCCGCTACAGATATGTCGAGGCATAGCGTACACGTGCCCATGTGCTATACACAGAGAGCTTCCACTACGTCACGTTATTCTTACTCTAGATATGTACATGTTTGTTGGAGCCAGCGCCCTTTACTTCGATTACCGCCCCCCACTTCCCATGCCCGTCGTGGTGATGTGAGCGAACCTGAAGCTACTAAGTACTACTGTTTTGTACTGACAGCAGGTTAAACAAAACTAGGTAAATTTTCCGGGCTGACTTACAGCCAGCATTTACACTCTACGAATCCACCCTGCTTTCGATGCAGTGTCAGTTGGGAAATCCTCAACCTACCTCGTCGAGACGGAAGGATGTCCGTGATTGTCGAGCACAGTCGTATAATGAGTATAGGTGGTATAATATGTCTTGCGGTCATAATCGGGTTGGCACACCGTGCAAGGCTTATGGACGTGGTCCCGATGGTCCTCGCGGATAACGTCGCGCACATGGTGAACATCATGAATAACAGGGCGTCTCTCCTCAACCACAGCGTGCGCGGGAATCACCCTGTAAAATAATCGTTGAGAATATGACGATACTCGTTTATATCGTGCGGAGATCTAAAGGCCAAAATGCAAAGAATATGGCGCAAGGATATATGGATGATCAGCAGATAAATCTGATATATTACTCAACGGAATAACTCTAATTCGCTTTCTCTACTTTCACAAGAATTATTTTTATGGCGTCTGATAGAAAGAGCCTGATATAAATTGTTTTGACAACATCGTTTCTACGCATAGTGTTTCAATTTGTGTTTGTTCATATATAATTATTCATATTTAACATGCAGATGTTCCGCTTCCAGGTTCGCAACTATTCAATATATATATATATATATATATATGTGTGTGTAACGAGGTAAGGATGTGATTGAAAACGTCAGTTGGCCATTTATTCATACACCAACTGAATTGTTAAAGCCTGCCAATTACAAGCATCTCCTAGGACAGCGACCTTGAGACTCAGAAGAATTTGTACTCGACCCGGCCATGATTTTTCTTCTCAGACATCGAGAACAGCCTGTGACGTAATGTATCGATAAAGATTTTTGGAGTCTTCCACTGGATAGTGAGATTCGCCACTGAAGGGAGACTATCGGCAAAAGCCCTGTTTGACATCGGTAGCAATTAAGCCATGCGTACGTCGCCGCCAATCAACATTGGCTTCAGGAGCCAGTGTCTTACTCGAGCCACCGATAGACGCACACTACGATCAATTTGAAAATAAACACTTCGCGGGGAGTATCTCTATACAATCTTCCACTTCAGCAGGCCTGCAGCACATCACCTCAAGTGGCCCTTGACGAAAACCACACACTACACGATCCTCGTCGTTCTCGAACGTCATAATAAACGTGTCAGTTTATGCCTGTTTGCAGTTGACAAAACTACTCGATTTGACAGGCAGGTCTCAACACGACGACGTCACCTCTGGCCGTCGATTGATGGTTACCATAATAATGTATGTGTACGATTGACAAAAATGACATTGAGCCACCAGATGACGCGAGGGATGATCTATCGAAATGAGAAACAACTAAATCCGATGAAGTAGCCTCCACGGTGATATTACGACTCGAACAAAACTTGAAACAACCGAAATTTGTTGCTGGTGCCGTGGTCGACTTAGGTCGTCGTATAAATACGATACGATACGATCTTTCTTTATCTGAAGATTCTCGCCAGGTACGAGGAAGGAAGAGAATAAGCAAAGGTGGCCCCGACAGGTCCTCATAGTAATACCTAAAGGTTAAGAGCTGAGGCCTGTGACATAGGGGAACAGCTGAGGGTCTGCTCAAAAAACAATTATTATTATAGAATACGATACACTATTAGCCAGTATCTATGTCGAACGGCATCGTTCTCGCGTGGCTCTCGTTGAAATCGTTCGTTCGACATCTGCTCATGTCGTTTCCCTCTGATTCACCTTGTGTCGCCCATTTGTCAATAGAAGAAAAGGGCCAACACGAAACAATTGTGAAGGTAGCTGGCCAAAATTAGAAGTTGCTCGGCTCGCAGGTATCGCCTGTCAATCACTATCGCATGTGATGTGCCCTTTATGAAATGAACGTTGTATTGCCGAAGCCAGAGCATCGTCTAGCTCTTCACTGGTGTTCGCTTCCCAGAGGGCGCAGCGGTCACCGACGAAGACGGGCAACCTTCCAATCAGCTAGTCGGGCGTGGCAATATGGCGTGTGCTGGAAGACACAAGCCCCAATTCAAGTGCAAGGTGAAGAACTGAACGAATCTTCTGGAAACGTTGTTCTGTGCTGCTGTCACTTGTGCTCTTCGGCGTTAGCACCTTCTACCTTCTCAGGCGGGTCTGATTGCGCGGATGTTGAGTTTTCTGGAGCGGATGATGATGATGACGACGAAGTCACAGCCGAACGAATTTTCGTCTTGCCCCGGGAGAGCTCCATCAAGGCATACATGCACACCCATCCCTATGCGGTTATAGTGTGTGGTCAGTTCACGTCGAATGTCGCCCGACCCGGTGGAAGCATCGCGGAGGGACGCTGTTTCGTTAAGTGGTCGTATCCTCAACTGAGACAGCGGTCGTCGGCTAACAACTAGGGACGACAACGGTGACGACGACCTTGAAATACGGAGCAGAATTACCAGCAGCAGCAACAACCGGCAGCAGCGAAGCCGCCACCGCGGCAAACTGCCACTATTGAATAGCGCGTGCCCTAGTGTCTTCATAGAGGCGATTGGTTGGCAGACAAAAGGCCGCCAGCCCCCCCCTGCTCCACGTCGGCAGAATGCCCGTGGCGAACTGAGCACGCGGCCAGCTCTGAGACATCGCAAGAACAACGACGGGTGTAGTCGCATCATTTATGCAGCTATGTCCAACACCAGTGGCTACAACCCCGACAGACATTCGCAGGATGCTGAGAACAGCGTATAGCAGTTAGTGCATCTAGAAACCCCGTATCCTTATTATTATTATTATTGGTATCATCATCATGTTCCACCTAGTACAGACATCTGCATCGCCAACCACCGATCTTATTAGCGATCTCATTAGAGGCGATTCTCAAATGTCACTATAATTTATCAATTGAACACCCGTCACACTATGCGTGCTTGGGGTGTTCGTGACGAGCGGCGTTATCACTAGAAGTTCTACCAACATTGAACAGAGAAATTGGGCTAAGCAAAATCGGTGCACTCGTAAGCAAGCATTCGCCCACACATGATTACATCGTTCTCTATCGGCCTAAAGCACGACCTACGCTTTCTCCACAGCTCGCTCGTACGCTTCTCGATAGGACATGGTACACGGTCCAGTCTGAACTATAGTGAATTTTGTGAAACATAAATGAGTACGCAGAAAGCAAAATAAGAAAGAAATAGACGATAATAAACGGCTTCCGTCGTCGGACTTTCGAAACAGCATAAAATGCCAATGTAAAATTGGTACAGCCGGCAGGCAATGCGTCCTATTCAAGCTAACCACAGACCGCTGCGGATCCGTGGCCGGCAATTTCTATGGCTCGCGCCGCTGTGGATTATTACGGGTTTCGTCGACACGACGATCAGTCTCCTGGACAGCAATTGCCGCAATGACTTGTGAACGGAAAAAACCGCTCCGCGTCTGTTTGTAGATGCGAAAGATTGAGCGCTCATTTATCGATTAGCTTGGCATAATCTGAACTCATCAATCGAGCCAGCTGCTACGATAACATTTTGGGCCTGGGACACACATAACGAAACGGATTTGGCCCTGTTTAGAAGTAGCGCTTTCTATACTTTCTCGTAGAATAATTGCAAAATACTATTATAATAATCGTTGTGGTCTCCAGTCCCCAAACTGCGTCACTAATTTTGTACATATATTAAGAGGCATAATAATATGAGGCAAATCAAATGGTGTATATCGTAGCAGTTCGAAATTTTAAGTTTTACACATTTCGCGATATAATTATACACGTTAGAAGTTACAGAGAATAGAAGACGAACTTACCGTGTCGCGATCACAGGAGATCCGTCACATTTGGCTACGGTCTCCTTTTGGACGTCGACTGTCGCCGTGGGCCCGGCGTACCTGGATGAATTATAGTTTCGATTTAGGCTACATGGTCGGTTTAAACAGTGCGCCGCGTGGTCTCGCTACTCATTCCACCAGTTGGGGGCAAATAAGCATCCGTTTAGAAGCTACTAGAAAATCTGAACGATATGAACTTTATGTACGAATGACCTGAGGTCGATCTCCTGCGGACACCGTGCACATTGGCTATCTATTGTTCAATAATTATCTGAAATGTATGTCGAAATGTCATTTCGGCTTTTGTGCTCGTTCGATCCGCTAACGTTGGGGGCGCCCGACTATTAGATCATCGCATAGGTAATATGTGGGATCCTCTACAAATGTCTCGATCATTTAGTCTAGCAGAGAGTAACGAAGGCAAATGCTCGATAGGAAAGAAATTGTGAGCCGCCATTATCGAATGGATATTGTACGTGGTCTCTTCGGGTAGCTCTTTACCTTGTTGTGAAATAGGTGAACGTCGTGTGATGATGATTAGCGCAAGGCGCGTCAGGACCGCGAAGTCCTGGCAAATGATTGGTCACCTGGGAAAAATGGGACCGGTAGTCTATTAGTGAGCGGTCGACCGCGACATATGTTCGCTCGTAGTTTTGCAATGGTCGTATCATCTCTCATCTTTTCTGGCTTATGTTTCGTCAGCCAAGAGGTCCGAAGGTGTCACACGGAGTCTAAACATCATCAAATTCGCCATCTACCACTTGAAAACTTGAACTGACATCAAACAATGTCGTTCGCTTTCCTTCAACTCTTACTACCAAGTGATTATCCTAACTGATATAATATATATATATATATAGATATATTTTTTTTGTTTGTATGTCTCCCACTCCAATTACATCACAGTGTAATATTTTAGATTCCTTGGGGCACTATAATGAGGCTTTGTTATAACCTGAATATCGTATGAGAGTTCAAAGAAATCGGATGACTTCATACCGTGGCCGTTGCGACGTTAGTAACGACACTATAGCTTGTCTCGACGTAGGACGTCCCTCGAGGATAGTGAGTTGTGTAGAAGGTTAATGTCGAATAGGCTGTGTGATGACCACCTGTGAAATCCCCCGATAAGAAAACATGTATTAGAAAAATGACAGCCGCTCAGCCGCTTGTCCATGTTTCGATACCTCGAGCAGCCAATTACTGGCTGAGGCTCATGTACTCTTCCTATATATATATATATATATATATATATATATATATATATATGCGAGATCATTAGCTTCTTCTTGCACTCGGTGACAATTGCCGACATTACTATAACACATCGTAATGAAAACATTAACGACAATATATGATTACATAACACCGCCAACTCAGCCGTAGGGAATTTTTGGGAGAGCTTCTTCAACTTCATTCATTCGTTGCAGTGCCATTGTACGAAATAGCATCACTACTGTTCTGCCTAGTATAGTACAATAGTATTATAGTAGTGTCGCCGTTATCGTCTAGACGTAGTGGCTAGGTGTTTCTTGGGCACACGCTGATGGCCTCACTCTCCCGTTCCGCCACACGATGAAGTGGCGACGGTTATCGTGAAGTCGTCGCCGCCGCCGCCGCCGGCACCGTGACTCCATATAATGAATTCGTTGATGATGAGCAATCTGGTGTCGGTTGTTGTCGTTGTTGATGTTTTTCAACGCCGCGTGACATCGCCGGCGGCGCCACTGCTGGCGGTCGCAATGGTGTTAATTGCGTAACAGGACCAATTGTCAAGCAACTATCACAACGAGATAAAGGACCACACAGTGCCCGTGGCAGTGACCATTCGTTGATGGCAGAGCGAATGCCTCGTTCTTGTTAGCAGCTGTGTGCATCATAGACGTGCCCTGAGTTGCATTGTGCTGATAAATGCATTATTATGGCAGGGAGATGGATAAGACAGCGAGATAGGTGGCGAACAAATGCGATTCTGCGGGCAGCATTTTTTATTTATATTTCGAGGAAAATGCATTAATGCATAAATCAGCATATATTGTGTGATGGTGTGGTGGAGGAAATAGTCGAATATGATCACTTGATTGTTTGTTTGTTTGTTTATTCATAGATTTCTGTCTCTTGGAATTCTGTCTCTTGTAGAGCAGTGCATGAAAACTGGAATATTGCTCCGCATTTGTTGTGCTCACCTATCTATTTAAGGTTATCTAATTTCTGGCATATGATAATTATGCTAGCACGGATACACTGTAGGTAATACATATTAATTAGACCCCAATGGTCGATGCGCTAATGATAAGTCGTCGTCAATTGGCTCTCCTAGCAAGTCTTATTAGAACATTAACCTCGTGGGTTAAAAGGCATCGAGTAGAGAAAATATCAATGATTGTATCTGCCACCCGTCGATATTAATAATAATAATAATAAAAATAGGATTTCATTGTATTTCGTTTCGTTCTCAGATGAATGTTACAATTTTCGTACGTCGAAACATTGTGAGCAACTGCAGTCAATCACACATTTACAATTGTCAATGGTATACAAATGTTGTGTCTGCCGTAACTAAACGCTAATTTGATCCACAACAAATATCAAATCATCTTTCAACATAGTCTCTGGCTGCTAGTTACATACGCCGTATACTTATCGCCAGTCGCGCAGTCACGCACGTACACGCATGTGGCCAAACATGTTTTGTTCAATACTACTATGATTACTATTATTGCTACTTTTGTTATGCGTCAACTAATTACCTCGGTGTCCATGATTGTAGATGGTGGACGGAGCGATCTTCGTGTAGCCGTCAACGACCCGGGGCAAATCACCGTGTGCCGCGCACCTGTGACAAGAGGTGCCACGGCTTTCCAAGGCGGCCGGCAAACCTGGCGTCGCGTCAATATGTCGGACCTGCGTCACAACCTCGTACCTGTGGTGACGGCAGCAGTGAGGGCGGGCGGTCGTTTGTGACGTTTTAACGTGAAAAACGCATCGCCCGACCGACGGACGATGATGAACGAGAATAAGACGAAAAAGCAGCGGCAACAGCCACGTGAACAATGGGGCGTCAATGGGCGAGAACATTTGATGTGAAGATGGCGTTGTTATTGAATTCGAGATAGCTGCTATCATTGAGACATTTATCGAAACGCGTCGAACGCGAGCGAGCAGTGGCAGCTGATTGATGTCATTGGTATGAGCAACAGCAGATTCCATTTCTTTTTTTTTTTTTTTATCTATCTCGCCGTATGTTAAGATATTTTCGTGATGAAACATTGCCGATTTTGATGGGGTGGCGAAAGCGAAAACTATTTATTACTGCTGCTGCAACTCGAGTTGTATCTTGAATCAAAGGTGAGCAATGTGATTTTATGGAAGGAAGACGCCTTCTGGATAACGCTATTGGAAAATGACACCCGATTGATTAGTTGGCGCTCGCTAATCATATTCTATTTGTTTAACCGGTACTTAGTTATTAGATTCAAAGAGGTGTAAAATGAGACGCGCGTTTAGCGGTTGCTCAGATGCGACTGACACTATCTCAGGGAATATCTGATTCTAACTAGATATTGCGGACTTCGACACAACAATGAGCCCTTCAACGCGGCTCTCGACGACGAAGTGCTGTGAGCGAGCACCTATCGGCAATAGAAGTTAAAAGGTCTACAAACCTCGTTTGCGTCACGGGAACCCCATGGCTGAGTGTGGTTGTATAGTACGTGTACGTCGTGTAGTACGTATGGTCTACGGGTCGAGGATCGATAGGGATATGGCCGCGCGCAGGAACATCCTCAATGATTCGGGTGGCGGCCACCGCGATCGGGACAGGAGCCGGTGCCAATGCAACCGTATCGGTAATGTGGAGAGTGCCTATTTGTCGTTCGTCCGATTCATAAAGAAAAAAGCCTATACGTGTAAGTGCGACTCAGCGGTCAAATGTTCTGATGCCAATAATCGGAGACGAGCTGGAGAAGACCACGTGTCACGCTCCTATATACGTTTAACCTTTAGATAGTGCTGGGGTAGGTAATACACTCAGCGAATTTTGTCACATAGATGTACTGGTTTCAATCATGTGATTGTGTGATTCATGATCTTCTACCGTTTTATAGATCAGCCTTATATTTCAGCATAGGCACGTAATCGTGTCCTAATCAAAGCATATATATACCATAGCTAGTTGACAAATATGACATAATATCATAATTGAACTGTGTGCTTCTATGCAGTTCCTTTAATAAATCAATAAAGCCTTACGTTACCTTACGTAGTATATCTATCTATGTGTGGCAAGGCTATACGTACTAGGGAAAATGCAATCGACATCAATAAATTATAGGCGCACCTGGAAATCCTAAGCAAAATTAGACAAATGTTCGAGACGATCAGTGGCATAAGCGCTGCTCTCACCGAGGCAGCCCAGCATTTTGTTTTTGCCAAAAATAACAGCGTGGCAATATTTATCACTAATGACATATCGTACTTTGACGTGCTATCATTACCGAGAGTGACAGTGTGCCGTCTAGTGGAAATCACCGGCCTGCCGTGATCAAACGTTGTGACGAGATCGGTGAAGGTCGTCTCCAGTTTCTGTTGTACGTCACGTTTTCTACGGACCGATGCAGACTCCTCGGGCACGTAACGAGTGATTACCTACATGGCATACATTGGATTGTGGACGTTAGGTAGGATTTTGTGGTGTTAAGTAATAATGATTTCATTCGACTGGAGCTTCATATACAAAAGGGGACTATCGCAGCAAGCAAGTTGGGGCCGGTGAAGCATCTCAGAGATTCGAGGGAAATAGAGTCGAATTATGAAATTCGCCGTGTTATTCTACGGAATTGATGTTGTTGATGAGATGACACTGCTAGAAAATGTACATAATGTGTATCTAATAAAAACGAAAAAAAAAGGCTTCGTTATTCACGATATGTATATGCCTATATACGGAATGTTTTTTTTGTACCTTGTGGTACGCAAAATAGTATAATTCCCCTTACAATACCAGATATGAATCGCCGCATAGGCGCACAAGTTTAACAGAACATCAGCAGATTGTACGAATTGTTTTTCTCTTCTTAATATAACATCTCGCTACTAAGACAGCAACTATGGCTCTCTCGATTTCTTGATACACACCTCGGTGCGGCTGTTCACTTCAGTGCTTCCTGGCGCGTGAGTCGTCGTACTGAAGTACGTGAAGGTCGTGAAATCCGTTCGGAAGCGTTTTGTCGGAATGATCTGAGACATTCGATCGTGAGGCAGTACGCGCAGCGGGCAACGGTCACATAGACGTAGAAACAAAATGACAAATAAGCACAAATGCAGTGAATGTCTCTATCCACAAACGTTATTGCGCTTTCTAGCCGCGAAGACAAAGCTATCTGCGTGTGCGTGTGCGAGTGTATAGAGAATCTGCTGTGACTGATCCCAAGTCCACAGTCAAGCTCAGTCAGTCAATCACTCAATCTGTGATTTTACGCTTGTATCTCTCTGTCTCTCCTTCTCTCTTTCAGTGTGTTTGATGATAATGTTTTTTATAACTTTGTATACTAATATCAGCAATAACTCAAATATAGACAAGCCATGAAAAATTGCACTACAGCTATGTTACTTGTGACACGTGGAACAGACAGCCAAAAAATCCGTTCTGACCATAATGTCATTTTTTTTTTCAATATTCGAAGTAGTCGCAATAATAATAACAATGATAATAATAGTAACGGTGACGGTGACGGAGAATAATTACGCGGCTTAATAGCGACAGTCGCCATTCGCGGTTTAGTGACGAAATCGACGAGCGATAACTTAAATTTGATGTGAACTTAATGCGAGGTGTAATCTATGGCACCACCACATCTGCTAAATAACAATAATAATAACAATAATAATAGTACCTATCAAGCAATCTATTAGCTTGCATATTTGAAAGTACCCAACCGCCAAGCGCCGAATCAATCAGCTGAAACTTGGTCTGCAATATTGTGCTATTTTTACCCCGTGTGTGTGCGTGTGTGTGTGTGTGTGGAGAATCAATACAGAGTTGCTCAACTAAAACTGCAAGTATAGCTACAGATGAATGCAAAAAAAGGGTTTTTATCTGCAAAGTAGCTCATTTTTGTTAGGACGTCCCACGTTACTCAACGTGCTATGTTCGTGGCGTGGATATTCTACATATACAAGTTCGATTAATATCTCATTGATTTCACAATGGCGAGATGTGTGTGTGTGTGTGTTTGTGTATTGACACTGCCAGATTATACAACCACTCCGACTACTATTCGTTGATTTTCCGGGCAGTCTCACCAGTCTTAACCATTAAACGTTCAACAGTAGTGGTTTCGGAATTGTTTCTCAAGACGGAATCCCCCTCCTCCTCTCCGTGAAATACCGACAACGACTACTGCTACTAAATGCATAATTTCTAATACCTGCTGCGCGTACATGAACGATATTATGAAATGTGCGCCCCTCATACGAATAGGATTCTGTAAATCTACCGATAAATATATATATATATATATATATATATATATATATATATATATATATATATATATATATATATATATATATATATATATATATATATAATATATATATATATATATATATATATATATATATATATATATATATATATATATATATATATATATACTGTTATCGCATTCTGGAATACGGTAATAGAATCGATCGATAGATCATTGGTAATCGCAAACAATCGAGGACTTTCTACGTGTGCTATTGATTTGTCGTATACTACCTCAGCGCCGGTGCCTTTTAGAGTTCCTTCGCGCGTCGAGTATGAAGTCGAGACGGCTTCGTTGCCGAGTGAATCGGTCGTCGTCGTGAAGAACGTGAAGGTCGTCGTTGCTGCAGCAGAAAAATGAAGAAGAAAAAAGAACTCGATTATTCATTGAGGGGATTTCGAGGGGATAAATCGACTCGAATTATTTGATCAATACAATATCACTTTCATTCGTTCATAAGCTGGTGTTTTCAGCTAGCTAGCACTATGCAAGACGAAAAATGTCTACATCCATACACTTACATATTGTAAATTGCATGTAGCCGTACGATAAAGAAATTGAACAACAACGATATCCTATACGATAATAATAATAATATAATATTATCCAATTTATATAGCGTAGTGATTATTAGAAAAGCTTGGCCACTAATTGAAAGCAGATTCTTGCTAGACACTCATACTGTATCGTACGTCATCTGCACAGGTGAGGACGAACAGTGAAACCGCGCTGAACGTCTCATATAATCGAGGAATTCAAATCAGTTGTGACGATAGCGAGCCAATATGGCTAGATTAGTGAACAGCAATTGTTGCTATGGGGCAACTATGGAAATTCCCGTGGATGATTACGATTCAAACGAATAATGATCAAAATAAAGTACGAACGAGACTGACCGCTAAGATGCATTATTACATAGCCTGTGCGAACAACATCGATCAGTCGGCGTATATTCCCAGCGCAATGCAACTCTCGCTATCGCGTCGAAGCGTAAATTGTGCTTGGTGACCTTCAGCGTTTTTTTTTTTGTTGAAAATTTATTTAATTGTTAACCATATGCACACGAGGATGCAACTCTTTGAAAACTGCGGAAGATTTCACGTCTGTGCGATGGGACCCCGATTAAGTAGTTGCGTTGCTCTAAGTTAAAAGTTACACGAATTTGAATAAATTCATAAATAGTTAGTAGATCAATTGTTTTCAAAAAACTGAGAAACAAACACAATAATAATAGATGCATTCAATTATGCATCAAATTATTCATTATCTCCACACTACGTCTGAGACTAATAAGCAGTCAGTTCAGTCCAACGTAAAGACAAATCCACCATAGACACAACACACTATTAGACAGACATACAATACTGCTGCTGTGTTTCATTCAAAGAAAAGTCGTCCTCAACTAAAACCCTCATTTCTCCACGGGTCTGGCTTCTTCTTGCGTTTTTCCGTTTACGTGCCGCAAAAAATGGCACGAAATAATCAACATGAGACAGGTCGAGATTTATCGGCGTTAATCCTATCGTCGGCTATAAGTGATCGGTCTATTTTCATGGTTCATTCGAACGGACATTGGCAGAATGTCCGCCAATCTGTGCGCCCAGATGTATCTCTCGGGCGCAGGGCAACAGGAGGACACGGCGAGCAGTTTTGATAAACAGATCAATTTTGTTTGTCGTTTATTGCCCATGCGACGCGGTCGTATTCATAGTTGCTGTCTCTTGGCATCGCCACCACAAATGACTGAAGAATCTTTTCTTTGTTCAGTTACCGGAGAGGACTGAGTTCCCACTCGATCTCTCGCTCGCTCGCTCTCTCTATCTGTCTTACTGAATTTCGCCCAATATATCGACGATAGGTATTTGGACGGGTGCGTCACACGCAGCCAGCCGGGCTGAGGCCTGTCCATCACTCAGAAAATGTGGGCGCCACCTTACCGATGCCACCAACGTACAGCTCCGCCGCGCGTCTTGATCGCGAAAAATGGCGGCCGCCGCATCGGCCACGACGACGATCTCTTGGCAACACAATTGAAACACCCCAGCCGACCACGATCTCAGCATCAGCAGCCGCAATTGATGCAGTAAAAAGAAGCATATACATATATATATATATATATATATATATATATATATATATATATATATATATATATATATATATATATAAATATATATATATATATATGAGAGCAATGCGACTGGCAATTGGAAATGAGTTTGGACGAAGCTCAACATTTTTGCCAGGCCCACCGATTCGACGTTTCCGAAGGTGGAGCGACAAGTTGGCTGCATTTCGTCGCTATCGCAGCTGTCTCCACCGCTGGTGCAACGACCGAGCAGCGCGAAATAGTTCAGCATGGACGCAGGCATTGGGCGGGCACAGGCTGGAGGGTGGTAGGTTGGGGGCGGTATTCTCAAATGATCGCGAAATTTCCATAGGAGTTTCGTTGAATGCTCTGGTATAGGGTTGTCTTTCTTTTTTTTAAGATTTCAATTCAATAGTCGACCGCCTCGGTGACTGCGTTGGCGATTGGCGTACCCCGCTACTTCGAGCCAGAGAAGCTGTACATTGCGCAACGGGACCTGCGTTCGGTAATCAGCAGGTGGAGGGCAACCGAACTGATCAGACAACATTACTACTAAGACGTCACGATCGAACGCATGCTAATGTTGGTAGTAATGTTTCATGATTTATTCAGAGACGCATACCGTAGACAGTGGGTCCTCGGTAGGGCGTATGGTAGAAGCACACAATTGTCACAGAGGTGTGAATAAAGAGAGTCGATCTTATGAGTCATTTTGTTTCTGAGCTAAAAATATAACAATTGTTTTCTATTTCAGTCTTCAGAGAATATAGAGCAAGCCTTAAATATACAATGATTAAATTATTCGTTATTTTCGATTTCGTCATAGCCATCGTACAAATATGTACAGGAATACCGAAGTCTACCATCATCAATTAGCTTAAGTTTGCTAGCATGGTTGTTGAAGAAAATACTTCCGCGAAAACCTGCTAGACATGGAAATACAAGGACACCTTCATAAACAGCAATAGTTTAGGATTAGTTGCAAACCTACATTGTTCCACGCCCATGAATGGGATAAGAGTGTGCACACGCATATATTTATGCCTGATTGACTTGTATATCGTGAACTACACGTTTCACAGCCATTGGTTGAATCCCAATAAATTGGGGGGCAGCATTAATAGTAAAAATTAGCCGTATACTAAGATAGAGCTTACCGACAACGGCGGAAGGTTCGACGCGGTTTGTCTCCGTGCTCTCGTCGGCCGTGCTCAGGTACACCTGCGATGATACGAATAACCGTTAGACACTTGCTTAATTGCTTAATTCATGCAAAATTGCCAGTGAACTATCGAAATGATTCCATTCAACTCTTCCTGTCGTTGCGTTCGTCGTCAACCCGTGCACCCGTAGCCGCCTATACTTACCAACCGAATTAGCCGCCATAGTCAAGAAATCACTCCGGACAGCAAGCACCACTGACATATCTCTTGATGCATTCACACCAATCGTCATCCATTTGATATTTACGTGGAGAGAGAAATATTCCCTCCTTATGATTGCTATCCATCATATCATCCTGATGTGCACGCGTGTGCCCCTCGAGTTGATCCAAGGGAAGCCAACATACTTTGAGCCTCGCCGTCGCCCGCCTTCGTCAAATGCTTTTCGTTCATACTCTAGCAGGCACTTCAGATCAGTGCGGGCCAGTCGGCACCAGGCAGGCGTTGACTTGAGTTGCCAAAAAAAAGTGCCAAAAAAAAGACGCACACCTCGTTTGGCGCTCCTATGTAGCTTCGTTTACTGGCGTCCGTCCGTCTGTCCGTCTCGTCGACTTCGTTGATGAGCTCACTTCGAAGGTTTCAGACATAAGTGTCCAGAAAGTTCGCTCAGGCCCCCATTTCATGTTGGGTTCTCTCTTGAAATGTTGTCATACCAGTCAGCCCCTCCGCCAGAACTAAGACTATCGCTATTACTGTTGCTATTATTATTATTATTATTATAAGTAGTAATAGTGGTTGTGAGCCCGGTGGCGTTAAGACGGCGTCCATCCAGCGGGACAAAAGTCGCCAACACACACGTACATCACATCAGCGGGCATATTAACACATGCCGATATGCCGCGAGCACTGGCAAGCGAGGAACCAACGCCATGGATGTGTAGAGGGATGGATGGACAGATAGCTATCGCTGGCTGGACTGCGGTCAATTCGTGTCGATCGCATACTTTGTTAACAACTCCGCATTTTACTATTAGACACACATAGCATATGAATGATAGCAGAGACGTGGCCAGACGTGAAGGGCGCACGAAAACGCAGTTAACTCGCATCTGCATCGAGCTACAGCGGAGACAGGGGCCGCCCCACGTCATGCAGCGAATGAGGCGCAGGCGGTGGCGGCGGCGGTAACCGTCGAAGTTTACCGCTTGCTTTTTCTACCGCAGAAACAGCAGCAGCAGCAACACCAGTACACGTTTGGCCCACGCAAGCGTGCGCGTAGCGTGTACGCGATTGACGAACGATGAGGTTGTCCTAATTCATTGATGATGGCAGCCCCGACCCGATCCGCCCCGCCGCTATAAACATGTGGAGGCAGTGCGACTCCGTAGACGACAGTGGTTCAGTCTTGACACTGGTTCAGAAGTCGTCAGCGTCACAAGGCATCAACCGTGATGGAAGCGTCATATAGATCCGCTGCCGTTGTTTGCCCCTCCCTCTACCCGGCAACTGTGCCGTGACGCTGCAGCAAGAGACAGATCGGCAGCCGACTGGGCCCCGGCTGAAAACTAATCATCGGGGATTTTCAGCAACGATCGCGAACGTTACTTCACTTGTACTTTCTCTCATTGTCGCTGTTGTGATCGACCGACGTACACAGACAGGGGGCAGTTAATTCAGCCGAGACGACTGTTGTGTATATAAGAGAAGAGAGACGACGGCGGTTGCTGCTGCTGCTGCTGTGGCATCATCAGCGCTTGTCGTTGACGTGTACACGACTCACTCACGGGCGATCGATCTGGCCAGGTCAGCTAAGCATCGCTCAGAAGCAACAGCGGGCACCATCAGGCCTCCAGACCACGACGCCGCCAATCCAACGTAAAAAATAAAGACGTTATCGTCATAATCTGCTGGTGGTGCTCTGAATGGAAGATTATTAGTCAACTATCCGTCGAATTCTCTCAGCTTGACCCTGGCTGTCTCCGTAGCTGCGTGCGGCGTAGACCGCGCTGAAGAAAAATGTCTTTGAACCTTGTTGCTGTAGCATGTGCGAGGTGGAGGGCATAATCCAGGACCTGTGTCGGAATCGATTACACGATGTTGTATCTGCGTTCTCCTCTACGACTTCTGTGTCATCGTCGGGTGTGACAGCCGTGTCATATCATCGGAGTTCAGTCATCTGCAACTGGCGCCGTTGTGGACGGCATCTATCAACTCGGGAAGGGGGAGGTCGCGGTCGAGGGACGCCGCAGCGGGGTGAAAGCGACTCACGCGGCACACACAGCTCTCATATAGACAACCACCCCACCGTCACATAAACGATGCCGAGGCTGATATGAACACTGCGCCGGTACCGCTCCATGATGTTATTCGATGATAAAGAAAGCGATACGCAAGGACAGCCAACATTTGAGACAGCTGACAACGTCATGACGTGGCAATATTTGCGTGCATACATAGCACAAGTCCAATGGCTATCGCACACACGCAGGGTGGCCGACACACTCACCTGGAGTTGCTTGCTTATGATACTTCTGGCCTGGGATGGGAGAGAAGGCCAAGAAATTACGATTGACCGTCGTAATTCGAAATTCTAGTAATGGAAAACGAAAAAAAACTCTAGCAGACGCCTACCTACCTCCCACCCCGCCCATCTGGCCTCCGCGCAGTCTTTAATTCTAGCGTAATCTGAAGTAGGATTCAACGCGGCATTGAGCACCTAATATGCACGTAGAGTCCATATTCAATGTCTAATCAGTTACTGACATAACTGTATTCCACTCCGACTCTTCTCAAGAACTATCATATCGGCTTAGTAAATATCTGCATCAATATACACTTCGGGTCTCCTTTTCTGTTTTTGAATAGTTCATTATCGCTCTACGTTTGGTGGCTGTATCGCATACGGCATACTCGTGGTAATCACCTTCAAAATCGATTGATCGCTGATAAGGCTCATTGAGCCTGCTTTGGGCCAGTGCTCCCCCCCGCATTCACTTTCAGGTCACGTAGTTAACGCGCATTCTATATTTGGCCGCTTTTAGACCCGTAGAAGCAACATTATCAGTTTACAAGCGATTCGATGAATTGCATCATTAATAAATAATTATTATATACTCGATAGATATATACACTGGTTTTGTATTTCACTTCACGTCTAAGGCTACGGCTTAGCGTGTCACATGGAAAGCAAATACTAAATGCTCGACGGCTGGATGGAAAATTTCACATCTTCCATACACATGTACTGTGTTTCTTAATCGCCACACCGATGACACGTTACCTTGGGCACCTTGGCAAAGCTGACAACCGGTGACTGGTCCTTATAAACCGTGATCGGAGTCAGCACCTGAAAACAGCACCAGCCGCAAGCACAACAACAACAGCAGCAACAACAAACACAATTGTTAGAAGTTCGCTTTTCATAACATTCGTCTATGTTCGTCTTTCATTCGCTCTCGTTATCGAATACAACCGCGTCGTGTCACGTGTGTGTGATTTGATTTCAATCATCGATCCGTGATGAGACGCCACGCTGAAAAGAGACATTCATCCGAAGCGTTTGCTGCAACACTCCAGCGGTATTTTGGCATTAAATAAAATAATATAGTAATAATAATAGACAATCAGGACTCTAGAAGAATGGCTTCGAAGGTGAGCTTCGCGGCGGCTTGTCCACAACCTGTTTGGATAGAAGTATGACAACCGGTAGAAACTGTGTTGTGCTCCTGCAAATGTCAAGCTTCCAATGACGCACTCTTGATCTGTCTCTCTCTCTCTCTCTCTCGCTCTATCTCTCAATCTCTCTCGCTGTATCTCCTTCTCTCGTTATCCATAACATCCAATGACGATGCATGGACCCCGGCGTGCCGAAGCGCGCGGGCCCATGCTCGTAAAGTATCATTCGCCGGTGACACTAGAACGAGAAGCGATAAAAGTTGACGACTAAGAAGACAAAAGATGCTAAATTGCCGGAGCATACAGCGACCGCGTTCCGCAGCCGTTATACAAACCGATGACCATTTACTCACTTTCGTACGCGTTAAAATTGTGAATTGCAGAGGCAGCTGTAGCATTGGCGCTAGCCGCAGTCGCCGCCGCCGCCACTTCCAAACACTAGTGCGCGCAAACGATGCAATTCCATCCATACATGTCAAAATTGACGACACACAGAAATACGCTCACACACGCACACAGTCCTATACAAGCAGGCCGTCAGACGCGCGCGCGCACCGGTCAGCAGTTACACAAAGGTATGAATCTGTTTGTATGGGTCTGTCCGTCTGGCTGTCTATCTGGATGGGTGTGCTTATGTGTGGGGGCTCGTGCAGCCCCCTGCCACCCAGGTAACGGTAGCTGGCTCGGTCGCAGGCGAATCGTGTAACTTGGACAGTTTATTATCACGACACAGGAGCATGCCAATACGAGAGACGTTGGCGATGATATTTTTGACGATATCTCAAGGCCAACCATCTCCCGTCCCGACCGCGCGCGACCCCTCGACGCCCCCAAACATCTCACCCCCCCCCCCCGTAACATCCCCAGCCCTCGGGCGAGCGTCACGCTGCTTGAGGCATTGCTCTGCTCGTTACAGTACTAAAGAGCTCTCCCGCTCACGTCTCATGGGTGGCCAGTCGGTTTGGGTCAGCGTGCTTGCTAAGGTTACGGTGGAATGAATTGGCAGAATTTGCCAAATTCGCGTTGCTACGAGCGATTGCCACGAGTGTGTGTGCGACACAAATGAGTCGACTGGCGTTCGACGAACGAATTGAACTGGACAACGACAGCAACGACACCAACAACAACAATGGTTAAACAGCCTCAACAAAGCAGTCCATTGTCAGGTAGGTGGGTGATTGAATGTCCCCGATATCGGCTCGATCCTGGCGGTTCTGACCGCCGGAGCGAGCCTCTTCCCTGGGGCACTTGAAGAACAGGAGGGGCGGGAGACGAGACAACGGCACGGACTGCGATGACGGATATTCTGTTTGTTGCGACAAAGACGCGACCGGATCCTGCCTCTCTGCCGTTACTGATGGAAATCTTATTGCAAGCGTACACAGCTAGCATATGTTCGGTGGTAGGCATATTGATACCGGCACCAGCAGATACCATGTAAATCGAATTGCTCGCAAGTATAGTTATCCTATCGAATCACAAAGGGGCAACACGAAGTAACAGGCAATAGTGGGAGTCATAATATTAATAACAATGGTAATAATAATGATAACCTTAATCACATTCATGAACAATAGATCACCAGCCGCCAGTGGAATGACTGCAGAGCAGTGCTATGGCTGGCTGACTGAGTCACTCGCTGCTTGGCCGGCCGGTTGTTCGGTGTCGAATGCTTCTTGCTCTATACATCATCGGCAGTATGTACGTATTGTACGTCTGTGGCTGTTCTGTTCTGCCAGGTAAAAAAATAATTGCTCATCATCCAACGACTGCGACGACCACTATAACTACTATCCAGAAGAAATTTACTGATTTTTTCCCACTTCTGAGCATGCGCACGATAGAAGACACGCACACACACATACGGACATACACGCAGTGGCCATACAGGCTGAATGGAAATGACTGCCAACTGCTAGTGGAATGGGATTCAATCACCAGCCACAATGGTTGTTCGGTTCGGAACAGAGTGCTGAGGAGTGAGTGAGTCGTTCGTTCGACGACGATGAATATGCATCGCAATTGACTATTGAACAATGCAACTGTAACAACAACGATACCACTATGAACAATTGAGGCACGGAAGAAATAACTGGGAGCGACAATATTCGATGTTATACGTCTTCAGATATATATATATATATATATGTGATTATTATTGTTATTTTCTATTTGATGAGTACAGGCAATTACGCTTGACTCCTTAATTGAGGGAGGGGGTCATAGAGATTTCGAGCGTGATATGGGTAGATGTGTAATCTTGGACTCCTTTGGTTTTCATGTGGGTTGCCTCTTACGTGGCAACCCAGCAAGTATTCAATGGAGCAGTCCATAGAGGCAAAGAGAGTGTCTGTCTGTGTCAATGCAACTGTGACGCTGTCTAGTTTATTATGATTTCGCAGAGCAGAACACCCGGCCGCAAGTACAACTCTGCGATGAGTGCTAGGCTACCGTACGCCAGGTGATTGGGTCCGTTGCTTTTGAGCCTGCTGATTGATGGTGAGCGGTTCAAATTATTCTATCTGGAGGGCGAGGAAGAAAATCATCAGAAATTGACGACGAGTGAAATTCGATCAATTCAATCGAAGCCGCGTCTTGGATCTCTTGAGATGTATGAGATTCGGCGACGATGAGCAAGCAACTGGGCCCATCGATCCGAGTTGCCAACGATCAGGGCCGATCAGATTGAAAGTAAAATGAATGGCTTACAAGCAGGGCTGCTAATATACTGGGTCATAATCGGTTTGCGTGTCAACCTTATTTTTATTACATATTGTCATATTATCCCTTAAGACTTGGCTGTCATGCTAATCTCGTTCGTCCTTAGCCGCTGCTAATGAACGCTCACCCTTATGTGTCCATCCCAGTGGACTCACCCCCATGGCGGACAACTCCTCTGTGCGTGCTGAGCCATCGAGCCTGGTCACCACACACGCTCATGGTAGCCTTTCTTGCTCTAGACAGCGCTTGCTGTTTTGTCGCTGTCACCGTCATTGACTTCTAAGCCGAGCGTTGCATTGAGCGTTTGCCTGGCGTCGCAAGCCGTCGAACGCTTAACGGCAAAATTGTCGCTGACGACGTGAATTCTTCCCGCCGCATTCGATTAGACGCTGCGACCTTGACAAACTCTGGCAGTGTGTACGTGTGTCCACGAATGAGGGCCACTGCTTCTGCTGCTGCTGTGGCTGTCGCTATCGCCGTGTCGAGCCGATCGGGACAGGGACATATGGACAAGCCAGCAGGCTTCACCGAGCGCAGCGGGTCCTACAGCAGCTTCAGCGGAGACGCAGATAAACAGATTGGGCTGCCGAACTGCAATCAAACAGGACCGAAACGAACGGAGCCGACGCGAGGACGAACGCAGTGAGCGAGCGCCCGAAGCGGCCCAAGACATCGGCCAATCAGCCCAGGAAGAACAGCGCTCGCGAGCTGGCGGTCTGCCTGCCTGCCTGACTGGCGCCGCCGCCGCCGCCGCCGCCGCCACCGCAAGATCGATGCAGCAGCAGCAACTTGACGCCGCGGGAATCACATGCTCCAAAAAGGCGGACGGTGGCGCGAAAATTTCGGGGGAACAAATTTCGATATTAGCGCGCGGAGACCGGTTCGCGTTTCTGCTTTGACCAGCCACCACCGTCGCCACTGCCACCACCATTAAAATCACTATCACTATCGCTACCACAAGGCAGTTGCTCGCTGTACGACGCACTGATGAAGCAAGCAGAGTTGGTTACACTTTCTATAATTATTATCATTATTATTATTATGACTAACTCACTTGCTTCAACAGTAACAGCTATATGGACCGCCGCGCACTTCGAGGTTGTGGCGGCCCAGCAAACGCTGGTAGTGGACGTCTTTATTGGCAACGATTGTAATGAATTCATTACACTGAAGTGGGATCGGTGCACTTTTTTAGGGCAAATACAATATATTGTAGCTCTTTATCAATGACTATTATTATTATTATTATTATTACTTAGATTAGACTTTACATATTAGACTTTAGGACCATGGGACAGTTCACTGAGGGGTTATTGCATTGCTTGTGAGGCGACCAAAGTCTCAAAGTTTAAACGATTATGGAACTGCTAAGGTATCTGTTGAAGTATTCGTTCTAGCCAAATCAGGGTCTAATTTAATAATTTGCCTCGTTTGTATAACAGTAGTGTGAATCTTACGCAGGGACGGCGTCCACAACGCAATTTTTCACATTTTATAGCGCATACACCCGTCCATGAACTAGCTGTTCGGCTTCGAACTCAACAAGAGAGTTGCGGTGTCATCAACCGGCCGGACGTGACGACACTCTACATATAGTAAAACAATAGCACGTGTTTTTTGTCATTTGGGCAAAATATCGACGAGCTTTGCCTGAACTAATTTCAAGGGTCTAATTGATGTGGCAGCAGATTGTTTGTGCCCGGTTTCACGTCCAGTGGTAGGATTTATTGACAGGGCTGTATTGGATATTAGTGTCTGATCTGTTCGCGTGTCTGCTTCTCATGTTTGGTCGCCTTGTCACCATTGTGGCCGTCATTTTGCCCACGCTAGCTATATATATATATATATATACATATGTGTACAATATATATATATATCGTATACAATATAGATAGCAACAGGAACCGCAAGATGTCATCGATCTCTAAGCAGCAGATCGCACAGACTATTAACTAACTAACTATCTCCTCCGTGGGTGGGGACATATTGGCTTTCACTTTGGTGTATGTTACTGTTGGTGTTGTCGTTGCTAATTCTGGGTGTAGTCATTTGTTTATATGATCGGCGTTGTTACCTCAGTGGTAGCTGTGATCGTGCTGGCCGGGAAGATGGTTACGAGGTTGGTCTCGACCTTCTCGCGACTCTTGATACGTGATGAGCCACGCCTGAAGAACGTCGTGTAGTATGTGTACGTCGTGAAGTAGGTGGACGTAACGGGAACCGTCAGCTGGACACTGGACGTCGGCTTGATTGAGGCGGACGCGGTTGCCGCGTAGAGATTGCTCACCACCTGGTGGGACAATGAGGCCGATAACGTTTGCAGCGATGAGCTTTGAAATTCAGCCCTTTACCAGCACCGGGATGCAGAACTTCGAAGTTGTGCTGTCTCTCTGAAGTTCTCGGTTATTCACATATACTGTGCAATGAACGCTGATGGAGGGGGGGTGATTGGTTGGTTGCGGGAATTTCGAGGGTAAGTGGAGGCGTCAATGGGACAGATAGTGGAAGTGATAGTAGTAGTAGCAGTAGTAATAGTGGAGTAGTCAGGGTGTCAGTGAACGACGACGTCATAAAACGCGATAAACACCATCATGAAACACATACAGATAAGATATTGCAGTGCAGTACAGGACAGCACACATACAGCAAAATATTTGACACAAGAGACAAATTATTGACAATACGCATAGCGCAGACGTGACGAAGCAGTGGGGCACAGTGTTACATAGGCTACACAGACAGGATTCACCAACAGGTTACCTAGCTACCGTTGTTCGTAGGAAGCTTTCCAAAGCGTCCTGACCGGTCATACTCTGTCACGGTAGAACCGGCTGAGTTAGCAATGAAAGTGCGACTGATCGCGCGAGATCATATCTCGGATCCCGCTGGCTCTGAAGTACCAGAGCGTGCTGAAGAGTCTTCGAGTTAGCGTGTTCTGGGATTCTGAGCGGTTTGCTTGTCCTCGAACACATTTTCGAGCCGAACACATTTTCTATCGGACTTATCCAGGTCCACTCGACAGAGATTTCGACGGTCATAAGCTGTTGGGTAATGTTCGAGCAGCCAGCACGCCTTGAGCCAGCTGACATCGACGACCTTATTACGGCCGCAGCGACAGCTGGTATTGTCTGACGCTGTCTAACGGCCGTATTCATCATCTATCGGTATCAGGCATTATACCATCATGACGGGCCGCCTGTCGTTACCCATTGCCTATCGCTGCTGTTAGCACTGGTGGCCGTTATTCACACTAATTCGTTTTCTTCGTCCACCTGCGAGAAGCGTGTTGCCAGTCGGGAGCGGGCCAAACCAACACCGTTAACCGTCACCACACTAGAAGCCCCAGTGGGCACGCTCGCACTTCCACTTGGGGTGAAGAAGTCATGGCCGGCCCGCCTGCCCGGCTTCTTCTCGTTCTCGTCAACGACCCTATCGCGGCCGCAGAGCTACCAGCCAACGACAATAGTCACCCAACGCCGCCGCTGACATCGCGGTGACTGCATGCTGATGCTACAATTCTACTATAACAACTATGTTACAACGACGACAACCACTACGATTATTACTATTATACTACAACGCTATTAGATCGGTTGGTTACGTCCAACTTGGGGGCAGATAGTGGTGACGGACAGGTAGGCAAAGCCTCTTCTGCAGCAAGAGAACACCCAGCAACGGGCAATGGCCTGCCCAAGCACTGTCCTCCCAGTAAATAGATTATGGGAAGGGGCTGTCAATGTGGGTCCATTATTTGCCGAGGTGGTCGGCGCGCGTCCTCCGAGCACGCGAGCTAACGGAACTAACAGGGCGCCCCGTGCGTTTGCAAGCAGCGTTCCAACGAACGGAACGGGCTGGCATATGGTGCTGCTCGACCTGTATCAAGGCTTGTTACAGCTCTATGCATATGCGCCACTGTATATGGCACAGGCGGAACATCGTTTCCTCGTTCCAGTCAATTTGTTACAGTTAATAGTATTATTAATGGCAGTGTTATTACTATCATCGTTAAAAAGTAGATGTATGTTTTTGCTTCGTTTATTAGACCAGGTAGTGTGATACTAGCGGTAAAGAGGTATGTACATAGATAGATATCTGGCTATACTTCGCTGGGTATCGCAGAAGTACTCAGAAGGAAGCCGAGCAGAAGTGTATCCGTATTTATATAGGGTGGTATTAGATCACGTCAACTTGCTGTACGCCGGCTGGCGTTGCAACGGGACATGACAAAAGGCAGGACAGAGCACATACGTCCTATCCTGTGTTAATAGGTAACATTATTATTATTATTATAGAAAAGAGAGGCGTATGTTTTTTTTTACGAGACATCTTCCACGCTAATAGTGCCACTCCCGTGATAATAGAAGTCGTGCGAGCAATAGATATACATTATATTTGAAGGGGGAAAGGGCTGGGTGCTGTGAAAGATATTACAAACATTAATATCGTAATCACAATAGCTACCACCAGGTAGAAACAGGCAGATACCGACAGACAGACTGACACATATACATAGACACACATATACACACACACACACACACCATAAGAGTGTCATATCGGAACTCGTGCAGTTAACCCCTCGTACCATACCATGCAGTCGACACAGGCACGGATATGTTCGGCTCACGGACGAACTTTAGCACGGGAGCAGTGGGCACGCAGATCTCGAAGGCCCTACCTACGATCTATCTATATATCTATCTGTCTCAAATGACAGCACTATAGCAGATACATGGCAGCAGACGGTGGTGCCAGACACCAAGCGTCACAAGCAGCGGCAGCAAGCAAGCAAACGTCTGAAAGCTACATTGAATTGAATGGCACTAAACGACGTTTTTGTTACCATTTAGCGAGCGATCGTTGACGAAAAGGAAAACGCTCGCTGGCACAGCTAGAGCTGTGGCCAACGTATGGCTAACGGGGGCCAATGTGCCTTTCACCCTGATTTCAGTTTCAACCAATTGAAGAAATCGCCAGCTGTCGAGAGATCGTTTAAGAGACAGCCGAAAGCAGAAGTCTAGGATCGGTCGAAATTCGACGACAATCTGGCCAAGTGCAATCGCGACGGAGGCAGCGACAACGGCAGCAGCTGCAGACTGGACCGCCGAACACGCTTTTGCTAGCTGCTGCTGTTGGTTGATCTGCCGAGCTAGGTCCGTTTGCCTGGGTCAATGCTGCTGCGACTGCTGCTCATTCTGCCCCGCTGTTGGCTGCCTGGCACACCACAGCTGCTGTAACCACTATAGCACGCCGTCCATTCAGACGACGTCAAGAAACGGCAAATCGTCGTCGTTGTCGTCAGCTGGAACTCATTGACAGACCGACCGAGGGATGGACACACGAACAAAAAGCAAGAAATGAAGTCAAGCCAGGTCACCACGGCGTAGTTTACTTTGCTTTACTTACCGAAGTTCGGCTTGTAATCGATGTCGTGCCCTTGCGGATGAACGTCGTGTAGTACGTGTACGTCGTATAGTCGTAGGAACTGCTCGGGCTGATCCCTGACGCCGAGTCGGTCAGGACTGACGCACCTTCGGCGGTACTGATACCAGCGTCGGGTGTTGCTCCCTTCACAGAATCGGCGTGCGTTGAGCTGGCACTTGGAGTACTGCTGGAGCTGAGTGCGACGGGCAGCGAAGGCGTCTCGCCCATGGTGTTCTCGGTAGCAGAAGGCGTCGCTGTAATCGAGCTACTGGGTGACACGATCAGAATCATGTGACGTAGGCTCTCCGTTGCAAGATTGCTGATGGGTGGCCGGCTGTCGTGAGAGGCGCCGTAGTCCGAGCTGGCTCGGGGCACCATTGTGTGGACGTTTGATATGACTTCGTGATTGCTAACAACACTAGCCTTGCCGCTGTTGTACATGGTCGTGAAATGCGTATAGGTCGTGAACACCGTGATTGAGGTGGGCTCGATGGCGGCGGAGCTCTCCGAAGCACGTTTTGGCGTTACGTACTCGATGGTCATCGATTGCGTGGGCTCATCGGAGGCGGACATCTGTGATGATGACGACGATGAAGGCGTCGTATCATTGGCCTGGACAGAATCACTCGATGAGTCAACTTCAGATGGGCTTTCTTCCGAGCTGGGCTCGCTCGACGTTGCCGGCGTGGGCTCTGTTGCGAGTTCTTCATTTACTAGTTGATCAACCATCGGAAGAATGAAATCGCTCGTAATTAGCTTCGAGTCGGTCACCATAGTTGAGGTGGGCGAGATCTCAGAGGCGACTGACGACGAAGCCGGTGGAGCTTCTCCTGGTGGCAGAATGAAGCCTTCGGTAATGATGACGGCCGAGGGCACGACCTGACTAAGGCTTCCGTCGATCACCACGACGCTGTCCGAGTTCATGAGGTTGCCCTCGCCGTGCGCATCAGGAACGAGCAGAGGACGCTCAACCGAGGCGATCGACGTCTCTGATCCAATCATTGTCATCGTGGCGGCATCCAACGTACTTGTTGGAGTAGCATAGATCGACGACGTACTTCGAATGACGTGAGCGTAGCTACCCTGAATGAACGTGCCGTATACGAGGGTCGTGAATTCTGTCGTGACGCCACCAATGACCGTCGTTCCAGATTTGGATTTCACGAGGCCAGTCTTGTAGCGGTCGGCCTTCGCTTGCGTTGACTGTATCGACGGAATGCTTTTCGGTGGCGTCAAACTCAGCTTCTGCGAGGGCGTCTCCTGTTTCGAGGGTTTTGCCGGCCGTAACGGTTCAATCGAGGAGCTCTTGAATAGGTGGCCAAAGTTCTGTTGGGACGCAGCAGGCGGGGCCATCATTTCCTGCGGGCTGTCGGCACGCCGCGTAGCTGTTGGCTTGAAGATGATCTTCGTGCCGGACAGCGAGGTAGTGAAGTCGACGAAACCGAACAGCGTCACCGTCTTCTCGGCTCCGGTGGAGGTTTTCGCTGGAGCCACGGGTGGCTGCGTGACCGCAAGCGGCGTGGATACAGTTCGAGTGAGACGGACATCCTGCGGGTCCACGGTCGTTATGTGGACGGCTTCGACAGCAGAGCTGGACACGGGCTCGAACGCCATGAATGTCTCCATTGATGACGACGGCAGTACGGGAGTTAGCTCCTCTGACGAGCTGCTTGGCTCGAACACCGGACCCAGCTCCGTCGGGTAAAGGCCGAGTCGATGAGGCCGCAGCGGTTGAACCTGTTCAAATTGATTCAAATATAGGCATTACATATATAGGTAGGCATGGTCTGCTTATCGCCACCAGAGAAGTGCTAAGTAGCGAAGGTCAGCGAATGAAAACACAATTAGCCACATCAACAATAGGGGTACGAATATTGCCTCCAATGAAATAATTAGTTTAATGATGATAATAATAATAATAATAATAATAATAATAATGAATAAAAGCTTACATATTTGTTTGCTTCGGAAATATACTTTCACTTTTCGTCGTAATGAAGTATTACCTGTGTCCAGTCACTAGGTAAGAATAGACTTCGCTCCCATTCAAGTAATATAAAAGTCGTACTGATAATAATAATTATCATTAGCAACAACTGATTCAGGTAGCGATTTCTTTGGTAAAATTGCTCGACCCTCTATCGTCCCGTTTCTCTTCTTCAGTTTCTTGTCGCCTGCCCTAATGTAATAAATAGTATACGGGCAAACACATAAACACATCTATATCTCTATCATATATGTCAGTACAATATTGAATATCTACGTCGAGTTACACACCGAATTGCACGCTCACAGTGGAACACAACTCACAACGGCCTGCCACCGGCCGAAGCGGCTTCAATGAAAGTGTTCCATTAATTCGAATCAATAGATCGATAAATAGATGTATATATATATATATATATATCTCAATGTATATTGACAGCCTCCCGTACGCAGCTAATTGCATTCGCTACCATTATTAATCTTAGTGGCTGTCTATCATATGGGCACATACAGCAACAACAAGTGGTACGAATGGGGAATTTTTATGCCCCGAGGGAGGACCGGACCGCCGTTCGAGCGTTCGCTCAGGGGCGATCTCTTCCGATGAGGCAATGACGACGGTCTGGCGAATATTCGTCAGCGCTCCCGCCGCTGCTGGTGCTGGGCCAGTATCTTTGGTGGCCGTATCGCGGGTACTGGACAAATTGCATTTCTCTCCTATCGAAGAATAAAACACCACCACCGTCGACGCTGTCAGCTATAACCAACCGGTCACACAACTGGCGCTGCGGCTGCGTCTACCACCGCCATTTAGTATGGTCTAGTAGCGAGGTCGGCCCGTCCATAGCCGTCTGTCCTATAGTCAATAGTCTTTTCGTCGTCGACGTAGTAATAACAGCAGCAGCAGTAGTTGTAGCATTAGCAGTGAAAGTGCACTAGTACCAATCGTGGTGGTCCACTACCATTAACCGTGGTATTGACACTGGAGCGTTAGTGTCTCGTAGCAGCAGCAGCAGCGGCGGCAATAGCAGTATACATAGCGATACATACACACTTCTATATATTATGCTATGAGGAGGCTTTTTTTTTATTCGTCTCGTACTGCGGTAGCAGCCGTAGCATAAGATCAGCTCCAACGATAAGAAGGCAACACCCCGGTAGCACAAACATTTGACACATTGCTTGCGGGAGTGCCACTGTCAGTGGCAGGGCTGAGGCGAAACAGTGCGGTCGACGCCACCGTTGTCATTTGCTGATGCAGCTGTTAGTGCTGCTCCTGCTGCTGCTGTTGTTGTTGCTGTCAATGAACGGCGGTCCCGTTACGGCGCCGCCGCTGCCGCCGCCTTCCTACGCCCCAGTCAAACCAACCCCGGCCATCATCGAATGAAAACTGCCAACAACACCGTCAGCAGCAGCAGCAGCAACATCAAGGGACAGCATCATCGAATCAAAAGGATTTAGCCCTAGCACAAGTTCCTATAGGAAAAAGTGGCGGGCTTGGGGTTTTCGCGACGGCAGCGGTGTACCATAAGAAGAGGTTCTTTGTCGGGGGAGCACCAGTAACAGCATCATCATAATTTTGGTTTGTGCACGCGGGTAAGCTGCTGCTGTTGCTGCTGCCGCTGCAGGCTTTTACTGTTACGACTATGGCACTTGATGCTGCTGCTGTTGTTATTGTTGTTGTCGTTGTCGTCGTCGTGATTGTCATCACCATCAGGTAAACGACTGAAAACTACCTTTGATTTGTAGAAAAACAAATGCGAGAGCCAATGCCGGTCAATTCAAGCAGGAGATGGACACGACACGAGAAGAGGCAACGTGTTTCGAGGAGTCAACATCCATCCAGCTTCAGTGCGGCGTACACTATAATACAAAGTGTAGAAGCGCCCATAGGCAAGTGGCGCCACAAGTGCACCTGTGGCGGAAGACTTCGCAGCGATTGAATGAATCATTTAACCATTCGATCACAAAGCAGCATATGGGTAGCCATTCCAGCCTCATGCAACAATCTTGTATATATATATATATATATATGTATATATATATATGTGTGTGTGTTTGTGTATTCGTGCATACAACAGCAACACGGAAGAAATGGCACCTTCAGTCGTCTATGTTTCGCAAGACATTAGCCGTAAGACAGCCATTAGTCCAATAGCAATCAACACGGACATGTCTATTTGTGTCGCTCTGATCCCGAACGGTGACAATCACCAAATGGATACCACTGCTGTATTTACATTTGCTTGTTTGTATTGTATTGTACCAGAACAATGTGTAATGATTCGAAAATTGCCTGGAATAACGCATTCGTTGTAAAATGAAGCAGATCGACCGAATTCGACATTCGCACAAAATTACAACAGTGACTTCAATATCGGATGTCCTTTCCACGCTGTGGAACTCGTTTCTCTGAGAGAAATTTGGCATAATCGAAAATTCAGCAGTAACAGCAACAACACCAACAACAACATCACTGTATGCAGGTGTGCTGGCAGTGGTGATGTTCTTGTGGTCAATGGTATAGCCTCTCACTGTGATTCTTCTGGTATCTAGCCGTATATGCACTTTGACACAATATTTTAGATACGGGAATCGAGGCCTTGGGACTGACTCGGTGTATCTAGACCTTCATTTCTAACAAAAGGGTTCCTTGTTGTTCCCGTCATCGTTATTGGCACAGGAGACTGAATATTCGGAGATAATCGCACGTTTACATGTCACCTTCGCGAAGCGCTAGGTGCTCACTGTTGAGCCTACGCATGAAATTATTATCCTAGAAAAACTTGCGCTACAGCGGGCTGCACAGTTCGCAGTGGAGACAATTCGCGAGACGTGAGGTGTTTCGAGAAACTACAAATGTTTCGAGTAAGTCATACAGCCTAAGCATGACAACATGAGCGTTGAGCGAAGTATATTTGTGATCAAACTTGGGGTTGATATCTTGACATTTTTTATTTGGCCGTCGAGAAAGGCCTCGAAATTCGGAAGTTAGACAGGCTTGGATTGAACACGAACCTTAAAAAATTGCCATGAAGTGAATAGAAACGAATTTAAATTAACTTGCTAATAACGAATAAACGTGTATAGAAAGGGCTCAGCAGTGGCTCTAACTTTACTCATCGCGCACATATCCAACAGGGAAGAGAACAGAAAGTTCCTTCTGATATCGCCTTCGAAGGAAAATGCTTCTGTGTTTTTTGAGACACTGGAGCACTGATAAGAACAAAGGAATTGTCATCCGTTGAAACAACGATACCGTCTCGTTAGATACGAAGTGTTAGATCTTCTGGAGTGTTCCTCCCTTATGTACGTATATATATATATATATATATATATATATATACATACGTATAGTATTGTATGGTAGAAACAACAACGCTCCCGGGTATCAACACCACGAACGTGCTAGATGTCAAGATTAGCGGGTCCGATAGCATTGTCTCAGTTTCCATACGATGTTGTTGCCTCTATTTGTGAACGTATACATATCACAGTCGAGTCGCCCAGGGTATTTCGCCTGAGTGCGATTCAAAACAACAACAATCATAAGCACAACGAATTTGCGATTTACCAAAGCCCTTTACGACATCGTACACAGGTTGTTTTTTTTCTTATTTATCTGAATGCCACCAACAGAACCCATCCATATGCCATCATAAGACACTGCTACGGTCGAACGCAAAATACTATCAAAATATGTCAAACTCCTCGAATTCAGGTGAAAGGGATCAGATAACCGCTACACTTTCCCTCGCGAATCGAGGGAATTCTAGTTCTATTAGACATTCAAGAAACACATCGACGAAATACGGATTCAGGGCAAAAACCCTTCTCGTGCTCGTCATCTCGCCTTTGTCGAAACACTCTACAAAACAACAGATAAAACAACGACAACAGCATAACTAAACAACGTTGATATGATAGATTGTGACCGAAAACGCTACCCCTCGAACGAAGTCTGATCCGGCGACTTGAAATGTCTCGACGACTTCATCAATCCCCCTCCACCCCGCCCTCTCACTACCTCGGTCTGCCTCGGTCTGCCTCGGTATTTGTTGTGGCCCGTTTTCCGAAATGTGGACTAGACTAGGCACGCTAGCCGTTCGAACGCCACCTCGGCTCGTTCAGCTGGAACAAAACACTGCCCTGCAGTTACCACCATGGTCGTCATCCTGGGCTTGACTTCCTGCATCATCTGGAAGTCACGGCTTTCATAGTGTGGAGCCGTGCGTCGGACAGCCGGCGGTGGCGGCGGTGTCGAGATGGACTCGAGCAGCTGCGATCGTCACGTGCGACCGGAATCGCTCAATTGGTTACCAACAGCAGGAGCAACGACGACAGTGACAATGATAGTGTCAGCGGCAGAGAAACGAGACAGCGCCCCCGCCCCCCGCTAGGGCCAGACTTGCTTTCGCGTTTATTGGAAAATCACAAAGTCACTGAACCGAAATGAATTCAGATTTACTGGGCCGGTGTGACCGACGCGTAACAATCATATCGGGAAAACTATAATTCTCTATTAGAAATCTACTTCGATTTTCTAGACATGTGAACGAACATGCGCACACAACACTGGTACGCGTCGTCGACTACCGATTGACTACGCGTTGTAAGACGTTCTGCCGATCCGCTCCTCGCTGGAAACGACCGGTGGGGATTTGGGGGACTGGTGATCCACTTCGAGCGAGAGTGGAGGCGGGCAGCTTGTTTGTTTAATAGGTAAAATCGAAATAGTGTTGTATAGTCACAGATTGATTCGACTGCTGTTTCAGATCTGTTAGGATTCGGGTCCGCTTTGATATATATATATATATATATATAATGTTTATAATGGGCATGGCAGCGTGTCACGTAAACAATCCGTTGAATCTTCCTTGCGGGGCGGAAGCGATCGTAACGCGGCCCGACTGCGTAGAGATATTATAGACCAACACACGAGCATAGGAAATCAAGCCATTGATGGTGTTAATGCCGCAAAAGGATTTGACAATCTCGCCGTCAGCTGGAAACCGCAAATCGGTTAGTGTGTTAACGTACCCTTTTGGCCATGGCATCCTGCCCGACCTGAGGTATCTCGAGGATCTTTCCATGCCGATAGAGGACGGGCGCGGGACGCTTCGTCGTCGACGGTGTCTCGCCTGCGCTGTCCTCGCTGTCGGATGAGCTTTCGGTGGAAGTTTGCGTCGCCTCAGTGTCCAAGATGTTTCCTTCGGCTGGAAAATCGGGTACGTACACCGCTTGGCTGGGGCCAGCGTCCGTTGCTGACGTTATCGTCGCGGGCGGGACAACGAACGTGCTCAACGTGAAAGGTCGCTGCGTCGAGTCTATGACTGAGTCACTGAGGGCTGAAAGAGGAGCAACAACGAATCGGAACATTTCGTTTGGTTATGGGCATTTTTCGAAGCATTCTCCACTGTCGGTCTACCGAGCAGTAACTAATCGGCCGTATCGCGCAGCGTAGCTGCAATAACGAGGGACGCTACGAATGGCGGTGGATTGAATATACAGCGTGTATCTAATCCGCTTTTTCTGCTTGGATGTGAACCTCTGTATGTTCCCTGGACATATTCTGGGCAGTTCGTCGTTCGTAAGTGATGAAGTGTTGCGGCGTTGCTCGCCTGCAGCGATAACCACTCGTATATAAAAGTTTGAATTTCTCGTCTCGGAAGACGAAGTTTAGCTGTGTACCACTGTGTTTAGTTATCATTAAATGGAGTTTCCATCGTCAAAGAGTATTGTCGCGTTGAACACCTCGCATCTCGTTCTCTTCGCGTTTAATTACTTGCGCAGATCCAATTGATTATTGGATTACCAGTATTTAGTAGTCTATATTTGGAGCTATTATATATTCAACGGTAGCTGTGTGTAGAACAACCACAGCTAACAACGAATCGAATTGCGTTGGCTGACCATCCCATATTGGGCATCATCATTGACATCGCAAACCTTTCAACAAATCCTCTGTACCAGACATTGTCTACACACTCACTCATATGATTATTGAAGTAGCAGTAGTACAATTGACTGCCGCTAATTGCGCCCCAGAGCAGCAGCAGCAGCAGCAGTATCGTTCGATGGCGCCCCATGCCTTCACTTCGTCGTATTACATTACGCTGCTAATTACCGGTAGAACAAGCTAGCTCGGATAGTTGCGGGCGGCAGAGGGAAATACCCTCGGGACAACCTGTTCAGGGTCGTCCGGCGCATTCATCGATACCCCACACATTCGTGTACCGGGGTACAGTCAAGCACGAACCGACCGATGAATCAAGCCGTGCACCGAGCCAGATCCATACACTGCTCACGCAGACAGCAGTCACTCTTTAACACCCCCGTAAATCAATTGCGGCGACCAAGCAGCGAAATATCGATTCCCCGTCCACCGACTGACAGCTGCGACTAGCGCAGTTGTCGGCCGTTGTGCAGTGAGTTTCCTGCTGATGTCCGAGTGGTGGATGTTATCGCGCGGGCGACAACAAGCTCGCCGTGATTTCGCAGTTTCAAGCGAACGTGAAGATCGAATCACTTTCAGATGATTTGAGTATACAGACGGGCGGCAGCAGCAGCAGCAGCGAAGGTTTCAATGGCGATATTCAGCGTACAGAAGCCTGTGGTTGGTTGTACCCGCTCACGTACCCGACTAGCAATAATAATGTATAATTAGGTAATGCCGGTAATGACGTTAATTATTCGCACGCGGGGACGTCTGCGAAGTCCGCTACGATTTCTACTACCGCAGCGGTATTCCTGGCTATTGTCTAAAACGACTACAGCAACGGCTGAGGGTTCGATTCAATCGAAGGTTCGACAGACCGACATTGTATAGGATGAAGGGAACTCCATCTTCGATTATATCTATCTATGACGGATCTATCTGCAATGCGGCAAATGGCAGAGCCTCGATATTTGTTTGCTCTTGAGAATCGAATCAAATCATCTGGCCACTAATATAAGTGCAACACTACTAGCGTAAAAAACAATGGCCTCACCCGACACATAACGCTGATTTGAGGTTGGCGTGCAAGACGAGCCGCTTGCTGGCATAGTGAAGGACGGCAACGCATCTATCGAACAAACAGCGAGGTCCAGGAGGCGTCATTCGATTCAGAGGGAATTCTCTTCAAAGAAACGTACCCTACAAGAACGTACTACAAGCACCCAATTTGGAGCTCAAGCCTATTTGGGACTGGCCACCACTGCGTTCTGATATGCGTCCGCCAAGCCATTAGTCACATATCGCTGCTGAATTTCATTATTTTTATTGTTATTATTATACCTCGCGAGAACTGAACGGTGTATAATTGCAGGGCGCAAACAATCGTTTTCTATTGGGCCCACACACGAACGGTCGGACTCGTTTGCGCCATCAGCATCAGGTGGATGCAAATCCGAAATTGCTCCGCCGTGGAGATACATACCTCCCTTTTGCAACTTTTCAACGAAGTAAAGAAGAACCACGACTCTCTCATTGGACTGTTGTTGAAATTCAACCTCAATGAATTCTCTGTCTCTATGTTTCGTAGACGTTTCCATATTCTTCGTTTATAGTTTATTTCATATTAAATATGCACACTTCCGCAGCCTGTGACGAATAGTGGAACCAAGACACACACCGACTTCTTCTGTTCTCGTTTCCTCGCGTTTTCAATCTTTCTCTGCCTTCTTTTCACAGAATGAGGCGATTCGAGCGTTATTCCACACACGTCATCGTTGTTGGCAAGTCTTCATACAATGCTATTGAATTGATTCGGGGGCGGCCGGCTGGACAATGGCCGCCGTACCAACAAAACTTCCTTTTTAATGTGTGGTCGTGTGCGCGCGCGCTTGAGTGCTGCCGGTGGTCACGTCGATAACTCGCACTGTTTTCCTGCACCTCTCATATATATATATATATATAATCTCATCTTGCATATGCAATATATACATATATATATATATTTTTTTTTCTGGAACGAATCGTGCCACCGACCGACCACATACGACCGCTTTGGTCGCACAGAGTAAATAGGCCGTATGTCACCCAAAAGCTGTCGCTGACGAACGAACTATTCTCTATTTTTGTCTCGCTTTCTCTCTCGTTTCACGAGGCGATATTGTGAGCTCAGCAGCTATAGCTGATCGACCAAGACGTTTCACAATCGAGCTGCTTCTGTCTTGACACCCCCACCAAGTGAACGCCTCCGCGAGGGCGCTCTCGGCCGCGCTCGTCATCGGACATATATATATATATATATATATATACACTCATACACGTAACGGTAACAAGAGCAGCAGCGGCAGTAGCGGCAGAAACGACACCAACAACCACAGCAACAACAGCGCAAGAAACACAGCAGAATGCAGCTCGCCCAAAAATACACCAGAGGACAATACGAATAATAGTAGTAATAATAACAACAACAGTAATAATAATCTGTGGTTGAAACGGGGAGGAGCGGGCGGGCAAGCTGGTGAGCGAGCGGTCGGTATTCGTTGAATGTCCATCCATCCGTCCATCCACGTTGATGCCTGTGTTCCTTTTCATTTTGTCGTTGCCTTTGCAACTATTTCTTTGCCATTCCTGTTTATTTTTTGGCGCGCACGCGCCGCCGCTCTCTTTTCTTCGCCAGGTTTCTCTCTCTCTCTCTCGGTCTGTTTGCTATTCATGCATTGTTATTCTGTTGTATTCCGTTCCATGTTGTCCGATGTTGGCGCGGGGCCAGTCGGTGGGTCGGCTGCCACTGCCGCCGATCGATCCATCCATCCCATGGACCACTTCCACAACCCCCGCCCCACAGCCATCGGTGAACGAATCTTTCCGAAACGAATAGGCCGGTCTGCCTGCAAGCCTGTCTGCCTTGCTGCTACCTCATATTATTACTATTGCTGCGGCTGTTGTTGTTGTTGCTGTTGACGCTGCCGCCGGCGCCGTTCTTTTTACGGTCGTCGTCGTTGTTCTATGGATGAAAAAATGTAAACTCTTTGGAAAAGAGCCTTCATAGTCGACCACAGCAGCTACGGCCGCCGCCGCCGCCGCCGCCGCCGCTGCTTAAGTCGGCCCCAGAGAAATTGTGCAGTGGCGGCAGCTTCGGCCGCAGCAGCAATAGCGTCAGCGGCTTGGACAAAAGTCACCTCGGCCTTTAGAACGGGCACTTCGTACGGATAGTTTTGCGGCCATCAACATGCCAACAATGGCTGATTATGTGCCGTTGCTACGGCTGACTAATAAGGAAACCGGTGAGGTGGGGGAGTTAGGGAGTAGTGGAGGGTTTGTTGAGGATTACTTGTGAGGGGAGTGCTAGCTGCGCAGGCGGACAAACTTGCAAATTTTCTGTTTGTTGCAACGGCATGCTGTAACACGCTCGGCTACTGCTGTTGCTACGACTTCAGCCGCTGTCAAGTCTATCCCAGCGGCTGTCACAACGTTCGAAGTTCGCAGAAGACAAAGTTCGAACTTTGCCGTCGTTGTCATCGCCGTTGCCATCATCATTGAGTCTGCCCATTGGGCTGGCGGCTGACCGGCAAAGCCCGCTACTGCTGCTGCTTCTCTTGTCTTTCGATGTCGCAGTAGCCTGCTGCCACCAGATACGACAAGTGAAGTTCTGCATTCTCGTGCTCTTGTTGCGACTTGCTCTCTCTCTCTCTGTCTCTCCTCGCGTTTACCGCGTGTACGTTTTCAGGAAGCTACAGCAACAACCGCAGCAGCAGCAACAACAATAGCTGTCCCAGCGATGTTTTTTGTCCAGTCCCTCCAGCAGCAACCGCAGCAGCGACAGCCACAAAAGCTGCTGCTGCTGTTGCTACTGCTGGAAGCTGCAGCACCACCATCGCCACTTCCAACATCACAGGAGGTATCGCTAGCACCGATTCGTAGGCAAACAAACAAATGAACGAACACGATTCGTTACTGCTGCTGCTGTTGTCTCACCTGTTTCGCTTTCCGTTGCCAGCAAGCAGTCGCTAGCTGGCAAGCAAGAGCCAATGGCGGCAGCTGCTGCAGATGGCAGGAGGCATCGACGACGAAAAATTGAAAACAGCAGCAGCAGCAGCAGTCTTCGGTGGCGATAGGCGTTCAGGCCCAACGGCGGCGGCGGCGGCGTCGAAGTCGAAAATGAACGCAAACACCGCTATTCGTTGTCAATTCGTGAAACAAAGACAACGGAAGCATCGAAGAGGACTCCACACCGCTATTGGCTGCCGCCATAGAACAGATAGTCATCATAATATTTGCAAATAGTTTATCATCAACAGTGGTAACAGCAGCAGCAGCAACAGTAGCAGTTGTAGCAGCCACGGCACAAATAGCTGATTCAGATCAGATTTTGTAGAGGAGGCGAAAACCGAAGCACCGCCAGCAGCGGCTAGCGCCCCAGAATATTCCGGTTGTCGATAGTCAGCAACTGCCGTTGCTGTTCATCCAAACCTATGTCAACCGGTGTCGACCGAATGCGTTTGCAAGATTGGGCGGTAACCTATCAGATCCTCTAGGTGAACTCAAACAGGTTGCTGTGTCCGGCAGCTAAACGGGCGCCATCGTAAACGATGATACCGAACGGTGGGAACGTATTTGTGATTTTGATTTAGTGGTTCTCTCTCGATGAATCGAAATTTGTTGTCCACTCGTCATGCATCCATTATCTCTCTCTGATGCACTCGAAAAGTCTAAGCACGTCATTTGCCGGTCTATGTAATTCAATTGAGCAAGAGGCTGCTGACTTGAGTTCTACGATGACGACGTATGCAATGTCTCGTCGAGGTTCGAGTTCCTCGGCTTCTAATAGTTCGCTGTCTAATTAATTGAATTCAAGCAGAAGCCAGTGAAAATCTTGAAAATGCGAAAAGAATAAAACAAAATAGTAACAAGAGCAGTATTCAACTATTGTAATTACATATACATTTACCCTTGAATACAAGAACTTTTGATTGATTGATTCATTGACGAAGAGAGGGCGAAGGAGAGAGAGAGAGAACAATTCGTTCGAAATGAAGAGTTCCCTCAGCCGTAGAGCTATCTCGACCACCGCCAGCGTCACAATTCTGTGTAATTCTCTCCTCTTCCAACTAATTTTATGGCCGTGTGCTAGTTTTTCCTCTGCCGTTTTTTTTGTGGAATACCAGCATCTGCTGTTGCTGCCGTAAGTAATGACCATTCTTCCTTTAGCTTCTCTGTCTGCGGTCGTCGTCCGCCTCAGTCGCTTCTTTCCTCTCTCTCTCTCTCTCTCCCGCTAATTCCCGACTCTCCATCTTCCTTTTCCATCAACATTTTTCCTCTAAGTCGAACTTGTCTGAAATCCTACTCTGCTTGTGTAAACTACGGGTTGGTGTGGCAGAATACATCGCAATTCGTTGCGATCGTAGTCATAGCCAAAATGAGTCACTGACTCATATACTGATGCCATAGCCGTCGGCATCAGCCGTCGTGGACCGAACTAAGCAGACAATATTCAATTCAATTTCAATGTATCGTTTATTGTCGGAATTGCAATTTCTCGCAATGCTCAAGTTCTCGAAAAAGAGAGCAAAGTATGAATGTATAACTAGTACACGGCATAATAAAGACATGACCATACAAGCTGTACGAAATGTTACACAAGTCGCGCAGTGTACATTGTCCTCGTCACTGTCGACGGGGAGGATCATCTTCGAACGCTGACAGCAGATGGATGCTGAGTAACGAAAGAGCGCGTTATCATTGTGCCCGAAGACTTCGCCAGCGGTTAGCCGGCCCCGGCGCGCCTTCTCAGCGCTACATATCATGTAACATGGCAAAACTGCAAACTGTTTGAGTGATCCCCGTAGCAATAGCAGCGGTAGTAGCAGCACACGCATTAGCCCTCATTAGAGCAATCAATGTATTGTGGGCGGCTCCTGCCAAACAGGCCGCGTGTGATATGAGCGAGGCACGTGGCGTACGCTCCGAGCCACTGCTGCAAGAAGCGACTGATGCTGATGATGATGAGGGGTGGGGGAGACGGGGCATTATTAAAGCTGATGCTGTGGATGTGCTGTGCCCGAATGTCTATCGGTCATCATTTTTCAACACGGCCGATCAGGACCGGTCAGCACTGGTGCGGATTTTTCTTTCCGGTCTGTGTGGCCGGTCGGAGCAGCCATCCGGCTGCGCGATGCCAGGCGAGTAGTGGTAGTAGTAGTACTAGTAGAAACCACCAGCAGCAGTTGCAGTTGGCTCAACTTGGCCGACTAACGAAACAGCTCCTATATTCACCGTGACGTTTATGCGTGTGGTCGTGTCCGCTGGTGTTTCATCTTTCCTCTTTCTCTCTCTCTCTCTCTCTCTGTCTCAACGTGTACCTATATATCGGGTATCCCCCGTTATTGCCTGGTGGTACTGTTTCTCCCGTCTATTCGTGAGTGTGGCTTTACCAAAAAGTTGAACAGATCAGCCGACGAAAGCGCCGAGATGAGATGTACATATACACAGACGGCGGACGAACGTGGCCGGCTCACACAGGCTGGCACCACGGCAGGCAAGAGCCGTACTCCTGCAGCACGTTGAACTTCAGCAAAGAGAGCCGCGCGATACTGCCGCGGCAGCGGCAGTCGCAACAAAAATTCGTAGAGCGGAAAATCGTCTTCAGTCGTTTTCCCGCTCCTCGACCCTCCTCCCTGGCTACCCCAGCTGGTCCCCGTTGTCCCCGCTCGCGAACGGCAGCCGCGAGTCGACAGCCGGCAGACATAGCGATGATCGCTGCTTACCACCGTTGTGCCGGCGGCAGCCAGCAGCAGCAGGGTCGCCAGCGGCAGTGCCAGTAACAGCAAAACTGTTTTGTTACGTTGCACACAAAAAGTACAACGAACATCGTCGGATGTGTTTACCTCTCACGCGGCGCCACCTAGATGAGCTTCGACGTTGCTGTTGTTGCTGCTGCTGCTGCTGTTATTGCTGCTGCTGGCAATGTTTCAGGATCGATGTTCTCATTTAAAGTCGCACTACGCGGTGTAGAGGAAAGCTATGAGGGAAGACGATGGACCGGTTGCTCGGGGATAGAACTTCTTTCCGGTAGGCCGCCGTTCAGGTGACGTTCTACGCCTCTGTTCTGGCATTTTATATGGGGGGGTAGGGGGTGGGGGGTGGCAATACGAAGTGATGGAAAAACGCTGGCTATGGGAGCGCCGATCTTGAGTGAAGCAGCTGCGGCAGAGAATTGGGGTCCTTCCACACGCACACACTCCTTTTATCTCCATAGATATATATATATATATATGCATCTATTTATTTATATATAAAGCTGTTGCACCACTGCACGGCCAGCACAGCAGACAATTCAACCAGAGTAAAAGTGAAGGCCCGTAGATGGATAACGAATAGTAATCATAGCAATAGTAGCGATTGCAATAACAATCAACTAATCGCGGAGGCACGCGCCAGCCGATGCTCGGATTCACTCGGTCGCCAGTTTTTGCTGCCTGAATTGAGTGAACCTTCTCAGCGTCGTGATCGCTTCGACTTCACTTCAGACTTCATCGAGCGTTATTAGGGCTTAAGAGCGGGTGGTGTTGTTTAATTCGACGGTAGGATAGATGGGACGACGTTGTAGTTATTCTCTATCAGCCGATAATGAGTCGACGGCTAGACCTGCTATTATACTATATTATTAGTAACAAAAAATAGAAGCCAAGTGTAAAAAGTGTTTTACATATATATATATATATATATATATATATATATATATTTGGGTTCGGACCACGAGCACGTCGGGATTAGCCGTCCAAAGGGTGAACGAACCAACATGTGAAACCCGCACCTCAGGTCCCTAGCGGGCTGGGTTTACTAATCAGAGAAATTTAGTGTGGACCTCAAACCGTGCGACCTGGAGAATTCTAGGCGTGGTTCGCTCGCCTGTTTGTATCGCGAACGTAAGCCTCCTTAGCACACCACCCTGTGAAGAGCACGCAGCGCTCTTCAGTATCCCTTAGTAGTATCCTAGTATCCCTTAAAGTAAAATGCCTCTGCTCATGCCCGTCCACTAGCTAATATAGCCAACCTATTGAGTCCTACCAAGCTAAGGGGTGCAAGGATTATTCCTCTCTTCAAAAACAAAGGTGAGCGAACTAGGGCTGCGAACTACCGCCCGATATCTCCGATCGACTTCTTGTCTAAGGTTTTTGAGAAATCGGTGATCAGCGGACCCGACAGGCACTTTGAGGCTGCCAGCTATTTCTCAACAAGGCAGTTCATAGGTCACGTTCGACGGAACTGGAACTTCCGCATCTATGGCAGGAGATCACCGATGAAATTGGAGCTAAGAAGGTCTGCCTTGGCGAATTTTTAATGTCACGGCTACTTTTAACTGCTTACACCTCTCAATATTTCTGTAGATGTTGTAGTGTATCGGTTGTGCGTCCAGCAAGCATGTTCATGAAACTCTACAGTGGAAGGCTCACTTGCTAGCCCTTGCACCTAACTGTTACGCAATGATTGCCGCTCTAAGGAGACTTACGAAGATCGGCGTCCCAACCGGCGATCTTCCTCTGGTGTACAAGCCGCTATTACTACCGGTGTTACGCTATGTATTTCCCGTTCGGGGTGGTGCTCCCAACTGCGTTCTGTATGTTCTGTATATTCATTTAAGACTGCGAGAGGCTTGCACCCGCTTGAGACCGTCTTTTCGATTATCGTTACGACTATCCACTCCAATCGCCGACCTACTACAATGTTGTACTCTCCTTTTAAATTGGTGTCATTCTCACAAGAGTTACGATTGCAACAAATCAGATATTGTATTAAAGTGTATGCATGAACGAACCGTCCAACCGGCCATCCGAGAAGAGCATAACTAATCTCATAATACATATATATATATATATATTAGGTGATCTGCTCATAACCACTGACAGATAGATGATATCTCGATAAAACAAATAGGATGAACCGAAACCCCGCAAGGTGGATGTATGCAAGGACGTATACTAGCATCATGTCGATATAACACAGCATGGGACGTAAGTATATTGGGGGGCGGGGAAGGGGAGCTAATCCAAGTGAGCGCAATAGTCGACATTCGACAAGGAGTATAGTTATATTCTATTTGGATGACCATCGCTGGACCACTGACTGTTGATGTTTGTGCTGCTGCTGATGCCGCCGCTAAGTGAAGTGTTGCAAGTGAATAATCATTGACAGGTCCCGCCGTTGCTCGCCGCCGTCATAGTTCTCGTGCCGGCTGTTGTTGTGTGTGTGTAAATATTCGTCTGGGTTTCATGAACGCAGTAGTTCATAAGGATGTCCATCGGCATTACAGTCATTGCAGCCACTTGAGCCTGAAACGCAGCTCTTGTCGCAGTTCTTGTAGCACCACTGGTGCTGGTTCTGCCAGTAGTAAACACGGCTGGTGTTTGTTGATGTCGATGTGGTTGCTGGTCAACCGTAGCCGTATGGTATACTCAACTGGCCGACTTCATTCTGCCTTTCATGGGGAGGGGGGATGCCACAGCACCGAGCAGCGTAGGCAACGTAAAGCTAAACATTTCAGTAAGACCAGATCGGGCCAGCTTGCTGGTGCTGCTACTGCTGCTGTTGATGCTGGTCGCCTGGATCCCTGTGATGATCGTTCGTTCGAAAAGGAGATGATGAAGTCAGATCAAGAAAAGCCTTGACAGACAGACGAAGTCAAGTCAGCACTACTCGACCCAACGGAGGGAGCGGGGGAGGGGGAGTCGCGAACCGGCGCAACCAACATCAGCCTACCGGTTCTGTTGCTGCTACTATTGCTACCACGGTTATTGGCGCCGCCGCCGCCGCATTCGCGCGTCATCTGTCTGACAAGGCGAAAGCTGATCACATCCGAACTCATGAACTTCTTCTATTTTGCCGCTGTGTCTGTCTGCGAACGGAGGGGGAGCGGGCGTTTGCCAGTTAAAGACTACTCCTACCACCAAAGGTACTAGTAGTAGTAGTAGTAGTGTAGCTCTGTGTAGAGCTGGTGTCGGTGCTGGTGGCTGTGCCGTTGCAGCTGCTACTGCTGCTCTGGATGCCGCCACCATGCCCACCAGGCCTTTTCTCTGGAAGGTCATCGGCGAAAATTCTCCGCCGGCGACGACGCTGCCAGCGGCGGTGGTGACTTCGGCGACGCCGACATTGCTGCTACCGCTGACGACGACAATGATGACTGCAGCCGCTCCGGCATCGGGACGACGTGCAGGAGACATGGCTAAAAAGGGCGACAGTGAAGCGAACAACGCGATTATGAGCGGCGGACGGCGGATGGCGAATACATGAGAACCGGAGCGTTGTCGACCAAAAGCGGCAGCAGCACCAGCACAACCAGCAACGCAGCACTTAGCGATGACGGTCAGAAGAATCCGACGGGGCAGAGATACGAGTGAAGAGAGAGAGATAGAGAGAGCGAAGGAATTCAGATGAATTCCTATGATTTGCAGCCGTTCAGCCAACGAAACTCCTACCGAGGCGAATGGGTAAGAGCGTAGAAATCATATCTGCTGTTAAGTGGGGATAACTAGCGATCCCGGCCCTGGCAAATACTCGAGGCGACACTCGGCATAGACAAATACAGAGGGAGGGCGGGGCGCGATCGGCCGGCTTGGTGGTGTCTGTACACCAAAAACACGCATGTGTGTACACACGCATGCTCACTCCATACAGACTAACTAACAGAGGAGTCAACATCGCCAATATGCACGTGTTGCCCTAAAGCTCAAATAGCTTGCAAACAGGCTCTTAAAGCCCTTAACTAAAGCTGTTGTTCAATCTTTGCGGTTCAATCTCGCTCTGCGATAGGCAACAACGGCGAGCAATATTCCATCACTCTTCACCTTCCACTCTGTCTTCTTGTTTTCTCTCCCGTGTTTTTTCTATCGGGACCACCATCGAATTTTGATATGTACCCCATTACTGTACACATCTCTGACGCGGAGCTTCAAGCAGGCACTCGTGCAGGAGCGGAACGCTCCTTGTAACGTTAAGTGGCTTTCCACCGGATTTGAACATGGGAATTTGCAACTGGCGCCGTTCCGGTGGCCGGTTCGTTGTTGCGTTTTCTACATCCGACGCGTTTTCGCTCTGCTTCCGATTATCAGAAGTGACAACAGTGGAAGCCGCCAGAGGCAGCAGAGGCCGAAGAGGAACAGAATGCCAGGAAAAAGACGCCGAACACCGAGACAACAACAACAACAACAGCGGGAACCACGTGAAGAGGCAATATCCACCTCGTGCTATGTTCTTTTATTTCCTGGATACCGACGACGAATTCGACGGCGATGGCTGTGTGAGTTGCTGCGGTTGCCTCAATAGCACCGGTAGCATTAACAATGCAACTGATCAAATATGGTATTGTATGCTGATTGTTGTTGAATTAGACTCCACTTTGAAGACGTGACATGTGTGGAATCGCATGCCGGCGACAGGCGCATCTGTACCTTTGTTGAAATTGTGGAATAGAACTCTTCAGATGGAAACGGAGAGGCTTGTTAGTCTTGCCGTCAATCTGGCTATCTGAGCAGTGAAATGCGACAGACGCCCAGCTTCCCGTCTCCACACACCATGTAGCTAATCGAATGTAGTTGACGAGGAATGATTTGCTCTGAGCCACCGAAAAGCGTTTGTGAATTGGGTAACAACTCCAATGTGAGTCGACGGTCGGAGCTACCATTGTCTTTCGCTCCCGAGACAGAGAGAGAGATTGTTTTTGACATGAAGGATTTCTGAAAGTTGCAGATCAGTTTATCAATGGACAAATGGATCGGTGCTCTTGGACACCCTCTTTATAATTCTCTCGCTCAAATGACGAAGGCTTTTTTTAGGGGGTGGCCGAGTGGAAATATATGCCAATGTTCTACTCATGCTGCAACAGCTGGCAACGTCTCCTCAGTAAAGAATGAATACTCGGTTCAGCGAAGGGGTAGTTGCCAACTATTCGCGATATCTGTCACTAGAGAGAAATCGCGTATTGTATTTTGACCAATGTCTCGTTTGGGTTAAACCTTACCCGAAACGATTCCGCCCACAAAACATCGAAAAGCGACGATACCTTGAAGTGAGTACAGCCATCACTGCTACGACTTCGGAGCGAATTCGCGAGGGATGATGGCATATAACGCATATAATATTATTATAACTTACGAAATTACAGGATTACTCGAATACATCTCGCAAACGTACGTCGGTGGTTAACTGTTCATCTCGGATAACTACTCTCCGCAAGGCAATCATTGGTCTGTCTGTTCATATCGAACGTGTTTGGCTCACCGTATCACACACATTATTAGTCAGGCACAGCCATCGTGAAAGTTCAAAGGTTTCGTTGCAAAAGCAAACTGCTTTTTCTAGACACGAAACAGGGCCACGTTTTAACGCAGAGATAAAACTAGGGTGTGCCGCCATTTTGCGCCGCACGCAGCTCTAGCGTAGACACAAAGGCTACCCAACAGCGAGACATCGGCTACATTTCAAAGTTCCATCCATCCATTGATTAATACAGCAATATCGTTCCGTCAGCCCGTCAGTCCTGAGCTTTTCGTCGTCAAAGGGCACAAAAAAAGAGGCTTTTCAATTCGATTAAATAAACTAAAGGGTGTTCCCCAACCCCCTCCCTTCTCCTTTGTTTATTATTATTATTATTATTATGAAATTCGTCTTTTCTCGTTTCATCTTTTTTTTTTGTCCCTTCTATGTTGTTGAACATGCGCATATGGCGCAATATTTCTTGGCGTCAACGTCAGCACCCGTGAACGTCTCGAATGACAATGCTGAGCAAATGAAATCTCATACGATTCCCCGTAATTTTTTCTTGGGTGGTGAAAGTCTCGTAAGCATTTGTCAGGAGATCTGCTTCTGCTGCTGCTGTTGTTGTCCCTGTCGTTCTAGTCGTCATATCACCATTGTTAAAACCAGCTGAGAGAAAGAGAGAGAGAGAGATGGAGATACATGAGAAACGCACAATGTCAACGTTTTACAAGGTGAAATTATTAGTGCAACAACGACAACAACGACAAATGCGAACAATATTTTTTCGGGGGCTGATAGATTAGCCCAGCCCACGGTTTATTTACATTTGATTTCTTCCATATCTCGGTGTTATATCACCTTACTATATATATATATATATATATATATATATATAGACAGACATAAGCCAAGCGTGCGTGTTTCATAATAACAGTTTTGGGAACAGCTCCAACACATGTTCTCTAAACCCGCCCATATCACTACCGAACGGTCTACTACTAAAATTAGTGAAGTGGTAGTGCGGAGAGAGTTGAGCAGACGGAGAAAACCGTTGTCCGTCAGACAACGACGTTGATCAGAAAGAAAGCAGAAATATCCCGTGTTTTTATTAGTCAGTTTTTTTTACAGCCAGAATATAGACGGCAGTCTGCAGTTGTATAAATCGATTGGGGGAATGCCTAACTCTGGCTTTAGCCGAGTCGGATAGGTCAACTTCACTAATCAACAGGGGAGGTTAATTAGTTGGTCACTGTTGCTGACGTTCACGCTTGCCAGTCCATGAAGGTGACAATTTAACTAATTTTGGAGGTATAATTATAATAATAATAATAATACCTAACTGAAGCCAGTGAGTGGCTGGCTACCTATGGGCCAGTCAGACGTCAGTGAAGGTTAGTTACCCTGTTCCACGTTATTACCGTAGCTGGTTTTAGCCAATCTTAATATAGCCCTATAGTTTTTATTAGGACAACTTGGTTCGTGTGATAATCCAACCTTAACCCAAGGAGGTGAGAAACACGTTTGATCGAGTCTCCGAATCGTGGTGAATTGCGGGTGATAAAACATGTACTGCTAGCAATGCCTCTAGACAATTTACAACAAAAAATAAAAGCCAAAGTAAGGGTATCGCGCGTGAGAAAGGTATCACAGGCTGAATCAGTGTGATTTGGTAAGGGCTAATTGCTTCCATTTGAAGCATTTTTGCGCCAAGTTGCCGTAATTTCGTCGACGAACCGAGGATCTTGCTCTGCGCTCATTCAAATTGGTTTCACCAAAATGTGGCTACGATGTTGGTGCCGACTGACTTGTGGCGGTTCTAAACCACCGTGGCTGAAGCTTCAATCAGGGAAGCAGGTTTGCCGTCGAAGAAACAAAACAAATGAGCATAACCATAAATTTTTACTTATTGAGAATTGCCGTAAAACATTCTTTCCGGATTAATATCTCTGTCTCGGCTAATTGACCTGACGATGGCGTTGACGATCGTGGAATTGAAATATTCATCTTTTCAAAAGATCTCTTCCTCGTTTGGTTGTTATGATTCATCAACCCCCTAATGAAGCCCGTTCCATGTGGCTACTAGCCAATTGGTGTACAGTCCCGTTTCTGAGTGGGATGTATCTTGATGCGAAGTCTCTTCTTATTCACTGATAAAATAGAATTTTACAGCTCATAATGTAGGAATATAAGTGAATATGTGTAGCATGTATAAATAATATTATGTAAACATGCTACACATATTGTACATATATCCAAGTATACATATACGTATATATATATATATATATATATATATATATATATATATATATATTAGTGCAGTTCCTGGTGTCGAAGGACCACCAATCACTCCCTTAAAGCGATTCTTGTTCAATTGGCGAGAGGAAGGCAGATGAGGCGGCTTTAGTTGGCGGACAATAACCAGTCGGCAGGGGACAGACGAAATTCTTTCTGTAATATACAAATATGACTCAACCAAACTAGCTCTCAAGGGAAAGAAGAGAATAAGCAAAGGTGGCCCCAACAGGTCCCCTCATAGTAATACCTAAAAGGTTAAGAGCTGAGGCCTGTCAGATAGGGGAACAGCTGAGGGTCAGCTCGAAAAACAATTATTAGCTCTCAAGCGAAGCCTGACTAGAGGAACTAGTTATCGTCGGATAACTGAGCAATATTAGCAGGGCCATTAGTATCGCCACACCGCTTCCCTCACCTCGTCAAAGGGTATGTACTAAATAGCAGTATATTATTGAATATAAAAAAAAGCCGATGCGAAGATTGTCAATGAATATCAGCTTAAAGACAACATAGAAGAGATTTTTACTAATCCGCCGTCGCTATTACAAGTTAACTCTCGACCAAACGAATGTCCCTGGGGGCAGCCGCAGTCGACCCGGCGTCGAGCTTCTGCTCGTTACTTCACCGATTACAGTTACATTATGTGGCTGCAATGGAAGTCGTAGGCGTTGCGTAGTAGGTGTGTCCAAGCAAATGACCGCACTGAACGGAAACCACCCGAGTGGCTTTTCCGTATTGCCCCAGCAGCAGTAAACGGCACCACCGCTGCCGTCGCCGCCTCGGCCGCCACCCGTCGCTAGCTATCTCACACTTCCTTAGCTTCGCTGTTAAACAAATAAATAGCTCGAATATAAATATACTAGGTGCCACACCGTTACGCTGTACCGCCCTGATCGAAACAACGATTTGCAATTTATACAACTGTGTCCGCCCAGCGACAACAGCAGCGCACGAGTTTTTGTTTGCCATGATCGCATGACGATCACGAAGTCAGACGTCTATCTTGATCGCTCGATCAAGCAGTAGCCGCAGCCGCAGCAGGAATAGCCCCCTTACACGGTGCGCGATGGGCAAGGTTTTCTTGAGAAACGTACACCCACTCGAACGTGTGTTCCCCTCAACGTGTCCTTTCATCGGGGAGACCGCCGCAGAGTCGAAACGCGAACGGTGACGAGGTGGACACAAACATAGCAACAACGACGAAGGCGGTACCGGCAGCCGGGCGCTTCGCACTAGTCAAGCGTCAAATTTGAGAAGACGGGCGACTCGAGCAGCAGCAGCTGCAGCTGCTGTACACACATGCGGATGTATGTTTAGAAGAATTACTGCGCTATCGTATGTATCATACAGAATTTGCAGAAAATGTCGCCAAGAAAGGAACCTGCTAGCTCCGCTAGCCCTGATTCCCGACAATATTCATTGACACTCACTGGCTATCTAGTACGAGTGGTATCTAATAGTGCCCGTCTATATATTCGATGTATGAACGTATCTCAGCGCCAAATCTAAATGGGCGAGCATTCTCCTTGAATCTGACGCGTATTTAGTAGTTTGCATTTATGAATCAAGCTGACGCCTATGCTGTTGTTTATATGTACGAATGTAACAGCGCCGGTGTTGCATTTTTCTCCTGACAGCTTCTAGTGTCTAATAGGAGCCTATATGTTGTGCGTCTGGATGCAACGATATGCGTGGTTAGTAAGGGGGGGGGTTTAAAAATGACGCCATTGCAAAAGGATGGAAATAATAAATGAAACGAACGAATTTGCTGAACTTGGCTTGGAAAAAACCCTCCAACGCTCTCATATGGTGGTCGCAATCGAGGTCAGGCATGGCAGCAATCGTTAGCAATTGGAAAACTAGCTCTAAATTTGATCTATGGTTACCCGTATGCCGCCGCTTCGAGGGCTTAATCCGTTTTTTGTCTTCTGGTAATAGGAGCTTGCACTTAACAACTTGCAAGGGACAGATCTATACAGTTGCACTTCGCTATATTGTTTTGTACCATGATTTGAACATAATAGTATTACCACTAGAAGCAATTGGAAATTTGCTTGCGACCATAAACAAAACACTCACAAAATATCGCTCTCACATGCCCACCATACCGCCACCTAAAATCTTAATGCGCCGGTGACACTTCCTGGCTCACCCAGCTGATCCGTCGTGTATCGCATATAACTCTCCCGTAACTCTCGCGCCTCCACTTGCGTTTTTGCGTACACGCAATTGCAAAACAACAACTTGAGTTGCGCGACGCTTTAATGTTATAATCCCAGTGTAATCACCAGTAATACCGTTGCTGCAGTCCACGGCTTATTGTTATATGATACAGCGCACTTCGGTTGGCCGCAACGCTAATCACAAGTATAATATGTATGCGGTATCGTCACTTGTTTTCGGATCTATGCTGTTCTTCCCAGACGCCTAGCGTTTTTCCCTGCCGGCATCCTTCTCCACCGCAACTCTGTCCCCAGCATCAGCCGACCAGACCGCGTGCCCCCAGATCTGAGCGGAACGGCCATTGAACAGGAGGCTACTAGCGAGCGCGGGCATACACAACAACAGCGATGATAATAGATGGAACAATTGGGACAGTTGAATACCGACGAACTGTCGACGAAGCCAACGCTTGTTGTCAAACTACGCGGCTGCCAACTACCGTTACAACAGCCAATAACCAGAGCACACTAGCAGCGACAGCAGGAACAACAACAACAACATCGGCAGCAACTACTCTGTGCGGGTCCACGGTAGTTTGCCGTGAACGGCGACACGGTCGAGTGACCGACCGAGTCACCGTGCTGTACATATGCGCCAAACCGCGAGAACTGGCGGCTACTGTTGCTGCTGCTGCTGCTACTACAACAACACAACCAACGCTACTGCTGCGGCGACCACAACGAAATGGGACATGAATCAGCAAAGCCCCAGAGGCAAAGACGAGACCCGTTGTTGCTGGTTTCCGGTTGTATCCGGGCTTCCATTCACCGGTTCGACTCATTGATTTTGAGTGTTCACGAGCGGACACTTGCGACTGTCCTTGCCCGATTTTTCATTAGAGACACACAGGCAGACAGAGACACGTACGGTGTAGCGTGGTTTCTAAGCTAGTGGCCCCTCGTCGGAGCAGCGACCTCTCAGCAATAGGAAGCATGAGAGGCGTCGGCCTTTTTTGAATTGTTTTTCGCCGAGCTTACGAGGAGCAGCGCTGCGGTATCATATCTGCGTGTGGCCCATTCACGGGCAGGTAGAGAACACACGTCTATTTTTTGCTTCCCTATAGTATTCAGTCATGACCCATCTAGCTCAGTGCCATCGGCGTTACAGTGCATTAACAGACAGGATACCGGTCGTAGAGGCAGGTGTGACTGCTGCTGTGCGGTTAGACGCAGCCACAGCAGCTAGATAGGACCGACGTCGACAAGCGACTGCGCATCTCAAAATGACAGTGGCGTTCTCAGTTAGTTCAATCGTTACGTCGTATACAGGTACGATTCGACACTGGGACAAGAAAACCTTTGGACAAGGTGGCAGGTAGGCAAAACGCGCTCACAAAATGCCACCGCTTTGAAAATGTGGCTCGACGGGATCTTTTCCTGTGGCGGCGCTTACAATGAGCATGACTACATTATCGTATCGATAATTGTTCCATCTATAAGGCATAGTGTCGCCATTGAGACGTTCGTACATTGCTGGTACATCGTCATTGAAACCAGGAACATTTCCTTGTGACTAAAGCCATTGTGAATCGGCTGCAGAGGCTTGGTGATAGAGGAGACTCCTTTACTTTACTGAGGGTTGTTTCGTTCTTAACTGTGTCAAAGGTGTGACTTAGTGATACGGCTGAAAAAGTGACGCTGCGAAGTGATTACTACAGCTCATTTTGTTTATGATTTAGCTGTGTACAAGCAATGGCTATGGTTCGATTTATTTTCGTCATTATTTGCAATTGGACAGATTTAGTCCATACATTGGACACACCGCTCGATTGGCTGGTTTCCGCTGATATCGCACAATAGAATAAGTCGAATTGCGTGTTACTTGTAAAATAGCCGCACAGTGAATGAGCGTCGACAAATATTGCCAAGTGAAATAAAAAATAGGTTATATAAACAGATAGACGCATCGTCTTCTTCAACAAGTTGTCGAAGAACAGCATTGAATACACTGAGGGAGGGCCAGCCACAAATCGATGCCGAATCGCCTCGAACACCGGCCACTGTAAAGCACTATAAATGCCTAGAATTCAAGCCATCTTCGATGCTGTTTTGTGCCGAGAATACAAAATATGGCTGACCAGTACAGAAGTGGGATAACCTAATAATGGGCAATATGTGTAAAGTACAGTGAACTTCGTCCCGTTCTAATTTCGACCCGATATCGCCGTCGTGGCGGCGGCGGCTGCTGCTATCGGGCATGGACTCATATCAAACTGGGCAAGCACATTACCACCTCTTCGACACCTGCCTCACGCATCGTAGCGTCGATCGAGAGCTAAATTCAAGTCAACCTACATATATATATATATATATATATATATATATATATATGTGTGTGTGTGCTTGAGGTATGCTTGATGTCAGTACGCATGTTAACCCAACCCAAAGCCGATATACATTTTCTAGTACTAGGTGCGTCGCGCGATCTTACTATAAACAAACACCGCCCAACAATTCCGTTTTCGGAAGACCGAACGCATAGCCCCCCATGCGAAAGGAGTTTTTCCGTCGGTTCGGTCAGAAGAGATTTCTCGCCACGCCGCACCCTTCCATGTTTTGACATCCGCTAATTACTGCCCATCTCATGCCGTCCACATGGCTGTCTCATCACGACTCTTTACACTGCCGTCGTCACCAGTCCGCATGCATGGGTACACGTACCTACGTTGCGGACACTGCGGCGGTGGTGGCGGCGGCGGCGACTACGACGATGCCACCGATCCTTGAAGAAGCGAAGACCAGCGACTGGCCTATCCAACAAGCGAATCAGAAATGTTATAGCCGCTGTCAGACGACGGCTGTCAGCCAGAGCCACGTCGAGGATGACGAATTGCGAGTGTGACGAACGCCGATGCGGCAGAGTTTAGCATTTCTGACCATTTCCCGCTCAGCTGAACGCAAGGCCCACACCACCGCAGAGCGATTCCTCCCCCGTGCAATCGTCCATTTCCGAGAAGCCCCGACCCCTCGTTCCCCACATTCGCTATTTCTCCATCCAAACTCATTATTCTTCGGCTCGTTCGCTTACTTATATCTTATCATCGTCATCATCGTCATTCGTCGTCGTTTTCATCTCTTGACAAACGCAAAAAGAAATCCGCGCCGAAATCCGCGACTGGCGGCACAATCCTCCGCTGTCAGCCTTCCTGATGATGTCGATGACGGCGACAACGACAAGTGCCGGAAATTGTCGTCAACAGCGCTGGCGGTGGTCATCGGCGGCGGCGGCGGCGGGGGCTGGAGGGTGAGGTGAAGTTGCCAGGCGTCTAGTGTTCGGACAGCGGCTTGTCGGCTGGCGGTCGGTTTCAGTGACGATGGATGCTCCCCGATGGCTTCCCCCGGGGGCCGGTCTTTTTCGCCATTAGACAGCGTACACATTTTGACGATGCTAAACATAAACAGCATAATAACGAAGCCGGCAGCGCCGTCGTCAGAAGCGTCAAGCATCGGCACACCGAGAAGTCATCAGCCGTTATCCGCAGTGTGTGTCTGTGTTATGCGCGTAGTGAGATCAGCGGGACGGGCTGTGGGATGCTGCTCATGTAGCTGGTATCGTCCGATATCCTGGGCTGGGCTTGGCCAGCTCGTAATAACTGGTAACAGACGACCACTGAAGGCAAGCGGCAATATACGTTCTAAATAGATCTAATGCCAGCCGTAATGGTATCGAACGACGCTCGAACAGGTCCATGACATGGAATGACACGCCCCGTGCTTCTAGACGAAACTGACTACCCTCAGGAAACGAGTTCACCGGGTTGAGAAACATGCTAAGCATCACGGTACGCTGGGTGCTGAGATCATCGCCTGTACATCGCCTAGTTATGCTCTAAGTTTCGTGAGAGCTTCTGATAGTGCCGGTTGCATAGACTGACTAGACACGCTTGTCTTTGGTGAGCCCTTCATCGTTGGCGTTTCTCGTCGACGTTGCCGCTGGCAGGGAAAACAACTTCACGGGGGTATTGGTCGTCACTTCGGCCTGATAATCGAGAATGAATACCGAGCAACTCACAGCAACAACTCATTTCCGACTGACGGCGTACTCTGCTTTATGAGCTGTGAGCGGGTGAGCGAATCCACTGAATTTCTCGTTCATTATGAAACGAGTGAGTGTTCGAGCCATAGGTATCCGCCTAGAGAACCCGAATGGCAGCGGAACAGAGTGGTATCCAGAGGTTCGATTACGGTGCTGCTGATGACGATGGGAGAGAAGTTGAGTTCGAATACGGTATCTAGCATTGTACGTATACATATCTGTGCTATAATATATAGTGGACTACAAGGCAATTCGCCATATCCAAACCTCGATAGCATGATATCAGTCACATTACGACCGTCACGCATCGGCCCCGCTGCAACAGAAACAAAATCAGGCTGGAATAGATACATGCTCTTCCAGCTACGTTACAAGCCGACGCCGTTGTAACGGTACGGCGAACTAATAGCCAGCCGCTAGCCCGCCCATACAGAATGCGGAACAAACGGAGAATCCCGCCAAAAAAGTTCGCCCATGGGCAGTTTTTTGCTCGGTCGGATGCAGGCGGCGATTCGTCAGTGAACATGCCAACCGCCGACTGGGCAATGAAATCAATCCGATTTCAGCCTGTCCACCCGCCGCTGCAGGATCTACCAATGGCATAAACATCTTCGGCGGGACAGGGAATGAAGTCAAAAAAACGCCTCATGGTCTGTCGAGGCTCCTCTCACCGTTGATTGCTGTCCAAGCGGTACCGTCCATTGTCATTGGGACGGAGCCGCTTTGACCGGCTGCCTTATTCAGTAGATATTGTCGCAAAAAAAAGAACACACCGTATACCAAACATCTCGCCCTATACAAAGGCGAGGAGGGGAATAATGTGATTTTGTCATCTATGGAACGGGCCGACGTTAACGGTGAGCGCTACCCGAGCGAGATGTGTCCTCGCAAGAAAAACAACAACTGATTGACGAGAGGAGGAAGAAGAAAAAGAAAAGAAAGAAGAAGAAAACAGCGATTGTTGGAACGAAACACGCTGAGAGGTACTTCCCGCGCTGCCGAATCGACATGTTATTGCTGCTGTGGTACGTGTTCAAGAGAGACAAAGGGAATGTCTGAGCGGTGTCCGCCGCGAATAGGGAGGGCATCGCGACTCGAGCTACTCAATGATGCATTTTGCTGGGGAAATTGATGCTTGGAAGAGAAATCGTTGGGATTTAGGTTAAATTCGCAGTTGATCGCGGTGCTGTGTCGGTGGGCTCTTGCGGGTATGGTAGCTGGTAGCCACCTTATAAGCGAAGAGGGCTTGAGCCCAATTAGATACGTGTCTCAGCTGTTCGCCGAGTGAGCTGTGGCGTGAATGTTGAATCAGACGATGCAACGTCGGACGATGCAATGGTGGATGTTCTTCGCGCTCTGTACTTCTCGCTTTGTTGGTATTTGCTATTACTCAACGGGGACGAGAGGGCGAGCAAGCGTATCACTTAGATACGCATTATTATCCGCTGTTAAATACTTGGTAATCGTGTTAGTATAATAATTATTATTATTATTGTAGCTCAATGCATATATGTGAACAGTCTCCACATTATCGCTACATTACCATTGCTATCATCATCCGCTTATCTCCTCACCCACCAATGCCACTCACGCCGCGCTTACAGAATCATAATCGAATGTAGAAAACGAAGTGGACTAGATAAAGATAGAGTGTGTCGTCATCATTCTGAAGAAACTGCGCGCCAACAAACAATTAGAATGTATCTAACAAACGAATCGAGTTCTAACGCCGAACGTTGATGTTGCAACGCTTAGTATAAATACTACCGTTGTTTCTATCTGTTGTTTGTATATGACAACAGGCTGCCGTGTTCACGGGACGGAACTGGCGTGCGCGGCATTCGACAAACAACAATTCGCTATTAAATTCTAGTTGCAACTTCAAAAACAGCCACAATATAGCCACGCCACATAGGCATTATCTGCTCTCAGTGCGATTGCTGCTGCTCAAGTCTGTTTGCTGGCCGCTTCAGTAGTCGACCGTTAGTCGCCGCCGCCGATGCCGCCGCCGCCGCTGCCGCAGCAGCAGAAATGGCAGGACGATAGCCAGCGAGCAAATGACAGTGGTGGCAGCCACTGTTGCAAGTTTAAATCAAAAGTAAGCAAGTCATCGTTGGCAGCAGCAGCGGCATCAGTGGTAACTTTGTTCGCGCGCGCCGGTCACGAAGCTGATCGCTTAGTTTAACCAGCAGCTGCAAGAGCGACGGCAGAAGCAGCAAGAACCGCGGCAACAGGAACGAAACAATGGTAACAATTAGAATAGTAATAATAATCATCATCATCATCATCGCCGTAATCATAGGAACAATCATAGCCGTAGTAATATATGTGTGCTACCGCAGCGGCTACAGCTGTGTGTCAGTGGTGATGACGTCGTTGCTGTGGTGGCCACCTCGCCCAGCCGACTTCGTCAAACTCTTCTTCAGACGACAAAAACATCACCACCACCACCATCACTCCTGCTAACAACATCGCCACCGCCGGGACACGGTCCGCCCCTGCCCGATCTCGCGTTGTTGTTATTATTCTTCTTGTGGCTCATTGAGGGGCAGTGTTGTAGCGGTGCGTTGATGTTGTTGTTTTTCGAATTCTTGATGATCATTTGAAAGTAGAGGCGGGCGGCGTCAAATACGTCGTTCTTAACAACATAGGCCTCTACGGCTACTACAACAACAACAAAAAGGAAACACAACGCCAAACGATGACGATGTTAACAGCATTCGAAGCAGCGCACACAATGAAAAGTGAAAGATGAATGATAAAAAGGAGTGGACCAGCTGGCTATCGTCCGCCGAGCGGAAGTCCGATAGGGGGGCTGCGGCACAGCATTGGTCACGCGATCTGTAGCGGAGTTGGTAACAGCGCAACGGGGCCGCAACCCGCTCGGCAGCACCGGGGGGGGGGGCAGTGTAACCGCGCGGACACGCCGGGCTCAGCGGCTGACGTCACCCGGCAGTGCCGAGGCTGCAGAGTGGTGCCGGCAGATGCCGCTCATTCCCGGGGGCCAATAGACACATGATAACGGCGATAGGTAACAACAGATAGCACAAATGAGTAACGGCATACGCACGGATTGGCTAGCATCTCCAACGTCATCCAGCTGATCATGCGCATGTTTCAACCGCCCCCTCCGTCAGGCTGGTCGCCGTGAGACGCCGACCGCCTCATCGGTTCGCGGCACGGCCGCTCAAAGAAATGATGACGCTCAAAGAACTCGGCGACAAGGCGAACCCGTCTCATAGATTGTCAAATCACACGAGATTTTAACACGGCGAGTGAACGAGAGAGAGAGAGAACGAAGTCAAATAAGTTTGCATAATAATCGCCCCGACGATCGCAGGGCTGCGTGTACTGGCAACAGCAAGGGAATAGCAGACCCGTCGTGGTCTTCAGTACGGTGCCGTGAGGTGAGGTACTGCTTAAAGAATGAGACAAGAGGGTGCCCAGCCAAGAACCTGCGAGTCATCTATTCCCATTCAAGCTTCCCAGCACAAGCTGGATTTCTTCTTATACTTAGCTTCTTCCCATCTTCTGGGCCGATACCGATAAGTCTCTCAAGCTCTCTCTCTCTCTCTGCCTAACCATCTCGCTCTCTCTCTCTCTTTGTTCTTTTACTGGATGCTGAAAGAGGTCACAGTGTACTATTCACGAGTTAGGCGAAAACGCTCGCAACGAAAACATCTTCATCATCGGAGACATCAACGTGGCATATACAATAACGGGGATGTTCGTCACCGACACCGCCACCATCGTCATCATCGAGTCGTCGACGCCGGTGGTGGCGGCGTGAGTGCCGCCGCATCGTTCGCTGCTGCACATCGTCAATCTGCTGTCCATGTTGTTGTCGTCGTCGTCAACCAATCCGTTGTTGCTGTATTCGTCGTCGTCGTCGTCGGCGCCGCCGTCTGTGAGGGCGTTCTTGGCTGGGGATTGCCGTCGGTTGATCGCAGCATCGCTTGCCTTGATGTCAGTCACTTCGATTCATTGTACACCGACCCACGATCGACCGGCCGACGGACAAATGTATGTATGGGCAGAGGGAGGGGATAGACCCCCCCCACTGCCGGGGGCCTCACTTACGTGATTGTGTCATTTGTGAACAGAATCGTTTGTTAGTGTTGTTGTTGTTGTTACTGCTGCTGTTGCTGTTGTTGTTAATACTGTTGCACATACTCGTGCATATCGTTTATCGTGATAATAGCATTTGTGTTCACCCGCTTATAGGTGCTGATCTTGGTGCTTACTGGCGGTGTTACTGACAAACGGGACGACTGTTTAGCAGATGGATTCCCGATACAGCTGATACTCATCCGGCCACGGAACATAGCAGCGTGTCTGCTGTATCTCGGTGCGTTTGTGCCCGTATCTATCTGTCGATAGAACGGAGGAGCGTATATCTCGCATTTCTCTGTTGTTTCTTCAGGCTTCGTGTGTCTATACATTTTCGGCCTAACATTCACACAGCATTCAGTTTCAGCGACGATGATTACGATTGTGACGAAGGCGTGTGTGACGTACAATACGCAACAGCTTTGTAACCCTGTCTCCTGTGTCAGCTAGTGCATCATATACGTGCAGCTGCGTTGCGGTATCGGAGACCAAACCGCTGCAAGATGAGGAAGAAGACAATGGACAGAAGACATGCAGAAGACAACAAGCCGTTGCGCAGCGGCAGACAACGGCCGAAGAGCGACCAGTCCTGGGGTTAAATGAGGCTCGGTGGGGGGCTAGACTAGCGGATAACAATAAAGACAACAACAACAACAGCAGCAGCAGCAATACCAACGACAACAATAACGACAGCAGCCACAACACGAATGCTGGCGAAGGCGAAAAGCCCAGTATCTAGTACGGTATGGTGTATATACACCATAGCCATGACAGAAGCGTGCAACGAACGGTGCTGCTGGCTGACGATTCTAAACAAACAGCAATCGTTTTTGTTAACCGCCACCAGCTGCCGATCCGGCGGCTGAGCCGATGGGTCGCTAGTGAGAACTAGTAGACCCATCACATGGCGGCTACAGACGACGTCAGGGCCTCGATAGAACAGACATACGATGGATATAACTGAGCGGTTCGTTCGTTGCTTCGTTGTGTCATTACGATCTGAATAGTCTTGTTACGTGGCCATCGTCTTCGGCTTTGATACTCATCATCGCGCTGGCCAGCGCGGTGTTGAACCAACATTCTGTTAATGTGTCCCTGCCTCTGCCTCGACAAGTATTGGATTCCTGCCTGCTCGTCTGTGTGACGATCCAGCAGCGACGCTGGCAATGAAGCAACCACAGAATTGCTGGTTGGAAGGCACCGCTCACCGATCTATACTCGTGAGACGCGTTGCTGGAGCCGAGACTTGAGGTTGCCACTCTGTCCGTTGCAGCACGTTGCTCAGATCTGTCCCACTCCATTGGACCTCTGATTGTTGGTTGCTGGCCCGACTGGGACTAACCAGCCAATGACTGGGTAAATTCGCCCCTCCGGTCGAAAAGGTGACAGAAACACAGAGATGTGTTGCGGGCCGATGAGAAAGAGGTTCTGGCTTACGAGCAACACAGTAAGTATTGCGCCCTGGCGAAACGTGGGTATGCTGTCTGACGCTGATACTGGTCCTCTTATAGAGGGGTTACCTTCAGGAAGGTCGTGAGCCACATGGCCGCCAGCTCAACACATTGTTTAGCGTATTACCAGCCCAGCTAACAACACCAGATCTGCTGCTGGTGCTGGCGCTGACGTTGTTGATGCTTATGGTGCTGATGATGTTAGTGGCGACGTCGGTGCTGCGTTTTGCGGGGGCCGCAGTCCACCAGTGAACATTGGCCAGTGGACCCCGTGGCCGCCAATGCCACCGTTGCTGCTGATGCTGGCGCTGCTTAACGACTTTTAGGGGGTCATTCTCACAGCTTCACTCATTGTGTAGTAACCAGCTGGTCACGAGTGTCCCGTCATTCCAGCGCAGGACTAAAGTAACAACAGTGATGATTGTCGCGTCCGCTGCTGTTGCCGTCGCCGCCGCCGCCGCCGCCGGGGCTGCAACTATTACAACGTTGCCACCGACGCCCGTACGGCCGCGCGACTAATCATTTCTAGATTTCAACACGAAATTCGCCCCCGACGACATACAGAGTGCGGACGCGACCGACCAACCAACCGACCCAGTGAGTGAGTGAGTCTTAGACAACACCAGCACCAACACGCAGGCGTCCCCCTTCAGTATGTACTATGTACATAGTCACGGCAGCGGCGGCGGCATCTGCTTCGTCAACCAACGAAGAGAGGGCTTCCTATCTTTCAGCACGTGCAGCAGGGCGGGCAGCTTTCTTTATAATCCTACCACTGCTGCTCTAATACACAGCAGCTACTACACGACTAACTCTGGTATTATGGTTGGCACCAGCTGCAGTGCGACAACCACACCAGGACAACAACCACCACCACCAGCACGGTTTTCTTGCTTGTAAATTTCATAGTACGGGAGCAGATCGTGTTACCGTTAGAAGAAAGCGGATTTTGTGTAATTTTATCTAGCCTACATCATGGGTGTTACGTATTCTCGCGCGCAGAGCTCCGCTTCACTGTCCAGCGTGCTCGTCTGTTTGTTGCTTGTCTTGCTCTGCTAGTTTTTTAGTGTCTTTTTCTAATCGTCATTCTTGTCCCCACCAAGTACCGAAATCACTCGGCTACTTTGCACAACAGTTGTATGTACCGCAGTTCTGTACACGCACACACACACATATATATATATATATATATTAGGTAGTCCCCAGCAAATTGTCGCGCCTTTCGGATGGCGCACAGCCCGAACTACGCCACACAATGCGTTCATTTTTGGAGTGGGCACGCGGTAGGAACGTGGCTTCCTTTCGAACACTGAGTGGTTTCGATACGATCAGAAAGATGGACGCTGCAGCAAAAAGTTCAAATTCCCCCAAAAATCAACGGGAAATCATCAAGTTTTTGTTTCTCCAAAAACACCCTCCAGCTGAAATCCATCGACAATTAGTGAACGCGTACGGCAGGTCTGCCTTATGCCTGCGAACGGTGCAACGTTGGTGCGAGCGATTTAACAGTGGGGATATGGACACCGATGACCATCGAGGTGGGGACCAGCAATCAGGTGCGACAAGGGACGAACGGATTGACATAATCAAGGCAGCTTTTGAGCAAACTAGAGCTTGGTCCATGAGGTCTTTGTCGGCTGAAACTTTGATTCTTCGGACGACGTGTTATAGAATTATCACCAATATACTGAAGAAGAAGAAAATCAATGAAAAATGGGTTCCCCATAAACTGAGTGCTGACCAAATGAAAATGCGTGTGGAGTGTTCGACATCTAATTTGAATACTTATACGCAACAAACCAGTCGCTTAGAGCACACCGTGTCGATAGACGAGACATGGGTTAGCCTGCATAGACCCCCTGAGAAGGACCAAGCAAAACAGTGGCTCCGACAAGGTGAAGTGGCGGCGTCTGTGGCAGTGCCAGATAGATTCGGACGAAAGGTGTTGATTATACTCGCTCTGGATATCAAGGGTGTTTGCTATTACGAAATATTAGCGGCAAACGAAAAACTCAATGCTCCCCGATATCTCGACTTTTTGAAGACATTGATGAACAAATGGCGTGGGGATCGACAGCACCGAGTGTGGTTACTCGACGACAATGCAAGACCTCACCGCACTGCTGAAATTAAGGCCTGGATGGAGGGGAACAATATTGAGCGATGGCATCAACCCCCATATTCTCCTGATTTAAGCCCATGTGATTATGGTTGTTTCCATGCATTAAAAAGGGCAATAGGTGGGGTTCCATATGCAACCGTCGAGTTACTCACAAAAGCAATAGATAACGAAATTATATATGGAAACGCAAATGGTAAATATTTGGCTATTTCAAAACTCCCAGAGCGCTGGAATCGGTGTGTCAATAAAGCTGGAGAGTACCTCTAACTCATACCAAAAGATCTTTGTTCTAACTCATTTAGTTCAAAAGTTATTGGCATTTAAAGAGGCGACAGTTTGCTGGGGACTACCTATTATATATATATATATATATATTACACATAATACGATGTACCGCGTATAGTAGCACAATGAATTAGGGGTAATAGACGGGGCTTACGATATGAAAAACGGCTTACAATATCGGACGGGGCAACGAAACAAAAAATCTGTGCATAATGAAAACATTGTGATTGCACATCACAGTTGTACACTACACAAACAGTAACAAACACGGGCAAGAGGACGCCGACAGCAACTCGATAAATCAGTCGTCGTAATCACTGTCGATTAACAGCATCAGCTTATTCCCGTAGCAGTCACAATTGTACAGCGTGTTTAATAAGTCTTTCTGAGCGTCCCAAGGCCGACGCTGTTGCCTTGGGAGGGAGATTGGGGTGAAAACGCTGTTGAGGTGTTTCATTACCTGGAAAGAAAAGGAAAAAGAAGCAATGTTTTTAGTTAGATTGTTTCGTTAATGTGTGTGTATCGGCTTTTGTGAGACAATATCGTCTATAGTGCACACACACACACACGTATATATATATATATATATATATCTCGCTTACTTTTTTGAATAAATGAATAAAACATTGTAACAGTCGAATTGTGGCCTTGCGACAGGTACGACGAACCGCACAACTACATTTGTATTATACAATCGGTTTACTGTGCGCTACTATGGATGAATGATCGATTTGGACATGTGCGAACTCATGTCGGAATAGACGGTGCTTCAGTTTTGCAACAAAAAGGCTGCTCACTAAAAGCACACAAAGTACAGCAAATGCTGCTGCTGCTGCTGCTCTTAAGATTATTTCCAAACATGTAATATAAATGTTGTGAAAAGCCTATATATATATATATATATATATATATATATATATATATGTGTGTGTGTGTGTGTGTGTGGATTTTGACACGATCAATCAACGCGGCATTCACAAACGTACTTTCATTGAATAAAAAAAACGAAACGAAAACAGATCCACGCACGTCATTTCCATACTACAACTGGATAGCGTAATTAGCGACACTGTTACCATGATACCCTTGTGTTGATGGATGGGCAGAAGAATATATCGGTATTGGACGCGCATAGCGTAACCAGCGTACGACCATCGTACAGGGTGCTCCGGGTCGGAAGAAAGCCCTACAACTCTATGGCACGAACACAAGTCAAGCTAAGCCGCTCAACAGAGCAGCCGCAGCCAGCCAGCCAGATACACAGTTTGCTGTAGGCTACGTCCCCTCGGCACGTATGATAATACGCACGTTTTGTTGACCGACTGCCACAAGCCATTACCCTTGTGTTGTGTATCAACGTATCACGGAAAATCATCCAACGAGTGGCCATTACACACTGCATTTGCTGAGGTTGATGCAATGCAACGCAGTGGCGATTTTCTCCTGTCAAGGCCAATCGACGCCTGCTGCCGTCGCCGTCAGTCCCAGCGCCACGAAGGGACGCTTCGTCTGTCCGGCAATATCTAGAAACGCAGCCGGCTTGCTCCTTCGAACCCTAAGCGTTCAAGTAGCACACCCCTTGCTCGAGACTTGGGCCGCAGTTATAATAGAAAATTTGCGCGTTATGCTAATTCGATTGATTTGCGGCAACGGCCACAAGTGGCTGAGCTGGAAGGTAACGGCACGAAGGGGCGATACGAACTCGACGCAGCCAGCGTTCGTCCGGGTGACCGCTGCGAGTGACGCGTGGACCGCGTGCGTTTGGTTCGTAGTTATTAGACGTAGCAAACGCATTCGACAGTGGTAGAAATTAGCTGCTAACGGTTGTAGCAAAAACAACACCGGCGGCATTCAGCAACAGTGTTCAATGAGTGAGCGAGCGTGGAGCTGTCCCGATGAAGCTGTCCGATGTTGGCTGCTGATATTCCTGTGATTGTTGCTTCTTGTTACTCGTAGTCGTAATGCTGCCGGCAATAATACCATAGTACGCCTGCTGCTGCTGCTGGTGGTGGTGGTGGTCATTTGTTGGTTTATATTTATTTACGTCGAGCAAGCATCGACGGCTAGCGGTGGCAGCAGCGGCAGCAGCAGCAGTAGCTGTAGATTGTTGTTCGTCATTTCGTGCGCACGTCGGCCACGCTTTCGTCACCCGCGAACACACTGACGCCGGCTGAGCAGGTCCCAGCCTCTTCCAGATCCCCGTTCGGTCCTGATCTGGAACTACACGCTACGCAACAAGCTGGCTGATCATGCCACAGTGAGTATACCATGGCTGGCTAAATTGAAACAAAAGCGATGTTGTTCGTTTTGTTGTTGTCGTTGTTGTTGTTGCCTCTGCTGCGGCTGCTGCTCCCATCGCTCTGAACCGCCAAATAAAATGGTAATAACGTTAATTTGATACAACGAAATACACCGCTCTGTCAACCCATTACGCTAGCTACCTATAATGGTGAGCTGTGCGTTTGCTCGGCGGGCTACATTGCAGCGACATGATCGTGTGCGCTATGCCATGGCGTGAGCGCATATGTCGAAAATAAAACAACGAAATCTGTGCATTGCGCTTAAAGGCCACGTCTGGGAATTCCAGTTTACGCGGTCGCTGGCCGAACGTCCCGCAACGCCGCCGCCCCCCCACGAACGGCAAACGGAAAACGGGCTAATTTTTTAGCTTTGATCGCAAAAGGAGACAACAATTCGGCGCCCTCTCAGTGTGCCAACGTTACCAGCATTGGTCGATGCACCCCCCAAGCGCATTGCAAAGGCTGGACTGACGATGATATTTGGGCCCCGGACAGTGCACGCAGATTTCTCCCTTCTAGGTAGACTGACAACGGAGCAACGCTTCAACATGTGGGCGAAGCGCGATCACCAGTAACAAAAATCGAAAGAGAAATGCTACAAAAATTATGCACCACGTTCGACAGCTGTCTGATGGTTCGCCTGTATCAGACAGACGCATTTACATCACTCGACAATTCTGCCACCGGCTCTGCCGATCACCGGACTCCGCCTGTGAACGCGATTTATCTGTGAGCAATACTTAGGAATAGCCAAAGGTAGAGGAATGAGGAAATCCTTTCATGCTAGCCCATGTCGAAAAGCTGTTTCCCGGTGTATTATTTTTTTTGCCTCGGGTGACATGATCAGCTGTATAGTTTTTAGCAAACAAGATATGTTCGTTCGTGGACAGGCCTTACACGTGCATATGTCACACGTAAAGCGCCCGCGGTGTATGTATACACACATACATATATATATATATATATATATATATAGATATATACATACACACACAGATTAGTATGACAGCCTGTATAATATAGTAGAATTCACAGTGATTGCAGCCGAGAGCAGTAATAACGCAAAAATGAATCAGGCTCCGCTCGATTCACAGTCAGAATACTCTCTCTCGTTCGATGCACAATAAACAATTAGAATAACAGAAAGTCTCGTACTTATGCCTCTATCTAAAACCGATCGTTCGTGTAACGAAAATGTAGCCGAATATGCGCAGCCCCCAGGGGTAGGGGTCCCTGGCCGAACTCTCGCGTCAACGCGATTGTGGCCCCAGAGTCACCGGCAACTTTATATTTACCCATGATCTGATTATTATTCCCGTTATCGTTGAAGCCTTCCTGTTGTTGTGCTTGTTACTGTTACCGCTATCGCCACCTCTGCTGATATTGTTATGCTTATTCTTCTTCTTCTGTTATTTTAGGGATTCGAGCTAATCCTTAGCCGTTGAGCTTAGCCGCCTCTACCTACGACTACTATACGATATCATCGTAATATAACACTACTAGCACAACATGTACACGTAGACGTTTTTTTTTGTTTGTTCAGGGTGAGACAATTTCGGTTATCTTGACCGAACGATAGCGCTGCAGCGCATAGAGAAATGTTGACGTCGCCGCTACGCTGTGTAGGATATGATCGGTCGAGCAGATGCGTGATAACGAGAGCAGCCGAGAACGATTGCGAGTGAGAGAGAAACTGAGTGAGGTTGAACGGTCAGCAAGTGACTTCCCCAACGGACCTCATCGGCGCTGACCCGTTTCCAATCGCTTCAGCGCCTACGGGAAAAAAAAACGCCGGCTAACCGGCACGCTGGTTAGCTTTTGCGATCACGGCAGGCAGAGACGCTAATTCAGCTACTATTGTTGCTGCGCTCGCTGTCGGCTCATGGAAGTTATCTAACTCGCTTATTTAGTCCGTTGGTCAGACAGGCTAAACTGAACAGAGTGTAGAATGATGACGATTGTATCTCTAGGTGCTCATCGCTGCTATGGCTACTACATGAGTTGGGGGATAAAAAATAAATTTTTCGGGCTGACCCACAGCCGACATTTAACGTCCACGGTACAACTGCTTTCGGCATACTACGACTATTACTGCTACTACCATTATACTATTATAACGTGATTTGATATATATATATATATATCAAATCACGTTATAATATGTATATATATATTCGGAAGCAACTACATCGGTTTGAATGAGAAGTGAGACTTCCCTCATATTTTACAGTAGATGCAATCCTGTAGGATGTTTTTGTGGCTTGAACAAATGTTGAAACAGTTTTCTTTTCTGTTGAAAATGAAGTCGATCATAAATGCATAAATGCATGGCGATATCAGCTCGCGTGTTGTTATCATGATAGGGGCAGGTGACTTTAGCCATCGCCTGTTGGTCTTGGATCCAAAATGACGACGAGGACGACACCGCCAGCGACCCTCAAGAGGAGATTCACGGGAAAACCTCAGGAAAAACTCAGCAACGGGGGCAGCAGCGCAAATAAATAATAGCACAAAATAGGGCCCAACTTATGTTGGATTTTGAAATCTGAGCTACTTCGTGTATCACCCTGCTGACAAGCAATAGGGCTGTTTGTTTTGGGTCAGAACATTTGCGAAACGCATGCGATAGTGCTGAGCGACTGGGCAGACAACGGTTGTTGCGGACACTTCCTTACCGAGAACGGTTGTCTGAACCAACGGTCGTCGACCAATTCTCTCCGCTCAACAAGCTATGGTGGTAGTCATCAGTTGCCATTACTGTCGGGCGACGGTTCAGATTGAGAGAAATGAGAACTTAGTGCCCGATGCTAATATGCAAATACGCTCATACTGTGTGTACAGCCCTGCTGGTTGTTCGTGTGTGTATAAATTCGAGGCGACCCGAGGCATTTCCAAGAGTTATGCTTCTCTCAACCTCGCTCAATATATATATGTCGCTGGCTGGCAATAATTTCCTCCAGCGTAGATTGCCGATGATGCACGATTCAATCAAAGTGCATAACTATCTATCGCTTTCAGTGTGAAAGTAGGCCTCACATATGCTCACGTTGGCCTGCTGTCGGCGCCAGAGTTCAATACGTTTACCGTTGTAGGACGTGCAAATCTCCCGCTCGATATCTGACCTTTGTGCAGCGCGGACTATATTCAAATGTTTGATAGCTGTGCCGAAGCTGTGCGCGAATCAGATGCGCTCACCTATGCATTTCCCCATCACCGTCGACATCAGCATCAGAGACATCGATGTTGTCTCTGACAACTCTTGGTGACCCCTGCGACAAGCACATATCGCCTCTTTGAAAGCATTGCTGTCCGCCGCCGCCGCGGCCGACTCGCTGAACATATCAGAACTACAGCAGCAGCAACAACAGCAACAACATAGCAAGCAACAAGCAATATGCACGGCAGTAGCAGCAGCAGCAATAGTAGCGGCGACAGTCTCCGGCCGCAGGTCGACATCGCCCGTCGACGTCCGATACCGATCGGCAGCCCGGCACAGTGAACTGTACGGAGCAGCGATCAAGAGATGATGGTCCCGTCAAGAAGCAAGCGCGCGTCAGTGGAAGCGGCGACAGTGTGGCACTGTCTGACCGTGTGCTGTCTCATCAGGTCGGCTGGATCAGGCGCAACACGCAAAAGCAGCAGCAGCAGCAACGAAGCGGCTAGCTCCGCTGTAACTCGGCTACGGGTTAGTGGGTGAGCGCCGTCGGGTCGGTTACAGCGCGACGAGGCCATGGCCGACAGGGCAACCACGCTGACGGTGTCCTGATATCCGAAGACGATGATGACGACAATGTCAGACAACAACAACTGCTGCTGCTGTGGCTGCCGCTAGATAATAATAAGTACAGGCCGCATGCGTTGCTTCTGCGTTGCATTATGTCGTTGAAGGGTTATGCTTCAGGTTGGACGGTCTTCATCATCATCATCATCATCGTATACGCCGCGTTCATATGTGTGGTAAGCGGAGCTGCTGTTTCTGAACGCTGGTGAGAAGCTAGTTTACAATGTATCTGTGCCGCTAGTTTATAGAGCCCGTGATAATCGTGGTAATCTTTCTAGGGTGTTTCGAATTATGAAGAATCATGATACCTATGAAAGATACGACGATGCCCATAATATGGAGGTGTCAGCGGTTGCATCGTCACCATCATCTCTAGTACTATACACGCATTTTGAAAATCGTACGTGGTACGTGTCTATATGCCTCTCTCTCTCTCGCTCTCTCTCTCTCTCTGGGCCAGTAGGCTCAGTTTTGAGCCTTAAATCGCAGTTGTACTGTGTATGCCTGGGCGGTTCAGCAGACTCGGCTGTGCACACCAGGGCTAGGTCACAGTGCTGCACGCGTCTAACTCTAAGCTGACGAACGCATTTCTAAATCGTGCTTAGTTCAGCGTAACCCGTTCGCGCGAGTGAAAGTCCAACATTTGTCAGCATCAGGGGTCAACACACAACCCTAACCTGTTGCTCTCAATTGATAAAAGCTCGTGGCACTTTGCGCTCGCTCCATTGTATCGCACACTGTAGCTGGATGCGTAGAGAACTGTTTACATAGCCGAAGCGAAATGTTTGTTGTACATTCTGCCATTTAGCATCCATCCAAAGTGAATCGTCTTTGCACTTCGTATGACCGAGTAAGACGGCAGAAGAACTTGGAAGAACGCCTCACCTCTTTCTCTTTCAGAAAAGTACTACTCTAACACTCAACATAATAGGTGACAACAGCAACAGCAGCAGCAACAGCAAGAACAACGTAAATTTCAATGCACGCTTTAAACGTTACGGGCGACGCTTGATTCCAGCTTTCCCCGACCCGGCCCCCGCCGCCCCCCACTGTCAAAAGGTGATCCCGTTTTCTGAATTGTCCTTCGTACGGCTTATCTATAATATAGCTCTTGGCGTGCGCACTATCTGCGTTTTGTTCAGGTTAGTCCTCTAGTTACTTGTGTTACAGCGATTTATACTAGTATTTCATAGGAATAGCGAGAAGCAACGAGCGTCAGAAAGTCCCGGCTTGACTCATGAAAAAACATCACACTGGGTATAAGGAAATGAACCTGTACGTTACGCAGCAAATACACTTGTAGACATGCACGCGAAAGGTTTTCGCCAATACGAGGCGTTCAACGATTGTTGCTATATATTCCCTCTAAAAATGTATGCATCATCAAACAAACGCCAGCCCCATTGAATATCCGGTGGCATTCCAACTATTATAATACGATATCAGCACGAGCAGCATCAGTTGGATCTTAGTACCAGTAGTTGTAGTGGTCGTCATCGTCTTATGTGTCGTTGCATCGTGTTTCGTGCACAAGGCACCCACAGACGCCGCAGAGTGGCGGTCCAAGTAGCATTTGCCAGCCGTAGCGACTGTCTGCGGCTCACTCGCAAGCCAACTCGTTGTAGCGCGTATTAGCTCAGGTCTTCGTCTACAACTGCTATCACTCGTTGTATTCTACTACTATTACTTTGCATCGCTAATAATAACGCGGATAGTCATCTATCATAACGTCAAAAACGGATGACATTGTCGTTACCGTAATGATAGCCGATACACCCCGCTCTCCCCTCAACACGTATCCCCCGGAGCCCCACGCACCATCGCTCACCGTCGCGGCCATCGACAGTCGGTAGCCCACGCCATTGCGTAAATTGCGACGGACAACCAAACGATTGACCACAAGGGAGCAGTACACACAACTCTTTTAGATAAACTACCGTTATGACTTTCGTGTGTTACATCGAGTTGCGTTGCATTGCGTAGCTTGGACGAGGGAGCGTTCCGGGGGACGTTTTTTCCTTCTCATCTTTTTTTTGTCGACAACAGTCCTAACGTTTGCCGACGTTATCCATAAAACGCCGTTTATCGTTAGCGTAGACAGTAGTGGTGGTAGTCGTAGTAGGTAGTCGTCGACATAGCAATAGTCATAGCAGAAATAGTAGGAATTTCCCCCTCAGTGACCACCCCGCCTGGCTAACCCGTGTCCTTCCTCGCTGGATTCCCCCGGGGGGTTGTTCCTCTCGGACTTCTTCCTTAGGCGAGCTGCGTGCGTTCGACTCAATGCAAATGTCAGCTTTTCCCTATCGTTTGTCGATGACATCAGGGGATTCGTTTCGTCTTGAAAGCAGATGTCTTGCAATCTCGTCCCCGACCCACCTGCCAAAAGAAAGAAAAAACTAGACACATGCCGGCATCAGGCGGTAAAAGCCATAATGCGTCAAAACGAACAAGCGAGCAACTGACCACTACGCCACGGCACAGTAGGAGCGGTAGTCACTGCTGTCGAGTATTTTTGTCACGTCTCGTTGTTAGCCACGGCGGCCAGCTGGTCCGCTGACCGCTTCTCGCCGCGTCCGCCCGCAACGACACTGGTCAGCGGGGTCCGACGCCAGACCTCTTGTTGTGTCTGACCGTTCCGTCTGCCCGCGTCCATATATGCGTAATGCTGTCTGCGCAGCCCTGCGGCACTCGAAAGGGAGGAAGGAAGAGCGCATCGAAGACATCGAACGGGGAAAATCGAAGGCGTCGTACCAGTCAGGCGTCAAATGCCGCTGGCTGTCATGTCGCCGATGTAATGGTCCTCGCCGGACTACGCACTGACCAGCGACACATTGTGACGGTCATCATTCGCGCACGCCGACCGCTGCCACTGGCTAGTGAAGCGGCTGCGGCGGCGGCGGCGACTAAGGCAGCGTCTTTAACTTCGTCGACGGCTGATCCCGGTGGTGGTCACTGAGTCGGTGGACATGCCATTGTCGCTATCGACAGACCCCCGACACGGCGACACTCACAGATCCCAGGGTTGAGGGGGTAGACGCGCTGTGTTTAACATGCCGCGATCGAACGTCGTACCTAGCCGTTCGTAAATGTCTGTCTAATAATCAGTGAGCGAGTAAAGTGCCACTGCTTCTGCCGCTGCTTTTGCTACCGCCTACGCCAGCACCGCCAGTAAAGCAGCTATCGTTAGCTCGCTCTGCGGGAAAAGACCACAGGAGGTGAAGGTGGATTGTGAGGAGGGACGCAACGAGCTGCTACGACTCGACGCAAAGTTGAGAAACTCGGGAATTTTGGGGGGATTGGTCGGGGGTTGGAGGGGTCATTTCGCGATGAAGGAGCCAAGAACAACGCAGATGCGAAACAAGTTCGTGTTTTCAGCAGCAGCAGCAACAAGAACAACAACAACCACATTTGACCGAATGTGACCTAATGTCATACGCCCTTGCTTCCGCCGGCCGTCTAAAACCGCGCGGCCAAATTAAGGTACCAGGATGATCACGACGTTGTAAGGGGGCCGCTTTCATCAACTCAACGATGTCTGCCGACACTTATTAGTTAGAGTTGGAAGCGTTCGTCAGCAGCAGTCATTCGAGCACCGGCAGCCGTTCTATGAAAGGGCGCCGTTGTGCTCTGCTAACTATCAGGCGAACTGGCGAAATAAGGGGCGTCACAGTTCGGCACGAGGCCGGCCACACTCATCATAACGGTCGCGGTGGTGACGAACTCACTTTCTGGGATGCTACCGGACACAAACCGAATGAAAGCGATGATATAGAACTCCTTGATGGCTTCCCAATTTTTTCGAAATTATTGGCCCCGTACACGAGTGGCACTGTGTCCGTCAGCGCCATAAGTAGTGATATGGTGGCCGCCGCAAGCCGCAGGAGTACGTGGGCTCGAGCATCGCTGGTGCGAACGCTGCACCTGTCACACCAGCATCAGTCAGTAGTAATCGACCTCATAACGGAAGATGCTAATGCTAAATATAGTGCTCTTGTATTAAGTGTCGCAGCGGTTGTTGTTACTTCTGCTGCTGCTGCCGCTTCGTTCATTGGTTGTGCTTACGCAACACGACAGAACGCTGTGCCTCGACAGCAACAAGAACCACAACAACAATAACGCACTGCGGCGGCGGTGGTGCAGCACATCGGAACACGGCGAAGTGCTCCCGTTGTCCCACCACGGCGAGTACGCTCCGCTGGTCGTTGGAGACTTGGGTTTCGCCAGCCGGAAGGATATACATATATCCACATATATATCCACGTCACCTGTGTGTCTTTATGTGTATTTGGTCTTGTCACTTCCAATGAACTGGATCGTACGGCGGTAGCGGTAGTAGCAACAACGTCGGAACACATTAAGTGGCGTGGAAATGCTAGTGCCACTGAAGAATCCTGGAGGAAAAAAAAAAAAAGAAAAAAAAAATATATATATATAGAAGCACCAGCTCACTTGTGTAGTATAGTTTAAAGTGAGCATTGCGCGCTGCTCGTCGGCCATGGCCACTTGTTCAACGACAGCGACGAGAGGGGCGAATAGTGAACTGAAATGACAGCCAGACGGTGCGGGCAAGGGGCTGTAGTACAGCTCTAATCTGTCCAGGGTGGCTGACGACACCCCTCCGGCGAACGATGATGCGCCTTTGGCTTAAAACGTACACACACACACACGGTGCTTCGTGCAAGCGGCGGTTCCGGCGGACCGCTGTGCCCGTTCTCAGTCGACGCCCCACCAGTAACACATCTGACTTGTCAACGAGAGTAGCCCCGCAACAGTGAGTTGCCCCCTCGGGACCCCCATCAACAGTGGGATGTCATAGATAACGTCTAACAGTGCGCGCACACTGTCCACTGCTGATGCTAGTGAGCGTCGTAGTCGCCTGCATTCGCGGCTCGTTTTCACAGGGCAGTGCTCAGCCAATCACGATGAGCGTCGACTGCTGACTTGATGTTCACCTGCCTCGCTGATCGTTGTCATCGCCCTATCGCACAGTGAAGCCCCGCAGAGGCTCAATCTCGTCGATCTGCTCATTAGATTCCAGTCACCAGGCATTTCCCCACGTAATTCCCTCCTTGGGGCACTGCGCGAGATGGGAACGCGAGAGAGGATCCATCAAGCGACGTTTGCTTGATCTCACGTAATAGCACTGGCGACGAAATTGACTTGGGCAGCATCAACGAATGCGAATATCGCTTACTGCGCGAGCACACGGCAACTGCGACAGGGCCGCTCTGACGACGGGACACACGCAGAGCTAGACTAACGGGACGAGGGTGGATTTCTAACGGACGACGGCATCACCGGCCGCCGGATCGCATCCGCCGTCCAGAGTAAATGGATAGACGTCGCGATGCTGATATATCCAGATTTGATTTGAGAAGTGATAGATAAAAAAAAGAATATCATCAGTAACCACTATAAACGATTCTATTGATGAAAATAGTGATGGCGAGGGGGTGTGGGGGGGGGGCAGGGCAGCGATGCAATCATCAAAATTGGGAAAGTGGCAGAACGATCCGACGGGCCCGAGTTAGTCGATGCCGGCGGAATTCATTCACTGGCTACGGCACACACCGGACGACCGAACCATACGATATACTGCAAGTGATTTAGTGGGTAATGCCATTTGCCGATAGCTAATGCTGGCATTTGTGAGATTCGATTTTTCGTCGGATTCGGTTGGCGGCTCGCAAATCGTCATATACATATATATAATGCTAACATATATGTCTATCAGGCAACGAATATGCTACTCTGCGGGCATTGATTTATTTGCGTTATTAATCTCCGTTCTCCGGGTGACCTTAACCAAAACTTCCTGGCATCCGTGGCCTTGTGGCAATTCCTGTAGTGTCCGAACAAAGACGATGTATTCCGATGGGCGCAATCGACTTTTATATATGTCTGGCCCCCAGTCCCTCTCCTATACGACATCATACTCCATGCTTCCATTGGCAGCGTGACTTCGAAAGTCTCGACTGACTCTCCGAAATTGTTATGCGTTGAAAGTCGTTTTTTTTTCTAATTCAGATCGAATCTGTTCAGTGCATCGTGTTACGATTAAATCCCAGACCCTCAGAGATTTCATCAGAGACCTAGGAGCATTTCAAGTTGTAATCGAATTACTCTACATATTGTAGATAGAGAAAAAGAGAGAGAGACGGCACGAAGCAGTCGCTTTGCACTGCACAACTGCACGCACGCCTCGTAACACGGAATAAATGATTACCGTCGTCACCCTCATTGAGGCGAGACACCTTCATGTATTCGGCTTCACGTTTTCATTGAGAAATAACCTGTAGACTGTTTTACATCTTTGTCCTCTTTCAACTGACCCGTTCATTCTCAGCACCGTCGGAAATGCACACGCACGCTTGTCAAACGTAAAATCTTGTTAACCACTGGCGAGTCATTCCTCTGCATTCCTAAAGTCGCTTCTATTTTTACACACCTGCTATCCGCTCAATATACACACATATATATATATATATATATATATATATATATATATATATATATATAATATTTATGGGTATGTAGTGTCCGCTCACGGTACAGTCCCCCCACAAGACGTCCTACGAAATGCCTACTTCGCATCGTTCGCTTGCAAAAGTTGCGGTCGGCAAATGTCGACTCGGTCGTATCAATGACTGCCTTTGTTCACTTGGCATGATGGCAATCTCCCCTTGATTTGAGTAGTGCGCTGATATGTAGCACCTGATATTTAGACCTGTTCCCCGGATAAGCAGCCGGATTGGTGGCATGTTTCAGGTGCCATCTGCGTTAACTAGCGGGGACATTGACAGAGCATAGCGACTGACAGATTGTGCAAATCGCAGCGCAATGCGAACCTGTGCGATGTTTATGGCCGCCATTTCGGGACCTTAAGTCTCGCCCGCCCCGACTGTCCGAGTGTCGGCCTATCTACAAGACGATAGGGAGTTTTATTTATATCGTTCAGTATAGTAGAAACAAAAAATCAGAGTCCTAAACATCCTAGACTCTTAGTTGCTTATTTGTTCCTGTCAAAGTCATATGCACGCATAGTAAACCATCTATTGTATTGTACACAGCGATGGCATATGACGATAAGCATAATGGTACGCTGGCAGATAATATGGCTCAAACCATAATCATTTCGTTGCGAAGGTCAATGTGCTGATTCAACTCTGATCGAATCTTGTTTCTATGAAAATGTTAGCCATAAGGTTACCCAGGCAAGGGTAATGATGCCAGAATCAACTTGGACCCAAGTTGATTGCCGCCGCCGCCATTCCGTACGCGCTATACGGCGACATCCGATTCCCAAAGCAGAACACATGTTCGGAATCCACTTGGAATCGTGTGCAATACATATTTTGCTCTTTCTAACTGATTGTTTCTCTATGTCAAACAAAAAGTACCATCATATATTATGAGCGAAGTCAACATAATCCAATGCAACAAACAGCTTACAAAGTGTCAAAATTAATTGCTATTGATTGCTGTCGATTATCGGATCTGCCTATTTCGGGAACACCTCTAATGCTGTTTTTTCTTGCAAATCGCTGAGTCCAAATTTGCCTTCACCCTATCTCCTATGTAGCATACGCCAGCTTAAGGATGCTACGAACAGCGTCATGTCCCCATCGTTTCTAAATATTCCATCAACAAGATCGCCATCCTTAGCAGCATCATGTGATCAAATGCTTCCGACAGCTTTTCCTCTTCTATACACATATATATATATATAATATAGTAATGGCACAACAGTAATAGCGTTGGCTCGCATCGTGGCTGTCTGATTTTTTCTGCTTGCTCCGCAATCAATGCGGTGTCGCTTCCACCTGCCGAGCCTCATTGATTTCGCTCGTTGATACCGTTGCCGCAGCAGCAGCGACGGCGACCATATCTATATTTCTACATGTATATATATATATATATATATATATCACATATAATACATGGGCAGATAAGCAGGTACGCCTGTCAGCAGGAAGTGGCAGCTTCGTCGACGCTCTTTCGGCAATCGTTATTTTCGTTTCTTCGTATTTCTGTATTCGCTGCTGGCCGCCGCCACCATCGCCGTTTTCGTTTTCTTCGGCGGCAGCCGCGGCGGCCGCGGATTGGTTGGTTTCGCTTTCTTTCAATAACGCAGAGGTCCCTGTTGGTTCGGGCCGGACGACGGCTATAGCCCAGCTCCTCGTGTCCCCCCCCCCATTCTCTCTCTCTTATTCTCTCACATCGTGTCGCGCCGAGTCGAGTCATGTTCTCGCGGTGTTTTTGTAGTAATAGCAGTAGTAGTGGTGGTGGTAGAATCTAGTCATTTCATCGGAAAGCAACTGCCATTACGAGGATGAGTAGCACTGCAGCTGCCACCATCTATCTGTTCTGGGGACAGTGTCAAAGGAAATACGGGCCCGAACCCGCTGCTGCTGCTCTAGCCCCGATGTTTTCCGATCGCCTCCTTCCACCGGGCGCCTCGGCGGTAGCTGCAGAGAGCTCTGCTGCTGTTTGCCGGCTCGATGCCGCGCCGCTGCCCGAGGGCTCGTTCGGAAGGGGGCGTTCGGAAAAAGAGATATAGTGCAGGAGGAAAATATTCTCGAGGCGGCGGCGGCGGCGGCAACAGAAACGGCTTCTAGCGGCAGCCGTTACAGCATTGACAGTCATAGATCGAGCGGGGACCATCGGCGGATCGTGCCTGTTTGCTTGCCTTCCCGGCAGAAGACGCGACGTGGTGCGGCGCGTTTGCAGCTCGCTGATGTTTTTTTTTTGTTGTCCGGATGGCCTTTCAGCAGCGTAAACGAAACGACGTCAATGCATTGCCAACAGCAATCGACCGCGCACTCAGCTTCGTCGACGAGCGGCGGCAGCAGCCGCGTCAGCAGCGGGCAAGAAGATCTGGAGATGGACGCTGCTTCAGAGCCTCGTCATCCGCAGCGGCCAACTCCAGCTCTCCTTGGCGTCGTCAATGCCCGGGGTTGCGGATGAAATATAGACGGGATAGCTGAGCGCGCCGGCGGCACCCGCCATAACGGAACCCCGGCGGCGGCGGCGGCAGCAGCAGCAGCAGCAGCAGCTCCTACTGGCGTCGCTTCTTCATCGGGCCGATGGATAACCCAGTTGGATGGCTCTTCCCTAGCTGGCATTTCCCCGCCCGCTGTGCACTCTGCTACCATTACTCTTACTACGGCGACGGCACCGATCGCTCCCGTCTCTTCGGCGGGGTCCGCTGCAGTCGACGCCGCTACTATACGAGTGGGAGCGCTTCTCCGCGCTTTCCCTCTTCGTTACGATCTTCTACGTCTCGTCCAGCGCTAACTCTTGTTCGCCTTCTGGCTCCTCTGCACCACCATCGCCACTATCAACATCGAACCCGTAGCCGAGAGAGAGAGAGAGAGAGCGTGTCAGCGTCTTGTCGTCATCCAGTGTTGACTTCGCTGTTGTCTACGATGATGCTGCTGATGGTGTTGGCTGTTGCTTCTGCCGTTGTTTGCCTCGGCTCGCGCGTCTTCGATTTCTGTCTAAGTTTTGTTTCCTGCCACCGTTACACGTTCGCTCCCACTAGTACTACTACTGCCGCCGCCGCCGCCGTCGTCATCATCGTCGTCGCTACACTCCGGGCCAAACACCACTTTCTCTGATTCGCTATCTGCGTCACCGTCACCATTACCACCATCAGCAGCATCAGCAGCACCACGGGTAGAAACAACAACAACAACAGCAACAACATCAAGCTGGCAATCGTTCTCTTCAATTTTCATCGCCGCCTGTACCATCGACACACCACACGACAGCCAGCCAGCCACCGATCCATGAGCGAATAGCCACCACTGGAATGGAATGGGATGCCATAGCAGTGACGAGATGAACGACAAGCGTGAAGAAGATGATGGCCGTTGTCGCCCGTTGTCGTCGACGATGACGACGGAATCGTGGAAATGGAACTGAGTCGAGCCGAATAGAGAAAACAATTGCAGCAAAATAATTAGTCTGCATTGACGTATCTATGTAGCAAGCAGCAACACCGATCGATATTTTTTTCCTGACGAGCAATCAGATGCTGACGAACGACAGGCACCACATATGAACCGATGCATTATAAATACATGAACGTGTATATATATATATATATATATATATGTATATACATATATAGCCGTGTATGGTGAAACATGCATCCATCATCGCTCAACTGTGTGCTGTTACAGCAGTCATGTATGTGCCCGGGCAGGTGCATAAATATGCACGCATAGACGCTCAGGGTACGTGCTTTAGAGCGGACACTAGCCCGACAATTATGAGCCCGCTCTATAAAGGGATGCTCGACCGGATGGGTCAACCTAAACAAGATCAACGCGTACCACAAATACGAAACACTGCGGATGCGTAGTTGATCCGGCAGGCCCGGAAGACATGACATGTCGTGTGTAACGAGAACTTGAGCATTGTAAAAGCAGGCAACATAATTGTCCACTCTCGCGTTTGCTATTTATTTGTCTGCGACGAGCTAGAAAAGAGCTATCTATAACTCACCACGCTCAACGCTCTTGGAACTTAGTCGAGCCAATTGCAGAAAAAAAGCTGGCCTCAATGTCTATGACCAAGTCATATTTTCGAGTTTATGCCAAAATCTATATCACTCATATACACTCCGTAGAGTTGGAATGTGCTTGGTACAGTTGGCATACTACATTGCACGCACGCGCAAACTGGTGTGTCAGTATATATATATATATATATATACATATATATATGTGTACATTTTATTCCATATGGTCACAGAAACAACAGTATGCTTTGTATTCTTATAGGCGCGATAGCTGAGACTGAAATTGTTCATACTGTTCATGTGTGTCCACTCTCTCGTATTCCCCCCCCTTGGATACAACATACCCATATATAACACTCTATCACATTATTGTCGTAGCCGTCGTAATCGGCGTTACTCTTTTTGCCAACAACAACAACACCAAAAAAGCAGGAAAAAACCAGCGATAATTTCGCGTAATTGGCTTGAGCTTGTCGTTCGTCCGTCCGTCTGTCCGACATTCACTTCCCGTTAGACCTAATTTAGACCACTGACGGGAATCAGCGGCAGTGGCCAACCGGGGCCGGCCACTCGACTCAACCAGCGACAGACAGAAGAAGCAGCAGCTTCAAAAAGCGTTGCCAACATTGTGCTTTATTATCTTTTACCCTCGCTGCTGCCGTCTGCTTGCTTTTTTTTCTTTTTCGTTAATACCGACAGGCCGCCCGGGTCGGCTTAGCGATGTAACATCATATAGTTCACAGCCACATGCTGGGAATCATTTTGCTTACGGGAGAAATAGAGAGAGAGAGATAAATGAAGTTATCGTCATGGCTGCTGCCGCTGCAGCTTAGCTAGACCAGTTCTTTCGACTAGATCGTCTGTCAGCGACTACGACAAAGACATGCAACTACTGCTGCTGCTGCTGCAGAAGAGAACGTGTCACACTTTCTGTGACTTGTGTTTATAGAGGAACGGCGTGGAGCCATACAAGGCACAGTGGACACTTTTGGATGATGTCTCCTACCCTGCTTCGTCGCGTTCTCCATCGAGGCAATTATTAGAATACTGTACAATGAAGAGGTGGATGTGTGGCACTTCCGGCAGTCCAGATGACGACCAGACCATGCTAGTGGTGTATCGAAGCGTTTTGTGCAACGTTTTCGTTTTAATAATCTCTCATATTAAATCAACGTATCGCGCACGAATATCATATCTAACACATTCGCTATCTAAACAGCTGTACTCCCAAGTTATAAATGATTTCGTATTTTGCGAGAAACGTCAATAAATTATAACTTGATGGTAATAGCCTGTTAAACGCTGATCGCCCGTGGCTAGATAGGTGTCCAATAATTAGTTGGCCATTTCCAAATAGTCTCTACATTTCGCGTGGCAGTAACCGCCATCTGAACAACTATTGATGAACGTCTGATGAGAGAAGCGCGGGCATCGCTTTAGCCGTAAACGAAAGTCCAAAACAAATCGTTTTGCTGGTTCCTCGTCTCTCTCTCATCCCCCATACTGTCATATTTTAATAGGCGAACATATCCGATCCAACGGAGAGCCCATCTCCTATCAATTATAGAATATACAAGCATCGCTCGCATGTTGGCCTCGTCGCTAATCAGAAATGCAATCAATGCTTGCAGCTCACACACACACACACACACACTTGGCAACTGGTTAGCGTGTCACGGTGGACGGTCTGGCCATTGAATGCGTCGTTCGAGCCGGGCAATGATTTGGCGGAGGCCAGCGCGTCAACAAGCTGCATCGTCCGGCCGAATATCTGGCAAGAGTCAGGCAGAAATATATCGAAGCATCACGAGAGAGGCCAACGGCTCGGCTAAACTTCACATCACATCGACAGGAAATCCATTCCTTCTACGTTTCCATTACATCGTTCGTGGACTGCTCGACGCACGCTCTCTAACGATATTCGCGGTCCCTCGATAAAAGTGGCTTTAGCGACGGTGGTGCTTCGCTCTGCGGCGCTGGGGATTGTCCCTCGGTAACGGAGCGGCCGACGCCGCCTCCTCGATATTGACGAACAATGCCGCTTCTGATACGGCGCTCCATCACCACGCTGTTCTCTAGCGCCAATGCTATTTGAGCAAATATACAATCATATCTAGCTTGTATCTATCTATTTGTATCTCGCAAAATGTCCATCTCGTTCTCCTCTGTGCGCAACAAGGGCAGCAGCAGCAGCAGCAGTAACATTCGGCCGGATTCCGCGTTCCCCGCCTCTGCGATGTGTTCGCCCTGTAGACGTGCGTGCAGTCGATTGAATACGCTGCAATGGTCGAATGTGACAGGCACCTACCGCTGTAACTGCTGCTGCTGCTGCTGCTGCTAATTAACAGTAGGACGGTTGGTACGATGACCAACTGGTGGTTTCATATTCAGCATACATACATATATGCCTATGAATCACAGGTACACAGAATGCGTGACAGTGGCTGTGAATAGTAGGCTCGTTGAATTTTTCAGATTAAGATCGAAAATCATCTTGACATTATCCTCGATTTGTTTCGTGTTAACGAATGATTTGTACCGGCCGCGCTGATCTTGAGATGCCGCATGGTTACGATAGTCGGAGCGAGGCGTGGCCGTGGACTTTCTAAAGGAAGGCCAAGGGAAACTATTAAATTTACTCAACGAGTATCGATCATTGAAGTCGTCCGATAATATAACGAGTTCACAGGCTGAATCATCTTTCCACGGTAAAACAATATTCCAACGTTGAACTGCGACTGCTAGTTCAAACGTGCTATTTTGACCGATCTGCCATTTTTCCACAGGAACCGGAGGGCCCTCACAGAGCTCGAACATGAAGTCGAATGAGTCGTCATTTTCAACAGGATTCGGCTCGGAAGGGAGACGCGCACTATTTGTAGCTTGTATCATCCCCTAAAACGCCCTTTGAAACCACTCAAGAAAAAAAGATTCTCCGTTTCGCTTGTAAAATGCACGGACAGTACTTACAGCTCACCCTGTATAAATATCCCAAGACATGTTGGCGGTGCTTATGCCGATCGTGATAAGGCTAGCATTGTGGAACGCTACAGAAAAACCAGATTTTTCGAAATCAACAGACGATGGGCGTCGTTGGGCATCGCTGATATCCCTTGATAGTGATGATTATGATTGCAATAATAATAATAATAATAAGTCGTGGATGCAGCCAACCCACACATTAAATACAATCTGATAGCAATGAGAAGATCGCAGACCATTTTCTATTTTTAATTTATTTTCTTGGCAAGCTCTCCACGCGACACAAAAACTCCATTGCAGCTGATCGAGCCTCGGTTAATCGAACCCCAAAAACACATGAAACACGATCGAGCGTGGAGCTATATGACAATCAATGCATCGGCCGAGCTGGTGGAGTCAACTATTTGTAACGAGTAAGACGGCTAAAATGATGACAAAAGCACTATTGTTCGAAATATCTAAGCTGTCCGTAGGCTTGGCCCGATGCTGTAGGCCATACAACGACACCATTCCGGAGGCGCTCTGGTTTCCGTTCAAAGAGATTATACGCAGGGTATCCATGCAGGGTATCGCACATGCATGCACGATATGTCAGCCTTCCAGCCTTCTAGAACGCGCCGTGATCCAGAGGCAATTGCGCGTGACAATCTTCCGTTGTCGCTACCAAAGAGTCACTGTCTGCACGTTCTGTAGCTCTCCAGCGTCGCTAGAAGATGCCGCATAGATTGATGAGGAAGTCAATGCAGTCAAGTGCTGCTCATTCCATCAACTGTTAATTCATAGCGTCACCACAGACGATTCTTCCATTTCCCGCCTTTCTTGCTTCGGTCGGAGCTTTTCTCTCTTGAATTCTATGCCAATCTCATTGTCTGCACGAACTTTGCACGAAGTGTTTGTCCAAAAAAACGCTTGTTGAATTGTATTATACAATAGGATACCGCTTGACTGCGGTCTACCAAATCAACCATTCTTAGACCTGACGCGATCCACTAACGGCAGCGTACTCGTGGGCAGACAATGTCCACCAAACATCCGATTGGATATTGACGATTCACGTCGATGAACATGTCTGAGATGTGAGATGCGAGATGCGTTTCACCCTTCCAATTCTCGCATGTTATCGTCAACTTGACGTGTTGCTGTATTGTGTCCATCGACAGATAGAGCAGCAGCAGCAGCCTCAACAGGGATGACTACATCTTTATTCGTTTGGTTAATTCAATAAATATGGCCAGTCATCGTTGCTGCTCTTCTCTATGTTGATTTTCCCCTCATCACACATTGATTCGTGTTTATGTTCAATTCGCCATTCTCGCGCTTCTCTCCACCAACGTCTGATCACTACGCGCTCTGATTCATCGTCAGTAAGAGATTGCTTTAACCAGGAAGCGTATATATATATATATATATATATATATATATATATATATGCATTGACGAGTATACATCGATTAGTCTGGGATATTTCACGGGCTCCTCCTCTAGCCTCCTTCGTTGTTGTTGTTCTTCACGTGCAAACAACAATTCCCTTCAAAGGATTCCCCTTACGGCCGTCTTCGCAGGTCGGCTCGAGTCTCTCCTTCATCGCTGGCTGCGTTACCTTTCATTTTCAGCCCTCTGTCACCTGTCACCACTACCTCGACTGCTACTACGAGTTTGCTGCTATCACCACTGCCGCTGACACATAGAGACGCACACGGGCTGCCCTGACCATTCAACGGTTTCACTTCTCAGCCACTCTGCCCGCCTGCCTATCTGTCTGTCATCTGTGCCGCTGCAATTTCTGCTTTTGCCATTTCGTTTTCTTTTTTGCTTTCGCTCGCTTCTCGTCGGCGGTCAGAGATTTTCGTCTCGTGGCTGGCAGCCGTAGCAGTGGTATTTTAGTGAATAGTTAGTTGTACGACGTTTCAAGAGGACTACCCCTACCGCCACTCTTACTTGCGACGTCCGTAGGGATGCCCGGTGTAGTCTTGAGATGAGAGCTGACTGCGCCGCTGCTGCTGCTGCTGCTGCTGCTATGGCGAAGTGTAGCTAGCGGTAGAGTCGCTGAACGGAGCGGAGTGAGCCCCGAGACGGACGACCCCGGCGACCCCTCTTGCTAGTGCTGGCATCGGCAGCTGCTGTGGACGGTGTTCGGCAGTGGGGCCATTCGAGCAAACGTCAGCCTCATCTTCGCAGCATCTCACAACAACAACAACAGCAGAAGTAGGATCATCATCTCCGTGCGTAACCTCATCGGACCGCGGAGTGGCCGCCAGCTTCGCGGTGTTCGTCGTCGGCTTGCTCAGCACTCGCCGTCGTCGCTGCCACCAGCGTCACCAGTTAGTTTAGTTCTACTATAATTTCTCCTACTGTCACTACCGCCATTGCAGCCACTACAGACAGCTTCGCCGTTACTATAATACCGGCACTACGACGACATTGCCAGGACGGCGAGCATGGCAGCGGCAGCGGCGGCGGCGGCGGCGGCGCTGACGACAACAACAGCAACAACAGCAACAACAACGCTGTGAGGTTCCACCGTAGTTTTCATTCGTTTCTCTTCGTTACCTCTTACACATTATTCGTTGCCGTGTGGTTCACTACGGCCGCCGCTGCTGCTGCTGCTGCTACTAACTCGGCTTTTATTCCTGGTTCGGTTGCAGGCGATGCGAGTTAGCTTTCTCCCCTAAAATTGCATTAACCTCTTCTGCTGACACTGGTGGGCCGCTGACGCGAGCCGCTGCCGCGACGTATCATATAGGAGCGGCCGGAGCGTCACCAGCGTCAGCGCACCACGACGGGATGTCGAGAGTCGCGGACCCGGGGCCGAAAACGAACAAACTGAGGATACAGCTGGAAAAGAAGATGACAACGCCGATGGTGGTAGTTCTGCTGCTGCTGCTGCTGTTGGTGACGGTGATGATTGGCAAGTCAACTAACCAGCCGACCGACCTACGACCACGTTCGTTTGTCAACCGTAATTGAAGCCTAACCGAAGTCGGCTCTGGGGCTCGCGCGACCAGAGAAAAAGTCGAGAAGAAAGTGGAAACGCAGGTAAGCGCCACAATGTGCTCAACTGTATTCTGTGTCGCGGTACCGCCTATAAGCACTTCTGGTGTTTGTTGACATTACCCGACTAAGCTGCCCCTATCTGACCCGACTGTGGTGAGCCTATTCAAAGCCGTTGACTCGTTATCTTTTGCGCGCCGCTCGCACTGCTAGTGCTGATGCTGCGCGTCAACTTACGTCGGCTGAAGACGGTACAGTGGTGTTGATCTCGAGGTAGTTCCCGCTGCCTCGGTTACAATCACTGCTGAATACTATGCTATACATACATATGTACATATGTATATATATATATATATATATATATATATATATATATATATATATATATATATATATATATATATATACATATAATAGGAGCGAAGTTCCCACCAGCCCTCGTGTTGTTCTGAAAGGATGTATCCATTGAACGACGCAGCCCTGTCCAGACCTGCAGTCGAAGGCAGCAGTGTACACGCCCGTTTCACGCGAGGAACACGAATTCCGTCGCGTCTCCCAACACACACACAAACAAATCCGGCTACAACAGCTCCGGGGAACGGGTGTCTGCAATGCTGCCCGTTCGGGAAAATGCAACGCAGATAGAGCCGGAGTTGTAAATCCGCTTGACTTGCTGGAACCTGCGGAATCCTCGTTGTTTCAGTTGACGCTTTGGCCCTGCAGCTGCAGTTGCCGATGATGATTACGTCAATGTCGTTGCCGTCGCAGCAGCAGCAGCAGCAACCCGCAGTACTAACCGCCACAGCACAACATGGCTTGCGACTACAGCTCTGCGTGCTGAGAAGGCGAACACAACGAAGTGCAATCTTCATGCATCAGCACAGAATGAAGGAAGTGCTCGGTTCCGGGAACGATGACAGGGGACAGATGAGAAAGTGTCACGGATTTTTACTTCTGCTACGGAGAGAAAAAGAACGAACTCGCTTGAGATTGGCCGAACGCCGTCAGCATTGGTGTGGAAATTGCCTCTGATCGATCAGAGCTGAATACCGCATTGTTGACACCGAAAGTGATCCGGCGCTGGGAGCTGGCTCTACGGCACGCGGTACTAAAGTAGGCATAATATCTAGGTGCCAATAGTTTAAGACGCAAATATAACGGTTCAGTTAACGTTGACATGTTGCACAAATATTTCTACGCTTGCTGGTCAAAAAAAAGCAATAGATCATTATATGAATTCGTCCAAATATTGAGGCAGATATTAGACTGATGTGGTGAAAGCGTGGTCCATTTATCTTTAAATGGCGCTTATGGTTATCGCCAGAAATATATCCGAACTAGTCCTATGATAATCCTGCACCGAACCGCGCAGCCCGACGAAGGTAATTCACTGGCTGCTATCAGCAGAACAACGGTAGCAGCAAGCGGCGTATTCGTCACAGTGGAGATAATCAGTCGATCACCAATACATAGGGCAGTGCTTCGACGAATTCTATGCCACCACAGATAGTCTAATACCAAATTATATACCTTCACAGAACGGTTTTAACTATACTCGCCTTGTCCCGACTCTACCTTGTGCGATCCGCCATCTATATTATATGATATTCAACCATCTCAAGTAGCATGTATCAGAGTGCCGAACGCAAGAAGACAGTGTACACTATACCCGCCATACCGAACGAAATTTGCATCAGCATGTACGCATGTCACCGTGACAAGTGACAACCACAAGCTTGACTTGACAGCTCAACATTCGAGTTCAGATCCCATACGCGGAAATGGAAATTGCCCATCCATATCACCGAGTGTTCTCTGCTCAGTGCGCCGCCTTGCTCGCACGAGGCGATATCTTCGCATGGGACGTCGCCGGCGTAAAGCGCGATCTTGCTAACCAGCAGTTTTCTTCAGCGCCATTATTCTCCCTTCTCCGCCTCTTCCAGCTGTGTTGTGTGTCATTTCTATCGCAGCCGAGTGGCGATTGACTTCTTCGCCACCGCCGCCGTCTTTCCTACGCTCCGTTACGACTCGAGCGCGCGCGACGCCGAAAGGCAAATCGTTCAACGCTCAAAGAGTTGTGATTCGCGTAGGGAGGAGTCACCCCCGCACAACAGCAGAGCGATTGAGGCCATCATTTGTCTGGGAATCAGCTATCTGTATGACTACGGAGATGAGCCGTTCGACTACTCTGACTGACTTGTCGACTCGAATGCACACCACGCCATCGTGCCGTCGAATGCGCACTTCCGTGTCGCACGCGGAGACCTTCGGGAGGAAGGCAGACGCGAGCCGTGCTCTATTACGAGAAAGGGAGGGCGATCGCGCAGGGTAGCGTCGATCAGCACCGCGAGAAAAACGCAGCCACTGCAAATGCTGGCCGACTACTCCGACGCTGTCAAACGATTCCTATGCACACACAAGCACACACAAGGACACACACACGTATGTCTGGCGTATGCACAAATTCAGCTATAGAAATGCATACGGCAATAATCGTCTAGGTGACAACGAGCTCGTCGGCAACCAGCACCGCTTAATTGCTTAAGAAAGGTGGAGACCGGGTGGGAGGAGAGCCTTCTTTTCTCCATCGAAACAGTGAAAGAAGTGATTTGTTTGTTCGATTGACGCCAGGTCGAACACTAATCGACTTTTGGCCCGGTTTAGTACTGTGTGTTAACTTTTAGCTGCTGGGATGATGTTTCAATGTGTGCATGCGTATAGCTGTTGTCGTGCGCGAAGGTAAAGCGAACGCCAGTGGGGACAGATTCCTATCCCGTGACACCTCCTTGTGCTGCTGCTGCTGCCGCCGCCGCCGCCGCTGCTGCTGATGGTACGCGAAGTACAACTACAACGCTAATTTCAATGGCGAAGACGAAACTCTTCACTGTCCTGCCATTCGTGGGATCTGCGTCTTCATGCTCTCGGCTACAGAGATGGCTTCCGGTTTAATGGACTTCAGCAGTTTTCCTCGGCGGCAATAGCGGCCCAGATTCGATTAAGTAGAACAAGTCAACATCGGTGGCTGGCAGCAAATAGCAATGCTCGTAGTGAGACAGAGTTCTTCCTGTTAACGTTGGTGGTAAGGGCTCGACGCTGCAAACGGCTTCAGATGGTTAGCGCAGCGGCTAAATTTATAGTGGATCTCGCGCAGCGAGGCCTTTGTCGACGAGACGTTTATACAGAAGCGGCGAGGATATATATATATATATATATATATATATATATATATAGTTAAATCCCTGGCGGTTCAATGGAGCGACGATATAGCCAACCTGTTTTGCGGCGGATTCCTCAAACGCCGGCGTCCGTGTGCGTCTGTCAAGCTATTTTCTGATTCGATCTGGATTAGTCGGTTAATGAAGAAACTAAAACACGCAATGCTCACCGGCCCCTTCGGGAGAGCCTGCCACAAGCCAAACTAGTCGACGTAGCAGTTTCTAGCAGATTGATAATGAGAATAATATCAGTAATAATAATAATAATAATAATAATGATAATTATTTTACGCGTCAACGTCGCATTGTTATTTTAAGTACTAACCATTGGAGCTACAAGAGTGTGTTCTGTCGTTCTTCGTCTGCGACAATGGCGCACGCTAATATGGCATTGACAGGAAAGATGCGAAAATATCGCTGATGAACGTTGCTTACCTGGAACGAAACGAAAAGTTGACGGTAATTTTTGGGAAATTCCATGTGTAAAATAAAAGAAGAAAACAAAGATATATATATATATATATATATAGTAATAAAAATAATTCACTGAAAGGTTGATCTGTCATTTTCGAACGAAGAGAGAACGGATGCCAAAGTACGATCCGCGCTCCGAGGTCGACACTGTCGTCGGGGAAAACCAAAGGAAGATAACACCCAATCACTTTTCGTTACGGCTTTCAATGCGATAAAGAAGAAAAAGAGGAATTCGCTCAAATGGCAGATAACACCTGCCACTCGAATGTATTGGCTGTACAAAGATAGTGCTAAGTCACTATCAAGCCTTATCAATGTTCGATGCCACACGAATTACAGCATGAATCGAACAGTATTGAATGTACAAGATGTCCAAGTTGTTAAGCAATTTCAGCCACGGAAGGCTGGGTCTCCTTCGATCACCGCTTTGATGCGCTTTTACGTGATGCCGATGGCCTGGGCACGGCATCGTTATCAAGCCGATCCACTGAGCGCCCACAACATGTCGAGTTCGGTCACGCGGGGGGACCGGATGCCGAATGCCGTGAGTATCAGCTGGCAAACATTGCTGCTCCACTGCCGGTGAATGCAGCAGATGTTATGTAACACGACGTGTCTGTAATGATATACTGTGTGTGTGTGTGTGTGTATGCAGTCGCACTCGCGGGATGGTGTTGTACGATTCGGCTTTTAGATCGCTGATCACTGTTAGCAGCGAACCGCAGTAGCCTCCCTAGAGACCATAATGCAGCTCGTCCCTAGTGCTTTCACTGTGAAGTAACATAATGGCTTTGGCTGCTTGTCTGATAGGATTGCGTACACTTTATCTATGTAACATATGTGTGTACGTGTTCTGTACGTGATGAACTGTTCATTGTGCGTTGTCGATGTTACGCTCGAGGAGCATTTTGCCTCGTTGGGCAGCTAATGTCACAGATGTCTGCTCGATATCGGATGATATCGAGCCAGACCGAATTCACTGAGCAGGCCAAAATGAGAGCGGCGGTCGATGCCACGTCGAGTAGGTGTAACCACAGCAGCAGCAGTAACACCCGGTAGGGGAGAAAAAAAGGCTGATTTTGTCAGCCGACTCCCTGATCACACGTCAGCGATGACGAGCATGACAACGACAACAGCAACAGTAGTAGCAGTAGTAGTGGTGGTGGTGGTAATTGTGCGACGGCATTCGTCCGCTTGTCTTCTGTCTGTTGGGTCCTGCTGGTCCCCTATCGCCAACCCCCAATCATTCCCGTAACGCCCTGCCCCCCCGGGGCGTCAGTCACTCCGGCGCCTGATGTGCCACCTGCTCTGCGATATTCGCGTCGCCTGTCACACGTGGGAACAGGGCGCCAAACGGCAACCGGCTGCTGCAGCGCCGGATGTATTATTATTTATTTTCTCATTCACACCGTCGTGTAAGTACAACCACCACTACTACCTCTATAATACGGCTGTGTCTCGTGTTCGTCCTGTAGAAGAAAGATACAGAGAGAGAGAGAGAGAGAGGGTGGCAGGAGTGTAACGGCAGAAGCGTTTTGACGCAAACGTTACCAATTCCGCCGTTGCCGCTCGCTACGTGAACACGGGCGAGTTTTTCTCTCTTCTATCTTGGTGTAGATCAAGCGCTACTACAACTGCAGGTGCATACGTATGTGTATAGGAATACACTTGTGTTACCACGGTGATGAGTTAACGACAACGTGTCTATGCGGCAATTGTCGTGTGCACGACGTTCACAGGTAACAGGACTGACTTCTTCGATTGACAACAACAACAACAGAAGCAACGGCAACAGCCAGGAGACATATATGGGCGTGTCCACGTATGCGGGGCTGAGTTTTGATACGACACGCAACAGCAGAAATAGCAGTACTAACTTCGGCAGCAGCAGCAGCAACAACAATAACGTCATACCGTAACACGCCAACCGGCCAAAGAAATGCGCCGGCAGTGAGAGGAAACCGGTAATATTGTATTAGAATCACCGCCGATGGCGCAACGCTGTCACGCTGAGCGCGACTCAATTCCCTTGATGCTAAATATATATATTCATCTTCCGATGAGCGGCGTCTTGGATGCACCGGCATACGGTATGATAACGAACACGCCTGCTGGATGCGTTGCAGTTCTGGCGAGGACGATGGTATTGGCGCTGCTCTTGCCCTGGTGTATACATCTCACTACTATAATCACACTGTAGAGGCAATGAATCAGCGTTCATGTGAGACAGCCACCACTATATCACGCTAGACATACACAAATATATATATTTGTATATATATGTACACATATATACGCACACCAGTAGAATGAGGAGTGAGTGCACACCGCTGTCGCTGTAGCGGTTAGCCGATTCGCCTCAAGAAAGACAAACCCTTCTTCATGCTGTGGAGTCACACAGGAAGCCGTGTTGCCGGTAGTCATAGAAGAACAAGGAGAAAATGAAGACGACGTCGACGATAGCCACAAGAAACGACATATCATACATATATACATGCATGTATTATAGTTGCCGACGAACTCTCCTACGAATCGTGTACAGAAGTAGCAGTGGCATACGTTTACGGTCGATTAGCCCCGTGATTGTGCCGCGGACGCCGCACATTGTACGGCCATGATGTGACAGGCGGCATGCGTTACGCACTGTATCAACGTGTACCGCTATTTCCAGCCAGCAGCCACGTGGTGCCGCCTCGTCAACATCCGGCGTTGGCAGCAGGCGTCTCCCGGTATCGTGTCAATTTGCCTCTGATTGGCGACGACCATTTGTCAGGGCGAAATCGCTCGCGTTCGATTAGCGCTACCCGTCATCATGGTGCGACAGTGGTTGGTGATGAATGCCGTGCGCGATGTTGCTGTGTATGGACAGCAAATGTGTAAGGACATCTGCAACCAGCTACCGCTATAGCCGGCGAGTAGTTCGCTATTGCTGCGAACTAGCCAGCCCCCCAACAACACGACCTCAGCTAGGTGCAACCGCTAGTATTATAATTGCTACTGTTGCTGAGGCGAGAAGAACCTGTTGCTGGCATAGTACTAATGATACATCATCGTGAGTGGCGTCGTCGTCGTCACCAAGCTATACTATATATATATATATATATATATATATATATATATATATATATATATATATATATATATATATAATAGTATATCGGCCGGTCGCCGAGTAATCAGGATCTTATTAGATATCTGTAGAGCTAGCGTGCTGCAAGCGCTCGTGTATCGATGCCTGGTGAGTTGGTTCGTGTATCGATGAGTTGGTTCAACTGCCTACCAGACCAGGCCAAGATACGCCAACGATATTCGCCTAGCGAACGCACGTTAGCCCGTAAACTGTAGCTTTGTGCCAGTGCTCCGGTCAGCGACGGCAGCGGCAGTGGTTGATAGCCAATCAAGACACTTCGTAAAAAGTATCGCACTACATAATAATAAGAATAATTATTATTATTATTATTATTACACAAAATCAGATCATTTCGGCGTTGTGTACCACAAATGCGTTGTGCAGCGTTGGTATTGTCTCCCGAAAATACACGAAGGAAAAACAGATTGGTACTAAACACGGATAGTGTAGTAATTATCAAAAATAGCGAACGACTGATCTGGTTAGTTAATGGAGCAACGGCAACAGCAGCAGCAGCAGCAGTAGCAAAAGTAATGCACCAGACAATCAGCGATCGATCTAATTGGCAGTCGGGTCAGCGGTAATGATACTCCGCCGGAAGATAATAACTACTCCGATCTCGACGGTGGTGTTGCTTCGTCGGGTTGAGCTGATTGACGGTGTCGCGTTCACAACGTTGTGCGATATCATCGAAGAGATGTACAAATGGTCTGCAGTTTCTGCAGCCGCCTAGTCGCGTTTCTCGCTGTCGTCGTGTGGAACGCCGGTCGTCGTTCGATCACCGAGAGGGGGGTTTAACTGTGTCGGTAGCAACTGTACGAGGCGAGAGCTGCAAATGACTGCTCGGCTGATTAGCAGCAGGCAGAGGCAGATAACAGGAAGCCGAATAGGCTAGGTCTAGGAGCTAGGCAGAGGAGCCGGAGACATTCTCTACGCGTTTCGAATGGAGAAATCTCCATCTTCTGTGCTTTGCCGTTTTTTGCGGCTATCGTCACCGTCCGTGGCGTCTAACGCCACCATTGGCATTGGCATCTCCGATTCCGAGAATATGACTACTGGTCTACTTCAGCATAACTCTATTATCATCACCACTACAAATCATATCTGTCATCCGTCGATTAACTCGTTATTACTGCACGCCGAAATGGACCCATACTACACGGATACCGCCTGTCGTACAGCAAGCAACCTGCATCAAGCCTTGCAGGAGAAGGCGCAGGCGAGACACCACTGTTTCTGCGCCATGAATCGTTATTATCGTATTATAGAATGTGTGCCTCGGTCGGGGACAGCCACGTACCCCATCCAGATGGCTAGTCGCCTGCTGTGCTGTGTGGCCACCATGGTAGAACAACGCCATGAGCTGTTGAACAAGATCGACCGGCAAGCAGTGCCCGTACAGTTGCTGTACGTAGTCGACAAAGCCAACGATCAGACTGGATGCGGTGTGCAGCTGCGTTTACCTTCGACCACACATGCCTGGCCGCCGCCGCTGCCGCCGCCGCCGCCGCCGTCAACTCGCGATATTCGGCTGGTGTCAGCAATTCAGCCGATTCCGTCGCCTGTCGATGATACCAAGATTGCAATGGTGTGTCTTCGTTTTGGCCGGCGGCACAAAATAAGCAGCAGGAGCAGCAGGAGCAGCAGCAGCAAGATAAAGTTGGCTGGCATTGCCACTACTTCACAGCCAGGGAGGGAGCGAGCGAGCCCGCCTCGGTCCTCATCGTCGCCGTTGTAACGGAACCGACAACAGCGGCAAAGCAGCAGACGGCGGAGACGTTGGCGATCGCGTCTCATAGGGAGCATCCCCGCCGGTGTCGGGAGTCTTCAGACGCTGCCGGAGTCATCCCCGCCGGTGTCGGATGGCTCTCTGGCCTTTCGCTTGTCCCAAAAATGGAAAGAAATGGGGTTAGTCGGTACAACTGCGCCAACGGCAACGCCGGTAGTGGTGGTGTCGATGGCAGTGGCGGCAGCGGCCGCGGCAGCAGCGGTAAAAGGCTACGGGGATGGATGGTGCATCGAGAGCGGCGACGGCGGCGGCGACAACGAGCTGTAGCAGCTAGATAGAAACTCTCGCTAGAAGAAGAAGAAGAAGTCAACGAAGAGAACGCCGCGACCAAAGCGAAAAAGATGACAACGACATCGAGGAGGGTCGAGACGGACGACGATAGAATGAACGAGCATCATCCTGCGCCGTCGCGCGGCGAGCTGCCGAAAATTGCCGTGAGGGATGGACGCCCCACCGGCAACATTGCGAGCGTCATTTCGGGGTCGCTTTCGCGACGGAGTTTGTTGGGTCGGGCGAACTTATTTGCTCGCCCGCGCGCGCGCACAGCCACTTCATGCTCGCATCGTAAAGACCGTCGGCGCGCGAGCATACACAGTCATCCCGTCTTCTGCTATAATCTTCTCGGATCCAAGTCGTCGTTGAAACACCGACAACGACAACAACAACACCGACAACAACAACAACACCGACAACAGCAGTAACGCCTGTCCTGCAGAAGATGACGACACCTCATGTGTGCACAGGTGAAATGAGCTGGAATGAAGCATTAGCCGCAAGGTGCGCCAGACAGATAAACGATAATAATAATGCATCTGAAGGGGATGGCTAGACCCCCGTTGGCGCAGATATGTTGAAGATGCAGCAGCAGCAGCAGAAGACCAAACGCTTTCACCGTCACCGTAGTCGCCGGCCACGACGCTGCACAGCATTCCGCTTGTCCAAAGGTAATAGGAATAATAATAATAATACTGGTCGCGGAAAATACGCGCGTCGGCATTCGCGAATCAACATCATCAGCCTCGCTTCTTCGGCGTGGAACTTCGTTGACTGTCGCGGCTGCTGCGGCCGCGCTGTAACTGATGCTGCTCGTGCTGGTATTGCCGCTGCCGTCGCGTTGTGTTCAGCTTTAATTTAACTGTGTGAGCTATCGCAGAAACATCTACTGGGCGACAGACATTCGGCGCTAACGTCAGAATGAACCCGAGGAAGTGAGAGTGAACGAACGTGAGAGGACAGACGACGATCACGGAAAGGAAACGAAACGCCGGTGAGGCCCAGTTAGGCCACGAGGGCAAAGGACACAAACAAAAAAATAGAAGAACACAGCGAAAGTCCTTCTTCGTTATGCCTGCCGATGTATCTACACTAATGTACCTCGTCGGTACGAGATAGATATTCGTTCCTAGTATTGGTATTGGCTCGTGTATGTGGCCATACGGCACGGTTGGCTGACAGTCGCAACGTTTGGACGGGCAAGTAATATATATATATATATATATATATATATATATGTGTGATGAAACATCACAGACAGATACACACACCTCCATAAAATATGGAAATATCCATAGAACGGCTGTGAATGCACAGATAGCTCAGGCATATAGGTGCATGCATATACATACATATAAGTCGATAGAGGGCTATTATTTCTGTTATTAACATTGTGATCACCAAAAGCAAGTGACCATCTGCCATCATAGCAAATGAATGACTGAATGACGATCAACGAACCGCTCGTTAGATCGATGGATGGATGAATGGACCGATTTGGTCGATGATATGTCAGTGTGCCCGTGTGTGTGTGTAGATATAATCGCACTGCATGGCTTGCAAGTGAACACTTCAGTAGAATGTGTATGCATATATATATATATATATATATATACTGGATACATTTCTATCGTTATTGACGTGTTATAGACGAATACACCTGAAATAAAAACATGATGAAGAAACGATACAGGAACGATCGCTGCTGCTCGATGAATCCGCCGTCTCCCCTCCGCTAGCCAGGACGATAATTGGCAACGCAACTACTTCTGCTTCTGCCGCTACTACCCATCGTACTGCTTCTGTTATCCAAATTACAAATATGGCCACAGATCATTTTGCAACATCTGCTGCCAATTGACCCTAACGTCCCACCACCTCCGCTATACTCGTTCTGCTTCTCTAACGCCATCCATGCGTATAATATATATATATATGCATGTATTAGTCGGAGGGGGGAGGCTAACTACCGCACTTTCTGCTTTTCGCCTTTGTCCGTCCCGCAGCCAATTGCAATCATTGGAAACAGTCACTCTGCTGTTTCCAATGATTGCTTGTGACCGTGGACGCCCGAGTCGCTGCCTCCCTCTTCCTAGGCATTGGCCAATTCCAGGCATCAGCCGCCGCCAGCCAGACGTCGAGGTTAGATTGGGTGCGATTGTTTCGACGGTCGTAGGCCCAGGCTGGCACTTGCACTGCTCGGCCCGTCAGCGATACGCGGCGAATGCCGATTGCCAGCAGTACTGCAAATCATGTACGATTGCTCTCCGTGTGTCTATTTGCTGTGCTATTTGTCATTGTTAGGCGATAGAAGACGCCATCATTGAAACCACTGCAGAAATGTGCTGAGAGCGGCGTGGTGTCTGCGTGCGCCGACTGTACCTCTGTGGGTCGACCGCCTATGAATGATTACGCACTCACACATGCATATATATATATGTCCATATATAATATAATAATGATACCTGAATAGCTCCGTTACGAATGTGTCGGCTTCGGTTATTATTACTATTACTACACTTCTACGATTTACGGTGGCGTCCTGTCGCCAACGACTATCGGGGGTGAGGGGGTCAGGACATCGGATGTCGACACAACTTTTCCACGCCACAACCTCTGCAGCTATCGCTGCCGCCGGCTGGTGAGCCATCCAGCTAAAGCTGACCACGGCATACGTTGTGACGCTGTGTGCAGCAATTTCTTCCACACGGCAATCGTTCGCGTTGTTTCTGGCTCACTGAGCGACTGACTCGCTGAATGGCCGAGCAACCGGCCGAAACCTACTGACCGACGACGTCTGCGATTGTGGCTGCCCGTTGCCATGGGCGTCTGTGTCTATGTTTGTTTGTGACTATTTTGTCTCTGAGCTTGTGTGCGTCTTGCATAAATGCAGAGCTGCAGCTGGCAGATTCCCTCCACGCGCAGCGATTGCTACAATCAGCTGAGAGACCGGGCGCCTGTGGGTGACACTTCGTTGTCCAACACTTCGTTCTACCCTGTGGATGTAGATACCTCTGCCTATCTATGTGGTCGATCTGGGCACCTGCGAACCGCTGGCGGCGTTTGCGACGTTGGCAACAGTCGGTTGCGCCGCCAACCACTGTTGACGTCTGTTGAGTGTTGGCTCTGGAGAAACGAACCGACCGCAGTTCAACCGCAGTTTTTGCGGTGACGACTATCTCTCCAGCAGAGTCAATCCCATGTAGTGGGATCTTCTTTGTACGTTTAATCTGCCTGATTCATTCATTCATTGGTTTGTTGGTTCATTTATGCCGTGTATGCTTCACATAACCTTCATCGCACAGCGCTGTACAGGCACGGTAGAACATCCACTAGCCACTCTGGCACATATCAAGTCGAAGATTCGAGTTCGCAAACCTGATTGGATCAATGGACACTGGTGGTAGAATTCGAGTGACCGGCTCTTACAACGATGTGCGATCGTAAGCGTTGCTCGCGGACGTAAATTTTATATAATCGGTCTTTCACCGTGTTTTCGATGCTCTAAGCACGGTCAGCGCATACAATCCAAACACAGCTTGTCTATCCTGACAATGCCTCAATGCCACGGTTGATGGCTCCCAATGTCACGATCGCTAACTTTGCACACCTAAAACGAAATGTGACATTTTGAAACTGTTCAAGTTCGCCTGAGAGCAGCCTATTTTAGCATACGCAGTAGAATACATAAAGGACTAGGAGATGTGAACTCCTTCCTCCAAGTCTCTTGGGTAGTCACAACCATTACACACACCAACACCTTCTGCCCAAGTGTCCTTTTTATTGCTGACAACCTTCTATTTCAAGTGTTCGCTTCAGACAGACTTAGGCGTTTTTCGTGACTTCTTACTTGTCACCGTGCTATAACTTCAATCCATTGTAAGGATGGAGCAGTACATCCTGCAGCGTTGTGACAGCTGCTGCTGCTGCTGCCGTACAGAGCCGTCTCCGGCGGCCCCCTCCTAAACCCATCAACTCGACTGCTTCGGCGGGTATGAGGCCGCGCCAGTTATAATTGCTACAGGGTCTAACTGTCTTATGCTATTTGCTGTATGAATTTACACATGGTCTCACGCAAGTTCATATCTGGCTCAACAATCAAGATAGGCACGCAGAGCCACGCGTGCTTGTGGATAGAAAGAGTGAGAAACAGCGGCCGGAGTCTCGCCGGCAGCGCCCACGTAAGCTCAGCTACGGACGGACGGACCCTGGCCGGCTCGGCAGCAGCAGCCAGTGTGCAGACGTCCCGAACATCGTAAGTGGCGGTTGCAAGTCGTCACACGTTCGTTACATGCCGGCAAAATTGAACGACTCGCCGCGATGTCTCGCCGCTGTTCAGCCAGCGACGAAAAATGAGGCAGAAAATAGGTCTCCTATGACTCGTACCACTGCTACAATGAATAGCACTGCCAACAACAACAACAACGCCAGCAACAACAACAGCAGCAGCATAGCTTCGACTACTAACTACCACTACCCGCAGCTGCGCGACGCTCCGCACAAGAAATCGTCATTGCTACTGTTGCTGCTGCTGCTGTCGCCACCGTGGAAGCAGCTGTTGCCCAGCCAGCAACCGTCGAGTGACGATGTGGCCACAAAGACAGCAGAGGACTTCAGCGCGACACAGTGTAGTCACCACCACGGCGAATTCGTCACTGGATGCGGACGCGTCCGTGTGAGGTGTAGGTACATAAGCGAGCGAGCGAGCGAGCTAGCGAACGAAACGTTGAGAAAATGAGGAAAAATCAGAGGGACGAGCAAACGATGCCGCTTAGATGGACGGTTAGACGAAGCGATTCATTTCGCTGTTTCTGCTGCTCGGCCTCTTGTGGACCCGTTGAGTGCCTGCTACAGCCAGATATCTTGCTTCGCCGTTGCGATAGAATGAGATGCTGGTGGCCGGTGTCGCCTCCGGGTCAGTTTGCATTAGATGTTACTGCTGCGGCGGCGGCGGCGGCGGCGATGTATTGTAGTTGCGGCGTTTGTCGCTCGCCGTCGATTTCGTTAGGCGGCACAGCGATGATAGAGAGCTGCTGGCCGAGGCTCGGAAAGCTGAGGTACGGGCCGGCCCCTTCGAGGCGGAGGAGACAGCGTGTCGCTGCTGCAAAAACAACACACGGGAAACGACATACGACACTGCTCACAGATATACACGCACACGCGCACACACTTTGTGTGCAATAGTGCGCACGTAAGATACCCAAACATGAGCGATGCAATCTTCCGTGGCAGCGACCGCAGCAACAGCCTCAGTTATTGGGAACACCAAGTGAGCCGCCAACCACCGACCAGCCAACGAAAATCTACTGAGACATCCGGGTATCGTTACTGTTATCGCCACCGATTAGGTATTGAGGCAATCCGAAGCGTAATCAAGTATCACCACCAGACGTGTCCATCTTCTCAAATCCAGCGATGCTCAAAATGTGTGCCCGTCTGCTGGGCGGACGTCGCCATAATGTCCACCGCGCAGACTCGCACCATCTGAAAGCGAAAGTGCCAACATGAAGTCCCGGTGATGTCGGGCATTTGCCCGGGAGACTCAGATAGCTATTTGCTATTTAGTGTCCATTTTTTCAACGACATTTTATTCTCTTTAGCTGACAATTTTGACAATTTTTTAGGTTTTTTCTTGTCCTCGATAATGAATGTTTAATCAGTTGTTGTATCACAGCTGTATCAGGGTGCGGCGTGGGGCGGATCACCAGTAAGTAGCAATTAATAAATAATCAATTTTCCGGGCTGACCCAGAGCCAGCATTTAACAATGTCCACGGTACAGCGGCTTTCGGCATTGCTTCATAAGACGGACAACCCCTTGAAAATGCAAATGTGCAACGGTGGGGATCGAACCCGTGCACCTACGTCCGTCTTCTTCGATTGTAACAAACGCACACAAATGCACCACCAGGCCACCGGGCTCGACAAGTAGCACTTAACAGCAGGTAATTGTCTACCCACCATCGATTATCCCAGTCTTAGCACAGCAGAACTGTAACTGTATAGGCTCAAAAAATTCGAACTTCTTTCGAGGCGCGATATAGCGCACACAGCAGATGACCCATTGGTGATGAGTACTTACACCATATTTTATAGTAAAAATAAGAATGATCCTTTAATATTTCATAATTTTATTATAATTAAATTTATTAAAGCTCCTCACAGCTACCGACCTCCTGTCATGGCATTAAAATCGCGTTTTAAGCATCTCGCGACTAAACGCATAGTTAGGTAGAAGGTGCGTACAGTAAAACGTACAAACAACTGGATCGTCAACTAGATACGCGAACTCGCAGTGCTGCATAGTATCCTATAACGGGACACTAGATGTCGCCTGCTCTCCCCTCACACTACAATGCTGGGTACAAATATATAGTGATGACAATGCTACTAAACACCTTTTTCCATCCTGGTCTTCTTCGAACCGGACCGAGGCCCTGTACTGCTCGCTCCTGGTCTTCCACCGAAAGGCGCCTCCTCTTTTTCTTCACTTGGTATCTCATTGTATCACACAGGACGATATTCCTCGTCTTCATCGGCGCATCGAAAAACACGTTGCCAAGGTCAAAGGAGGCCAAAGTCAAGAGAAGTCACTACTACTACTCACGACTCGCCTTGCTCAATATGAAGTCCGATGTACAATTATTTGTCTGCTCGTTGCTTTTTGCTTCGGCAGAAATACCCAGATCAGCTCACTGATCGACAGTTGCTGATGTACGCACCTATGAAATAACTCATGGATAACAAATACATATGCATATGCATGTGTGTATATATGAGTGTCCTTTCGAAGTTCGGTGGAAATTTCATCTCCCGAATCTGCCCTCATTTGTATGAAATCTCGGTATAGTATTTTTCCTATCAGTTGCAATTTAAATACGATCTAGTATCGCATATATATATATATATATATATATATATATATATATACGAGCAAGCAGATACATTATCTGACTGCAAGCCCGACATCTTACTCGTTCATACAAATGAATCGTTTACCTATACGTTGTGTACCCCGTAAAACTGTGACCGCCACAAGCACAAAGATCGGTTGGAATTTCTTCCACTCTCTTTCAGTCTATCTATCGCCTATATCTACCCGTCTCTGTGTCTTGCCACCGCTTCGCGCAGTGCGCATTAGCGACCACCTTCGTGTACCGGGTTTTGTCGTCGTCGGCGACAACGCTGCCGCCGCCGCCGCCGACGTCAAAACAACGGCAGCTGCAGCAACTATCTCACTACGGTTCGCACAGAAATCGTATAAAGTCTTCTCGACCGCGACAGCAGTACGCGGTATGTTGCGCCTGATGATAAGCGACGATGACAGCGAATTGGATGGTGCCGAACGACAACAGCGCTGCTTGTGCAAAAGTGGACGCCGCATCAAGCAGGCATGCATGCTTTCGCGATGGACCCCGATCCCTCGTACCGGCATAGCGCGAAGCCTGAAGTTGCTGGTTGCAAAGGTTTCACCTTGTTTCGGCGTTACGACGAATCGGAGCTACTACTACTGCCGCCGCCGTCGCCACCACCGATATGTGTAGCGGCATATCCAGGTGGCGGCCACCTATTCACTTGCCTGCACTTCACAGCAAGTGATCAGGCCAGATCAGATGGACGAGAGTCGTACGGGACGATATATATATATATATATATATATATATATCTCAACGTATATGTACTCGTACAAGACATCCCATCATGGGGCACGACAACGCTACCAGCACAGATACGAAACACGAACGAAGATCGACCGATGCCAGCAACCAGTAGAAAAGCAGAAGCAGAAACAGCCACTTGGCCGTGTGCTGCTACAAGTCCAAGTGGCCGGTTGATTCACGCGCGCCTGATGTTGGCGCAGCTTTCCGTTGACTCGGTGCTGTCCTACGAAACGTGCAGGAGAATGTGCACACCACGAGTTGCAGACAGAACTGGTTTCGCTTTGCTACGCCGGGACACCGGAATCAAATCATAATAATATCGGTGAAATAACAACCTCGCCGAGTAGCAACAAGAGCTGGTAGGCAAACAGAGGCGAGCCAGACTGACGGACGGACGATGAAAGAGTAACTCCTGCTGCTGCTGCTGCTGAACTTGAGCCAAAGCAAACGCTTTTCCTCGGGCTTTTTCTGCCAAATTGTCGTTGGTGCCTGTGGCACTCTATTATATATATATATATATATATATATATATATATATATATATATATATATATATATATATGTATATATATATATATATATATATATATATATATATATATACATATGTATATATAATAGAAAAGAATATTGCCAGGATAAGGCCAGTCGACACGATAAAATCCCAGCCACCCAGTAGTGGTGGTAATCCCAGCTATAGTAAGTACTCTCCGTTTGTGTCGACGAATGGCTAGGACGTACAAGCGAATGAGCTGGAAGGGCGGAAATAGCCCCATTCCCTTCTCGGGCTTGATGTGACGGTTGGCTGTTGCTGCTGGCGACGACGCCGACCCGTGCTAAGACAACGGCGACAACTAATGTCCAAACGATGAAGACCAGAAACGCGACGTTGCCAATCCCTCGGGAAAACAACTGCTCGTTCGCTTCGGCCTCCCGATCAAACAGAATGGGATACATATAGTTCTGGGGGGCGGGGGTCTGGAAACACGGGTGGAAAAAGTCATCGGGTGGACACGGGTCAGGCAGCGAATAGCAAAAAGTAACGTTCACTTGCAGCCGGAGAATCGCTGGCGGATAGCGTCGATGATACCGTCGGGGCCCTGCGGCGCTGACGCCGCTATAGATGCAGGGACCGTGACGGTGAAATTGGCCAATGAATACGCCGCCAGCGCATTGGAACAAGTAGGAGCACCAGCAGCGGCGGTGGCGGCGGCAGCTGCAGCAGCAGCATCAGGATAGCCACCATCAGAGGTTAGGGCTGAGCTGGACTACTCCGGCTGCAACGACAGCTCGAGAAGGTGATGCGGGATGGCAAACGAAATGGCAAGCGAGTTGTAGTTCCAGTTGCAGTTGTTGTTGTATAGTGGTAACCAGCGTAGAGAAATGGAAAGACCGATCATCATCGGCGACACAGACACAAAAAAAAACAAAAACAAAAATATGAAAAAGACAAATCATGACGACTATGACAACACGAACAGCAGCAGCAACAAACTGGAAATATCTGTTCTTAGTCGACAGCAGCACCACAGAACAGAACAGCGGCGGCGGGAGGGGGTTGGACACCATGAGGAAAACAGGTTGGCTGGCACAACGAATGCTGGAAAATGTATATATATATATATATATATGTAGAAGTCAGCCGCACGGCTCGAACGGAACAAGACTTGACAGAAAAGGTTGAACTTGCTCAGACAGCGGTTGTAGCTACTCTATAACAAGTGTGCAACCGTAATAGAACTATCTCGCTAGTAGACATGAACAAAGATGTCAAATAAATGCGGGACGTGATAGCTAAAATCGCTCGAAATTGAAGTGGGCATCGGCTAACGACACAAATCAAATATCGATATAATGGTATCCTAGCATACGATGATAACGCTGCAATAGCCAAAGCTATATTGGCTATGTTCAAGAGGAAAATCCCGATTCCGGATAGACGCTCCGATTCATGTTCGCTGACAGGAGCCTTTCATGTGATCATTCTGCTCATATACCTATATCGTTGTTCGACTATTGTCTCGAAACCGTTTGGCTTTGCAACGTAAATCGCCACTGTTACGTCCAGCTGGATTTTCGTACGTGGTTGACTTTCAGATATATCATCGGTTCGTGCGGTACAGTGACGGAGGCGTAATCAAGCCCCGTCAGCTTTGCACAGCGGTATTTTCTGGTAGTGGCCACGGCAGGAAACGGTATTGACCAGAAGCAAAGTGTGGTTTTACTTAATTCACACAAAACTGTAACGACGTGATGCGGAAGGCCGATACTGCATAATAATAATCATAACATGTTGTTACTTTTTTTTTTTTGTAATATGAAAACAAGCAATAATATCTTTATTATTTTCTTTTCCCGTCGATCGATGTAGTCATCGGAAGCTTTTTCACGCGGTAAGCTACCTGTTTATCTCTCGTATGCGCTATAGTTACTTCAGTTCAATTATTTCTAAATTAATGGTAGGCCTTGAAGGCAGCTGCAGTTGATTCAGAAGCAAAATAATTATATTATATATGCGCACATTAGAAATAGACACCGTCCCTAATACTTTATCCGCGTCGGCTCGAATAAATCACGATATTGTATAATGGACAATCATACACACACACACACATATATATATATATATCTATATATATAACACATATTGTTGCTGGCGGCTTCATCCAATCGAGCCCCTTACGTCCTATGTCTGTTCAATGCAAACGTAACGCGTGCTCGTATTTTGCGACCTGACGCAATCCTCTCTATTTCTTGGTCATGGGATTGCGATATCGACATCGATCCGTTGGGGGGGCGGGGGGGGCGTCGGTGAATTTCGACCCGGATTCAATTCTCGCAAGTAGAAACTACCGAGTGTCTTTCATAGTCATGCATGAATATTCACCAGGCTCTAGATAGCTAGATAGAAAACTTAGATGAGCGTGCTAGTAATGATAGTATTATAGAATATGTCGTTGTGGTTTAGATATGCATTGATACATCGGACGTGGGTGGGAGGGGGTCAGGAGGCGACCGGGAACATCAGGCAATGTTGTTTTATTCGACTTTTGCGAACACCGGAGCCACAAATATTATGTCGACTCATTGCTAAATATTATGTCCACGTATAGTGAGTATCGTTGTAACGTAGATTAACGAGAGGCCGTATATGGGAGACGCTCGTCGAAGTCGTAAAACCTTGCAAAATGCGGCTCGTCCCACAGTCATATCATCAGGGTGCTAACTGTGCGTTCAGCGTTATGTTTCGTTTCGTCGACTTTATCGATATCAGTTAATGGATCCCATACGGAAGTCGATCAATACAGAAATCTCCGAAGCTCCCCCTCGCGAATCAACCTTCTCAGCAGAATACCGATTTCAGCACAACGCGAGATGATACAACTGTGGCTGATCTCGTTTTTACATGTAGCGGCTTGTCGGTTTCTTGTTCCTTAATCGTCAACATCTCTCTCTCTCTCTCTCTCCCATCCTCGTAACTATCTGATACGGCACCCAATCCCCAGCAGCGGCCCACAACATGCAGCAGCAACAACAACAACAGCAAGGACTCCCATCGTCCGCCCCCGTGTGCGCGCCACGTAATACCAACATTAGAGCAATAACGATAGCAAAGCATTGAGTGATCATGAAATGGCATCGCATCTATTTCCGAAACAATAGAGGCTTTAGTGTAATGCGTTTGTCACCGCCCGTCGTGTGACTAGTGGACATCCGTTACCGGCTCAATGGAGGCGGCGAGCCTCGGCTTGAGCACCGGTACAAACAGCGTCATCGTCATCAACAGCATCTTCATTATTCTAATCAACATGCTATTCATGATCAAGATTGCTCACCGCCTGCGTCCCCCGTTCGTCCGTCCACCCCCCAGCCCCCCCGCGGGGTTCTTCATTCCACTCCACTCTTCACGTGTTCAATTCCCAGGGATGCTGCCCCTTCATAGTGCCATACCATGTTCCGTGCGCGACAGCTGTGATCATATAGCTCCGCACACAGATGAACGAGAAACACGCCATGTGACTGTCGCGAATATTCCTGCTGCCGTCTGTGTTTCGTGCAGCACTCAGTGGAAGGAGTCGCCAACGAACAGGGTTCGAGGAACAGCAGAAGCGCGAGGAATATCGCAACAACATGAGTCGGAGGAGACGGACACTCTCGTTCATTCGTGTTTATCACTACAATGCTGATGTGTCCCTGTGTATGATGTTGTTGTTGCTGTTGGGGTAAAGACCACTTTGACGTAGTGCTACTGGAAGCCCGGCTACCGTTTCTACGATATGAGGCGAGCTTTCGTATTTATCGCTTTCGTTCTCAACCTGGTCGTCGGCACTGCATTGTACAGGGAGTGGACCCACTGGGTTGGCCACGACACTGCCGTTGTTTGTTGATCTTCACCCGAACAGCAACACCAACAGCAGCAGCAACCACAACAACAACAACAAGATCAACGACCACTCGAAGTCAAGCACCAGTTGCCCGTAATGCATGCAGCCGGATAGACGATTACCAGGAGACAGGGAGTGATAGCCGGTGGTGACAGCTCGTTCAAAGTCGGGCAAAGCTCATGCGCGCACAAAACAAACATGACACAAGGAGGGCTGACCGGCCCGGGCCGGGTGAGAAAAGACAATGAAATCACACGCGACATTGTCACCGCCTCGCGGCGATTACGATTACGTGTTGTATTGTAGCTGTCGAAGTTGTGCCAGTGATAGGATTACGTTTCATGGCTATCGTACTCCTACGATTACTGTTATGCTTCGTAGTGCTGTTGGAATTGTTATTATTATATAAGTATCTATATATCTATCGAACACATGACACCGGCTGTAGGGGCCACCGTGGACGAGTACCACGGTTCGAGAGACCAGAGGGCTCCTCCGGCGGAGATCACCAATAGCCGTGTACACGCAGTCTTGGCTGTCTGTCAATCTGTCCGTTGGTGCGTCGGCGTCTCGGAGCCAGTCCTGAAACGACTCCTCGTCAGCTAGCCGTTGTCGTTCATTGATTCATTCAGTTTCGAGTTGTGCTGGCAGCATTCTCGATTATGGTCGCCATCGTAGTAGTTAGGACAAATCGTCGTTGTCACCATAAGTCATCAACACGTTCACATTAATTAATTTATCAATGTTATCCACTTTCCTCGTTTCCATCATCTCAGTTTGCTATTACTTATATTCTCGGTACGAGCAGTGCTACGTGTACGACCCCGAAGAGAAAGCGGCTCTGGGAACAGGCTGCAGCATTGGGATAGACACTGTAACTGTAACAATGGTCGCTGTCTGAACGAGACCGGGCGTGGCGAATAGCGGCCGAGATGAACACGGGGTGCCGTAGCTGGACGGATGGTCATGATCAAGGGCCGGCTGTTAATCATAACGATATCAGTATGCGTCTCTTTCCATTGAGCTGTTGACCTTAGCACAAATGTGATCGTTGCAACTGCCCCGCGTGAGAGATTAAGGAAGGAGAGGTGCAATTAGCATGATTATGAGTCTTATTAATAAAACAAATACGCCTAATCGAATGATAATTACTAGCCACAAACGAATGTACCACAATAACATGACGGTAGGTTTTTGTTCTGTATTTTTTTCGACGGTGTCTCAATGCTAGCTGCCCATTGGCAGTAGAGCTAACAAACGTGACGGTTATCGTACGTAAGCTGCTACATACGGACGCTGGTTTATCGTCTATCTATGTTGGTCTCTTATCGTTACCTCACCAGCATTTCGTTGTGTCTGCCATCACCATGAAAACTTGGCTGTGATTCAAATACATTTCGCTGTAACTAGCCGTCCGTCGCCAATTGTACACGATTCTGTTACTGGGTACAGAAACATGAACAGAACATGGCTTTGCTGTATCTGTACCACCCCGTGTGGTTAGTTGTGGTTCCGTTAAGCACATCGCTAGAGCTGGTTACTGCCAATGAGATGCGGCTGATACTTTCAAAGGAAATCTACATCGAGTAACGTTCAAGGGGTCATGCCTCGCCAATCGTGGATTTATTCTTTGAGCAGAACACAACTCGTGCTACTTCTCTTTAACGCTGACCCATCTAAGCTTCGATCGTCTTCAATGTAGATATATATATATATATATATATATATTATGGCGTGCGATGAAAGCAGCCTTCACTGAAACCGTTAACCGCAGAAGGTTTCACTACATGTTCCCTCTCTCTCTCTCTCTCTCTCTCTGACTTCGACGCTGGCCGTCAGAGTCGGTTCCATCGTTTACCGGCAGCATGACCGTGCGTACACATGCACTCTCCACGCTGAAACAACACCGAATAGGAATCAGATGAGGGACTATTCCTCGATCGACCTGCGAGTCACAATCAGCGACCGGCCGTGGCTTCCCGCCTGCGGTTCTTCTACCGATTGATTCGCCTGCCGATTTTTTTCCACAACAACAGTCATCCGTGGCGTCCAGCCGCCGCCGCCGTGAGCTCCGCACTGAGAGCTGCAAGCCGCACAGCGTGTCATGCGATCACGTGTTTGCAAATCATTTCGTGTGTTTGCAAAATGCGCGCTATGTGCAAGACGCCTGCGCGTGTCTCGTAAACACGAACACAGCCAGATCGCTGCTTGCGAGGTAACTCCTGCGGCTCGATCCGCGCCCGCGTTGGACTGCCGAGGCGGGCGTATGTGCTGCGAAGGAATTAAACATCTGTAGCACCCGCAGACAGGGACGAAGTCACGCAGACGGCGAGCGGGTGGTTGGAACGTTTCGTCGATTGGCGTTTAGCAGAAAACGATAAGGCCAAGAAGGCTCTAATACCCAACTTGCCTTGCCTGCAAAACAGGTCGCTGTGTCGACGATAACAGCGGCGGCGGCGGCGGCGGCAGCATCGACCAACAGAAGTGATCGGTGAAGGTTCAGCGAACGACAGCATCAGAAGTGGCAGCTGTCAATGTTCGACGATGCCTAGCTGTTGTTGGCAAACTCGGCCCCCGTTGTTGCTCCTGCTGCGATCTACTTTGAGCCAACGTAGCTTTGCCGTGAACGTAGCTAATCGGACTATAAGAGAAAATAGAAGATGGCTTGAGCGCTCGGTTCAGCAGCAGCAGCAGCGGGATGGCCGGGAAGGAACAACAGCGGAACCAGTGTAACGCCGGCCGGGTAACAGCAACTGCTGACAGCAGCTAGCCGCGTCCTCTTCGATTCTTGGGTTCTCACCGCCATGAAATAAACACTGAAGAACTATTCGTTAGTTTGCCCATTTTAAGCTCTCTCTCTCCTTCTATCATTGTTGTTCTGTTACGGCGCCCGTTCGTCCGCTGCCGTGCGTCCCTTTGCCCGAAGTTTCCCCTGCACAAGAAGTTGGTTCCTGGCAACGGCTTTCCTGCTATCGCTGGCATCGTGGCCTTTGTATAATAGACACGCGCACCTCGTGAAGCCGACACTCGACTCGAATCCAAGCATCACGCTTCACATGTATAGGAGCACTTCACCGCATCACGTTACTCGTTAAGGTGTGCGCGGATGGTTCCCCATCGACATAAGAACGACTGGCGCATCCCTGAAACGCTTTTACAACGGTAGCAGCGGGAGCAGTGGCCGCCGGCAGCAACAACAGCAACAGCAGCTGCAGCAGCATCTGCTCTAGGTGTCGTTCACGGGGTGTTACACCTTCGACCATATTCAGTATACTATGCCACTACAACAAACACATGTAAGCGAATAGTCGCGAGTGATAGTAGCGGATTGCTGCTGTTGTAGTGGTAACCCGCAGCAACAGTGGTGATCATCCAGGCTCGCTCAGCTGAGCAGTTTTGCCCGGATTCTCCTCGCCAGTCCACGTGTTTCAACGTGACGTTCCGGCCCCAGAGCCGCTACGAACAACCGCTGCCACTGGACAACCAACGCAGACAAGGGAGGCAATCTGCGGCCGCCGCCATCGCAATCTGCCACTGGCAAAACAACAGCAGAGTCAGCGGGATTTGTTGTTGTTGTTCTTCTTCTTCTTGTTATTGTTGTTCTTACTGTTGTTTTTGTTGCGCAGACAAGCCGCCGCCGCCGCCAAATCTGGGATTGCCTCATCGTCATATTCGCCACTCGCCCGTCCCTGTCGTTGGCGCTGCTGCTGTCCGATCTGCGGTGCATCGCGTCGCTTTACACTGTTGCAGGACAGCGGCGCATCGCTTGGGCTATTTGTTCGAAGACGAAGGCACTGCCGGCGGACAGACGAGCAGGTACGAGGCAGCTAGATGAATGCGTATTCCTTCGTAATAGCGCCTGTTGGGCTGTTTCCCGCGACCGACCCAAGAGGCGCGCTACTGCCACGGCCATGGACGAGTTAAGAGTGTCCACCAGAGAAACTACGCCTTGCCCCGTTGCTCCCCATAGAAAAGCACACGCACGCACGTTAACATGCGGACGAGGGGACGCTGAGACCCACGTGGTCCGGCAGCGTTCACCATTATTTCGCCCCATCCGAAGACGTCTAATAGTAGCGGCAGTGCATCGGGCGGCCCATTGCAAATAGCAGGCAGCGACAGGCAGGCTGAAGCTGTCTTGAAGCTGTGTTGGTAAAGGCCAAGCTGCAACTTGAACGAGTTGCGGAAGCCGGTGACGCCGGTAACAAATGGATCCGATCGACCCGCCTCGTATCGACCAGTAATAGCTGTTGAGGTAGTAATCGTTAGTGAAATGATCATCGTAGTAGTGTCAACAGCAGCAGTAGTTAGTGGTAGTAGCAGTAGTAGTATTGTACCACGAGAACGACAGCTCTAATGTAATTGGCCGGCCTTGCTTCCGTAGGAGGAGTCGATCGACGGAGGGGTGCCCGTAAAGGGATAATGACAGCAAAGTGGTGGATGGCGTTGGCGTTATTCGGCCAACTTTTTTCCACCAACTTGTGCTGTGAAAGTTAACCGCGTACACATCTACTCGAAATATCTATCCTCAGGTGGTAGCACAACACGACGCGCTATTTCTATGCAGTTCCGTCTCGAACGCCGAACAGAAACAATACGGGGGGGTACAATGTGGGGCTAGCCTGCAACAAACCGTTCTATGGGCATACACACATGCTTGGATTGGAATAGATACCAGCCCCCTACGGCTCGGCGGTGCGGCCGAGGGTTGATTCAGCCTGCGCGTCGATGCTACCCGTCGATCAACCGACGCTCGACAACATCTGGATGACACGCAACTCAGTGGCGATTCACCCACTGATGGAAGAACGAGACAACCAGCATTTGTTTTAAAAATTAGAATATGGGGATGATCGTCGGCTGGGAAGAGTCAACAATAGCGAGAGCCATCACTATGACAGGTCCGATCAGACAATGCACTGTATTTGCTTACGCTGTGCTGCATTACCCTGGAATAATCTCATCGGACAACGTCAGGTCTTCTGTTTTGAGCAAACGACCATAAGATGATCAGCTTAGCAACATCCAGCAATTACGAGCAACACGATCTGCAAATTATGTGTCTGTGAGAGGATTGTCAATATTTTCATCGTCGTTACAAGTGATCCGTCGCCGATTTCTTCTTGGTTAGTGTTCCTTTTTATTTCTTGTTTTTTGAGCTGACCCTCAGCTGTCCCCCTATCTGACCGGCCAAAGCACTTAACCTTCAGGTATAACCATGAGGGTTATTTGTCTTTAATAATACACAATACTAATATATATATATATATATATATATGCTGGGACTCAAGTTAAAGTAGATAGTAATACTAAAAGCAAGAGCCATCTCTGTGGTTAGCCAAGTGACACGCCCGCACAATCTAACGTTTCGCTACAAATGCCAGATGAATATAATAAAATCTGAGAATATTTACACTTTGAAATCATAATCATGGTAAGCAAGGGGAGGGGCCTTGGCGGGCTCGACATTATTCAATCTACTACAAACATTGATGCTAAAATAGACTTTGTCGGTTAGCAGAACTGGGCATTAAGGCATTTGATATCTGGACGGTTTCACAATCAATACGTGAAAACGGACCTTCGGACGTGGTTGCATTTACTGGGCGTCCATTAATCGGCAATGCGTGTGTTTAAGCTGTTCTTAGTACTACAGGCTACGGTAATCTAACCTCAGGTGAACTAATTAACTCCATTTATATAAGCTTTATTATCGTTGGATTTTCGACAAAGAGAGACAAAAACGCTCCTGCCGCCAGGATTTTCACCTGACAGTGCATTTCGTTTGGTACCGGAGCCGGGGGTCAGGCTCAAACCTTATTCTGGCCTCTACTGCAATATGATACAGTGGAAAAAAAGGCAATAATGCTGGCGACTAGAATCTGCATCTTTCAATAGTGAAAGACAGATTCGACTCGGAAGACACTCGACGCGTACATGTCCTGTACAGGTGACTACTCCATTTAGATCTGAGTGTCCCTTCCAAGAATGCTAATGACGGCCTAGATGTCGTTGGTCCACGGTGCAATTTATCTTAATTTCTATGCTCCGCAAGAAACACTTTACCCGGCCGCTGATACTATTGCTGATGGCATGATTAGCATTTCTCAACGCCTGCGTTCCATCATGAGATGTTCTCAGTAGCAGGGTATCTGTGTATAACAAATACAAACATAGTCCAATTACACGTTGAGAAGAGACACACGCACCGACAGCGACAACCGAGCATGCTTTCATAGTGCCCCGCACATATCCGAGATAAATGTGATCTGTTACAACCGCGTCCGCTCTGGGACAATTCCCTCGTATGCTGGCACCTTCGTTCCATTCTGGCTGGTTAGCCTGGCTGGCCCACTCCTGCGATCCCAGTTATTGGGTCCGTCATTGTGGATCATTCTGTTGCAATTTCTGGCTCGAATGCACACAGCCATTCATCTATGTGTGGCTCCATCAATCTAATGCGTTGGGTTGCCCATCGGCCTGAGTTACGTGTTGACCATTGTTCCAGCATTCGGTCGCTGCCGCGAGATCTGTGCCATGCTATACACGATGTACGATGCGACGGTGGCGAATGGCGATCATGACCCACGAGCGCTGCGGCGTCGTCCCGAGGTATCAGCAGTGTACCGGCGACTTGTTCATGTTACCGGTTATTTTCCCGGTCACCCGTAACTATTATAGTTACGCGCGTCGACTGCGTTGTCCGTTCGTTCCAGTGTGACTGGTGCTCGTTCGCAAGGTCTGACTCGTACTGATGGGTAGAGCAAGAACACTGTATATTGGTGCAAAGGTGGAAAGAATCAACAACGAAAGGCGAAACATTTGATGTTTGTGTGCCTTTGTGCAGGTCGCTGGAAATGCTGATTCGACAGAGTGACAACGATCCACCTCGGTGGCTGGCTGCCTCGTTGTGACGATGGGTGGATGGCCGCACATGGGCACTAAGGGAATATTTCAGGCTGACTCCCAGCCAAGAATTAACATCCCCGGTGCGACTGCTTTTGGCATTGCTAGGGGTAACTGCTCTGCGAGTCAGTGTCTCCGACTGCAGATGCTAGGGGAAGGTGGATGATTAGGGCGTACAGCAGACAAAAAAAACACAAGCAGGCGCACGTTTTTGTACATATCATCGGCTTCACCTGCAGTAACTTGAAAGTGGACTGACGACGGTGCACAGTCGAAAACGTACTCACCAACTTAGAACCAGAGCAGCACTTTCATTGGTCGGTCATACGCAGTTGTACACAGAGTTCGACAAAGCTTCAAGAGACGGGGACCGAACGACAAACTACAGAAATGCTTCTTGCGGTAACAATAACGGCCTGGGAGGTCAGCCCGCGGGACGCTGCTGCTGCTGCACAGGTCTATCTTCAGATCAGACCAGAGTGTAGGGCGGAGAGCAACGCGTTCAAAAGGGCACCACCAAAAAGAAGGGTGTCAATAGAGCTGGAATAAGATTGAGTAACGAATGCTTCGTGCAGCGCATTCTAACGCGTGTCTAGAATGAGCCCACACCGAAGAAGCCATCGCCCACCCCGCGGCACCTTTGACGTCGACTTGGCCATCGGGCTGATGATAAACCCGTTTCATCTTAATCGAGCAGAACATTCGTACAGCTCGCCGGCGATCGTCGATGCTCGTCATCGCCGCATTTGCTCATGGCGTAACTGTTAGCGGCTAAGGCCGGTGCAGTTTTCGTTAACGTTAATATCAACGTTGCATGGCACGCCAATGGATCAATCAATCGAGCTATGGCTATGCGGCTTATATAGATATTAGTGTGTAGTGATGACTGTACCATACCACTTTTGCATCGATGATCACTGAGCCGAATTGCTCAGTCATCACTGATGCTTTGGTCCGTAACTACCAGTGCGGATTGCGCTTGCTGCGGGGTAGAACGCTACGCTTTCTACTATTGACGGGTTAAGGAGAGGTATTGTCTGTCTCATCCGATTGCCTTGTGGGTGATAATTGCACTCGTCTTCTGATCAGTTCGGTAAAGGCCCGTTCCTCGTCATCGAGGTGAATCGGGCCTGCTTCTCGACAGCTGCAAGCGGCCGCTGTTGTTGTCCGAATGGTTAAAATCGCCCCCAATCGGCTACGATTGCTGTCATCATCCGGCTTCATTTCTGTATGATTGTTTTTCTTCATGAACTAGATCTAGTATTAAGCTATACCTTGTACTTTTTGTCATTGTGACCGCCAGTGACGCACTGTATTCTCGTAACTTTGATATCTCAAACGATGATCCGATCTAACCTACTTAGGAAAACGCGATTTAAAGTTCCACCTTGCCTTATTCTCCCCCTCATCGATGATTATTATAGTAGACTGATTACTATAGATTATTAGCATAGATAGAAGAATCCGGAGCACAAAGTGTGCGTTGTCCATCCCAGGAGATCCATCCTAACTCGAATGTTCTCACTGTGGCAATGAATCGGATGACGAGCGGAGATCCGTTAGAAGCAATACGGCCAACAGATCGATAAATGACAGGTGAAAGTGAAAACAACGCCGGTGCTTTATGAGATCTCCTGAAGCGCGACTACCTAACCGCTTCTGCTGGTAGCATTCGTGGGTGATTTGACCGATTCCGCCGTCATCATTTGACCGTATCGAGGTGAGATCAGATCATGCTGCCGTTGAAGCTGAATCTGCTGGTGGGGCTGCTGCTGGATGGCCGTTTTCGTCGATCCCTTCGTCACGAACGGTGCTCATTTTATATTTTTGCTGTTCGCGGGGTGTCTTCGACCGGCGTTGGAATCTGACGCACCGACGCCCTATCATTGGCAGATGCCGACTGGAGCCATGACAGCTAAAACCTCCAGGAGGTTCTGGTTTCCGCGAACCTCCTCAGGCCTCCTCTCCGAATGACATTGTTCAACAGCTATATGATCATAGAATGAACGAATTAATGAACGGTTCAGCCGGTCCTGTGCTTCGTCCAACTGTCCAACAGAAGGCCATATGCGATGCGCCAATATCGGTCTAGCCCCGAGAATCAGTACCAAGCGCAAAACGACCATTTCGTCGGCCGCCACTGCGGATGCTGTCGGACGACCGAGCCGCTGGTGCAAGTGCAGCCAGCAGCAGCAGCGGCAAACTGAAACCAACCCAGCCATTATTATTTGGCTAGCCAGACCTGCTACCCTGAATGCTACCGCCTATACGAGCTAAGAATGCGCCCCGAACGGAGTTGACTCATCGACAACAATATGTGATCGCTGAGAAGTTGAGCCAAGTGGACGATTGATGGCAACCTATCGTCTAGCTCCTCGCGCCGCCGAACCAGTTACCGTGGCTGGCGCATGACAGCGCCACACTTGATCATATTCATCTGTGCGCTGGCTCGCTGACTGATCGACTAGCTTGTTCAGTCGCTGATCAGAGATGACAATTGCGATTTGCATGAGGCGGCGACGCGGCGGTGTATAATGTTTGCAATGTGCAGCGTTACACATACACACGTATGCGTAGATGAGCATAGACAATGTGATGATGTTGTGGTACTGTGAGGTGAGCGATTGTAGCGACAGGCTGCGCGAGGTGGATCATGCGTTTAGACAAACATTATATATATATATATATATATATATATATATATATATATATATATATATATATATATATATATATATATATATATATATATATATAGGGAGATATAGGCGGACAGATAGATGAGACGATGGCGAGATACATATATTGTTAGCTAGATGATAGCTGGCTGATAGTATGGGCAAGTATTATGTCCACGTAGCAGGCAGTCAGGTACACAGCACAATACGTCCTAAGGAATAGACACTAATGTATCAAGATCTGGTCGCAATTCGTTCGAACGAGTGAATTTCTTCACACTACAAATCTCGCCCAACTATGTATGTCCGCTACCAGCGATCGTTATCACTATTGCTTCTCTCCGGCTGACACTGAGATCAGGTTTGAAATCGGTTTAGCCAGCATCGCTGGCCACCTCTATGACGATTGCGATTATCATTGCGTTCGGCCGCCATTGTATATCGGCGACAACTAGTTCGCCGATGGTCGAGCACGACTGTCGGGTGCCGCTTCGGCCCGTGATGATTGATACAAACACTACCGGGTACCGGTCATCTTTTACAACATTTACCGTGTTCCGCCAAGCCACGCGCTTTGCAGCTGAATGCGCGATGTCATGTTGCTATTGGGTCATAGCTCGAATCAGTGGTGGCACATCACCAGGCAGCGGTTTGCGTATGAAGGTTGCCTTGTACAAGCATTCTGTAGTGCTGTTGATATGTATTAGATCTCCGATTACAGAAACGCAACTTTGTTCCCGTCACCTGCTGGGGTAGCGCATTTTTTCAAGCGCAACAGCAGCAGCAACAACAAATGATGAATGACTGCAGGCCAGCACTGCAACTGCCGGGACTTGCGTGCTTGTGGCACTAAACCGATTGCATTGGGTGACGGGCGGACGGTGATCCGACGACGGTACGGCCACTGCGATTTGTCGATATATTGAAATACCACCCCACATTGCAGGTGACAAGACAGAGATAGACGCTGGTCACGACGATGCTGATCCACAGAGTCGCAGCTGATGCGGCGGCGATGCCACGCGACAAAAAAAAAGAAAAGGAAAACTCAACGCGGAAAAGGATTACACGGGAGAAGTTCGTTTGATTGATGAGCACCTGCTGCTGGTATTTCGTTTTTCTTCATGGAATTAAATCGTGTCCCGTGGCTGGCCTGTCCGCGGGAGACGACGGTGGTCCATGAGCGTTTTGACTCTGCACCTTAATCAGATGCTATTTTGCTTCAAAGAAATTCATGCGTCCCGAAATAAGTCCCCCGCTATGACGATGATGGTGGCTGTAAACGTCGCATTGACACGTCTGCTGTGCACTCGTGGCCGAGTTTTTCGGGAGATAGAGGGCGGTAATTAGCAAAAATTCACCTCTCGTACGTTCGATCGAATTCGTCTGTGCTTTCCTTCGCGTGCGACTTGTCGAGAGCAGGCTGGTCAGCGTTTATAAACTCGAGCAGAACTGATGCTCGCTCTCTCTCTCTCTGGCTCTCTCTCGCAGTTGTGCTAGCAATGATCGTTTTGAAGAAACGTTGTGTTATACTACAAGCACGCCAATAACCCGTCTCTAGGCGTTGCAGACAGACGCGCGCGCCGCTCCTGTGTTCTTCCTGATATGTAAGCACGAGCGCGTCTGTTAACTCACCGCTCAATCAAGTTCGTGCCTGCTTGTTACTGCGGTGTTCTACAACGCTAAACAGTACATAGCTGCGACATGATGACCTGCTAGGCCAAATGGCCTGTGTCGAGTATTAGTGCGGTGGCGATATTGATGAGATTCGAAAAATCACCTCGTCTCCGCTCTCCCAACCTGTATCATTCTGTTCTACTTTCATTATGTGGCCCGCTTCCAATGATATCGTCGCCATTCGTTCTATTAGCTACCGGGAATTAGATTGGCGATACATCATCGAATCACAACAACTTGGCCAACACTGCATAGTGCTGGATAGCCGACCGCTCAATATCTGGACGTGTCCACCAAGCTATCTACGGCGATCGGGAAACACCACTTCATGGCGAAATTGGTGTCCGCGGATTCGTCTCTAGATAAATGGATCTCGCATGAGAGCGGCTATATTATTTGGTACAACCACATGCGATATTTATTTGGTACAAGTTCTCGCAAAAGGAGTATGCCTCAATGCAGCTTTAAAGTATCCCCCTCATATATTGTCCACTCTGCATGTTCACTCTTCATATTATCAGCGACACCACGATGTGATTATAATGACACTGACTCGGCCACAGCGCCAGGTAAAAAAATGGAACGACTTTCGCCGGTTCGTTTAGCGTTTTACTCGCTATCGAGATATCTATTGCACGAACAAACATTTCACACACACACACACATCATCTGATTCGTCTCTGTGTAGCTCTAAACGCGCACTGATTGCACCTCGACGAGCTGTTCAGACAATACGTTTTCATCAGCAACGAGGATGGAGAAAACGCACACCGGAATCGAAGTCAATCGAAGTCCGTTCGACTACACCAGACGAAGAGGCGCTGCCCTGTCCCGAGGCGCTGAAGAACGCCGCCTGCGCCGCTGCTGCTGCTGCAGCTGTCAGTTGTCGATGGTCAGAAGCATCTGTCTCTACGCTACAAAGAGACGATAGCTCCATCGATGGTTGGCTGGTCATCGATGAATCGACGCCAATGATTGTCGGGCTGTCGGCTGCTGCGGCTGCCGCTTCGCGGACGCGGCCCATCGGATCCGCCGGCCCCGCAGGGGCCACTCGGCTAGCTCAACGCTGCAACGGCCCTAGACAGACTTCGGTGTTTGCCTGCGTCCGCCACCGCGGCTATTGCTGATGCTGCCACCACACACACACCGCAGCGGCGTCCCATCCATTCAAATAGGACAGAGAAGATATTTGCTCTTCCGGGTGTCGTGTCGCGTCTTATGGACGCAATTTTGGCGTCCACCATCACATTCGCCCAATCACTAGCAGCGACACCATCGCATTACGACGACGACGACGACAACGACGACAACTGCAACAGCAGCTACAACGATGATGGCCACTATTGGTGGAAATATAATAGTACACACAGTGGCCGTCGTAGAACAACGTCAGCCTCAGTATGAATGGTATCAACGTATATGGCTGTGTGGGCATAATGTTGGATAAAGTCATTCTTCAGCTACTGTTTCTCCTATGTCCGTATACCGTTGTGGATTCGCCTGTCGCTATATTGCTCATTTGCCTACTTGCCTGCTGGCACTACCTGCTGCTACTTAATTTGCAGAAGATATATGTATATATATATATATATTTGTTTTTTTGTTTGTTACGGGATTTATGTTGTGTTCCGTAGTGTAGCCACGTACCCGTCGGAATGAGATATGACGGGCAATCAAACCGCTGATCAATAAGAAACAAGAGCACGAGCCACCATGAAGAGGAAATTCGTTTCATGTCGCCGCCGCTGCCACCGCCGCCGCCTTTGAGCTGCAGCTGATGCATCATCAGAAATCGGCCGGATGGCACAACAAGCGAGCAATCGGCGAAACACCGAAACGTCGAATACCATTAGCATTTTTAAACGCGTCAAAAAAATCACACGATTGACAAATTGCCGTAAGGCAATGAATTCATATTCGCCATTCAGCGGAAGCAAGGCATCTCTGCGGCAAGTGTGTGGGCATTTCCACCCATACGCTCGCTTGTCGTAGCCGAAACGTCCGTACGGTGATGGATTGACAGCCTGTACGATTGCTGTGTATCGTTCGCTGACATCTAGATCGATCGTAAAAAAAAAATCGATCTCTGTGAACTTCCTTCGAAGCCATTGTTCCCATATGAATGTCCCGATGGCAGCTGGGATTTTTGCCCTGCAACATGGCTACAAAATCACTAGAATGAGGAGTGCGACGCAGAATAACGGCTGCGTGCACTCGCTATATATATATATATATATATAACACAATAAATGTGGTTGCACATTTTATTGCGGCAACAATACGATCCGACGACGACGACGACGAAGACGAGAAAAACAAAGAAGAGAAAAAAAACGGAATCAAGGATCACAGTGGCACACAACCAGACGCATCAACACACACAGATCGACAAACACCCGCTTGCCACGTTGCCCTCACGAAGTGGCCGCATAGGCTCGCGTGGCCAGCGTGGTCCGTTGCATCGTTGTCCACCCCGATGCAGCTGCGTTGTCCACGCTCACCGCCGGCGCAATTCGTCCGGCGGACAGCGACCATCGAATCGGATGTTGCGTGTTCCGAGCGGCGGTTGATGCTCGCTATCTTGTTGCCAACAGACATCGGGCCGGCGACCGATCTCGTCTCAGCATTTTGCCTCGCATTGGTAGTCGTAGTCGTAGTAGGAGGAGGAGAACGTTTGGAGCTCATTATTAAGAATAAGCGGGAGGGGTAAACGAACAAAAAATAATGCGAGATAAAGGGCTGTCGAAAAAAGAGGGGGCGGAAAAAAATCGAAAGCGTAAAAGAAACAAAGGCGAAATGTTTTGCCCCCGCGTCGATGCCGTACCCCCTTTGTTTGTTTCGTTAGTCGATTTCTCGCGCCAGTCTCTGGTTGCGCTGTTGCGTGCCCTACTGGAAGCTGGAGCCGTGGGTTCATCGCTGCCGATGTTGCTGTTTGCCTCTGGTGGCACTGCCCAGCACAGGCTCTGCCTTCAACGTATGAAGCATATATGCGTGCCGGCGTTGTTACCATTGCAGGCGTTGGGCCGCTGCCGGCGGCGGCGGCAGCGGCCGCTGTAGCAATAACAAGAGGGAGCCGTCGGCGGTAGCCAGACTTCAAACGACAGACGGATAACAACAACAGCAGCGACTTCAGCAGGAGCAGCAGCTGGAGCGCTAGGGGTAGCAAAATCAACGCCCGCGGGACCCAGCACCCACTGTTTCGTCCATACGATACCGATAGCTGTCTTGTGCTGCTGCCACGCTCGCTGCCGCCGATACCGCCACCGCCACGAGCACCAACAGCACTACGCAAACAATGAGCAATGTTAAGGCGACTATGACCACTACTGCTACCGGCGCCAACCACCTCCACTCCATGGTTGCCTTGTGTCGACACGACACAGCTTTTGGTGGTGGCGTTTATCTTTGCGCCATGTTAACGCAACGCTAACGTGGTCCGGTCCTGCCGCTTTTTGGTGAGATTCGCAGAATACGTCGTTCGCATGAGTTGAGAGGGCGGAGACGGGACGGGGCATGGGTATAGGCGAGATATTGACTAGAGCGAAGTGACGGGGTTGGTCGTGGTGGTCGTGGTAGTGGTATAGCAAGCGAGTGGCATCGTCCAATCGTATTGCACATCGAGCGGTCCAATTCACCGATAGTATTGACTATTACAGCTGCTACTGTTGTAGTTGTAATAGCTGTAGTAGAAGTGACACCTTGCATCAGTTAGCCATGTGACGGCTGGCGCAAAGGATGTACCCCGGGAGGTTTGCGAGCGCTGCACGACTAAGTAACTGTTCGGGAAAAGCGGACGAAGTATCAACTGGCTGACTGTCTACTTGATTGATGGATTGCAATGATAGTTTTGTAGCTACGTTGGCCTGTCAGCCTTCTCAGGCAGCGGACGGGAGGCAACAACATCGCGTTCCGACGTGGGCTCACTAGTTACGGAGAAATGTATTTATATATATATATATATATATATATATATATATATATATGTGTCATTGTAGGTGAAAGTGTTCGATGGGGAGCAGAGTAAATGGCGGGTGCCACTTTGGGAACTCGTGCCTCAGACCCAGCCTTCACGAGAATGCCCCCGCTGCAGCACAGACCTACCACAATATGATATGATATATGCCGAAGTCGAATCCTTATGTAGCAACACATAATGTTTTTTCTTCATCGTCACCTTTAGGTTTCTCGTCCTTGTCCTCCTCTTATCCGTTCGTTCAATATACCGTCACATGACAACTTGGAAACGGCCACAGATGCGGTGAAGGCAACCAATGAAGGGTGGGGGGATACGAAACGCCTTGCACCGGTAGAAGTATTCTTTATAGAATCGTTCAGTCTTCGAAATCGATTGAGAAACTGACTGAGCTGGTAACACTCCGAGCGCTAACAACAATCGGAAACGAACGATTGGTTAGCAAACAGGTGTCCAACACCAGCAGCCGCAGTGCGATAACTAACCAATTAACTAACTAACTAACAACAACAATAGCGACATCGTGAAATCCATTTTGCGGCAATTTATAGTTCGATGTATGCGCGGTCAACAACAATAATAACAACAACAACAACAAAACATAGTAAAAAAAACGAATTTCTAACGAAACGCGACATTTGCCAACGCGACACAGCGTCGTAGCGTCTACCCTGTTCGTCACCGTGGCCGCCGGTCCATCGTACATTGCATAGTTCCATCATTGGGCAGTAAGCTCGCCATCTTGCTGTGTGAGCGACTAATGTATTATAATATATATATTGGCGGATGTGTTGAATTTTTATTTCTAATAGAGATACCGCCCGCCAATGTCCGATGTACATATAATACAAGTGATAGCCTCTTCGATGACGGTTCCGCCACCGCCAAAGTGTTCAATCACGGCTCATGCCGCCATACGCATGTGAGATCGCCAGCCCTACCAGCCAAAGGTCCGCCCTTCCGCCCGCGAACCAAAAAAACCACCGGGGAAATCTCGCATCGTACGGTGATCTGTACAGTGGTAAGAGGGTCTGAAGGCGAACGCGGCGATAGACGAACCGATGGGTGTTTGGTCAGGTAATGGATATATTCGTGTTGCTTTTGGTTGATGTCCACCGGGTGAAGCTGCTACTGGTCGAACTGCTGCAGCGTTCGGCGAAATTGTGGCCCGTACGATGCACACCACCCTGTGATATGATGGTATCATGAAACCCTGAAGTTGTCTTATCGGTCAGTTGCAGCAGCGGGTTGAAGGTGGATTTAGATATTCACGCCCGCGATAGGGTGATGCTGTGGAAGTGTCCGTGGTCAACGGGATGGTCACAGAGCAGCTGCTGCTGCCGTTCGTGTTCCGGAACCGGTTGTCCGCAATCCGCTGTCGCGACGTCATCAATACGCTCCTGTTGAATTTGGCGTGTTCAGGGTAAAAAGAAAAAAAAATTGGCGAGGAAGCAAACCCGTTCGTTGGCTCATGAAATTCGGGATGGAGAGGGAGATGCGAGAAATAAGAGGCTTTATTATAGGGACGTTTGGACTGAAACGGCGTACGTCGACGGGTAGACATCGCCGGCTTCGGAATACATTCAGAACCCACTTTTATACATACATATATATATATATATAGATATATACGTGTTTTGTACAGCCAGCACTTGGCCACACCGCAACGAATCAGCATCATCAGGCAGTTATTATCGTTCGTGATTATTTTTCGTTTGCAGTCAGACAGTTCAAACGATGTGTCCTCTCCTGGGATCTCTCCACTGCGATAATTACCATCCCCGGTGGCAGCGATGGTACTCGATAGGATCGAGCCAGCCGATAGATCAAACTACCAATGCGTCGCTGCTATGAATAAATATTTTGACTAGTTCTACTATCTACGACAGTGATAGCCCATGGCAGGCAGGTAATATCCCATAGTAAAGATAGCCCAGTCAGTCCAACCTGCCGTCCTGGCGAATACACAAACGTGTGCGCTCGCACGCACGCATGCACACATACATAAACATGCACCCACACCGAATTTCTATTCCAGGGAAATTGGTGCGTCTTGAGATCTTGGACCTCAATTAATTTTCCTCCGCCAATGAGGACCCACATCTTCAGCATCAAGGAGATGGCCAGCCAGATATAATAGTACAGTGGCAGTTGCTGCTTATTGGTCACCCCGAGGACTCGAATAAGAAGATGTTTATCACAAGAGAACACATCGACCGCGCCGACAAATCTGGCTCTAACCAAACTCTTCCCCGGCTGCTGTCACAATATTCTGTTGCGGCGATATGCGCCGTCGCCAATACATTTCAACAGTGAGCCGTTCAGCGCCATTCAATCGTTCTCGGCAGTCAGATCCGACCGACCCTAGACTACATCGATCCCAGACAGCCGTATATTGTACACGAATGTGGGGGGACGCGGCACACACTGCAATGAACCCGGACCGTCCGTGTACGTCCATGCAGTGAAGATAGCGGGCGAGCGAGAGAGAGAGAGAGCAAGTGACTGTTCTGTGGTTTGTCCAGAGGCGAACCAATGAGCACAGAACGCTCGTCGAGCGATTCGCTTCGTTCGCAGCTTGGCCGGGTCGTCGCAGCGGCCATATACCGGGTAGTATCATAGTGATCAGAGCCCATCCCGTTACGACGGCGTCAGCCCCAGCGCGTAACGCGCAGGGTACGTCCCGGCGGCAGGCGGCGCCGCCGCCGCCGCGGAATCTTCGCTAAGACGCCATCCCTGGCGCGCCGCAGCCTCTACTGCTGCTGATGCCAACGAAGTGTGCCAAAGGTCGCGACCTATGACTCCCTGGTGGGTTCGTGTACAAATCAAGCAACTGCTTTGAGAAGATCGATGGAAGGTGAGCGAGAGAGAGAGAGAGATACTAGAGAAAAAGGCCAAAACGCCGTTTGTGGTCGCTGGAAAGGTTCAAAGTAGCAGGAAAAAAAAACAGGAGTTCGATGACAATTTCGCTGCTTGTGCTTGTAATGCCGGCAGTGACGGTGAACGCGACGAAGTCGACGAAAACGAGAGGACTTCCATTTACCAGCAAAATATGGAGGCGGCGGCTTCGGCGGCGGCGACGGCATCGTGGACGACCTCGGTTGCTCCGCCAGCGGGGGTGCACCAGAAAGGATATCAATAATCTATCGCTATGGAACCAGTTGCACTTGAGGTTGCTAGGCTCCTGTGGACGTCCAATGAACGGGATGCAATAATTATACTGTAGCTGCCGCGGGAAAAGCTGTACTCAGCGGCCCCTGCTTTCAGAGCAGAGACGCCGAAGCAAAGGCGGCTTCATGGCTAGAGGCGCCGCCGTCCACTCGATGATTAAAGCTGTGCAGACAGACTGATCGTCCCTTGAAATTTATTGGGTTCCATCGCTGAGGACGTGGCCGCGCTTCAAGATTGGCACGTTTTCTCGTTCTGCTAGCAAAACCAGGGAACCCCATTTTTTTTGGCAGCAGGTGAGGTATTGGCGGCCGAGGGGGCCGGCGATAGATAAATAAATATTCGAAAATAAATGAAGTTCGGTGAAATTTCGGTATCTGGGGTCATCTTTAAAAAATAAAGAGGCTATTCTAGCAATACGAATGTTTACGCGGCTTGCAAGTGCGTGAGCCTGCTTTTTGAATCGACGTAGCAAACAGTGAAAGGCAACAATAATTAGCAATTTGGGATTTTATCAATTACTATGAACCGGTCGTGGTTTCGATCCGGACATGGTTTGGCTCTCGAAGACACACACGGAATTGTGTTATTTATGCTTTTATTGAGTGATGCAAATTCAGCACTACGCTCTACTAACGAATTTATCCTATAGCGTCTGGAGTTCTCATTAACCGTCTCTACCGCAGCAATGCTATCACAGCTCTAAAGGACAATATCAAATTAATCCGAATTACAATTAATTGAAACAACGCTAATTAATAATTGACAACAACATACTCAGATAGTAATAGACACCACTTATTCCCCCACTACTGCGTGAATATATGGCTCCCGCAATAAAAAATCGTTTTCCAACACGGATGTACTTTATAAGCCAATAACTTGTCGAAGGTCAACTCCTTAGCACGCAGCGGTTAGCTGGGAACGTTAGCATTTTTGTTTCCCGTTAGCACTTGCACTTTTAACATTGTGTTAAAATAAGCCAGCCATATAGACAATACTATACCTCAATCAACAAGAAAAAAAAACACAGCGCAACGCTCGCTCCGCGCCGTAAACACGCTCTGGCTGATGTACCCGGAACGCGACGCGATTGTGCTGATGTCCACCAACTTCAATCGTCTCAATGTCACCAATCGTGAGAATCTCCCTTTCGAACAGACACAGCCAAACGAGTGTGTGACATTCTTAAGTCACGGCGACACGATTCGGTCATCACGAAGTTTGCTGCATCCTGCCCTGTCTATTGCCTGCCCTTTGCCTAAAGGAGCAACTTTCCATTGGTATTTCTTTTTCTCCCCTTTTTAATTCTCTCGCTCTCTCGCTCTCAAGGAAATACTCTGTGGACGAGTAGCTGCATCGTGTAAATACGTCGGTTACTATTAAACAGTGGCTTTCTGCTTACGAATATGGGTTGAACGACTTATGTCTAGAGTATATGTGTATGTTTGCGGCTGTGGCTGTCGCTTCTGGTGGTTTTTTGGCTGGTTCCCCTCGTACCGAGAGAAACTCTCTGTTCTCGTTCAACAACAAAAGGCAAAATCTTCACTAGTACAAAAATGCTCGATCTCGATGTTCGTCCACGTCTCTCTGTGTGTTATTAAAGGACTGTAGGTCCGATCGCGGCGGCCGGGCACCACCACATTGCCGATGTCTATCTACAGTTAGTTTAGCGGTGCTTAGGGCTGCGGATGGATGGGACTGACAGCTTGAGACACGACACCGCAGCAGCAGCAGCAGCAGTAATAGTGAGCCCGTCGCACTGACCGGTTGACGAATCAGCTACCCAGAAATCGCCTAGAAATCAACTTCGTAACCAACCGACGTATCGAGTGTTTTACAGGGTGTTTCCGAACGACGCGATTCCCCTCGAGGTTGTTCCGGTTCTCGGTTCTTCCATACGCGCACTCTTCGTTCGGATTTCACTCGAATCTACGTTCCTCTTGGATATCGTCGACCTCGAGAACAACTCCGCGTACTGATCGTGTCGCTATTGACGGCGCGCCCGGTTGTCGCATTCGCGCAGCGTATTTCCTTTCCTCGTACATCTGTTGCTGCCGAAATGCTCAGCTTATCATAATTCGAGTCCTCCGGCGGCCTTCGACGTACATGAATATACAACGCACAACAGCACAACGCACAAGATGTATACGACGTGCACTGAGCACCATGGCACTATGGGGCGGCTCAGTTGGTCAGCAAGCTGATCGACGTCCGCAGGTTGCTAGGTCATTCAGTTAGCTCAGTCAGCTCCGGTCCTCACTCTGTTCGTTGTCGCGTTTCCGCGCCACTTGCGACGATGCTCAGCTGCCTGCGCCAACGTCTGACGAGCGTCGTCTGAAGAAGCGACCAGCAGTGTGCATGCCCGTTAAACCTGTCCTCTTTCTCACCGCGCACAGCTATCGATAGCAATCACAGCCGCGGCCACTACCCCACCACTCTGTAAAAACGTTGACCGTTTCGCCTGTTTGGCCACAGACGCACCGACACTCAAACACATATGCATATGCACACATTGAGCCATGAGCCACGCAAACGCCGCTTGTCCAACCTTTCGACGATTTAGCCGCTGCAATATATTTGCCGCTTGTTACTCTAGCTCGAAAGGCCGGTGTGGTGTCCTGTACGTGGTGACGGCAAGAGACGACGAGCGTTGCTCACTGATGAGAATACGGACGCGTATCCCGTACGAGCCACGAGCACGTCAGAGGGGAGGTGGGAAACGTCTACTAATGTAGCACTTCATTGTATTGGTTATCAGTGTCGCTATGGTTGGGTGTATGTATGTGCAACGATAGCTAATCAGCGGCCCTATATTTATTACCGATGCGTTAGGGTGAATACGACGACCGATTGTCGCCGCTGGGTTAATCACGCAGAATCAGCATTTTCATGATTTGTTTCATCCTCGACCAACGAAGCTAGCGGCGCTGCCGCGGCCACCGTCGCTCGATGGCCGTTGGACTTTTCACGTTTTCGATTGCTCACGTTAGTTCGTCGACGAACGACCAGCCACCGCTGCCCTTAGACATACGCGCACTCATCTGCGCGACTCAGTCGAATACAATACATCGTCATATGCCCACGCCATCCCGATAGACCGACGGCGACGGCGACGGCGACGACGACGATGACAGCAATGACGACACGCTATCGTGCTGTGTCAGTACAGCGCATACGGAGACACTGCGACAGGCGAAGTGAGCTGTCGTTTCATACAATCCTATACAAACAAACTGCAGTGAACGTCGCGCCGTCTCCGCGTCGAATATTTGGCCGAAAGCCGACGAAGCCACTGCAGCATGCAACGACGCCGCCGCCGCCGAGCGCTTCGTTATTGTATAATAGAATATTATATCCCGTTAGTTGGCGAGCACTGCCGCTCGCCTTATCCTCGCCGTTTTGCGAATGCAATCATCGACAGCTCGACCAGCAGAACAGACGGCGGCGGCGGCGGCGGCGGCGGCTCACGGTGGCAATGGACAAACCGCTGACGGAATACTTTGCAGAGGCGGCATCGGGGGAGGGGGTGCAAGAAACGTAACAGACACATACACGATGTACGTAGTAGTTGCTGCTGCTGCTGTTGCTGTCTGTAGCAGGCAGATCTGACGGAGCTGCCCCCGACGCAGCTACAACAGCCTCAACGAAAAGATCAACACGCCGCTGCCGCTGTCTCGGGTTTCGCCAGCAAACGTTTAGCGTGTCAACGTTGCACACTCAACCCGACTAACAGCCATCCGCCGTTGGCCGTGGCGTGTCGAGGTTGCCGGTGTCGACGGCGTTGTTGGCGTGTACGACGGCGTTCTGTGTGTACGACGACACTGAAGAAATCACTTTTCTGGCCAATCGCAACAGCGGCGGCAGCAACAGCAGCAGCAGGACGGCCACGTCGTCGTGGTGCTGCCTCGGCAGTCGTCAGCCTTCAAGTTTGCGTTAGCTCTGCCAGTCAGCTGTCATAGAAGCAAACGGTGGTAACCGCGCTGATGGTGCTCTGGGTCTGGGGGCAATCGTATGCCACTCGCACTACATACGCTTACTGTTGCTTTTAGCAGCAGCAGCGGCAGCCGCCGCGGAGCGATAGCAACAGGGCTAACGGCTACACATGTAGTAAGTACTGTTTCAGCTCACGACGAGGCGGCGGTGGCGAACGCGTGAGATGCGAGATCGTTATCTCCATCTGACGGCCACGAGCGACAGAGTACTAGTTCATCTGCACGAGTCAACAAATGAAAGATGATGATGACGGTGATGACAATTGCGATGACGAGGCGGGGGGGGGGGGTGACGATGGGGAGGGGGCAAGGTAAATAAAGCATAGTACAGCAGTTAGTGTGCGCGGAGGTCCCGCCCACAAGCGCGCCCGCGTAGCGTAACCCCGCATCGATGGATCAGATCGCTGATCGATGATACACAATTGATAGTAGGTACATGGCCGTGTCCACCGGCTGACTGCTGACAAAATGCTGAATGCTGTTGGAACTTGCCTCTTGGCCAGTGCACTTCGACTATTCTCAATTGTGTAATTCTATTTTTTGTTGTTTTTTTTTTGTATTTTCTATCGATAACCGTCGACGTCGTCGACTTCGTTGCCGTTACTGGCTCGTGCCCCAACTGATTATCTATCTATTTACCTATTTATCGTACGCAGCTGCTACTGGTTTAAGCGAAAATTGTCTGCGCGGATACGCCTGTAACGATACCTGTGAATACCTCCTGCTCGAACTGAACATAACACAACACGTACCTGTATGAAGAAGCAAGAGGACTAGTGTTGTGCCTAATAGGCGTGCGGCTCCAGCCACTTGAGCCGGGCGCCTAGTTTCTCGGCTGGCGATCCTCAATCGTCGCGTATGTTCGTCAACATTGGCACTTATATCATCCTTCACAACAATATCAACATTAACAGCTGCAACTGCATTTTTGCATCTTTCGCCTACTGCGAGCCTGCGGGCGCTCGTGCGGCGCACGGCACCGAGCTCCGATGGGGCTGCCATCGTATTGTGAGGGGCTCGGCGGAGGCTACCACCGTCGGTCTGCACAGTGTCTATCCGTTAATCATGTCTATTGACGTCGGTCCTCACGAACACATATCCCTTGGCGTGGCACACAAAACAGCAACGTCACTTTCGTGGCTTGGTTTAATTAATTTTCCCCGTGAAAGGTATATACATATATATATATATATATATATATGTATATATAGGGTACCACACACGCCTTCGGTAATAGTCTATCCAATGAAGGTGTTCTTCACGCGTTCACACCACAATTTATTATTTGCTTGCTTGCACTTCCCGGCCAGGAACTGTCGTAGTCCTTAAGGCTCAAGAGGTGCCTTGTCGAGTGGAGGGAGCACCGCTGGAAGACGTAGCTAGCTCGATGGGGCCTGCACCTCACTTTGTCATTCAGGGGCGGCGTCGTCGTCCTCCGGCCGGCACGTCACCGGTTCACACAGTCGCCTCGTCGATCCACAGTGTCCTCCGCTGGCGATTGGTGACACTCCGAAAAGGGTCGTAAGAGGTGCCGAGAGAGGATGTGGGGGCACCAGGGGACGGAGGCGGCGAACGCTTCTAAAAAACTAAGCGAAGTTGTCCCGCTCCAACTTTATCTGCTTGCTGCCCGGTATTCAACACTGAGAAATGTACCGAAGAATCGGAGGAGCTACTCGCGCTCGTGGCTTCTCGCACCTGCAGCCGTAGCTGAGTTAATGCAGCCGTTTGCTTGGTGGCGGTCGTCGAGCTGCTCTGCTAACGGTCACTACACGACGGCGCACTACGTTTCGCCGTTGGGGTCTGTCTGTTCGCCGGCGCGCTCGGCACTGCCTTGTCGCCTATGGCCGCGGTGTTGCCAGCAGCGCTAGTCGTGTTGCACTAGCAGTAGCAATAGGGATCTTGTGCCTGTGCGTTCGTTCCTCCACCTCGTCGTCGTCGTCGATGTCGCTCGTAGCAGCGGTCGGTCAGAACGCGGCCGAAACGCGGTTTGGCCAAGGCGCAACTGCCGCGAGAAAGTGGGTTAGACATGCGAAGCTTCGCCGAACGGAGAAGGGAAGGCGATGGTCGTCGTCGCCGCAGCAGCGGCAGCAGCAGCAGCAGCAGCTCCGCCGGCAACAGCTGCAGCAGCGGTCTTGACGCCGCCGTGAGGGCTCAAGAAGTCCAAGGCGACAAAGACCAAGATGCTGCTGAGACTGATGATGATGGTCGCAGCAGCGGCAATCCTAGTGCCGTTGTCAGACCGCCCGTCCGACGAGGGGAAGCTGGCCCGCAGCTGCAACGGCGGAAATGGTTGAGGGTTACGGAAAAACGCAACGAGGGAGAGTGAGTAAAGTGGAGAAGAACGTCGATGCCGCTGGATTGAAAGAAGAAACTGCAACAGCAGCAGCAGCAGCAACGGCGACTTCATGGCGATCTGGCTGAATCTTCAGCCATCCTTCATGGGGTGAAGGAGGCGACAAACGAAGTGAAAGGAGGGCAAACGCAGAGGGTCTGTCCATCGAAGGTACGACTAATGTGAGACATGATCGGAAATCATGTGGGGTTCGATCTGAATCCGATCGCGCGAGGAAGCTGCAGAAATGTATCGACAGTGAAATTGGCTGGAATACATCATTGAACATCGAATTGATTTCGTATATATATATAAATTGACGATCGTCATGTGCCAAAAAAACGGCTCTGGCGGTAAACAATTGTAGCAGTGTATGCATCTCAAACATCTCTTCTCGTATAGATATCGATGTGCGAAGAAGATGCGCCCTCCATGCTTCCCCTCCCCCATGGAGCAAATGAGCGTTGCAGACAATGGCGGGATTATGTCGAAGCGCACGGCAAGGTGTGTGGACGATAAATGCGGATTCGATTGCAGTCGACCCTATATTTATTGACACAGTATCGCTGGTATGATCATTACTGCAGTCATTATTCAGTCTATGTTTTTTCCATAAGGTCAAATCAATTAGCTAGCAAACTATCATTACGTTTGCCAGTACAATGGACTGATAACCCGATATTTCGCTCACTGATGCCATATCTAGGGCTCCTCAGAGGAAAGCCCCTTTGAGAAAAGCGACAAAACACTTGTTATATTTGCTTACCCTTACCGTTGTTTTGTATTGAATTGAACCTATTGGAAATGTCGTTAACGATGAAACTGATGATGGTGACAGCAACAACGGCAGCGATGGTCTCCCGCCAACTCTCACAAGACCAATTCTCTCGTATAAAGGTGTCTGACCTTAAGTGAGGGCTACAAACTTCTAGCAACAGCCGCAGTTTCACATGTATATAAAATATATATAGATATATCTATATATATGCTGTTTAAGATGGTGAATGAATATGATGTAATTTTAAAACAACAAAGCCTAAATCGTTGACGCCGGGCTGTCGTAGCCTTCAAAGTGACGCTATCAGATATTAAATAAATGGCCTAATAAGCTGATGTTTAGAAGGGGAGAGATACCATATCATCTAAACACCTTCACAGGATGAACAATGTCTTCAAATGAACTAAAATCGCTTAATTGACGAACGCGCAATTACACGCAGCGAGCCACTGTAAACAAAACAACATAATAAATTATGCACTAACGAATATAGCCATTAAGTACGGATGCGTCCGACGTTATTAGCGATATCGTGGTGTTATTACGATATGTAATATGATTTATTATCACGAGCTTTTTGGTCACCCCCGCCATGTTCTTTCAACCAACAAAAAAGGGAGAGTTTCAAGATGACCGTGTACATCCATTGTGACAAGCCGACGCGGCAAAGATGAGTCCTTCACTTTTGTCGAGACGTGGTCCCTATCGGTGAGATGATATCACTGTGTTCGGCACTCTCACGGTTCTGTATGCACGGGGGCCATTACAATTAAGGGAGACGCTGCCAGCTCCCATGCCTGTTGACACTTCCGTATGATCTGTGATTCTCGTTGGTTCGCAAAATATACGTGAGGTGGCTCAGAAAAAAACGCATCGTCATATCAAGCAACACCCAGTTGCGCCGTCGCTGTCAAGATGTTTGTCACCTCAGGGGGACGTGCCAGATGACCGGCCTCCTACCTGTCTCGCAGTCGGCCGAGGAACTCGTCATCCCGACCGGTATGTATAATAATGCAGGTGACATCAGCGTTGTCTTGGAGGCGAAAGTATTCGCGAAAGTGAGAAATATTAAAGCCAACCATGTCAGAAGTCCCCGAGGGAACACGAAAGATTTATAGAGCTCCATTGGTACCGCAGCTAGGTAGGGGGGTGTGTGCATGCGTCAAAAATTGGCCCATTATATCATGGCAACCCTACGCGTCCGTATGTGAATGTCTATAGAACACACAAACTCCTCTCAGCCCTTATATCACGGGATGATGTTTAAACACATTCTGTAATATTTGGCTAGCAGCTGTTGGCTTTGAGCAGAAGCCGATATATATATATATATATATATACCAAGCAGAGAAACCTCTCAGATTGTGAGGTTTTGCCTCAGGATCAAGCGTGTTTGTGCGTGTGTCCTATCTGATTTGTCCAAGAGACGTACACCCTTCGCATCTCCCACTATCGTGAACACGCTAATAAGTACAACGAGCACATGCAAGGAACGCCTATACTAGCGAGTACTTTCGTTCGTTTTAAGATATGACAATCGCCAATATAATCTTCACTGGTCATTCCGTTCATTTTGAGGTTTTTCAAACAAATATTCATGATATTTGTATGTGCCGGGATCCAGCAACGGGCAGCTACCTTGAACCTGGTCTACTTCGAAAAACAGAACCAACTTATTCGAACCGCCAAATGCCGCAATTAGTCTACTGATTGGTAGACTTCTACAACGTCACAGCATTGGCAGATAGATGTACGAGCTGTAGATTCGTCTAAAAATGTATAAGAAGAAGAAGGCCTTCTCATCGCGAAACGAGTCTCAGCAAAATCTACCAATGGCAACGAAGTGCGATTTGTGTCATTCTCTATAGCTGGGGGGTGAATCCCTTACCCGTCTTGTTCTTCCAATTCAATTCCAACCTATGCACTTCTATGAAGTCAAGAGACGTTTAGCATAATAGGAAAAACCCATCAACTGTCGTCAACTGTTCCATATACGCTCACTATCTGAGCAATTCGCTATCGTAGGTGGGTAGCAGCTGTGGTGTGTGCAATGTTTCACCGTCCGGTATGAGAGCGGCAAAAGCCTACTATGAATATGGTTATTGTTGCTGTCAAAATTCAAGAAAGGGTATGAATACAATATATACATATCTGTATATATATATATATATATATGATGTAAACGAACCCAGAGTAAAATCAGCCTGCATTTATGCCTGATCGTATCATATAAAGAGTTGCATCTGCACGGAAGCTGTCGCTATCACTTCTTACACTGTGAGATCGGTTGAACTTCAAATATTATATGTTACTATTTTTATTATGTAGTCCACGACGATAGTTACCAATCAGTCAACAATTGCCAACACACGTTCGACAATTCTGTTCAGTAACCTTGATTTTATCGTCATATTCCATGAGTATTCGACCCCTAACATGAGCTATGCTAAGAAAAGTCACTGCCAACGTCCGGCTCATCTAACGCTCGCCTCACTGCGAATCATCGAGTCATGAGACAAATCAATTCTTTCCACCGCGTTTTGCGCTCACGCAACGACAAACCTCAAGAACGATTCAAGCTTCGTCCACACCCGATTGGCTGTCGGAGCTGGTCAGGCAGAATCCGATCGCGCGATGGCACCGGGTGGGGTGCTCTGAAGTTGAGTGGCTCTGGACGATCCGGCGTCGGTATTCCCCCTCCCATATCGTTTTCCCGTCTAACAGATTCAGCCATTGACAGGAGTAATCGGATTTATTCGTTTCTTCTTTTTATTTCTATTATACCCCATCGCCCTCTCCCTCCATCTTCATCTCTCTCTCTATCTCTCTCTCTCTCGGTCTCTCACTCTCGCTATTCTTATATGACGAAGACGATGCTGATGATGATGCATAAATTGTGCTGCAGTCGCTGAAGTTCGAATTAAGCTTGAATTGAATAGTATCCGCGGACACGGCGAGACGCACGTAGACACGCCACGAAGCCAGATGAAGTCGCAAAGGGCTCATGCTCGCTGATAGATAGATGGATGGATACTCCTGGCAAAGCATCGATACGTCGTCGGGATCGCCGCATCTCGCCGAATACGATCCAATAGATCGGGAGGAGGTAGATGGTAAATGTCCCACATTAACGTTATGCAACGCGTTGCACAAATCATAATTCGATTTGTTGTTGCTGCTGCCGTTGTCGTCATCTCTCTCTGTCTTTTTTTCTTTCTCTCTTTCATTCGAATTCGATGCGTCAAATGCATCCCTGTCCGCCTGGCCCCGCTACGCGTGCGCGCCACCAACAGCAAAAGTCAGTGAGCCGTGTCCAGCGCAGTCGAGTGACATCAAACAATGAAGCTAACAATGACGCCCCGAACGTCGACGACGACGACGACGACGACACCAGCAACGAGAATATCAAGAGTAGCAGCCGCAGCAGGACTCACGAACGGCGGTTCTGGAGACGTTGGAAAGCGATCTTTTATAGACCTGATCCGCAATAAGTATGACCGTCATATAATATCATAAGTTGGACGACGGCGGCCAGTGACGGCCAATGCGATTCTATCGCGAACGTTCAGCCAGCCCTCCCCAACCATCTCCCTCTGGTATTTTTCTTGCTCATCTTCTCGTTAGAACATAGGTATATATATATATATATATATATATATATACATATATACCGTTTCCTTTTTTATTGATGCCGCAGCGATTATAACTGTACTTTTTTGTTTCTCCAGACCGACTCACAGCCAACAGTTAACGTTCACGGTGCGATTGCTTTTGGCACTGCTTTTATAACTGTACTACCGCGACTACTACAACAAATACTCTCGTTGACGTTGTCGGTCTCGTTGTTACTCGAATTTTTCAACAGATTTTCCATACATGTATCGGTAAAAACAGCGGCAGAGATTGCGGCATCGTTGTTCGCGTGGATCATTCATTCGATTTTATTTTCTGTTGAACGTCACCGTAAAATCGCCCTCGACATATGCCATAAGCTCCAGCCGAGGTACTAAGGTCCTTTGGGCTGCTAATGACGGCATCGCGTCGGCTGCCTGCAGCACAGAATTACGATTGCTAGCACTGCCTCGTCGTATCGGATTATATGTGCAGAAGAGCCAAACGTCGAACGCGGGGTTAACTATATATGATGATGCATTTTCAAACAGATACAGATTTCATGCAGCTTCTCCAACTTTGATTTCGTGGCAACAAGTTCACAGATGTTTCCCCATGTTTTCCGTTACGCCCACTGTACTTACCGACTACTGGCGATTAGTTTTCTCACCAATTATTAATTAATATAACACAGTGCACGAAGAATGAGATAAAGACGATGGCTCGGTACGCCATCTTCTCTTGATCGGGATCTATTCTCGTCCAGAATTCTCAAAGGAATAACTCCCGCTATTCTCGCTTGCGCTACGATTGAACACGAATGAAGATCGTTACTCTGAATTCATACATATATTTCAACAAATCCCTATCTAGCCGAGGCCTAGATAAATCATCAGCTTTTGACGACACTTCGGTACGGGCTTCAGCTACTACGGTGCGACTTAAACCAAATTGAAGTATCGTTAGAGAAAAAATCACCCGAAATTGAAATTTAAATAGCGTACAACATACGCGGTGTGCGCCTGTGTTCGACCTGATCCTTGAGTCGGTTTGGTGTCACTACTGACGTCGTGCTAGATTAATGAATTAATGCTGGATAAGAGGGCGCCAGATAGATAGAGAGATAAAGACAGAGCAAAAATAAAGACATCTAATTAAAATGCGTCAAGGCCAATGATGCATGACACCATACGTCAGCGAGTTATTTTAATTGTTCTATAACTGATATAGGCCATTTCCACCGATTGCTTCTTTAATTAATTATCAATAGCATCGACGTACCTGCGGCAACAATGGACGTTTACCACAATCATCTATAATAGCATAAACTTATTATCCAACCAGACACAATAGCGGACTAGATAACCCTATAAAAAACGGGTATAGCTTTCTAACTAACAAACTGTACGCTTAACCAACCATTACCAGTGGGTAAATGCCAATTACGCTGCGGACGAGGTAGTGGTTATTCGGTGGCACAATGCAGATCGACCTCATCGATTATACTGCCACATGAATCGGCACAGAAATACAGATAGTTTAAATGTATGTTACATGTTATCACTTGAACTATATATATATATATATATATATATGTACACGTATACACTTCAAGTGATAATGCTCCGGGTGAATGTATAATCTTTCTAATTAGAAATTGGAACATTTCACAGAGATAATAGCATGTACAAGAATGCGAGAATTTGAGATACATTTTAAGAATCACCAGCTAGGCCTGCGATTTCTGTCGTGAGCAAAAAAAAACAACACCCCGCTATCTTCACTCTACGTATTGCTGCAGCGAATGATGAAAAGGCTGCCAAATGAAGCACACGGATGCGTCAGCATTGAGCGGTTCGAAGGGGTGGAAAATCGATGAAGTTCCTTTATCGTCGACAGACCTCGTGATGTTGTAGTCTTTCCCGTCATCTAATAGATATCCACCGCTCATGTACATGCCGCTCCAGTGATTGCTCACCAATTCGACCCTGTGTCAGTGTTGTTGCGAAATTGCTATGTGCCATGTACGATAATTGTTATGCTTGTACGCCTGGACATCTACAGCGAGACTTGTCATTACACGAACTCGAATGAGCCCACATCTGAAAACGGCGATTGGCCGGTGGTTTCGCTTCGTCACAACACTGCGATTGCCCTCGATGATTTGTCCACAACTCCGCGCTATGTGATTCATATTGCGTTGGTTGTAAGCAGCAATTGATAAACGCGCATTTAAGTGTTTATTTTTATCGTAATAGACAAATCATTGGTGGGGGGGGGCGGCGGCTCCGCCAGCCAGTCAGTCCCCATCTCGTTTGGCTGGGTCTGCACGACTGGACGAGCGCGCAAACATTTCCACTTGCTTATATCATCTACCTACTCCACGAGTAGCGTGTATTGTCTTCACGTGTGCTACAACACCACCACTAGGTTTGACAGGCAGCAGTCCGGTTGGCGTGCCGTGATCATTTTTAATCACTACCAGCCCCAGTCGCCCGCCAACTCGATGAGCAGTGAACATCAAGTGCAACAGACGAAGGCGGTACATCCACGCTAAACACATGTAGTTAGAAACCCAGCGCTCACTCGCTTGGTGATGCTACGTTCAAGCTGGGTTGTGTTTATTTTTTCCCTAACAATGTCTACAGCATCAACAACAACAACAACAATAACAACGACGACGACGACAACAACAACAATAATAATCTCACACTGCCTCGTCCACGACCGCTGGCGCGGATTGCGACTGCAGCGGCCAGAGAACGGTGACCAAAAAAAACCCCACATTAATGTTTAACCCCTGCCTCCAGCCACAGCAGCAGCAGCAGGCCATCACTGCTATCGAAACTAGCCCCAGCATCCCCCACCTTCACACAGCTACTACATCCAGCCAGCTTCATACTCAACTAACAACCGGCTAACGTACCGCCGATTTTTGCTTGGCACCAGCAGCTGCACCAGCAGCTGCACGTTTACAGCCGATTTGCGTGTGCTTGTCTCCCTCTCGCCTGTGTGCGGATGTCTGAGCGCGTGCGCGTGGATTCGCGCTATTTTTCTCAATTCATTCACTCAAAAAGGGACGCCAAAGAACAAACGTCAATAATCAAGGGAACGAAGGCGGTACGCAACGAAGGCATAGGCGAACGCGCAATGCTGAACCCCCCTTGCAAACCTCTTGATTGGCGTGTTTGAGTCTTCGGGACGCCGGCGGGTCGTCGTCTGCTGCTGCTGCTGCTAAACCATCTATAGTATGTCCCTGTTAGTGCGAATCGGTCAGAGACAGAGGACCCGAAATATCTATCCGAAAGACTCCCTGTGTGTGTGCGTGTGTTTAATGGTCGTTAGTGGCTGTCGCGGTCCCGATCCGGGCCTCAGTTGCTGCTGCTGCTGCTGTCGCTGTTGTTGCTGTTGGACAAATTATGCGGCAGGAGCAAATCGTCGCTGCGGCTCGTCGTGGGTTCCGCTGATTACGTATAAGCCCCCTGACCGCCGCCACCGCCGCCACCGCCACCACCACCGACCCCTTCTCCTTGCACTGACTGAAAGCGTTTGTAAACGTGAGTTAGTCGATAACACCGGCAACAACAGCAATAGAACAGGCAGCAGAAGCGACAGTGGAGAAAACAAAAAATGCAAAGAAAACTTTGCAAACCAATGCAGCGTACCGAATCCAGCGTTCTCGCTACACCGGTACTGTTTCCCCTGTACTGGAAAACTGTGTTTTCCGTACCCGGCCGTCCGTCGTCGGGCTGTTCCGCGGCATGTGTCGTTAAATAAATTTAAAAATAAAAACATGTTTATTAGCGGACGACGAGGAAGAGCTCGAATAGTGAATGATGATGCTAACTGTTGCTCTGTCGCGAATTTGTCTGCGCCAATGACCTAGGCGAGCGTTAGGAGGAGAAACGGAGACTTTGAACTAGCAAACGTCACTGCATTAACGGCCATAGGGGCCGTCCAGTGGGCTATGCATCTGTAGCAGCAGCAGCAGCAGCAACATCACAGGCCAAAATGCCATTAGTGTTAGGATAAGGCACGAATAAGGCTTTTTTTTGCTGATAAATTTGCCAGCTACTAGGATACTGTCACAAGACACCCAATGATACTAATAATAAGTTATAACTGAGCTTGCTGATGTCTGGGTAAGAGCGTTTGTGTGTGGTGTGTGTGAGTGTGCGCGTCGGGCTTTGATGGTTACTCGAAGATCATCTTATTTTTGATACACAGCTAGCTAACCGTCAGCAGATTCAACTAACGAGCTGAGTGTTATTTTCCTCGAATATATCGTAGTTCACCATTGCTGTCACAGTGATGTAGTGGATAGGGGTGTCAGTTTGCCAATCATAAGGGTTTGGTTACATCTGCAACCGCAAGAATTTTATTTCAGCATAGCAGTTTTTTTTGTCAACTCGCTATAGAAATGTGTCAAGAACGTAAAATTTGAATTGAGCAAAAATACAGTGGATATGCGCTAAGCTGTCCGGGTCAAGAGAGGCCAAGAGAGTAAATCAGGACCATTTAGACGCCTATATCTCGCAGGTCGGTGAGGCGTCATTCGCTGACGAAACGCGCAGCCTACTGGTGAAGCTGGCATAGGTCAATAACCAGCCATAATTGATCGCCCTCGACCATCCCCGGCACAGGATATACCGCTTCGTCTCTCCGATCCATTGTTCCATTATGGATAGTCTCGACAACATTGGCCTAGACGACCTTTTGTCAATCACTTCAACGAAATACACCTATGTACCTAGAAAACAGACAGATGAACATCGGCAGCGAACAAGCAAACGAATCTCTTGTTATGGGTGACGGAGAGGCGAAATGTAAAATTCAAACAGATACCGCACACACACATCATACAACATAAGCTCAAGCAGAGTCTTCAACGATTGCTCGAGTGGCCTATGGCGCGTTCATCGGAAACTGTACGGGATTGTTGGAACGTGTAACATCTCGAACGACGACCGGAGATTACCCGAGATGGAATGAGTTGGGGGCGAGCTCGCCCTTGATCTGTTTGTATTCTAGTTGGCCAAATTGTGCGAGATGGATTCAACGTCGTCGATCTAGTTCGTAAGAGCTGCCGTCTGTCTGGCCTGCAGAATGTATAACATACACCTTTAACGTTATTCATGAGATCTACGTTTGGTGGCCAAGCGGTAAAACGCGACGTGATCTGAATCGCTGATACAGGGAACGCTAAGAAAAACAATCTCCATTCATCAGTTTGAAAACAGACGTAAGACAGACCAGTCCCCTTGCCACTGAATATCCAGCAGCTGCCTGATTATGTAGCGTTAATGGCGCGAATTCCGCGGGCGGGATGAAGTTCGCTGACCGTAACATCGACAGCCGTCGAGACAACTCACGTACCATATGGTTCCCTGCCTATTATCCCATGATTCCAATGTCGTGTACGTGGTTCCATTGGAGACGTCATAGTTAGAGGCACACACGTTTCACGCGTTTATTGCTGTCCATGGGGATAGAGTGTGGACAGAGCTCTGCGGAAAGGCTCAAGCGGTACTCGTCGTTCGCAATACTGATCGTTAATAGATGTCCACGGGTTGGTCTATTTAGTAAACTCGAATGTAGAGGATACCTTAAAATCGAAGATACATTAACATTATATACCAGCCAACTGGTGTTGTGAGCCTTCGAATTACAATACACAAACACACAGACATATATATATATATATATATATATATTTATACAAGCCCTTATAGGTGCCGCTATATCAACCGATTTCTGTTGTACAACATCACGATACGATAAAGATACGACTGGGAGCTTTTCTAAGGATGCGTTCGTTGGTGTACTGCAAATATGGAGAGAATCAGCTCCAAGCCAGACTCATCCACAGAGCAGGCAGGTGGCCGACGCCACGTGACAGTCAACAGGTACAATTCATATCAGAGGTTGAGTACGACCTATCGCTTCCCTGCGCTTTTTCTTAATAATGGAGTAGATTTTATATTTGAATTGATTCGGAATCAAAAACGCTCACTGTCACATTGAACGACACCCTTGATTCAACGATCTAAATGGCCATTTATCGAAGTCACTCCATCGATGCCGAGTCCAATGCAGCAATACGATCCATACCGATTGATAATCTGCCTGCGCGAAGGAACCCGTGTTCGTCTAAACTGCTTCCGTTTATTAAACAACAGTCGAAGACTGCCACGGGCGCAGTTAGAGCTACGTGCTGTTGGGCGCGCCTATGGTAGACGGCAGACGCCAGATGATATTATGTATTGACTCTGACTGTATTCACCCCCTACATTCAAAGGACATCGATGTGTTCCCATACACAATTCATTGACAATGAACCATCTTATGCCAATGTCTGTTGGTGGCTGCCAGTGGCACACGCCTTGCTTTCCTATGAAGTGTGCCAACACGGGGTAGTCGTGAAAACGCACGTGTAGACCAAAAAACTCCACTTATACATACACACACACATATATATATATATATATGTGTCTACACTGTGAGAGTTAATTTTTTGCAAAGATGAAGGACAGTGATGTAGCACCCGGTGGCCAAGGACTGGCGGTGATTGAACAATTATAAATATTACGATTGATGGCACTCGGCACAAAGGGTGAGAACAACAGAGAAGAGAGAGAGGGAGAGTTAGAACCGAGGGAGAGAGAGAGAGAGAGAAAAGTGGGATAAGAAAACATGAAAAACAGCAATAATGTCCTTTATCAATCAAATGAACGGGCAGTCGTATTTGGCAAGTGTGATTTTCACTGTGTATTGGATGGTTGGGAGGGATTGATTCGAGCAACTAACGCATGAAGATAATTATTATTGTATCACAACTCATAGCGGCTATTCAACAGAGTGAATGTCCTAGATGGCGATGATGAGATTCGTGATATTTTATAATCTATTTGTTAGACTGTAGCCAATACGGGGGTCGTGTTGTTTAACAATAGCACCAAAAGGAGACGAGGGAGGTCTTAACGAAACTCTGTTCAATTAGAAGATCTATCAACTCATGGTCATTAGGTGTACATTTTGCCGTTAACATATGTTCATGGATTGGGTATCATTTAATCGAATCCGCCGCATTCGATAGTGACTAATATTCACCAGTTGAATAGCAATGATGAGTGATTATCATCTTCAACAACTAATTGCATATACAGCTGTGTTTCTAGATGTTAGGATAAACGCACGGCGCAGCGTTTCAATAAGGACCTCTTATTGACCACATGAAATGTCCTTCCTGCAAAACGGCTTAAGTTTCTTGTATTTACATTCGACTTAGGTCGTTACTTGGAGACACTTTACAACGTTCCTTTTTCCATGGGGGAAGTACACCTCGCATTGTCCTCAGCAGTGCTTCTGGGTAACCTGAATTCACTCGAAGCGAGGATCGAGGCGTGATCACAGAAAACAACCCAGCTAGAGACAACCCAATTATTTCTAAACTGAAAATTCTAACCTCAGCATTGATTTGCAACCATTGAATCGGGACCGTTACGAGAGCGTTATAATTAGCCCATCAGATCAACACAGCTTTGCATATATGTATACATATATATATAGGTATATATATTATTTTTTTTTTCTAACTATAACATGTACTCCATTGAGCGGCAAACGCATTAACACTATAAGCGCTGTTAACTCATTTCAATTAGTCTCCTCCCTCTGCGAATCGTTACTCTCCACTTTGAGCTGATTTACCTCTATCTCCGGCGACAGCTCATAGCAGCTTCTTCGGCGGCGGCGGCAGCGACAAATGCTCAAGGACACGACGAATGTCTGCAGCAGCAGCAGCAGGTTCATGCTCAATCAAGCCAAGCACTGATTGTTGCCATCGTTATCTCCTGTTCGAGACCCGACCCTCCCCCCCGTCGCACACGTTTCGGGTATACACGCGCGAAACGCTTTTCAATGCGCAGGCAGCATCGAAAAGCGCGACAGCTGCGCCTACTAACCCCGGCCACCCTCGATCTAACGTAATCGATTGTCCGTCGACCCACCTCCCCCTCCCCCAAGCATCAACAATCAGTAGCCCTCCAGATGGCGACGGTGACGTTCTTCTAACGCAGCCACCGTTGCCGCTGTCCGTAGCGACCACATCGTCGTGGTAAGGCCATTCGCGAGCGAACTGCTCTACTCGAGCTGCAGCTGGTAGCTATTGGTATTGAGGCGATGAAAGACCAGACGGTGAAGCGGCTAGACTGATCGTATTACGTCAGGATGGGAATCTGCTGGGCAGCCACCGCACTAGCAGTATATCATAGCAAACACATGTAGTCGGCATCGCCCGGTAGCAGCCTAGTTTTGCTGTCTCTTGCATAAAATAGCAGAATCGCTCCGGTGGCATTGTCGTCGTCGTCGTCGGAGTAGTAGCAGTAGTAATCTATCAGTAGCCATAGAGACACACCGTTAGCGTGTGTGAGCTCGCGGCGACCTCCTCCCTTCGACTGCGGCTGGAGCCTGAAGAGCACCACAAGTAAACAGCTCGAACAGTGGCACCGATTACCAGCAATTTAGCAGCGCTGATGCCAGCGGTGGAGCTCCATAAACGTGGGCGTTATTATTTGCAGCTCCTGCCGTGTTGGGATGGCGTAGAGGAGCAGCTTGCGCTGAAGAAGTTCACCGATTTGCTGCTCGTGTGCTGCTTGACGCTGTTGCGGCTGTTGTTATTGTTGCTGATGTTCGAGTTGATGTTGTTTTTGTTGTCGTTGTCAATGTTTGGGTCGTTGTCACCATTATGACAGCTGGTGCTGCTGGGGTTGCCCTATTACCCCGGCAGCAGCTATCGGTTACTGGCGGTGCGCTTGTCAATGCGCAGTGATTTTAAAGTTGTTGTTGCTGCTGCTGCTGCTGCAGCAGCAGCAACAACAACAGCAACTTCTTCTTCTTGAAATGACTGAACTATGAGCGGCGGTGGCGGTGTAGTTTTGGGAGATTTTCCTTATACGCCGATGTTCCGAGCCGAGAGTTATAAAGCACCCGCCGCCCAACAACAAAAACATCGCCGCTTTTTTTGCGGCGGAGCTGACAGCGACGCCAATGAATGCATACTCACAGCGTTGTTCTATCTATGGCCGGAGTGCAGAACACGTACCCCTGCAGGAAATTGAGAGCTGAGGCAGTTGATTGCCATAGTTAGCGAGAGTAAACATGGAAATAGCTGCATGAAGATGAACACTATTTGGGACGAGGGCACAGACCCCCGGCCCGCGCACCCTGCCCGGAAAGGAAGATAGCGCATTAGATAAACAAACACAATCGGAGGATCAGTCGACTTGAATGAGATAACTAGCGACAATTTGCCCTCACTTGCCTCACGTATTTTGTCGAACGGCTTAAATCAACTTGAGTCCGTTCGCGTCAGTTTCGAATAGAAAATGGACAATAGTATATCGTGCAGATACGCTATACAAAGCTTTGATTTATTAACGGAACTGCAGTATTTTACACCGCTCAAGTTCTATCGATATGTGGTGACATACAGGTCGCTGGACTCGAATTCTTCAACCTCCGGCTTAATTCTGCAGCCAGCAACATAGTTATCCATGTCCCCGCGTTGACGGCCAGCCATAGCGGCCAGATTACCGTATGAACGCGCACACAAGGCAGAACAGGATTTCTCGACCGACTGCATTCGACGACACAGTGGACCGAAGCCAGCATAGGCGTGGTTGGCGGTATTGCCAGAATTCAAAAGTAAGCTTGGAGAAAATCGCCGCCCGTCTGGTCGTCCACAATATATATAAAATAATTGCGCATGAAACAGCTGAATTCTCCTGGCTCCGATACGATGATATGATATGTGTGTGCTACAGACAATTCTATCGAAAGAGTACCGACATCGTTTCGGGACACTGTGTGATCGCCTGATCGTAACTCTTAAGTGACGATAGTTAAGCAAGATATCGTTGATGTGTCTCTTGCCGTGTTTCTTATGCGGAGCCACTTACGTGTGCTCACGGTAGATCGAGTTGAAAGGAGATTGACGGGCCGGCTCTTCCACATCGGAACGGATACGATGACGCCGCAAAAGCGACCCGTTTTTGGACGTTCGATTCAGCATCACAGCATGCGCCATCGTATAAGATGGCTACGGCTGAAATTTGCCGATTGACTCTCGAACGATCGTCGGAACAGCGAACGCATAGTCCACAGAGAAGAAGTAACAAGAAATACAGCGAACCGAGCCGGGGTGGCTTTGGCAAGCGTTTATAGTTTGTGCAAATGTACGCAAAGTGGCTGAACGTGGATCGTTTGGAACGCGTTCCGTTCGGTTATTGTTCTACGTTCAACTCTCAAAATTACGAGAAAACGACACATTTGACAATACAATATAGCATTGATGTATGCCAAATCGCCGACCCTCACATATCGAAATTATGGCCCTCGGCCCTTCATCTGTTGCGATGATTTTCGTCCACTCTAGGCAGGACAACGCGTTCAGGCGTATCACTCCACTAAAATCCGATTATTGAGAAAGTATACTGCTTAATGACCCTATTAGCAGTTGTGTCGATGCGTAACGCGGGCTCGAGCCGGCGACGCCCTTGGTTAAACGTGGTTACAATTGTCTCTCATAATGCCACTCACCATGAACTCGCTGACAATGACCGGAAGAGCGTCGACATGGCCGTCATTGTTAATGTCATGAAAAATCAATCATGTATACTAATCAGTCAGCTAATATTAACGTTATTGCTTTCTGAGCAGTGGAAATACTAAATGGCCGAGTGTTTCCGTTCGCCCTCTGGGAAGGTAACCAGTAAACAGCTTCAGAATATAATTTTATATTCTGCAGATTGCGGGCCATAAAACTATCTGTAAGCACTATCTTAGCAATTATTACCTAAGAACACATATGAAATCATTATCGATCCACTATTATTGGTATGCCTGCTAAGCAAAAATAAAAAAGAACACACATATATATATATATATATATATATTTATATATGTGTGTTCTTTTTTACTATATATATATATCACTGTGAATAAAGGCAGGTATACTTGAACACCAGTGAATTATCACGACCATAAGAAATTATAGTGTTGATTGATTAGAGCAGCAGCGAATTATTTAATTAGAGAGCTATAATGTCATGTCACCACAAGTATAGCTGCCTAGTTGACATTATAATTGGCATTTATAGACTATGATTGATGGCGTATAGGCGGACCCCGGGATCTATGCTATGCAGCAGTTTCGACTCGAGGGGCAATGGTTACCCATGGCCGACGAATCTCAACAGCTCTGATCTACGCATCGTTGTCTCCGTTTCCACAATAATAATAATAATAATAATAAGTTGTCCTTTCGTTTCATTCGGATTAAGGCTATAGCTGATCTAAAATCGTCAACCCTCGAATCCGTCGCCATTGTCGAAATTGGACATCCGAATGCACGCCACGGTGCAGCACATCAAGTGTAAGGCAATTGCCTTTGTCTGCTGTATGTGCGTTGTGACTTTGTCATTGTGACTATCATCACACGGATAGCCACCCGAACGTGTCGTGCTATAAATGTCAAGCTTTCTTCCACTTGTCGTTTCCTTAGTGGCGTTCGCTTAACGAGGGGCCAAAGACGTTGTTTTGTACATATTAGTATATATATGTATATATATATATATATGTGTGTCTTGATACAATGCATGTCTCTGTAGTGAGCTTCCCGTTCCGCAATATACCCACGTTCGGGGCACGGATTCGAAATCACATTGAAATCTCCTTCAACCAGCAACAAGCAGTCAGTGTGATTGCTTTTTTCTGTTCGTCCAGGATCGTCACCACTATTTGTGACACGATTCGTTCACGAAGGTTTCACCCGATTCGGCCACACTCGACATACGAAAGCAACTCGTGGATGCCCGCGAGACGGTTAGAGCGTCAAATTGGCAATCGTCACACCTTCATTGGCGTTGACGTTCCGGTCAGAGTCAGATACTGAACAGAATATATGGCGAATTTTCTGACCATAGACTCGATGGCCGCGTAGGCGAACAGCATCAGCACACTACAAACTCAGGGTTGACAGGGTAGGCTAGATCCGATCTATGAACGTAGAATAGCCCTTTTTAGCTGGGCCCGATTAAATGGATCCTATCGGCTCGCGAGGGGATATAGTAGATCCATTCGTAAAGAGACCTGTCAAAGTTCACGTGCCACGTGTTTAGGGGGTCCGTAATATGAAACAACGCAAAAGCGGTTCCGTGGACGTCAAATGTTGGCCGAGAGTTAGCCCGAAAAAGTTTAGTTTGGAATGAGACAACTTGGCCCTATGAGCATTGAGGTTTCTAGATTAAATAAATGGTATCTTGCCCAAGTTAGCCTTCATCCTCGCGCTCGTCCACTGTTGGTCTTCTGGCGATACCATGGCGAGTTAGTCTCGAAAGCACCGAACGTCACCATTTTCTCGCTTGAACAGAAAAATCAATTATCTTACAAGGGTCAAGCACAGCCGGTCAAACAATTTCTAGCGGGAATCGATGCGGCAGCGTTTAGTTCAAATACGTTCTTTTGTATCTACTTCCAAGTCAAGAGACTTCCTTTCAATTCATCTTAAACGTCGTTATTCGGTGTCGAGTAACAACTGATCTGTCTAAGTTCGCTATCAATTAGCCTCCCCTGTCAGTTATTGACCAACCAAGAACAGATACTCATCTGACCATACATTATATATATATATATATATATATGTGTGTGTATGCATTTTGGCAATGTATTTCCACCATGTTCGTCGGATGGCCCTTGACCTTGGCTTTTTATAGTGAAAGTGTTGAGAGCTTGCTCTTTTTCACGATGACAACCATTTACGACTCCCAACGGACAATTTTCAATGGTTTACTTGAATAGAAATTTATGTTTTTTTCTTCCACTCATCTTTCAGCAAAAACAGCGTCCTATTACTACGAGAAAGCCCTAAAGCTCGACGACATTGAATCGATTGACAAACATCACTATTCATACATGCCATTAATATATATATATATATATTTTTTTTTTTGCATGAAATTGCATAGCTTCTTTTACCGTTTGGTTTGCCTCGCATATTCCATAGTCCCATGTGAACATGTGAACCATAGCAGCACACGCACAGATCAACGAGTCGTCCGCATCAAAGAGTCCTCACCACTGCCTACTTAACCCATACGACAAATTGACGTGTTGACCACCCTATGTCAACATCGAGCAGGCATAATATTTCGTTGGAACTGCAAAAGAAAGTCCTCATATGTTTTGCCTCCTTGTTCTAACCATAGAATCGGCAGAAAAAGAAAGGTTTTTCGCCATGCGACGTTGCTTTCTCTCACATTGACACAACTCGATTCAGCCCGGCCGTTATCAGCCGTCCAGTTTTCTTTGTTGTGATCGTCCTGCCGGCAGAATGCTACCACGACTTATGCCGCTCCGTGTTGCTCGTTCTGTATACGGCTTGTTGTGTATACTCCTTACAATATGCTGCAACATTTACTGTTGCTGATAATTCTGCCGTTTCTGCTATACGCACGATCCGGGGGGGGGATGGTGCTCGACTTCTGAGCGTGCCGTTGTTGCTGTTGTTCAACGATTGGCGTGTGCACCTCAACGACAACGGTGTATCGACTAGCAAGATTGAAGATTCGATTACCCCACACATACACACAAACACACAACACATGTGACAAGAAAGGATATGTTTATGTGGTTCTGGTATCCAGAACAGTGTAGGAATTCTGTGTCGAATTCTTTTTTGATATGTTAGGTCCAATGACAAATTTATGTAGTTACGGTGGGAGGTGAGAAATAGGGGAGCTCCCGGTTGTGGCTCGCGTAAGTTCATTTGCAGTTGGGTATCAACAACAACAACAATAACAGACAACGGCAACAACAAGAGACGACTACGCCACTGGTGTTTTACCTTCATAAGATAAAATTATGTTACTGTTATTGTTCTACTACTACTACTAGTATTATTATTATTATGATTATTATTATATTGTTATTTCTATAATCGCGGAGCATTATAGCAAAATCGGCTACGGGGCCAACGACAATAATTGAATACAAATAATAATAATAATAGTAATGACTGTAATGACACTGTTCTTTAACCATGTATAGATTATATGTACCTGGTTCAAGATATATTTGATATATACACGTGCCCTTCTTATATATATATATATATATATATATATATTGGGCGGTAGTAAAATACAAACTCCTGATGAATAAATAAAATAGATAACACTGAACACCGATCCTAAAAGTCGGGCGACGACGTCAAGACAACGAAACAAAACATTCTGCCTACAGCGAAAAGCACAATATTATTATGTATGCCAATATATGGTCTATTATCGATGAGGCTAGCAACGAGCAGGGTGGCGTTGTTATACGGTCGTTCATAGGTAATTTCTATTTTCGTATTTTGAATCGCAAGGAAGCAGTCTCACTAATGACTGATAATAGGTCATGGTTGTCTATGGCGCGCCAGCTTCTGTATTCCGTAAGAAAATAATTGTTAGTTAGCCGATTTTGCCGACAACGGAGAACTCTTCAGCTCTTCTAAAGTTCGCCTAGTCTTACTCTCGTATCGTGTGAACCCTTACAGTGTCCGTCTCATTGTGGTCCATCCAATCGCTTCCTCTTACACGAAGGGGGACCTGGCTTTTGTTGGCGTTTGCCACACGACATTCGATATCCATATTAGCACAATAAATGAATGGAGAAGCGATCATCTGCAGAGTTTACTCGTTGTTACCAAAAGGACGCACGAATGACGATTGTCGTTTGTGGGGCAGTGATTGTCGTACGGGTGGAAGGCACGATCAGCTTCAGTCACCCCCATTCGCATAGACCACTGTGCTGGCTGATACGCAGACGTCAGTCGAAAGGCGCCTGCGTTTGTTGGCTCATTCGAATCAATCGCTGTACGGGAAAGACCCACGGGCCACACTGTATGGAGTTGTGGAGTATTTTGCAGTGGTTGACACAATCATACAGGACATGTGCAACACAGGATCGAGGAGCGAGTATGGATTCACTCGATCCTCTTCGTGACCTCTGTGTTGTCGTATTTTTTCGCTTGATTGATTCGTGCGAATGCCATGCCTGCACGTGCTGCACGTCTCCATTGTGCTGCTGTGCGCGCACACGCCTGGTGAAGTTTGAGACGAATCTGCGCTGTGGCAGGCTCAGGGCGTGGTGTGCACTCGATATATTAAAAAACATAAGAAGAAACATTACGATCGTACGGTGTGTAGCTATCGAGCGAATCGACCCGTTATCGATTGTATTATTCAATTAGTAAATTAGTCAATTAGCTAAACGATGTCCTGTCAGGTCATCTTCATGGTTGTTTTTCTATAATGATGATCAGTACCATCTCGGAGCACTTATATATTTATATATCAATCTTGAACATTTTTGCCGTTAACAATCGGCATGATATTCAGCGGCAACGCGGCCGCCGCTGCAGACACAGCCGCTCGTAGCGGTTATATTATATCAAGGGGAGGCAGTCGACAATATTTGAGCTGATGCTTATGCCCGCCGAAGACGAGTACGATAACAATGTTGAAATCTTCTACAATCTGCAATAACAATAATAATCACATTGCTAACAATATAAACGTGCATAAACAAATAAAAAAAAAATATTACTAATGGGTATAGGCCAGCCCATTACTAGGGCAAACTTCCCCGTGCAAAGCGGCTTAAACGCGGCGTTTGAAACGGGGGCTGAGCAGCAGGCTGTTGCAAGATGAAATCGCTAGATGATGATGATAATAATAATAATAATAATAAATATATTATTCTTATTTAAGTATTTTATCTATTTACTAGCTCGTCTATACTAGTCATGCGGCAGTCGTCGAGTATGCGTGGTTAGACGGATTTGACGGGGACGATGTCCGCTGCAGTTGCGGCACCGTAGGAATCACAGGGTTCAGTGGACCATTCGACGGGTGGTGGCCGCAGCGATAAATTTTAGAAGGAACAACAACGCTCCTAACTGAGCTCATCAACGGCACAGGACATGTGACGTCGCGGCCGGCTCGCCACCAGCGCCTGATAATGTCTGATGTTCGGCGGAGGATGCGCGACCAGCTGCTGATAATAAATCTATTATTATTATTATTATTATTATCACTTGGCTTCGCATTATATTATCTTCGAACGGGAGGTGTGTGGGAGAGGGGATTCGATGTCCAGCTCTCTACCAGAGCAACGTGTGCAGCAGCAGCGCTAACTGGTGGACAGCAAAAACTTTGACGAGGTGTTGCTGCTGCCGCTATGGCCACGGCAGCCACCGCTGGCCACCTTCGCTCAGCACCGCTGCGTAGTTATCAGTTATCTATATATATATATATATATATATATATATATATATATATATATATATATATATATATACATATATATAATTGCACTAGCCTCATCCTTTTTGACGTTATCTATTTGCTGCCATGAGATCTATTTGTGAAAACTATATTCGACGAATTGGCAAACACAGACACACAAATACGAACACATGTACGCGTACACAGGTTGTAATACAGCCGTAAAAGCGGTAGTTGATACCAAGCTCGGGTATCTGGGCTGGGTATATATATATATATATAGCAAAATAATATGTGTGTATGTTATTATTTTGCAGTTGAATGCGCCACGAGGCATTGCCCGCAACGCCCCGAATTGAAAATAAACCCGCTGTTGGCTGGCAGCCCCCGACTGCCTGACCGTAGATGTAGATTTGACTCAGTTATGTAGACTTGTACCCGCTGTGGAAAGATGGCCAGACACCACGCTCTTTATATATATATATATATATATATATCTAATTCACTACTCAATTTACAGAATCACTCTTTTATCAAAGGCGTATCATCATCAACCATTTCGTGTATTCGCTGAAGGTATTAGTAGATGAAAAGGAATAGAAAGGGATGATGGACTTGATCCTGTGAAGACGATCCACTTTTGCTAACTTCAAGGATATATAGCTTTCCCGTCTGTTTTTGTTTTCTATTTAGCTGCGACGGACGCTGCCAAACAGTCGAATGGGTATTTAGGCTTGATTTTCGACCGTTGTAAGCCGTAAGGCAACTATGAGCGGCGAAATTGTCACCACGACAAACAACTCATTCCGGATTCTGACTATGATGAATTGGCCGTATTAGAGGATTAGATATAGGGCATACCACATCCGCTGTGGCATGCCAACTGTAATTCTCGGTGCACGTTGGACATGCGTTACGTTTGACATTGCGCTTGCCGTTAGCGTTTGTTGGTAGCCGCGATAGCATTGCAGCATTCCCCACACATGCTGAGTGAGACCCTATTGTTTATAGTTGTCAAAACATTAGGAATTTGAAAATCCTTATAGAATATATACTACTGTATATTTCATCCTTAATACTGCGCTGCACCAGCCCGTGTAATTAATGCAAACGAAAACTAAGAACAATCCCTCAGCCTGTTGACAGATTCTTGCAACTTGTCGAAAATCGCTGATTAATATTAAAACAAAGTGACTTATATCGAGGTCAAGCAGGTCTTCCTGAGAGGCACTTGACGGCTATAAATGAACCCGCTGTGCATTCTCCAAGTTCAACTGAAGGTGATGATTTGAGCATTTTTGCCACTGATTAGACTCCATAGTGCTTGCATTCGAAGCGCTTTGAGCTTCGTATCGACAACCAATAGATTGATAGATGGACGAATTAGTGCATTCATTATCTCACCGTGTCAATCGATACTAAATCCATGACAGGGCAACGGCTGTGCTTGACATCGGGCCTCCTAAAGGAGCCGCGGCCCCAACACAACCAACCAACCAACAGATAGACGCCCTGTAAAAAATATACAATACAACACGTGCAACAAGCGCAGTTTTGAATAGCAATTCATTTTGCAAGTGTTGCAACTAATCGCATTGCGTTTGCCGGTCCTCCTTCAACTGCAACAGTTGCTGTTGTCAGCAAGCAGCTTCCCCAATATAATCAAGAAGCTATGTTAGCTGATCTGCAATGACACCAATGCTACGCGCGAATTGTGTTTACGACGACTATTAATCGCATATGCTAAAGGCCGGATGGATGATCGACAGGATGACGACGATGGGATGTTTGTGTTCTGCGGCAACGATAAATGCCGACTGAAGCGATAACCGATCGATTGATTGACGAATCTAATTGGTTTTGGACTGATGTGAAAGTGGTCCACTCTGTTCGTGAAAAAAAAGGTATTGAAAAGAGCCAGATGACGGCGGCACAGAAGCCGATTTAGCGTGGTATTGCTAGTCCACGAGTAGGTCGGCAGACCTCATTCATCTATCTGCACCCGTGCTAGACAGGCACAAAGTCAGATTAAATCAAATTCGGTTCCCTTATACAGTTCGAATCTATTGGGAGCAATGTTGTATCTATTGGGAGTGTGTTGTAACGAGTCTAGTAGATTACGGTAGAGGAAACTTCAAACGCCACGAACTTGCCACATGCAACGTACGAAATTTGACATAGCTCCTGCGACATCCAACACAGAGCCGCCTGTCACAAGACACCTCCCCCCCTATATTTTATCAGATATTTTATTCCAACAGTGGCAGCCTTAGTATTGTACAGCACAATTGAACTCGTCGGGCCCGGTGGCCTAATGGTGCATTCGTGTGCGCATTGCAAACCGGAGGACATGGACGGGCACAGGTTCGATCCCCGCCCATTTGCACATTTGCTTTTAAAGGCGTCCGTCTTACGAAGCAATACCTTACGTTCGAGCAAGTGTCAGCCCGAGAACACCTAGCACAATTGAACTTGTTTTATTTTTCGACCGACATCGTACCAGCAAATAATTTCATTAGTAATTCAAGCATTCATTAATAATATAATATAAACAAATGGAATAGCTGTACCACCAGTACTATTCAGGTGAGTTAGTTTCAATCGTCAGCTAATCACACGAAAAATAAAGAGAGAGAAAGAACATTTTGTCTATAAATCTCTACTATATTGTGCAGCGTACCAAACAGAATCGACTGGGTATTTTCTTATTTAATTGGTCGAGATTTCCGAAAGTAACAGATACATCTATCGCTGGAATAGTTCGAACAATGCAGACACCACCAATATATGTAGACCCATCCATCGATCTATACAAACGTTTTTCTCAAGGTATCCCACCGCTGCCTCGGGTACATCGCCACATAACAGCGGTGCGTCCTTCACCCCGAAATGATCAGTGGCTAGCAAGCTCGCTGGCCGATTGGCTGCCTTTGACGTATAAGCTTCCAATTATTATGTCCTCACTATCACCGTCACCCACCAAGCTGTCGACAACAACCGCGCTGCTAACAACGCTGTTCAGCAGCAACAGCAATATTTTGTGGCGACGCTTCCAGTAGTAGCGGTCCCCCAGCATCGTCGACATTTCATCATCATCGTCATTAACAGACGCGGCAACAGCAGCAGCAGCAGCAGCCACATCAGTGAATCGAGCAGTAACTGTTGTTGGTTGATACTAAGCGAAAAAGAATACCGCTCACTACGGGTGGCGCGGTCTTCGGGCGAAACAGATCTTCGTCAGATCTAGCCAACAAGGTAGCGGGCGTGACACAGATGATGCTCTCCCTCTGTGCCACAATCGCTCGTGGCCCGGGGCCCCGGCCTCCCTGCAACGCTCACCCCATCCAATCCCCTGCAATGAAAAGAATCAAATACTTACCTTAGGAGGCGTACAACGACTTACGATCACAAATTGCAAAACTGCACACGGATGCAGTAGCAGCAACAACAGCAGCAGGATTAGCCGTCGATAGCCGACCGCTTCAGAATGCTAACGTAAAGCCACGGTCTTCGATTCTGCCCGTCCCGATCCAGTGCGATTCGGCGCCGGTGGCGCCATCCGGATCGTGAGCATAAACGAACAAACTGCCGAGGAAGGCGCATTCGATTTTCCAACGCACGCGCAATAACAACAACAGCGACAACGACAACGACAGCAACAACGACAACAACAACAACAACGACAACAGCAACAACGACAACAACAACACAGCACGGTATGTGTTTTCTTCGATAGTTGTTTTTTTTCTAGCAAAAAAAAAAAAAATAAAATATAAAGAAACACGCCTAAGAGACGTCGTTACTATGTAAAGACGGCGGACGCACGCGCAGAAGTGGAGACATCGAGCCGGCTGCAGAGTTTTGGACGTTTTATTTTTGCTTATTCCTTTGTTTGCCGATTTCGTGTTTCGTCTGTGCGTGCGTCCGTATGTTTATTTATTTACGATTCGATTCTATTCGTTCTCGCTTTCTTATTTATTTTCAACTGTGCCGCCGCCGTCGCCGACATCATCATTCTTCCCCTCATCCTCGCGACAGCCGTCTCTCGTTAGCCAACAGCAACAACAACAGCTACAGCCACCAACCACCATTCTTTGTTCTTCGTCGCCCGTCGGTAGCGGCGACGTTGCGATGTCTCGCTGGTCAAAAGAACGTGCCAATGCGTTTGCAATACCCCCGGTTAGCTGTGTCAGTCATCTTCATGATTCGATTGGATAAGCGCAGTACGTCCGGGGCTGAGTGGGAGGCACGGCCCACTCACCCGATTTTTTCGGACTCTCAGCCAACATTTGACGTCGACGGTGCGACTGCTTTTAGCATTGCTTCGTAAGACGGACCCCTAAATGCAAATGCGTACTGTATCTTATGCTAATCGTAGTAAAACGGTTGGATTTGTAACGTTGACACCTGGAAAGTGTCAAACTTGAAAATGAATTGCTTAACGTTCAAACTTGCTACGATATTTAATGCTTGGTCGTGGAGTCAATGATATTTCGATATGGATCCGACTGGACTGGCCCCTTTTCGTCACTTTAGACCTGTGGCCTTCGAAACATTGGGGGTATCATGGATTTCTGGGGTATTCATTTGGGGTATTACAGGAATGCACCATGATGCACATATGTGGTGGACGGTCCATGCCAACACTAGTGTGGGACTCACTAAGGCCGCACGAAACCCGCGTACCTCCCCACTCCCCAGATGGAAAGCTTGTAACATTACTTCGACTGTTCCATCCGGGGGTCATACAGTCCTACAATTGGCCACTGCTCCTACCCCCCCCCCCCCGTAACCTCCCTATCCTCCCCCGTCAGACTCTGCGGTCTGACCATTCTGTCCTGGCGAGTTATACGATCTTTGCCTGGCTTTCTCCAGCTTATCCTTCTTTTTAATCATAGCATCTACCCAGGTAAGAGCCAAAGCCCAGGTCTCCTGGGAGCGCAGCATGGTACTCACTAAGTTACAGAGAGGGCGCGATCGCAGTTCCACGGAGCCCGTCATTATCTCCGTCTGCAGAGGAGCACATTCGAGCAGTGTGTGTGTGTGGAACGTCTTCTACAACTCCGGAGGTACACAAAGTACAGACATCCGAGGGTGCAGGTATTTTTCGAACTGGCCGTGGCCGGAAAGCATATGTGCCATCCAGTAGCTCAGTTGGCCGTTCTTGCAATCATACCAGCTTACGAGATCCGGGATCATGGATTTGGTCCAGGCACCCTTCAGTCTGTGGGGGGCTATCATGGATACAATCATTAGACTTCATAGAGATATTAGGAGAACGACTATCGTCCGCTACAGGAGAAGGTCAATGCAATTTCAGCTTTGGACACGCTTTGGGAAGTGGGACCTCCGTGTTTGAAATATTCGTTTTAGTGTATATAGAGGAGGCTGTTTGTCGCCTACTGTAAAAATTAATAGAATAAGAAGTGCAATCTTATAAGTCACCATAGAGCTTAACCAGCTCAATCAACTGAACGCAGAACTTGTTAAATGTTAAATTCTGTTCTGAGTTCCAAGCTGTCAACACAGTTATATCTGGCTTCTTGCCAGCTCTCATCCGTCGAATCCAAAAGCATAACCTACTCCGATCAGAGTTCGCACATGGTATGAACAATACTAGCAATAACATCGAGGAAGTCTGCCACCGTGTTTCATTGACTACACGATCTTGAAATGTTGAATTATTGTTCTGTTGTTATTATTATTATTATGATCATTATATCTCTACTAGTTTATTCTCGGATGTACCCTAGGCGTTGCACGCGTGCATACAAAACTCTTAAATCATCTTTAGGTAAGTACTACCTACTGCTATTTTTGCCTTGATTAGACCGACGCGGCCCCCTGGCTTGCGTGTTTCTGAGCAACGAATGCTAACGAAACTCACCATACATGAGCACATGGGCCCACTGAAAAGTACACCAAGTGGCCCGCACGTACTTAAGTACTTTTTAGTACCCTTAAGTACTTTTTCATTCCTGTCTCGATGTGCTCCAAAATACACCGCTGCAGCGAACGGTTTGAACCCCCTATAATAGATATGTGCTCTTCCTTCGGCATCGCCGTTTGTGCTGTTACATTGTTGACATATATCTGCTTACGGAAGACTTACAAATCGTTAAAGCTGTTTTCAATATCACCGGCATATCCACAAATCCATGCTAACATACATATGTACATACAAACGTTTTAGAGTAGACGACAGAACATTGGCAGGACCATTTTCAACCCACTTTTTTGACAATATTCCTTTTTGCCTTAAAATCGCCTAGGAACATTTATGGATCCCGCTATGCCTCACGAAATTCTACGGACGCAAATGACCAAATGGGAGCACATAAGCGACAAGTCGAATTTTAAGTATCGCCCATCAGAGTAATCATCTTGAAATATCAGCTTTCATGCTTTTATGAATTATAACATCTACTCAGGTCAGCCATTTGTTCGCACGCACACTTTATTGTCAGATATTGCCAAGTAATGAACCGCAGAAGCGAGAATGCGATATTTTGGTTGCGCAGCATAAAGGTATTCGCAAACAAAGCCAGTCGTAGATATAAGGTAGCTCCCGGGCCCTCCGTTGTTTGAAACGACATGAGGATTAGCAACACTCGTTTCCGAAACAGCTATTGAATGCCTGTTTCTCGGCTCAAATTTAATACAATTCTGTGCATCCTCGTCGATGCGTTCGCTTCCGTTTATCTCCGTATTGCATTGAAACGGAATACACTATCGTCCTACCACGGCCCGAAGTGATGGGATCTTGCTCATCCTGAATATAGATTTCGTTAGCTACGAGAGAGGAAATAGCGGGCGCGGGTATCTCTTATGAGGCGCCACTGCCTTTACCAGGCCTCATCATGAATATATGGGCTTCCTATAGCTTGTCGTGTTCGCAGCATCGATTTTAGCCGTGTGATCATCAGCTGCCAGCGATCTTGCCAGCTCCGCCAATTGGAAACCTTTGTAAAACTAACCAATTTTCCATGGTTAGCTCCCGTGTTCATTTCCAGCGCGCCGGTGCCGAAACAAGATCCTGCTTCAATGTTGGTCATCACTGAAGATCTGAAATACGTGGCTGATTGGTATCAGTGGTAGTACCGGCAGCAGCTGCTCCTGCAGAAGAAATATTACCCCATAGGAAAGCCACCTTCAGCGGCTACCGCCTGCCGCGCTACTGGCTCGAACGGCCATAATCAGCCCCAGAGGCAGGATTTTTCACTGGACCCAAGCGGACCCGAAGCTCGGCGACGCCTGCACGTGGGGCCACTGATGACCGGCTGGTCGCCCGGCTTGAAATTCTTCGAAGAGCTGCTGTTGCCGTTGCCGTCCGGGCGATGCTGGTGCAGAACCTGGCGCGGTTGTCACAACCGCGGCCACCGGGCGCCACTCAATGCATCATAGTTCGATCCTTGTAACCCATTGCTCGAGGCGATCAAACACCATTATAGCACTGGCTGCGGCCGGCAACACGCCTAGCAGCGAAAATACCATCAGCAACAACGAACGCTGCCGCTGGTATCCAGCGCATTAACTTGCGGCTACTTCTACGAGACTAAATCTGTTGCTGGCAAGTTTTTATTTTTGCGTCCCTTCCATTCATTGCCGGCTCTATAAACGACCGGCAAGTTGGGTCTGGGCCAATACTTGCAGGCGCTGTGTGGCTGGGCCCTGCGCTTGTGCCTTTGGCGTGGTCACCATCGGTAGAGACGCTCATACGTCGACGTTACGAGGAAGGCGACGACACTAGCCCTGCTGATGATGACGAAGAAGAAACATTTGTCGGACGCGTCGATGCTGATGGGAGAAGAATTCGCTGCAGTGGCTCGCGTGAAGATCTCTCGCCGATAAAGCCTGTGGCGAGTGCATGTGTCCACCCATCAACCACATGGAGAATCATACGGTTTTAGGAAAAGTAAATGCCTAATGCACACGTTGGAATAGAACAGGAACAAACGCAGACCAAAATGTCCTGATGCTCCTGGTGACGAAGTTAAGCGAGAACAGGTTCGCTCATTTAACTGGCTGAGTTGGACACTCTCTCTCTCGTTTGCTCTCTCGCTCTGTTTCTCTCCGATATCTACATATATGCACAGCCAATATAATATATATTTCTGTTTGACAAGACACAGATTTCTCTGAAGATAGACACCGAATCCGCTTATTCGGATCCACATAAGATTCGCATCGAACAAGAGATGAAACAACGCACAAAAAACGACGTTCTTGTACATTTTTTGACCGAATCGTTTAAGTTAGAAGCTTCGCACTAGCTTCTTGCCTTTTCCCCTGCGATTTCCTGATTGAGTCTCTGTGTGTGTGTGTGTGCGTATATATATATCTGTGTGGCGTGAGTTTCATCGTTATTTGGCAGAGTGGCTAAATCAGCTTAGCTTGATTTCGTCGATAGCGTTCGCTTCTTTACTGTCGAATCCGCTTGAATGTGTTGAATAGCTAGGAACGCGTCCACACTAGTCCACTTCCTCTACTACTGTGTGAGGGTTTGCCCAATAGTGACTGCCTGCGGTACTCAGATTGTGATTCTGCTCAGAATTGCGGGCGAACGCAAATAAGACTCTTACTCGAAAAACGCTTCTTTGATTGTATTAGCTTCGGTGATTCAATAGCAAACGTTGTTTAGGAGGTATTTTCTTTACGGAGATGAACATATATTTTCGACGTCCAACACGCTTTGTTTTTAGATACTTCGTTCAGCTAAGCGGACGTTGCTGGCGAAAAATGCAGTATTTCGTGCATTATACTCTGTGAAACCTTTGAACGTCGGCAACTCTGCTAATTAAGAGAAGAAGTTTGTTCGTTTTGGACTGAATCGCTAATCAAATTTCTCCAGGTATTTATAACAGGTATAATAAAGCAAGTTCGCACGTTGGCTTACGCATCGGCCGACGCAGCGAACGGCTTTATCAGAATCACCCATCGTGCTGAAAACGAGTGTGCCTCAGCTAGGCGGCTGATTGACACATTCAATAGTCAATCAGTTAGCAGTGACACAGCCAAAGGTCAGAAGTTTTGACTTCGAACGCCTTCAACGCCTTCAATACGCCCAGCAAGGAATAACACGTAACCTAAGCATATCGGATCAATCGATTCACCCACAAACCACCTTCGGGATCGTTCTCCTGAGCTAACAACCGGTTCGGTGACAAACGCCATCATTGGCTTCAAGGTTAACGTCTTTTACAAGGAGGCGACGTATAACCGAATCGTGTTTCCGTTGTGCCACCGTTTATCGTTTGCAACTCCAGCATCTCGCTCTCGTAGGTCTTTTGCGACAGCACAGCACGGAGCTCACACGAACAGGTAACCCACATCTGCGCCACAGTGCGCCACGATACCCGTGCGTCGTGCGGCGGCCATGCAATCAGTCTCCAGTTGGGCACTGCTCGGATGAGACAATGGCTAATCAACGTGCACGCCGACCACTAACAGCCATGTGAAATCGATGGCTATACGTTGGCTATGAGAATATGAAAGGGAGAGAGAGAGCAAACAAGAGTAAGGTGAACGGTATCGAAACGGCTCGGATTCAGAGACGACTCTCGTTGGCCGACTCCTCATTGTTGTCTACCAGACGACGCTCGTCTGTGGCAAAGATCTCCCACCCGTTTCGTGTGGTGCGCGAAGTCATCTCATATACTTCGGTACGTTGTACATTTGTTTATGACATTGTTCTATGAAAGGAGTTTGTCATTTTTATGTTCGATCGTTGTCGGTCATACGGATCGTATGAGTATCGGAGCTTGCAAGCGGCGCAGGTGGGTATACTTGTCATCGAGATTGTCGTTTAAGCACAGTTTGTGCCACTGGGTGAATTCTCATTTTAGGCTGAGTTGAAGACAAAAATCATGAAGCTGTTTATCAAAGATGACCATTTCATTGACGACTGATTAACTGGTTCGTTGTTGGCACTTGCTCTCGTCTATATGACGCAGCTTGTCGTATCTCTGCCATCGTTAGCCGTACACCCAGATTTCACCCAGTCGCCTCGTGGAGCTGACACTATTCGAGAATCGACACTCAGAGATAACACTTGCCTCTCTCAGCCTGGATAGCCGGTCGGCTGCATCGTCACCCGCTTGTGTAGAGCTCGATCAAATCAGTGTCTTATCTTCTTACAGAACCTGCCCAAACTGACATCATGTTCATCAACTACGTCCATGTCGCCCGGGACATGGTTCGCGCACTGCAGTGGCGTGGCACTGACGGTCAGAGTTTACTGGACCAAATGCAGGATCGTTCAGGTTGCTCGCTCCGCATCGTCACATCAGATCTGGACTTCTTCGCCCCCGGCAACGAGCAAACGGCGCTTATATCGGTTAGTATGATCTTGTCAGTACCGTGTACATATATACACGTGTGCCATATGCACTCCATATAATGGTTGTATTAGGAAATGTATCGGCAAGGCTAACAGATAACCACTCTGTGTTATCTCTACGTGGGTATTACTCGGAGTTCTACTCGAAGCAAGACTCATGTCTTGCTTCGAGTAGGACTCCGCCTTTCCATATGACCCTCCATTGTATCCAGTACAAGTTCTCAGCTTGCTTTTAGCGCTAGGCAAACTCAATGAGAGATTTCCTCATGAATTTTTGCTCATTTTTCCCCGCCTAGGTCGTACATAGTGACCGCGACAAGGCTGACGATGGCAGCGAGATTATCTCAAGCGAAGTGGATCGGTTGAATAATTTGAGGTTCGAACGTCCCTTGCCTCCGTGGGCAGTTGCGGCACTATTTCGAGACGGAAAATACGTTCTTAAGCAGCTCCGGGCAGCAACAGATTGCTACATGTACGTCTCTCATGGAAATCCATCGAAAATCATTGTAAGTAATAATAATATAATAATATAAGCTGCGTCGCACGCTCCACCCACGTGCTTCCTATCATATATATATATATATAATATATCGTCGCCACCCAATCGTACCTTATTACGAAACACTGAAGTAGAACTGTGCTCCGGCATCAAAAATTGCAAATGTGCTCCGGCAAATAAAATTGAAAATGCATATAAGTGAGACCTGTAGCAATTATATTATACCTTTGAATAAAGTGTTTGTTATATATCAAATAAATGATAGAAAAATACAAACCTGCTTTGATAAAACCCATAAAACAACCAATGTACGTTCCGTAAACGACGTGACGCACTCAGCGTTCGATGAACGTGACCAGTTTCTTCTGGCAGTGTTCTCTGTCCATTTGTTCATCGGTTCTATTCTTCAAGCGTTCTTCAGACACTCGGAAATGATATGCGGCGCTCTACTTTACCTCGGCTTCCTTTCCTCTGGCGATGAAGAGGCCACAAGCTATCTCCCAAGCTGTCATCCTTCTAGCCGATTAACCCACCGGTTGTATCAATCCGCGAACTGCTCGCGCAGCTGACACAACTGTTCAACACTTTTTTTGTTCGTCATTTCGATTGCAGGTAATCGATGAGGACGATAAGAAGCGAATTGCAGCCAGCAATGAAATAAGACAATTTCTCGGAACCCCAGAGCGAGTTTGTTCTCTTTCGAGTAACTTCTGGTACAAGGCTTAAGGGCTCGCGACGACACTATAATCGCCTACCCCAGTGACATGTCTCGTTCTTGCGATTTACATTTATTGGCCTGTAAGATTGTGATGCAGACTAACGGCGGCGACTTGTCGGGTTCAGCAATCGGTGAAGCATTGTGCGACCCCTCTGTTATCGACAATACCGCCTGCTCTTATTAGTAATTTGTGCGTAGATTTTTTGTAAAAGCAATCACCTCCGGGAAATCATTCGAGGGATAGCTAAGTGACTTGACCAGTGAATGATGACTTAGATGCCTTAGGTGTGTATATATATACCTAGTTTAAAAAAAGTCGTAAAATGTGTATTCTTCAAATTAACATGTATTGTAATAATTATGATCACAAACAAACAAGCAACCAAAGTGAATCACGTGTGACATACTTTGTGTGTGATACAGTTTCTTCTAATTAAATAGATACGAAATCAATATCACAGATAGATAGAATGATAGAGAGATCAGATGAACGTAGAACGAATAAGAGAACTATTACACTATTGCCAATAATTATAACTTTGTGCATCATGTGTACAATTAATAATAAATCCTTCGTAACGACAATGCTGACGCACCTGTTTTGTCGATATAGATAGTCATGCTTTCCAACATTATGTTCACGTCAACGACAGAGCGTCCTTAAGAAATAAACATTGCTTTTCAAAGTCATTTGAAAATAAACCCAGCCCGAAAAAATTGCATGGGCACCCTTAAAAGGCAGCCTTTGAAACTGACCTTTGGGAGATAATTTCTCTAACCTCAAAACCACTTTCAGTCCATTGCATATTGTTCAGCGTTGTCAAAAGCGAATCCCAAATGCGCTCACAAGGCAAGAGTCAGTTCAATAGATTTGCTCTTTTTAGATTTTTAAGCTTGTCAGAAATATTCCTTTTTTTCCGGTGCGAAAACGAGGTGCTGAAATGTCAAGTATTTCCCATGTTAGTATGAGCTTTGCGTGACCGACAATATAGGTCTATTCGCAGAGAAGAGTGGGTAATCAGACGTTAGCGAAATGTCTCATATGGTTAGATTACCACCACCAAATAATAGTTCCTCTTACACAGGCACGAGGGACTTACTCATACCCTCGTTAGACAGATTCGTTCCGATCAGTCTAACCGTTGCAGAAGAAATTCATTGTTCATTGAGTGATTTATCTGACACGTGCAGATTCACGAACAATGCAGCTGATTATCGCTCGAACTCATATGTTGTCATATATCTGTTATTATTAGGAGACCTCAGGTCTCCCGCTTGACAAAAAAGGGAACACAAAACAATTCCTCATATCCACCTCTGCCTTATTCCTGTCCGGCCCTGGAGAGTCTCGTTCGTCGGGAGATATCCGGCATGAGCAGCGTGGAAGAGCTAAGTGCACAATATGCATAACATGCGCGGTAGTTCTAGCAAACAAAAACTAAGAGATTTTGTATAAACAAATTTAGGTCCCGCGGCCTCAGACACATGTCGGCCTCGTGCGGCCATACTTCACTCCTGCCTTCTGCAAGATGCAATGTCCTTCCGAATAGCCACTTTTGCCACGCGTTGCCTTTCTGGAATCTTTAGGATCATATTTGTCGTGCGGGTGACCTTATCGTTCGTCTTCTTGTGGCCCATTCAAATCGTTTCGATTTGTATGTGCCCAATGGATACGTAGGTGCACGGGTTCGATTCTCACCATTGCATGTTTGCATTTAGGGATCCGTCTTACGAAGCAATGCTAAAAGCAGCACCGTTGACGTTAAACGTTAGCTGAGAGTCAGCCCGAAGACCCTGGCCCAATTCAAATGCTATTGGACCCATAACGGGGGCTCAGGGAATAAGTCTGGACAGATCACCCTCACGTCCGACGCCTACACAGTCCAGTGAAACCATTAAAAAAACGCGCGCGAGGAGTAAAAGGGTTCGGAATTTTCCTAAAGTGATTAGACAACGACAGAAATCCACTGGTTGACAAATACCGCCACAATAATCGAGGTAAACAAAGGGCGAGATGAGGGTCAGCTCAAAAAAAAAAAAAAAAAATCGAGGTAAACAAAAAAATAGAAACGAATAACAACAACGACGACAACTCTCAATTTTTGTGTTTTTATAAATCGGACCAATGACTTTCATAACGGCGTCATTTCATAGTTTATTATTATTATTATTTGCATTATAATTAGCGTAGTTTCGTCTCCTCTCTTTGCGCTTGTCATCAGCATCCGTCTCGAAAGCATCATCCTATTAGCTTATTCTGTTATCCTAATTCATTAACATTATCATTATTGTTATTATTGTTAATATTACTGTGCACACATCCCGACAAACTACACTCACATCATACACCCCGTTGCCTCATTACAGCTACCTAAGACATCATCCTCCTCTTGATATTATTAGTATTGTTATTATTATTATTATTATTGTTATTATTTCAGCGAGCAGTTAGGGCTATCGTGGACATTGTCGCTAACATTATTGTCATTGTTGTCAAACAATAGAACATGCCCGTGATGACACATTAGCTGCTGATCCGCAACGCCCTGATTCTCACATTCGCAGTTGAATAGTGGTGGGGTTCCTCGATACCCACGAACTTACTCAACTTGGCTTTCATCTTCATCTGTTTTCGCCACGCGTCCATATTGTTATCATTGTACTCGTTGTCTCCATTCGTGTGATGGTGATCATTGTTGTAACAATTATAGGTTAGCTGATCTCTCATCTACCGCTTTTTTCCATCTCTATTTTATAAAAATACTCGGCGTTTTCGTATCCTTTTCGTCGACCTAATGTATATATATATATCCTAAGGTATTATTATAACTATATGCCTAGAAATATATCACGGTCAACCATTCATCTCTCTTTCTTTCTCTCTCAAACACGTCATGCTTCCAGCATCGCCATGATCATCATTATCGTAATAGCAATTATTATAAACATAGCGAAATTTGCTGCAAAAACAGTCCCCCAAACACAAGCCGCCATTCAGCACTTCAACATGAGTGTCATTGTTATTTGTCTTATTCATTATATATATATATATATAATATTAATCCGTCTATATAAATCAACGCTAATTAATTATGAACATTCCCTCTCGTTCAATCTCAGTCTTGGTGTTATTGTCGTTATATAATTAGGATTTTTAAGTTCACATCATATTTATTGCAATTTCATTGTAATTACGTATGTTTGACGGATGGGTGTTTTATCTGTTTGTGTGATGTAAGCGCGCGAGAATGTGTATAAAAAGGCTGCAACAACTTGCTAATGATTAGCTACGCGGCAGCAGCAGCAGCACCCCCCCTTCTACACGTGACGAACAAGCGGAATGATTCGACATCTGGGCAACGTGTGTGTTTGGCGGGGGCGATAGGGCGCTTGTGGCCACTCCATTTCTTGAGGCATTGTGCTTATTCTTAACACAGCTTCCTTTTTGTCATTTCGTCCTCATGTTTCCTCTGTGACAATATCGATAACAGTCCTACACTGCTTGGGAAGGGAGGCAGCTATTTTCATACACAGGAAACAATGCGCACGTTGGCAAACGGACTCCGAACGCACCGGCTCGAATGACGGTCATCGTCGCTTTTGTTACAGCTTAAATTATTGTACATCGCCAATCCATGCGGATGCGTTCTAACAAGGGTAATTTTTTTTTGGCATACCACACACACACACACACATACACACACGCACGCGCACTCGTTTTGAATAGCAGTATCATTATTGTTATTAGGGGTTATTTTATAACTGGCGTCTTCTGCTGGTCGAGGTGATCGGAGCCAACAGGACAATGAATGTAGCTATATGAATCGCTGGATCGCTTATTCGACAAAAAATCAATAGGCAATGGGGTGAATGGTCACCATTCAACCGTTTCCATCTCTCTCGCCCCGCTGCCACCTCCGTTTTCTGTCGTTGTTATATTCTGCGCGTTTTGTCGCCGCTTACAATCGGAGAGCATCGTTCCAATGTCAGACAGTTCAAAACGCAACGAGGTGGCGATGGGGACCTTGACTCGAAACAGCCTCTCGAACCGCCAAGGCGTTAACAGTACAGCGTCGTTCAGAAATTCATTTGCAAAGTGTCTACTGTCGCTTTCGCCTAATACCGACCGAGCCAAATCTCGTTTTTAGGCACCTGCGTACCGTCGTCAGTTAACAAACTTAATTCGAAGGACAGGCACACAAGGCGGTGCACATTACCAAGGGAAACAGAGGTAGTGTTGAATCACTGCTTGACAACCTATCGAAGTGTTCGTTTTTAACTGAAGCGCAGAATAGGGGGCGTCATCGAAAAAAAGCAAAATTGTCGAGCACGAATTGTTGTCGTCGCCAAGCCCATTAAAATGAGTGTGCAATCAATTATTGGTAAGGTGACGACGCCATGTTCAATGCTGACCGCATTATTTGCTATTACCGCTGCGCTTGGCTTCGAGCAACAACGATCTCTGCGTTAATATTATAAACGGTAATGTACACCGCGGGTACTCCCATAAAAGGGTAATCATCATACAATACAAAATACGATTTCTCTGTTTATTGAAATAGCGCCGCTATATGTCCGTCGCGACAGCTTAAAACAGCTTGCAATGCCACTAAATGATTTCGCCGTTCATCGTTGTCAAACGATTCGTTTCAATCTCGTAAGTCTTTCAGATTACGCTAAGGGCTAGAACCCGACGACAGTCCGTCATCGCTAGATCTCGCCTAGTTTTTAATATTTATGCTCTCTCTCTTAGTGTCTCTCTTTCTCTATCTCTCTCTCTCTCTTTCTCGCTCCTGCTGGTCATGTAGAACAAGACAGAGATGTACTGTTGAGTGTTGACTTGTTGGCGAACTCTTTCCGACTTCGAATTTCGGCTGATGTGGCGATGTGTTGTTACCCGATGTCAAACGTTGACTCACTTGGGCGGACACACATCGGCATCGCAGCACTTGCCACTGAACACCGGAGACGTCACGGTAGTCCAACGGATTTCTGTGTGCGTGTACGTCTCCTTGTTTCTCTTTTTCGGTTTTTGTTTTCCTCATCTGTGAAATGTTTCCCGGGGAACCAATCTCCCACGGCCGCCTTATTGCCAGATACTGCGTATACAAATGTCAAACATCGGTGTTGTTTGTACACGTGATACAACAGCTAATAGTAGTAGCTATCTCGGTCATTCATCACGACTGTGCATTGTATTATCATGTTTTATGTCCGTTGATGAGTGCAAGACTGTACACTCCCTTCTTCTCTCGCTGTCTCTCTCTCTCTCTCTCGCACTTGGGAATTCATCAAAACGTAATAAACGTTACATATATAATGTTAATTATTATTATCATTATTAATTGTATCGCAATAATCATCATAGTAGCTCTGTTTGTCCTGTAGATGCTAGGCCTCATTAGTTTGGCCGTGGAGGTTTGCGTCGCTGCTGCTGACTATGAGCGGGGTGATGCTGATTTTGCGCGTATTGGTTCTGCTGTTGAATGGGTATTACCAGCCCGCTCGACGTGTCCATCGCCTCTTCATCGATACCTTCAAGTATTGAAATGGCACAACATTTCACACTCATTAGACATACGTCCGCAAATCGACAGACAAAAATACGATTCGCCGTACTATAATAATTGCACACAACATGTGTTCTAGTTTGACTTGAAACATACGCGACGGGTCAAGTGGTCGCCTTTGGCTCACGAGCGACACAAACCACGATCAAACTGTCCGGAAAGCGATTACTTAACTGACCTAAGTAAGTGGAAATATCAGTAGCGGAAATCAGAGTTTCTGTAAACGGAGAACCCTCGCGGGTACAGTGACAGCCTTTCGAATTACCCTTCAACTTCGTTTTGCTTGTGACAGTTGAATTACATTGTTTTACTTGCCATTGTTTTCAGCTTTTATTGAATTGATATCGAATTTCGTTCAGGGTACAACTACCTGGTTGCGATTGCGCTACTGAGAACGCCATCCCACCCTTTCGAGGCGATCGCGCCCGAACCACGCATGGCTCACGATCTGCCTGATTCCGCAGTTCATCGAACACCGATGGAGCGACATATGTGAAGCCGATGAACGCCTGGTTGACGGAATCGGAGAGCATATTGCCTGTTTCGTAGAAAGGGGGGACCAAATAGCATCTCACAGTGAATCTCATTGCAATGCCAGGTGACCGGAGTAACGTCGCGAAAGCGGATCGTTTTCGTTATACACAGACGTAGCATTATACGATTATACAACTTTTATCAGCAAACTATATTTTTCCGTATCACAAAAATAAATATAACAATAATAATAATAATCATAAGTTTGACAAACCGTCATCTGGAGAATCAATCGGAGTCTGCTTGGTGAACTTGGTATCGAACTGAGACGTGTCGTCCTCGCTTGTCAATGGCGGCCTGCAATAGATTCATAACAATTGTTACTGACACGGCTAGCGGCAAATGCTCTTTAAAGTACTCCAACAGTACTGTAATATTTCAACGATTGTTACTCAAACTATCATAATACTCCAACTATCAATACTTCAACTGTTGTTTCGAGTAGCAAAGGCGACGGGAGATGGACTCTCTTGAATGACTTCCGTATTCTTTCCATTCACCCAAAGAGGTGACAGCCCTACAAATATGAATCATGCCAATGTTATCCTCAATAGGGATAGTAGATTGTGCATGTTGAGAAACAGTTTGAAAATTACAGATACAATGAGGTAAGGCAAAAAATGCGCTAGACCAAACAATTTGTTGCAGTTCGGCTAGCAAATGACTGCTATGCTCTTGATGAAGCGATGGCATATTTGTGCCCTAGTCAGAGAGATTGGTGATTTCGCCTCGTAGCCGAATATCTATCTATGATTGCTATCCAAGGAGATAAAGAAAAGATTGCAGTTATAATGTTATATAATTGTGTAAATTAACTAACCTGAATATTGTGAATTGTAAATAGTTTGAGTGAATGTACATATTTGTTGACAGAATAATCTATTATAATTGTGAAATCGTAATTGCATGAATAATTTGGTGATAATACACTCTTACTTTTACCCTATTTTTTTAATCGAGAACTTAAGCATTGTAAAATTGCAGTTCCGGAAATTAACCGCAAATGTTATGTTATTGCTTGAACAGATTGAATTCCTTACTTGTAGGGTGGTTCCGTGCACCGCGATGCCACGCGGTCCCAGGTAGAGTTCTTGAAGAAGGGGTGTGACTTTATTTCCTCGGCGTCGCCTGGGCCAGCGCCCAATCTCTGCGCAACCTGTGTTCAAGGGCAGACGGGGAACGGTGGTGATTTATGTGGACATAACACTCAATACCGGTCCACCGTGATCCAAATACAAAAGCTAGGCAACTAATCTTTGATTGTTACAGCTAGATATTCGTATGATTATTATGCTTATGGCCCAGCGGGGTGTCTTAATATATAATCAATGCTGCACAAGTAAGCTAATCATTGGCGACACACAATCATGATTTGCCTGAGATGTACCTGTCGTCGGAGAAGTCTCCGTAACAAATCCTTCGCGTCAGGTGTAAGGTACGGTGGAAGGTTGAGCTTGCATCGAAGGATTTTCTCGATTGTCTTCTTGCGGTTCTCAGCGGTAAACGGTGGAGCGCCTGTCAGCATATCATACATCAGGGCACCTAGCGACCACCAGTCAACAGCCTGCGCAATTGAACGAACAGCAATGACGACGTTAATTAAATCAATTGGCGTAATATACGATAGGGTGGCAAATATGGTCGTATAGCTGTAATGACACACGATTTCCTAACGATTAATCTTGAAAGCAGAACGCTGAGGTGTTGGACAATTTTTCCAAGAAAAACCTGACCAAAGTCGATTTTCCACAAAAAAAAAACACTCCATAAATGGCAACGAATCGATGAAGCGAATTGATTATTACCTTGGCGTGGCCCGTTCGCATGAGAATTTCCGGGGCCATGTATTCGATCGTGCCACAGAATGTATTCGTGGTGTCGCCCTCTTGAATCGACTCCTTACATAGGCCGAAATCTGTTAGCTTGACGTGTCCATCAGCGTCCAACAAGATGTTCTCAGGCTTCAGGTCTCGATAAATAATTCCTGCAATTGATTCGTGACGGCAATGTTTACTCCGTTAGATATGATCGGCACGAGCAACAGAATCCATTTCGAGTGTTTCTTTCATCTCGAACCATGACACGGCTACAGATCTCGACCGAAAATATCGGCTACTGTGAGAACCATATGGGACGGATGCACAAACGCAAGGTTCGTTCGCGCATCCACATATCGATATCGACGAGTATAAGTCGAAGTAGGAGGTGTGCTCACCTTCTCGATGTAGATGCTCCAATGCGCAGGTGATCTCCGCCAAATAGAAGCAGGCCGTATCCTCAAGAAAGATTCCTTCCCGTTCGAGATGCATGAACAGCTCACCCCCAGAGAGATACTCGAGTATCAGGTATAACTTGCCTAGTGATGGCGAATGGATACACAAGGCAAGCTGGGTAATTAGACGAACAACAACGGTGGCATTATTTATGGCGAGTTACAGACAAATAGACATCCGCATTCTTTTGGCAAATCAAAGCCAGGCATGATAAAATGTTCAAATTAGGCAACTGCGTAATTAGCGAATTGCGCGAATTATGAATAAAGTAGAAGGGGTTGTCGACGGGATATAGAAATAAGTACAAAATTCCATATATATATATATATATATATATATATATATCTTAGCGGCTATGAGCATACCATCCGTTTGAAATGCGTAGATGAGGTCAACAATGAATGGATGCTTCACCACTTCAAGGATATTTCTCTCAGCTTTCGTATGAGCTGTGTCCTTTTGATTTCGTACGACGGTCGCTTTCTTAAGCACCTGCAGAGAAATACAATATACGTATTTGGAGGTTATCTCTATTCGAGTGGGATGAATATATTTGTGTTCTTGGCCATCGTGACAACATTGAGCTAAATCTCCGGATGAAACAATCCCGTATCCATATATGTAATCAATAGATACACCGAGCTTCATCGATCACATAACACAACCTGGATTGAGATCATGATAATCTCCTCTCATTTCTATCAAACATCCTCACACGTGTGCTTAATAATTATTTCCTTATATAACAATAATAACAATGATGATAATATACGTTTGTTTAATAAGTGACATAACAGAAAACAAGGCCTAACCTTCATTGCAAAGATCTTCCCCTTATCCTGTCCGGTGCATTTGCGAACCTGCAAAGTGACAATCAGTGCATTTGTAAGAATTAACACATATGGTAGAAAACCCCTATGTGAGTCGTCGTCTTTTTTTTTTCGTATAGATGCCTATGGGAATCACACCTATATGCCGGCGGGAATCGCAAGTCTGTCAGAAGGAAAAATATTGTTTACATTACATCGGCTGCACGTCTAAATTGACAGCTAGGTTGTATCATTGAAGATTAGGTTTGCTTTGTTTGATCTCGGCACTAGTTGATATTGGCGACATCGACGCGCGTTGACGGTAGACCATAGGGAAATGCCATAATAAATGGTAGGTGCACCACAAACCTGGAACACTTTTCCGTATCCGCCTTTCCCCAACACTTTGAGCAGTTCGAAGTCCTTCGTTCCAACTTTCTCTTTGCCGGGGTTTACCGTATCAGCTGATATGGGGATCTTCTGTAGGTCAGGGTTACTGTAAATGCAATAGTATCAATAGATCCTTGATTAGATCACAAGATATAGTAGGCAGTCGACATTGCATGACATTGCGCAGAGCCCTTCCGTTCAGTATTGCTGATGAAAAATTGGCATTATTCTGTGCTGTTCTACATCTGTTCGCTGTATAGTCCATTGAAGAGTTCGACTTACTCCATGAGGATCGTGTTGGGATTCTCCTTTGTGACGGTCTCCTGAAATGGATGCAAGTAACAATGATCAATAGATTTGGCGCGTAATGAAGCCCTATGGAACACGTTACCTAACAGCCTAATATATCAAATATGTTGTCTTTTTTATAACCTACAGAAAACAAATATGTTTTTTTTACGTAAATATGAGAGTGACTAGGACAGCTTCCAGTAGGAGCGTTCATTGTAAATTTGATTAAATTTCTAGAAGAAAGGCGTTTCTCTTTAGCTACGGCTGACACCTGTAAACATGGACAATTCCGCTACAACCTTATGTTGTTTATAGTGCACTGTGCAGGTGCATCCCAATACATTACGAGTAGGGTAGATTTAAGTAAGTTTAACTTTTTCAAGTGTGTTCACACCATTTGCGTTATCTATTGTCGACCTTGGCAGATCATGATATATTCGATGAGGCGACAAATCTGTCCTTATCAAGTACTTCATCTCAACTATATAAAAGAGGTATCATGTCAATGTATATAGACGCTTAGTCTGGTTTTGCCATTACGGCCAAACCAGCCCTCGGATTACACAACATCGTTGACATGAACAGATCAGGCAAGATACTTGATCTGTCTCATCATCATTTCATTCGACGTCAGTTTGTTGAAACGGTTGAAAACAGACCATACATAAACATACGACCATCATAGGGGTACCGTTTGCGTCCGAATGGAAAGAGTCTGTCTCTCCGGGGAAAGCTCTGTTCGTCCGGGAGTTGTCAATGACGTTTTTCATGTTCATCTCATCGACCATGCCCACAGCAGCTTAACCGAACGACGTTGAGCTTATGGTGACAAGTCAGGGTTAATATAGTCCCTAGGGGCATCGAGACAATGCCAGTAAATTGACTCATGCATGCGCACTCGGAACAATCACCTCTCCTGCCCGATGATATCCTAAAGTCGGCAATTTACCACCGCTAGATATAACACAGTAACTGCTGTATTGAACAGTGATGTCAGATGCGCGGCACGATATGATCCAGTTGCGCGCGTTCTGTTTACGGCTGTCGAATACAAGCGGAGTTGCCTCCTTGCCAATGCCTCACGACGACCAAGCACCATGGGGCGACACGGATACCGGTACATGCGAACGATATTTCCATCACTTGTCTGTCACGTAACAATACAAACGTTGAACGAAACATAACGACGATAGAGCCTATCGGCCGTTTCGTAAGCAAAGTCGCTACAGGCTGTATCGCGACATGCCATTGGCATGCGTATTGACTTTCTTTCTTTGTTTCAGCTATATATATATAAGGAATATCCGTATGCTTTTTCCAAATTGGACAATGACGACATTGGTGGACAAGCATATCGAAGAAGCACTTTGACCTGTTTTCGCTGGAAGAATCTAAACGGTGCTGCGCTATCGCCCACACCGCACGTGTATCGCGTCCGTGTGTTCGTTCTCAGAGGCGTATGCCGCCACCACTGTGATGGGTAGTAAGAGCCAGAACGGGAAGAAGTTAGTTACTCCTTTAGCGTGATCGACTCGATACACAGAGGTTTCGTTACCGGCTCAAACATCGACCAGACCCTTTCTAGACAGGAGATCATTACCGATCATAACTCCTTTGTGTGCGTTTTAATTCATATGACATTGTTGAGCTGACCCTCTCTCGGCAGCATTAGCGAAAAATGCTGCTGCTTCTTCCTTTTCTGCTAATGAGGAGCATTTTCCCGCCGATACCATACGACGATGATTAGAGCCGTGCATGCTGCTGCAGGTTCAGGCCCCGATTAGGCGCGACCACCAGCCGATGTCTGCTTAGCTCGCAGGCAAACGGACACTGCCGGTAGGGGGCTAGCATCACCCACAACCGTTGAGTGCCGATACGGAGAGTGTCAGCTACCGTTTCCGTCGGCGACCCGTAAAAGCGAGCAGTCGAACGGACCACGAGATCGGCTGAGAGAGAGCGAGAGAGTGAAAGCGGACTGGTGTTTCACAATTCGCACCCTGGCGATTCAGTTCGGCTGCGTAGGCTCCTTCGTACGATTGCGCGATACTAGCTAACTGCGCGATACTCATCATCGTTGGGTAGCACCTTGTGCAATTGTGGCATAAACAAGCCGCGTTGTCACCGTGTTACCTATCAAGCTACGCGGTGTCTGATGTGAGCGCAGTGGTGAGAAGTTTGTTGCAAGATTAAACCGAGCACCCGTTGGCGCCGTTCTTTCCGCTAGCAATCTTTAATACAATAGATACCATCTAGCCGCTATGACATCTGTCCACTGACAACTCTCCTACAACTGATTGCAGCGGAAACGATGTTATCACGACCGTACAACACAACGCTACCACGGTGCGATAGCTCTCCTCAGGAATAGGCTGCTGTACGACTAGACGGCGGAGCACTTGTTACCGCACGGAATAAGTCAATAAAGGATGGTTGATTGATTGTTTATTCCTCCGTACCGCTGTGTCTATAAGCGGGAACTTCCTCCTCTTTTAAATAACAACAACAACACCTACGAACATGTTTGACACGTTTGACAAAAGTGTTGGTCACGTTGGTATCTGCTGGTATATACTATGGCAGGCGGATTTTGTGCAACAGGTAGCAGCGCTGTGCAGGACGTGCCGCATATTCTACAAAGATGCCTCGTTCGCTGGTTTCGATTATTGGCTAGACAACGTAACAAGGCCAATGGTTACGAGGGATGTGCAGGAAAAAAGGCCGATATAGAGGAAGATCATTGAATTGGTTCATCTATTTATCGGGACGTTTGAACTGGTCCCATGCTTGTGTCTGCTAGATAATTCTACCAGGGGCGGGTGACCAGACACGAAGCGGTTCGTCCAAGAGGAAGAATGGGCTACAAAGACCTTAAGTCAGGCTATAAGGACATAACCAAGAGAACGCCGGCCAGCGCCCAGTTGTTGGGTCAGCTCGCCGCCGCCGTCGCCGCCGCCGCCGGTGTAGTTCAACCGAGCACGACAGGCCCACCAGATATACCCACCCGCACGCACACCTCATGATATCACTGTGCCCTACAGACGGCAACGGATATTGGTAGATAACACTAGACAATTCTAACATGACTGCGGTAACACAAAAAAAGCAGGTAAACATTTTTAAATGCGAAATCGATCGGAGCTCGGATAAATTCTAGTCTTAATTCACCCATGCCATTATCGTCAGTCGACAGGCCGTATAGGAAACCGAGACAAATATACCGCCGTTAATCTCAGCGTCATACGCGAGCCATGTAATGGTCACTCTGAGTGGTCATGTTAATTATTTCACCGCACTATTGGTATACGCACGTCCTGCGCGGCGATACCACCCAGCCGTAAAGCACGTTGGAAGTCACTGAACAGCAGGTTATCAAAACGATGACAGAAAGGAAGGGATCGCAGAACGACATTTACCGAGATACCCTAGATCGGTGGTCGGAACCCCATATTTGCCTGTGCATGGCACTATGTCTCGCGCAGTTGTGCGGTTGTAACCACCCGAGGAAAATGACCCACTTGCATCGAAAGAGCTCCCCGCTCACTGCACGAGGGTGATAAAAAAACGTATAGGAGATCTTTCTAAATAGACATTCAATATATAGCGTTTGCATTGCTTTACGGCGCCACATATTGATAGCTACTGCAATCGTTATGATTAGCATTGTTCACCGTAGTGCATATGTTCTATGCGTAATGCTGGCCGGGCGTTCGACGAAGATCAGACTGTATTCTGCCCTGGTGTCGTGGCACAGCAACGAATCGACAAGCGTGCGTATAAACACACACACACACACACAGAACCTCTTCACATCGGATAGAAATAAAACCATCCTCGATAAAAAGAACCGGTTGTCTATGGAAACCGCTATTCGTTGCGATTGTCACAATTTTTGTTGCTTAAGAAAGTAACAAGTAACAAATACTTGTTGGTAGCTTATATATCGTATCCCTGCGCCAATTGACATGAATGCGCATATTTTTACTAATTATTCGACATTATCTAGATGTGGTCTTGCTAAGCCGGCTAATTCACTTGTTTCATATAGTTAGGGATTCATTGAAAAAACATCTGCTTTCACAGCAACAACAACCAAACTGCGATAATTATTGTATACTTCGCATTGCGTTACGCCAAGTTTGATGTACCCCCCCCTCATCAAAATCGCAATTTACCTGTCTACAAAAACTAACTAGCTCATAATTATACCATTCGTCATTGTTGCTGAGTTACCACTCTCATTGTTAGCAAATACTTTTCTTGTCACTGTTGGAGCAAAGCTAAACATAATGCCGCGATAAGGTAATTGATTGACTTACGAAGTATATTGCTCATGTACGAATTTTCTCCTCAGGGGCTAGTGTTTCTGTAGCATAAACCTCGCCTTTGATTAAAATAGCCATCACGATGGTAGGTTTTGCACAGTAGCCCCCAAAACAAAGACAACTTAATCTTCTCTTTTTATTCACACGAGTTGTGTAATATTATAATAACCACTATAATAATAAACCACTACACTGTTTGTAAAATAGGTATATTATAATATTACACAAAGACAACTTAAGCTTGTAAAACGGGTCTCTCCCCTCCCTAGTTTCGCTACCTAACCTATGGCCTGGCTTCCCGAACGACGCGCATGTAGTCGACGAGTAATCGTGCTTGATTCCAGCGCTGCAGCCTAGCCTACTATAATAATAAGAATAACGTATGTTAACGCCGTTTAAAGTGTATCTAAGTTATTCTTGCGATTGACTATCCAAGATAAAAATGACACGGTTACGCCGCCACGGGGTCGCTCACTACAGCTATTGACTGAACACCTCCAGCCTACCAATCATTTACCACGCTCTCGAAGCGGGCGTCTAAATAATGCGAGCGTCGTGGGACCGTCGTTGCCTTTATATGACTCAATAACGTTAAACATAATATTATAGACAAACATATGAACGATAGTATATTTACGAAGATCTCCTGCGCGGTCAGCATCAATCGGGACGATTCGGTGAACTCAATGAACGGACTGACAACATACAGATACCAGCAGCGGCCGGTAATATTGAGATTAAACCGAAAAAAATCTTCACACGAATTTACACGTGCTTGACTTGAGAGGCGGATGCTGCTGCTGCTCAGAAGTGCGGTTAGGTAAGCAGGTTTGATTCCCGGTTCAGACGTTTGCAGCTTGTAAACTATCGGGGCATCTGTTCCGGTCACAATAGAGATTTCCATAAACTGCAAGTGTATATCGAACGTCTCCCTTGGCGGTGTTCTAAGGGAATATTCCTTAGATAAAATTGTACCATATATCACCTTGCGATACGCCAACTGGCTTTGTTTTACTATAATATGTTCGACTTTAACGCTAATTATAGTATATCACGAATCTTAATCCAATCGCTTGGTCCTCGAATTCTAAAGGACCACAGCATGCTAGGCGGCCTTGGCAAACACTAATCTACTTTAACATGCGATACATCGGCGAACCGGAGAGTTCCCCTGGCTTACTACAATAAACGCATGATAAAAGGGTGATTACAGCAGCGCTGTTCACTTCGAACGGCTTTAACAGCATGCCAACGAAATTGTTGTCGCCTCAATCGTGCTCGCCTAAGACGACTGCTTGTGCATTGCGGCGGCTGTTTGTATCACCAGTGAACCACTAACATTGAACTGCTTATAAATTGTTTCTAGAGAGATTTGATAAATCCGACTGAATCCGCCAACTTTCTCATGGACCTAAGGTATTATTTGTCATGACACAGTAAAATCCACACACACACATACACAAGCTATATACTGCTTCCTTGAGTCAAACCCTGATAGATATATATATATATATACGTCACACGAAGTTCTAAGAAGAAATATGCATCGAGGAATTGAGTTCCCCGAGGAGTTCGCTAAGGTTCACCAAAAACAAAAAGACTGGCCATAACACTAAAGGAATCTTTGACCAATCGACGTACGATAAATGACGATCATTTAGGCTATGGGCTACATCGGAAGTGCACTACCACGCCTCTTCCTATAAGCGTATATATCCATCTCTAAGCTCGATCTTTCTCTCGCTCAGTTTGTATCTTTGATTTTGACCTATATTTCTAAATCAGTTTCTTGTGTTTGTTTTACGGTGCGGCTTCTTCAGAGCGCATCACGACCAGTCTTTTAAATATACTAAATAAAAGGTCTTAGCCACACCTCGGTGCCAGCACCGTTGGTCCGTCCACACGCGTGTAACTTACAGATTGACTTCATTTGGTTGCATATATAGTTGTGTTATGCAATTGCTAACAAACTCAGAGTGCACATACATGATCGATGGCCACAAAGCTTAGTGTACAACAAGCTACGTATGACTTAGTCGCTCTCTTTCAGAAACCCGCTCAAAGAAATGAGTCCTAGAAGTCTAGAAGGATTGGAATTCTTGGAAAAACATCACTTGATGCCAAGCCGCTAGTTCGAAAATTCTGGGTCTGTAAACTCCAAATGAATACATGCAAGTTATACACACACACACACACACACAAATATCCGCCGGTCACTGTACAATCACAATAAAGCTACTATTAGTAAAAAGTAAAGTAAAGGTTTGTCTATTTATTAAAGGAGCTGCAATTTTACAATGCTTAAGCTCTCTTATATGTCACGCAGCGGGGCTCGAACCCACGGCCTCTGGCTTCCAATAGCCAGAGACTTAGCCGTCCGAACCATCGCGCTGACTAGCACAATATACCGAATATTTAGCCATAGTGAAAATAGAATAAAGCTAAGGTAAGAACAAAAATAATAATTATGATAGCATATAAGCGGAAATAGTCATAATAATAATAATAATAATACGGGGTACTCTGATCTACAACGACCTAGCCTGGAACAGAGGTGACCACTGATTACTGCCATTTTGATGTAGCTGTTGCTGAAAGTTGTTGTCGCGTATCTGCCGGAGATCTAGAGATATAGAGGAGCTCGTTGTCAAACGTTATCTGATCACGTCTCGATATCAGCTCTATCGTCATTTTTAGATTGCGCTAGCAACTGGTGAACACATGCACTCCTCTTCAACACTTACACGAGATCGACTCTCCGCCGGTCTCTCTATTTTGTCTAGAAGAAGTCAATGTCAATAGATATAATTGACATGATACACGACCCCCCCCCCCCCCAGCTGTTGTGAGTCAACAACCTCAACGAACGAGGTAAAAGCTATATGTTTTTGCTTTCGAAGAATGGCGCCGGCTCGGCGCAGCATCGTAGGCGTGAAAGGCAGTATATACATCGACACATTTGAGCGCCAGAACACAATTACGCCAGTCAAATTCGGCCATAACGAATATCGCAACTGCTCGTGATTAGATTACTGACGACATGCTCGAATGTGCAACGAAGCAAATGTCCGTCAGCCGCGTGACAGCACGCAAAATACAGATGACCAAATAAAAATCAGGCTCCACACCATGGCAATGACACTTAAACGTGCGCTGTCTGCAGAGGAAATGCAATCCAGAGGTCTGGGGCAATTTCCCAATATCATGAGATGTGGGAGAAATAGTTCAAAAATATGTTCAACCTAGTAAATATTTCGGGCTGACGAACAGCCAACATCTAACGTCCACGGTGCAACTGCTTTCAGCATCGCTTCATAAAATGGACCCCCTTTTTAAATGCAAATGTGCACGCTGAACGAGCGCATCTGTCTCCCTGGACAAAACGACTGTTTCAATCTATCTAGAATGAACAGTAACCGTCAAATTGTCAGCCAGTGCCTTAGGTTACTTGAAGTCTTCGCGTCTCTGTCGGGCAGGTGGGTGTGTCACGTGAGTGAAACTTTTCAATAAAATCACCTCACTTCTAGTGTATGATGATATATGCCTCCGGAAAACTAGCCGACCGCTCATTCCCCACGACACAGTGTACCGATAAAAAAAAGAAGGCTCGTTCATGACCATGACAATCGGCAGAATTAATCGTTGCACAACTATTGTTTGTAATTGTATGAACAGGTATCGTGTTTTCAAGTGGTCGCCCGCTACTCCGCCGGGAATATTAGTAGAGTCAATTAAATAAAGGTCTATTTCGACAATGACTTAAGAGTTTCTTAATTGAAATGAATGTGCACTGGCGCAGAAAGGTATATTTAAAAGACAAAGGAGTTGCTGAGTGGTCTCCGAGAACGGCAGTCAACTCGAACTGCGAGCTCAGTGTCACCGAGCATATGCCGTGGAGAGAGCACATGGACGTTGCTATATGGCGATGAACGTCAGAACGGTTAAAGCCGTTCTTGTAGGAGGTGTGTATCGTATATACACTGTGTACACGGCCCACAGGCTTGTGTAGGCCGTATACAGAGTGTATACACAGTATCCCCCTCCCACGAAAATACGAACCGCTCTCTGTAAATAAATTTTTAAAACTCTATATATATATATATATAATATATATATATATATATATGCACTACGAAACAGTCAGTAGACTGTTCCCTGTTTCCTTCGTCCATCAGCGAGCCTGAAAGGTGTCACCTGCGATGGTGGATCAGCACGAGCTCAGAAGATTTAGGGGGCCGACAGGAGTTTGTTCTAACGGTTGCCGGTCAGAGAAGAACAGCTTTGTTCTGGATTAACCAACTCGTGGCTTCGTACTCTGTTCTCTCGCACCGTTCCCTTGGCGAGCCCGCCGAATTCATCACCTCGTTGCAAAGCAGTAGAAATGTTATCGGCCGCCCGATGTCACCTCGCTGCTATCGTTGGCTCGGCCAGATCACATCAGATGCTCGAGTCCCTTGTTATGTATTTGCTTTATTGGCATACAACCGCAAATTTTAGTCACTAAATTCAGTTTGTTTTACTCGGGAGATAACTACTTGGAATGTCCAGAGATAACGGTCCCGAGTGTCAGCATTCGAATGTAATCGGCAACCAACGTATATATATATATATATATGTGTCACAAAGTCAATGGCACAAGGCGGTGGTAGTGATGAATGGTTGCTGCGGTTGCTCGGTTGGTAACGTTGGTAGAGCAATGGGCAACAAGCGCAACTCCCACCAATGACCAAGCGGCGGGTAGTAACTCGGTAAGCCGTTTCGTTTGCTTTTACAGACTAAGTATCTTGAGCTATAATACTCCGTATCTATCTGTCTTACATATTGGTGCCATTACAGTTACTGCTCTTACTCGACGAATATCTGTCCAACGGACCCTTCTTGTGTCATCTTCCCTTAATACAGGCATATATACATATATATATATTATGGTTGGCGAATACATTTGGAATTATTGATGACCCTTGTGATAATTATCATTGAACACCCAATCGAACGAGTCATTTCTCATATATATATATATATATATATAAGAAAGATGAGAGAATGACTATTATCTATATATATATAGTATCAAATTTCCTCAAGGGATAACACCCTTGCTAAGAACAGGTCTTGCATAGAGATACACGCGCAAGCAGGCAATGCCGGCCGGCCGCCGGCCGGCTTCGGCATGACCCGCCAAACCAGCAGCCCCATCTACAATGTTTGGTCCACATCAGCAGCGTTCGCCGCACAATGTGTGCTACACTGCGTCTTGGCCGAATTTCTTTCTCTGCCGCCCGGTGATTTAAATCCCCACTCACAATGCCTCCGCCGCTGCAGCTATCCGCACACCACCAAGCAGGAGCCTTTTGGCGGGGGAGGCACTCGCTCGAGAAGGCTAATCGCACCCTACGCGTATTGTTGTTGCTATAGATTAAGCTCGTGATTTAAACGGTTTCCTACCATAATGATTCACTAAAACTCTCATTATGCTGCAGCAGCAAAATCAATAAGATCCGTAATTTGTTTGTATATTTGTTCGTTCCTTCGGTACATACCATTCCTTCCATGTCGATCGCATCATCGCCGATATCCTCCTCAAGCGCCCCATCCTCGTGGAGTTCGAGGTCGAACAGTTCTTGCTGGGCGGCCATCTCGATGCTCGATTCCCTGTCTCGTTGTTGGCTAGTGCTTGCAAGTCAACACGGCGTTCTCACCTCCTAAGGGGCTAAAGTTTTTTAAACTTTGGCCTAAGTTTTCACCAGCTCAGTCTACCGGTCTGTATCTCTGTCCCTCTCTCTCTCTCTCTCTCTGCTGGTGTAGCGACTCTCTCCCGCCGTGTGGAACGGTAGGTGACCAAACAGTTTTCGGTTCGTCAGAAGTGTCCTCGTCCTTAAGTACGTTACGTCGCGTTTGCCGGCGGCCGCTCTGTCGTGGCCCACGAACGATAGGCCGCAGCCGTAGTAGTTGTAGCAGCAAACGTACTGTGCTATTATTGTAATTATCGTTATTAGTAATTGTAATCGAAGCAACGAGTACAAATCGATGCAGCAATGGTGCTCTTAAGCAAGACGATAGAAGGCGCCTTTTTCTCTACCTGTATCGTACTGCTGCCGCCACCACCACCGCCGACAATAATATCGCACATTTGCCGCTCACTGCAGCTCACCGCCCGCTCTGCCCCGGCGAGCACCGTTGTCGTCGGGCCCTCCAAAACAGCTTTGTTCTATCTGGGCCCTTGGTTTCAGAACTGCAGTTCCGTAGCCCGTCGGCACCTGCACACAGCGAGTAGATGCACTTCCTCCGTCCTCAGACTCCGTGTGCACCAAAGCACATTTTCAATTCGATTCGAAACAGTCGCGGCGGAGAAATCGTCACTGGAAACGACGACAGCCGATATCTTACCATGCACAGCCGATCGGTGAGGCAGTTTGTACAGGGACAACGAGGGATTCAAAGGGGCACCGGAGTTCCGGTGCGTCTCGAGGCACGCACGATCGCTGATTGACGAACAACTCGACGAACTGACCGAGCCACAGCCGGACCCCAGCAGCTGTATCTTACACACACACACAGACACCCCACACAGCAGCAGTTAACTCGTAGTACGAACGGCACCAGTGCTGATAGCCTATGTCCAAGTTACCAATAGCAGGAGGAGGGAGCCGGTCGTCTGCGAACTCGCTCCCACACAGTGCACTTCACTTCATGAGTAGCAGCAAACACTTCTGTGCATTCTCTTGTGCAGCAGATCCCTGTCTTCCAGCCGCCAGCCGTTTCGGCAGCACCACACCGCACCGACTAACTGAGCAGTAGTGCCGCTGGCTGACTACTCTACCAGGCGGCGCAGGTTCTTCGAAGGCCACCAACAACAACAGCACCAGCAGCAACAGCAGCGAATGTGCACAACACGGGGCAGGTAGCGGCCGGCCAACGAAGGACGGTCGTTTTGTGCAGCCGACAGTCCGCCGTAGCCACAGGAGCAGCCTCGAGCAGTCAGCACCAATCACCATCAGCACGGTCACAGCAGCAGCAGTGGAATCAGCGCAGCAGCAGCACCAGTGCCTATCGTTTCGCTGCAGCGTAGAAAATTAGCCGTGTGTCCCTGGTACTGGGGACCCAGGCCAGCAGACGGATGCCGGGCTGGCGGTCGTCCAGACAGACAACAAACTGTCAAAACACTGCACAGTGGCTGGCACAGTGTCTGCGTTTAGAGGAGCGATACAGAGAGAGAGAGAGAGAGAAGGGGTAAGGGAGAGAGAACAGAGCAGATACGTCGACCAGGATCAGGTACAACTAGTCTGCGTGATTGCGCTACTGCATTCGTTATTCTGCCCGGAGGTGTCGACAGTTGCTTTGATTTTAGCGAACACAGACGCGCATTGGGCACAGCCACATGTGTACGATCAGCATTGGGGCACTTCGCGCCAACAAATCGAGATGCGCACAGCCTATCTGCTGCCTGGATGCTGTGTACAACGCCCCCTCGCCCACCATGAAATAGAGGTGTCGTACAACCCCCCACCGCCCGAGGAAATGAATACCGTGCAGGGTCAGGGAGAGGCAAAGGAGATTGCTCATTTAGTGGGGGCTGCTGTGCCAAGGTGTCGACGCAAATATCTGAATTGGCAGATGATGTGCAACGCGTAGATCACAAGAAAGAGACCCCGATGGGGCGATTGAGCGGGAAGGCGAGAGAGCGCGAGAGACCTGCAGACGACAAAGCTGCCGGCACGATCTGCACTATCTGATATATCCATCGAGTAGCGCGGAAGGGTTTTTACTATTGGTGTCTCTGTTCTCTGCGGCCGATGGGACCGTTACCAACCAGGCAACCACCAACTCATCAACAACAAATATACACATATATATATGTCTTTTGTTTGCATTGTGCGCATATGTACAGAATATTTGGAGCTGTAAACCTTTCTGCTCTGCTAGCGCGCCTAATTCCACTACAGATAGATTACAAGTGTTATAGCTGTACGGCAGCGCCGCCTGGTTTTCGAACAACTAAGCTTCGGTTGAGCGTCGCGGCGGTGGCTGTGCCCGCCCGCGTATTTCGTCCTCGTTTTCGGCTGAACCCCAGCTGTTCGCTCATCAGACAGACGCTTGAAACTTCTTAGGGCATTTTGGTGAGGAGGCGGTAATTCTGTTAGGTCGAAAGGTTTCAGAGAGAAAAGAAGCCACTTTTTCGTCAAAAGTGCCACGTGCGTATGTCTTCGTAGAAATATATTATATATACCCCACCGGAATATATTGTTGACTAATCTATCCTTTTCTGATAGAAGGACGAATAACCGTTCCTTCACATTATTGCACCTTGTTTGCCGCTAGGTTGCGAAGGCTCCCACTGTGATTAGCCCTTATTATATTCCCGCCGGAGTAGCCAGTTACTGCAGCTGAAATTGTCTTATTATTCTAATCACTGCTTGACCACGTTGCAAAATTCTGCTTGTCTCCGGAATCAGCGAAACGGATCTGCGATAGTTAGTCATATTTGATTCATTTTTTGAAGATGAAACAAATCCGTTCAGGAAAACGATTCCCAATGTTATGGCGTGTTGATGAACGATAGATGGGGGACATGCTCATTGCTCAGAAACACGTAACCGTTGGCGAAAAAATCACCAACGCCAAAATAGAATAGAGTTCAAAAGTAGCTTTTCATATAAAAAAAAATATTTAACTAGTTGTCGAAGATCAGCAGCTTTTCTCGGACAAAAACAAAAGTATCCGTCCATAAACCAAATCAAATACTAATAATAAAATCAACCACTAATTTCACGCTTACACTAGCCACGGACGGACGCGAACGCATATCCGCATATTCAAACGAAGTTGTAACGAAAACAACATCTTGTTCTATTCGAGGTTCTCACGTTTATCTCCTCGAGGTTGCGAAAGCGATCCTTATAAGTACACTTACGAACATCAGTACCATTGTGCAATTCATATCATGAAATATTTGTTCATATTGCTTCTGGCTATTGTTCGAACGCCCGCTGAGCACCGACAATGCATTCACTCGTGTCCGCCAACTGACGAAATAAAAGTTAGGAATACAGTAACCGGGAGTTGAATACCGCCCAGCGCGGTCAAAAGATGAGTGGACACATTGTAGCTACCAGCGTCTTTCTTGCATAGAGAATGAACGTCGCTAGTCCAGCTAGAGAAATATGATCCTGCCCCTGATTGTTACGTGGATGCGCTCGTGGTCTCCCGACCGGCATGCTATAATCCACTCATGTAATTATTCCATAATTTCGTATCGCCTTGTTTGGTTAATTTGTCTTACGAGAACTGAAGCGATGTGAAGTTTAACTTCCGCAAAATAAATCATGAGGTGAATGAACGGCGGAGTGGTTCTCCTTCTAGAGATTATTTCCGCAAAGCTTTTGTTTCAAGGATCTATTGTGTTCGTACTAAGGGGCAATTTTTGAGGAAAGCAAATATTAATAGTGCACTTTGCGCTTTGTTCATACATAGCTACTTTACACAATAAAAAAATTATACTTAGACATCCGTTACTACACGTCCTTATGGGTACCTTTAGGGAATTTGACTGAGATTTAGATCAGATAGGATCAATGATTGATTTGGTGCGTTTAGAGTTTAGTATTAGCGGACCTATCCTAAGGACGTCATAAATCCTATTCAAAATCATCCTCTCTCACAGGGCTCATACTGCACGCCTCATACATAGTATGGTCGAGCCCGGTGGCCTGGTGGTGCATTCATGTGCGCCTCGCAATCAGAGGACAGGACACGTAGGTGCACGGGCTCGATCCCCACCGTTGCACATTTGCATTTAAAGGGGTTGTCCGTCTTACCAAGCATTGCTAAAAGCAGTGTACCGTAGACGTTAAATGTTGGCTGAGAGTCAGCCCGAAAACCTTAAATATACATAGTATGAATCGTTCCTAGCTATCTCCCCACCCTCGGCGTCATTGCTAGGTCCATGCACTGTTGTTCACGATCCCCCTAGCTCAGTGATGACCCTCCGCTCTGGCTTGTGTAAATCTTCAGTTGGCGCTCAGGTCTTCGTTGGGGTGAGCTTTAGAGTATTATAGCAGTATTGGAATTAGTAGCGCGGATACCGCATTCGTTTCAAATCGACGAGCGCATTAAGCCCGCCCTATCCAACATATCGAACGTCGCGAATACGCGGCACGAATAGTGAGCCGAGTGCTGCTGCATCACTGCATCCGTTTACCGCCGCCGCCGAATACTGACACTTTACGCGTCCGGAGCTTTCTGCTTTCACGTTCATATTCTCATATTCTGTGCCGGTAACCCAGTTGATTTCGCTGCGTTCCTCGACCCGTAATCCTATCATCTCCTAGAACCCCTCATTCACTTCTTCGTCATCTGTTCGTCATCGTCTGCTGCGTCCCTGCTCAACACTTTACGCTCTAGCAGGCCTTTGTCGTTATTATCTTCGGCCTGTCTATCCCAGTGTTGTCGCGATCGTCGTCTGCTTACGACTTGCCCCTCCATCGAGACAGACGAGCATTCTCTTCGCTTTCGAATCCGGCTGCTGCCGCCGCCGCCACCGCCGCCGCCACCACGGCCACCAACCCACACGGCTCGTCATCACCAGCGACTACTGGCGTGCTGCTGAGCATCTGCGTAGGTATTCTGCAACACAACGAACGGCGCTGACAGTGCCGGCAATGACGGCGAAGACGAAGAAGAGCAAGCAGCAGCGGGAGCAGCAGCTCAAAACGACTTGGCGCTTGTGCCTAACTTGCTGTGCTGGTTGACCTAGGTTGTGGCCGCCGCTGGTGGCGCTGCTGTGTCAATGCTACTGGTGCTGCCCACTGACGGCCACTTCGACCGCTGCTGCTGCTTCTGCTGTGCGCCAGCCTAAGCTGGCTAGGGCCGGCTGACAGAGCTCGGTCGTAGGCTCGCAGCAGCAGCAGCGGCGGCGGCGGCGGCTGTCTCTGTCGATCTGTCCGTCCGTCCGCCCGCCCGCCCGTTCATCCATCCATGTGTCTGTGTCGTCTCTGTCGGCCAGCCAGTGGTAGTCCGCTCCATTGCTACCGCTACCGCCACAAGCAAGCGCTATAGTAGCCGCTGTAGAATCGGTGAGCGCCCTGCTCGAGGGGCAGTGCGAATAGATCGACACAGGAACGAGAAGAAGCGGCAGCAGCGGCAGCAGCAGCGGGTGGCTGCAGGATCCGAGAGCGACGAAACACGACGACGAGAGGGCCGCGCCGAGTTGGTTGATTGTCCCACTAGCGACGTCGCCAGCTCCAGCAGAGCCAGTGGAGCAGGCAGCTCCACCGTCACCAGCAGCAGTACCACCGCCAGCTAGTAGTAGTGAATGTGTGGTCCGCGATCGTTCGTGTCAGTGGGTGGCTGAAATTGCTGTCGATTCTCGTTGGTTGTTCGCGGACGACAGTGGACGGAACAGTTGTGGACAGCGGCAGTGGACACAACGTCGAGCAGGAGAACAACAACAAGGGAAAATAAATCTGGTCAGTTTAGGCTGGGTTGAGTCAGTCCGACCAACAGACGGACTTAGCTGCCAACCTACCGAACTAGCTAGTGAATTCGTCGGCCGGTGGTGGTGGCAGCAGCTCGACGATCGGTCTCGATCGAGTCAGCCGCTGGGGGGGGGTCTGTTGTCTCTGACGAGTGTGGCACGTACACAAGCGAGTGAGCGGGCGGCGGGCAGACAGTCGGGCGAACGAACCGAATCAGCGAACACCTACCTACGCACACTGTATTGCCGCGTGCCAACGAGGATGCTCAGCTATATGTGCTGCCGTTGCTGACAGCGGCGGAACTAGACCGAACGAAGAACTACACAAGAAGACTAGAGCTGCAAGCAGAAATCAGCAGTTGTGTGCTCCGGCTGGTGGCCGATGTGCTGTTGGCGAAGAAATCGTGCAGATGCATGCGCTGCTGGTGCTGCAGCAGCAGCAACAGTAACAGCTTCGTATATGGAGTCGAGTTGCTCTCCAGGCCGCGATACTGTCTGGACGTATTGAATGACTGCAGGAAGCGGGCCCCTACGGACTTACCTACCGAGCTATCAACCTGAATGACCCGCTCGCTGCACGACCAACGTCGGCCTGCAACGTACGCGCCTGTGCGTGCCGCTAAGACGGCAGTTCCTCTATTAGAAGTTGCAGCGCAGCGGGAGCAGCGCCAGCAGCAGTTTGTTGCACGCAGGGAGACGTCGTGCAGGGACTACAGAGTGAGCCGGTCAGCCAGAGAGGCAGGTGGCTAGCAGCCGCCGTCTGTGGAAACACCACCACCTTGTGGGTGGTGGAGGGATGTGCCTTGCATGTAGGCTCGCTGATTGTCGGTGTCCTCTTCTCGTACGCTTTAGCGGGCCAGGGTGGTGGAATACAGCGGCCAGTGCAGTGCGCTCGTGGTAACTACAATCAGCCGTACTCGTGGGCCAGTATTGGCGGTGGCGGCGGCGGCGATAGCTGAGATGAGCTTGCTGGCCAGACAGATGAATTGATATATTGTTAGCTAGCCACTCTGCAGTCGGTCGCGTCATATTCATTTGGTGGTTTGTGCGTGTTTCCGTGTGTGCAAATTGCAATTGGATGCAGGTTTGCAGCCTGCGAGACCACGGCCTGACTGCATCTGACGAGTGAAGAGTGAGAGAGAGATCGAGGGGCTTAGTTGCGTTGTGGTGCACCGCATACGGACGGGTGACGGCTCGGTTGCGATTACTACAGCTGTTACCATCACTACAGCTGCCACCACCACTATTTCTGTGAGCACTAACCAATACGGCCACAACTGCTACGACTGCACGACCGGTCAACCAAAGAGCGATCATCCAGTGGCTTTCTTCGCACGTTCATACAGTACAAATTGCTGTCCGAACGATGTTGGCAGTTGCGAGAGCACCCAGCGTATCTGTCCAATGTCGTGCGCTGCTAATGCAACTTGCCGCTGTGTGCCCCGTCCATGCCCCCACTGTTACAGCTATCGGTTTTTGTAGGAGGCAAGGTATTCGATAAACCCGTCACCTCCCGGTGTCTGCAACCACTCCAGGCGCGCTCTCCCTATATGTTGGCCATTATTGGACTGAGGTCCAGTGATCTAGTCAGTGATCTCTACCCGTCGATCGTTGTATCATCGATCTCACGGGATCGCCTTCACGCTGTGATTTTATTTTCCGCTCGCGACCTTTCTGGCTGTGCACCGAGCGGGTGTTTGCACATCGTGCGTATGTATAGAGGATTCAACGAGGAGACAGAACGACTGAGACGGGAACAGCAGCCCGCAGTGGCGATAATAACGACATAAATCTGTAACAGCAGCAGCAGCAGCACTAGTAACAATAGCGGCAGCAATATCCACATTATCAACAAAGGGAGAACAACAGCGTTGATGAACTGGTTCGATGGACTAGAGCACAGATCGAGAGATTTGCCGAGCAACGGGCACGGATAGGGGCAACGGAATTGAATCGAAACGCACCGCGCCGCGCTGCAGGAGAGGCCACATCCGAGCGAGCCTCCTGTGATCAAGATTGGTGTGCTGTGGTGTGTGATGTTGTCCTGTGTTGCCGTGGGATCGCAGTAGCTGTCAGCATCGACAACGTCGTCATTCGGCTTGGCCTGTAGACAGCTGACAGAGCTATTGCACTGCGGCTACTGCGGCTGTTGATTTGTCACAGAAAATTATATAGAAGCAGCGGGAGGAATGGACGAGCAGCAAGTATACTATGGTGGATTGGCCAGCTCGTTGGAGAGGTGCTGTGCACCGTGTGTGTATCGTGTAGAGTTGCTCGGTAGCCTGGTGTAGGCGGGTGCTGAAAGCTATTGTGCTACACGGAGGGCACACTGCCCGATTTAGTGGTAGTCGACATTCTGATTAGTGTGGACGTGCAGCTTAGAATCAAAATCGGAGTATTGATTAAGTGAAATAGCGAACGAGGAACGGATACATTGTCGATAGCTAGGTAGTGTCATTGCACCGAGCCAGTGTTCTCGCGAGTGTTTAGGGGCTTGGTGGCACTGGTGGGGGCCCCATGCCGTCCACTGCCGCCGACGTCGCGCAGATGATTGTCGAGCTTGGGTGAGCGTTGGAGAGAGAACGCGAGAGAGAAATGCGGAGTGGACGAGGTACCACAACAGCAACAAGAATAACAACAACGAGAAACACCCATACAGGAACTCGAATCTGCAGCGGAACTGCATCTGCCTATATGTCCACGATTTGTCGAAACACACTCTATCGTAGATAGCAAAAAGGTGCAGTAGGAGACAAACAACAAGAACAACGTATCAGCAGAGGCTGTCACCCTCGAAAAACAAACAACCAACGAGCAAACAGTGACCTGACTGCGAGTAACGGTCTAGAATCGCCTTCCGATACATCCGAACATATGTACACCGAACGTACATTGCCTGTGGAACCGGTGCAATTGCATGTGTGACGCATTTGATGAGAGTTCAGCAAAGTAAGCGCGGAGCCTACCTTGGAGTCGACATCTATACCGCCGGAAACAGTGTGCTTGGAGCGCCGAATTATTATTATTATTATTATTGTAACTATTATGAGCCCAATCACAGTAGCAGGAAGATGAGAAGAGCAAGCTGGCGGCAACGCGATTTTTTGGCGGCGATAGCAACAACAACAACAGCAGCAGTTTAACCGTGATACAAAGCTTGATTTATGTCGGTGTTGCATTGGACAGAGGATATGCAAGGAGAACGATCGGGTAGTTCAGCAATAGCTCAGATGCTCTCAGGAATATCAGGAGGATAAGCGAGTCAACACGGGACAGACAGTTGTTCGAGGCGGAGAGCACGAACAAGAGAGACAGAGAGAGAGAGAGAGAGAGAGCTGAATCAGATCAGCCTCAGCAGGCCACGGAATTGTAACAGTCAGCCAACGACTGCCAACAGCGAACGAGAACCCAGAGGGTCAGAGAGGAAGCAGAGTTCGACGAGTCACGTCGGAGCCGGCGGGCCTGGACGACGGAGGCAGCATGTCGACGAAGCAATCTATCATCACTAAGACCAACATCAGTGGAAGCAGCCAGCTCAGCAGTAGCCGACGAAACAAAAGGGCTATCCGCGTTTGTACGGCTCTCAACACCAGCGGCTTACGCAACGGCAACAACAACAGCAGCAGCAGCAGCAGCAATAACAACAACTGCAACAGCCGTGTCAGTGGTGTCGAAGTGATTGTCGAGAGCTTTTTTACCGACGACAGCGACAACAGCAGCAGCAGCAACAACAACAACAACAACCAAATTCGGAGCGCCTTTGAAACGAGCCGCTTGCCCAGGGACAGCGATATCGCCTATCCGGTTAGCGTGGGCAGCAGTGTCCGTTGTCTCCACGCAGCTTGCCGTAAAGATTCGCGCCACCCCCAATCGTGCTGTGTGCGGCCATCAGCACGACAGCCGTCGTGTGAACGCAGCTCGTGCCGCTTGTCTTGCTGGTACCGTTGCCGATCGTCGTCGTCGTTGTTATTGTCGTCGCCAGAGTTGTCGATCTCGTGCTTGCTGTACACCAGTTACGGCAGTTGTTTAGCAGACACCGTCGTCGACACCGCGCGCACCCCATTGTCGCTGGCGCCAGCAGCTGCAGCATGAGGAAGGAAGCGGTGTGAGAAACCCCCCGGGCGATGGCAGCCGAGGAGCGCTACGGGTCTCGCGAGGCGTGCTTGCAGGCCCAGGCCATGATCGACATCTCGTTCGAGCACCTAAACGGGCTTCGCACCACCTGCCTCGCTGACAACCACATCACGCAGAATGAGATACGCATCCTGGAGGTGAGTGCAGCGTCGTTCTTCATATGGTGAGATCTCGGTCTGGGCGAGAGCTAGCGAGAGAGGTTTTCCCATGACGAGAACGTGGCATATTGAGATCAGCCGATTTTACGGAAGCCCCATTTACAGCTGAGAGCGGTCAGCTGGGGTGAACATGTTCTGACTCCCCAGGACAGCTTTGTTTACATCAACGAATTGCTTTTTGGGGCTGGCTTTTGGACAAGTTGGGAAAATGTGTTTGCGCCTTTTCGACACATTTTCTCATTTGCATGAAGTACCGTTTGGCCCATAGGGTCGTATGAGCAAAACGGAGCTGCAAAGTGAGCCGAGAAAAATCTACAAAAAAATGCTAGATAACTATGATGTGCTGTACGCAGACGCATACAGAAACGCATGGCCCAGGTATCCACCAGGTCAAACATAGTCTGTACACAACACTGTTTCGTGAGCGATCCACGACTCAATTTCAACTAAAGCTCCGTTCGCCGTTTAGAACATTCAGAATCGATCAAAGCACAGTGGGATAATTTCAAACAGAAACAAAGAACTAGCCAGACGAGGGCTCACGACGATGCCGTAGGCCGTTTCCGTATAACGTCATGTACGCCAAAGATTCAAAAGCAACACAAGCCAACTAGCTACGCGCGTTTTTGAAATAGCCACCCAGTAAACATATAACACTCGTAGTCATTATTATGTGCCAACTCTCCCCTCTTCGTTTATGCGCGTTCCCACGCTGCACCGATCAGTGTGAACAATACTCCTTTCGAGATCGTCAAGCGGCGATAATCTTTCATCGAATTCATGTTTTCAACCCGTTGGAGTCCACGGCGGCCTCGCAAAAACAACCGACAAGGTCAGCATAGCATTGATCGTCGACAGAGCCAAATTGTTTCGATTGGATTTGACCATTTGCTACCTTCGAGTATGAGCAGATTGACGAGCAACGCTCGCACACATGAAATTGCAGATAGTCGTGTACAACATTCTCAGATCGTTGCGTTCGTCTGTAATTCGAGTTAACCTACAGCCATGAGGACAATAACGTAAACAAAATAAGCGTAGTAAAAACAAAATGCTCTGAAGAGAGAGAGAGAGAGAGAGGCAGTGCACGGTCGGGCTGAGCTGATACGATGACCTATGGACACTGCATTTAGTTGTATGATTTCTATGTCCGTCTGTAGCGCGAATTTATTTAGGGTCGCTTAGCGAAATTTGAGTACAGCTACGCGAATTTGTGATATTCTGATAACTTCCATCATACTAGATCCATATTACATCTGGTACATATGTATATATATATATATATGTTACATCTGGTACATATATATATATATATATATATGTAAAACATTTTACTATCATTGCGTGCGCGAATTTGACTGTTTGGTTGGACAGAAGAACCTGAACCGAACAGGCCGAGACACGCGATCTTGTGACGCCCATAGATCCATGCGCTCACTGAATGTCACAAAGGTGTATTTGACAGAAAGTGTATTTGATGGATTCATTGAGCTCATACGTGTACAGCACTATCATAAAATAAAAATACACCATTTTAGCCTCGCCTAAAGTGATATAACATCATGGCGGGGAATTGAGTTGTTCGTCCTACTCAGTCAGGGGCCAACGTACTTTGTTTCAAGATTACAATCTGTTACTAGGCTGTGTTTTACATAGTCACACGAGTGGCATCACTAGACTCGATTCTGTCTGACCTGCTGAGCAAATTTTGGAGAAATCCGAATGCTGACTAACGTGGGTCGACACGGCCGGATCGGCGAGGCTGCCTCCAGGGAACGCCTTTTATAAGGTGGCCAGTGAATTAACAGAATCTAGTATTCGCGTTTCAATCTGTCGACATTCGGTATTATTATTATTATGCGTATTATGCGGACAATGCGTATCTGTTCTTGATCCGCCCTTCGCTAGATAACCTGACTCAACTATCTGAGGACAACGGGGAGAGTGGTAGTGGCGTAAGCGCGTTAACCGAGAGCAGGGCAAAAAACGGTTAAAGAAAAAAATGCTTTTTCTATAAATACAAAAGTCTCGGTTTAAACTGTTATATGAATAGAAGTTCAAGACGTGCTCTCTATTAATCGTATGTACAGTTACGTGACAGAGACCAAGTCGTAGGCAAACGCGTCTCGCCAATATGATACAACAACGCCCATATAGCAAATCCGAAGATTCCCAATTCAGATGGCCGTGCTCACCCATAGGCCATGAAAATTATACCATCTACGCGGGGTGACGCGCACCTCACATGCATTATATTCTAATCGCGTTAGTGCCGTTGAAATCCATGGGTATTCACTTTTCAAAATGTACCTTGTCCATTATAGCCACGTTCGATTTTACTATTAGCAATAACGTTTGAACGTTTTGACGTTCGCGTTTCACAAACGGACGTGTCATACCACCCGTAACTGAATCGCGACCGATGTTGAGAATCAATCGGGCGTGTAGGAGTGTGCCACGCTAATTGCGTGGTTTGGCTTGCGAAACTTTTGACCAATTAGCCGTAACCATAAACAGTGTAACCATAAAATATACTGCAAGTGCTAAATAAGTGGCAACTCGCTCTTGTTCCGGTAGTGTCCGTCATCTTTCTCCACCGGTGTTAGTCAGTCGCCGCTCGCTACGATGACTAATGATGCTGTTCTTAATGTTTTGTATGTGTGTTTGTGTATTTGTTTGCTTGTTATTACAGACGAAGCTGGTGCGTTTATTTGCCCGTCAGTTAGTGGCCCGCCAGCAGTTGGAACGAAGCGGTGAGCTCCTCGACGCTCTCGACCCGCTCGAGTATCCGAAACTGCAAATGTGGCTTCGGGTGGTTGGCCTCAGTGAAGCCAGCATAGCGGGGATTTCACGCCTGGTGGGTGGGAGCTTTGACCAACTGCTGCTGCGCTCTGACGACCAAATCAAAGGTAACAACTGTTTGCCAAACGATAGCAGTGATGTTACGTTGGCTCCGTTTGGGCGCTCGAAACGACGTCCAAAAGTCAGATCGCAAAAGATGTCACGAAAATTTAACGCAACTAATTGATTGGAATATAACATACAACATATAAAACTGGCGTGCATATTCAGCGTGTCGCTTGCGAAAAGCCCCGAAGAGTCCTCATTTCTAACAGATCGAACTCGGTCAATGTCTCTATCTGTCTGTGGTATTGCCCCTGTTACCGGCATCAGATGTGCTCTGTGATCAAACCGAGGAGAGGTTACGTCTCCTCACGGCGCTTCGGAACCTTAGGAAATGCACGAGTCGACAATTAAGCGGTACAGCGCAAACGGTAAGTTTGTGAACACAAGCAGGCGAATGAATGTCTAATTTGAAATCGACATTGTTGCCCAATGATACGTGAGCTGTACTGAGTTCTATCCGTAGAGAAACATTGACTATATCGATTACGTTATATGTGATAGAAACCTGGTTGGGTATTCAGAAGATTGCAAATATGATTCACGATCTCCCTATACAACTCATACACATTCAAAACATTAACGCCGAGTATACCCGAAGCATGGTACGTTGAACTGCTCAAGTCTGTAATAAGATGGAGGCTCTTTCGAGGAACATATATCTCTGAATAGAGAGGAACACTTCAACGAACGAATGGGCACCTAATCACCGTAACTATAATTATATTCCCAACATAGCTTGTAAGTGCTAAGTGGTGAAATTCCGTATGTATCTTTAAAGATCGTACTTATATGTGGTATCAACAAGAAACCAAACTGTAGACATTACGTGGCCTATACACATAGAAAATCTGCCTTACAAATCGAGCATGTCCTTTTTCTGGACTTACGTGACCCAGATGATCTCTACTCACATTCGCCTCCCGCTCTCTTGTTTTCTCTTGTTTAATCTGTGCCGTCGGTCGACTCCTTCAATCAACCCGCTGACAGTTCGAAGACGGGTTTGAAGATCTGAGCTGGGAGTACCTGACGCGGGCGGAAGGCCCCACGGTCGAGTCCCGCCTGGGGACAAGCACCACGAGTGGAAGCAACAGCAGCAGTAACAGCAACAGCCAAGCAGGGGCAACGGATTCAGCAACAGCCGCAGCAGCAGCGGGTGCTGAGAAACCAGCAACGATTGGTGGTGGAGCAGCCAGCGCTGGTGCTGGTTGCGATAGTGCGACTGGGACGCCCGGTGGGAGTCCGGCCGCAGTTAACAACAGCGGTTCGAGTTGTGGAACCGGCGCAGGGGGTCAACAGGTAACGGCCGTTCAGGCCGCGCCACCCGGGTCACCTCTATTGAATCATCTTGGTCAATCTTCAGGACTCGGAGTGAACGCGGCTTCTGCTGTAGCTGGTGGTCCCATTAACTGTACGACGGCGTCGTCGTCGTCGGCGGCAGCGACCCCAGCAGCGGTGGTGTCGTATGTGAATGCCAATTCGACTGCGACAACCGGAGTGTTGTCGCCCGCGGAGAAATTAACACCGACTGCGTCAGTGGCACCGGGCACCGGGGCGCTATCGCCGTCGTTGACAGCAGGAGCGTCTCAACACAAGTATGTTGTACATTGTATATATATATATATATATATCTAATATACAGACTAAATCGAACTCATTTGTAACCCCATAGAAGGCAATGAGGATATTAGGCAACAATGATATTACTAGTCTATAATAATAATAATAATCATTATTATATTCAATGTTGATGTCATAGCCGCATCGGTATTAGTCTGTCGGCATTTGAAGTTATGGAATCAACGTCACCCTAACTCACTATATATTAATCCCTGTTCTATTTTTGTTTCGAACAAACATCACCGTACACTCGCTACTATGTCTCCCCTCTGGCGTATGTCTCATTGTCTTCTCTCACTTCTTCACGATTTCCCCCTCGAATTTAGCCGGACACCACCGTACAGCCGGAAGGCACCAACGTCATTCGTGACAAGCCTACACAACAATAACCATACGGCCGAGTGTAGTAGCGCCCCCGGTTCCGTCAGCAAATCTCGATCGCACGAGCACTCGTTGCGGGATCACCAGTTGCTGGAGTTGCAGCAGCAGCAGCAACCACATCAGCAGCAGCAGCTGCAGCAGCAGCAAGCACACAGTTTCTCAGCGAGTGGCAGCAATGTCAGCAACAACAGCAGCCACCAGCAGCAGCAGCCGCAGCTTCAGCAGCAACAGCAATACCAGCAGCACGTCATTGGGGGGCCGGGTAGCATCGGGAGGTGTCCACCGCGCAGGCGTCACCAAACGGAGCCGACGCCCGCCAGCGGGAGCCTGTCACCGTCGCGTAGTCCGTCGTTCGTTACGTCGCCGGACGCGTCGGCTGACAATGCATTCGCTGAGTCCCCTGACGCGCCTGGACCCGCTGGCTCCCATGGGCAACAATTGACGCAACAACAATTACTACATCAGCAGCTGCATCAACATCAGCAACAGCAGCAACAACAACAACAACTAGCACAGCAGCCACAGACTTCGTCATCCCAACAGCAGCTGCAACAACTGCAGCAGCAGTTACAGAATCAGGCCCAACAGCAGCAGCAACAACAGACGCAAGCACAGAATCAGCAACAACAGCAACCGCCATCTCAACAACAATGTGAGTGTTTGCTTGATGGGAGAGAAGATATATATATATATATATATACGGTTTCTGTTACCTAATTCATGATGTATTGACCATCATTCTCGTACGGCAGAAATCAAACAGTTGGTGTGGAGCCATGGGTAGTCGGTTAACGACGCTGTGATCAGCTGGTTGAATTTTATTTGAGAAATGCCATGAATCAGGTGAACATCATAATTCATTACGAATATATATTGCTTTGTCGGTGTTAGCTGCCTCGGCTCCAACCTTAGCGGTGCCCCGTTCTCCGCGTCTTCCTGGAATGGGACACGCGATTCACCACCGATTCACGTCCACTGTTAAGGTAAGTGCGGACGATGTTTGTATTCTTGAAAAATTTCGTTACACAGTCGCTCTATGTCAAGTGCGTTTTTGGGATATCGATAGAGACCGATGATCGATGTTCATCGTCAATGAAGTTGTTAAAATATAGCTTTCCATTTTAGGGCTTTTATGTCAAGCATATATCGGATCAAGTACATATAATACATAGCATGCTACCATGGGTGGACTTTTAATCATCCCCCTTATATATATATAAAATTGGAACTCATTTTTGCAGGTGACGACTTGTCAGCAATGTGACAAGCCAATGTTCTTTGGTTACAAATGTCGCGAGTGCAAATTTCGCTGTCATCGGGACTGCGTGGATAAGGTTTGTGTTTGAGAATCAACGATACCTTCATTGAGCCGTTCTTATATCGTTCATACAAAATGGATCAAGTAGTCTGGTAGGTGCACCGCGTTCGAAGCACCTACGTGACCTAGGGCACACGTTCTTCTTCCATTTGTGTTTTGCCCTATCCGAAATATATGGGATATTAAGGGACGCCGAAATAAAAATTAATTCACTCTTCCATATCTCGTTCCTTTAGGTCCCACCTAGCTGCGGTCTTCCCAACGAACTTGTAGATGTTTTCGCACAAAGATATAACCAAGGTGAGTGTCGTTGTCGACGTCGAGTCGAATCCCTTGCAAGCGGTATGATAGTATTCATAAGTGTCGTTCACACTCTTCCCTTTTTGTCGCTCGTGTCCTGCATTAAAGTACGCAAGCGTGAATTCGTTTTCGTTTGGAAACGGTTATTAAGGAGGACAATAACAAACCGAATATACATGGGAGAGATAAAACATAAAGATATACTTTATGAAGGAAAGCATGAGCTCAAAGGAACATTATGCCAAATGCAGGACGATATCATGCCTGATTCCCTGCCGTCCTTCATTTCGCCATATCAGATAAGCGATCAGATAGAGCCGTCAGAGGCCGACCACAAATCGAGATTCAGAAATATGCGCGGCCAGTACACACACGTTCTTGTTCAGAGTAAAATGCCCTGTGTTGTTCTCCATGTTGTTCTATGGCAGTTGCTTTTGGCCGAATGAGCTCGAGAGCCGAATGATGGTGAGGCTCACATGAGTATTATTCTGTCTGACCTATGTAATCCTTTGTCCTGATGCAAACCCCGTTGCTTTCATGTCGCTTTTGACCGCTCCGTGTCTCACATCAATGTATCTATCTATCTATCTATCTATCTATCTGTCAATCCACGTAACGTTTTCAGGTGCTGGAAGTGAGCAGGTGTCGAGTAGTCCATTACCGGGTCACTCGCCCTCATTGACGCGTCACGTGTTATCACGGCATGGACTCCCAGGCGGTATTGGACCGCATTTTGGCTCCGCGTACGGTCCGCAGACCGGCGACTCGTCATCAAATACGTCCTCATGCAACTCGTCCGCACCGAACTCGCCACAGGTGATTGAACAGCCACGTGCACGACTTTTTCTCGAAATCATCGAAGCATGTCCAGGACAGGACGTTGACTCGCGTGTTGAGCCGTGATGATTTGTTTTAGGATCATCACTGTTGCATATGTTTGATCACTAGCATAGAAGTTACGTAGTTTTCGCCCCCATCTTCCGGATGCCTTCATTCAACGTGTCGTCACTGGGATGGTATGAGCTTAAATACTGACATTCGGTTGCGTTTCTTTGCTCACACAGGTTCTGGCGGGGGGTGCGAGCACCGGAGGCTCCAGTGGTAAAGTGTTCCGGTTTCCTCCCGACGAGCTGGTAGCGGCCGCGGGAGGCCGCGATGGTAGCGTGCCTCCGGGAGGTGGTCAAGGCCATGCTGGCAAGGCCAACTCATTGCGATCGACCGACTCGGATCGGACGGTTGTGTCCGCTGCCTCGAATTCGGGCAGTATAAGTGTAAGTGTAAGGATTGGATGTGATTATTTTCTTTCATTAGAAAATTTGAGCGGCGTATCTCTCTCTCTCTCTCGATATCGCTCCCCTCTGGTCCCTTTCTATCGACTACATCTACTACACCCTGAGCGAAAGATCGTTATGGTCGTGTATCGCAAACGTACTCGAGATGAGAAGTGATGGCACTACTGATAATGGATCAATCCGTCCATCATCAGTAGTGTGATCTCTTACGACGATTGTATTATCTCAGTGGCGTACTGTGCTGCTAGTTTAGGGACCCGTTGTCATGGGCCATCATCTCGTTATGTCTATAATCTCCTCTTCTCCATGCAGACGGATAGCGAGAAGACCCTGTCGGTACGGATCGGCTCACAGGATTCACAAGTGTCGCTCGATGTGGCCGAACAGGACGCGGCCGGCAAGCCATGGCCCCGACAGAACAGTGTATGAATACAGATATAATTCAAAAGCAGATCTTTCGATCGCACCACCCGACGCACAAAACCGCCTAGCACCTGCACCCAACTCCCGTTACGTCATCCCGCATCCCCTATGCATTCAGTGTTTGTGCTCGACCTGCATTGCTTGTCCCAGCCATCCGTACCTGGAGCTCCACCGAGTCTGGGTGGCACTCTGCTCAAGCCTTCGCTTATGTTTGTTCTTCCGGTTGATTCACACGCCCGGTTTTGAACCGCCCGCCCCACTGCACTTTCGGCAACCCACTTTCGACCACCCCAGATTACTTGTTACTTCGTGTGGCTTTGTTACCAGCTTAGCACTGGCAGCTCTATTGACATCCATTCTCGCCCAGCATCCTTCGTATCGTAAACATGGATAGCAGCGTAAGTGGTGAACGATATGCCCGCATCGCGACTATGCGCGCTGACGACCACGTTGATAATGCCCCGCGATCGATGCATGACGGCACGGGGAAATAAAGGAATCGTTCCTCACCCCTGCCGTGTGACATATAAGAGAGCTTAAGCATTGTAAAAGTGCAGCTCCTTCAATAAACCAATAAACCTTTACCTTTACTCCTATCGTCAGCTGTGGAATAGGTCCTCGTCAAGGGGTTGAAAGCATCTGGAAATGCTGGTATCATCTGTGCGGCGATGGCCGGCTCGGTATCTGTGAAAGTACTGAGGTATTCAAATCTCGTTCAGTCTCTTCTCTGTTGTCAGCAACTATTTGTTGTGCTCAACATCATCCAGCGCTGATGGCCGCCCAATAAGGCTCCCCTAACCCCTGGAATGGCTTTTTCTCAGCATCGATCAGCGGTGGACGGCGTTGTAGTCGTCACAATGCGACAACGCATGCATATACATTGTTGTAACTAATTGGTCATTGCTATGTTGGTTTCAGTTATCACTGCGCGAATGGGACATCCCGTTGGACGAGGTCCAGCTACAAGAGAAGCTCGGGGAGGGACGATTTGGAGTTGTGTATAGGTAACTACTACGGTCCTAGATTTCCTCTACTAAAGACCCAACAAAGTGCTGCTTAATACCATTTGTATTAAGAGTTGTAAAGGACACATGAATCCCAGCAGGAATCTTATCTGGTTTCTAAAAAAAAATAGCTGCTAAGCCCTTCTGCCACTCGCTGGAGAAAATTGGTATCGTCCCGTACTATAGTCGCAAGCATTTATGAAGACAATTATCCACTGAGCAAATTTTGTCGCTCAGAGGGACGCGTTACAACCTTCACTATCTTCTCTCTGTGGTAAAATGCATGTGGTCACCATTAAGTAATTTGGAGGGGGAAGATGTGTTGCCATATAGACATTTCCCACACGGTCATTACAATAAAAATAGACCTTCTCCGCACTGTGCTAGAACGAAGCTTGGCGCTGATAGTTTTCTTGCCTCATAACAAAATTAAGGTTTGGTACAGGGGGGAAATGTAGAAATTTACAGCATAAATGGTGGCACTAGGCAATATCGTTTTGAATCGGCTACTCGATCGAAATGAAAAATCAACAATTTGATAACACTTTTTTGTAAGCCGCCGATTGAAAAACGGAACACAGGAATTGTCCCGTTCAACGGTCGCATTTTTCCAGTCGCAGTCAGCGTTTGTACTGTGCTTAATGATGAAATTAATGTTTCCCATATGATTGTATACTGACTGCCTACTCTTGCCGTTTCTCTCGTTGTCTGAATGCGCAGAGGCAGCTGGCACGGCGCCGTTGCCGTTAAAATGCTCAACATGGAGCAGGCCTCCCAGAGCGCTAGTCGACAAAGCGAGATTATGGATACGTTCAAGCAGGAGGTGGCTACGTTTCGGAAAACGCGGCATGAGAACCTCGTCCTCTTTATGGGCGCTTGTATGAAGCCGCCACAGCTGGCTATCGTTACCTCGCTCTGCAAAGGCATGACCCTGTATAGGCATCTGCACTTGCAGAAAGACAAGTTCAACCTCAACCGAATATCGCAGATAGCGTTACAAATATGTCACGGTCAGTACTAGTTGCATCTGTTCCACCATCGAATAATAATCATAATAACATAGTAGTAATTAATTTACGGTGATATCCGGTGGATCCCTATGTTAGCCCTTATTGGCCACCGCATCACTACACTTCTAACGGCTGGCTGCGGCCTTTCTGTGTTCTTTTTTCCGTGCCTGACTGTGTCCCACACTCGCAGGTATGGGTTATTTGCACGCGAGAGGAATTCTGCACAAGGACCTCAAAACGAAGAATATCTTTTACGAGAACGGCAAGGTGGTCATTACGGACTTCGGCCTGTTCTCGGTAGTCAAGCTATGCCAGGGTGGACAGGGTGGCCGCAGGGGAGATTGGTTAACGATTCCGCAGGGCTGGCTGTGCTATCTAGCACCTGAGCTCATCCGGGACCTTCGGCCTGGGGCGGGTCAGCCAGATCTGTCGTTTTCGACACGCAGCGACGTGTACGCGTTCGGCACGGTGTTCTACGAGCTACTATGCGGTGACTGGCCGTTCCGAAGTCAGCCGCCGGAGGCGATTATCTGGCAGGTTGCCAAGGGTGTCAAGCCACCCCTAGCCAACCTGCAGACGTCACAGGACGTCAAGGATATCCTCATGTCGTGTTGGTCGTTCCAAGCCGACGATCGGCCAGACTTCGCCCGTCTGCAGGTACTGCTCGTGCGGCTGCCGAAGAAGCGGCTGGCCAGATGTCCCTCGCACCCTGTGCATCTTTCGCGTTCAGCAGAGTCCGTCTTTTAGACACGAGTCCCCGCAACGCGAAGACGGGGAGACCCGCAGAGATCACGATTAGTTCGATGATGACGTTGAGAACAACAACAACAACGATATTTCTCTACCCGCGAAGCACAAACGAAACGGACGGCTTCGTGCTAGGTGACATCCAACGGGCGTCATCGCGTCTACAATTCGACTAGCCACGTGAATCTCTGCAGCGAAGATTGCCGTGACACCTACAGCCGGCAAGCCCGGACACCGCAGATCAACAATTCCTGGCTTCCCGCGACGCCCCCCAGCATCGACTTGACACAGAAGTGAATTACACAGTAGGCCACCCAGCGGCCGGCTATCCGAGTACCGCCAGAGGCGCCGCTAGTACTCATCGTTTGTCGAGCCACTTCGTCAGGGGAAGAGAGCTTCGGGCGTCGGTTGGCGGCACATTAAGCTGGGACGTGGTGCGAAACGGGAGAAGACTCCCAAGAGGGACTCTGACGAGCGGACGATTAGCGCAGCGAATACCATACAACAATGTGAATGTACGTATGATGTATGTGTGCAGATGTGCGTGTCTGTGTGTATTTGGGTGTATCTGTGCGTGAAGTGGAACCGAAGAAGTCGATTGTCGTGTGAATTGTGAAGCGCAAGCATTATGGAAGCGACCGCTGGATGAAGGAGGGCCGTGACGGGTGAGAGCTAAGGGCCTGCACTCGACGACGCCATTGGAGAGATGTATACGCTCCAGCCTCCCCTGTATACGGCCGGCGTACAGAAGGCTTGTGCTTGGTGCTGCATGAGGGACATAGATCGTTTTTGGGGGGGCGGGGGCGAAGAGGGGTCTGTGGGGTGTGGGGTGGGCCCAGAGGATAATTATAGAGTTAGCCTGACCAGTGCGTGTTGGCCCTCAGGGGACCTCACTACACTGAAGCTGCAAGACCCGATTCAGTCAATGATTGTTGATGACGATGATAATGATGATGGTGAGTACTTGGATAGTAGAGAGGGTAGTGACAGAGGTAGCAGTAGTAGGGTTACTTACTCGACAGCAGCGACGTTGGGAAAATAAGTGATGACGGGAGACAGTCAGAGACACCACTTACTGAAACTTAGCTGGACCTACGGCTTATGTGGGTAAGGTATTGACTGCGGGGGCAGGGTGTCAGTATATAAATGGACGATGAACATAGGAAACGGGGGATGACCATGTGTAGGTATTAATGGGATATATAAATGAGGCGGTGAGACAGACAGAGGAGGAGCACCGCCTGGCGAGGCAAGCAAAATGAAGTCAAGCTACATGTCCTCAGAAGGATGAGGGCACAAAGCGTAAATAAAACAAAAGTATATACTGAATGATTTAATCTTCTTGCTTTGTCGTACTTCGAAGAGATCAATCTGCAGCTATGCTGGACTCGATTTCAATGGCAAATTCTGTGTCTTTTAAAGTGTTCATTCATATTCACTTGCTAAGTATTCAATGTACGTTGTGTTTGTAATTGAAATCGTTCGAATATCGTGCGAGCTATCAATAGTTAAACGCTATATTGACTAATATCATATTATGGTAGACGTCGTTTTTCGTAAAATAATTATATATATAGAACAGATAGTTTCGTAAAATGTTTTACAGGAATAGACAGAAAAATTAGTCAAAAAAAAAGCCCATCTATGAATTATTGCTTTACTGCACTAATGACGTGGTCAAATTTAGTTTTTAACGCTATAACAAAACCATTCACGTCAACATCATCATTAATCCTTGGGATGGTTATTTAGTAGGAGCAAAACGGCTGTTATTCATGATAAGTTTCAAGATGAAGTGAGAAAATGAGGTCACTATTAGCAATCATATCAATGAGAGGTATCAACGATCCCGCTATTAATAGGTGAACAAATGGATACACATCAATCCACGTCCAACGCTCAAGTTTTCCACAATCACGAAGCTCATCATTCTCTTAGCGATCTGCAAGCATTCGCTGGTTTCATTGTGACACTATATATCTACGCTCCTGAGTTCGGCTCAGGTATATTTTTCTTGTTGTTATTTCTGCTCGCTTTTTCCGCACGCATCAGCCATCACAACGTCTGATGCTAATTAGGACAAACACCAATTTCAAGGGCCGCTCCACCTTCAGCGGACCCTGTTTGCAGTGGGTCCCGCGACCATCTCTCTCTCTCTCTCATTTCTGTTGCCGGTTCTTCGCAGCAGGCGTCACCCACGCAGGCCACGAAGGTCGATGGATTGCCGGGCCCAGCCAGCCAGCCAAACTCAGCGCTTCAATCTCACCGAGTCCTGAGCTGCTGCTGCTCCTGCTGTTGTTGTGAATGACCCATTGTTTGCCTTGTGCATCTTCTGCTGTACGGGAATTTACGGCGGATACAGCAATACACAGAGCAAGGGCCGACCCAGCGACCGATCCGTTCGTTCGTCTGTCTTACTCACCGGCAGACATCGGTTCGGGTTTCGATTCGAGCCGCCCTCAAGAATTTGCCTCCTATTGTTCTCGTCTTCCTCGTTCGTCTTCAGGGTCCTTCGTGCGTTTTTATCTGAAAGGTGCATAGAGGTACTCGGTACGAACATGGGCGTCCAGATCTTCGACGGTGATGCTCACCTCCGCGGCGACGTCTCACCGCTCTTCAACACTCGACAACACTCCGGAGTGCTACGAAATGAGCCGAAGCGCTGACTGCGAACGAAGCCGAACGGGGAAGCACTACGAGAAGGCGCTTATACGATTCAGGCGACCGGCCAGCCAGCCAGCCAGCCAGGTCCTCAGCAGGTTGGATTCATACCGTTGCTGCTACCGCTGCTTCAGGTGGCCTGAGAGGAACGAACAGCAGCTGAAGCCGAGGGCAGATACAGCCGGCGCGGATGACATAGGCGAAGGACGTAGCGACGCGAAGAGGGTGACTAGAGACAGAGCGCGAGAGAGAGAGAGACCCAGCCAGGTAGGCAGCTTCGAGTACAAATACGCCTAGCCTAAGGATCGGCCGGTCGTAGTAACGCTGAAGAGCGGGACATGGTGAGAAGAAAAGCCGAAAAAAGACGATACGCCTCACCGAAATACGAACGAGTCAACGAGAAGAATATCGCATGCAGCGGTAGCAACCACAGCAGTCTCGGCTGAGGGCTGCGGAGGACGGCATTATCAGAGGCAGGGGACTGACGGGCACCACATAAGAGGTAATGGGAAAGAAGGTTTCGTCCTGATCTCAGACGAAACGAGCAACAGCAACAAAATCTATGAACGAAATGAAGAGAGGGGACGGGTGAAATGTAGGAGCTCAACAGGCGGAACGGAACGCTGAGGCGAGCACCGTTCAGCAGCAGCAGCAGCAGCAGCACCACCACCACCACCAGTGCTGCCGGTGCTTCGACTACCTACGGCTTCTGTTATTGCTGGACGGGGTCTCGCCATCCATCGACCACTATGAGAGGAATATGGAGAGTGTGTGCGTGTCAGAGAGAGAGAGAGAGAGAGAGAGAGAGAGAGTAAGAGAGACAAATACCCGCCGACGATAAACACAAAGGCTAAGCGGCACGGCAAGCGTGAGATTGAGCTGAGGAAGCAAGCAGCGTATGCACAAGCAGAGAAGAGAGAGAGACTTTGCGCGAGTAGGGTTGAGGAAAATGTGGTGTTCCGTCGATGCTGCTGCTGCTGTGATCATCAGCATCATTATGGTAGGGCCCCCTCAGCTCGGGTATCGGCCTGTCGGCAGTCTCCCAAGCAAGCAGCGGCGGGTTCGCTGCTCGTCCGCTATTGGCTCGTCGAATACTAGCACTACTTACTACGACTGCGGCTGTGACGAGACTACCCTATTCGACCCTCTGTTGTTGGACTCTCCCTGTCGCTTAAGTATTGGTCGGTGTATCGGTCCACCGATCTGTCCGCCCGGCCGCTCGTCATAATCGATCGGGAGCTCCGATCGATTTGGCCCCTGTGTCCTCCTCTTCGTCTGTTTGCCTCCGAATCGCTTGACGCCCCATCGGGGCGAAGCGATATCAGTACGTCCGGCGCGGCGGCCATGGCCGCGGGTGGCTTGCTCTCGACGACCTGACGGACCACTGGCATTTGATTGCTAGTGACTCGAATTGGCAGCGGCTGCCAGAACCGCCACCACAATCGGTATCAGCACAACAATCACCGCCGCCGCTGCCGCCGCCGCCCTGACGACGGCCGCGGTCACAGAGACAACAACAAGCGGCTGAGACACTGAGAGCGATTGTTGCCCATCATTTACGCCTCGATATCTCCATATTCTTAGTCGTATGTGTCGATCCTTGCTATCGCTATCGGGCGCCGACGTAACACTGTATCTTCTCCATAGTTGCATGTTGGAGCGGTTGCTGCCGCCGCCGCCGCCGCATTTCTCCCCACCCGGTGTCCCATCTATTTTCCTCTACTTGCTGCTGTTGCCGTAGCTGTATGGCGTAGCAGCAGCAGCAGCAGCGCGGGAGAGTTGTAATCCGCGCCGATAGTGGTAATACTAAGAGAAAGAATTGAATGCTTGTGAGGCACACACTGAGTCTGCCGGCCTCCACTCGTTGCCGTCGGCGAGGAGCGCGATAATAAAGCGCACCAATAAAATAGCCAGAAAGAAAGCAAAAATAGAGGGTACAGCGACTCACAAACGACGACCCCTGTTGTGTTGTTGCTGTTGTTGCTGCTGTTGCTGTTGTCGTCGTCATTTGATTGGCATTGCTGCGGCTCTTGCTTCTACTGTGTTCTACACTTGTAGCCAAGTGCAGGAGTAGGAGCGGCGGCGGCGGCGGCGGCGCCGGCAGCAAAATAGCCAGCGGGCGTCACAGCCGGCACCAGAAGATGAAGCAACCGCAGCACCTGGAGAAATCGAAGAGCAGCAAGACGACGACGACGACGGCAACGACGAAATACGAAGAAGTAAGAAAGGAAAGAGAACCAGCGACCCAACAACCGAACAAGACATAGCAGCAGCAGCCGCAGCCGCCGCCGCCGCAGCAGCAGCAGTAGTAGTCACCACCAGCACCACCGGTCCACGAGCATCCATCCCCACGCACTCCTCACACAGTCTCGTAGAGACTCTCAGTCAGTCAGTCAGCCAGGCAGGGACGAAGATGGCGGCGGCGGCCGCGGCGACGACGACGACGGCGGCGGTGATGATCGGCAACTACTACTGCCTGCTGTTGCTGTCGGTAACTGGTGCCGTCGTAGTTGAGCCACTGAGCGACAGACGACTTCGATACTGCGGCTGCTGCTGCTGTTGCTGTTGCTGCGGCTGCTGTTGCTGATGTTGTTGTTGTTGTTGTCGCTGCTGCAGCCGTCGGCTAAAGTCGAAGTGGTGGAGTTGTTTGCAACGCGGCTTGCTTGTGTTATTGCAGCACTATACGTTGCTTGTGAGTGAGCGAGTGGGTTGGGAAAGTGTCGTCGAGGCAGACAGTCGTAGTGGCAGAGTACGGCGGCACCTTGAGCCCCCGGTCAGCGGGGTAGCGGATACTCAAGCGCTGAAGGGAGAGCCGAGACGAGAGTCGGACCAGGCTGGCTGGAGCGACCTGGTCGACCGGTGTGCTACTCTGCCTGTTTGCTGAATATGTACGGTTGATCCAGTTACCTGTTGATGTGGTTAATCACTCACTCAATTAAGCATCATCATCATCATCATCATCAGAATTATTGTTATTATTATCATAGATAACAAGTTGTGGCAGCAGATCGTGCATGCGGTCGCGTATCTCCATCGAGTGAAAGGGGTCGTCGACAAATGAATGAGTGAAAATATAGCCGGTGACGGCAGAGTTCGATGTCGACGAGTGTGGGATGCCCTGTTCGCCGATGATGTGTTCATCATCGGGCCGAGAAGAGGAGGAGGAGGAGCAGAACTCGTGGACAGCTTCGAACACAGCGAGTCCGAGTGTCGGCCGTGCGCTCTGCTGAGCGTCTCGCATCGCACGAGCAGCCGCCGAGACAAAACATCGATCCGCTGGCCAGTGAGCTAGTTGGCGAATATACTTGAATGTGGAGAGTCGTCGCCAAGAACGAAGAGGATGGATATAATGTAACAGCAGAGGCTATCCTAGCCACATCGAAGCCACCGCTACCATCTCCATCTCGACGGTGGAGTAGTAGTGCTGATCGGAGCAGATCGACAATAAACGGTAGCTGGAACAACAACCATCTGCGCCACCGAACGCAGCTACCACCGGACATCGTTGAGAGTGGCCGCGCGATGAATTTCGTGCCAGGTTGAACGACACGTGCGGCTCGTGTTCTTCTCAGTAGCTGAGTAAACGGCGAGGTTCGGGTCTGTGCTAGATTATTATGATTGCTTCGTTGGTGGTGGCAGAGCCCCGTTCGTGTGTGAGCTACCTGCCGTAGCTCTAACGCCGTTCTAACTACATCGAACAGCTTTGTCGCGACAACTCTCGAGGCTGAACCCTATCGAGTGATCTCTCTCCCTCCGGGTCTCTCTCGCTCGCTCTCCTATCCTCTGGCTGGTGGCGGCAGATCGTGTCGTCTCCGGATCAGTGGCAACACTCCACCGATGGAGTGCGTCCGCCGTCCGGCGCGCTGTGCTAGCGTGCAGCGTTCTACTAGTGGATTCTGGTGTGACTGAAACAAGACTCTAGTGCCGGCCACCCTTTGCACCTTACGAGCAGCAAGTGTCACTAGATAAACAGTAGTCATATGAGCAGTTGTATTCGTAGTCGAAGGCAAATGAACTGTTAGTGCGATATCCTAAGGAAGAAAGGAAAACGCATCGAGATACAGTACAAGGGCTACCGAAAAACAACTGTAACTATCGTCGCTCGCATCCGCCGTTGACATTGCTGCCATTACGACGGGTACAAACATCGCGTTCTCCGGTAGAGGAGCCGCTTGTATGTGGTCGTGGCTGCTCGACCTGGAACTGGCGACACGGCATCTATGAACGTTGAGTTCAACGGGGTATGTACAACAACAAGTCTCAAATAGAGAAGCATCCCAATGAGTAAAAAGTCGAAATGTTTGTTCTTCTGCTTCTTCGGGTGCTACTATATGAATATGTGCGTTCTGGTGGTGTTGTTGTTTTTGTTGTTTGTGATTTTCTACTATTTTTGTGCCGTAGAATATTATTATAATAATAATAATAATAATCGAGAACTTTCGATGACGAAGATCTCCTCAAGCTGGAGGGTTGCACGAAAGCATGCTGGCTATTGGAAGCAAATTGTATAGTATAATACAATACGAAATAAGGACGATGCCCGCTAGTCTACCTGAGTCGATCGCATGCGACTCTCCATTCTCACTGATTCTCTCGGCAGCAAATTCAATCTCATCTGTTTACTTTATACCATTAACTAAGACGGCTATGACCCGGCCGGCTCTGCTGCTGTCTCTGGCTGGGGTGAAGATCGCTTACCACAAATCTCCCTCGAGTGGAGCCTGGCTGGCCAGCAATGACTGGCAAATGCCACATGCACTCGCACGCAAACACAAGGACCTGTGGAGCGAACGGTGCATCTTCTAACCCGTATTGTCTCTTTACTGCATCAGTTGAAGTCGACGAAATCGATCGATTGATGATGCTATTTATTGATTGCACTAAGTTATAATTTGATGGCACGCCGAGCACACAATTTGGCTATCTGGTTGTGATCGACAAAGATCGGCGCGTTTGTTAAACCCCGGGCAAAATTCTTCGGGCAAAATCTACGATTTGGTTGGTCGGCCAGCCAGCTCGACCATGCTGCGAGAATACTTAATGGTCATCGTCTCCCGTGAAATAGACAGTTGCTAACAACATGGTGCCTGCCCTTGAACCGTTGGACGTAATGAGAGCAGGCACGATACTCAGAGACAACGTCTCCGCCTCTGGGACTGTGGCCAGCTTCGCATCCGAGTAGCCGTAGCCGCAGTTTGCTCAATATGTAAACACTCTGTTACACAATGTATTCGATGACCCCGTGGTTATGCGGCGGTCAGCGAAAAGGTGAACATTTCTGCTGCTCAGCAGGGTCTTCTTCACACTGGGCTCTTAGAACCTTGGTGGGAACGTCTATCTGTAAAATTGCGTGTTTCAGGTAAAATACCATTTCAAAGCGTTAAAACTATGCTATTAAAACTTCGAGCCCAAGAGCTTTCTTGTGTTAACTTTTAAGAGAGCTTAAACATTGTGAAACTGGAGCTCCTTTAATACACCAACAAAGCTTTACTTTTAGTTCGGTTTTTCGACAGAATCTTGACAAAAAGTCAACATTTTCGGGAGTATATCGTGCGATCACGTGTGATGGCACAAGATATCTTAGTACAACCCTCAATCGGCAATATTTGTCGGCAAATATCGGTGAATATTTAAGTTGTCAGCGTCCTCAAACACGACTGCTTCGAATCATTCTCGATGACTAAGAGCAACGTTGCGACTCTACTCTACAGTAACCTACCACGAGTTCATCCACAATATTTTACTTTGAAAAAATAAGAATTAACATCAAATCAAATCCTCTGAAGCAAACGTACACGACCATCTTATCGACATGCGACGTTTAAAGTCAGTACTGCTTTGGATGATGTCTATGTGCGCCACGGAGAGACCAATCCGAGCATTTCGTTGGCACGAGCTCAATCTGTCTAGATCCGGCTCGGGCGCGAGATCAATCGCAATTCGACGACCCGAGAGAATCCAGTTGGCTCAATTCGGACGGCGCACATTGTTTAGCCTCCGAGGCCGCCGTAGCCACCATTCGTTGGTTGTTCATGCTCTGTTCATTTTGTGGTGTTCCCAGCATCGTGGTTGACTTCTCGAAAGCGATGAACAGTGTTTGTGCACGACAGAAACATGTCGCTAGTGAATTAATCCCCTCCACGATACACCCATCGTGTTACATTCTCGCCAGTGATTAACGACGAAGCAAATCGTCGAACCGGATTCCATACGCAGTGGTCATCAGCGAGCTCGAAGTGTGTGTTACCGACGAACTGTCACTGTGACATGTGAAACAGACGAGATGGGCCACACACATTCGCCTGTTGTTTTTTTTTTTCTATTTGATTAAGAGCGAGCGTTCGTTCATTTGCGACCACCAACATCGCTGTGTGTGACACAAGCTTCGCATAGGGTTACTCGTCGTCATGGACGATTGAACATACAGCAAGTTTCCGGTGTGTGCGTGTCAAAGAGAGGACTTCACAGATAGAACAGATGGGATGGACTCGTCTCCGAATTAATTCCCTTGCCGTCTAATGGCTAATGAATAGAGGTAATAGAAGAGAAGCGGGAGAGATTGTGGTTATGATCAGTCGATCGTTAGGTTGGTTCTGCTAATCAATGCAGTTGTCATCAACTGTGTGCGACTTTCTGCTTATCGAGTGCGATCGTTAACTGGCGCTTCGGCGCAGCGCACGAAGGGGTGACGCCATTATACTGGTTATATCATCAAATTGGACCGAATCCCGCTCCACAAGCGTCACTATATATATCTGATAAGCATTTGTTATGATGTGATAACAATAGAGGTAATGCCGTATGAACGGAACTCGTAAATCTCGAGTGGCTGAGCAGTTGGTTCTATATGAGCAAAACCTATTATAGGTATCAAATCTGAGCTTAAGTACCCTAAGGTAGGTATGCTCCAATGTGTATTGCTTTGCCTCCCAATTCTAGTTGCGAAGTCGATGCGTCGATAGAGCCAGTCGTAATATTTAGCAGTTCAAGAGAACTGTGTCTCTGGTGGTGTCCGTGCGTTTTAAGAAAATTTCCTCCTCTAAAAAAAACGAAAAAAAAAACAGATCAAGAGAGTATCTTAGAGGGAAGGTCCCTATTTCTATTTCTTAGTTATGGCGTCTGCCGATGAAGAAAGAGAGAAAGAGAGAGAGGAGCCGGGGTCTCATGATTCCTCTTCATGCTAACTCGATTCGAAGATGACATTTCCGGAAATAGATGAACAGTGTCCTGTCCGCAGTGAGCAATGACAACAATTCTATGATTCCTTTTGAATCCGCTGTCCGTATCTGGCGAGGATCACTACGAGCGGGCGCCTTAAGACTTGGGTGGTCTCACCGGGTCTCATCGAGTGTGCCGATAAAGCGAGTCGTTCTCTTCGTCGATAGCCCAGCCGATTATTACTGCGATATGAATATATGCATAATACGACAGATCTTTGTTGAATCGCAGTCCCCCCCCGTTCACTTCGCAGCGGACTTCGCAGCGGTCGTGGCTGCCTGGAGTTGAGTTTCCGAGAGTGAGCATAGCGTTCAACAAGTGGACAGCCACAGTCGCTTAGCCGTAGCGACTAGTGTGGCACTCACAAAGCGATTAAACCGGGATTCCCCCCGCCCAATCCCCTAAAAGCTCGGAAATTGCTAGGCATTACTTAGATTAAAAACAAAACAAATCTTTGGTTCACCGTCTCGTTCTTTTGCAGGCGTGCATCGGCAGAGGGAAAAAGAATGGCGCCAAGCTCATCAGGGGCGATTATGCTCCACCGTTATGTCCTGTTTGCGAGCTGTTTGCTTATGTGGCGAATGGGCCCTGTATTGGCGGCAGGCTTAACCTTCGCCCAAGAGCCGAAGTCCGAGTTCATTGAGGATGGCAAAGTTCGCTTTACGTGCGAGCCTAATAAAGAACTGAAGTCGATCGTCGAGGTGAGTTCGATACGTCACTGGCGACGATATTTATCTAGCTGCTGCATTCAATTGAGGTTTTTTGTTTATTAATTGAAGTTATACATATATACATATATATATACCGAGCCCCAAGAATCATCAGTTAGTGTTCAATAAAACTACTAATTGAAAAACTCAACTGATTGCACATTCTAGGTACGCTGGTTCCGTAATGAAGTGGAACTGACCTCGAAATCTCACAACGTGCTCAAGGTAATTAATATACACACGCAGTAAATCTTGTGAACAGGAGAGACTCAAGCATTCCTGTACTGACTCCAATATTTACAATGATGATAATACTATCAAAATATAATAACAGCCTGCTACTTGCACTAATTAGCAGCACAATTCTCTACGCAGTCACCAAGGTGACTCCGGATACACAATCCACAATTAGCAGTGCACGGAGTGTTATCGGCCACTCCGGTCACATCGGTGTACACACACACACAATCCACCCACTGTACTCCACGAAGCTTGGTTTTCCTCGAATAGTTATACATAGCGAATAGCGTTTGCTTCACATGATGTTGTCTCGTGCAAATTTCCAGATGACCAAATGCGGGGATGCTCACATGCTCGAGATGCGTGAGGAGGTCCGGGCGGCGTACCGCTGCGAGATCAGTGTCAATGGGTCGTTTCCATTGCGACTCGTGTCACAAACGGCGGAGTCGATCGCAACAACGATTGGCAACTTCTCAACGACGGCTGACGCGCGCAGGGACCGACACGTTCAGGTTATGGAAGGCGCCACTGGCGTTGTGCCCTGTGGCCCGCTGCCGCCGAGCGAGCCGCCAGCAATACCCGTCGTGATAAAGGACCCACGCAGCCCCGTCAATCTGACAAGAAGTGGACGATTTCACACAATGCCATCTGGTAACGTTTACGTGCGAGACGCTCAATCGGGTGACAGCGCCATGTACCGGTGCTTAGCGCAGAATCCGCTCACGAAGGAGGTGCGCGAAGCGCCGTTTCGAGTGTTCCTCGTCGTACAGCCGCGTCACGTCGAGAAGGGAGCCATGCGCGTAAACGCCACGATCGTTCATCAGCCGCCCAGTAGGGTCGAAGCTGTGGTTGGAAGCAATGTGACACTCGAGTGCCTCGGAGACGGCTGGCCCCAGCCGGTGGTGAAATGGCAACGGGTGGGATCATACCTTCCCGGCTCGGTCGACAGCGAGGGCACGCTCATGTTAACCTCGGTTATAGCGAAGTTTAGCGGGGTCTACGAATGCAGCGTGAGCAACTTTGTCGCTGAAACCGTACGCACCACGCTGATCGTTCACGAGCCACCGGTGCTCAAGGAGCCGGAGTTGTCGAAGAGCGTCCTCGAGGTGGAGACCAACCTGTCGGTGAGTCTCGACTGCGAGCTGGAGAAAGGTGAACCTCGGCCTAATATCACGTGGCTATTCAACGGGGAACGGCTGTACACGCAGGAGAATCGGCACGTGTTTGTGCACGAGCGAGAGGTGTATATCTCGCGCGCAAGAAAGGCTTGGCATCACGGCCACTACCAATGCTTTGCGACGAACGTCCTTGGACAGACGTACGTCCAGTTCCTTGTGCGAGTCATATCCAGCAGAGACTCCGCGCTGGAGCCGTCATCGTCAGTTAACTCTGATGCGCTGGAAATGCCTCGCCGAAAGCATCGTATCGATCAGAGGACTCGGGTGCGTCTGCCGGCGCCACCTAGACCTCAGGTGAGACAGGTGTCTCCGAGCGCTGTCGAGGTTCGCTGGAACGATATTCCATCCAACAACATGTCGATCGACTTCCTCAAAGTGCAATATGTCGCGAAGGGCGCTAGGGAGATGTGGAAAACGCCAGATGACGAAATCGATCCGACCGCAAGGTCGTTTCGTGTCGATGGTCTCGTGCCTCGGAAGTACCGCTTCCGACTGCTGACCGTCTTCGAGAATCAGGATCACAAAACGGGCAAATCCAGTGAGTGGATAACCATTACGGTCAATACGACGGACACAGGCGAGACAGCCACAAACGAAAATGACACAACGAGCACGTCCCGACCCTCCGAGGAGATCCCACGTCTGACAGCTGCCCCCGAAGCAGAAAACAGCATCACAGTACAATGGACCATGACACGACCAGAACATCTACAAGGTTTTGAGTTGGCGTACAGACGATCGGACGTTGGGGGCGAATGGCATCGAGAGCATTTGTCGGAAGCTCTCCCATGGACTTTCACCATCGTCGACCTCGCCTCGTCACAGTATTACGAGCTGAAGATAGCTGCTATCGATGAGCGAGGCGTCAGGAACTTCTCCGCAGCGTTCGTCGCCCGGACCCTCGACGTCGTCGTCATCGACGACCGACAAGGGGGCGGCGACGTCGATCATCAGGACCCAAGCGACAACTCGCTCGAGACGGGAGGTCATGATCTGCTGCGATTCGCCGTCTACAAACAGCAGGCCGTGTTGGTGTTCATTTTGGCCGGCAGTCTTGGTGTGGCGTGTCTACTCTTCCTCGCATGCGTCGCGTACTATGGAAAGCGGCTCGCGAGCGATCGTATCGCTGACGAAAGGGTTCGACGACAGCGGGAAGCTGCGGCTTATGTGAACGACGCAAATTCGACCTTCACCCCGTCGATATCGACAGTCGATCTGGAAAGCACCCACGGTCAACCGCTTGAGCAAACCCTCGAGGGACTGGTTGAATCGGAGAACGATTCGGACTCGCTGTCAATGAAGAGCGTCTCCCACGAAGAGGTTCCCCGCTCGGAGAAAGAGTACGCTTTGAAAATTCTCACCCAGCTCTATGGCACGGGAAGTGGACACATCGTCAACATTAACGGCAACTTTGAAGCAACGCGGGTTCAGAGCGTATAGCGCCACTGAAACGCGTCGGGTTAATTCGTAGAAGCAGTATCTGGCGCCATCTGTTGAGCATGAACCCTATATATATGTGTTGCATTGTTGATCTCGCGGCGCGGTCGCTAAAATTGGTGGCTGACAAACTCGTAAGTGACTGTGTCTAGCTGCGACTCCACTTTTAGGGCGTTCAAAAGGGCTTTGCTCAGTGTTGATTCATGCGTCCGATAGATAATGATTGCCATCGAAATCTCATATTTCATTGACAGATATTTCGATCATCTAGATTCGCCCCAGGTTATCAGATACAATGATGACGAGTATACAGCGTGTGTGGCCTAGAACTTGTTAACAGTAAACGCGTATTAAGGAGGAATTTCACTTCAATTGTGTTCCTCTATCAGCACATGCGAATTACCTTCTCGTGCTTACATTAAGCGATTGCCGTTAGCTGTTACTGCGGCAGCTTGATGGGCAAATCTAAACCTAGCAAACTAGAACCACCTTCTAAAAATGCTCAAAATCTTTACTAGATGCCATTTTCAACTAATTTTGTTTGTACTTAATATCATCTGTCAATAATGATGCGAGCACTAATAATAACCTAAATATAATGAGACCAAAATGCGAAATTTACGAATGTCAACATGCCGTTAAAAAACGCCAATACGCAGATACTCACACACTTACGTGTAAGCCAGACACAAGCAACGAAACTCATAGCATACTGTACATACGAACTCTCTCGATAGAGACCATTGAAGGGTTTCAGTTGTGCCAACTTTTTGATGAACGGTGAACGACGTGTAGTGCTTCCGATAGCTATTTTTGTTGCTTCGGAGAGTTACCGTTGTTTCGTGATTTAGTGAATATCGACAGCATCGATGCACTAGGAGAGAGCTGAAAACTAACATTACACACCAGGAAGCGCTATGTTTCTCAATAGATCTATGAGGGAGACGATTGCTGGCCTAAGGAAGGCCTGCCCGAGTCCAGCAGCGGAAACTCGCGCTATAGTCGCTGTAAATATGAACAATTCGCATGATAATGAGGTGCCCGATGAACTGGGGAGAGAGCTTAAACCGTGTTTATACAGTCGATCTATTGCGAGCGGATCATCTCTGCTCGATCGATAATGGGGCATCTCTTGATACGTTAGGGCCTCGTAACGATTAGCAAGTTCAATCAATGTTAAAAGTCGCTGGACAGCACAATCCTTGGATATGGACAACAACGAACAATTCGTCTATAGGCTGTATCCTTTTCGGTGTCGCTTCGATTATCGGTATCTCGCCGCGTGAGAATGAGTTGATCCCGGAGAGGGGCGGATGAACCCGAACGTCGAGGGAAGCTGTGTTATCAAATGTATAAAATATTATACTGTACGTATGCTTAGTGATATGTCATAGACGACCCCGCTATGTTAAATATATAGATGCGATATGCTTCTTGCCATATACTGTGGTCATCCTAATATAATTGCCTTATTGCTCTATTTCGTCATAACGGATCGTATCTGTATAGTGGATAGGTAAAGCAGTTTGTGTACATACACCAGAAAGCTGTGCGTTTCATAGAGAACGGTAGTTCTTCACGTGTGAGATTCCGACAACACAAAAATATACGAGAGTCTGAAATAGTGTGAAATGAGACATTACCATGAGCAATGTGTCTCTGTGTCCCTGTGCGACCTTATTGAGGCGAAAGAAAAAGTACGCGAAGGGTTTTAATTGACCCATGTATAAATTATATGAATGACATTAATAATGGCATGATAACCATGAGAAGCCAAAAAGTTATACCCTGACGTGGACGTTCTCATTAAAGAATATTAATCAGAACAGTACAAATTATAGATATGTTCTGCCTTCCTTGTATGAATTGTACTTTCCTATGGACCGGCTATATATATATATATATATAGTACTATAAATACGTTGTGTGCTTGTACATATTATCTACCGGTATTATTAGACAAATACGACTGAACACATGAATGAAGTAGGCGATACTTTGTGGTGATGTGCAAAAATAAACCATTATTTAAAAACAAAACGAGAAGACTAATTGAGTCGTTTATAAGCAGTTTCAATGAGTGACAAATAAATGTATACGGAAAATATATATCTTCATTCGCAATTTGGTAATGAATATCGTCATATATATAATTCCGTCGTATGGAACGCTGTCTCAGCGAGAATGTCCTTAATGCTGACATATTATAGTTTGTCCTTTAGATAATGTCTATCACGGTTCGGGTATAGCTTTTGATTCTCCTTAAAGGTTTTCGGGCTGACTCTCAGCCAACATTTAACGTCTACGGTAGTGCTTACTGATTCCCCTTATCTTTATAATTCAGGAAGCGAGGAATGTAGAATTTGTTTATGAACCGTTTCAAAGGATATCTTTATTCCAAAAGTCAGATGAGAAATGAGATGACCAAGATGTTTTATTTCCAGCATAAAAGGAGTCACCTCAATTACATGAGACGATCTGTTGATCTCCTGTAATGTAGAACAGAATCGAAGTGTATTTTTCGTTGTCTACATACTATAATATATATATATATATATATATATATATATCGTTTCACGCTGGTAAGAGACAGACGCACTAAGCAAACTGAACCCGACGGTACCGCCCCTGAAAGGATGATGCTATCATGTGTTTGTATGAATTATATACACTGAATGATAGTGCTGTTGTCGATGACAAGACAAATCTGCTTCCTTCCTATTCCGGTATTGAATAGCCTCGTCCCTATCATTTGTCGATCAAATGATATCTTCATACCCGGCGGCACCTCGCGGGAGAAGATCTCGGATCAAGCCAGTTGATCCGCCAAGTGCGACATCGTACCAAACCGAAACGCCTTCCGCTTCCACCGTTTCCGATCGACCGCATGGCAGATGTCAAGCTGACTGCCAATGATATCTACGACGAGATGCCAGCTCTCGACGCGATGGCTGAAGCCGCTAGAAGGAACGCCGACGCCAGCGCGACCGCCTCACCGGCGAGCCACGCGTCCCGGGTTGCGGCCGGTCGCGAGATCGTCAGCCGGCCGAGCTCAGTTGCCGGGGCCCCTTTGCGAAGCTGGGCGGCAGCCTGCTCCCCGTAGAATCGCAGAGTGAATCGATCTGCTGGGGCGGAAACAGTCGCTGTTTTCCAGCTGGCCTGCAACCTGCAAATGCACGGAACGATACATATGTATATGGGTCTAATATGTAGTAACGGGAGCAATGCATACATGCACATGGGAAATTTGGAATTTTATCATATTCGTGTTACCGTGCATGCAAAGTTTTGATTTATTAACGGAACGACAGATATTCTACAATGCTTAAGTTCGGAATTTGTTCACCAGGTCGCGGTAGTCGAACTTGTGGACCATATGTGTATTACATCACATAATAACAAGAATGTGATCTAATCGAATTTAATTTTTAGCTATCTCGACTGGCATGCCAACATATATATATATATATATATATATATATATATAACGTCACAACACGGGATTAACCTGGCCTTAATTGCTTAGCTGAGGAACGTTTGAAAATCTCATAGATCTTCTTGTAAACATACTTTCCAGGTTCGGTGACTGCGAGCGGACTGAGCTCGACTTCGTCACTGAGTCTAAAGAAGACCGGTCCACTGTAATATGTTGCCTGTTGGGATTCATCTGTTTCGGAGGGTGAACTACAGACAATGCTCAGGTGGACACTGGTGGCATGAGCAGTTAAGATTGCGCTGTCTGTTGTAGAATACGTAGAGAGCAGTTCAACCTGAGATGACGAACAAGAACCAGCCACTGGTGAATCTGTCGCATCCACGCCCCCACAGAGGACTGTCGCCGCTGCCCCAACGAGGGCAAGCGTAAATCGCACAGCAAGGCTCTGGAAAGCAAAGAGCTGTCAACAAACCATCGCTGGGCTTCCCGTCTTTGACGCGAACCTGTAAGTCACTACACTAGCGTATTGAGTCGTTTCGTACAGGCATTATTATTATTACTCTGATATAATTCAAGTCAGCTTACTGTGCTGCAAAGAGATAACCATACTGAAATATGTTCAGCGAACCCTGAGGCGTGTTTCAACTCAATGAAAAGCAATGTTCTTTTCTTTTGTAGGTCATATACAAAATGAAGGTACATATAATCATTGAGCCCCTCAGCAGCAACACTGACATGTGCACTTCACAATTGTATATTAATTGATCAAGAGCGAATAAAACCTGCGCATTCGAAGGGAACTCTAGTTATTTTTCCTCGGAACCCACTCCCGAGATGAGTTTGACCGCCCGCAAAAATCTCTCGCTCAAGAAGTATCAAGCTGCTCGCAGTTCGAGCTAAATGGGTACGAACCATTTTCGTTCGATGCCACGCCATTAGAGGTTGCACTAGCCACCGTTATAAGCTGCTGGTGGGACTTTTCTGGGCAGCTGAGACCAGCAACCTCGAAGCGGGCCCACTGAACTCGGGTTTCGTCTGGTCGCCAAGCCGACGATAGCAAAGACCGAGAGAGAGGGCTGGAGGGAGAGATTCTCGCTGTCCGTAGGCTCACCCGGGGGACGTATGGTCGCTCGTAGCCCGGCGACGGTTGGGGGTGCGAAAGAAGGGAAGACCTGCATCGTCAGGACACAGCGCCAACAGCAGGAACCACACAATACTCCGACAGGAGATGCGGCGCAACCGCGGAGTGCGTTTCGCGGGAAAATTTAAGCATGAGCTTTTTTTTTTTGTTGATGGGTACACTGGTGCTGAATTTTATGAAGAACACGTTGGGTGATTTACATGGGAATAGGTGCGCGGCTAAGAAGTTTATGTGCGAAAATTATTGGAGAGTCATTCTTTAAAGGAAATGAAGAAATTTATTGAAAGGGGGACAATTTCTGTCATAGTTCACATTGAACACTAAATGAAACTTGGGATGGAGTTAATTTATTAGAAAGAGTGTCTGTGATGTGTCGACTATGTGCAGGTAACAGGGGCCGATCGTTCGCCAACACGGACCCATATTTTTAGTTGTGCATAGTTGTATCCTTAGATACTGAATAAAAGCACCGTTTCTGAAATTAAGCCTTGGGATTACAGGACACACTTACGGGGTCATTAGAAAATTAGCCTATGGAAACATTCACCAAACTTGGACGACTTCGAGAGGAACTTTTTGTGACTATTTGTCTCTCTCTCTAATCAGTTGATTGTGGGGATTGTACAGGCCCGTTTGTTTTGGTTGATTCGTACACCATAGTGGGATACGAAGCTCGTAATATAATTAGAATTGTAGCTATTTAGCCTACATCGTGATTCTAATCAAATACATTTTGTTTGTTGAAGTAAAATCAGCGAAGTTGCTCATTTTCTGATCATACTCAAAATCGCCGTCTGTTCAAAACGAAGAAAGCAAAAGATCTTAAAGGAGTTAACTCTCGAATGATTAAGCCTGTGCAGAATTCTCTAGAATCTAACTCGCGCACAAGCACGAGCAAGGTACCATGTCCATAGTCCGGTTTAGCCTTTTTTACTGACCTCAGTGAGTATTTGTTACGATATATAGCTATCGCTGGGTATAGCCTCCGATCTCTGCCATTTTTCCACTAATTTCTCCACCCCAGCTGACGAAAACATTATCCGTTGGTGACGGCAACTACCAACTAGCCCACGTAGAAATCGTATGCGTTCCGTTAGAACTACCTAATCAGTGGGATTTAGGTACCAAGGTTTGCCATCATCATCCATTTTATTTAACCTATTGGGAAATACTTTGTTTGGAGATACGCATACGTCAAATTGTCTATTCCGAGGTGTAACATAGATTTATTTGTTATTGTACATTACTTGCCCTATTTACCTTCCTGTCTACACATTACACCTGTCAGAATGGTTATTAGAAGTTTAGACATGACGTTGTTGTTTTTGCTGTTGTTGAACGTTTGGAATTCGATTTGAGTTGAGTGCCTCAATTCATCTCGGAGCGCCACTCTGGTCATTACTGACCGTGGGGTCTCCGGGGGTTGCCAAGGTGACGCCGATTCGGACGGAGGCTGCCCACGAGCCGAAGGCTGCCACTGACGTTGGACCGGATCTAAGTGTTCGACCTGAACTTCCATTATTTTTGTGTTTCGTGGCAAGTGCATACAATGGAACTAACTTTGAACAGAGTGGACTATGCTCAGGTAAAATGAAATACACAGCTGATTTGTCGAACTTCTCTGTTTGATTAATTTAATGCAGTTATATATATATGACATTGTATGGGCCATTTTTCATGCATGCTGAAAGAGGCTAGCAATAAAAAAAAAGTTCGAAAATTGTTATACAGCTAAAAAATAAAGTTGCTCATTTTATTTGCCTTTAAATGTAACATTTCAGTTTTTAGTTTCGAGATACAGTCTAAGTGAGATGACATGAGTCAATCATGGATGACTGACAAGTGCTTGATAAGGATAAGTCCTGCATCATAATTGAAGCTCCCCTCGAGAACTCCGTCCCAAGTGATTTCTCTTGCATTGTTCATCATTTCACAGAGCTTTCTTCATAAGCCATCCAATAGCTCCATAGGCGCAGCACACACCAGATGAATGAACACTTCGAATATGAAAACTCCCGAGAATTGTAATGTTGTCAGGCGAGCATTGAGGTGTTCAGGGACGGAATTCAGTATTTGGCTCATTCTAGGTGGACGTTACATCGGCAAAGTGTACACATCTTCTGCCACCGTCAGAAGTGAAAGGAGTACAGAAAGTGGTTGTCGGAAACCTCAAAGGGGTTCTACACTGCTTCTCCATCAAGAAGGTTAGTTCTTAATATATATATATATATATGTGTCAGTTTGTTTCTGCCTCTATTATGCCCTCACGGTGAAGACTTACAAATACGCCAAACATCGAGAAGTTGTGGTGAACTTAGCTTTTAACAGGAAAAATCAAATGTACAAATTACCGTCTCCTTCAATATCTTCCCTTACAATTGCAGGTCGACGTGCAAACGGTATTCAAGACACTGCCGTCACCTAACAAAATCACCCATGTCGACCTGGCGGGTCCCTCTGGCTCGGTGCAGGATAAAATTTTCATGGCAATCGGATCGGAGATTCAAGGTTACACGAAAAAAGGCAAACAGTTTCTCAAATTTGAAACGAACCTGACAGAGGAAGTGAGTGCCCTCGCTGACAATGACACACACACACACACATTTACATCTATTCCATTGGCTTTGCATCGCGTCCGAGCTTGTTTCGGCCCACCAGTATGTAGAAAGAAAGAGGAAAGTTTTCAGGCTGACTCTCAGCCAACATTTCACATCCACGGTGCGACTGCTTTTAGCATTGATTCGTAAGACGGACCCCGGGGTATGTAGAAATTAAAGCAAATCGCGTAAACAAGCCAGACTGTGTCATGGTACAGCTCGTTCCGTGACACGTGCGGCTCTTCTCAGCCATATGTGGTCCATTGTGATATTGAAGAGAGGAATCGAGGAGCGAACAATGTTCTCTCACCTCGTCCATGGAATCGTGGACGATGCCGAGCCGAATGAGCTGATGATACCTGCTCTGCTACAGAGACCTACTGAGTCGACACCTGGCGAAGGGTCGTGCATAGGTCCTCGATTGCTTTCATTATTGGCTTTGTACACGTGGTGATCATCCGTCGTCGATACGTCTAACTCAGCTGACTAACGGGGTGATTATAATAGTGATCGATCCTATATCTTTTTTTTTCTAGATAAGAGCCATCGCAGTAAACGGAAACGATCTCATGATCTGCAGCGAGTTCGTGTACACGCATTATTACGACTGCAAGGTATTATAGTGACACAAACAATCTACGAATAGAAATAAGTGATGTCATCGCTAGGGCTTTTTGTTCTTGAGATTCACCTTTCCCGGTTAGTTTTGTGCTAGAGCTGAAGTGCGTCTCTTGCATGCTTATCTCTCGTCGATCGGAGATCGGTGAAGCGGTGCTCCGTCTGACGGTATGAATTACGGTTTGGTGCTGTTCGTTTTTTGACACGTACGCTTATTGTTGAAAAGTTCTGTGTGTTTTTTTCAGTTTCTTTTTATTCTGCGTTATTATGATATTTTGATTTATGTACACATGTGCCTCCTCAACGTATTCTCATTTCGCAGTGGACAATGATAAAGGTAACAAAAATCACTGGACCTCCACAAGTAACTTTGAAGGAAAGAGAGAAACTGCAACAACACAGTCAAGGATGTCATGTCGCTCCGAAGCGATCACGAATTCGCCGATGTGGTCGATGTTTGTCATTTGTTGAATCACCAATTTCGTGTCTGGTCTCCAGGAGAAGCACTCGTTCGTTAGCTCGGACGCCATCAATGACGTGACGGTAATCCGCAAAGATCAGAACACCTTGTTGTCGGCCCTCGCCTGTCAGGATCGAGTCATTCGGATCATCAAGGTAGAGTATCGAATAAGACATTCACTTATACGAAGCAACCGTGGTAGACATACTATATTTTTCACTAAGGTATCATGCCGATATGTCGTCTCTCTCTACCAATGCGTTAGTGATATATCTACAAGTTGACAATTGCCTTTCGTCAACGTCGTTAACTATTCAAGTTCCCTGAGTATAAACACTCGTTCATAGTACATTCAGTGTTCAGCTGGACGGTACGACTCAGTGGGTGCGACTTATGTCTTTATTATAGCCATTTAATGCTGTTGATTCGTTGTATCTCACTCGATCTTTATCTATAGATGGAATCTAAGTGTGAAATATAGATATCATGTAAAAATTATCTGTGATTAAATACGGTGATTCGTCATTGCTCCTCGCGAACCCTGGGGTCTTGGACGGGACACCATTGTTATTTATATGTTCTCACCTCCCAGATGAGAGAGTTGAGATAACCAATAATTATAGTAATAATAGTAATAATAATAAACATTTTGTAAAGTATATTTTTTTGTATCTAGTTGAGCGCTAACCTGGCTGACTATACGTCCGATTTTAGGGGTCCGATTGCATCTGTGAGGTGGAGTGTCTTGGGCCGCCAGGTGTTCTGATGCACTGCATCACCGAAAATGGTCGGTTTTAGCATTAAATTAACCCATCTTTGAGAGTCGTGCTGAAAACTCCCCAGATATGATTGAGGTTTTACGAATATGATCTCCATCGCCACTCCCTAGAACGACGTTCAATTTCATCGCTAGGCAGAATACAGAGCAGAGAGCTAAAAAAAACTCAATCTTAATTCCATTGCTGCACGCTGTACTGAACTGATACGAATTGTTAGGTGAAATTAAGGAAAAACTCATATGTAAGTGAACAACAGCATATTTCTGCAGTTATAAAGACTTAGTTGTTTTTCACGTGCTCCATGCGGTCATTTAACTGTTTCAGACAATCCGGATCGAAACTCGTCGATTGAGCTCATCTATGGAACCTCAGACGGGAAGACTGGTGCCGTGAACATCGATAATCTTTCCGAACCTCGATCTGAGTGGGAAATTCTCGACGATGCCAAACTTGGAGGTAATCGTCGAGAAGAGAAAAAAATCTACAAAACAATTCCGCGTAGGATATCCTAGGGTAGATCTTGATCATTACATAATTTTCTTCATTATCGTTCCATTGACTGGAAAGTCTCACGAGACCATGTTACGTTGAAAAATTCTGGGTGATTTCATTCTTCGGCAAAATAGTCACCCTTTCCTGCAGTCGGCCAACGCCAGCCTTACATTGGATTGCATACTGCGCCGTGGGCGGCTAAGTCTCCGGCGGTAAAGAGACAGAGGCCCACAGGCTCAAAAACCATCGATGTGCTGATGACCTATCGAGAACTGAAGCCTAAGGAATAACTGCAGATCCGTCGATAAAGCAAAACTTTGTATTTTATTGAACAAGGGCGGCACACACGGATTGTTGTGTAAAACCCCCCATAATATGTCATTTATTTTCTGCATCACCCATATCTAGGTGTGACATGTTTGGACATCTTCGACCTAAACGGTGACAACACAAGAGATCTAATCATTGGTCGAAGTGACGGAAATGTCGAAGTGTACTATTTCAACGATGAGGATAAACCCGTCAGGAGATACTCATACGTAAGATCGAACAAGAGAAACATCGCGATAATCGCCTCGATCAACGACAAAGTTGACAGTGTCAGCTTGTCGCATATTTTTGTCGAGTGATGAACTTTACGGTAATCGATAAACGAACGAAAATGACGATAAAAATATATAGAAATATATATACTCTGTGTTTAGATCAGACGCATAGCTATAGTCGATACACGGATGATGAGGTTGTTTTTTGTTGCCTTTGACGATTCGTTCTTGACGATATTCTGCAGCAATGCAACGAGGGAATTACGTCCGTTGTTGGAGGCATCGTCGGCTCTCCCGGCTACGAAGAGATACTTGTCACAACCTACAATGGTGATGTGTGTTAATTATATGAATAAATGCAACTCATGTGCAGGTGGCATCATTTGGGAATATCGAGGTTTGCATGACAAGTACGAGGTTCGAATTGTTGAGCCGAAAGGTTGAAATGACGCTTGTAACAAACGAAACAAAAAGACAAACAGATGAGGGAATAAGAGCAGAGTGAGATCGTAAATTCGGTGTGCTATAACAGTGCTGAGCACGGTACTACGACATGATGTGTTATTATTTCGAAAAAAGCCCATCTTCTCAACAGACATCGATGTTGTGGGCGCGGCGAAAGCCGTTAACCGAGGCCCCGATAGACGAGTTCAGAACTACAAGTTCAAAGAAATCATGGAGACGCATGTATTAAGTAATTGCGTAGAAGCAATTAACCAACTTGTCACGCTAAATAGCATATGCTTATTGTGCGTTACTCATAGGTTGGGTATTTGGACTTACAACCGAAAACAAGGATAAGCGCATTGACCCGAACTACATCCTTATATCTCAGGAATCGGCACAGAAAATCGTCTCATTGAGGTTGGTGCATACTTTGGTTGGCCATCTCATCATCGACGTCATGAAGAAATGCTGTCCAATTGACGAATTCAAATATCACATTTGACAAAGTCTACAAATTGATAGTAATTAATTGTACAAATTTGACGAAGTCTAAATTGATAGTATTCACTTTTTGTTGCTGTTCGCATAGCGTTGTCCAATACAATGTAATATTACTATTACATATTACGCCAAAGTCGCTATTTCGTGACCCTACAAACACATATGAAGCCATTATCAATGCATAACCATGAGTGTCCTTGATGGGTTATTATTATTATTATTGTTGTTATTATCATCCTGGTGCCCTCGTACAGAGAGGAGGTAGAGGAATTACAGCGCAAGGTTACTCGAGCCAAGGAATCCTACCGGTCGCTTGGACAACAAGTCCAGCCTGAGCGCTCCGTTTCCGCAGTTCCGGCGTTGTCTGTGAACGAGTCGTTTGTCTTGAGTCATGCCGACGCCTCCTACGTTCTGTCCATCGAACTGCAGGTGCCCCTTGAATTTTTACTGTTGCAGTGCGACGCCCCAATGGACATCCTCGACTCGGACAAGAATACGTCCGTTGTCAGTTTCAGCCCCTGCACACCAGCCGTGAGTATTGTGAGCAGTGCGATAGGCCGTCGAAACGGAACGACTCGGCTAATACCCAGCTCAGATTTTGCCTAACTGGCCAATGTCTGACAAGTCCGTGGTATCTCAATCGCTAAAATAATTAACAAATAAGAGTTAGGTGAATAAAAGCTATGTACCCAAGTAATTTGTCCACTATTTGCCACTAATTCAGCTAGCTTATACAGCGACGGTTTTGTTTTTCTTATCAGCCTTTACATAGCGTGTGCGCTGGTGCAATTCGTATTTGTTTTCAGAGTGGAAACTATCTGTTGGCAACCCTACGGTGTCAAGCTGAAACAACGCGGATAGAACTTAAGGTTGGGACAGCGACTTTAACAGGGACATTTATTCTAAAAAGGCATAGCGCTTTTTTGCTCAAGGTATCCGATATTGAGTGAGATGCTATATGGAAAACAGTACACTTTCGATAATAGTAAATGGACACGATGATGTTACAGGTTCGGTCGATTGAAGGCCAACCCGGAACTCTCCGAGTGTACGCGACACCACGTATGCAGCCAAAATGTGCACAACTCCTCAAGTAAGTGTTCTATGTATTTTTTTTTGTTTTTACGTGAAATGCATTGTTTGCTTGTATAAGGCATAATACATACAAAATCGATAGGTAAAACTGAAAACTTCAGATGGAGCGTTCAACTGACCGATGGGACACGCCCCAAATAGGCCTTCTCTACCTAACTTACACAAGGTCGCAACTTCTTAATGTCAGTAATTAACATTGGTACATTGGCTGCTATGAACGTGATCATTTTTAAGGTACCACATCAAACCGCTCTCATTACATCGGCGCACTAACCGACAGGATCTCGAACGACCTCTAAATTCTCTTACCCTCAGGTAGTTGACATTCATAATTTCCGTATTAGTTTTAAACAAGGAATTGTTTAGTATAATATGAAATAACTATTTGTTTAAAACTAGCATCTATATTGCGTACCATACAACTTTGTGTCACTTTATGACAAGCTCATGGACGAATAACGGGGCCTACCTCGTCGTGCTGCCAATCTGATACAAACCACGAAAAAAGAGTCAGTCCTGCGAGCCTTTTAATATAGCAGTATTTCCTCGGATAATTTCTAGGTACGATCATGGCCAGTCATATTATCGCGGGCGTCAAGTGGGTCAATTTCTGAGATCATTGTTCCACCGTGTCTATTTCCAGCTGTATTAATTTAAAGGCAATATTCGTTAACACATATGCATTTGCTCTGAAAACTTCCGATGGATGATTCATCGTTTGCGAAGCACATTTCTCATGTTCGGCACCAAGCGATGGAACGAACTGAATGCACTTTGCAACTCGAGGAGCTGTGTGTTGTAACACAATTGTGTTATAGTGATTTATGTGGATTCTTTGATGTTCATTAGGGGCAACTTTTCGTTAGCGGAGATGCACTCGTGGGTGGCATCAGCTCTGCCGGAGGTGCCCGCTAAGGCCGTCTCCGACGGTGATGTGTCCTTGAACTTCGTGTCGACGTTTCTTGACACGGTACTTTATGCACAATATCGCAGAAGTGAAGCAGTGTTTCGGTCGGACAACCTGTCCACCATTTCGATACTGAAGGACGCTCTGACCAACGAGGGTACCAAGAAGAAGATTTTACTCGACATCTCATGCGGTTTGTATTACAATTGGCTGGGATTTTTTTAAATTTATTTACAGCCGTGTTTTTCTACTTAAAATTATACTCGAATACTACTGCCACCCCCAGAGGTTTCATGTAACCTTAATATCCCTTAAAAATACTTCTGCCAATGGACTGATTCTTGCAGATGTGAACGAAGACAGCATCAAGCATACACTGAAGATGATACATCCGAAACTCGAGGAACAACTTCTACTTTCGCGTAAAATTCAACTCATTGACGCACTCAATGAACTGAAGGTCTGCAACGGTAGCCCCGTAGGATTTTTGTGCATTATATAATAGAACCACTTCATAACCATGGGTCATTCTGCCGTTCGAACCGCCACGAATGTCCTGGCTGGTAATTATGGGCGGTAGACTATATATATATTAACCAGTATTAACAATGTGTGGAATTACTTCAATCTAACCCCATTGCCGCCCTCTCCGGCACATGTACCCTAATATTCACATCTGGACAGGTGCACGAAGGAGATACTTCATTCATGCCGCCTCAGTATGGAGAAATCCTTGAACAAGCAGTCCACCTTCAGTCCGAGCATCGCCGACAGCCAAATCGACTAGAGAGGCTCTACGGTAAGCAATTGTATGAACTGACATTGGTGAACGTCGGTCGCCAAGGGGTTGACGGGGGAGGGGGCGATATATCGTATGCTATTAAGCTCTCGATTGGGCAACCACTATGCCACAATAGAAAGGCTGCCAAAATGATGACCAACAGTCCTGTCCCAAAAGATGTATTATAATGTTCTTTCTGAACGCGACGAGTTAAGTGTGAGTCTTCTTGTGAGACGTGAGACCGCATCAAACGTTGAGTGATTTTCTTTTCAATGTATTTCCAGGGTGCAATAAATTATACCATTGTATTTACATATCGTATACATAGCTCCTAGTCGTTAGATTAACCGACCGGTCGATGCACCGCTCGATGGCTGCTAATTTCCGCCTTGGCCCACAGGTATGACTACCGACCTCTTCCTCGACGCGTACAAGTTCCGTGGGGTTAACGCCAAAGGGAGAGTCAGCGAGTTGCTGTCGCTGCTCGAGAGTGCAGACTTCGAAACAATTTGCGCCTTCTTCTACGACACCGGACGATAAAATGCAAATAAATATGATCATGTATAATGAGTGCGCACATTATCTCTTTTTATAACGAGACATGTCGTACAAATAACGGATCACATTCAACAGTTTTTCTTCGCGAATCGTACGAGCTATATTGCGAATGCAGCAGTATCTGAATCTCGGCTAAAGCTTTATTGGTTTATTAAAGGAGCTGCAATTTCACAACGCTTAAGCTCTCTTATATGTCCCACGCAGCAGGGATCGAACTTCCGGCCTCCGGCCTCCGGCTTCCGATAGCCAGAGACTTAGATTTAACTAGACGCTAGATCTGCGGACGTTAGCCTCACAGCATAGGATTAGTATTACAATCCGCCTCCGTTTTTGTCCACAACCTAGATGACTTGTTGTATATCGTATCAGCTACCTGTGAAAGTTTTGTAGTGTTCTCAACGGGGATCATTCGATTGTGATTCTCGGAGCTCCCTAGGTCTTCACTATTTGATTAGCTGGCCCCATCACTTCTTAAGCTCGTAATCATGAATGACAAGTAAATTCTCCCTCTTGAATGTCGACACATCAAATGATTTATTTGAATATTGCACACATCATATTATTCACCAGGCCGGCTAGAATCGTTATGCAAGTCTCACGCGTCCGTATCCACAAAGGTGTAAAACGCGATCCGAGCTATATCACGCTATTTCAGTAACAAGCAAAATTGATCAGATGAACCAAACTCATTATATTATTATTATTATTATTAGTATCACTATCATATATTCATATTTATGTTATTTGTTGCGTTATTATTATTGTTATTATTGTTACGTTGAGATTCACCGGATTCGCACTCTCTTGTCCACGGTTAGGTAACGATCGGGTTGATCTTTGATAACGTCACCGGCAGTGTCGCCAACTCGATGTCCCGAGTATCAATAGAGCGAAGCTTGCCTAGATGCCATTTCGTACAGCCAATCGCTACGGCTAGAATGACAATGGCTGCCGCTGTCGCGATAGCGATCAATGTCTGGCTGTCCCACTTAATTGTGAGTACGCCAGTCAACCGGAACCCGGCCGAGGCTAGGTGCTGGGTACAGTTTGCTTCGTCGGACAAGTCCCCACAGTGGGCTTGACCGTCACAGATGAGATCTCCGGGCAGGCACTCGAGAGAGGTGATGCACCTGTACGCACCCGGTGCACACTTACTCGGATCGCACATGTTCGCCTCTTCGTCCGAGCCGTCGTCACATTCGACTGCACTGTTACATCGATGATGGTACGGGATGCATTGAACGCCGTTCGCGCAGGCAAACTCATAGTGTCGATTGCATTCGAGAGTTTTGTTATTTTTCACGCACGTATTTCCGTCAGCACCTGAAAGTCGTCGCAGAACAAAGTTACATATGAGCACTAAACAATACTCGCTAATATCTCTGGCAAAAACTTGCTCGTTATTGATCGCTTATCGTTAAGTTATATGTATATTGACATTTGACGATGATATACTGATACCGTCGACAAGGTTAGTCGACAACGGGGGGTGAGACTGACAATTCCATTTGGCACTAAGATTGAGGCTTGCTAAAGCAAACATCCCCAGCAGATATATGTGATACGTAATGTAGTTGAGTTTGTCTTCGGTTTTATATATCTTAGATACATCTTTGCACAGTGACTAATATGGTGTGGTCTCAGGTAGCTACGAACATCCGTATATCGATTGTGCAATGGACAGTATCTGGTGCTTTCATCTCCCCCTATCATAACATAGAAGTTCACCCTCTGACGAGCTTGAACCATTAAGCAGGTAGAAAGTTCCTGAGGTCTGTGGCACCGTCGTTCTCTATGAGTTCTAGCCAAATGCTCTCTGAAATTCTAATGTTTGTTAGATAGGCTGTTGCTGTAGCAAGCCAAGCAAAGCCAGAACGGGTAATGATTTGGTTCGTATATATTGTTCGCAGTTGTGTTTTTTATTATATATTGAGACAAATCTCTGTGCAAACCTCTAGTCGGATATTGTGCCGTATAAATGATGACCAAGAGAAGACAGAATATCATTAGCTGAGAAGACAGAATATCATTAGCTAATGGACTATTAATATTGTCGATAAACAAAGATTACCTCCCAACATCATGTTGTCCGGGCAGATGCAGGTGCGCAATTTGCCAACCGAATCAATACAGGTATGGGAACATCCTCCATTTTTCACATCACACGCCGTGTCCTCAATCGGCTTTACACGTAGACCGGAGATGGCTATTGCACGAGTAACAGGGGGCCAGTACTTGCGAGCAATCTATTTAACAAAGACAGCAAAAAACAAAGGTAGAGTTAAAGCTAAACTGTAGCAATTTCTTGGCTAAATTCGGAAAGTATGCATTGCTCATTGTGGGTTTCGAGATACGTCAGAAGAACAGGCGTATCTCGCTCTGATCTGCAACAAAAAAGCAACAAGCAACGCGAGTGAAATGATGTGAAATCAGCTGTAGCTCCGTTCACGAAAAGCGAATTCATGAATGTGTTTGCCTAGCAAACGCAGAACTAAACGATAACTTCAAGCAAGCCTCCCCGTAAAACAAGGCGAAAACAATGATCTGAGAGCGCAATCGAATTGATTATCTCGCCGCATATCGTCAGAAGAAGAAGACTTTGATTAGAATCAATTCATGATAAAGCCGGTTACAACAAGCGCAACGGCGAAATACTTACAGGTTCCTACATGAGCTCTTTCGATTGCATGTGAATATGTCTCTATGTCTTCTATATCATTCAGCGAAACGATTCGAACTCGCCGTATAACGGGTGGCGTGGACGGACCTATATTTCTTATATAGTAACCAGTCAATTTAATTCGAACAGCGGATGGAGACGATCCACTTACATGCGAGACGTTTGCTTTTGGCTCGGCTACGCCGAAGAAGCCTTGTTGGCGCTGCGTAATCCAGAAGGTTCGGGATAGCCATGGATGCAATTCGGTCACGGAGGGAACGCCTTTAGCGATCACCGATGAGGCACCGCTCTGAACGTTGAATGACAAGATAGCGCCACTCAGGGAATCGTAAATGAGCAGACTGGCCGTGGACTGGTGCACAGCGATACGCTCTGGCTTGTAGGGCATTTTCGGCAACTCAAATTCGACCTTGCCATCGAAACCGTAACGTTCTATCACGCGATCTTCATATCGACTTCCGACCGCAGACAGTACGTAGAATTGCCTGCAAATATCGAAGTTGTTGTTGATGAAATGTCTGACTGGGTGTCTGGCCCGTCTCAGCGTTCATATCGCCTCAATAGGCTTTCTGCTTGTTAACAAAGTGACAATATCATGACAATCGACATCGAATGTGGATGCATTCACCGTTCATGAGTTGACATCGTTTGTTGGCAGTGGTCACTCTTATTCTTCGGTGCTATTCTTATCAACTTTACGTAAACGTAACCCAACCGAGCCGAAAGGATCACCTTGCTACCAAGGCGTACGAAATCTGTAAGGAGACTAACTAATGCCAAGGGCATAATCTGAACTGGATCATGAGTCGACGATGAGGGTCAGTTATCTAGTTGTGTACCTATTTAGCATTGGCAGGGTCGCAGCTCTTCATCGGAGCTTCCCTAATGTTTAGAGGTCGATTAGGCTTTGGTGTGGTTAAGAAGCTGGTGCTCGCCATCCAGATCACTCGCCGACTAGATCTGACCTTTTGAAAATGAAACGGATGAATTACGCCCACTCTGTCCGGCATGTTCTCTGTCTGTCAGCTAGCAGATCGAGCTCAGCTACATGTACAAGTCACGGTTGTAACTATATATCGTTGGTAGATGTATGTTAACTTACCCTCTTCGAACGTCAACGCCGAGATCTAGAGCCTTGATCTCGTTGCGGCTCGAGAGCAGGCGTATATGTGTGATCTCTCTGCGATCAACGTTGAACAAGGCAACGACGTTGTGGCTAGTGTCAAGCCAGTACAGGAGGCGATGCAACAGATCGAACTGAAGGGACGAGACGTTCCTGCGGTGTCCTTGCCAAAGCTCCGTAATGAAGCCGTTACTAATGTTGATACTGATCAGCCTCGGAAATTCGGCATGATCAGTGAAAGCGTACAGCACGGATTCGACATCGTCCACTACAATGGCGGCCAACTGAGGAACTCCCATGACAATGTCTTGCACGCTGAGGTCGTTACTGAGCGCCGCCTCGACGGGAATTTTGAAGAGTTTCTCCTCAGCTGCGACGAAAAATGATGGCACGCTCACTTGGCAGAGTGTTTTTGAGGTTAGCGAAAAGTGCCGAGGGCAGAGACACGTGAAGTCCTCGTCTCCCGGTCCAAACATTGTGCAGATATGCGAACAAGGCCGTCTTCGGCATGGGTTACGTCGGTTCGGCTGCATTGACACGCTCGTGGCCTTCAGGTTGGAATAGCTTGCCCTCTCAGCTCGGCCGAGGATCGTCCGCTGAGTACAGTTGTGCGAGAAGCAAGCGCTTAGCGTACTTTCACCAGCTGAGATATCAGACCAGTAGACTTGGTCCTGGAAGGCGGCCATGGCGGTGGGCAAACGTTTCGTTGGGATCGTGATCTGTCCATCGGTATCATCGTCCAACTGCGTGTACTCAATCGTGTGATTCCGTAGTCGACCCCAGTAGAACCGGTTGGTGGAGAGGTCCATTGCAATAGCAAGCGTCCGCTCAACCTGCTCCAATGTGAAATACGAACTCACTTTGCCGTCCATTGTACCCTGAAAGATGCGGCCTTCACGTTCGGTCCAGTACAGCTCTCCACGCACCGTGTCGAGCACGAGCGTGTGAGCGCCGTTCCGTGCGGTAAACAGATCTGCACAGTAGGGCCGATCAGTACGACAAACGACTAGCTTGTCGCCGCCAGCCTCAATCAAATACAGATTTTTCGTTATCCAGTCAGCGGCAATATCAACCACGTGCTCAAAACCATGATCCTTAAAGAGATGCTTTGGATTGCTGCCGTTCGTAGCCATCATAATCTGAGTTGTAGAGGCATTAGACTGCTTTGTAGCCGTCACAGCAAACACCGTCCCGCCTGCGACATCGATATCGAAAGCGACGATTTTCGACAACACGTTCGGGCTACTAAACACAACGATATCCTTTCCTCGAGCAGGGTTATAGGCGAGTACTTGATGCCGGCTCGAGTAGCAGACCATCGGTGAGACGAGTTGACCGTCTGCGCTAACCTGACTGTTGGTTAGCAGTATGCTGACGGTCACAACGAACACCAATAAGGATCGTCGACTCAATGTATGACTGACTGCAGTGGGCGGCAGCGAAGACCCCATTGTGATTCTTCAGGAGGAGATCGCTGTACAATGCCTGATTAGGCTTCGACCGGTTGCGTTGAATGTCTACGAGATATCATTCGTGAAGTGTGGCAAATGCTCCAGGCGTAAGTGTACTCCAAGCAGCTCACTTGAACCTCGTGTGGAGGTTCGTACAAATGTGAATACTACGGGTCTGCCTTCATCTACCTTCATCTGACCACAGTGAGTAAGGAGGTTTGGGAGAGGCGGCAGGATGGTTCTGCTAACCCTAACGGTCACCTCCGAGCTTACCGGAGATAGATGCAAAGCATATGGGGGGCTCCTGCCACACGAAATTCCACTCGCATCGTTAAGTCGTCTCTGGCAATCAATTGACCAGGCAATGGCCCAGAGCCGCGACACCGACGCTGAACTTCGAATTTCCTCCCCAATTTTGCCTATCATATGCATAGGAACGCTCTCATCGTTCCTCAGGCAATTGGGCCGTCATCTATTAGTTTAGGAACCCCCGATCAATCGGGCCGAGTTTGCGACGAGCTGATGCTGCTGTACTTGGGGCAGCAGCTAAAGAAGCAACGGTTCGTTGGGAACGGCCAGGCAGTATTGGACACCTGGGACGTGAGATACTCTTCTTCACATAGGCGTGCAAGTCGAAAGCCACAGGTGTCTTTTTTCACTCTGATTTTAACTGGCTTGCGAAGGCATACACCGCCTCTTCAAAGCTAAATTAAAAACAAGCCTGAACGCCGACGATTGACCGTCTTCGTTTGAGCCGAAAGGCAGGAATTTTACTTTGACATATCTTGGTACTATTCATAAGGACAGCATCCGCAGAAGGGCTTGAATAACAACTAACTCGCACGTAAATTTTCGCTCAAGTTTCACTCATCGCTTCGACGAAGACTACACTAACGTAGTGGGCAGAGTGGAGAAAAAAGACAAACCTGTAAATAATGGCCTAACTTCGTAAGAGATATTTCCGTTCGATCGATATACCACAGAAAGAAACTGCTGAAAACATCTTACTTATAAAGGCAATGACTGCAATACATCCGAGAGACCCGAATAGATTCAATTTTTTAACAGCTGATTGAATTCTACACACACACACATATACAGACAAACATGCAAAAATGACGCCGACGATAATTGTACGACTGATGTATAATTATATTTTATATTTAGTAATAATGTTTCATATATTTCTATATGCTTTATTATACAACTGATGATGATCCTCGCGAGCGAAATGACCAAATCATTTACAGGTTCATCATGTCATGTATATCGCTTAGTCATTGATTTGTTGCTTCTTCGTTTCTATAACATTTTCATAGTAAATATAATAGTCAATATTCCACGTATACTACTCGTACATAATCGTAAAATTTATTAGTACTATCATTTTGTTGATGGTGTTTTCGTTATAAGTACGTTTTGTAAGTATCATCATTGTTAATATTGTTATTACTGTTATTTCATTATGTCGACACCATATCATCTATGGTCGGTCAAATAAACTGTCACCTCCAAACGTTCGTTCAACGAATTAATTTATGTCGCTTTACCACCCAGCAGACGTTTTTCTTGAAGTTATTAAACTGCTTTTTTCGTTAATTTTCTCTCTCGCTCGTTCGCTCTCTCTCTCTCTTATACTTTCTCGAGCTTGCACTTTTGTGTCCTGGCCAGCACTATCACCTCATGGTGTGGTGACCTTCGTCCAATTTCGTCAATAATTTATTATTATTATTACTATTAATCAAACATTAGATTATACACATAGATTTTTGTTCCTCTATCGAGTATACACGTCTAACTATCTAAGCTGTCATAGGATAATATGGTGATTCTCTGTGTGTGTGTGTATATGTGTTCGTTAGTTAGTTGTTAGATAATTATTGTTTATCGGTTGGATATCATTCTTCTTTTCGTCTTTTTTTTTCCAGCACACCCTTCCTCATGTCAGTCTCTCTTATGATTTTCGTATGCACAAAAAAAAACAGAGAGATGTATTCAATATTCGAATTCAGCATCCGTTCAGTTGATCCTTAAGACAGCTCTATCATGTTTCAACACGTTTTCACACGCCACCCCGTCACCTGCTGCTTACTTCGGCCAATGGCTACGCGGCTTGAACTCGTGCCCCCAACCATTTTCACAACTTTCGTTTTGAACTCGCAACAACAGCTAATGTAGATTGAATTTTATGACTTTTACTCCACCGCACACACTTGATCCGATTAGACTTATATTGTGAGTCCGTTTTGTTATTGTTATTTATTACTATTCTTAATAATAATTATACTAATAATATTGTATATTTTATTCTTAGTATTATAATAATAATTAGTATTATTATTTATTTGTCCGGCTAAGCTAAGAATAAAGAGCGTACTTCTCTTTGATTATATATATATATATATAACTATTTGTTAAAGTCGATTGGTCTTCTCGGTCTCGTTTTTCTTCTCATCTCTATCTATCTCTCTTTCATACTCACGATTAATTTCTTAAACACAAGTGTATAAAAACGCGTGCCGCTATTAGTTATGTGTGTTATTTTTCATGCTAACTAAAACTTACAGTGTCTGTATGCAGAAACAGGTTGTTTTCAATTGTTGTTTAGCTATTAGAGCAATACATGAGAAGCAAAATTCACAGCCACGACGCCAACGAATTGTCTATTTTGTCATTTTGTCTTATGGACTTAGCCGACCACCTCACTAGCATCATTGGTTTTTCTGTCCTCGATCTGTGCTTGGTCCAATGCGAAGATTCGGTTGGACGCAGGCAGGTTGCTCGTCTAATACCGTTTCTATTATTATTATTATCGTTTATCTATTTATTGGATCAGTCCAAACGCTTCATGTTGTTGATGGTACATAAAAACTTATGTTATGGCTCGAAATAGAAGATTTCGAGTCTTGATTGCCTGATTAAAGATTTCTTATAATGTTACACTTTAATAAATGAATGAGTTTATGCCTCTCAGTACGGCCACAACGGACAAATCGCACTTTGGATAAGGGCGGTGGACAACAAAAAAAAATCCTATTGATACAGCTGCGTTCATTCGTGCCCTTGTGTTCGCCTTCCATTGGGGATAGGTTTCGTAATTGTCACTTCGGTATACGGGCAGTATCACCCGCCGTCGACCAATGTGGTCGAGATTCCCATCGAGAATGGCCTCGATAGATTATATACAGTCATTCATAATTCTGCTCACACCACTGAGTACACGTCATACATGCACACGCACATACACAGATAGACAACGGCTAAATTGAGTAAGCTATATTGGGTAGACGAACAAGGTTTCTGCAATTTCAACGTGTGCCACGCAAATACGCTGCCACACATTTTTCGTATAGAAGCGCTTGCCACTTGCTTGTCCACTCAACCCAATAAACAGTCTCCCCTTATCGCCTCAATGTTCTCTCCATCGAACGATAACTATCATATCGTGCGGGAGCCTATTGAACACCCGCCAGACTGTGCGCATCGCTGTAGAGTTCAGAAAAATGCATAATTTTACATCGGAACACACGAATGTGAACGAACGTTCCTCCCGGATCCGTTACGCCGGATGCGTGGACACATCACGGATTCACGGCTCTGGATTCGCGGCAGCGATAGTCGGACGAATGAGCTGACGGCTCAATCGTGCCGGCTAATTGTTTTGCTCGCGTGCTATCATAGTATCAGAATCGTCGATAACCGAAAATTCAATGCAATTATAGAGTTTGTCCGTAGAATTTTACTCGAAAACTCATTCAGTCAGGGAATCAGGGCAGTAACGAGAAGCACACTCCATCAATGTATAATACATCTCCCATTCGTGAACGTGTAGATTCAATTCTGTCTCGATCCTCGACGATGTTGAATTGTTAAACAAAATGCTATGCTATATAGCTTTTGCTGCTTAATGCTTTGCGTTCAACTTTTACCACCCCCCCCCAAACAATTGTGGCCTCTAATCGCCTCGCCTGATTTCAAATCGACGTATGTATTTTTATATTGGATAACATTTATTTATGTTCGACGAATACTACTCTATTTCACCATTTTTTGGCTTTATTACATCTCGTGCACCCGTGCGAATCGCATAATAGCTGTCCAAGGCTATTTTACTCACAGATACTCGCCTTTCAATCACTATTGCTATTGCGATCACTTTTATTTGCATTATTTCTAAGATTATTGGTGTCAGTATTATTAGGTTTATTCATTTTTACAGTTTCCGTTTTGTGTACACGCCCAAAGCAATCGTTTCTCAAATGTATTCGACGACATAATGTCAGTCGGTGAGTGTACCACCGTTGATTCTAATTGCTATATTACACTTTCAAATTTCTCCATCCTCGTCGTAACGAAGCAAAACCTAACCAAACAAAACATATATATATATATATATATATATATATAGATGTATATATTAATTGTCGACATCTGTGTTATTCCGAGAAGAAAATCTCTAGACGATGCAACTCGTTTTTGCAAACGCCCGTTCCAAATGCACCTGTTTACGTTCCTAATTGTTCGCGACAAGAATTACACTGCACGTATTTAGACGAGCCTCCCCGAGGAAAGCCTACATCGGAAATTAAGCACAGCTTCACATGGATGCCAACCCAATCCAATCATCGATATTTTATCTGTCGACTAATTTTAGCAGCTTTTACAATTGCTACCTAACTGTCGTCTTTCCCAACTGAAGTTAGCGTGACTAACGTTGGTCGAGCGCCAGCAACATCCTCAAACACTGGCACACACGCGTTTATTGTAATTTGTTAATTTCTTATTATTGTTATTTTCACAACTATTAATCGGGTTTTGCCCACGCTCCATGCTTAACTTGATTTGAAAACACATTAGCGGTATTATCCGAAGTATGCCCGCATTTACTGGGATTAGTTAGCTACATTTTGCTGTGGTATCAAAATCAGTACTTACGGCTGATACCATTATTAATTATAATTGATTATAATTATTATATATATATATATTTTCTAGTGCTATTATTTCTCTTTTTAGATCTCGCTTCAATCCATTACTTGTATCACATCATCCCAGTATATTGCTTATATATAACAATACGTGTATATGTGTATATTTCGTTAGAATATGATCCGTTTTTTTTTGTTTCTAGGTATGTATTTATATTTATATGTACATGAGTTCATATTATAATGGTTCTGCTTTACTAGTAATGAAAAGTACTAATCATCGTAATAATACTAGCACTAATACAATATTAATTATAATAATTATTATTATATTGTTTTTATTATTAATTGTTTGCTACTGCAAGCGTGTTTATTAGGTGCGTAATTACCGTAGATTATTATCGTTATTATCGCTAGTGTACTCATCCCTAGAATACTTCCCATCTAAACACTAGTCAAGTCTTAGAAAAATCAAATGGACACCCTGCCTTTATAATTTTAAATATATATATATATATATATTTTCACCGTCTACGTCCTCTCCGGTTATAATCATTCAATGTCTGGCTTCTCTTCATTTTTCAATTATTTATGTTCTTCATTTCGATATTAGTAATACGTATGCGTTTATGTGTTCCAATGTAATTCATATTCTGTTCTACTTCTGTCCTACTTTTTACAGTTGAACAGCCAAGAACTCAAAATCATCAACCATTGAATTGTGCATATATATATATATGCATAATTACATAATCATTAATTACCTCATACAGTAATAGCTTATTGGTGGTGGTAGTAGTAGTAGTAATGTATAGTTGCGATTATTAGCACTGCATTAGTTACTAGCGATTTCATATAAAAGTAAGATCAATATATGATGCATCATCGCAGTGACAACTAGAACAGTGATCACCAGTTCGTTTTTTGTTGCAAGGCTTCGTGTGAGAGTGTTTCAACATCCACTTCGTGCAGGTGTACACAATGCAATCAACTTGGCGAATTGAAACAAATCTATGTCGTCTCTCCCAGTCTCCAGGTGTATGATACATTTGAGATGTAACACCAAATACAGCGAGCACTATCGTCCGTTGAACTCGCCGATGTTCGTATCATCCAATCCACCTATAGACATTTATATCAACGAGTAAATGATTCGTTGATACGACGGTCATATGCACACGCCGCCTTCATTCTCACTGGTCTTCCCCACTGGTTAGTTAGCACTAGCATTGTCTCGCCTTGAGAACACACCCGTCTGTGCCGTATTTACTGGTTAGATTAGATAACAAGTGCGTGTCCGTTACGTGTCGTTTTACTCTCAGACCTTAATCATCAGAGACAGAGCGAATCTCGTCACCCTCGGACAAAAGGTTAAGGAAGGTGTATGCCACAATTTTGTTCAGCTCGTTTCGTCTACCGAACCTTGATTGTGCCTTGTTCACATATTCACGATAGTCGCGGTACGCATGCCTCGTATCTTAGCAGTCGTCGAGTTCATTTGATTAGATACAAATAATCATACTAATTATTATTATTATCTAATTATAGTAGTTTCCTCACTGGAATTTTGCTCTTCGACGAAATTCGAACCTTGGATTCGATGCGATGATGATGCGATCTGTGTTTTTGTGATGTTGCTTATCCCTTTGTTGGTCAATGGGCCCTTATAGTCAATTTAGCTCTCGTGTATCTCTCTTCTTATTTATTAATGTATATATATATATCTAGTACGACGTCCGCATGTTAAGCTACATGTATATAGTTGACGGTGTAGTACATGCTCTCAGCAGCAACTATCTCTCTTCACTCGGCGGATTGCTCTCGTAGCCTAAGGGGCACTCGCGCGTGCATGGACGATCAATTAATCACTCAAACGATTGAGGGAACACTCATCAATAAGTCATCAGTTAATCATAACAAAAACTAATCATAAAGCCATGACATGATAATATGTTTGTGCCTAGTAATTTCAATGATCAAACGCATCTATATATATATATATATATATATATATATATATATTTGATTAAGTTGTAGGCCAACCAGCAATCTGGTTGTGGCAAAAAAATTGTCCACTCCACAAATCGACAACGCGCCAACGTCGACTGAAGGGAAGGGTCTGGATCCTCCAGCGTATGGACAAAAATGCCGGTATAAAAAACAATGCAAGTGCTGTCATAATAATGTCTTACGGTCGCGTCTGAATCAAGCGAAATCGATCGAATGCCAAACGAAATTCACATCTACATTGAACAACGAGACGATGGAGACCCTTGTCGATTCGGCAGAGTAACACACTTCTCTCAAATTACTCGTTTTCGCCACTGTCAACAAATATAAGTTCGTCCTTTCGTATGTCATATGTATTCGCAAGATACAATCTATCTATTATCTATGCATGCACAGACATTCATTCCGTTTCATAGAAGGCTCCTCCTAGAGTTGTCTGATAGTCTTCTCTTTCGGTCCATACACAGGGTGGGTTGATTGATCGATTGGTTGGTTGGGTGTCGGCCTGTTCTCACTGGGCAACTAATCGGGATCGTTCGTCGTCGATTTCGAGCGACGTTTGTGGCAAATTGGTCACGAAGATCTAGGGCCATGGTAGATTACTCCATATTTTTCCCACTTTGTTCCGCACTAAATGTGTTGTTGTTGCTGCTGCTATCGTTGCTGCTACTCATGCTGCAATACTACCCTTGTACTACGAGACAGCAATGACAAGAAACACAACAGACGCATGTGTTAATATACATACGCGCAACGACATGGTCGAGACACTGCGGGGCCCATAGCAAGCCTGTAGCAAGCTGTGCCATAGCCTAAATACAGAAGGAATGGTCCACACTCACGATGCAACGGTTATTCCACCTCGCACGACTGGATGCAGCTTCTTCTCTTCGTTCTTAAGACGCAAGATGACGTTCACCGTGATGATGTGATGCTAATTGTGGTGATGGTGGCCACCAATTCTGGCGGCTCGCTGAGACTCGACGGCATAACGCTTTCCCTTGGCGCTCTCTCTCTCTCACCTGCGACAGATCAGTATCGCGTTCGATGTCACTTCTTCTCCCAATATTCCCGACGCCGAAACTTCATTGTCGGCGTCGCGTCTTGCTGAATCGCGACGTCTTCACGAACCGCACGGGTCGGAACGCTCAGTTCGACAGCCGAACCGGTCTGACACCTCATTGCGTCGAATCCCGTACTCATCATCACCGTCGTCGAGTTGCCGTTCTCAGCGCGCGCGCCCTCAATTTCGTCCAACTTGTATGGCAGTAACGCGAAGTCCTGTGCGCGCGAAGTCCGTCCGGTCGACCAGTGATGCCACACAGTTCCGTCGTCACCCTCCTTGGTGCTGCTGCTGCTCCTCCTCGATCAGTTGGCCTGACCCGCCTGCTGTGCCGTCAGCTCGTGCTGTCCCCACATACTCTGCGAGGCCATACTGCGTCCTGACTGAGCCGGCTGACCGCCACCGTTGAGGCAAAGTGGACACGGCCGGGTCTGACAGGACGGACACACGGCGTATCGCGCACAACAGGTTGCTGCGGCTAGCGGACGTTGGGGACTCCGGCAGACGACGCAGGAGTCGCCGACAGCGACACTCAACGACGAGCAAGAAGATCCTTGCTGGCAGAGCATCAGCGCCTAAGGGAGAGAACCAACATCACAGGCTAGAATCGAGGTACTGTAGGTATCCAGGCAGAGTATTTAGCAAACAGGAGAATAACATGGATGAACTACCATATGATTGTATGTGTTCGTGACGTGATGGCTATGCAAGAATACCAGGGATCACAATCCCTGTCTGGGAGTCATTGAGGTCATAGGTCTTTAGTGGTTGTATGTCGAATACACGGCCACGGCCGACCAGCTCTTGGAACACCTTTCCGTTACCGATTCGACGGTATAACTATACAGCAATCATTTGTAAATCAGTACAAACAAACAACAAATGGCATAAGGTTCGTTTTATGGCTACTTGAATCTATGTGTATGCCACTCGCCAAAATGGGAACCTTTAAACTGAGCTGTGTTTATACGCTTCCAAAGGCGACTGTCTTCCCGCTTCTACCATGTGTCAAGCAGTAGCCTCGTAGCATAACTACTCCTGGTCCATACCTACTCAGGACAGGTGAGACGGAGAAGGGCCAGGGGATGCGAGGAATTGTGGTGGTGGTGGTTAGGAGGTTGCTGATTCATCATCATATTCCGTATTTCGGCCTGATCCGGGCGATCAGTGATGCTGGACTTTATCCAACACACACACACACACAGATGTGACAGCAAGGCATTTGTTACACATATATCCCAGCAAATGACGATTTCTGGGAACCGAATCACCGGGGGCATTACAAATTGTGCTGCTGTTTATGTTGGTGGTCCGTGCTGGCCGTGTTCATACTGTGACTGCCACTGCTATAATACAACTATGACAACCCGCTGTTCCGATGCAGTGGACGCCCCAAGTGTATCGTTTGCTGTATTGCTAGCGAAGTGCAGCAAACACTCGGTATTTGTTTTGTCCGATATCAACCACGAGAACGATAGCGCGCGCCAGTCCTGGCCCTGCGTAATTGTTCACGCTTCGTATTCAACTGACGTCGTAATGCATCTGTCCGTCGGAGATTTGCACAGATGTTATAGTTATGTACACACATAATCATTACGTTATCGTCGATGCGAATGTGATTTGTTTTGAGAAATATGAAGCTAGTAACCACTATACAAGAAATAGATCACATTGCACTCACACACACACACCGCTCCCAAATACAAGTCCACCTCAGTCATAACACTGTATTCACAACCAAAGACGAATTACTCTTATCAAAAATATAGTACAGGAAATAACGTGTATGCTGTATCCTGGACATATCCGATTGCCCTCCCTCGCCAATAGATATATCCGCTAGCTCATAGATATATCCGAGCGGCATTCACATTCGGCATTCGGGTGCCGATGGGTGTCGCCGTTGTCGAGATGAAAACGCGGTCAGCCGGCAAACCTGACCATACGGCAATACAGCAGGGTGCGGTTTGCTTCGTGGCAACGATAAGCAACGAGTATTCAAATCGAATGAATTTAGGCCTTGACAAACTGAGTCAACGAAGAGGACAACGCATCAAAATCTTGTTACCGCACTCAATCGACAAATTAGCAATGTGTCGATTGAGTCGGCAATCGATAGGTAATACAGGTCGGCCAATAGAGGTGAGATCATCATCTGTATCTTTGTTTTAGGCTACGCTTCCGTTTTCAAGTACAAAAAAACACATCGATAAGAGAAACAATCATCATCCATTCCGTAGAAACGCAAATCAGCCAACTGGCTTTGCCAACACAATCAATCCCAGCAGGGCGTCAAAAAACAAAGGCACACTCAACCGTTTCGTTTTTATACGTAAATCAAACAATTTTTTATTTATTATTATTATTATTATTATTATTATTAAATGTTAATACTCCCATTTATTTCCTCTTCCTTCCAATGTCTCTCTCTCTCTCTCTCTCTCCCCCTCCAACTCTATCTTAGCATGTCTCTTGCTGTTCTTCGATAAATGTTTCGTCATCGACATTATCTTCTTTATTTTCATCGTTTTTTGTTTGTGGTTGATCACCATCGTCGGCAAAGACTCATCAATGTCTCATTATTGTAATCGGCTTTCGAGGTTTTGCATTTGTTATATATTTATGTGTGTTTAAATTGTAGTATATTTTCTTTCTCGTTCTTTCTCTCTCTCTCTCTCCCTCTCGCTTCTTCCACCTATTCTTGATCAATTCATTCATCGTCCCCATGATTAATAGATGCGTGCCTATATATCTATATATATATATATAATAGTACCACTGGTATTATCGTGATTTCTATCAATATACTTATTCTTCTTGACAATATATATATATATATCGCTTTTATTACTATTATTATTAATAATATTATTACTTTAATTTGCGTGAAGTTCTCTCATTCGCTTCTGTCTCCTTCCTCTCCTATATTCCCAATGATCATCCGTCAGCTATCTTTCGGCGATATATTGTTTATTATTATTATTATTATTATTATTATTATTATTATTATTATTATCATTCTTATATAGTCTCTAATAATTACTAAATCTCGTTAGTGTAACTATATTTGCAGCAGGGAGCGAGCTGTTATTGTTCTCATATTCAATTCGTGTACGTTCGCTTTTGTCAGTTTTCTCTGTAGGTGTCATTGTCCCCCCGCCCTTCGATTTCAGCGTACGTATGTTATATTTTTTTGCGTTCCGAATGTTTTCGCAAATTATTACGCTTGCGGTAGGTTGTAAATGATATCTGTCCTTTGTCTCTTCATTGACCCTCGGTGCCTTCAGCGTTCTCATCGCTGCTACCTAAGTCATAATTTGAATTCTAGTTATGTACGGTCCCTAAGTAGAGAGCTACAAGTGACTCGAATGGCGCATATATATATATATAGATAATGCAGACGTATTACCTTCTACAGTAGTAATATCATGATCGTTAATTGTCATCGTCATTAGCCATCTTCCATTCGATCGCGATCTACGATTCGGTCAAAACACATTCACACGTTATTATTTCCCCACATACAAACGCGCGATCTCATTCGCCACGCTCGCACACGATGCCCTAATCCACGAGACGGCTGTAGAGCGTAATTCTACAATAGTACTAATTACGACTACTGTAATTACTGCAATTTCTGCTACTACTACTACTACAACTACTACTGCCGTTATACACTAGTTGTGATATATCGAAAATAATAGCTTTCATTGTTTTGTTACCAATAAGTCAATAATAAAATATCATTATATATATATATATATACTCCATAGATCATATCGTTTGTCTGTCAGTGACGATCTCTCTCTCTCTCTCATTAATGAAATATCTCTCTGTATTTTTGCCACGCCGTAGCTTCCCTCTACGACGTCATCGGCCTATTTTAGATTAGTTAACTAGAAGACATAATCGTATACTTTCAATATCTTTACCACTATATATATATATATATATATATATATATATATATAAGAAATAATGGAGGTGGTCATTTTAGAAGAAAACAAAAGAATCACCAAAATGAAACGACACTCACTCGTGTGTTTTATAACTTAATTCGTTCTCGGTAGGAGGCGGGCACCTTCCATAAATAGCGGCGCCATAAATGGCCTATATCGTACCTCGTATAATCGCCAATAAGTTCCATTGACATCATTTGTATTTCCGGCATACCGGCATTCTACCTGGCCAGGTCTTTTCGCGCTTATCCTTATTTTCTTTCACACAAACATACACACACACACACACAGTCCCAAACAAACGTATCTATAACCATTCCACTCAACGCTCAGATCAGAATAGGAAAAATGCATGTCTTCCTTCTTGGTTCATGAGACGGGCTAGTACTCATATATATATATATATATATATATATATTATATATATATATATACTCATATTAGTTAATCTACCTTCCCGCTCTCTTTCTCTCTCTCTCTCTCGATTCGAAATTGGCCCTGTTTGTGCTCGGCTCGTACAAACATACATGTATTTGATCGCTCCCTATTTTTATGTGACATAACAATGACCCGGCAGAAAATGACCGTGCTCAGACAGACGCGCGCTCCTGCTACATATCGGCAACATGCGGCAACCAAGTGCAACAGCCCCCTGATACCACATCCCTCATCATTTTATCTGCACTCGCTCGAATCAAGTGCTCCAAACGGGTGCGACCTTGGAGTTCTGCTAAGCATGCTCGGTATAGCATAGTCAGTACGGCATTTCGGTGTGGTTCAGTATTTCACGATACTTCGCCAAAGTGATTTCTGCTTAAACTCGTGATCTCCCCCCCTCTCTCTCTCTCTCTCTCTTCCGACTGGAGAATTTTTATACTAGAAACTAAAGGCATTTCTCAATACAGTTCAGCTAGACTCAATTTAGCTAATTTTGTATTATTGCCCCATCGGCAGTGTTGTGTGTTGCTATATGGTCCAGTACATGTGTGTGTGCCCTATATATTTTTTTATTCACATTCATAGTGACGGCCTGATAACGAATGTCCACCCCGAGCCCGGCAGGGGGCACCGGTAACGATCGTACGGCAATTCCGTGCAGAACAACTACCAGTCATAATTGATTTCATGAAGAATCACTGACTTTCTTGTTTATTCATACAACCATTGCTAGCGCCGGAATCAACGACACTGTTAAATGTGCTCTCCGCCTTCGGGATAATTACTTATATATTGTTTAACTATGTCTTCAATCTCTTTCATAATTTGAGAACCTAAAAATGGCGTCGGGACGAACACCGCGAGGCCGGTTACATACGAATTGTTGAGGCTTTCCCAATGCTTATCGCTCTCTATCTCTCTCTCTCCGTATCCCTATTGTCGACTACTTCGTCGTTAGATGCAATATTAACACGTTACATTTTGTAAATTTTCTACGAACAAAAGACATAAAAAATTTACTACGAAGACAAGACATAGCTGCGCCCGTGCCACACTGTGGACATACGCATCACACCACTATGCACCTCCGCCTAAACCCATTGAGGTGTTTCACCCCCTGGGGAGACAGCTGTCCTTCTATCTTCACGGCGTGCTATGACCTCACGCATCTTCATCAAAATTCCACTCTGATCATAGAGAGAAGTTGCGCCAGTGTCTCTGTCTTTGTCCGCGCAGCGGCGGGGACACCCACAGCATAAAGTCATTTCGAGCAACTCACGATGAAATATTTCGTCCTCTAACGGCAAGGACAAAGAAAAAAAGATGGAAATTGTCACCGTTGCTTTCTCAAGGCGAAGGAGTGAGAAACAACAACAGCAAAAAAAACGGCAATAAAATAACTAGAAAATTTGTTAATGAATTTTTTGAAGATCCTAGATTAGTGATGATAATACGATACTCATGATTGTGGTGATCACTTTTTGTCGCAGAGGTTTTTTTTTTTTCGACTCGTACTCATCACATACACCGGTTGTTGAGATGCACTTATTTGCCTTTCACTAATTGTTTACTCTAATCACCAATTAGGCAATAGAAACGTTATGGTGTAACTATATATATATATCTATCTATGTGCTATTTGTATGTCGTGCCTTCGGAGTGGGTAGCAAGGATGTGTCTGTGTCGTAAGCGATCTCTGGGGCATACTTTTTTTCCTGACCCATTTTTACTTTGTTATTATTATTATTATTATTATTATTCCTAAGGTTTCTCCTTGCGGCGAGCAACAGAAATAAATTACAAACGAAAAACGTAGCCTTGTAGCACAGTCGCAACAATCCTCGACCTCTAGAGCATATTCAAGAATTTAACAACACGCACACGCGCGCAGATATTGAACAAAACTATTTCTTGAGGTGCGTTATGTACCCTTCACACTTGACTAATGCTTTCTCACTTCCGATCCGAATGCACACTGTAAGTAACACAAAATCATTTTCAAAGAGAAAATACAAATATTTGTTTTGCAGCAAATTATTGTTATAACGAACAACAACAATAAAAACAAACAAAATAATAATAATAATACGTTAATAAAATCGTGGTCCATCATTGAAACAAGGCGGCAAATAGAACAAAGAACCAAACGAAATGACCTAAACAGTTCGATTTTCTTAATGTCTGTCCCCCTATTGATTTTATTCCCCTTTTTATAGTATAAAAACAAGCCGAATTTCAAGGGCACCCCTGCCCAATAATCAATCGATCGGCGGACCATTTCATGCAGGGTCGGCCTATCCTTCATACGCACACACACACATGAGCCGCAGGGAAAGGCGAAAAAATCGCCTATCGTAGCGGTGTCGAAGCGTACGAAATACTCGATCCCGTCAAACAAGAAGCGTTCGTTGGCTAGCGAGCGTTTTTTTTCTTTCCCGAGGTTAACTAGCGGGAGCAGAGAGATGACTGGATCGTACAGCAGGCTGCCGGCATGCGTCGATGCAAGCGTGGGGCCGTGCGCGTGAGAGGGAGCTAGGTATTTTAATATAGCACGGGTATGTTAATCGGACTGATACCGGCTTGCAGGTGAGGGGTTCTCTAACGACACATCACATCGTTAGCGCTTTTCGTTTTCTGGGTCCGGCCCGATCCGATCGGGCTTGACAACCGTCTTGGTCGTTGTCTCATCTAACTGATGACCGTCAATCGTCGGTGGACCGCCTCCATCTCAGATGGCTCGTTAGGCCATTTAAAAAAAGCGACAAGCAAACAAAACAACATTGAATCCTCCTATTCAGCCGCCTCTTATTATTATCATCGGCTATCTAGCTATCAATTGTCGGTTTCCACTCAGATGCTTAGTTGAATTACCTGATGATGTGTGCGTTCGCTAATGCAACCTTTAAATACTACAACTGTCTAGTAATTCTAGCAAGTCACGTTTCTGCGGTATGCAAATAATCGGTCTGATCTTATACATTATATATATATATATATTGTTATAGATCTACTATCTAACTAGGCTTTAATTATTACACTCTGTTCTTCTATACCTCTCCGGACATCGCTATGCTTATTTACACGTGGGGGGAGGGGGGCAAAAGTAGGTTAAAACTAAGATAAGACACGTATGCCTACAGTTCGAAAAAAAATTGGTTGAAAGGAAGTGAGAAAGCAACTGGCGTATTATTAAACTTGTTACGCACAATTTTTGCCTAAGTGGAAGTCTATTTCTCCCTCAGTGCAATCTTGCATCCGACCCAACCGTTGCCCTGCTCCCGTCCTGTATGTATTCTTTTTATCCATATTAAAAATATCTGAGTTTCTGACAAGCTTCATTCCTTAGATGTCTCACATATACATATGAAAAAAGCAAAATATTAAACGAATAAGTATCTATGTAACAATAATCTTAATAATAAATATTATATATATATATATATATATATATATATATATATATATATATATATATATATATATATGATGATAATATAACAGAAAGTAGTAATTAAAATGTCGCATTTGCAACCGAGCTCCTCGTTTTCCACGTCCTTGGTTATCTGACGTCGTTTCTTTCCCCGCAAAACGAAAAACATGTTAGACACAACAGTCTACGAACCAAGGAAAAAAGCTACATACACACATACCCATATTGAGAGAGTATATTATATTAGTCTAATTGGTTGCCAATAGTCACCCCATATATATATATATGAATATATATACATATATATATATATATATGTATATATATATATATATGCGTGTGTGTGTGTTTATCGGCGTTATTGGCGGGAGGGGCGTATGCAAGAAAGAAAGCGGTGAGTAGTACGATCAATACTATCGGCTGTTGGCTCTGCTGTATCAATCCCTCAGAGGTCGAGCCTGCGGCAGTTACAGCTGTTACAACGGTTCTGCTGGCATCGAATTCGATTTTACCACGTCGGCCACTGCGAACGAAATAGCATTTCTTCCAACTTCATCTTGTCAACTCCAGCATTATCATCATCATCATCATCATCGGCATTTTAATTGTTTTCCTTTTTACACGCGCTAATGGCTAATACAGACTATATTGTTAGCTGGAATTATTTCGCGCTGACACTCGCCGTCCCGTAACCGCCACCAACAGCAACAGCAGCAGCGCCTCCGCGTCCGTCTTCCCCGAGCGTTTCACTATCCTCGTCTCGTCATCGTAGATGTCGACGAGTTTGGCTGAGAAGGCCTCTCAACGGCCACCTCCCCATGTCCTCATCTCATCGGCCGAATACAAGCGTCGTCCACTGCCCTCTGCCCGCCTCCTTTAATAGGTTCCCGTCTACTATGATAGTTGATTAGTTCATTAGGTACATACACACTCACAGACACAAATACATTCGCCATATATATATATATTCCGATATTTTGATCGTCTGGCGAACTGCGACCATCTCTCCATGGGCTGGTCAAGCATATCCGATTACGGTGCAACGATAGTCTGGCACCACCACCACCACCGCCCCTTCCGGCCCTATTTAATTCCTTCCAATTCCTACACTAGAAATCTACGATTTAATGGACAACTCCCGCTTACGTCACGTCAGCCTTGGCTGCCCCCTTTAGTGAGAAAGAAACTGTCTCCTCAACAAGTGTTGTTTCTGTTCAACGTTGTGCTTGGCTGGGTTACGCCGAACCTAGCTCGTATTCCCACCACAGGACATCTTGCGACATTGCTACACAGTTATTTCCCCGAAAATCCGCCCGCTATCCATTCGACCTTCGTCTCTCAGTCTTTCTCTCTCTCTCTCTCTCTGCTTATTTGGGCTCCTCCGTATCTAGCATGAGTAGTAGTAATTGTAACGCCCATAATTATTGGCTATTAATATTGTTCTGTTGAAGGGTGACACTCCAATGGTCATCACCCCACTACGACCACCTCAATTACTCGTCCCTCATCATCTGAACTTAGGGGAATGTGGGATTCGCTATGTGTTTGTCCATGTCGTTGTTCCTGTGTAATGGTTGTCCTACATGGTGTTGCCAGTGGCACAAGCTCAAGTCGTCATTGTTGTTGTTGTTATTGATGCCTGCACGTTTATATATTTCAGACGTGTGTGTGTGTGTGTGTTCAGCTAACAGTGACCCCTCGGCGGCCCTGGCCAGTAGTCCCTCTCGGTGATGTGGCGCTGTTGGCCACCAGGTGGCCCGCCGCCCTGTGACCCGGCTTGAGAGGTAGCCGCAGCCATCTGCTGCTGAAGCCCAGCCATGCGCAGTCGTTCTTGCTGCAGCTGGCTTACTTTTTCCACGGTGTCGAGTTCCGAGCGCAGCTGTTCCTGGAGCGCCCGCAGTTGCTGCGGGGTCAGGTGCTCAAGATCGAGTTGCCGCAATCCCATTTGGCCCATCGTTGATCGCTGCTGTTGAAGTTGCTGATTCTCCATCTGCATCTTCTGCAGTTGTGTTATCGCCTCGTCCCGCTGCTGTTCCACGATCTTCTCACGTCGCAGAGCCTCCTCCGCCTGTGTCTTGTATGCCTCGCACATCTGAACAGTGATGATTGCACGATTGGATTAGATTGGATTAGAAACCGAACGAAACGAGAGATGATAACAGACAGCAGACAATGGCGAGCTCGTAAATAGGTGGGAGGCGGTACAAGGCACACAGCAAATGATGACATTAAAAGGGACAATCGATATGGTGTCAAGTGTTATACATATATAATACGTTTGACGATATCACCACGTCCACGGACGATAGAGCTAGAGAAACACAGGCCTCGCTTGGTGGCCAATAAGTCCTTTCATAAGCAATTACTCACCGCTCGGACCTGAGGTTCATTCCACATCCCGCCGGTATTCATGCTGTTCAAGTTGTTGAGGTTATTTCCGGAGCCAGGAGCCCCGGGTCCTCCTGGCGGCTGCGAATCGGGCCACAGTCGGCTCGATGGCGACGGCGGTGCACCCGAGACGGCGCCAGCGTAACCGCTAAAGCCGGCGGCAAACGGCGACCCATAGAAAGCTGCAGCACTCTTGTCGATACTTCCCACCAGAGAGTTCGGCGGTGAAGAAGGCCTGTCGTTGAAGGTGCGTTCAAGCAGAGCAAGTCATAATGGGTGAGCAAAACAGAATAATAATAATGACCAAATAATGAATCACATGAACGTGCTTGGTGGTTAATCATAATGCAATGATGAGAACAGAGATCAAAGTAACGCGAAGCTTTGGGACCCTAAGGTAGGGTAAGATTTTATTGATCTATTAAAGGAACTGCATAGAATGCTTAAGTTCTCTTATATGTCATGCAACGGGATTCGAACCTGCGGCCTCTGGCTTTTTACAGCCAGAGACTCCGCCGTCGGTTGGTTTAATTATCGGTGGCTGGGGTGAATTACTAGGATCTCTCGCCGTCTTAGACCTCTAACGGGAAAGCTCAAATATTAGCTTGGTAAATGAGGTAATCATGAACAAGGACGTTGTTCGTTATTTGAACTCCAAAAAAGCATGTATGTTTATATAGAGCACCATCCAAATCGAGATTCCCAATTCGAATTATGGTTAATATAACAATAATACTCAAGCGTACAGAGGTTATATATGTTAAAGAGACTACTTGAATGCCGCTATCAAATTTCATTGACAGAAAATGCTTTTTAATTAATTTCTACATCAATATTCATATGTAGTGTCCATGCTTAAATATTCTAGAAGATTGCATGTACCAGGTAGGCCCCGACGCCGATGGATGTAGCGCTTCTATAATTTTACTCAGAAAATATTGTTATGTATAGACAAACCCATTATGTGTATCTGCCTGACAAAAGGTGAATGCATTCGAATAAAACTAAATGAACAAAAATAGCATCAACATAGAATTTAGAAGCATTGAATTTCATTCATCTATAACAATGCACATTCGCCAAACACCCATTGTTCGAGAGTGAACAGCTTGAAAAAATTGTTTTATTGTATTTCTATACTTGTCGTCGTCGTCGTTTGTTGTTGTTGTTGTTGTTGTTGCCGTTGTTGCTGTTATTATTATTATTATTATTGTTATAATTCTGCAAGACTTCTTCACACATTGCTTAGTCACGTTACGTTTTCCCACCGCTGTGTGTGAGCCTCTGAATGAATGATGCTATGGAAGTTATGTGTTGATCAACTAGTTTGTAGGTATCGTTGAGTCTGAAGCCACCACCCAGCTCTGCCCGGTATTCTATTGCATACTCCGCTGATAATAGTCATACGAGCTCAATATGCACACGCATCCAATACCTTTCTCGGCCAGGAATGTTGACGGGCTGCGAGTTATTGCCTGATAACTGCGCGTGTTGCAGAGGATGAGGATTCGCAGAGGCGTTCGGCGCTGAGTGAGGAATCAGGCCAGAATTGACGAGACCTTGATTCAGCGACGACGCAACAGGGTTGTGATTGTGGTTGTGGCTGGAATGGACATGGTTGAGATTGTGGTTCGGCTGAGCGCATTCCTCAACGAGGTCCTTGTCAAGGCAAGCCTCGACGTCGATGTCCTCGATGCCAAACTCGTCCAATGCCTAAGTCGATACCAATGCGAGTGAGAGAGAGAGAAACAGTGATGTTAGGCGGTACTATGGGGACGCTTCGGCACATCTAGGTGTATGCGCTATTGTCCAATGTGTACGCAATGATCATTCAGTCGAGAATAGTAGCTTACACATTGTCTACTGTTAGCTAATTCGATCGTCACCGAAACGAGAAGCGACAGTGGCTGCTGACTCGTACCTTGCCCACGACGGATTCGACTGTGTTCGGGAACCCGTAGCTGACGGCTAGTGACGATGGCCAGTCTTTGCCGTGAGGTCCGTCCATAGTCTTCGCGCGATGTTTGCGCATCGCCTGCTCCTCGCGTTCGCAGCCAGGTGCCTTCTGATAGTGAGGCAGAGCGGACTCCATGGTCTGCAATCAGCCCCGATATGAAGTCACAATCGACAAGCGTTATACACGCCGTATGATGATGATACGATTTGCTGCATTAAGTAACTACTACTACTACTACTGCTACAAACTAACTAAAGTGCATCTTCCGGCCTGACTCACAGCCAACAGTTCACGTCCACGGTACAACTGCTTTCGGCAGTTCTTCGTCGAGCCCGGTGGCGTGGTGCATTTAATGCTACTGCAACTATGACTATTGGCGGTGGCAGGGTGCGAGACTGCCGAACTTCTTGCGAGTAGTAGTCAAGCTGACGGCCAATGCTTCTTTGGCTGTTCCATAAGTTCCGCAAATGATGTAGCTACGCGGAGGTTGGTGTAAACTAAGAACGAATCCTCTTGGTGCAGCTATGACCTCCGCTGTACGGTACGTTCAGAGCGCGATGGAGCAAGCATAAGCGAAACAATGATCGATGAAAATCAAGGTATGCCAAAACTGAGCAGATTTATTAACGCACAAATAGCAGCAGGAAAAACCAAGTACCAACTAAAGCAACTCACGCACCTTGAGTTGCAGATGATGTTGAACCGCGGCCGCGTGCGATGTGCTGTACGATCTTTGCCGTCCAATCGGCCCCATACCAAATCCATGCTGTTGTTGCAGCTCTAATGCCGCCACCGAGTTAGGCGTCGACCCGTTCTCCTGGGGCGGTTTATTGCTTGCCTGTCCAACAGCAGGACCGCCGACGCCAGCGTTCGGCGAGCCTGCCGGCCCCGGCGGTAGGACATTGGACAGAATTGCGGCCAGATTCGTTCCACCGGCGGCCTCCGCGGCCGAAACCAGCTCTCGTACAGCGCTCATCTCTTTGTCGACGTGCGCGAACGCGCAGAACGGTCCGCGCGGGCAGAATGACGTCTGCTGCATGTCATTACACTTCGTCGACTTGTAGATCTCCGGATGGAACTGCTGCTCCGTCCGGGTGTGGCAGTATGTGCACTGATCGCCACCGTCGCAGTTGACCGGATCGCCCCACTCGTCGCCCTGGCGTACACGAGAACAAGGAAAGAGGACAACGATAAGAGAGACGTTGACGTTGAGACTAAGACGCTGCTTACCCGACACCATCGCTATTGCTCTTGTCCAAAAGAACGATGCTCACGGTAGTGACATTGGAGGCGGGCGTTTCGCCGGTTAGGGTATTTGTAGAAAAGAAGGCTGAGCGTCACTGTGAGCGTCAGCTGCTGAGAGCTCAAAACGCGACTCACCTGTTTGACGTTGGGGCACGGTGTGCTCCGGTACTTGAATTTCTGTGGGGGTCTCCGCTTGTCTCGGCTATTGTGGTACTGAGGACAGGCATATCCTTGCCGGCAAAGGCGAGGCGGCCGTTTGCACGCCTCGGTTTTATAATTACCTAGCACGTAATTCGTATCCTGAAAGGATGAAGAAGAGGAACAAGAGAGTACATTTAGGCGAGAAAACCGTTCACATCGATGGATTTTGCGTGGACCCAGCTAAGCGTGATCATCACCGTTTTAATAATTCATTATTAATTATTCTATAGATGGAGCGTACTGACTGCAGCCTAAATTGTGTTTATGACCTAACCCTCGTAAGCTGCCACAGAACTTGCAACAGAACAGTTGTAATGCACAACATATGCACAAAGAGATACACCTCAAATTAGAACAAAAAGTCGAGGAACGCAGAGGGTTAATGGGCATGAACTGTGCATGAGTATTAGTTATTATAATTATTGCTCTAATGAGCAGCAAATGGTCGACGACATCAAAGTTGCTGGGCCTCGATTTGCGCTCACCTGCCAGCGTGGGTCCTCGCTGATCGCATTTCGATCCTTGTCCAGCGAGTTTGTCACCAGCACTCCGTTGGCGTCAATCTCCGTTCCGTCCTCATTAAGGATCTTCCCTTGGACCTCGCGAATGTCGTAGACGGGATTGCGGAGATCATGCAGGCCGTGAGCGAAAGCGCAGTGCGTGCCATTCTTAACACAGTGGCCGCGTCCATCGGTATCGTAGACGCAGATGCCCGTCTGATGGTGAGAGCCCGGAGACAGAAAGAAGAAAATATGTCGCCGTTAAATATGGCCACAGATAGAATATGCTTATAGGGTCGAGTTTACCAATGGGTTTAGATGCTCCACATGGATAGCGGCGCTGAATCGAGAGGTTCTTAGGTTGTGCTGGTTGTGCTCACCCAATGCTACAGCGGCCTTGACCATAGAGTAGGCCGTAAAGAGCAGCTTACCGATGACTTTCTACCAAAATTGATGAAATACAAGGATTCGACAAATGTTTTCTTCATAAAGAGGTCCTCTTTTATGTGTCTGTATGTGTCTAGATATAGTTTCTGATACCTTGTAATATCGAAGATGGTATCGACGTTCTGTGTCGCCAGCGGTCCGATGAAGAAACGGGCACCTGCAATGAACAGCAACCAAAAGAAATTCAGATAGGGAAGAAAACGCCACAGTTGGATGTGCCTGCAAGCAATGCTGAGAACAGTTGCACCGTGGACATTTAAATGTTGACTGTGAGTCAAGCTGGAAAATTTACTTTACACCAACATCAATCATTTCTAGATGCAAGATTATACACACACAGAGAAAAGAAATGAACGAAAGGCATCGATCGCTTTACCGGCGGCCTTGAAAGTTTTCTCTCCAACGCGGCGTCGGGGATTTCAGCCACTTGCAGTGAAGTGCATATATATGTATATAGTGTATGCAAAATCGAATATATATATATATATATATATATATATATCTCTATGTGCAAGGGAAGAGTCGTTCACTTCTTATTCCAGATAGAAATTTTGCAGATTCACAATCCATTCGAAATGCTATGGGCCGGGAGGCGAGTGCCTATTCAGCGTGGAAAGGCAGCGCGTTTCGATGGACCTTCCACAATCGTTTGCTTCATCAACGCTTCCCTAATATTCTAACCCGGACACTGTTCCAATTCAGCTAACGATAGGATGATCATGCCGTACGGGTACGCAAACCGCCAAACTCATTATGCCTTTCCTCTACCAGCAACAGCTCATTGAGAGTGGCCGATCAAGGGAATGGCGGTAGTGAACGTACCACAATCAGGGCCTTTAAAATGCGCCACAACAGATGATTCAGCCGTCCCCGTGTAAACTTCATACATGGCCACACCAAGGAGCAGCACAGACACCATACGGCGGTTCGAAAGCAGTCTTTTTTTTATGTGCTCAGGTAACTACCTAATGGCTTGCTATAACATTACGCTGACATTAACGGAGACGGCGAAGGTAGCCGTTTGCAACATTCATTTACGCAGAGCCTCGGTGAGGTTTGCAGTATGCGCAAAACCCACATGGACGAAAGACAATAGAACAGTGAAAACAACAATGGTAACGATAGTGGATACAGTTGACAACACACACATATATATATATATATACAGATGAGCATGGTGAGGAGGCTTCACAGGCACGCGTGCCGTCGGGAAGCACGCAAGTTCATTTCCGCCGAGAAATATAACAGGGGATTATGGTTAACAGTCGAAAAACAGGTGCTGCCGCAGGAGCAAATCTTCTTTTGAACTGTGAGTGTGTCAGGTTTCCCAATTGAAGGCTTGCGTCTGCCCGTTCGATAGAAAAGAAAACGCATGCTCTCGTATTTGACCAAAGTATTATACGAAGCGTTGTATTTGCTACAGTCATATTTGTTCTCAAGACCTTGTGTGAGGGCCACTGATATCGCCATCCACGTGAGGGTGGTCAGCATTCTACAGGTTGGCGTGGCAGGCGTCATGCTGAGCAGTGCTACTATCTACTCTCGGTGAAGTCGGAATCTCAAGCCGCTTCCCCGCGACCGGTCGCGGCAGACGTGACACCTATAATGCAGGGATAGTCAGCAACAGCTGATAGATAGAAATTGACGGGGACGTCACGGGGTGTTCTCAACTGAGGGCGTGAACAACGGACAACGGTTAATACCAGCCAGCGGCTGGCGCTTGTTGCTGTTCGACAGGAAATGTCACCATAAGTGCGACTGCCGCGCGTCCACGTTTCGTTCAAACGCGTCTCTAATGTACGCGCCTTATTCCTGCATGCGTCTACTAATAGTTAGCATTTGTCGACGTCGTCTGTCCAACGCAAGAGAGCGGCGAATTCAGTGATTGACGATCGACCATCAGTCAATTCGACGTAGGTACACAGCCAGTATGAGAGGTGTACCGGTTATGGTACACCTATGCTGCTCAAGCCGCTCATTCGAAAAGCAGAAATGACACTAAACTTACTACTACCACCACAAGTAGTGCTACTGCGACTTACAGGACTGCCGGAAATAGTCGCACCGTGAGCACTCTCTCGGCCCGGCAGACCGCTCGCGGTTGGAGTGGAGGGCATGGATGGAGGATGTTCTCGAAAGACGAAATGAGAAATGCGACATTTACGGACGATTTCAGCAGGTCCGACTGCGGTGATAGCAGAAAACAGCAGCAGCAGCAACAGCAGTGACAATATTCGACGGCTCAATGATACGCGCGCTCAATAACCATCTCGCTGCTGGTAGTGGCCAGGGTCCGTCCCCGTCATCTAGCTCCTCCCATAGCCCTCATCGTTTACCAAGTAGATTCATCCGCCATCTTTGCTGCGCTAACTGCGCTGGAACGTGCTTCCTTATAAGCAAGTAAACGTCAACCAGTGCAGCAGGGACGATGCCAGCGATAGCCAGCAGTTCGCCGACGCTCACGGTAGAAGTCGAGGCTCGGTCAGCTGGGCAGGGCCAGGCGCCGGGACAACAGCGGTGTTCCTCGCGCAGCGAGTCTATCCACAGACAGGAAAAACAACGGCAGCGCCTGCTGACGACGACTGCTGGTCGTTGACTTCTTGTCGTCTGGCAGGAGGACACGATTGTTACTGCACCAACATCGACAAGAGGGATTTCCAAAGCGCATACGGTGGCGGTGTTCGACGCGGCGCCGGCTGCCACTCAGTGCCAAGAGAGCCTCTGTGTATTTCTAGACGGACGAGTCGAGTGCGGTAGACATGACAACAGCAGCGGGAGCAGCGCCGATGCCGCCGCTACCGTGTGTGCGGACCTAGAGGAAACCGCTTCGCTGTCACTTCCATAGGCTACACTGGGGCATAAATATCGTTGACAGCCGCAGCGTTGGCCGAGCGGGATAGGTTGGTACTCGAGGTGGTGCTCGAGAATGACGACACATCGATATCAGCGCGTGGTTGTGACGGCGGTTGTAGATTAACTTTCGAGAAGCTGATAGAGGCGTGATGGCGGCAGATAGCGAGCGGATGGATTCAATTGTAGATATTATTTCTTTATTTTTGGGTTTCTCATGCGCTCTGTTATATCGACCGGGATCGACGCGATGTGTTGTCGTAGCCTGACGGGTGGTAAACGAAAGTCGTCTTGGTACAGTCGATCTCGCTTCGAAATAAGCGGACGCCCAAGATATTATGCATAGAGAGAGAGAGAGAGAGAGAGAGCGCGAGAGAGAGCGAGAGAGAAACTGAGAGAGAGAGAGAGAGGGAGGGAGAGCAAGCGGTTCTGCAAGATTTCTATAAATAGATATGTTGCGTAGCGTTTTTCTCCAGAATGGATATACTCCAGTTCAGTTCGGTAAGCGGAGGGGATGCGATAGACTAGCTGCTTGGCCAGCGGGTGCAATTTGAATGATAACACAAGTGATACATACAAGACCTGCCTTTAGCGCGGACAGACTAGCTCAATGATCAGTCGTGATGCATGTGTCATCATTGTAGACGTTATGCTTTCTAGACTAATAACTTACATTGTATATTGCTAGGAAGGGTGAGGATACAGCTAGCAACGTAAATTGTCCACAAATAAACATCGACGGACGGTATAACCAACGAGGCTGTGCACAGTTTATCTACATTTGTTTGCATATGAATCGCCGCTGCTAGTCTAGTGACCAATTCTCATCTCTATTTCAATCGTGAGCCCGGTTACTTTTTTCTGCACACTTTTCTTTACTACAAGACCCCCTTCCCCAACCCCCCGACCTCTCCTGTATACTCGATATGCATAGGGGGGGGTAATACTTACTCATCACCGTCGGGGCAGATTCCAGTCGTTTCGTCATACTTCGTACAGTACATGTCTGGTGAATAGTTGAATGTTTTGGTCTTCTGGTCTCGGACGGGCCTGCGTCGACGTTGATTCATGAAGTGCCAATGGAAACACGTGAATGGCTTGTGCACTGTGCATTTGTGCTGCAAAAACTGCGGACACTGCTCCACTCGAAACTCCTTCAGATATCTGCAGATTGACAGAAAATGAAAGCAAGCAAAGGCCAAAAAACAGATAACATTACTGAGCTGCTACAGACTAAAAGAATATAGATCGTTCTCCTCTAGCAAGGGGTAATTTTCTCTTACCTGACAGAGGTGAAATGAATATATTTGATAAAGCAATATGTGATAGCTACAGTAAAAAATATTGTTACGTTTTTGTACGGCTCTGATCGTCATTGTTGTTGCTGCTGCTGCTGCTGCTGTCGCTGATATGAATAAGTTGACTCCAATGAATGAGCAGAGAACGGTAAACAACGGCGCGGAATAAAAGGCCGGATTTGGCTACGCCTCAAGAGGCCACTCGCAATTGTATTTATCGAGCTAGCAGCATAAGGCCAAAAGGAAACGAACGGTTTGTACTCAGGGGAAAATAGCCACATTGACATCGAGTTTAATGATGAAAAAATTAATACACCCAGGCATAACTAACTTAGATTGAATTATTCGAGCTACTCTACTCTGAACGCTGTTTCTATGTTTCATTACCGGCCCCGAAATGCTAACCGACGGCGCGATCATAAAAATAAACTCTCTCCAGATTAGATACCCACAACTTCTCAAATCCTGGCAATAATTGGTCATTAATTTTTATAGATAGGGGTAATATAAATATGTGTGTGTGTGTTGCCAAAATTTCTTATGTATATTGTATATTCGATCATAGGTTGATCTACTAAACCGGGGACAAGCGCGCAGTATCTTTCCTTCTGCAACCCCTGTCCCTCGCTGTGCAGAGAGGCGATGCCATCGCCTTCCTCGGAACAATGTCGGCCTCGGCCCCCAGCTAAACCCCCCCCATATAATCCCTAGAAACAACTCCTAAATATTGTATGTTTGAATAGATTACAAGCGTTTGTGTACGTATATATACGTATATATATACATATATATATATATATGGTACACATACGATATGTCATCTCTACGGATCATTCATAGTCCATCATTGACCCCAAGATAAAGACCGATATAGTCACAGATCAGGACGGATAACATGAATGTGAGAACAGCTGCACGCTCGCAAACACAGAGGGCGGTGACAATTGATTTGGATAAGAAAACGGGCAGGTCAAATAGAGGAGGTCTCTTCAACAACCATCACCCGCTGGGTCTCACCCCCCCACCCCCGGGGGTTCACGAAAATCGACCCATTTATTGTTCTTTCCAGCCCCATCGCTGTGCAATGGGTTCGTGCGAACACGGACTTAAACGATTCGATATCGTCAACATCTCGACGGGTTAATATGACCGTGCAGAATTCGAGGCCGACGGGAGGCCTGACAAACTGCCCGAGCCTCGCCACCACGTAATGCTGCGCTTTCAGCATTAAGCGGACAGTAACAGTACCCAAAGTATACGCTAATAATGAAGGATCATCTGTTGTTGGATGCAAGCAAAATGTAACCTCGGTGATAATCAAAATAGCTTGAACGACGACGAGGAGGTACGCCACCGTCTCGAAGGTGGGCTTTTGCGCGGGCGGGTAGGTTCGCGCGTCCCCGTCTCGGATTTATGCTGGGACCTCATTAGCCAATGAGTTGCTCGGTTGATAAATCGAGTTATACAAGCTGTTATCACGTGTGCTACATGGAAATTTAAAAATGTGTGGAATCTCGACACTTAAAATATCCACTCTAATTAGTAAACATATACGTCATGTCACTCATTAGTCACGAGAACTCGGACTGGTTAAACGCATGAATGCACGAAGAATCTTTGCAGATTTCCGAATGATCGTATTTCTGCTCATCGCCGCTCCGGTGGCGCTATGTCGAAAAAGCAAAAACGTCGGACGGATTGCTGTTCTCAGTATATATATATATATATATATATTAGTACTTGTCGAAATAGACCTCGTCATCTGCCAGCGAAACTGCCTGTGCTATTTCTCGTGTACCCGAGTTTCATGTACGTGACGCTCTATGCATATTCCCGGTAGAAATAAACAACATACCGCCTGCATACAGATCGTGACGCCATTTAACTGATGGATTCTCGATGCAGAACATTGTTTCGCATTGGGATCAGAGGGAGCGAGATGCGAGCGTAGGTTTGGAAAACTGCAACGCCCTAACGATCTCTGATTCGCAAAAGATGCTGAAAATCGCTCATGGTCTTGAGCCAGACACAGCCAAATCCACACTGAAGTATTGACGTCAAAACACGTTCCGCTGTTGAGTAGCTCTCGACTCGTACTAACAAATAGCGGACTGATGTAATTCGCATTGATAATGCGACGTAAGGTATTTTTCCAAGCAAGCAGACAAAACGTGTGTAGAGTTTTGATAAAATAATAATAATAATAGCGGACAAAATCAAACGCAATCATAGCTAGAAAACTGTCTCAGACAGACAGAAAAGGAGAGGAGAGATAGAGAAAAATTAGACGAGTTGAAAAGGATGAGTTTTGACAATTTCGTGGGTGTTCTAAAATAAATTACCAACCTCGACACTGTCACACAGCGCATGACAAAATATAATACAACGCTCCTGAATAAAACAACAAGAATATGGGTATCTACAACTGCATGGTAATATCGTCACTATGCAGGGAAAGAGAGAGAATCCACGCAATCTTTTGTAAAGGGCTATTTATATACAAAAAATACAACTTCGTGCAGCAATTCTCTCTTCCGAATGCATCGCTCAATGACTTATGGACCGGAACGACATAAACATCTCCCTCTCTCGCCCTTAATATATATATATATATATATATACATGTATGCGTGAGTATTCTCGACAATGATGAAAAATGATCCTCTTGAGCCCTGTTTGGTTGTTTTTCGTTTGATAAGTTGCCACTACCCGCTGCAGTGTTATCTGCGGAGTTGAGTAGAGTACCGGCACAATACTGGCTTCCCCTCACCACGTATCTCTCTCTCTCTCTCCATCCATCTGCCGTGTGTGAGTGTCTCTTTGTTGCGTTCCCCGAGCTCCAGACGAATCGTTGTTGATTAGGACTGTTCCTTTGCCATCCCAGAAAATAATCGCCATCAGACTGGCAGCAGCAGCAGCGGCGGTGGCGACGCCGTTGGCGATGGTGGTGCTATAATACAACTACCGCTGAATGAACCAGCGTGACCTTGGGGATCGCAACAGGCGACTGGCCACGCAGTCAGCCCGTTCGTAGTCGCGCAGTAAGAATAGCAGTGGCGGGTCCAGCAGTTAAGTCAACTGGAGTCAAGCCACGATGTGTTTAACTGTTCCTGTGTCTATTTGGAACGTAATGCGTCAGGGGATCGAACGGAAGAGACGACACGGCTATGACTAGCTATGATGAAACGAATTCACGACGGCCACGATTCGACTGCACAGTAAAAATAATCTACGGGATTTAACGAAAGTCGCCCATGTGTTTGTGTGTGTGTGAGAGCGCGAGAGAGAGCGACGATGCAACAAGACTGGAGGAAATTAACTACAACTTGCAAACACGCAGCTAGATCTACCCCTTCTGTCCCCCAACTCTCGGAAATGCGTAGTGCTCCGATTGAGTTGAACAGCTGGGTTGTTTTTTTTTACGAGCTCGGCTATTGGACGTTCTTAATTATTTTGATAATTATTAACGCATACTCGGATCACCTTTTGAGACAGATCTAAACTGTGTTGTCGAACTCTGTGGCTGGCTAGTGCAGCGCCACTATTTCGTTGCGCCACTTGAATCAACAACTGATGTACAGGCCACTAAAGCGAAAATTGGGCTCTCCCGAAATTTTCATAGTCTCGTAGTGAAATTCCATGCCATTGAGGACACAGTTGCGAAATCCGTCCACGACATGTGAGCACTGTTGTGCTCTCTCTCTCTCTCTCATCGTTAGTCTCTCGTGGAGGAAACTTTCAGATTGGTCGGTTGCGGGGTCATCGCATACGGGGCCAGGGTTTCTGCGCTAAAAGTTTGCAAGAAAGGCACCCGAATCCACAGAGTAACATACTTAAACCTCAAATGCCAGCCAAACTAAAGGGTAATACTTCCTCTTTAAAGTTCAGGCAATTTATTAAAGTACGCTATTATCCGACACGCTCAAGGACCCTGGCACGGTGCAGGCTAATTTTTATTTGGTATCAAATGATTCCTTATTATATTTACGACAAAGGTGTGGACAGGGTGGCACTTCACGCGGCTCGGACGTGCTCGACTTCATAAAAACGTAAAAACGTACATGGAAAATATCCAAATTTGCAAAGGCTAATCGATGACAATTCAGGTTAACTGCTGGACAATGAGGCTAGATTTTCCACATTTTGCTCATATATATATTTACTGGAAATTGCCACTTTTGAATGTACCACATAAAAAAATGCTAACGCATCTCGGCGGCATGATCCTTAGGGGGACAAAGTGACCGCGAGAATGAACGCGTGGGACAGGACCCGGTAATTAAGCAACAGTATTTCGGATAGATACGACGCGCCCTTTCCTGCTTTCCACTACAGAACGACGGACGCTACGGATACTGGGTGCTTCGACGTTTTCCGGTTTCAGTGAGGTCTTGCACTTCATGTCCCCCCCCATGCTCCTGGGACTAGCAATCGAAGGCTTGTACAGAAAGTCAAAATGTATATGCGAAACTATCCACTAACTAAGTTCCGCACATTGCACCATCTAGACCACACCTTCTTATCGCTACGCCTTCTATCGATGACTGCTCTACAAGCGCGCACTGCGGCAGCAATCGCCACTCGATGAAGTAATACGCAATATCTGATAACCATCGCTCAAAACAATGTCAACTTAAAAGCTATGACGGAAAGCTAAACTTGGCCCACAAATGAGTGCGATCGCTCGCAATGGACATTACATTATACTGCTATCGCTCTGCAGGGCAGGCTGCCACGGGTCGCGTTCTCCATGCCACGCTATGGAACACTCACTCCGGATACAGCGTGGACAGTTATTCGTTACCGTTGCCTCATGGAACTGCCATACTTCCTCGAGCTCAAGCGTAGCCGCACACGACGGCTTGCCCGACACCCGCGTACTACTTTCGAGTCTTTATTTATCTAATATTGTGTTTGTTATTGTCGTGCCATTCTTATGTCGCGGTACGAGGCACCGTGATAACACGAGCATAGCCGCAAGGATATAGGCACACAGCTATGTTTGGTTGAGATGGCTGAATTGTGGAAGGGAACAGTAAGTGAGCACGGTATGACGCTGCGTATCGTTAAATAGGCGGTAGAACTGGCGTAAATAAGGCGGAAGCGGCGGCGGCGGCGGACGGGATGATGACTGGCTTAAAACCCACACAGTCAGTAGATGCAAACGGTGATAACGCTACTAAAGGAGACAGAGAGAGAGAGAGATCATATATATATGAGTCACTGTGATCTATAAAAGCGTTCCAGCGATTGCCACTGCCGCTAGCGTGTCGCTTAAAATTTACGTGGGAACATCAAAATAATATAGGTATACTAATACAAACATAATACAAATAACCACGAAGTCGTGCTTCGACATACATATATAGTACGACATACGTGCTTCGACATACATAACTATATATATATATATATATATATAGTTCGCATTTAATGCTGAGCGAGCCATATTAATTTAGCATACTTCAGAGACTAGCATATTATCACGGCGAAACGTGTGCGTATAACAACACGTTGTTGTCGCTGGTACAACTGGCTACAGCATCACATACTCCATCATGTACGAAAGGTCCCAGTGATTCCAGAAATACATTCTCCAAATGCTTCGTAGGAGCATACCTAATGAATCCAACAATTCGAAACAAACAACACTGAGCGCTGCGCTCTCTCATTAGACAATCCCCATACAATTCCCCCAGCCCCCACCGCCGTCGCCGCGCATCAATCGGCCCACTCTCAGTTAGCACAAATAGTAATACTACAAGGGGGAACGCGGAGGGCACTCTACATTGGAAATTGTCCCGTTTCTAGCGACGCAGCGTTTCATGACGTAGCCGATCTGAGAGAGTCTTTCTTCGGGGCCAATCGTTTTCCGCGCCCAATGCACGGTCATCTGCAGAACCGAAATACCATCAAGAATGAACGCCAGTTTGCTGGACGATATGAACCCTGTCCACAGCTACGCGCCATACGACGTCCCTTAAACATTACGAAAAAATCACATTTAAAAATGTATATCGGGTAAACACACATAATTATTAGAATTTGTTGACGATGTAGTGCGACATCGCTGCATCACTCATTGACTACAGCTCCCGCTCGACGATCGAACGTGAAGAGTTCCGAAATTCTTCCGCAGAATATGATCATGGTGCCACCTCAATATGATCGTGGCAGCATGATGTTTACACGAAATATCTAAGTATCACGCGTGTGGCTTGTGCATACAATAGGATCGACGAAAAAAAAACCACCACCGCAGCCATTTGACCACTTCCGGTAATTGATCAGCGGACAAGCGTTACTTCGCCAGACCATCGCGTTAGTATCGCTCCACTAGTCAATCAGTACTCGATTATTGCTAAAAGCTACACCGCCCGGCAGGTAACAACAGCTGCGACGTGACTTCGCTCCGAGGATACGTAGTACGGCTCCATACGGCCCCACAACCAGCTACCATTATCACCGTTATCTTACTGCGTTCACTTGCAAGCGCCCGCAGTGCATTCAAGTGTTGTTGTCCAAGCCGATTATGAGGGTCATGATAGTTATCACCACGTAAGCGAACAGGGTAGCCAACAGGAAGTGAGCCGGGCAATGCAACAAATGCTGTAAGAAAAACAATCGAGGAAAAGACGATACGGCGAGAAAATAATGTTATAGCTGCTTACGGCTTGAATAGGGTGGTGTGCGTTTTTTCGGTGCAACTTGAGAAATGAAACCCTCGTCGTCTTGTGTTGTCCGTGGAACAACGTCGCTACTGAGAGACACTTGGCTAACAACAGCCAGATAATCATGTGAATATCGCTGGCTACAGCTACGAACGGTGAGATCATTTGTCTATTAGGCTGTCATGCACTGACGAAACTCCTCGGTATTTCGTCACACGAACCACAGATCACTGTTATCTTGCTACTTTTTCAAGTGTTAGATTCTACAATTTAGATCAATATTTCGCGGTTATTTTCTGGCAGTGTAATTATTACTTCTCATCGATTTCACCCTACTAGACGTTGATACTGGCACATTTTCATTTTTTTTTAGCTAGATATAGAAGAGTGTGTCCTTATTTTCAGAGGGCGCATCGTTGAATTGCTGTTGAAACAGTACGGAGGTTGGGTCCCCTTTACGCCAGTCAGATATACGCAGAAGTCGGACCGGCAACGGATGACCTTGGCGTCCGTCGTCCAGATGGCAAATTCGAGCCTTAAAATTAGCATTGAGATATTCGTGAATGGGTTTTGCTCTCAGCTCACCCCCTAGCATCCCTGGGGCGAGACGACAACTTGTCGTCGGTTGACAACCCGAAAATGGGGCGATCGCAGAGAAGAGACCCCCTCCTCCTCCTGGGATCCTCCGCCTCATAAAATACAGACATCCACCCGCCGGGGGAGCGCCAGGATCGGTTGAGCCACTAACAATAGTGATGGTGCATCGTTGGCCATTGAGGCGCTAACGCGCTACCGAAGCCTAAGAATAAATGGAACGGGCGGGCTTCATATGGAGATAACCGAGTCGTAGCGGTGGTGACAGTAACTGTAGCAGCAAAAGAGCCCTCTTTCTGTCTCCGCCGCCGACGCTGCCGTCGCCGCCACAACAGTGACATAAGTCCCATATCGGCCCGGTAGGGCAGCACACACTGAAAGAACAGAACGTAGCCGGCTTAAAGAGAACGTATACAACGTAGTCAGAGCACAAACGCTTCGAGGAACAAGTGCGTGGGGATAGCATAGCCATAATGTATAGCCATAAGGAATGATCTATAGTCAACGTGTACGCAGGTAGATAAAATAATTTCAATCGAATAGGAATACCGTTCACGCTTCGGGGAAAGCGTGCAAATCTCGTAAAGTGCCTCAATGTGTTTAAGCTTGTGAGTGGTGCCCGCCTGATTCGCATTTTCCAGGCTAGTGGAAATCCACCGGCGCGCAGACAGAATATCGATGTGTGTTTGTTCTCGTGTTGCCACTGGACGACTAGACCAGCCACGGCGGATCTGCAGCGGAGGATGCCGGCCAGGCGAACGACCGCATGACGCGAACGAAGGCCACATCTAATGCGTTTGCACTCATTGCGTCACCTGCCGTTGCTAATAACACCCGCCTCTTTCTGCCCTACAGAATCTCGTACGGTAATCTACCAGCACGTCACCGGTGGTGAACCCTATCGATGGAGTGTGGCGCGCACAGGAGCGAAAGGCTGTGCACGAAAACCAATTCGTAGCTTAAAGTGACCTATAGTATTATATGTTCGTTTTTGTCACCGTTGTGGGTTTTATGTGATACACATTTTGCGTATATCTACTACAGTGGTACCTCAGTGGCTAATACGTATGCTGCATAGGTAAGGAGACTACATCTTCTGCTAGATTTCAGATATCTCTCAGGTGGCAAAGTTGTCCTATTCGCTATTCGTTACCGCTACCGGTCCTGGCCCGTCTGAAGATACTGCACTCGGTACGCGAGCAAACTAATCTACATAAGAATGTCTTGTCTTTAACGTCAGTTTTCATGCTTGATAGCGCTTCTTGTATCGGCGCGATAATCTAGTATTGATAATAATAATAATAATAGTAATCTCGATTAATAAAATGCCGAGAACCGCTTATACCCCTTACGGAGGGTAACATAAGGAATCCTCCTTCGAATCGAAGAAAAATAGATACATCGAGGAGTACCGAGTAATATTGAACGCTTGTCCACGCCTCAAACGTGTCCTGATATTCCTATTTAGGTATGATTGCTATTATTCTTTTTACACGGTCACCCATCGTATCCGTTGCCTACAAACGCAAACAAGACAACAGGTTTCCCTCTAGAGGCAGCGTGCACAGGCTGGTTAACGACCGGGTCAGCCGAACGGCCCCAGAAGGACACGGTGGGCCACGCCTGCGAGCGTGATTCTAACTAAACGCCGGCAGATTAAACGCGACAAACAAGCGCTGTAGTACGACTACTGCTACTAGATCGACAACTAGTGCTGCCACCAGTCGGATGTTGACTGCCACACAGGGCCGTCTGGGCAGAGACGAGGTGGGTTGGGTTGCTAGCAATGTTGCTAGCCAATAGCCGAGAGACCTGCTCGGGCAGCCGCCTACATTCTGGAAGATTGCCCTCGCCGCCGAGCGAGTCTTTGCCGCGTGGGTGGAATTGACAGAAATGGAGATGGCGGGGGACACCCTCTCGTCCGTCCAACCAGCGCGCTCCCGAACGACACGAAACAGAGAAGAAAACGAGCCGTAAATCACAGCGTCCTCGAGAGTACGACTGGCGCTAAATGCGCTTAAGAGACACCAGCCGGTAGGTGTGAGATTTTCATTATCAACTACCTGCGCTACCAGGCGCACGACGCTATCGGAACGATGCAATGCCAACGCCACAATGGGGCCAATGCTCTTTGTTCTCAAGGCAGCAGCCTGGCAGACGGCCTTGAGGAATGAACAGCCTTGACCCCTGTGGCAAGTAAGCACCTGTCCGGTGTGTTATTGACGTTGATGGCATTTCAATAGGCCGGTTGTAGTAATAGCGCTAGTGGTGGTCGACGTGACGTCATACATAGAAAAAAATATAATAAAATAAAAAAAATCATCGCCAGCCGGACGAATATCTCTAGCGCCTTTTTGTTTCCCTTGTTTCGTCCCAAATGGCAGCCTACCTGGAAGCTTCCGACCCCGTGCAGTCTAGTGCGGATTCGATGCGTGCGAGAATGCTAACCAGCACCACTCCACCGGCCGAATTCAGGAATCGATCGGTGAGTGTAGCGGCTGGGTGAGCCTGTCCGTGTCACTACCGCTACTACACCCTATCCTCAACCATATACGAAAACTCCGACGACGCAGAGCCCCTTTACTCTCGCGCGATAGCGCTAGGGATGCGGATGATGGAGTGTGATGGCGCCCTACCGGAAACAGAACGATTCTGACATCTCTAGCCCACGACGACAGGCCCGCCACTATCGCTGTCGCTGCATACACAAATGCCAAGCGATTACAACAACAACAACAACAACTACTATTACTACTGCTATTATTATATTATATTTTTCCCACAGCAGCTGACCCTCCCTCCCACTCTCAGCTGTCTTCCTTCTATGGCAGACCTCGCTAGCGTTGTTCGGTAACAACACGACAAGTAACTACTGCAGTTTCTACCACAGAAGTATTGCACAACTCGGCCCAGGTCGTGCAGATGCAACAACAGGAGATGCAGTCGCCGATGTGATGTGGACAATGTGGATTGATCTAATGAAGACGCCATTCTTGTCATTATTCATTCATAGTGGGCATCGATACACAGAAGCTTGACAATGCTCATGCGTTGAGGACGTCTTAAGTCATTGATTTGTTCACATATGTTGTTGCTTGCTTACTTTCTTGTTCGTCTCCTCGCACACAGGTATTCTGTGTGCACATATGGACATATGCCGTTGTCGCCACAATGGTGGTAGTTGCTATTACTAATAATATGCATGATTACGTATAATAACATTAATATAATGTATAGCCAGAGATAATCGTATCTACGATTGGGTGTACGCTGTCCCGAGTGCACATCTTGATTCGTCCAGAATACACTGTTGCGAACGGAGAATTCGTCTGACGACTCATTTGACATTTTCTGTTAAGGCGTCGGTACAGCCAACCAATAACAAAAACACATCCGCCCGCACTTACTGACAACGCATACTAAACAACTACTGTAACTCCAGTTCAGCTACGACTACTGCTGCAAAAGAGATATGCTGCACAAGTCTAAACAGTGGCCCGTCAAATTGTACAATTTTAACCTCAGCTCCAACGGCTGGCACCAGCACGGTCTTCCCGCTATTTCCGTTGTGTACTTACGTGTAGTGAAGGGCCTTCTCGGCCTGCGCATTGAGTGTTACTTTGGCCTGACTACTGGTGACGACCGCTCCGGCTTCGGAGCTCGGGGCCCCGCCGCCGCCCGCCCCGTTTCCACCCATTCCGCCGTTGTTGGCGCTCATATTCGTTTGCTATTACTGTTCTCGTTGATGTGGTTCTTTTTGTCGTCGTTGTCGTCGTTGTTGTTGTTGTTGTTGTTATTGTTGTTGTTGTCGTCGTCGTCGTTGTCGCCGCCGCCGCCGCCGCTGTTATTTCTTTCAACGTTCCCGCTACTGGGACCGCCAACGCCAGCTGCTAGCACGGACAACAACTGCTGCTGCTACTAACACGGAGGCAACTATTTGTCGTCAGTGGATCCGTTGCTTCCACAACTCACCGCTGCCCCTGCCTGACAACACCAGACGACCACGACCAGCAACGTGCACCACGGCGCGTAGCGATGCCAAACCTCGAATTGAGACCGCCACAGCGGGTCGCCTTAGTACGTAGCTGCGGCTGTTGGCGCACGTTTGAACTCGTTGAGCGGTCCTGTTTGTTGATGTTTGTTGTCGTCTTGGTGCTCTGCCGTCGCTGGTCGAGCGACAGGCGAACCGACACACATGCAGAAGTCACAAGCACACGCGGAACCGTGGGTGGGCAGGCGGGCAAGGAAAAAAAGAACAACAAAAAAATAGAACAGAAACAGATGCGAGTAGACCAGCCGACCGATCCTGTCCTATCTTCTCCTAGCGCCACGAAAAGCAGCAGCAGCAGCAGTGGCAGCAGCAGCAGCAGCTACCCACCATTTACCTCACCGCCCCCGTCACCTCGCTGGCTAACGTGGAACGTCGATCATTGGACTGCACCGTGAGTATAGCACAACGGCTCGCACTCCTCGGACGCGCTGTCCGCCAATGAGGCACATTTAGTGGACTCGACAGTGCCACGGCTACTGGCGAACGGTACCGAAGATGTCGGTACCTCGTACAGCGTCGCAGCAGGCTCACCCAGCAGGGCCGCTCGAGGAGCTGCTCGCCCCAACGTCCGCCGTGTACGATGTCTCGCTCTGTCGACGGGCGGAACAGTCTCGCGTTCCGAGGCGACGTCAATTCCGTGGTCAACAACACACGCCCAAAAACGCACTCACTGACTCCTTTCAAACTAGTCACTACTACGCGGCGACAGCACACAACGAAGAAGCACACGATGGCAACTGACGGCGGCGACGAGACGGGAACAGGTAACACCAGCAGAAAACGCAGACTCGTCGTCGTTGACGTTGTTGAGCTCGAGTTTTCGCACAAACTGCCACCGCCACCAGTACCGATGGACCTGCTGTTGTCTTTACGTCGCGTTCGCTTGACGACAGCTTGGCGCCCCTGAGCAAGCGGCCTGATCGTGTATTCCTTGCAGTTATTGCTCGACACTGTCGCAAGCGTCACCCACGTCGTTTTTCCCTTCTGCCCACCACCACCACCACGGTCGTCGTCCTGGTCCAACAAGTCAACACCTGGCACGACCTCACACGCTGTCCACGGTTAATCGCTAGTGTCGATCAGTTTAGTCCGTTGTCTCGTTGTCCCGCTGCTTGTTGCTCGCTCACCGTCGCGCTCGTCCTGATATATCGTTCGGTTCTCGTTGCCGTTGCGTTCCCCGTCTACGCACAACTCCCTCTTCGACTAGTAACAGTTGTTTAGAGGTAACAACTGTAATCGCTGTGGCGCTCGTCGTTGTCGTTGTCGCCACAGCAGCAGCAGCCGTCGTCGTCGTCGTTCGGGCAGTAGCTGTCGTCGTTCGCCGTGGGCGCCGTTTGTTTTCGAGTTCGTCGTTCAGCTTGAGATGAGAAGTGTACGCTCGCTTCGTTCGTCCAAACAGCGGAAACGGGGTAGGCAGCACACACGACGTTGCTCTTCGCTAATCGAGAAAGAGAGAGAGATGTATATATATATATATATCTCGAAACAGAAGCAGAACTCAGTGCACCGCAGTAATTCTCAGTGGTTACTATTATTTCGCTCCACGAGACATCACCAACACAGAACCATGATCACACTGATTTACATCACACCATTGCCCATCATCGCACAGGAGCAACAGCAAGCAACACACCGTACCCATACAGACTCTTCTAATAAACAACAACCGACAAGAAGCGGCGATTCAGTGCGCTGCGCACACAACGCGCCAGCTCTCAGCAATGTTTTGCTACGGCAGATTGTAACGCCCTTGAGCGGGCGCCCTCTGCCGGGGACGCGCGATCGGCGTGCCTTTAAGACCCGAGGCAGGAGCTACGAGAGAACGTTTAAGGTGGTCGTCGTTGTTGAGTTCATTGGGAAATCGAAATTTTTGTGATCTGCATTTCGCGGACACACCCAACGATGACAATTGGCCGAACGAACCGCGGAAATACATAGAAACGCCATACTGTACATTGTCACGAAACTGCTTTCGACGATATTGCAGTGGATTATGCCGTGGCAAAATGATCAAGATGAAAATGTGCGCGGGATGGCCGCGTTCGTTGGCGCCGCTTTTTTTTTTTGCTTTGGTGTAAACACGGCTGGGTAACAACAAGTCGATAGCACGAGGATGGGGTAATGTGGTACAGTTTCGATTTGGACGCGCCTCGCGGTATCGTGGCCTGTCATAGAAGGACGGCCGCTGAGGGTCAGCTCTGGAAAACGTTGTCTTTGGCTACAGGCAACACCAGTAGTAGGTACCGCGCGTATTTGGCGCCTAAATCTATCAGGTATTGTTGATTAGGGCAAAAAAATGAATGGGTAAATAGCTAAATCGCTGTGAAATCTGGCAAATGGCCAGATACATACGCGAAGCGTTGTCTGTCTCCGTCAGATCGACATCGTGAGCGTGATCCGACCGTTACGCAAGAAACGAATGACGGCAACGATATCATAGCTTGATTGGGTAACATACGAACAGTTCAATCGCACCTCGCAGTGACGATGAGGGAAGGACCCCCAATGGTCGCTCACCGTTCCCAATGGTGCGTGCAGAGTTCAGTATGAGTGGGGAGGTTTGGTAGGGAGATATATTTGGGTCGTCATTTTTCTGTTCGATGAGAGTTTATATTTGAAAAAAAAATAAGTATGTGTAAACATTCGGTCAGAGTTATTTGCTCTCCTACCGAGACCCTATGGCTTGTTAGCGACTATTTTTCTAGATATTGATGGTCTCGAGGAAATATGCACGTCACATCTGTACTGCTAATTGAGGAGTAAATAATTAATATACTCAATAGTTATTACTGTATTTAGCCAAGCATTTCTGCCTTACTTTGAAGACGTTGAACGCTCTTTCTGTATGAACTTTCCCCCAGGACACTGATTCACTGTTGGTATTTGAAAGCGCGTGAACAGAAATAATACAATATGCTCAATTCGGAAGTGAGTTTGACAAGTTATACGAGTGTTTTGCTAAGAAACTTTTTGAATTGTAATATATTTTTTAATTGCCAGTTTTTTAAATCATCTGATTGTTTGAGTAGCCAACGTCTCAGTAAATTCCAAAGATTTCCAAATGAAAATTTATAATGGTAATCATGTATTCCCATGTATTCCTTACTAACTATGATCTACCTTCCAACGCGCGTCAATCGTTGGAATAACATCGTTCATTCAACGGTTTTATTGCCTCTACAGTGAATGCACCTTTTATATGTTTTCTGCAGGGCTCATATTTTTTATCAACAAATAGTAGTTGCCTGTATCGTTGCTTTGTAACTTTTAATCTTCGTTGGCGGTTGGCCCCGCCAGCTCACATCGTATCGGGCACTGCTCGACACTATCCCACATGGATAATGTCGAGAAGCGCCCGATAGGATGAGAGCTGGCGTATCCATTACTACAGGAAGTATCGGGAAGACTAATCCACACCTTCCTGACGCAATGGCAGTATTCGAACCCGCCCTCATGAAAAGTCCTCTAACTCGTAACACGAAAGAGTTTTCCCTTTAAAAACGCTTTATTTTGTCTGTCGAGCTGACAAAACGAGTTAGGCACCGTAGTGATAAGTGCGAGACCCCGCGTTCGTTACCGTCCTCCAGTTGAAAAGTTCAATATATTTTTATCAACGAGTTATAACCCCTAAGCGGCAGCCCCCACCGGTTTCAATCAGGAGTCAGTGAGTCGATACCATTCGGTTATTTCCGCCTCTGGCCCTTCCCAGAGCTCAATCGCCCGATTCTACTCTGTTTTGCTTTTATCCACGTTGAATACATCCATCCCACACCGGAGCTGACTGGTGGGAGAGCACGCACGATATTGTTATTATGATTCCGTATGTTATCGTCCGTCGATCGTCTTCTTTGTGCAGCGAGCGCAGAGCAGCAGCGGCAGCAGTGAGTGCATTGGCTTCTGGCGTGTGCGGACTAGCTTGTGCCAAGTGTGTTTTTTATTTAGGCGCGGTGGGTGTATTTTTGTCGATACGGCCCATTGTATCCATTACGTTCGCACTGCAGCCCGTCCTTCCCTGTTTCTCTCTCCTCTCTCTCTCTCGATCGTACTCCGACGCGGCGGTCGACGCCTAAAACCAATGTAAGTGTCAGCCATTATCGTCAAATTTCCGCGCGCCCACCGACATCGAGCCGTCCGTCCCGTTGCCTTCCGAGACGTGTCTTCCTACGGAGACTACACGGCTTTCGATCGCTCGGCCGTCGTCTCTCAGCGTGCTCTTGGGTGCCCTTGATTTCGAATGGTTCTAGTTAACAGCTATTTAGATCGCTAGACAGCTAGTCGAATACAGGAATCTTGTTCGAATATAGTCGAATGCCGTTATCGCACTTATTGTCGGTGACCAGTCTTTGGAGAGGCGCCGATCGTGGCCGGGTTGTCCGTGACATGCGCATGTGACGAGATACCCCTGAGACGGGCCATCCCTCCTGTAAGTCAGCCAACCTGCAGAAGTGCTCCTTTGTCGTCCTGTACTCAGTGATACGTGGTCGAGTACGATGGCGGGTCGAGAACGAGATTCGAACTGATCGTCGAATCCGAATCCGCCGAAATGGGCCGGCCCATCATATGAATGTACGTGTGGCAATGGTTCTCCGTCTCCCCCTATGCATCGATTGCCAGTGAGGTAGCCGCTGGTCTAGCTAAGGATTGGTCAGCAGCAATAGACAGCGTAGCAGGGAGACCGCACATAGGTCTTGAGCCTGGTGATCAGAGGGTTGCCACGACGAGGCAAAGGGTTGGCCATTGCGCAAGAATAGCAGCGATGGCAGTACCGCTTTGTGTGGTGTTTTCTCTGCCAAGCTTTTATGCCGTGTGTTATCTATAGACGATTGTCGTAATAGGCTATCATGTCGTGTCTCAGTACCGAGTATGACATTGGCCTAACGCTATACTATCCCTGGAAATAGAGAGGAATATAGGTTCATACGGTTTGATCTGATCTACTACGTTGTCGTAGTAGTAGTAGTAGTATTTGTAATAACATTTAGAACGTGCGCAACACAGTGGTAATATTGAAGCGGAGAATCGATTCGCTGTTGTGTACCTACTGTCGCGACAGATATGTTGTGTGTCCTGTATGCCTCATTGCACGCTACAACGACAATAAACAACCGCAACAACAGCTCTCTCTTGGTCGAGAGAATCTGACCGACAACATTGAACTTTGTCGCTTCCTGCCGTGTCGGTTGTGTGAGTTATTCCATTGATGAGAAAGAAGGCTCCCTGTCGATCTGTTGTTTTTGTGTAACTGAGAGTCGATCAGACGCGTCTGTAGGTAGCCAGGTCTGCAATGAGAATGTACAAACTAGTGTTTAATTGAGCCCGCTCATCGTTAATTTGATTGGTTCATAGATTGCACATAGACTATACAATGGATGTGTGTGTGTGCATAGCTCGAACTGAATCACTGCTAAAATTTCTGTAGTGGTAGAAGTACTATATTGGTTATTAATTTATTTTTAAGAGTGTAATGAATAGAGTGATGATGAACGAATGAACGGGAACATCTAGGGACATGATCTTAATTTTTATTTTATTAGATATCACTTGCGGTTAGCAATATACGAGGACAAGAAGCTTATTACGCTATAGTGCCAAGTGTTGTCATTGTACGACAGGGACTATTTCATCGATGGTTTCAGGTGTTCCAAGGAGGTCGTCGTTGAATAAGCGAATGTCAGGCTCTATTCAAAGGATGCTTCAACCGAGTTTTGGGGGGGGCGACTCGCATAATGGTTCGAGTCCAAAGGTAGGTTTGTCTCCGCGTCACCCCCATAAAATATATTTCTGACGATTTACCCATTTTTTACTCGATATTCTAACCATCATAACAACCCCTGCAGGGCACCTAGGCTGCACTTTTACGGCGAAAAAGTGTGACGTCGGTTGAGAGTTGAATCTCGGGACAATTGGATAACTATTTAGCATTGGAGTTAGACACCGAGAGAAATGGGCATGACGGAATTCGTTTATCAAGTCCACGCTATAAATCGAAGGATCGCTCACCCAGATCAACAGCCCAAAGAATATTTGCATGCAAGAAGTTACCTGGTCACATACAGCGTCATTGTAAGAGTCCTCCAACAGCGGGGTGGTGCCGAGACAATAAACGACCCATTATATATTGGTCATGTATAATAACTGTGGGTGTTTCTGTGGGCATGGATGCAGGTCGGGGGAGCGCTGCGGGAAGAGATGTCCCCTCTCAAACTGTTCGTCAAAGCCAAGAAGCACATTAATGTTGGCTTCGGCGATATCGCAAGGTATGTCGCTGATGGACAGGGATTCCTGACGGCGCTCAACGATGATCTTGGAATCATCCATGCAGATGATAAAGTTCTCGTGGGAGGCTTTATCGATAAGGTGCGAGGTATCAGGGATGTTCTGGCCAGAGATCATATGAAATGCGTCTTCTTTGGACGGTACGTACGCGCCTTAGCTGAGCTGTGACTTATACCACAACTACGGGATGCTACCCTTATTATAGGTGTGATTATTATTTTTAGCAGAAAATTTCAAAGCAATCTCCTCTCCCTAGGTTAGATTTCGTGGCTATGATATATACACTATGGCCTAGGCAGTACACCCCTCATTAAACTCCATTGTGTGATAAATATTCTACTATGAGTAGTAATGAATGTATGAACGATATGAATATACATTGGAACTAGCTTCGGAAGGAATTTCCACACATTCCAATTAAAATTTAATTATTTAGAAGGACAATCTAAAAAAGCGACGAAGCTTTTCTTATATAATAGGTAGATATTGTTAAATGGTAAACGTTTGCTGTGGTGCGATCAACGCAATCGCTCGCAGACATACAACATGGCTTCAGTTATACAGCAGCCGGGGGGCGGAAAACGACGATTTACGATAGGGTGCGACATATACTTACAGCTAGGCAATACTAGATCTTAACAAAAAAAAAAGTGAGTTTGCGGTAGAACAGATGCTTCTTCAACTGTCGCAAAAACCCTTTCGTAACCTCTATTGTTGAACCTATAGTTTCTTTAACTGCAGACGCACGTTATATCCTATCTGTAAGCTTACATTCGTCTAAACCCTGTATCAATATAGATAGATAAATGTTTTCGATCTAACATTTGAGATTCTTGGCTTGTTCTTTCTCAACTTCCATCAGGACGAGCAATGGAAAGAGTACTGTGATTAACGCGATGCTTCAGGACAAAATTCTTCCCTCTGGACTCGGCCATACGACCAACTGTTTTCTTCAGGTCTGTCGCTGGTCTTCATTGTATATAGCACGCTAGCAGTACTCGGCTGAATCGGATTGGAACCCCAGGGTGGAATCATTTAGAATATATTTTTTCCCAATTTTTTTATGTGAAACTCATTAACACAAAATCATCCTGTGGGATAACGAGATGTATGCGTAAACCACCTCGACTAAATTATTCTTTTTAGACTAAACGGGTCTGTTCGTATTTAATAAGGAGTATTGCGCACAGGGGATGGGTGTCAGCGCAAGCTGGTCCGTAAATCTAGTATCACTGTTACACATTTCTCCTTTTACAGGTGGAGGGTAGCAAATCACATGATTCATATCTGACCACGGAAGGATCGACTGCTCGGCAGAGCGTAAAGTCTATCCAGCAATTGGCAAATGCGCTTAACAGCGGGTCTCTGGACCACAATGCCCTTGTCCGTATATATTGGCCACCGGACCGGTGCAACTTACTGAGGGATGACGTCGTCTTGCTAGACTCGCCCGGGGTCGACGTATCTCCAAATGTTGATGATTGGATTGACAAGTACTGCCTGGACGCTGATGTCTTCGTTATAGTTGCCAACGCGGAGAGCACTCTCACAACGACGGTACGATGCGGCCGGTGTCAGTCTAACCAATGATGATTAGATACAAGAGCCATTTACTACAAATGCCGGTATAGCGATAAAACAATTGGATATTTAGTGCGTCACTGGACCTTTGGTGTGAGATGACAGTGAAGTTAGTCGCGAGAACCTTTGGCAGCTCGTTGCGTGCCGCCCTTATTAGCAGCAGAGGGGAACTGTGATCAATTAATTCTATCTGATTAATTTCTGTCATTTCCGTACGAAGCCTCGTAAGATTCACTGTGTTCACTTCTTCCGCTTGATGTATTCATTTGTTAGCATGCCCGGGCTGATTTAGATAATTTGATAGCTCGCTAGGCTATTGCTGGTTTCACCACCAGTGTGAAGGTGACTAATATGATATGTTTGTGCTGTGTCGAAAAACGATTACCCTTTTAGGAGAAGAAATTCTTCCATAAGGTGTCCGAGAAGCTGTCTACCCCAAACGTGTTCATCCTTAACAATCGGTGGGATGCCTCGGCAAACGAACCTGAGAGTATGGAGATGGTCCGCAAGCAACATCTCGAAAGGAACATAGCCTTCCTGGTTGACGAGTTAAGGGTAGGCTAATCAAGCATTCGATCTCAAATGAACGTGCATGTTCGCCATTGAATACCTCAGCGAATTGTGATCTAGATCCACCACCGGGAAAGTGGCAAATCGAACTAATACGCTTTACAGTGGACACGAGCAGTCGGGAAGAGAGGAGTCCTCGAAGGAGACACTGTTCTATTGCCAGGTGCCCATTTGTGGTTTGTGTTAAAAAGAAATTAGCTGGTTACACCTGATCGTAGCACCCCGCACAGAAGATCATGTCTGGGCATACTTTCCGTGGCTGAGATTCGACTGTTATTTTTGCTCTTTATTTCGTCGGCTCCCTTTCACATAGGTCTACTCAAGTCGGGTAAAGGCTGAGGAACGGGTCTTCTTCGTGTCTGCACGAGAGGTTCTAGACACGCGAATGCGTAAACTCAAAGGCGATGGCCAGCCGGCAGGTGAGTCATCTTTATAGATATTTTTTTGGATACTTTTGTTTGTATAATTTCTACCCTGCTCAAATATTTTCTTGTACGCACGCCTCACAGCAGAGCCGAGCGCGGCAGATAAATGTCACTGAATAATAGTCGTGACTGGCCATGACTGACCAGATGAGTAATTCTATCGAACGCGTGTTCTGCTATTTGCGATTGCGATTCGTCGAAGAACTTGTATCTTTTTCGTTAGATGTAGAAAGTTTGAACTTGAAGGGCTTGTAATCAATGTAGCACGCTCGATTCACCGCGTATTACATAACCACCCATGTGTGACGATGCAAGCGAATGATGACAGCTGCAGATAGATAGATCATACAGTAGTAGGTATGATTTCCGAACCATGGCCCAAGTAAAAACAACTCCAGGGTTAGAAGAAGTGATTGACAATAGACGATCGGCAAAACTACATCTCTGACCTTTCGATTAATTGAACAACAGGTTATGTCGAAGGTTATCAAGGTCGCTATTTTGAATTCGAGGATTTCGAACGCAAGTTCGAAAAATGCCTCTCAGAAACAGCCGTCAAGACCAAGTTCCAGCAACACTGCGAGCGTGGTTACGAGATTGTGCAAAGCGTCCATGACGTTATGAACAAGGCGTACGAAGGCGCCAAGAAGCTGAAACAGGATAAACAGGAGGAGCGGGACGCGCATGCAAATAGGCTGGAGCAGACAAAGCATCAAATGTCCATTCTGACCGAGGAGACGAAACATCGCATCGAGCAGCTTGTGGAACAGGTAATGGTCACAATGGTCGGAAGTGGCGTGTGTGCATATCTCATTTAAATTCGGCGTGTGGCCTGGATTCACCGGGCGGTATATACATTACTGACAATATTTCACTGGTCATTTGTCGCGTGACAATCGAACGTGGGTTTGATTGATATTTGGTTATGCTTGATTTAGTGAAACCTCGGGTTGATCATTTGACTCATGTGTATGATGATGATGATATGTGTGATAATATACGAAAATGTCTAACATACATCTTTTATTTAAAAGGGAAACGAGTATGTTTTGTTGCGATACGTACCAATAATATTGTAGATCCGTAGTATTTATGAACACGTGAGAGAATATGAGTATGTATATATGAGAGGAAGGTAACGCATAGAAGATGCAAATAGAGGCAAACCTTGAAATAAGCCACGATTTGATTTGACTTTTGTTCCTGTGTGCAGGTCGAGTGTCAGGTAACACAGGCACTCTCTGAGGAGATTCGCAAGCTAAACGTCCTCGTAACTGAATATGAGCGCCCGTTCCATCCCGATCCAGCGTTGTTGAATGTCTACAAGAAGGAGCTACACTCATACGTCGAGAAGGGTCTCGGCTCGAACCTCAAGGCACGCCTCAATGTGCAGCTTCAGTGCTCGGTCGAGACGTCGCAGAAGGAGATGGTGTCTCGGCTCGCCACACTCATCCCCGACCCGCTCCAGCCGCAAATGCAAAACGCCCTGCCTCGGAATCACTTTGAGCCGTTGTATCGGCTCAACTGTGAGTCACTCTGCGGTGACTTCCAGGAAGACCTCGAGTTCCGTTTCTCACTCGGCATGACGGCGCTCATCAACCGCTTTCTCGGTCCACGTCGAGCAGCTCATCCGCTACTTGGTCAGGGCTCGGTGCCCCGTCCGCTCTCGTCCGGCGCGTTGACGCCTGGCGAACGATCGTACGGCGGCGATACCCCACTAACGCCGCTTAGCATGCCCGCCGAAGACTATCTGGCTGTCGTGTCGAAGCTAGCCCTGCTTTCGCCGACGAGTCAGACTGCTGTCGGCATTCTAGCTATCGCGGGACTGGTTGTACGCACCGTCGGCTGGAGGGTCATTATCGTATCGTTGGGCGCATATGGCTTGGTCTATACATACGAACGTATGACCTGGACGAGTAAGGCAAAGGAAAAAACGTTCAAGAAACAATATGTCCGCCATGCTTCCAGTAAGCTGAAGCTCATCGTTGAGCTCACGTCGTCGAACTGCAGTCACCAGGTATGATCACAGTGCACATCGGTGTGCATCTCCATGAGAAATGATATATATATATATATATATATATATAGCACGAAAGTACTATTCTATTTTGTACCTGTATAATAATCGGGCAATAATGCGGTACGCAAGCATGTTCTCTCATTTGAGCCGCCCTCTCGTCGATGTGTTCTAGTGTACGTTGCAGGTATCGACTTTCTATTTAGTGACCTTACCATCGACCGACCAGGGGGGTGACGAGCTCTAATAACACATGACATGGCAATGGAAGTAAATCACTATAAGCACGCCTGTTTCCATTTGCTTATCGATTTTATTTATGAACTCGGGAGTATACAGGTGCAGCAAGAATTGTCAGGGACATTTGCGAGATTGGGCCACTTAGTTGACGAAGTGGTTACGGATATCGAATCGGACATCAGCCGACTGGACGTATGTGTCGCCGAAGCTGAAGAAGCCGAGGATCAAGCTCGCCTTCTAAAGTGAGTTCACTAAACGTAGCGTTCATAGACACACCATGATAGATTCAAGCGTATTTGCGTATGTATATGTCTTAACTCGCCTTACGATTGATTAATCATATTTCCGTGGTGTCCCCCGCAAACAGCAGAGATATGATCTCACTCGTAGAACGCACAGTCCCAAAGACCGTTGATAATTCCCAAGTGCCTACTTCCGACTATACCCCCTACGTTTCGTCGCGTTAGAATTGTATTCACAACGAAACGACAGTAATCGAGCATTGATCTCTTATTTGTGTTCTCCATGAATTTCTCAGGAATCAAGCCACCTTCCTGAGCGCTACACTCGACAAGTTCAGCGAAGAGTTTCTTCGTCAAGACGAATAGCAAAACGGTGGAGAACGCTCATATTGAGTCGATATTGAATTCAGTGGCTGATGCGAACGAGAGAAACAGAGAGAGAGAAGATGGCTACCGTGAGCCGTCGTTTCTAGGCGGGTTTAAGGTTGGCTACACATTAGACAACAGGTGATCGTGCGCAACAGCTTGCGAACAGCAAATCGTTAACGGATTAACGATCCCGGCCGGAGCAACGACAGCTGAGCGGGGCGCACGGCCGTGACGTGGTGCGGGAATAGTGCAAGAAAGAGAATCGTAAAGGTTTTGGCAATTTTTTCAAAGTCACTCGGAACGCTGCGTCGAATGTTCGGTTTGACCTTTTAACAGGAATGGGTTAAAATGGGAAATCGATCGGCGAGCCCGTGGACGGTGCACAACGACGCGACGAAAACTAACCAAAAACCCTATTCTTCCTAATTTTAGCACAAACAAAATGACACAAACCCATCGGATGAGAGTGTTGCCACGCGTGGGTGCTGACGCGAAGTGGACTTTGGCGCCGTTTTTATTCTACCGAATCTAGCCGAGACAAACGATGTTATTCAAGCGCAGGCGTCTGCGGGCGTCCCTGGTTGTAATTGCTCATTGAAAAATCTCGGGATGATTTTCTTTCGAGCACAGACAGCAACAACGATGACAATGACAGCAGCAACAACAACAAAGAATACATACACCACGATGTGAACGTTTCGTAAGAATTGCCACACAAAGTGAAATCAACAGAAATCCGAATTGCGTGTACGATTGTGTGTGCAGCTGAAGCTGGACTGCCCTTTGATCGGCCTGTCGCCAGTTGTGGTTAGGTACATACATATATATATATATATATATATATATATATATATATATATATATATATATGTATATGATGCAGGTCTGTCGTTTATGATAGTAAAAACGCAATGAGTGAACACTGCAACGAGACGAAAATAAATTGTAGATAATTTTAGCCACAAAAACTTTACATTTAATGCCGCGTATAGGAAGAGACGAGAATGAAAGGGGCGGAGACATCTTAACAATGTTCAGATGTACGAATAATAATAAATGTTACATAGAAATATGTATTCTGTTTTTTAGTGTAATATTGAATAAAAACAGTGGAGTGGGAAAAGCCTAACAGTAAAGGCTGTTTTAAGAACTCATGGTCTGAACAAAAGCAGAACATATGGCGGGGGAGGATCAATCGCTCTATGCTGAGATGAAGCAAATATTATTGTACCAATAAAGTTCTGCGCACTGTAAATCGCATAGGAACCGTTGTGATTGATTGTGTGGCGTGTGCTAATATATATATATATATATATATTAATTTGACCCAAAAAAATTACACTCCTATCGTCTCGTGCCTTACTCTTATTACTGGCCGGTTTGAATTCAAATTTGGCGGGTAGTGAGACACAACAATTAGCAAGCAGATGGCGGGAAAGCCGTTAGCACTCGGTTTTCGCTGGGCATTCGAGATGGCGGACCAGGCTCCTCAGACTAGCATTCTCAGAAGAAAAGTGTCAGGTCTTTGATTCAAGAGAAGAAATTTCCAGCTGAAATCCATTGAAGGTTGGTTAGTGTGCACGGCCATAATGCCCTGAGTCGACAGGTGTGCCGTTGGTGTGCGCAGTTTAGGCAAGGTAACTGAGACACTATGGACATCGAGGGCGCCCACCCCTTCCCGAATCTCGATTCGACTAACGGATCGAGATAATCGAAAAAGCTTTTACTAGAGGTTGATCATTGAGGGCTTTGTCGGTTAAAATTGGCGTGCCTCGTGAAACATGTCGTCGAATTATTAAAAATAATCTGGGGACGCAGAAAAAAAGTGCAAAGGGGTCCCCCATGAACTCGGTCCTGGCCAACTGAAAATGCCGGAGGGGTGTTCGCGAGACAATTTCGAGATATATAGGGCAGCAACAAATCGCTTAGAGCACACCGTTGCAGTGGATGAGACATGGGTCAGCCTGCATAGGGGACCGGAAAAGGATGAAGTGAAACAGTGGCTTCGACCAGGTAAACCGGCAATGGCGGTAGCAGTACCAAAATTCGAGTCTAAAGTAGCACTTGGCATGGATTTCAACGGAATTTGCTACTACGAGATTTTGGGCCCAAAATAAATAATGGACTCTGCTCGATATCTCGAGTTCTTGAAGGGACTCAAGAACAATTGGCATAGCAATAGGAAGCAGCGAGTGTGGCTGCTCGATGACAATGCCAGGGTACATCGTAGCGATGAAATTACGTCCTGGCTTAAGGCCAACAAGATTGAGCGGTGGCGTCACCCCCCTATTCTCCCGATTTATGTCCGTGGGACTATGGTTGCTTCCATAAATTAAAGAGGGCTATAGGTGGTCAATGGTATGCAAACATCGACGAATAACGAAGTTACAAATGGGAATACAAAGTTGACCCAATACTAGCTAGGTTTTGGGTCAACCTAATATATATATATATATATATATATATATATATTAGGTTATATATATATATATATATATATATATATAAGGTTAAGAGCTGAGGCCTGTCAGATAGGGGAACAGCTGAGGGTCAGCTCGAAAAAACAGTTAATATATATATATATATATATATATATGTTGAATTAAGAGAAGATCGCAGATTCGTCGTTACACTTTTAGGTTCACTAGTTCAGCCGGGTGGAGACCAGTGGACCGCTTATCCGCTCAATGAACACAAGTTGTTACAGAGAAGAGTTGAGAACCAAGTGTTTATTCTGGGCAGTACAGGCCTTATATATTGCTGGGCTTGTGTCTGGAGCATGTAGTGTCTTTCCACTCTCGAATGTTCTCGAAGCGGAATCTTCCAATGACTCAACATGGACAAATATGGATATCGAGTGTGCTGCGGTCACGACCGTACTATCAGGTTCCTTCTTTGGTCAGAGACCGATCCTGACGAGAGTCCTCAGACTGATAGAAAAACCTAATTGTATGTTTAACAATTCTCTATATCCTCCCTTTTTCTTTCAGTCCTGTGTTACGACATCCTCCACAGTATTTTGATAGGATTTTCATCTGTATTTGTCAGTAGTGCTGCATGATGTTGGTATATCTCTCTCTGTTTTCTAATAATGATTATTAGTATAATTAGAATGGTAATTGATATTGATAGTTCAGTAACAATCCTCCATTCTACACAGTTTGGGTTCATTTCCGGCTTAGGTGTGGTAGTGGGTGCAGGTGTAGTAATTGGGTAATACTTTCGTTTATATTTTTGCCATATATCTTGTCCTCCTATTGGGGGCTCATTTGGCATAAGGCAGACCACGTGCCTATTTGCCTTGTTCCTGCACGTACTGCTAAGATTGTAGCATAGTTTGTAGAATACTGAATCTACCAGCAGTATGTTACAGCTGTCATTTAGATATGTACATTGATAGTCACAATCGTCATATTCGAAATAGTTGTGTTCTGCGTTGCTAATAGAATTTCTAATTGCTAGTGTTCTGCATTGCTAATAGAAACATACAATTGGGTTTTTCTGTCAGTCTGAGGACTCTCGTCAGGATAGGTTTCTGACCAAAGAAGAAACCTGATAGTAAACGGTCGTGACTGCAGCACACTCGATGCCCATATTTGTCCATGTTGAGTCAATGGAAGATTCCGCTTCGAGAACATTCGAGAGTGGAAAGGCACCACATGCTCTCCCGAGATGGAACAGACACAAGCCCAGCAATATGTAAGGCCTGCACTACCCAGAATAAACACTCGGTTCTCAACTCTTCTCTGTAACAACTTGTGTTCATTGAGCGGATAAGCGGTCCACTGGTCTCCACCCGGCAGAACTAGTGAACCTAAAAGTAAAACGACGAATCTGCGATCTGTCCTGTGTTACAACATCCTCCACAGTATCTTGATAGGGATTTTCATCTGTATTTGTCAGTAGTGCTGCATGATGTTGGTATATCTCTCTCTGTTTTGTAGAATAGATAGTTGTCTGCTTTACTCTGTGTGAGTCCTTCCTGGAGTAGCACCTTCTTGAGTTTGTTGTTGAAGCTCCTTGGGGCTTGTTTCAATCCATAGAGACTCTTTCGTAGGCGGCATACGCGTGATGTTCCGCCTTGAAATCCTTCAGGTTGACTCATGTATACTTCATCTTCTAGTACACCATGAAGAAACGCTGTTTTGATGTCAAATTGAGTTAACTTTAATTTGTTCTTAGCGCTATAGCTGAGGATTGTTCTCACTGTATCGAAGCGAACGACTGGGCTGAATGTTTCTTGAAAATCGATACCTGGTCTTTGGACATATCCTTTGATCACTAGTCATGCTCGGTATCTTTCCACGTTTCCTTGAGCATCGGTCTTTTTCTTGAAAATCCATCGATTGTTAATTGCTTTCCGACCCATGGGTAACTTTGTCAATTCCCATACCTTGTTCTTGTTCATTGACACTAATTCATCTTTCATCGCTTCCATCCACTTGTCTTTGTCTTCGGATGCTAGTGCCTCTTCGACAGTTTGCGGCTCTGTCAAGTGGGCTTCGTATCTATCCGGTTTCCGTAGTGTTGCCCGGTTTCATAGTGTCCTTTCTGTTTTAGTTCCACTGTCTTCAGAAGTCTTTGTAGATGCTTGATCCTTGTCTTCTTACTCACTTTCTTCTGCAGTAATTCCGTCTTTGTTGGACGAATTTGCCTGCGCTTCTTTGTCGGAGTATTGTGTTAGGTCTTCATCCTCGTTTTCAGTTTCTTGCTTGTTGTCACTTTCCTTTCTTGTAGAGATGAGACTTTTCCTTTTAAACTCAACATCTTTGGATCTTCGAACTGTGTTAGTTCCTGGTATCCAGATCCTATATCTTTCTATTTTATCATCATATCCCACCAGTTTGCCTTCGATACTTCTGGCGTCCCATTTCTTCCGGGATGGATCGTGATTGTAGACATAACATGTTGAACCAAATGGTTGTAGTCTTCCTAAGTGTGGTTTTTGTTTGTAGATTATTTCAAAGGGAGTTGTCTTGTTGATTGGGTTTATCGTAACTATATTTAGGAGGGTGACTGTGCATAGAACCGCTTCACCCCACAATGATTTCGGCATTGAATTGCTTATGAGCATGGTTCGAGCAAGAGAAGTTATAGTTCGATTATTTCTTTCTGCCATTTTGTTGCGGAGAGTAGGGTTGACGTAGCTTGAGTTCGATTCCTTTAGACGCTAGCAGGTTCCTTACTTGAGAGTTGTCGAACTCGCGTCCATTATCTGTTAGAATTGCCTTGATATCGTGTCCAGTTTGATTTTTGAACCACGTGATGTAATCGTGTAAGTACTTGATCGTTTCATCCTTAGTCTTCAGGAAGTAGACTTTCCGGTACTTGCTGAATCCGTCTGTAATACACATAGTGTCGTGATCCTCCAAGAGATGGTGCTAATGGACTACAAAGATCAGTGTATACTCACTGACCTAGGGACTGGTCTCTTACACTCATAGGTTTGTAATGAAAACTTGTCCTGTGCTATTTTCCAAGCACACAGTCAGTACGGTGTACTTTATCATCGAGAAATTCAATTCCCTCGCGAACCATCAAGTCGCTTACCTTGCGCTTGTCAATTTGTCCCATGAGCTCATGGAGTTCTTGCAACGTTGCTATTTCTGTGACTAGGCCTTCAGCAGCTCTACTGGCCATGTCCCTGGTTCGGAGTCTTAACCTATACAGGGTTCCATCTCGATCAGCGGTCAGTTTAATCCCGTTGCGCTGGATTACCATTACTTCGTGGTTTCCACGCACCGTCCATCCTGAGTCGGTTGCTTTGGCTACCGAGATTAGATTTCGACGCATTCTGGGAACATGAAGTACTTGATTTAGCCGGCATTGTATCCATTTCCCCTTGTGCAAGAGATGAAGGCTGACGGCACCCTCACCGAGTGCGCGCAGGTGTTGGTTGCCCCCAACCCCGACCTCTTTAGGTTTAGCGAATACCTCGTATTGATCAAACAACTTGAGATTATTCACCATGTGGTGCGTCGCCCCGCTGTCCAAAATCCAGTCTTCACTTGTATCATTTTCATTCCACTCACCTTCGGTCATGAGTGCCTCAGCATTGCTTGCTTCGACTAGGTGTGCCTCTCTAGGTTTCTGTCCTTGCTTCTTTCCTTGGTATCGTTCGGGATATTTCTTTTGCTTGGATCAGCAGTTACATTTCAGGTGGCCCGTCTTTCCACAGTTGTAACACACAACGTTTACTTGCTGCTTGCTGCTTTGAGAACTTTGTGTTCTTTCAACTAGATTAAATCTTGAGAACATAGCGGCGGTTTGTTCCGTTTGTGTTTTCATACTATCACGGCTTGCGGCCTCAGCCAAGATCAGATCTTTAAGAGTGGCTAAATTCTTTGTTTCTTGAGCGATGTATGACATCTTGAATGATTCCCATGATGAGGGAAATGATTCAATTAGCTTGGCAATTATTAATTCTTCATCAGGTGTTGTGCCGGTTGCCTTTGCTGAAGAGACCACATAATCAAATATGACGATGTTTTCCGACGCGTTTTTTTGAGTATTGTATTTGTAGTTAATAAACATGCTGTATGCGATTGATTTCAATATGCCACTTGAGCTATCGAACCTTGACAGAATATTAGCCCATAAGTTGTCAGCTCTCCCAAATCCATCTTCTAGACTATCAAATAGTCTTATCAATTGGAAATCAATGTTGTTGATTATCATGGCTGTTGCTGCCCTGTTGCCTTGATCAAACTGTTCTTGCTTTTTCTGTTGTTCCTCAGTTTGTTTAGCTCGATCCGTTTCTTTCGGTGGTTGCAGTTTTCGGTTGACCACCTCACTGGCATATTGTTCAGTTTGAAACAACCATTTCATGTACGATTTCCAGACTATGTAGTTACTGCCATCTACACTTAGTCTGTTTGGGTTAACCGCGTAACTTCGTCCAGAGGCCTCTTTAGTTTCTTGAGACATGACTCCGAAAGGTGGTGACACCGGGTGCTGCGAGTCCGGTGCTTCTAGCACAAACCACTCGTCCAGTGTGTGTTCTTTACCTTGAGCGGGTCCACTGGTCTCTTTTCCTTTTCCCTTTTTTTGTTACGTACCTTTGAAGTAATTTTGAACGAACCTTTTGACGGGAGAGCCTCATGCTGATAACGTGGTGGCCCACGCAGGGACCGCTGCATTGCTATCAGCACGAGGCTCTCCCGTCAAAAGGTTTGTTCAAAATTACTTCAAAGGTACGAAACAAAAAAAGGGAAAACGAAAAAAGACCAGTGGACCCGCTCAAAGTAACGAACACACACTGGACGAGTGGTTTGTGCTAGAAGCACCGGACTCGCAGCACCCGATGTCACCACCTTTCGGAGTCGTGTCTCAAGAAACTAAAGAGGCCTCTGGACGAAGTTACGCGGTTAACCCAAACAGACTAAGTGTAGATGGCAGTAACTACGTAGTCTGGAAATCGTACATGAAATGGTTGTTTCAAACTGAACAATCTGCTAGTGAGGTGGTCAACCGAAAACTGCAACCACCGAAAGAAACGGATCGAGCTAAACAAACTGAGGAACAACAGAAAAAGCTAGAGCAGTTTGATCAAGGCAACAGGGCAGCAACAGCCATGATAATCAACAACATTGATTTCCAATTGATAAGACTATTTGATAGTCTAGAAGATGGATTTGAGAGAGCTGACAACTTATGGGCTAATATTCTGTCAAGATTCGATAGCTCAAGTGGCATATTGAAATCAATCGCATACAGCAAGTTTATTAACTACAAATACAATACTCAGAAAAACGCGTCCGAAAACATCGTCGTATTTGAAGACGTGGTCTCTTCAGCAAAGGCAACCGGCACAACACCTGATGAAGAGATTAATAATTGCCAAGCTAATTGAATCACTTCCCTCATCATGGGAATCATTCAAGATGTCATACATCGCTCAAGAAACAAAGAATTTAGCCACTCTTAAATATCTGATCTTGGCTAAGGCCGCAAAACGTGAAAGTATGAAAACACAAACGGAACAAACCGCCGCTATGTTCTCAAGATTTAATCTAGTTGAAAGAACACAAAGTTCTCAAAGCAGCAAGCAGCAAGTAAACGTTGTGTGTTACAACTGTGGAAAGAAGGGCCACCTGAAACGTAACTGCCGATCCAAGCAAAAGAAATATCCCGGAAGATACCAAGGAAAGAAGCAAGGACAGAAACCTAGAGAGGCACACCTAGTCGAAGCAAGCAATGCTGAGACACTCATGACCGAAGGTGAGTGGAATGAAAATCTTACAAGTGAAGACGGGATTTTGGACAGCGGGGCGACGCACCACATGGTGAATAATCTTAAGTTGTTTGATCAATACGAGGTATTCGCTAAACCTAAAGAGGTCGGGGTTGGGGGCAACCAACGCCTGCGCGCACTCGGTTCTCAACTCTTCTCTGTGACAACTTGTGTTCATTGAGCGGATAAGCGGTCCACTGGTCTCCACCCGGCTGAACTAGTGAAATTAAAAGTGAAATGACGAATCTGCGATCTTCTCTTAATTCAACAATATATATATACACTTTTATCATATTTTGAAGATACCAACGCGAAAATATGGACTTACACTGCCAGCGAAGAGAGTCCCGTAGCTCCTATCAAAAGCGCCTCTCTGCCGGTCGAAGAAGGGCTTACGGTTGGATTGCCGTCTACTATTCCACATACTTTCCGACTTTATATCCTTAAAATATGATAGGATCATATAAACGAATTTCAAATTATCCCACCCATAACAAAACTGTAGATTTTAAAAATCAGGCAGCAATTGTACACCCTGAAAACCTGGTCAAGGTCCAAAGAAAGCGGTTGATCGAGCCAAAAGGTCAAATTGAAGAGGGATAAGAGCTATCCTGTACACTTTGTCCAGAAAGCAATATCATTTGTACAGGCAGTGAAGGAAGAAAGAGGAAAAATGATAACTCATTTTCATAACAACATCTCCAAAGTATAGATAGAATTGACAGGTCGAATCAGTGCTACGTTAATACATGGAAGACGATTTCAGTGTTATAAAATATGTTTCTTAAAAATGTAATAAAATATTACAATTGTGCCGTGTGACCGAAGTTAAAAGACCGACATTAGTCTTTTTATAAGGGCATTAGTCCCCGGTTAGCCCAAGTGGTTGTGTTAGCTTACAAGGCCATGGCGTTCCCCCTTTGAACGTCTAGTGAAAAGGCGTTGTATTATGGAAGGCGTGTTTGTTTCGCGGAGAGAAAGAAGCTATGACAAACTTGTTCTAGTAGGTTGGTTGTAAGGGGGCCAGGTCCGCCTAAGGTTCCGAATTCAAGTGGACTTAGCAGGTATAAGATATGATCTGGATGGCGCTGTAGTTCCTCCAGTTGGCTTGCTCTTGCACGCGACAACGCGTATCCGGGGCTGCTAGCTCGCTAACTGATATGTGGAGGATCTAGTGTGTCTATCAGTTAGCGTTTCGTCCCACGTGTCTGCCCCGGTGGTAAAGTATGAGGAGTAATCGGACTGGGTATCTTCTAGCTACTCTATGGACACCTTGTCGTTCCTTGTGCGAGGGACACACACCAAGCGAAAGACTCTCGCGGCGAAGGTATCATCTACCGTCCAATGCTGCCTTCGCACGATAGGTCATGATGACCGCTCCACGCCGCCGGGTCTCCGCGCCCTCTACATCTGTGCGCCGCTACCAGTGAGGTTCCATGGCGCAGACCTACGAAGATTCGAATAGAATTGTCCCAAATTTTGTCATCTTGGACTTATTTGCATTTTTTTTTGTTAATTCAATAGATCTGAACAAATAAAATTTCACCACCACTTCATATTGTCATTGTTAGACCAATATATATTAGCAATAAATTCAGCGCAAAGAACGAATGTCAGCTTGATCCTCTTGCCGACGGCGGGTTGACCAAAGATCAGCCGGTATGAACTTCACCAGTTCTCATACAGATTACGGGCAGATGAGGTTACGATCTATATAGTCAGATATATAGTGTAGTATTATTGTAGCATGTAAAATGATTACACAATAGCGCCCGTTCATTGTCGTACTAAGAAAGCTTTATTTATGTATTCATTTGGAATGTGTCAAGTGCTAACTGAGTTCAAGATCCCCCTACATTTACATTCAATTATCATAACTCTCTGAAAGACAACGGTAGTCGGGTGCTCGCTGGTCCACTCCTTGTTATTGTTGGTTAGTTAGTTGGCGTTGCGGTTGTTATTGATTTGTAATTTCCATAGCAGCAGTGGCTGTAGTAGATGTATCGTTAGTAGATGCAAATCGGTGTTTGGTTAATGAAAGAGACTCTAATCGGAGTAAAACCAAAACGATACGCGCACAAATATATTTTTGTTTATCTTTTATATTCTACCTTTTGTATCCGTTCAGCAGTAGAAAAATAAGCGTGTAGTGTAGTCCCCCTCTTGAGAATGGATCGATTTGATTTACTGTTCACTTGATGACTCAGGGTGGCTGGAGTGACTAATAACAGCTGGGTTCGAAAAAATGGCCGGTTCGTACACCTTCCTTTGCCTGCTGAATGTTCGCCTCGTCATTGTCATTCCGGCCAACGTCAGTATTGACATTTATCGATGTGTATTTTTACGGAAGATATCTCGAAAGCTATTGCCAGACACAACGATGGTCATTCTTCAAACGCATTCATATATAATAGATATGTGCCTAAATGTGCACTCCAGCTCAACAAAGCCGAACAGTCATGAAACCAACCAACGGGGCCATGCAGTTTCCCCTATAATTGGCGCCGCCACCAGGGTCGTATGGCCAATCTTTGAAAATTAATTAATCGGCGCACTCGAGTACCAATACATCTTGGGAGTTGGCACGCGCCGGACATCGTTCCGAATCTTTCTCGAATGGAGATCGCAACCAATCGGACGAGACGACATGTTCTCGAGGTAGATGTACACGGAAGTTGCTGGCATGTGGGCATATTATTATTTGATCAAAATGTCAACCAATACTGCCAATCGTTTGACGATATGGTGAACGATTCAATCGAATGCATCTATCTTCGCCGTAACTCACTGAGAGTGCTCACGTGGACCGAAGTAAACAACTGGCCCAGACGTTCAGTCGCGCCCCTCGCTGTGCGTACGCCACCATCGGTCTTTTTTTCTCGTGAACGTACACCGTCTAGGAGGGGCAAAATGGAATCGAGTATATGAAAATGAACAACGAAAGATAAGGAGAACCACCTCATGTCCCGTGTTCGATAAATATGTATTAAGTATATAATATCTAATATTCGTATGTGAGTCGGTCTTGGACGTGACACAGTATATTGCAGCCGTATTATATATATATATATATATATATACTCTTTATACTCATTTTCATACACACACACACAGGTTACATATATATATATATATATATATATATATGTATATATATATATAAGGATAACAACACGTCTTGATAACTACTCACATCAGCCGTTGGACGCATCAGATCAATCTTACAGAACAAGCCCCTTTCACCCCTCATAATTATTATATAATGTCCACTGTGGTAATTATTATTATCATTATTGTTATTATAATTGCTCTCGATTTTCCAATCGCTGCAGACCATATGCTTTTATGTACTTCGATATTTTCCCCAATAATATTCTCCGTTGCCCTTCTATAAAGGTTTTTCGTTTTCGTGCTCCGGTCAAACGCCTTCGGGGATTTTGGCTCCATGTGTATGCCCCTGCATATGAGACCGAACATGGGACATAACCGAATTGAAGTGTGCTTCCTCCCATTCAGGATACAGCACATTACGCCTTGCAACTGTCCCGGCCAAATACAAACGTTTCTTCTGGGTCAGGCCAGAAACGGGTAATGGTGTTTGTTTTTTTCCCTCCATATCGATGTCCGCTAGATGAGTTCGCCCGTGAGTTCTGCCGGGTAGCGTAAATCACGAAACAGCAAAGAGCAGAAATTGTCAATGGCAACTGGCAGATCGCACAATCGATGCGAAATCGTGCGAGAATTCGTCGATGCCAAATATTGGAAATGCTTTTGCATATAAATGTACCTAGATCATAGATGCTTGACATATTGCTCGTGTTGTGGATGGACAGGGTTATCGGCGCTAAAGGTAACAGTCGGCTCGACGTAATTACGAGCGCCGAACATGGGGTACTCCGTCCTCCCCGGCAATTTCGTACATAAGTCGCATAATATAATATGTGTATGTAAGTGCATCTAACATTGAAAATTGATATATTATAGTCTAGAATTATTTTTGCCGGGCGGAATATAGTACCTCCGCTATTCGCTTCGATTATTCGACATCACCCCTCGTCCACTGTCATACATCGCCTATCGATTAACAGGCGCGTTAACGTAAGTAACGCCGTGTTTATAATATCTACACGCTATTCATGCAATTTTTTCATCACAATTATTGTATTAAGTAATAGCATTGTTGTTATCATTGTTATTATTGTTGATATAGTTGCAGTTTTCTCCAGTACGATAGATTATTATTGTGGTTGTTGCTCGACCATCATGTTCTTCGCCGTCGCAGCGCTTTAGTAACAGTATTCTAGCGTTTTCTTTATATATATATATATATATATGGGGTTTTATCTATAGTAGTTTTCTCATTTCTATGCCAGCATTCCTCATAATAATAATAATAATAATAATAATGATAAATACATAATATATAGTGATAATACCTACTATTAGTTTCGACCATTTGTTGTCGTCTCTTCGTTCTCTTGCATGTTGTCATTATTGTTTTACAGCAATCTTGTCATTATTCCTATACTTATTTATCATTTTATTAAACATAAATAATTATGTACACAATGGTAAATGCAGGGATCAGCTTTCCGGCTCCACTAACACCGTTATCTCCACCTATCCCAAGATTTTATTTGTATTATACTCTGTAACAGCGGCTACTCATCGGCCCATGTGTAAGCTCGCATCCGGTTCAAATCATACATCTCAGAATTTACAGTATATCTCAGTGCCCATGTGTCTATGTCTGTATATATATATATATATATATATATATATATATGTTCCTGCTCTCCTTCAGGTCGGAGCAGCATCTGTCTCGTTGGAAAGGTTGTTGCTTCTAAGTTGTCCTGTTATAATATATGCCTCTCCCTCTGTCCGCTAAATGATACAGGGGTACACTGTATCGTACATCTCTACATCGAGATGGAGATCGTTCCTGGTTGTGGGAACACTTGTACAAACGACAATTTTTTCGAGAATCCTTCCGGAGGGAGGAACGTACATCTGGCGGGTGCCGAATGCCGCACACAACAGTGCGGCTCCATCGGAAGGGTGAGGACGCGATATCGGTAGATGGGCGATTTTAGACGAACGAAACGTACACTATATTGGTGAGCGACCGCAATTACTAGCTGCAGCTGAGATGCCAATAATAATAATAATAATTGGAAGGTAGGATCTATGAGATGGCTGCCTTCATAACTAGGTACTGCTGGAGTTTGTTAGGCAGCTACCGTGGAACTTGGCAGAGAAGCTGTCGAGATTATTGTAATCGCTTGCGAATTCGATTAATCAGCATAAAATATTGTCAGCTTATTGCACTAGTGGCATGTAAATAGGCAAATCAGCTAATGCTGGCTAAATAAAGAAGGACATAGAGGGAATACACCCGGTAGCTATTGTCAAACGAGAGTTTGACGGGTTTCGGCTGAAGGCTCAATTCTCCCACCCTTTTTTCTTTATAATACGTAGCATACGAGATTCGGGTAGATCGATGTTTGTTGTGGACGTGTTTCTTTGCAGCATCGTCATCATCGGTAGCCAATCGGAAGATCCGATCAGCCGAATCAGCTGGTAGGTATCACAGGATCTATATTAATTCAACGGCACAATTGTCCACCTCGGGCTAGGGGGGGGGGGATTAGTTTCAAATCTGAACAGACGCCATAACTTTGCCACGTGTCAATTTGCTTACTGATGCTGTGTTTCTTAACCCCCTGAGACAAACAGATGGGCTACTTCTGGGAGACGTTCTCCTGCGGTGATGACGATGATGTTATCCCCTGTTTCTCATTAAAGATAACGCAACGTCTATTAACAACAATAGTCTTCAGCCTACTTATGAATATCAGTGTGTTCAGACATTGCCACCTGAAGAGTGCACGGGTTGTAATTAGATGATTGGCAATTATTTCGACGAAAAGGTCGTCGGCGTGAAATTATCCCATTATTCCATGTGGCCTACAAACATTGAAATGTTACATGAGACACAATTTTCCTGCCGGTCTTACCGTACCGGCGCAGTGCAATGACTTGGTTTCGTTATCACTACGAGGGGTATTATCGCAGATTTTTTCGTGTCCGCTATTTGTTGGTGCGTGTGTGTGTGTGTGTGTTAGTGAACAGGGAAATATATACGTGTGTCCGGGGGAAAGGTGGGGCGTGTTTGTCGAGATTTGAGTGTGCGTTGCATTCTACATCTAACATAGGCGATTTTCTTCGTTGCTTACGTCTCGTTCTATACATCTGTTGACAGTAAATATCCTGTTGACAGAATAATCTATTATAATTGTGAAATCGTAATTGCATGAACAATTTGGTGATAATACACTCTTACTTTGACCCTATTTTTTAATCGAGAACTTAAGCATTGTAAAATTGCAGTTCCGGAAATAAACCGCAAATGTTATGTTATGATGTTATGTTATACATTCACAGGTTTTTGGGTCACGGCACAAAGGTGTAGTGATGGACCAGTTCAGCACAGCCTCACATCGCTCAGCATTATTGAATCGTACAAGGCTGTTCCGCATCTTGCCAAGAAGGCGAAGCATGAAATACTACTGTTCATAATTGTAGCAGTGCCACCGTTATAGCTTGTAGGGTGGGTATTGTCTTAGTTTAAGTCAAGCAAAACCGAATCGTTGTGATAGATGTGAAACATTTGGTTCTCGTTTGACGTAGCCATTAGCAGGTGCGAAATATTGCATAGATCTACAATACACTACAGATCTTCGTGGCGGCAGCGGCGACGGCGGCAACAGATCACGTAGACAACTACCGTCAATCATAAGTTGAGCCCTCGTTTGGAGATTGGGATCGTTGTGTCGTCCTTGACATTCACGACAACCAGATTTACAGCAATGCTGAACTCCCGTTTCGATTAAATCAAATCTGTTTCGCGTTCAGCATTCAAGAAGGTATTAGCAAGAACACGTAATCAAAGGTGGGAAACTATCAAAGCGCAGTAATGATATTTCCTCTCCTATCTTCAAATAAAACCTCTATTTTGATTAATGATCCTTTTCTGTATAAGATACTCAGTAGTGCTTATATAATCGAAAGATTAGTGATTAAATGTAATAGTTGTCACCTGGGAGAGAGATTTGTGTGAAGCGCGCGGCGGTGAGTGCGTATGCATTTTACAGTGTGTTCCAAAACAAAAAATGAAAGAAATGAAAACCTTGGAGAGATAACCAGCAATGCTAAAAGCATTTGTACCGTGGACGTTAAATGTTGGCTGAGAGTCGGCCCGAAAGCTTTATCATCCTGCGAAAGATAATATATTGGTACCATCGCGGCGACATTGCATGGTATTATAAAAGTAAACTGTGTACAGCCGCTCATACGTGGCGCAGTGACTGGATATCATCGAACAATGCTGGCAAAACAGTAACAATACCGATCGATTTTCACTTGAATTTGAGACATTTTATTAATCACATACGGCTGAAGTAATGATCATGGTATGATAATTGAAAATAACCATTCTGTATCAATCGACAATCGTTGTAATAGCGGCTCAGTGTGTGAGTACGTGCATCTCTATCGGCTCCTAGTTTAAACTAAGCCTTTGAACGATATATGTGTGGTCGTGTTCAACGTAAAATGGCTGCTCTGTTTCGCTGGTACCACAAACTTGAAAGGGTAATTTTATTTTGAATGTCGAGGCAGCGAAAAATCATCTGTGTATTCTGCATACAAAGCTAGGTGTTATCAATTATCGTGTTAGAGCAGAACTAAAACAAATGCAAATGCAAATCCCTATGGCAAAAGGGCGAAGTATAACACAACCTTGCGATGACTAAATTCAATGTATACGCCATAATATAGATTGTTGTCTAAGTACATTATGAGTTTTACATAATATTATGAAAAATTCAATTAGTCGACGAGGGGACAAAGCATACAGGTTAAATAATGACATGATGATATAACAAGTATAAAATTATGTGCAAATAAACAAATCGCCTTCTACACCTCAGCTATCACGAACGCATATCAGGCCTCGTGTAAGCTAGGCATCGATGAGTCAGTGTCCGGTATATATATATATATATATATATATATATAGTTCTAAAAAGCAAATCATTGTTTCTCTTTCGCTCCATCGGCCACAATATTAGGATAGCTAGGGTCTTTTCTCTATATCGAATGTTTTATTTTCCTGTCTGCTATTCTCCGCCGCTAATTCGAGCCTGCCATACCCCATATACATAGCCCACGTGAATAAGGAGAGGTTTTGTATATTCGGTAACGGGAGGCTCGTCGAGAAGAATAAAGCCATAGACTAGTCTCGAAAGCTGAATGAAAGAGGTGGGGGTCGCCCTTCTGCCAGTGAGAAGCTTCCCAATTCTCGCACGCACTCTCATAAGCGGCCACAGATTAACACCCATTAATATATATATATATATATATATATATATATATATGTATAGTGTGGAAGAAATGTGGCAAGCGCCCAGATTCATCCTATACTCAACACGTCATGTATATTCGGCTCGTTATATAACCAAGACAAACAAGCTTTTCAGCTCTACCAGTATTGGCAGCGTCTGCAAGCATCAAGTGTACAAAGCAATGGTCACGATAAACGCTTGTGTGGTTAACACAATGAATGTATGAGGAGATAACGAAACATCATCTCATCGGTGATGGTCAGTTTCCCCGTAATACACAACAGTAGTTACTGACAATCATTAGAATCGTAGTGTGTCCATTTTGTCGACATGTTACGGGCTCATTGATCTCGCCGGTTCATTGAGTGCACATGTCTTCGTTCATGCGTCAGAAGTCCGATTACGCGGTGTTGGCAACGAACCGCTGTAGGCGGACGTGTTACGCCTGTGCGGGCCGTGTTTTGGCGTCGTGTTTGAGGTGATGAAGGCAAACAACAAAAAAAAACTCCTGGACAAGGACAAATGACTCAAGTAAGATCCCTCTGTATATTGTTTGTGTTTGTGTGAGTGTGCTACTTGTGTTGGCTATGCTGCACCTGAGCCGCCTTCAAACTGTGTTAGAAATTGGTTTAAGGAACTTTGCTTCATCACATTATTATTATTATTATTATTACTAGTGTTATTATATAATCAACTCGAAATATAGTTAACGAACTATGCGGATATAAATGTAATGATGATAAAAGAATAAACTCAATGGTCTATGCTTACGTCATATACAAACGTTGTACTTGGGAGTATTTATATATATATATATATGTGCACGAGTTGGCCGATCCAGCTAATTTATCTAGCCGAGGTAGATAGGCGGAGTTGTGCCCAGTTTATGAAATTTCATGATTTTTTTCCCCTGCCCCATCGAAGTGCAGTAGGTAGAAGTAGAGGCTTGATCGTGAGAATTAATCCTGAACCGATTCTTTCCTATGGGTTTCAGCGGGTCTGCAATTGCGGCTGTTACAGCTGTGAATCCACGTGTGGTGGGTGATCTTCAACTTGATTCGATGGAAGGAAGAGTGAATTGGGATTGGGCTGGCGGTTGTTGTATACATTTGTACTCAGCTACAATGAGTTAGAATCTTTACTAGTCAACCTACGAACATTCCTGATAATAGTTATTATTATAGTAATGATGATCATAATAATAATAATAATACATTAGTTATTCCTCCACTTCATCATTTCTTTCCGCCTCTGTTAATACATATCTACATCGTTCATCACAGGGTGAAGGCATTACCGCGGTACATACGGCCTCCACAAAATAATAATAAGAATAATAATAATAATGATTCTTATCGTTATTATTACAATAGGACAAAAATAATAATGACAATAGTAATAATAGATAGATAGATAGTTGTCGCAGAGGCTAGGCCATTTTCTCTTCAATTGGAATCAACGCGTCGGTGCAATCGTTATTCCTCACCCCCTTGATATACTCTTACCGCGTAATCTAAATCATAATAATAAGCTTCAGCGACTAATATATATTACATGAATAGTCGACAATTGTTGGTGGCTGTTTTACGAATATGACAACGAACTATGTATACAATATGTATTAATCGCCCTCGACACACCACTGATACATTTCGTCATTGCCATTATAAACACTTGTTATAACGTTTTCGTCATTGTCATTATAAACACATTGTTAGTAGTAGTTGTAGTAATAGTAGTAGTAATAATAATACAATCATCACATATTATCATCATAATTATTACGTACGAGTCAGGGTGCTTCAGTTGACGATGGATCTGCTACAATTGATGTGGTGTTTTGTATTTGTGCTACATCATCTTTGTTGAGGCTGATAATACAACGGTGGTCATAATAGCCAATAACAGAATTCTGTCGGAACGTACTTTTGCTGCTTTGCCATATTTCGTCGTTGGTTGCTCGCATCTTATTGTTGGTCATACCAACCTATATGAGTGCTTTCACACATACATACATGCCTGCCTCTTACGGATATAGTTGTAGGTCTAGCTGTCAATCAATCAATCTATCTATATATATATATATATATATATATCTATTTGTCTTTCTATCGACCTATACAATCGTTGAATTCCGATATCTGCTATATGGACAGTGTATTGCTTGGCAAGCTGGACGACATCAACAATGGGTCCACTTGGTTGTTGTTGCCGCTGCGGCAAAGAGAGGAGACGAGGCTAGCTCACTGCAGTATTCTATCGTTTATACATTGGAAAGAACTCGAAATGTGATCGACCTAACAGATGAGCCTTCCGAGATGGATATCGATGGCACTGCTGGTAATAGTGATGCTCACGTGGGTGGTATGCCTATGGACATTGGACGTAAAGGCCACGGCTTCAGCCTAGGAGCGAGCCAAGGTAGCCCACATCAGCCCATCATGACGCTGACCGGGAACTACGGCTCTCCGTGAAATGCTCGCTCGCCTTCCTTGAAGAAGATGTTGTTGTTGCTGTTGGTATCCTGGAATTGCTGAACGAATGAATTCAAGGCTTTTAGCTCTTGTTGACCGACTGTTCGTTTTTCATAGTGACGGTGATCATGATGATAATAACAATAATCAATTATGTGGCGCGCGCTTCCCGTGCAGGTAGTCGATCCAACGTTGAGCCGTGGTCTCGAGTACATTCGATTGGACGATCGTGTTTAGGTAGAGCAGCTGGCTAATGTGCGTCGTGTGGTAGTCCCAACGGGCGAGATTCGGCGCCAGTGATGGGATCGAGAAATGCCGAAGATCGTACACGGATCCGGCGCCGGTGTCGAACAGCGGCAACATATGCTTCAGGCTGGTGAAGCCGTCGAGGAAGAGCGCTCGCGCGACGCTATCATTGCTCACTTTATAGACGTCGTAGATGCCGAACAATGAATATATGAAGCCGTTCAACACGAACGAACTCTTGAGCGTCGGGTACTCCTCGTACCAGCTGAAGCGGTCGGCAAACTTTGTGAGGACGCCGCCATCCTTGGAGCTCTTCTTGAATAGCTCGAGCGCCCGCAGGGCTGCCTGAAGGTAGACCTGCTGTCGGGTGACGAGATAGGCACGAACCAGCAATGACATCGCCTGTCCCTGAGCCATCGCCGAGTACCAGGGTGGAGTCAGAACTAAGACGTCTGGGGAAACGAGAGTCCGGCCAACCGATATGGGCCAGCCCCCATTGGCGTCTTGTTGCTTGACGAGGTAGTTGCACGCGGCAAAGAAGTACTCATCGTGCGCTTGCGTTAGCAGTGACGCGTTGCCTAGTCGTCCCTGGCCATGGAACACGATGTCGAGAATCTGCACGCTCTTGCCAACCAATGCGGCGGCTGTTTTCGACGCCCGTCGGCCAGTGCTACCGGTCTGCAGGGCCATGCCCTTGCGTAGGTCGATCGACACATCGCGGGTAAGGGTACGCCACGCGTTACGTGCCGCGCCCACGCCGACGAATACGTCCTGACCCCGGCTGAATATCAAGGCGTCACTGAGGATGTAGTGAACGCCGTACGTCGTCCCGGACGCCTGTACGTGAACGGTGACGCTGCCGTTTTGGCCAAGAAATAGATCGAGCTGGACGATCACGAGATCGGGGCTCGCCTTGAAATGCACTTCGACCGCATCGCCGCTGAATGCAAGCACAGGCCGACCGGTGTCCTCATCAATCGCAGGGAATATCGATCCTGCCCCCGATGAGTCCGATGGTGACTCCGAGCCTGGTCGCCATTCAACGTCGTCGTCGAAACGGCCTCGCGTTACAAGCGGCAGACGTCGCGTGGGACCCGATCCGCCTGTGAGGTTTTTGCTGAAATGACTTAATCCGAACTGAGCGATCTGAGTTGGATACAGGTGACCCGACGAGTTCCACTGGGTGCTTACAGGAACGCCTAGAATAAAACAAAGGCCAATGAGAAGACAGTGCTTATACATGATGTAGAGGTGGACGCGGGAAAAAAACATGCACCATATTTACCTCGGAAGATCTCTATCTGAACTGGGATGACTGAGGCGAAAGAAGGGGATTGCCTCATGTCCATCAAAGGGTGATATGATGATCAATTTTCATTTGCATTTCACAAAGCTGATAGATGACGCAATGATTAGTGTGTTCGTTAGGCGTATGGAGGCAATAATAGCTCGTAAAAGCATTCCACAAGCTATCTCCGTGGGGAAAGCGTACGACACTCGACGGGTTTTGTCATCCAGCGAGTGCTGCTGTTAGTCACCGTCGAGTCTGTGTACGTTTCTCGCATATTGTGTGAAGCTGAAGCGGCAGCATTGCCGCCTCCGATTGCCTCTCGAACGTCACAGCAGAGCAGTCGTGATGACCCGAGGCTGATATGGCTTCGCCTACTATTTAGATGAGTCCATTCCCATGGGTATAAAACAAGACGGTCCCTTACTTCTTCTAGACGGCCTTTCTTCGAAGCGTTCACATTGCTTTTACGGGATAACGAGCACATATCGGAGTAGAAGGTTCGCGAGATTCTATTTTTGATCACCACTCACACGCTATCTGTCACTAGCCATATGTTTATTGCACCATGCGTATAGCATTTACGCAGTGTTCGTTTCGTAAGCAACGATTGCCCAAACAGCAATTTTCATCGAGAGGACTCGAAACCCGAAAGTAATTCATGGTGAGTTGGCCGCGGTCCCAGTGTCCAGTGCTGCCCACTCCTTTTAAAGAGAATCTCGTACTGAGTTGAATTGGAGACATCGAATTGAATGCACTCAAGGCGCGTTACGATTCGAACAACGCAAGAATGTTATCTAGACTATTGACTATTCTATTGTCGATCATCCGAACAAGACATGCATCTTATCTTCAGCGATCTCCCGCTTGCTTGATATGCGAAGTCGCCTGGCGCTACGCACGGAACTAAACTTCCTCGTGAGTGTATGGACATACAACGCTGACTAAGTGTATTAACTAACTCGGGCCCGAATTTGCAACCGCCCGTCTGGGGCATATGAGGCACGAGAGGCGTATAATTTGGAAACGCTGATTGAAAGGCGATGCGTTACCTTCAATTCCTGAAATGACCTTGACACGATCGCGCACGGCGACGTTGTAATTCCCGAACCACAGATAGGGGCCGTTCGCGCGATACTTCTGGGTCGGGGTCGAATACTTCGAGTATGAATGCTGCCAATGGAAGACCGGCGCGCCGGACGGCTCCTGTGATAGTTTTCCATACACCTGTGAACACAACGAAGCAACGAAACAAGAGACACAGACATTTCACCTTTAACACAACAGGCTCTAGTGGGAGACACCTTTTTTTTTATAGGGGGCGGGGTGTCGCCATGCTAATGCATGTCAACACCGTGACCGCCCCCTCTTGTGGAGCTGTTGACGATGTTTAACAGAACCGACCTTCCCAGTATCGTTTAGCGCATTCGTTCAGTAAGGGCGGTGAGGGTGTGTACAAGCCTAGAAACGAGCATCAGACATCCTTCTTTAGTGGCAGACACCTACCAAACTAGAATTAGGGAGTGTCCTATTTTACTAGACTAAGCTCAACGTTCAACTCTAACTAAGTTCGACATTCGCACTCAGTAGTACAGCGTAGTGTATGACAGTGAGCCTGTAAGAGGTACGTTTTCGTTGTCTTTCTCCCACTTGCCCACTATGAAGAACTTGCTAACAACGGTGTAACGCCAATGAGCCAAGGGGATTTGCGTCATCGGCTTGCTCGTCGGTGAGAAATAAGGTCCTCTAGTTTAAGTAGTAACAGCTACCGACCTGCTTCAGACGGTGTACCTGGTGGCAGCTAACGAAGTTCGCGGAGAAAGCCATTATTGCTTTCACAAACCGCATGCACAACCGCCGGCACTCAGCCCACGCCTTACTTACCCCCCACTTACCCCACGGCCCATTTGGGCGGGGATATCGAAAGGTATATGTATAGGATTGGGTGTCCCCCTTCTCTTCGTCTTGGGGGTCGCCGCCGCCGCCGCCGCCGCCGCCAACACTCGAGCGGGCGGACCGGCATTTAATCGCCTCTCATGGGAAAGGCTGCCTCAGCAACAATAGAAATGACCACAAGAGACGACTTTCGTAGCCTGGCAGGAGCGCCGTTGTCCGCCTCTACCGGAAGCCCATTGGGCGCCAGCCGGGCACAAGAGCACTTGGGCTCGAAACTCGACCGAGGTGTTTCCCGTTCCTCGTTTATCTCCTACTGCATGCGTGCTACTGTACCACGTCCGATGCCAAAGAGGAGGCAAGGAAGGGAGAGAGAGAGTATTCGAGGTGGCGAGAATGAACAACGGAAGTTACTTATTATTAAGGTATTAGCAAGGAGGAACTTTTACCCTTTGTCGGCTCTGTGATTGCCATACTTTGTAGTAGAACAAGTAGCTAAGAGCTCCGGAGGAGAGGGCATTGATGAGGACGATTTGGCGCGTTGATGATGTGGATGCGGTTACCAATTTAGTACGCAGTTCAACATTTCATATAGTGGTAAGCATGGAAAAGCGTCACTATTTCGGATGTGGAAACTCATTTGAACCTCTGAGACAAGTTCGTAAACACGATGGAGGCAGGATGCGACGTTGGTAAAGAGACGTCAGTTGGACCAATTGCAATTTGAGATCGACTGCCATCTGCGTGTCGTAATTACTTGAGAACTTGACGAGTAAGTAAATACAGCAGAAGAACGTAGATATATATCATATATGACACAGAATTTATACAGACGGGTCATATATATTTGTTCATGTTCCAACGCTGTCAAAACCAGCTGAGCATGCCGTTGACCTGACCAAAGGTCAACATTGCATCCCAGTATCCGTCACGTCTCTATCCTAGATCGTGCAAATCTTGTCTGTAAAGTCTGCACGCTTTCAGTTGAATTATAATCAAGTTGATGAAATTGTTTACATATATTAAAATCGCTACAGATCGAATATCACAGAGGTCTTCTAGCTATACGTTAACACTCCGTCAGTATCACGACGATCAGTATTAAGAGCAATTGCCATAAGAACATCCAGAATGAGAGCGCCTATGGACTTTACGTTTGAAGACAGAGCCCCTTTACAGAGACCTTTACAAGAAGACTTCCAGTTACGACCCTTGAACAATACGCAAGAGCTGTTTCCGCAGCGCATAACGTAAAGCCAGCGTAAGGGCTGGCGGAGTTATACCACCTTAAGCGCCATGTGACGCCACAGGTCGAGGTAGACGAGCTTTTAACACCACTACACTGTCCGATAAGCTCGTATGAACTCTAACAACGTGCTTTGAACGGTAATCCATTCGACGAAAGATTAGCAGTAACGCGTTCACTTAAACTGAACAACTTGCCTTGCCCGGCAGATTATCGACCGAGAGATCAGCACACACAGCCGAGGGTGCACACATATCTACAGATAATCTCTAAAATTAGCTTGCTAGTTATATATAGATTGATCTCAGCTGTGTAGAATTGGCAGCGCGTAGCTTGGACGTTTCCCTTATTCCGCGACCAGTGTCGCATGGTAGCCCGTAAGTGACAGACAGCTGACGGTGGTACGATAGACGGTAGTTGCAGTCGGCGGTAGGCGTTAGGTTGAATAAATGACCGGCGTAGCAGTCTGACCTTATCTCAGAAGGTCGAAACGGTCCATATACGAGCGAAATTGTTCATCGTGCCGCTGGTTGTCGATAGATCCCATTTGATGGAAAAAGTCTTTTGGCTTGTAGAGAATATATCGACAGCGCGAGAAAGTACATTGATTTTATAGGTCGGCAAGGGAGATGACGGAGGACGTCGCATAGCAGACCATAGCACCGAGAATCTAGAGCACCATCCCACTTCTCCGAATAGCCGGGCATGCCGTAACAGAGCGAACGCATAAAAGCAATTGCAAACGGATAAGCATCCAGTATCGTATAGGGAAATTGCAAAGTGTTGCTGCGAGAGGAAGAGAAGAAGAGTTTGAGAGAGACACTTTGATGGAACAAGAAACGATTCAGGGAGAGCGTTTGCTTAGGTCCCCCCCCCCGACGACACCGATCAATACGCAACTGAAATCAGCAATCGGCAATCGACAATATGCGTTTGTCGACGGGACCGGATAGTTGCGTCAATACGCGTTGAATGCATATGCGAGTCATCTTGGAGAGATGTTTGGCTTTGGGCATAGCTCGAGCATGGGTTTCTACGCCATTCGTCGCGTTTGAGCGGCGTTCGTTGCTCGGCTACTCGCAAGGGAGTCGTTTAAGGATGTGGGCCATTTTCCGATAAACCTGCAGTGAACATTAGCGTTCAGAGGCTCCCGGCGTGACGGGGGAGTGGTTCCGGCGTATGTTGAGACGTGTAAAAGGGGCCCTTTCACACTAAATATTCCTGCACGGTGACCACCTTATGATATAAGGGGAAGGCCGCCATAGACGGCGGCCTGCTGTAACACCCGAGCGAAGATGACCCGAATATCCGTCCATCGAGACTGAGGTCGTCCATCGCGGCCTCCTTATGACTTATGGCTTCCAACGCATATGAATAGCATCACAGGCGATAACGCGCAATTGTGCGCTCTGCGCCAGAGTTCCTGCCCTTGGCGTCATCGAAAGCGGCTCCCTCGAACCCGTTCATTCAACACGCCGTTTGACATTGTCAATGGCCTCAGCGTGTCTTCATTGCAGGAGCTACCTTCTCCTCGAAAGGATACGCATCTTCGACTTCTGGCCCATGCTAAGAAACGCCCCCAACAGCCCGGAAAAGGATCTGTACGAAAGGTTGATGCACCCCAACACGCATCCCACGCGCTGCTATCATACATGCTTCTGGAATCACTCTGCCACCTTCGTTACGGTAGGACTTCGCCAAGGCCCCCACACACAGAGTGAGTTAGAGAGGAAGAGAGACGGGGAGACATTGCCCGAGGCAAGATCTTATCAAATTTCCTGGATAACTGAATCTCTCCTCCATCCTATCACCGTGGCGTTCACTGCCTCACACCCTGTCATTGTCCACGACCTTTTATCGTCATTCGCTGCCTCTCTATTTGTCTCTCACTATCCCGCTATTTCGATCCTGTGATGCAGCAAGGGCGTCTCGGGCGGGTAGTTAAAATCTAGGGAAGATGACACCAGAGAGTAATGGAGAGAACTTTGACACTCGGGCTAGAGTGGCGGGACGCAAGCTGAGCAACGGGCAAGTTCAACGCGACCTCAACCTTGTGCTGCGTCGGTGAGCCAGTGCGCTAAATCACTGTGACACACACTGCAATCCCCGCTTGCATAGCACTGCTGCTGCTGCTGCGAGTATCACAAACGGCCATCACCGCCACCAACCATTTCAGCAACGACTCGGCGCAATGGAACGTCGGGCACCGCTCCAGCCCCCGGCCCGCCGATGCCGGCATGGGAACATCGCTATAAAACAATGAAATTCAGAAGTTTCTATCTGCACCGACCTTCTTCCCGCCTCCACGGCCCCGCCCACTCTCCCTGCAATCCTCTCGGTGACACCGACTGGCAATCGCTGTGCGACGCTGCGCTCCCACAGCTACCGCAGGCCGCACTGGCGCCATCTAATACACCTCACTCCTATTGGATGTATGAGAGCTAGCCGAGGTTAGCCATAGCGTAGCCAGCTAGTGCAGCTTCAGGTTTGCGTACATCACACCCCATTTTCTTCCTCCGTTAGGCGCGTTTGCCGGCCGGGATCCAGAAAGCCAGTGCGGCCTTCCAACCCGCGGGCGGCCGACTGGCTGCCCGCAGGCATGTGTAATATTCTATTCCTCTGCTTCTCCTTCATGCTAAACCCCCCGCTGCCGTCCATCCCTTCAATACCCTCAGGCTTGTTTGGTTGCTTACCCGGTTGCCCTACGAGGCAAGGTTGCCAGAGCCGCATATACACGCGCGTTCTGCGAAGTCGTATTTAGTCTCGCTAGGCCAGGAGTAGTGGCATCAGCCTGTGGATGGAAGAGCCTTCGGCGAGCGAGATCGGGGCCCCTGACTGGGGTCCGGGGATTCAACGAAGGGCAGCGGAAAGGAGGAAGAGAGAAGAACGCAGCAGTGGTAGCAGATGAGGCAGTTGTGAACGCAGTAGCGAACCGCTACGGTTGGGCGGGCAGCGGGGGGTCGGTGTTTGCCGCTGGTCTGAGTTTGGTCCACGGCCAAGTGCGAGTGCAGAGTGGCCAGGGGTCTTCGCGCCGTACTGCTCATGCTGGCTCGGTGGTAGTCGCGTCCCCGTTGGATGGTAGCGGCGGCGGTAATAGTAGTGGTAGTAGTGTGTTCACACACATAAACGGGGCAAGACGACTGGGCAGGGGACTCATGCGTTTGCCAGGGACTTCGCTCGTGGGACAGCAAAGGAGAGGGATAGTGGGCGAAGGGGCGACCGAGACGCCCGCTATCAGTTCAGTCATTGAGGATATGTGCGTCGTCTCTCTTGGGGAGTGGGGTGCGTCTGCGTACAACGTCTCCCTTGCCAACCCCGCTTCTCCTCTTTGGCAGAACTGCTAGACTAGACTTCGCTTTGGCCCCGTTGACGCAGGGTCGGGCCGTCTCGCTCGCCCGCTGGCTGACTTGTATGGATCCACGAAGCTACGAGATGCTCTCTCTCTCGATCTCTATCTATCTACCTCTCTCTCTCTCTCGCCTTACATCGCGTTTCGTCCCTCCGTTTACCCCAGAGGCCCAACACAGAAACGAGAAGGGAGAAAAGGCAAGGCGGCGTTGCGGTGCGATGGGCAGCCATATCTGTCGAGTGAAGGAGAGATATGGCCGGCTGGCTTGCGAGACGGTTGCGGCCGGAGGGACCGGGCCGGACGAACAAATTTTCTTCATTCCAACATTTCAACACACATAGACACACGCCATGCAGACAACAGCGTTGTGCGCTGTATATAGGCTGTACGCAGAGTCTAAGCAGGGGCTGCTGCTGCCGCAGCAGCTACAACAACGAGAACAACAACAACATCACGCATATGAAATATAATGTGTTACGTAGCTGAAACCCTATTACAACTACTGCTACTATTTTGCTATATTGTTGTTTGTTTTTATTTTGGTGTATTAAGTATACGTTGTGAATATAACAAGAATCTGGAATCTCTTAAGTGCTTAGTCTCGGATTCTAAATAGATTCTTGTACGATGAACCAGACACTTTAGCATTGTAATAATGAGCACGCTAAAATGTAGCATTTTTGTTATCAGTGTGCTCTATAATAATAATAAGGATAATAGTACTAAACAGCATCCAAAACATATATAGGCGTGCTCCTGAGATGGGGTGCTAGATTAGAATGCCAGGTATAGAGAGGGTGGTGATTATCAAAGGATGGTGCGGCACCTCCCTCTGGCAAAGATACCGGCTTCTGCTGTCGTTTCATATTTGTATCCGCTGCCACAGCCGCCGCCGCCGCCGCCGTAGCTGGATTGCAAAAGCACAGTTTGGTAACGTGAACTAGAAAAAAGCCACTGCGCCCGTTGAGATTTCCGACGCAAAAGGTCAGAGTTACATGGAGGGAAGGAGGGAGAGAGTAGCTAGACACAGAGGAGATACGTATCACAGGTTGTTGGAGTAAGAGGGAAGGGGGGCCAGAGGAAAAAAACAGGTCGGAAAAACAGAAGTTCGCCATCGAGGCAGGCAGGCAGGCAGACCAGGCGTCAGCTACACTCGAGGCCGGGCCCAAGCTGGCTCGATTCAACCTAGCCCTACCGGATCTACCTGCACCGCTCGAGTTCAGGCGAAGAAGAAGAGCAAGGCGGATCTCGAAGGCGAAGAAGACGGTGGCCCCGATTCCGGGTAAAAACGCCCAAAGTCAGATGCTCAGACTACATCAAAACTGGGCAGAGCCAAGAAGTAAACGGAACGAAGTTTTATTGCTGTCCCGACCGCCGGTCACCGTGGGGTGACTGGCCGCGACCCGGTCGGAATCTGCATTGGGGGATTGTGCGTGGGGCTTGTTGGTGCTTCTACCTGCGTCTATTCGCTGCTACTGCTAAGGAGGGCCGCATCTATAAACGATGACCAAATATACGTCGGGCACCACACGGGCTAGAGGCATCTACAATAAAAGAGAGCCGATGGATGATACTACTGTATTATAGAATAGCAAATATGCCGGGTCAACTTTTGGGATTACATTGGAAGTCGCAAGAGCGGTCAGACAGTGGTTGAATCTCCTTTCTGTGAGATGGTCTCTGCGTTTTTGCCGGTTGATGTTTCATAGGGCAAAGGGTTGCGGCGGACGAGAACTTCGACCTCCGATAATTTTTCGTTGCATAGCCCATCTGCGTGGTATAATGGATTACGACACTGAGATGATAAAGATTGCGGTCGCTATCCATCAGATTCCTGCACATCTACACATATTACACTTCATATTGTCACCCATAGTACAAGTGACGTGAAAAGTCGGCCGTGGCTCGTTTGCCGCATTGCCTGGCATATATATATATATATATATATATACTTTATTTTTTGCAACGGGACGTTTACGTCTGATCCTCTCCTCTTATCTGCAGAAATCAAACGAGTCCCTTCTTTCTCGTCATCATGAGATGAGATCAAGACGTTTTTTCCGATTTGAATAAGTTTAACTCAATATTCTCGGGCTGACTCCCAGCCTTAAGAACTCAACGGCCACGGTATTGCTCTTGTATTGCCTCGTAAGACCTCGACCCCTGCATGCAAAATGTGTAACGGTGCGAATTGAACCCGTGCACCTACTTGTCTTATCCTCCCGTTGCCGAAGGTAGGCACACACGAATGCACCCCGCCACCCTAAGGCTCCTGACTGAGCGTCCGCTCAGCTAATGCATAACAGGAACTAGCTATAAATTCATAAGTTTAACTCGTCAGGCAGGTAACTATTCATTCACCCGAAGCACGAAACAGTATCCAAGCAACAATACCTAACATGCAATCACTGTAGCATGGCACCGTAGCACACTTAATACGGCTTGTCAATCTGGCAAACAGCTTTTACACTAAGCACCCGCATAGAATTTCGGCACCTCCGATATATTCCCTTTACCCATATGGCGGCGCTCGTGGAGGAATCTGCTCTGCTTGTCGCCGTTTTTCCTTCATCTCTCTCTCTCTCGATTACTCTTGCGGTTTCCACGAAAAGTGGATCTACCTTCTGTTACTAAAACAGATTTCGTCTTCCCGCCTGCGATTCTTTCTGCGTCTCTGGCGGCCGCCAGCTTTTACGCTCGTCCGTTCCGCTGGTCGCGTTTGGCATCTGCGACGACGAGAGTGACTGGTGGCGGCAGCAGCGCCTCGCCCTCTGCGAATGGGGCTGTCCGATGGGAGTTCAAGGATTACTAGTACTGTTGGGAGCATTCGACGCCGGTTAGTGCAAGACGGGAACGGAAAAAAGGGGCGCCTGGATTGAGGGCATCGGAAAACCCATACCAGGGCATCAGCATCAGCAGCAGTCCGACACAGGCGGCCACGACCCACATTTTAGCAGCAGTAACAGCAGAAGCAGCTGCTGTACCGAGCACCTCACCGCGCCTCCGGCCGATCGGCGGGTCTCTCCGCACGCGAGGCGGTTTCTGCCACCTCTCCAAGCTAGCTCCAAACGACTCCACCAACCATAATGACGTTAGTGCCAACGTCGAGTTTTCGCCGAGCGTACCGAACTGCGGTGACTGTGGCGGCTGTGGTGGCCGACGACGGCAGCAGCGCCCAAATAAAAACTAACGAAGAGGTCTCTTAACAACAGACACTCTGCCGGTTGGGGGTGGCGCGAGCGCTTTTCTTATCCTAGCTGGCGTTCGTGTCGCATTATACGTGCGTCAGCCTAACTCTCCGCTGGTGCCGTAGTCCCAGCCCCAACTACACGGTGCGCGCTCGCCGCAATGTCTGCTTTCACAGAGGCAGGGCGCAGCAGGCGAGCAGCCCAACACGATCAGGGAGGTCCACATTTCGCTGGCAGAAACAGTAGGACCAGAACAGCAGAAACAGCGCGACTGTACCTTCCGTCGTAAGGTGGGGGATGGATCTGTTTCATACCTGGCGCGCAGCACTGCAACTGCGGGCCTTTTTCCTGCAAGATTTCTCCTGTCGGATTTCTCTGATGGCGTTAGTCAGCCGGCTCCGTGGCGGGGCTGTCGCGGGCAGCGCAAACTCGTGGATACTTGCCAGTTGGATACCTATGGGAAGACAGCGCTGGCAACGCCAACACATCAAGCAGAGACGGGTTGGCGAAACAGAAATGTACTCATCTACTTCGAGCTAACCGGTCAAGCCGACTCACGACCGATTTCGTTAGTGGCTATGGCCTAGCGCTGCAGAGCGTTATAATATAATACGTAATTCTAAAGCAGCCTCTCCCCACTCCTCGCTACGCAGACACAACAATTGTAATAACAGAATCAGCAGCAGCAGCCGCAGCAGCAGTACAAAAAGAAGCAGCTGTACGAACGGCGACAGGAGAAACAATATCACAACGGGAGCGATAGCCGAATCAACATTGGAGAACATCACTAAGTGACTCTTGAAGTATAGGAAGTTAGAACCACCCACCGATCTCCCATTGCTCGCCTCTTGCTCACTGGCTGACTTGTTCCCCCGCTGGTTTTGCCATTTCGTCGCGAAGAAGAACGAGAAGCCGACGGACGAGCGGAAAAAAAGGCACCACTCCAAGCGGCCGTTGAGATACGAGTGAATTTGTAGGCTTTACTTCCCTCTTTCGTAGCGTCTCGATTGCTCGCTATCACCGTCTTCACCACCACCTGCTCTCTCTCTGTATCTCTCTCTCTCTATCTGTGCTCTTTTCTGTGCGAGGAGACGTTTCCAACTTTGCCCCGATGGTCAACTTCGCCGTTGTCATCATCGTCAGTTGTTCGGTCATTGGCAAGCGACCGGCTCGATCGCTTTCGGTACGCTCCGCTTCTTGGCGGCTGGGGAAAGTGTGGGGTGCCTACCCCACACGCTATGGCCCTGCCACCCTGCCATGGGGACATTGCTCCCTGCAGGAGCAGCAGCCGCGGCAGCAGATGGAGAAAGGGAAGAGGACATTATTATACGACGACAAGGCCGGGTGACACGGCACAGGCGGCGGCAACGGAACTGCGGTAATACCCACACCAGCGGCGCCACTGGGCCGCTGGTTCCGGTTGTCGTCGGCGGATGCCAGTACTCCATAGAGAGTGAAACGCCCCCATTAGTGTCTCTTCGAGACCCCATCTGGCCGCCGTCCAGCGTACTCGACAGCAGTACGAACTGTACCGCTCTGCTCGGTGGTTGAGCTAGCCTCTTCACTACCCCCAACACCCACCAATCGTCCGCTCGCCCAGACAACGAGGAAGACAACGAAACCCGTCCGTAACAGCTCAGCACAGACGAGGAGGTCGAAAGCCAGGAAGCCGGGGCCACGGCGCCAGAGACCGCATTGTCCGTGACGCCAGTGCGCCTCGGGAGAGGCTGGCTCATGGCCACCGTCGGGCCTTCTGTCTCGTCCCGTCCCATCTCTGTTCTTGTCTCTCGTCTCTCTTGTTTGCCCCGAGCTATATCCCGAACGCACGACGGCCACCCAAACCATCCCGGCCGGCTGCAGCCGCCGCTGCGCTGCACCGTGGCCGTCGCCGGTACACCCACCGAACAGATCGCACGCTCGCATACATACATGAGAGTAGCGCACAGGCCGACCCATCGAGCGGCCGAGTAGGCCAGACCTGGCCAGCGCTTGTACATTCTGCACATGCAGCTTGGTCATTATTGACAAACTGCGCTCCACCTCTGCTCCGCTTATTAAGCTCATCGTCCGCCGGCACTGCCGCGACGACTGAGCAAACGAGCGGCCGAGAGACCTCCCCTGACAGCGGCCAAAGTATGAGTGTGCGCTTACCTCGAGAAAAAAGTGAGAGTGAGAGAGAGAGAACCGAGAGAGAACCGAGACACGATGGACAAACGAACGGGTGACAGCGGCAAAACGAAGAACAAAAAAGCGAATGAAACCGAGCAAGCAACCGACGACAAAGAGCGGTTCCATATGTCTACTTGTAGGAGTCGCCAGCCAACCGGCACTTGGCGGCCCGAGCCGACCTGGCCGTCTTCGTCTTGCCGCGCGCTCCGAGGCCGGACGGCCTCTTTTAGACGGCAGTGGGCGAAACCGTTCAAGTAGTGACTTGGCCGGCAGATCTGACAGCGGGCTGCTGGAGACCCTCGTGTGATAAGAACGACATCCGAACGACACGCACATTCTTGCAGCAGACATTAGGCCCCACGCAGGTACCCGAAACCGAAAGCTTTGCGGGTGGGGGGGGGTTTGCGTCCGGACAACGACATGGCGTCGTCGATAGTACTGTAGACTATAATACATACGTCGAGCTGGCTGGCCTGCTCGGCGAAGGGCTAGTGGACTCACGCGATACAACGTCACTGAACGGGCACACTGATAAACACCTAAGAAAATAACAGAGGAAGGACGGGAGCGAGCGAAAGAGAGAGAGAGAGAGAGAGGAATGACAAGATGACAGTGTTGAAAACTCCTTCCGACAGCCGTCGGGATCGATTCTGCTGCCACTTGTACCTCGTAAAAGTGGAGGTAAAGCCGCCGTCTCGGGCCCTGAGGAGTACACCTCCTGTAAACCGGGTTGCAGCCTGTCTCCTGTGTCGATGCGCAACACATTAGACTGTCGGCTTCATTCTATAATCGTCATCACCACCACTATAGTCACGTGTTTCGCATCGTTGTTGTTATCAGCAACGGTCAGCGAAGATCAGAGTGTAGCGGTCAGTGTGCCGTTGACCGCTGTTTAAAGATATCCTCTGATTTGCCGAGTTACGTCGCGAGCGAACAGAGAGACGGACAGCAGATCCCGTTCTCGGAGTCCCACGAAAACCCAGCTGTCCAGTCTCATGAAATTGTTTTCACAATTCCAAATGTCTCCCAGCCAGAGATGGGTCATCCGCGAGAACAAGCAGTGAAGGGTAACGCTGCCAGCCTTAGCCAGTTCTCATCACCAGAGCTATAGCGGTAGCCAGCGAGGTGCTCCTCGAACGCGCGAGTCGAATGGCTAGCGGAACAGGCCGGTGGAACGGGCACAAATTACACTTCTCTTCGGGCTCTTCTAAGCTGGCCTAACCATGGAAGCGTTCGGGCGAGACGGAAGTTCGTTAGAGATGCCGCTAAAAGGCTAGGTGGAGCGGAGACGATGAGGGCATGTATTCCTGATGATGAGTCCGTTATGATGAGTTGCGAGTTTAGTCAGTTAGAAGAATAACGTCATCTAATCGCACGCGTCCATACACAGGTATACACCATAGGCAACATCAAGCATACTATCATACATACGCACAGACATGTATCATACATCTGCTGATTACGAGTCAAGCGCCTTAGCCCGAGACAGTGAAGATGGTCGGGCCAGATGCAATTAATTAGTAAATACTCTGTATTTTTTAGTAGATTACCTAAGGATGCATTCCTCTGTATTGTACTGTAATAGAATAGCAGACCAATTCGCAAACGGAGGTCGTTAGTGGATTTGGCTTTAAAAATGATGACGAGCAAACTTGTTAGACTTCAAGCCGACAACATTTTCTAAATGTCCACTTTGCCTTACTTTTGCAGAAGACTGCTACATAAGCAAATGGCGTGTGGACCACATGTTGCCAAATTAGTTAGCAAGTCTAAAGAGTGAACAGTAGCAACAACAACATAGAGCACTAGTCGTACACATCGATGAACGATATCGCGTGAAAATGCACGAAGTACTCAGTGAGGATTAAGGGCGATTTACGTCTCCAATGATCTTATGATGAGAATATATAGCACACTAAGATTTGATCAGCGCTTATTTCCACTCAACATCCGTTCGCAACAACAACATCCTTTGTTTTACGAAACAGCAATGATAAACGGTTCTGACGCGTTACTGTATGAACGAGACTAAAATATTCGTGAGAAGCTCAGCGGATACACCCGCAAAGAATTGTGTCCTCAGATTATTTTTAATAATTCGACGACATGTTTCACGAGGCACGCCAATGACCAAGTTCTAGTTTGCTCAAAAGCTTTTCGATTAACCTAACCAACCTTCGATGGATTCCAGCTGGACGTTTCTTCTTTTGAAACATAAATTTGACACTTTTCTTTCGAAAATGCAAGTCTGAGGGACCTGCTTCGCCAATTGTTATTATTTTTGGGTCAACCTAATAAGGGTTAAAGGGTTCCTATATATATATATATATATATATATATATAAGAACCCTTTAAAGCAATGCCGAACGCAGCACCGTGCACGTTAAGTGTTGGCTGTGAGTTAGCCCGGGAAATTTATTATATATATATATCTATCAACAGTACCCATACTGTATTGAAATGCCCTTCATGTGACTGCTTCCGTATGTGACAACTTTCCGCATGCGCGAAAGAGACAAAGAGAGAGGGCGAGCCCGGGCCGGCGAGATGCGTTCGCTTGTCGATGTTGCTCGCGACAGGGACAAAATGTGTCTCGTCGTAACTAGCTAACACCAAACAGAGATCGACAGTTCGTCGAGTCGACGAGCACGGCCCGCATCCTCAGGGTCCCTATGGGTCCCTCTCAGTGCATACGGGTACGTGTGTGTGCGTGTGTGTCCAAGAGTGTTGTAAAAGGGGACTTTTTTTCATTTGCACTTTTGCCCCACGTTGGCGGTGCCTCTTCCAACCAGTTTCCTCCGCCGACTTCCTCTCTCGCCTCCGATGGTGACGCATTCCGTTCGTACGAAGCTGTTGCAGCAGCACCAGAAGCTGCGGCCAGAGCAGCAGCAGTAATACTGAGTCGCTTCCGTTAGTCGGTTCGTTCGCCTCAGTGGGGTAAGACGTGGAGGGGCTCGATGGGGGCGCATCGGTTCCGGCTGCTTCCGGTGAGTTAGCGAGAGAGCTGTCTGACTAAACTAGTCAGACTGCCGCGTAGCAAGAGCTCTAGTCGTCCTCCCTACAGACGACATACAGTTCGACAGACCTCGTCTGGGCGGACCACCCTGGACAGACTGAAGGCAGACGCTAGCTCTGTGTCAGCGCGCTCCGAAACGGCCGGTAGGGACGCAGTCCCGATCACCCGGTGGCACTCCCGCTCTCTCGGTCTTCCTCTCTCTCTCTCTCTTTCTCACGGTGCAACACGAGAGTGGGTGGCACAGGCCGGCGTGCCCCCGCATGAGCTGAGCAGTCCGCAGCTTGTCGGGCGCCGTTCAGGGGCTCGGCAGCTGTCCCACAGCGTATGGGTTATATGAGGGTCCATGCTGCTTCTGAGTTCCCGTCCCTCGGTGGCACTGCTCATTGAAAATCAATATATACAATACAAGTAGGTTGAGACAAAGAGACAGTAGCGGAGCGCTCGAACGAGAACGGAGGTGGGGATAATCGGGGGCTCGGATAGAGAGCGAGAAAACGTACTAGTTGTAGAAGTGGAGAGCATTAGCGAAGAGGACCCCGTTGCCACTACACAGGCTGTTGGCCACTGACTGCTGTTATCTCCAGCGCCCTCATGGCCTCGGCACCCCGGCCCGAACTGTACATAGTTCCCCTTGCTAAATGCTGACTCCGCCTCCCATCCCGTCCCCCTTCCGTCATGGAGTTTTGGCCGTTCGTTGCGTTGGTCGAGTACTCGACCAGCCCCCGGTAGAAGACCCGCACTCAAGAGATGTTCCTCAGCATTCGCTGTTTGCCTGCGTCATCCTCGTCTGTACCTCTCGTCTCCCCAAGAGCGCCCAAAGCAATGCAGCAAGCTTCCTTGTCCAAGCTAACCTCAGACATTCTCTCGTTCCCTCTCTCTCTCTATCTCTCTACCCCAATGGAGTACCCGCTCGCCGCGTACAAATATTGCGCTACATGCAATAATCCCAGAATCCCCTGCTGTAGTCCCTTAATCGTCACAGCCGATAAGTCATCGGGCACAACGAGCTACCCGGTAACGAATCCGGCGGGCAGAGTCTCAAATGAATTTGAAGGCCTACAGCCCCAAAACAGTAGGTACTCCTACAACAGCGAAGGCGGTATGGTGGCGGAAGGTGGTTAAGGGCTGTATCAGTAATAGAATCTTCACCAGCGTCCTGCTGCTACCACCAACTGCCGACGGTGGAGGCCGCCACGTATTTTCAACTAAACCGCGGTGGCGCCAACAACAGCACAACGAATAACAATACTAGCTAGGTCATTGTGGTACTTTCTTATTATTGTAACTTGCATTAATCGTCGATTCTCTGCAGGTATTGTTTGAGCATAAATCTACGGGCGTATCTGTTCGTGTATGTTAAATATGTGTACGTTTATTTGTGCTCGTCTATCTGTCGCTCCGTGCCTGTGTTTGCCTACAATTCACTACATTAATTCTGGGGGTGGGGGGGGAACAGTCGATACTTGCCCAAACTCTTATACCCACGCTGTGTCAGGCGCAAGCCACCTTCAGGTGGCCTCTGTTGATATCGAGCCGCCTGGACACGAAGCCTACTGGACACAATCAATGTATAATATGAGTTATTGAGAGAAACAGAGAGATGGTGGTGGTGGTGGTGCGCCGGGGTCATTTCACTGATGTCACAGTCATATATTACATTACATTGTTACCTTGTTTCGAACCGTTAGGATTGTTTTTCCACGACCTTGCACGCCTTGTACAATACTAGTGACATGATATCACCGTTTGCTGCCGTGCGAAGTGGAGGCAAATCTCTTGTGGATCATTTCGTATTGAATGCATCCAATGAGGAGGAGGAAGATTCGGATATAGTCTAAGATTCGAATAACGGAAGATTCTAAAAATCATAATCGAGTGATTCCAGCGAGTTCTGTCACGATTGGGTTACAAACGATTCTCATTGGCGTTTGTAGCTTCATACGGGTCGGAAGTTCGGGCAAGCTGTAAAGTCAAGATAGCATTGCATAAAGCGATACAATCAGGGGCATGTGAGCTTGAGCTAAATTCGTTGTTATCTGGCGACGATGCACGAATCCTGAACAACAACTGAGCTGAGTGAAATCGGCGTTTCTGTGTCGCCGAACGGAGACGGCATCTACTGTTCCATCCTTGGCTAAGACCGGCCTTCGCTTCAACCCGACAATAATAACATTCACCATACGGACGCGGGGTGCCCGCCACTGGAATCGTATAAATGCAAATATCGGGGTATTATACACAGCACCGATGGCCATCGTTCATCTCTCGCAACATGAGGCGTTCTATGTTGAATGTGTACGTATGCATTATAATATATGACTGCTCTGGCGTTTGTCTCTCTGTCAGATTGGACAGGGGAGACCTTCGTCCGACTGGTTAACTCTCTCCGCCATGTACTATTATAACAGAATGATATGTAAATAGAGCATGAAAATAGATCAGAGAGAAATCTGTCGATTTCGTGAGCGTGTGCCCGAGCCTGCCGAGTCGATGGGTGCGGGGTTTCATTGAGAATATAATAGTTGGATTTGGGGGAATGGTTTGTACGAGATTTTTCGTAAAACACGAAATTTCTGTTTCGTGACTGTGTCAGATATTGCTGCTGTGACAAAGACAGAGAGTATCCGGGGGGGGGGGCAGTTTGTCTCCCGCTGCGATGCTACTAACAAGGTATTGATTGACTATGCGTCGAGTGGACTCTGCGCAACTTTGTAGAAATCACACCAATAGCTAAGGGGGTCCCTGCCTCGGTTCGGCTAATTCGATTTTCACTTCAGTCAGCCTCATCAATCTGTTGTGTTTAGTTCGTTTATCCGTCATCGCCGCATTGTGCGATGTTGCTATATAGTTTCTGTTCGCACTTCAACTTTGTTGTCGCTCATTTAAATGCGTATATAGAGAGGCGTGCTCTTATTTTATGTAATTATGTGTCTTGAAACGTATAATAATTAGAAAAGTCGTAGGGGACATGGGGGTGTCAGACCGAGGCCGCCATCGTGGTCACCCCCGAGGGAGGCGATGGCTTCCCTGCCTATCTGCCACTGCACGTCGAGGACTTGACGTGGCAGAGGGCGTCCGCAGTTCATACTCTTGTTGTCGATTGCCACCACTGTCCATGATCAACAGCTGCCATATATATATATATACCGGCTGTTTGTAACGATGCTCAACCCTATGCTATGTCGATGGGAGAGGGATGTTCTCGTCGTTGTTTTTAACCTGCACGTTACGTTCTTTAAATTATGAATGCTTAGAGGAAACGAAGTAAACAGATTGTACAGAAGGTTCCCATTGAAAGCGTAATGCATTCGTTAGTCTCCCAGCGGGTTGCGTGAGATTACGAGAACACCCTGTATATAAAAGAATATCGACGCAGGGGCAATGAGCAAAAACAAGGCGTTTCGCCGTGTTTTGCCAACCGATCCGCCGAAATGGAGTCTCCGCCGATGATGTGATGTTTTAATGATATCATATCATAATGTACATGCTCATACCACTCGAGTAGAACTTCTAAAGAGAATCAACAGGTTGGCAATTTGTGGAATCATATTGCTCGCGAGAAAGCAAAGAATAGAAGCAAAGGATTCCAGCAGAGAACCACCGGCAACTTAAGATGGTTGTCGTATGGCTTCAATTGCACCAAACCGCTAAGTACATAGCATGGGTACACTAAAACCAAAAACAGTATATATATATATATATATATATGTATATATAATAGACCGAGAGAGAGATAGAGAGACAGAAAGAGAGAACACGATTAGGATGATAAGCGTGTGATCCCTAATACGGTTCAAGTGAAAATGGCACGACTTTGTGTTGACTGTAACAGTACAAAATGAGAAACGCGACAAAATGAACAAACAAGAGCAATTTCACCCATGACAGGTGGTCGCAGTGGACACGGTAGGTGATCGTGCACCCTGCGGTAAATGTTCAACAAGTATAATTACATGATTAAACGGACAGAATAGTGAGAGAGCGACAGCAAGCAGACTGGGCCAATACAGCGCCGTTCTATCTGTCTGCGCAATTTGTAAACAGTGATTAGTTTGACCTTAAAGATCAAAAGGAAATCTTCGCCGGCCGAGCGCCCGACCGGCGATGCGGGCCACGTCGGGCAGCACGGCTCAACTCATCCTTGTTGTATCCTACACTTCAAAATACATCTAGTGTCAACGAACGGACACTCACTCGCGTGTGGTTGGTTTGACGAGCTGGCGAACGAATCATTTTACCCTTCTCTCTCGTCGTCCTGCCTCTGACCCGTATGGTCGTTGTAGATCGTTCGTAAGAACTACGAGCAAATCGATACACCGTGTTCGGCTGCGCGCCGTTGCCACTCTGCCTCCCTGCCGCGGTCAAACTGAGTTGAGCTGAGATGAACTAAATTGAACCAAGAGAAAGAGAGAGAGAGAGAGAGAGCTGCCGCCGCCGCCACCATGACGTCTGATTGGTATATCTACGTGCTAAACTGTCGAGGGGATGAACCTTGTTGCTGTTGAGCGTTTTGTCAAAAATGTCTTCAAGTTGGCCCTCCTTAACCTTAGAAATTTACCGTTCAGGGTATTGCCTTTTGCATTGCGCCGCAAGACGGACAACCCCTTTAAATGCAAATGTGGGCAACGGTGGGAATCGAATCCGTATGTGCACGTCCTGTATCCCTCACACGGATGCACCAAAACCACACCACCCTGGAGCTCGGAGCTGAATGTCTGGTCAGTGAATGGACAACAGGGACCTATGCAGCTATAAATCATCTCCGCTTGATACTGTTCGTGGCTGGGCGGGCCATCAATTTCTGCTCGCTTGTTATGTTTTCTGTGTTTGTGACTAAATGTGTACGATTATACTCATACTAGATATGTGAAATGAGGAAGGTGAGTTTGAGGCAACTCATACTGCTTCCAAACCAAACTGGTTAACGAGGGAGTTGTCTGTTTGAGAACTTCGGACATCATAATCGATTCCTGCGCAAAGCGAGACAGTTGGAACTTAACCATTTCATAGGCGTGAACTTCATATTTATATCATAAATAGTATTAGTACACTGAAATACTAATAATAATATAACATGCTATCACGCATTCGAGAAATAGTTGAGCACTTGTTCAGCCCATTAAGGTGGCTCCGAAGCGTTGATCATCGTCGGCCAGGTCAAAACAGCACTCGCTTTATAGCGCTTACACTATGCCATGACATCGTACGCTGGCCCATCCGTGTCGTGCGTAAACATCCAAACGACACAATTTGTTTCACAACATATTGTTGTGGGGTAGACTATATGGGCACACGGCAAAATCAACAAATATAGCGTAGAGCCAAGTTAGAGAGAAGTGGCGGGCGACAACTCTGAATCGAAATGGCCGTTTCAACACGGCGTTTTTAATAGCTCATCCATATATAGAAATGGGTACGATATGTGGTCACAGCATCAGGAGCTTCGGGTGACAACAATAGCCTCCGCTATGTGAAGATGATTTGCGGCGGTGGGCTAACAAATAGAGCATCATTGCATCGCTCAAGGGATGCGACAGCGTAATGGGCAGACTCTAAGGTGGGTCGTGTAATATATAATTGTTATAGGCGACAAAGATGTGTAGCGCTATAGATCAATATTATTATTTATTAATAATAATAATAATAATTTTAATAGTAATAATGACAGAATGTTCGTAGGCACAGACGTGTGGCGACACGCTTGTCTTATATTATACGACGTCGCTCTAGATTAGCTCCTTAATTAGTTTCATTTCGCTTCGATTCGCCTCGATTTTATCCAGTGGCGAGTGTCTGAGTGAGGACATTGTTTGCTCCATGACCACCTGCCTCCCATCCCGTTCACGACGATTCAGAGGGCGAACGATGATGCGAGTTATAAACGATTTTCCCACCCAACCCTAGCGGGGTGCTGCCGTCGAATGATTGAAATGCACACTACAACTTTCAATAAGTGGCCGGCTAACTGGTCAACTTTCACAAGTTAACCAATGAGGCGGGTCTCACTCATCGGCATCTCGGGTCACTACTTTTCACGAGATGATTACGAAGTAGCAATGCCTTCATCTACGTATGAACAAACCACATTTCCCCCTGACGCCACACATGTACTACTTCATAAATATGTCGTAAACACTCGGGAGACCTAGATTATGCACCCAGAATAGGCAGACGGGTCCCTATAAACTTCAAAACACATGACTAGTGGCGTATCATTTTGTGAACGAAAAGAAAAAACAACACGTACGCCCTCTCTCCGGCCCAGAATCGCACAACCCATGCAATCATAGAAACCAGCTGGAACGTAACTCTATCTGGCTACGAAAAACACGCGTAAAACGAACACGATTTCCACAATCCCAAGATATTGCATTAACGAAAAATTCTGTGTTGGTTCGTCTCTGCTTGTTTCCTACGGTATTTTTTCCCCTACGGGATTTCTGCGTTGCCCCGTTGAGCAGCGAAGCCAAATTCGATTTCGTTCGATTGGAAGCGCGGCCCAGGCGAACTCTCCCGGGAGATGATGTCTATATGTCTATGGAGCTTGTCGTAGATTGTCCCTTATGTGGCCATTGGGTCGGTCTACCTCTCTCTCTCTCTCGCTCGCTCGCTAGCTCGCCTTCCATGCTCCAAACCAATATGTTGTTTTGCTTTGCTTGTATACCGAGGGGAACTGATTGATTGAGTCATGATTGAATCGTACAGACAACAAGTATTTCCAATGAAAAAGTTGTTTTCAATTACGTTTCGCATACCGACTAACGTACCCGGGGTAACTAATTCAGCGACGGCAACTTCGATCGTATGGTAATCAAAGTTGTGCCGTTGGCTATTCTCGTCAGTAAGAGACAGATATAACAGAGGTAAGCATGTTGCTGTCTCTCCACCCCGTACACAAAATCCGTATGGTTACAGGTGGACGATGAGGTGTACTCTCTCTCTATTTGACATGCACGTGTACAGCAACAGCAGAAGGAGGGGAAGAACGCTGTTCGCGTTCGCCTCATTGGTGAGATCTCGCCGCAGGGCATTATCCGAGCAACTGCTGCGCATTCACACCGGACAAATGGATATTGTTTTACAGAAAACCTGTTTTACTCCGAGTAAAACAGGTATAACACCGAAGCTCGAACAGATGCGGCGACGTGACAAAATGCCTGATACTATTTACCATCTTGGTTTCCACTTCAAAGAGCAAATCTGATAGCTATTTTGTTTGTCTTCGTATATTTCCAATGTTTGATACGTAATTATCGTGCGGCGCTTTGGTTTCCGCCCACATAACAGCGAATAAGGCAGGGAGTCAGCTGGTGACGTTCATATTTCGCATGAAAAGCGTGAATCGCCGATGGACGTCTTTCTCAACATCCACTGACGTTAGCTCGAGGTGAGAGTCGTTAGCGAATCTAATACAATAAGAAGCATTCACTTGAAGCGTTCACCCAGCGGATAGCATACGGCCAAAAAATATCTAAACGTTACAATTTTCAATATTGAAGGATAAATCAAATAATAGGGACAAATCATTCTGCGCATTTCTAACTGATCAGCTCATCGATTGGTCAGGCACCAATATTTCGAATAATATTCCCCCTGACACTACTATTGCTTCTGTTATTATTATTATTATTATTATCATTATTGATAAGCGTGGTGGCCAAATACGTGAATCTGTTTTCCCGCTTTATTTTGCAGGATAACAAAGTCACGTTGACGTCGTTGTTCACGCTTGCCACGATATATGTAAGTATTTGTGAGTGTGTCTCGCTTCGACGTTGGCAGACGCGAACAGCAGATTCAAGTGCTCACGTCTAGAGCAAGGTGTGAAAATATTAGCCGAGTAAGTAAGCACACCATAAAGGTTTGACTATTTCGTCACGACTTTGTGTGTGTCCAGGGCGAGCCCACGTGATCGAGGCACTGGCAGACAATAGGCGAACAATATCCATTCGGTCAGGTACTTGCACATGAAGAAGCAAGTATTAGCTTTAGAAGGGACGGCTAATTCCAAGAACTGCGAACGCTCCGAACGCAGACAACGTCGACGAACGACACGAAACGAGAGCGTCGGACTAGGCAATGGATTAGCTGGGCGAACGTGAGAGTATGTAGAATTGTATTTGCAAGCCGCACCGAGTATGCCTGTTGTACATGTCTACGGGTTATCCCCGTCGGCTATCGTGGACAGACGAACACTCACGGAGGGTACTCATGCAAAAGCACGTGTGAGTACTCTCGTGGACCACGCGAATACTGATGAGCTGGTAGTGAACGCTAACTGAAGTGACACTGAAATCAATGGGGCAACTTGAATGTGTTGCTGTTACCTGGGCCATTGATTCGGGTGCAACTTTCCGAACCCACTCAACCTCTCACTAAGCATTCGTACAATTGCTACTGATGTACTATAGGTCATTTTCTGATGAAAAATCAATTTTTTGTTTTTTGCTTTTAAAAGTAACATCATCTGGTCTCCTCTGTTGCCAGTCACGATGCACACTTGAACATTTGCTGTTCAGCTGACTCTCACGAGCTAACGACAAGCGAACGCCTGCCGAATGCAAAGTATTATACATTCAAGGCTCTATTTGTCCACTTGTCAACAGGAGAACAGCACAACGAGTATGGTGTTTGTCTCGGCTATGGTATCATAGCCTGGTGGCTGGTAAGAGCAAATTTAAAATCACAAGCGAACTACAAGAAAAAAAATGGCAACTCATTGGGCCGAAGGCTTGCTCGTTGCCTATACCGATATCAGATGATACATTTATAAATAGCTGGCTGAAGGTATTCATTATTCGTAGAATTCGCATGTCATATCATTCCAAAACAAAAACAGACCATGTTTCGGCATAATGTATCGATCGCTCCGGCTGCATATCCGCCATTCAGCTACTACTAACGATGCGCGAATGTGAGTGGATCGTGCTCCATTGCTTGCGATTAAATCGGTAAATCCTATACGAGATCGTTTTTATCGTGAAACGTCCACGAAAGACGGAGGGATGTCCTAATTTGGCCGTTTTGCCTTCGCCTCAGGCACTTCTCCCGCTGGGATACACAGCTTGATGTGACTCGGATATGGGTATAGGTGCGTGTGTGTGTAGTATATATGCTGCTGGCCTTCTTTCGGCCTTCGTGTTCACCAGGCTAGCCAGCGTCGTACCTATTTCGTCATCGCACCTTGCCTGCCTATGCGGGGCCAGATAGCTACTAGGGCCAGACGTGTTTCTCTGTTCGCCGTTCACCCTCTGCACTAAGCTTCCTATTTGCGCGACAGCTGCTACAATATAACAGTGGGTTAACTAACACCTCCTCGTGAAGATCGCTGCAAGGCTGCGATTGCAAACATCAAAGACTGTTACATTATGTTCATCATTCCATCCATTCGACGTACGCTTGCCGTACGCGGGCATAAGAATCCCTATAGTAAGATGCGGTAACGAATGGATTGGGTGCGAGCATGGGACGAGTAGTATCGCGAGCAACAGATGCACTTAACCACTCGTCTGCGGCTAGAGACAGACTTCTCGTAATTCTTGAATATACTCGATTTGCAAAACGTGATTTATATATAGAAGCTACAGATCGACACGACTCGTAGACCTCCCCCCGCTCCCAGGTATCATCGCTGGCAGAGGTAAATACTCGAGATGGATGTGTGTGATAATTTTTACCTCTTTTTTCTTTGAATCAGCTCAATTTTGAGAGCATATATTTTCCACCGACCCCGGAGCTGTCACCATGTAACCTTACGGTAATAACCACGAGGGTATGTGCTTAACTATCCAAACAATGGTTGGTTACTAATTTAATCTGCAAACGATAGAATGAATACCGTTCGCCGCTGCCTGCGACATTGAAACTCGCTTATCGACAGTTCTGCACTCATTTCTAACTTTGGGTTGTGGCTGTGGCCATTAATGGTCTGAGTTGTCTTGACGTGCGTCGAGACAACCTTACCGGTTTATCAGTCTCTACGGACGCCCGTTCCGAGCTCCTCCTTATACTCTGCGATTAGCGCGGATTAATGCTGATAACGACTCCTCTAACCGATTCGTAACGTATGTATTAATAGATGGGATAACCAAGCGACGATATTTCAGCTCGAGTGGTTGGCATTTCGAGTAATACTTGTGGCTGGCTGGCTCGATCGGCCGATCGGCACTAATTATCATTGGAGACTTGAGCGCTAATCGATAGAACAGAGGTAATTGGTAGCTGGCAGTACAGTTCGACACCATGGTTCTACTGCTCAACTGTAGGCTGGCTTCGACTTACTGTCGCCGCCTCTACCGCTGCTCGATACTTCTGTAAATCCATTTGATCGCTCGTGTCGTCAACCGCAACGTAATGCTGTTTACGTTGTGTGTCGCATTCGTGTTATACATGTTCCTTCGAGTTTGTTGACCATTTGCAAAAATCGAAGGACAGACTACGGTTGAACGGTTTAGCTTAATGTCAAATCAAAATTTACCATGACCATATTGTGCCACACTGATGAACACTTTCAAACAGCAACAGCGCAGCAGCAGCAGCATTTGTAGAGCGTCATAGTATCGTTGTAGTATACGAGACACGGGGGTGAAGGTCCGTCCCTGCGATTATCATCTCAGATAAACAGATCGAAGAATCAAGCTAGGGTATCCTCGATGTGCCCATATATGCATGCATGCGTGCACACATTTGCGTCACATCCGACTGCGACTTGGATCGATGAAGTTGCCGTCCAGTACTGTTTGCATATTTGTGAGTCGATCCTGTTTGACGACGGTAGTACGACTGATGATGATGACGAATAATAATAATAATAGTAACAATTATTACTATGAGAACAATCGTTGTCATCAGCAGTATCGCCACTACATGATAATCCGAATAAAAATCATCATAGCCGTCATCGAATCAGCGACGGCATAATTACGAGTTTCCGACATTGTGACATTCATTTACTCGGTAGGAAACGCGTTTCCTGCTATCGGCTCAGGGTACAGGCGCTACTCGAACCGGCGTTCACTTTTGCCGCGTCATCGGCGGCGGCGGAGGCGCTGCTGCCGTCGGCTGTCATTCTATCCATGACAGACGGAGCTGTCAACAAATATTTTCCGGGGATAGTATCAACTCGGTGACAGCGCGCGGGCCGGGGCAAAAATCAGGGAGTGGTCGGGATGTGGCTGTGGGGTTGAAAGCCGCCGCCGCCCCCCCCAACCATAAAGAGCGTTCGTTGCTCTCCATTGCTTCGTACCTAAGCACCACCGCCGCGCCCCAGGCATACTCCCGCTATCCCCTGCATTCGCACTGTCTCTGAAATCCACCACCGAACGTAAACCAGCGCCGAACAATCTGTCCGGCCACTGGTGGCATTTCGAATCTCGACACATGGACGCATGTACACGAAGACACACGGCCACACTTCCTACAGAAAGAGCCCGCGCGCGTTGGTGCGCGGGACGGCGTCGGACCGCTCTATTGTTGAAAATGACCGACCGCACGTCAAACAAGTGCTGTACGCCGCTGTATCATGGCCAGTTGTTCATTCATAACAAAACAAGGGAGAGATCAGAGAGAGGGAGAGAGAGAGAGAGTAAGAGAGCAAGAGACAAACCGCTCAAGGGACAAGCGCTAGCCGTTCGTAGTTTGCAGAATGACAAACGAACTCGACAGACGCCGTAAACAAATTGGGGAAACGGCGGTTGCAGTGGCGGCTGCGGCGGCGGCTGCGGCGGCGGCGGCACCGGCGTTAGCAGTCACAATCCCGTAACAGAAGGAGACCGGGAGGCAGACACGAGCGGCGGCGGCCTCCGCAGCAACAGCAGTAGCGGCACATTCAGAGATTACGCATCCGGACATCCGTGATATTATACGTTAGGCACTGGCTGGCGGAGACGAGCGCCGAGCGGGCACCGCTTTCACCCGCCGGTGCGACTGCTGCGATGTTATATCATTCAGGCTACACGCAGCGTGGCAACGAAGGCGCTGGCTGTCGTGGTGGTCCGCTCCAACCAGTGTAAAGTCGGCTTCGTTCTCTGATGCTGCTACAGTGGTGGAGGATGTGGCCGATGGAGAACGTATCTGTATGGTCGACGTTTCTCGCCATAGTCAAGCCTGTCTGTCTGCTGGTAGAATGTACAAATTTATACATATGTCTTCTATCTGTTCTCTATATATCTGTCTATGTGCTTGTCGGCTCTTCGGTACGCAGCGCCTTTTATGGGTGGTTCGTCACAAAAGGAGCGGCACGAACGCATGAGCGAGCGAGCGAGCGATCAAGCAAGCAAACGCGTAAGGAAGCAAGCCGTCGGCTGGCTGACTGGCTGCACCCATGGAACGAGTGTCGGTACACAGATAGAACAGATGTTGGAGGAAAAGCCCGAGCGTCTGGTCTGGCTGCTCGAGTGGTCGATTCGTCGGTCGGGGCTGGACTCTGGGCGAGCCATGTCGCCCGACAGCTTGGTATGAACCAGGATCGGCCCGATCAGCTTAGCAGGTGGCGAGCGGATTTCTGCTGTTGTCGTCCTCGTTGTTAGGTCCTGTCATTGCGCTAAATTTAGTCGTGGATGCGGTACAGTACGCTTGTAGATACGCATGTAGTATTTGTTGTACTGCCACTACTGCTGCGAGTAGTAGTTGTTGTAGTAGTGGACGTTAAATGTTGGCTGAGGGTTAGCCCGAAATAGTTTAGTTTTGTAGTAGTAATAATCTACCGTCACGTCAATGGTGACGCAGAACAATAAAATCAATATTATTATTATTATTATTCTCAAATATTGTCTATGCCTATCTGTCATGCATAACGACCTTGTGCTTTCTGCTATGTTTTTGTATTTCAAGATGATTCGTCCACTGGAGACCTCGCTTCCACAACACGCGGGGACAATCACAGAGAAAACATGACGAAGATGTGCTCAATGGTCAATTATTCGGTGGTAAAGGTTAAGGTCCTATTGGCTTGTCAACGGCACTGGAGTTTTACCATGGTTGAATTCTCTATCGGTTCCGTCGCGGGACTCGAACCTGCGGCTTCGGGCTTTTTCAATCAGATAGTGGAGACTTGTTGTCAGTTTCGCCCCAGCTAATCAACCCACACACATGCTATGCGCGTCTAGGAATCGTATACCCATGTGAGCACCTCCGCGTTCTCGGGGCCAGTCAGTGGGGATATTCGATCTCATTGCTGGCAAAAGCCATGCCCAGGCGACGACTGTGTCTCTCGACCTGCATATCTAGATCGTCGAGCCAGATTGCCGCGTCGATTCAAAGCGAGCATCATATCAACGTCAATGCTAGCGTGCCCGTGTAGATCACTAGATGACACTGATCGAACACTGAACATAACAGTGTTATTTTTCAAATAGTGTGTCTGTGCGCTTGCATTGCGCGGGTATTACAACGATATATATGTTTGAGGATTTTTAGAAATTATGCATGATTGCATCTCGCCATGCGGATTATAGCAGAAGAAGATTTTTCCACCAGGAAGAACGACAGCCTGAGCGAACCAACCGTGTAACGTCAAGCACGAGAGTTACATCGCGTCGGCTTGTGGGGACTGCTCGGCTTGCTAGGCTGGGTCATATAAAGGTGCGCGTTGATGTCAGATAGGTATACTGCATTGATAGAGACAGACATCTTTCCCTTTAATGTTCTCCCCAAAGAAATCCTTTTTTCGACAATGACACAACCGAGCTTGTAATAGCAACCAGCCGCCAGTAACTTGTTCGCCGCTTCGATACCACGAGAGAGAGTGATATCACCACGTTCTGCGGAGGAAAAAGTTCGGCCGACACGCGGAGGGGGGATCGCTAAGAGTTAAGAGGTACAGCGAATGAACACCCTGTACTGGGGTTTGTTTTCAGACCTTGCAAGCCATGTTGCACAAACTATACTATGGATTGCTTCGAGGCTTAAGGTGAGCGTGCTTCATGCTCCTCACAGGTGTATGGACTAGCTGACACTCGAGAGTTTCAAAATAGTCTGTTGCTGATTGAAAGGACAGTGGAGTTAACGGAGAAATGTCTTAATAATAGGCGTTGATGAAATTTCCAGACTAAAGAAGGAATGAGCCAGAAATTGCGATTTCTACGGATTTTATACGACAGTTGTCTACAGTATACGGACGTTATCGGGAGATATTAGGATAATTTTGTAAAACAACGCGATCTCGATTTTTTGTTTTTGTTCGAAAATGCATTAATTTTCTATAAGTTGTAAAAGGTTCTGCGAATAGTTACTAGTGCTTAGTGGAGGGGTCCTAGAAGAATCATTTTCAAACATTGTTGTCCCGACTGCCAGAAGCAACACGGCCCACGTTACATCGACAGAGGCAGACAACGAGAGGCGCATATATCAGGACACTCGCCTCTGATATATCCTCACACCTAACAGTTGATCGACGTCTAAACATAGACAGTAAAATGTACACAGGTATGATTCACTCACGGAGACACCAAGCCGATAATGATAATGAATGGATGTTTTCTATACACACTCGTGTGGTTAGGTGTTTATATTTATTATAGCTGATATGTAGCTGATGATTTTCACCGTCAGCAACTGGCAGAACATATTCAGCAATACACTCCTCCGTTAAATGTGATCGTAGCGTTCAAGGATGAATCAGCTGTTTTGTGTTGTTCTCGCAGGCGCAGGGTTATTATTGTTGCCGGGTTTCTACAAAACAATTCGAACCCATTGAATGATCTCGATCTGTCATTTGATCTTGAGCTAGCCGATAGCCTATGGGTTTCATGATGAGTTAACCAACGGATAGCGAAACAGAATTTTTTTTGATGAACCCAAACTGACACGATGGTAGACTTCGCTTACGGACAGTGTCATCGACGCCGTCCATCTCTCGTGTGAATATATTGCGCGCATGGTACCCACATGCATTCATTGGAGACAAATGATATGTGGGTTCTGCCTAACCCTGCCGGCATAGCTTGCCGCACCGCTATCGTTTACGTACCTACAAGAAAACAATGGCTACACACATATCACACTCATCAACAGAGCAAAAACAATACTACGAAGCGGAGAAAGTCATCATCATTATCTGTCCAGTATATCAACATTTTCAGGACCAACGACATTGGTCGCCTTGTCAACATCGTCCCGTCCCCTGTACACATTGTGAGCGCTCACCTCAAAGTACTTGCGCAGAAAGCTGAACGGCAGATACACCTCGGATCCGTCACGGAGGCAAACGACTCGCTGTAGTCCATTCACGTCGCAGACAAGTTCGCGCGGCGAGCCGCCGATGATGACGCCGGTGGCCGCGTTACCACTGGCCCCGCCGACGCCGCCCCCGCCTCCGAGGGCTGACAGTCCCGGCGGCATAACGCCCAACGCATTTGGCGGCGTCTCCTCATCGCCGCCCGTGTCGTCGAGCAACCCATTGAGCGAGCTCGTCAGCTGCAGCCGGGGCTGAGCGCCCAGCAGACAGATGTACGCGAGCGTCGACAGAGAGCACAACGCTAGGCAGAGGCCCAGCCGGCGCGACAGCGGCCGAAGAAACGGGCCCCGCATCTCACCTAGGCGCGCTTAGTTCTTCATCGAGTTCGGCGCGCTTGAGCCGAACTGCGAGTTTCGAGAGTCGTTCGTTCTTAGCAGCAGCAGCAGCAGCACCCGCTGGCGACACTGGTGATGAGAGGCCACAAAGTTGCTACCGGCTAGCGTTCGGCACCGCCGGCTAGTGGAGGGCCTGTGAGTCGTCAAGCCTGTTCGTCCACTGCTGCGACAAGGCGAACGGCTGTTAGAGGACGACGGCCAATGAGAAACAGCTGCAGGAATCGGTGCACTTGTTGTCGCAGTTTCAGTCGACGCTGGCGTTATCGTTAGCACGGGCCGCGGCATTACATTGAACTGCTAACCAGCAGTGTGGTCACCGCTGTCTGTCGCAATCCAATAGAGGTCCAACAAAGATATTAGACGAAGTGGTCACCATCAGATTCTCTGTAAGTCACATGTGCACGCACACGCACACACTCACACATACACAGAGAGAACATTCGCCGATTTTTGCGGGCGAGGGGCCGTTGTTGGTTCGGTGAGAGGTCGATTTTTAGCGGTTTGTCCCTCTAACCCAATGGAAGACGATAGACGCAAGTGACCCCCCCTTGTAAACCACCGGGTTTCGTCGGACAGTTGCGTCGAGCGCGGCCACGGGTGGCTGGCTGTAGATACCAAGCACACAAATGGTAACAACGAGAAGCGGTATCAGCTGTATGACCAGACAATGGTTATTGTATTGGCTCTACGGTGTACTCTCTGAGCACCGCGGCCACAGGCATTTGCAGGGCTTGTGAATTTTTCACTCGTTCACAACGATGTGCCACTGTTATCTACAGCATGAGCTAGGTGTGCATCTGATACGGAGCACTCTTCGGTGGCGACGATGCTCCTAGGAGATCAAGAAAAGCACCTCACTGTTGGTCGTCGTAATGGTTTTTGTCATTATCGGCTATGTGTTGTTTGCGTCCATCCCCCTCCGTTTCTTGTCAAGCACGAGCCACCAGCTGCAGCAGCAGCAGCAGCTAATGTGTGAGACACTACCAGCATCAGCAGGGATCACATAGTCTTGACGCACAACCCTCGTAGAGAGATGCACTCAGATGGACACTGTACACCTGCCCTGCGCGCTGGCTTCTCGATCGAGCTGCTTACAGAGTTCGATCCAACTCCGCAGAGGGCGAGTGTCGAGAAAAGGCAAAACTCGACAGGGCGCACTCACTGCCTTCCTTTCCAATGATTCTATTGGGTTTCAGCGACACCGAGTGTACACATCGCCGTGCGACGAAGTCCGCGCAGCCAATAGATAATAGTATTTGATCGTAGTTATATTATGGTAATAGAGCCACAGCTGATTGAGCTTTGCAGTTGATTGAGCTGTGGCTGTTTCGGTAGAAGCCAACGTCTATCGGCGTTCCATCCAGCTGTATTGGTAACGCTGTGGCCGTAGGCAGTTGGTTAGATAGGCCAGGCCAGGCGGGTCATAGATCATAGATCGATCCATCGGCTCGTTGGTTAACGACACTTAGCCAGTTCGCTGCTACAGCTCACTATTTTCCATTTCACTCTACTGCGACGCACAGCTACGCCAGCCAGCAGCCTCTCGACATCGGCTATCAGTTCTATAACAAGATTGGACGGTGGCTCGACGAACGTTTCTGTTTGAGCGCACCGTTTGTAGACGACTTTTCAACGCCAACAAAAACAGCGGCGGCAGCAGCAGCAGCCACCAGGAACGATTCCTCAGCAACCGTCAAACGATCGGCAGCCACGACCAGCAGCAGAACAGAGCGAATTTGACTGAATGAGTATGTCTCCCCCTGTGCTGCTAGCACTCCTGCTGTTGGCCTGATGCTGCTTCTGCTTCGATGTGTAGCCGATGCTGTTGTTCGCCTGTGTCTCCAGTTGGTCTGCCACTGTTTGTGGTCGTCGTAACGATGAGAGAGGGAATCCCAACACAGAAAAATGAGGAAGAGGCGGGAAGCAAATTGACGAAGGCGATTAGGAGGAGGGTTACCAACTCTGCTGCAGGACCCAGTCGCTGGCGGCCGAGTAGTAAGTGAGCGAGTGCATAGGAGAGCGGGACAGTGTATGCCACAGAGTGCAACGGTGGCGGTGGCGGCGGTGGCGCCGGTGGCAGCATCGACGGCGACAGATTCAGCGGAATGACAGGCGGCGAAGACGACAACCAACAGGACAGCAGCTCAGGGTGGCTGGTAAGCTGGCTCCGCGCCCAGCCTATCCAGCGAGCGAGAAAATGAAGGCAGCGAGAGAGGAATCGCGCGCGCGCGCGCGCCTGCTTGCTGGCGATGGCGGTACTCCGGAGTCGCGCGGCCGAAATCAATACGAGAAGGGCGAAGAGGTCGCCGCGGTGCTCCGAAAGGGAGAGGACGAAGATCGCGATAGGCTGCGCGCGCGAGAGCAAGAAAAGGATCTAGAGACGTTCGTTGAAACCGAGCGCGGAATCGCTGTCGCGCCTAGCAGAGTTGCCGCTGCGGCGCTGCCCTCTATCCACGCTAGGCTTGAACAGTTACGAGCAGTAACCGGGCGTAGTGGTGATGCTGTAGCAGCGCCCGCACTCACGTGCGACTTCGGAGTTCCGCCATGTAGCTCTCGCATACATGCCATGGCCGCGCTCGGCTGTTTGCTTACAGCGCTCGAACCACGCAGCCTTGCCCGAGGCTACCTGGATGAGTAAGGGCAAAGCCGAGAAGAAGGCGAGGGTCGAGGGAAAAAGCCGGTCCTTTATCAACAACAGCTACGCCTATGGAAATAGCACACGCGCATAGCTAGCTGGCGAGAGACTGGAACTGCGGCCTTGTTCGAGTAGCAACGCAATCCAAGACGGCCATACGGCAAAAGTTAGACGCAAGAGAAAGAGCAACGCGAAAACCGAGGGCGGGGCGGAGGATATGGGGTGAAGACGTGCGCTCGGCTCACGCGTACACGAGCAGCGTGATTATATGATATTGGTAGAATTGTTGCTGTTGACAATGTTGCTAGTTTTTATTGCTGACGAATACGATTGGTGCGAGTCAACGAGCGGCTCATGGTAACGAACGCGCGAAGCATTGATAGATTGTTGTGTTTTTGTTGTGGCTGCCCCTTACGATTTGTCGATCTGATTCGTATAAGATGGTACGACAGGAATCGAATAGTGCTCGAATGGTTAACCGCAAAGTAAATCTTGAGAGAGTTCTGATCCGTAGATGTGTCAGACCAAGATGACATTCGCAGCTGGTTGCTTATTCGCGATAGCCACTACTTTCAGTTGTGGGCAAGACGCTTGACCGATATTCGCCCGGGGTGAATAGAAGGAAGTGGCAAGTATTAACGATGAAACGCTGCTACACAGAGATGAATCCAACCTTTGGCGGGTATAGCAATTTGTTACTTTACACACATGTGGACGATGTCATGAAACCGTGCCGCCTCATATGAAGAGGCAGTCTGTTCGCTTAGAATGCACACTCTCGGTGTCTACCCATGAATAGGCTGACTTTTTTGTTTAGTCATTGGACATTAATGGGTAGTAATTTAGCCATCCGAAGATCTGCTATACACCATCAGGAAAAACACCGTCTCCCTAAATTGGGCTCTCCAAATAACAGGTCGAAGTTAGTAGGATATAGGTTGTTGCTATGGTATGGTACGATGGTCAGTTATCCGGACTCGTCAGCGATCCCGTACATTTGTGAAGGTCGTAACCCGAGTCAACAAATTGTCGCCCGATCGCCCGAGCGCGAATTTTCACAGTGGTCAATTTTGGAGCGCAGTGGTCGCTCATGGAACTCATCGTTTGTGTGTTCACTAGACAGCGCCAACGACAAAGAACAACGCGCCATTTCTCATCTGCGAGCCATCTGAGTACGAAACCCGTTTAAGCAACAGTTTCCTGATAGCGAGTCGATCCTTATGACAACACATCTCGCGTTGCCGCTATTTGTCGTGACCGCATCCAAGCAACGTTGAATTCTCCGCTCATGGCGTGATTCTGGTATTATATTTAGTTGCTTCGGTTCCGAAGAAATCTGATCGTTCTCGTTACTTGTATATAGCGCTTTATGAATGTTAACCGGCAGCCCCTGCATCACATGAGCATGCTTGATGCTAATGGCTCCCTGAAAACTCATTCCTGTTTTTGTGAAGATTGGGAAATAGGGTCACTCTGTTAGAGCTTACTTTGGTAAAGCTACCTCGCTGACGCACTGATGAGGACGGGTGTGGACCCAGATCAAGGACATTTGCGCTCAACGAATGCTTCTGCTGAAATTGAAACTTAAACTAATCTTACCGGGGGGAGGGCAAATTCGAACTTATCGTTATGAAGTGCTCTTTACAATGAGCAGCGTCAATCATGGGTGAATAGGTTGATAGGAATGATGAATGATCATGGGTCGATGAACATGGGTCCAATAGGTTGATACAGAGACCGACAAAACGGCGCCAGTTGCCGCAAGTTTTTCAATTAACCATTCAGCCAGGCTCACACGATACTCTACTGACGATATTTCAAGTGGGCGTCTCCGCCCAAGTGACAGTTATCATCGAAAAGAAGATAAAGAAAAAGACGACTGTCAAAGACAAAGACGGTCAACCGTCAACCACCGGCAACAGTGGCCCTGATACAAACGGATAATCGGACCAGATATGGCGAGTCCACCCAGCCGACTATTGGCGAAGGCTCACCACCAACAGCTTGTAGATTGGATTGCGAGATCTAGCCAACCTGGCGCTGTAAATCAACCGCTTCCATCTATCTTCTAAATACAGAAGTATTGGCATACAATTTTAGCTTTACGGAGCGGTGCTGTAGGCATGCATGTCATATAATATCAACGACCCTTGTCCACATAATAAATCACCCACCCGGGTCCACCCGGATATTTCTAGCAAATGGCGTTCTTTCATGATCTCTATACTACATTGCAACGCTATTCCGCACAGAAGGTAGACTGAACATTGACATGTTCGCAGTGGCGTACGGAACTTGGCAACATTTCATTGTGTGCACTGTGTATTATATGTCATCCTATTGGTGGGATTCGGTTTCAAAGGAATCCCTGTTTCTGTCTCTGGTTATGCTAGACTCCGGAAGCGAAACCGCTCTCGTGTCCAATGACTAGGATCATATCGGTGAATAAAGAGGCAGACTAATAAAAAAAAGCCATTGATGAATACCATGGGCTAATTGTCATCGGATCCACCCTAAACTAAGATCAGCTTCCTACATGCTCTATATATATATATATATATATATATATATATATATATATATATAGAGCATAACAGCCCCGACAGGTCCTCATAGTAATACCTAAAAGGTTAAGAGCTGAGGCCTGTCACATAAGGGAACAGCTGAGGGTCAGCTCGAAAAAAACAGACATATATATATATAACAAACATTTTCTGTTCCTTTTATCATATTTATCTATATACTTTATTAACAACGATATTCTCTCATCGTGCGATTGTACATGATCACAATCATACATACATACTAGCAATAGTAGACTAGCAGAAGGCAGGTCGCTTGGTAACAATAGTCTTAGGGACGACGTCGACTTTCGTTTCTCGCTGCACTCGTTCGAGTCTGGTGACCTTCTCCACCAATTGGCAGAGATGGCTTCTGAACGTTTTTGTGGCGTTACGCCGACCGCTCCCGTCTCTCCTCGTTCGGGCCGAGATGCGGGAGCTGATGCTGGGTCAGTTGACTACGAGCTCCGGCAGAACTAACCGTGATGAATGTTGACCTGCTAGTCGTTGGTGCTGCTGCTGTTGATGATGCGGTCATTGTTGACGCCGTTGTTTTTCCTGCCGACGCTGTTGTTGCCGGTAGCTGGCTGTGCGGCTCAGTCGTCCGTTGCCTCCGACGTGTAACAATGTCTCTTGCCATCTCAAGTGGCGGCGGCCTGTTCGGCAGTTGACCAACCTCTGGTCGATACTTCTCTACAACTGCCCACATTGCGCTGCGGAAAATATCGCAGAAGTCGTCCTCATTGTAGTCGGGTAGGCCGGCGATAGCAGCCAGCCGGTTCTGGAACTCGACATCGTGTGATATTCTCGCGATCGCGCTCACCATTGATACTGTCCGCTCAACGGCCTTTTCGATCGGCGTCGCAGCTGGATCAGTCATAGTGGCATATGGCACCGTGGGGTCGATCCGAGCGATGGAAATTGCACTACAGAGAAGAACTATTTATCGATTTCTGATGACAATAGTAGTAATAGTATAGTAGTAGCAGTAGTAGCACTGGTCAGCTATGAGCAATATGACTAGTGGTCAGAATGTAAAAGCGCTCACTTCAATTCAAAACGTTCGCGTACAACCGAAATCAGGATTCGGTAGTACACGCACACGCGGGCCTTGGAACAGCTCTGACTGACTGACTAGTCTAGTAACATTGTCACGCCGATGCATGCAAATAGCATTTAATCTTTGCGGACACTCCGCGCCAGCTCAATGCGCGATCTGTGTGCTAGACTAATAGAAATGCTACTATAAAAAGAGATAGAAGAAGTCGTCACCTGTTGTACCGCTATGCACATGTGCATTTAGTAGAATAGCTATAACGGTGTGTTTGTGTGGTGAACTAGCACGTTTGATCATGTTTCACTATCAGAATCGACATCTGAGTAGCCACTCATACACATGCACAGAGTTCCGTATAATACTTATGACACTAACGGTTAGTTCGCATCCACGAAACGACGATGTGTTTCGTGGATTTTAGGTGACGTTGAGCGCAGATAGAGACCAATTCAAATCGAGACATCCATTGGATCCTATAATAACGAACGATAACGAATATCTATAGTATCTTGGCTGATTGGTGGAGCCTGTGTGGAACTTGTGTGCTAACGAACCGCGTCACACACGGACACCTAGGCTAACGCATGTGCTCTAGATATGCCCCATACTACAAGTGCACTGGGCGCTACCTAACACTAGCCTGCTCCCTCTCCAATACCTAGTTATTTAACCTAATCCGATTCTACCTAAATCAGGTTACGACCTGGTTGCTTTGAACCCATATGACATCGTTGTCCTCCTGTACAGTTATCGTCTGTGTCCCGTTGTAATTACTTCTTTTGTTTAATATTTGCAGCAGAAGAGTTTTCAGACCTTCTCCTCTCAACAGGCATTTCTATGACGGCATTACCACAAGAATTATCGGAGGGAAAATCCACACCGGAAGGATTCGACCTATTTGTGCAGTTTCCAATGTCGACCTCCATCGGTCGGCACCTTCCTTTCTGGCCCTGTCATATGCGTTCAGGCTAACATTATATATATATATATATAGGCTAAATATTTATGTACAAATAAGCATACACAAATAGAAATGATCCGGTTGATTTCAGATGTGTGATTTTATTCATGATAAATACTGTTTTGTTTTATTATTGACTGTTCTGCTGCCAGCGAAGGCAGTACATGGGATATATCTAAACGTCCTTCAATGCCGAGGCACGGCCATAAAAACAACTTTATGATATCTGTAAAAACATCTCAGTGATCACTGGCTCCACACATCATTCATTCATTTGTCTGTTCGATTTCAATTCACCATACATACAGTAAACGGTGGTATCGAGCACATAGCCCTGTATTTGTAGGGGTATTTCCTTTTCTGAAACGGACGGCATATTCGGTGGTACCAGCCATACACGAGTTATGAACCAGCCCCGACTATAAACAATAAGGCGGGTTTACATAGCTCCGAGGCGATACGATTCTAATCTGCCTCATCGGAGGGAAAACAATGGCATTGTGTAAATAGGCTTCATGTATCTGATTACCCGAAACTAGTTCCTATAATGCATTATACAGCATACACAGTAGGACACTGAGGGCGATCTCGGTTTAGCCTTCGTTGCTAGATCTATAAAATGCGTCTACTCGACTACGTATGCTCTAGCAATTGCCCAAGTTGAAAAACGATTTAGGTCTCAGCAGTGCCATACGGCACAATGCATTTTCAATGCGATTCGTTTCTGAGAACAACCCAAGCATGTGCTGTCCGGACCTCTTTCGGGTCACGTAAACGCCAAGTTAAGGCACGACGGCGTCTATAGGCATTTGTCTGACTCTAAACTGACATTAGCTAGTAGTCGTTATAGGGAGAAAGATCGAGAAGAGAGACGAAATTCGGAAGAAATTCCGTTCGAACACCCGCTGACCCCTGCATATGCAGTCTTCGTGTTGCAGTAGAAGCTCCCTTCCGGTACAGCCAATAAATGTTCTCGTAAGACGTAAGACAGGCTACAGTAAAAACATCGTTAAGTAAAGGCCTTGCCACAGTTCATGTGAAATCACTAGGCCGGAAAAAGTTGGTGCGCAACCAGCCTGAACCTAACCGCATCTAGAACACTCTTGTCTCGGTGCAAGAGAGCATGTATTGGCTTTGCGTTTGGTTGCAGAAGAAAATAGTTCTATACAGCCTATGCAAATAAAATGCTCACCGTAAAATACTACCACCTCCTAAAAAATTTACTGCTACAATGATTGATATAAAATCGACGTAATTTGAAACATCTCGCTTCGTCCGTCAATTTTTCCGTAACGAAGCTGTGTCATCCCCACTATAATTATAGTATTAATAATAAATTTTCCGGGCTGATCCACAGCCAACATTTAAAAATAGTATTGATATAATTATAGTTTTTGTAGTAGTACTAGTAGTAATAACAACAATAATTTCTCTGAGAATTTATCCTCTCAGATGATGCTAGTTGCGATTACCGGCGATGAATCCACATGCATGCTCCTTTTAATATAAAAAAAACAACAACACCTATGGAAGCATGTGACTAAGTAACAGTAATATCACATCAGGTTGGTAAATAATTAGCACGACTAGACGCCACAGTGGACCGTCGGTAAGAAGGCACAGTAGGAACACAGTAGCAGTCAAATTGAAGCTGGGACCGATTATTAATGACAGGTTAATTAGGTCAAATCGTCTTACGGCCTGTCGGAACAATCGATTGTACTAAACCTTGTACGAGCACCTCAATATACGTTTGTAGAAGAATACACAGTGTATACACGCAAATAGTTCTATGTGATACGTATTTAGATCAGCGACGCCTAACTCATTTCAAAGCGTCATTGCAGCGCCTTCCGGCACCTTGCCGCATAGTACTCGAGCAAATCTGTGAACAATTCAGTGGCGTCTGTGTATATTTGTATATATGTATATTTCAACGATAGAGGCCACTCAACATTGCCATATGAATGCATAATACCGTTGAACGTGGGCGATATTTCTGCCGTTGTTTCCGGAACGTTCAATGTTGTTATTGTCGCGAAAATCTAAAGTTTTTAAGCGCCTGACGTTCACTATTGCGACTGCTTTTGTTATAGATGAAGCAGTCTATTTTTCGCAGAGTCTCAACGTGATGCACATACAGTATCTGTTTCGACCATTTTAGTGCCTATATGCTCCTGGCACATGCTGTTCGAGATGCTAGCTCTCCCCACTTTATCGAACTGTAACTTGGAATTATTGTACCATGTACATGAGGCTCGCTATGGCGCAGCCACGTTATTGGAATCTATTTAATAAAAGTACGGTAGAAATGACAAATTCAACGAACAGCAGAAGGGTGGGCCGCGTGTTGGTTCTATCCCGATACGTTTGTGGGCCGAAGCTCCTTAAGTTATTGAATCCCCGCGAGATTAACAGCCACGGTCACAATGTTATACTGTGACGCTTTGCTTATTGTAGTACAGTGATATATTGATGGGCGCCAGAGAAACTCTAGCAGTGAAAAAATCGGTCAATATCCACAAAGCAAAAAAACTGCGACTGCCGCATGCGAACGAAGTTGAGTGACGAGAAAGATATGAACGATTTACCCATGCACGTTGCCACCCTACCGCACTAATTACAATACAATATGATATTTTTCACCATTGTTGGTAGCACAGCACTAATTGCCCTACCCAAGCTTAATCCAATTGAGTTCGAACTGTATTCGGGGCGATGTGCACGCATTTTGCACTCTTCGATTGTGGTCCTGGCATCCTTGAGCCACCAGCAATCTGATGGATGCGTTTACCCCTACACGTAAACCTAACCTATCGCTTACTAACACACTAGCTTCTCTAGCTCGTGAAAGGCTTGCTTCCATTGGCTTCCACTAGTTCCTCGTTCGTGTCGAGGCATTTTCTAACTGATCTGTTTCTTATACTTGGTAGCAATCTCCGTAGTGGCTATGAGAAAGACATCATGTTGCTATTCTATAGACAACCTGGTCGGTTTTACGATGTGGCTCAAGCCATCGTCGTGTCTATGCGCGCTTGAGGCGCGCTCCGACAAACGAGGTCATTTCAGTAATCTAGTAAGGCTGACAAACACGGCTTTCGCCATCGTGACTTCGGCATCCACCGGCAAGGCAACAGTTGGCCCTCTTATCTACCACAGTATCGAGGTCGGTTTCTAGTGGCCTCGTTGATCGAAGCTCTTCACCCCCTTTGGCTCGGGGAGTAACGGAAGATGATGAGCGCCGTAGTCGTAGTCGTAATCGTCCGCGTATATTGGCCATTCACCATCGCGTGATGGCTAATTGTACTGCGGTGGCGGGTAGTAGTCGGTAGCCAACAGATTCACGCCGACAGCGACAATGAAGAACGCCAGACAGAAAATAAATGAGATCCAGCGTAGCACCCGTTCGCCTTTCGTCACGACAAGGTTTCGTAACACGACAACGCCGAGCGTTAATCCGACGAACGCTCCGGCCAGGTGGGCACTGTATGAGATCGGTGGACTCCCACCCCGCGAGTACCGTTCGTATACCGCGACCGTGAAATCGGTTACCCCGAACACCGTTATAATGAGCAGTCGTAGCCATCCATACTCCATCTCAGCATAGTTCTGAAATACAGTGCAAATGTGCACGACACAGAGAAGACGACTTAAACCCAATGTTTGTTCGGACGAAAAATGGTCTTGGTGACTGTAATGATGTGAAGTTGTTGCAAAGTGAAGAACTGAGAATGCTTAGAATGAAAAATTGCTTTTGTTCCGTTATCAATTTACAAGTAAATAACTGCTGCGTCAGCATAAGCAGCAGCCAACAACAGATCGTGGGATCTCAACCTGCGAAGGAAGGGTTTTTAGACGACGTCACGTACCAACACCACGGTGGCCAGATGCGCTGCGATAAGGGCGTAGACACCGCCTGAAGCACCGGCCAGATATGTCCGGGGATCACTTAGTGATGAACCCAATGAACCTGAACAAATCGCAGACATGAATATATTTTAGTGTTTGGCCACCGAACTAGGGACGAAAGCTTTATTGGTTTATTAAAGGAGTTGCAATTTCACAATGCAATTAAGCTCTCTTATGTGTCACGCAGCGGGGCTCGAACCCGCCGCCTCTGGTTTTCGACAGCTAGAGACTTAGCCTTAATAAGTGACACCGTTAGGTCACACTGGAGTTTCGCCAAAAACGGAAAATATTTAATTATAGTACTGTTGTAATTAGTAATTAGTAGTCGACTCTGATAGCGGCTGACCTGCCAACAGAGCCAATATAGTATCCAAATAAAGGCGAATATTGGACTAAACAATCTTCATCGCCGTCTCGTTCCCGGAGTTGCCCTGCGCCATGTTGACATTAGGTCGCTACCAGGCAGTGTGCATGTGTGTGGCTAAGGATAAGGATAGATGGGATAGATGCACAATTGTACAATCCGTAGGGTACGTCACCTGCTATAACGCCGACAGAGTAGACCACGCCAATTCGATACCATTTGTGTACCATTTCCAACGGTATGCCGAGCACCAGCTGCATCAGGGTATTGAACAGGATATGGTAGAGACTGTAGACGAAAGGTAGACATGTTAATGAGTTAAGCAATTAGCCGAAATGTTTACAATTGCCGACCATGTCAGTGGCGTTATCAGCACGAGTGTGAGCGAGGAAACCGAGTTAAGGGGTGATGTTGGGGGGCTAACCTGCATGATACTTCAGATAACATTTTCTAGTTACCTCTGTAATTAGAATAACCTACGCGAGTGACATTATATATATATATATATATATATATATATATATATAATAGCCGCAACGTGGCTTCTTGTAAAGGAACAGCCGTGTCAAGATGGTTAGCGTAATTGTTTCTAGGTCGACGCCCCTATAACTAATTCTGACCTTCTGATCCACCTGCTGTTACATTTCCAAACAAGGACCGAGCTGTTCGTTGATAATATCGTTGTTTAGAGCAAACCTCTGGCTCTATAGTCGTATAAGCTGACAATGTCGTTGAGTTAAGCAGATGTCAGATGTCATCGTCGACCTCCAATTGAAACTCGTTGGATGTTAGCCAGTCTCGATTTTCACGATATGGCTCAATAACACTTTCTCCATAGATTATTATAAAGTTATTGGTATTATTTAACATATCGAATCAATTTATGCAGAACAACACATGTACAGGCTAAGATAAGCGCGAAACCATACCCGATATGGATGAACTGGTAGGTGAGAAAACGCCACACCTCGTATCGCCGATTGGGATTATAGATGAGAGGGGATCTGAGAGGCGTTGGTCCACTTGGAGACCATTCCTTCATGTCCACGCTGTAGTAGATGTAAATAGCTACCTATGACAAGGAAACACGAACACTGTGATTCGCAGCAGTATGACGCATACCCTTGCATCTTTGGTCAATTCATCGTTGAATCTGAGGCTACAATTCGGTGTAGTATTTACCACCTATCCTGACCTGCTGATTTGCTCACCTGTACGATTGAAATGAGAATGATGAAGAATGGGGGAGGCATACAGCTGTACTCCTCTAGATATGACCTGACAAATGTCGCGCGCCGATTCGAAGCCACCTAGGAATACAGGACATAGATGGGTGCATTGAAACAAGAGATTGCATTACATGATATATTTTGTTTAACTGATGACCACATCGACGCAATTGATTTGTCAAGGGCTATTATTAACTATTAGTCAGTGATGTGGAGAACGCTTTCCGAGGTAGTGCAAAATATATTCGTTGTTGTCAACGCTGCGGCGCCCTTTCATTTGCTCCAGTAGATCCACCAGTAAACTGAGCTGCATGAGCCAAATTAGAGGACAAAGGTCTAACACATAATTGGACACAATTATAGACCCCCCTCCGCGATTCCCCGGTTTTATCGCAACGTCGATCTCTGCAGTTCCCGTACACTGGCATATTCGAGTAATCTTGAATTAACATCGAATATTTGAACTCTATTCATTTAGCGCTACCATCTTAGACGTCTGGTGTTTTATTTTACGAGCGTCTACTTATAATAATTTTATCATATTATATATTGGTTTTGTAAACGAGGACTATAAAGTGTAAAGTGTCGTTTATAAGGTTTTCTTTGTTCTTATAGATTGTCGTGAAGATTCAACACGAATGAATCTTGCACGGTTCCGATAATAAACACGGCTTGAATTGATTCACAGCGATCCCAGATGCTATTGGACATTGTGCAATGAAATTGTATATGGATAAGGCCAGTTATGTACAACTTTGTAACGGGACGCGCGAGCATTTAGAGAGGTCCAAGTGTGGACCAGAGTTAGTGCATCTCACGCCGAGAAATTAGCCGTGTTAATCATACCTGCCATCATCAAGCGTTTTACTTTAGCAGCGCCAGGACACTACACGCTCGAGCTACTCGTCATACATAAGCTCGCCAAGCTGAGATTATAGTGATTTCCGTAATACAATGCAAGCCGTGTTCGTGTAAATTAGTCAATAGTTCACAAGCCGCCGAAGCGGGTTAAGTGTCTAATGAACTAATCGACGATGCGTTGCTCGCGCCAACTCATAAACAACAAAAAAGTTAAAACATTGTTAAAGGTGAATGACACAATCGTCTATCACTAATAAGTCAGGCCGACCTCTGGTCAGCCAATATATTCTACAAACAACAAGGCGTCTGGCGTTCCATCTGCAGGGGACTAAAGCTCGATCGGTTTGGCTAAAGTCGACACCAACATGAAAACTTGAAACACTTGGCATGTTCTTATATATGACCGAACCTCCATGTCACACAATACTGGCGCCGTGATTAATGTCTCTCTTGTTGGCTAAAAGCGGCCCATTTCGTGTGATTTCATCGCATCTTGCAATGAAAGCTGCACCAGAAATGCAAAGTCTAAATATGTACCAATTTCGTGATATGGTGCTTCGTGCTTAAATGTGTAACATTGGAGTCAAGTTACACCGCGTGGAGTTTGGCGAGTTTAGCAAAACAGATCTTCTTACCACGCTATGGCCTCTCAGAGATAGGCTCTATAGATGAGAAGTGATTCAACATTTCTCGTGAGTTTCGACCTGCTGTTCTATGTCTTTCCGCGATAAGAAATGCGTTACAGGTGCGTTAAGAAACTCTAACCCGCTGACGATCAGCTCTCGGTCAGGTGTCGTGTAACTTGCTGCATATAACACCGTCCACGCTATGACATGCGGCTCCGGCTTTTGAAATATATCGACTAAGCCGTGTTTTTATTAGAATCGAAAGCAATAGCACAGGTTGACCTATCAGAGGAACTAGCGCTGGCAGAAGCCAAGACGCTGGTCTAGGACATTGTTGTAAATGTCAACGAAGAATATATCAATGCGTTACAACGACGCACAGCAAGTAGGTTCTATTTTTTCTCAAGGCTAGAAGCACTCTTCAAGAAGTATGTAAGAGAACATTGCAATGTGGATTCGAGATATCTGAAATCTATTCATTATTGGGGGTATTACTGCTAAAGGCGGCGCATGATATTTTCGCGGTGCCCTTTGAAGCACAGGTGGATTAGCAATCGGCAAAGCAACTTTGGTGAGACCGTTCCATCTGTTGACCTCGGCTACTTTCTATCCATTCTATTGTGGCTTCGATATTAACACATTTTGAGACAAACAGGGGACGCCTTAACCAAGGCATTCGTGGCATGATTCTGCGCTGTAATATAGGCTCCAGCATAATTACTCATTGTAGTATTGCTAGACGAACATTGGCGAAGATGCTCTAGTATCATTGTATGCTTGTGATCATGTCTCGCGCGGACGACACTTTTTGTATGGACCACTTACGACGGTTGATGCGGCGAACTTGACGAGAGTGCAGAATCTGGGATAGTTCTTGTACTTGACGGCGAATTGCATCATCTTCTCAAAATCTTCATACCTGAGCATTCCGTCGCGATCCCAGTCAAACCTGTCCGAGGGGAAACAATGGTGAATTAATTTCGAGATTGATTAAACCACGGTGCCATTCCAAGTAGGACGTGTTGGTTGACTTAGCCATGTTTCGCTTGCGGTTAGTTTAGATGATGCCTGATGTAACGGGTGAACTCTGAGAAGACACCGTCGGGGTTTAGGATACATTTGATTTTTTTCAATATTGTGCTTCTGGCTTCTTGTATCGGTTATTTCAGATGTATACACGAGCAGGGCAAGCTAAAATGTGCTTATAGTGGATACCACATGGTAACGTCTGAGCCCCGCCTTGTGCTAGAGCGTTATTTGACAGATGGCCGTGGTCAAGAATGGAGATGGCGGAGCACAAAATAAAACACCCCTTTAGCCAGCCAACGTTGGATGGCGCTACATCGCTGTCCGATATCGTGGGTTTCGCCGTAAGAGAGCCATTACTAATACTCGCTAGGCTACTGTGTGGCTTTGTCAATAGACAAGAAGCCACGCCGAGACAGTACCGGAATCGTTTGTAATCTTGAGATTAGAAATAATCCTTGTCTGACTCCATATAGCAAGAGTAGCTGGCCAAATGGATAAGCTTACCAGCTGCCCTCTAAGAAGCAAACAACTTCACTAGAAACAGTTCCAGAAGCTATGAGAATTGCAAGCTATGTGTAATCTAATAGAACAGACATATCGAAGATGTAAGGCACTTTTTAGACCGGAACCCTCGGTACAGCTCAACTGCTATTCAAGGCTGTCGGGGGTGACCTGACCGAGTGGACAATGTCTGTTTTTCCGCCAACGACCTTCCAAACTACAAAAAAAACCTAGAAGTTTTAGGCGAAGTTGTGTCCTCCGCCGCGCCGTCTACTACATTTTACTACCACCCTCCTACAAGCAGCATGCTTCGATCGAACGACTGTGATGTATCGGTAGAAACCATTGATCACCCGTGTTCTCTATTTAATTGGTCGATCAAAGACCACCGCTATTTGTGTTTCGATTTTGAAGTCACAGATACCGTTTGATTTGGTCGCCTGGTGCGTCTCTACCTTTCAAGTAGTTCCTGGAGAACGGTGGGAGGCAGCTCATGTTGTAGAATTTGTGAATGCTCCCGCCAAATTCGGGATAGATGCGCGATGGAGACATAGCCGTCATGGTTTGAGTCGTACTAAAATTCACACATCATCAATGCGAGCAATTTTTCGGTTAGTACGGGTATAGAGTCTCATATAACCGCGCGGACTACGTAACAGCGATAGGCTTTAGTTGATGAAGCAATGCGGTAAGCCAGTTGCGCCGTGGACGTTAAATATTTTAGATGTGAGTCAACCAGGAAAATTTACGTAGACTTTAGTAGATGGATAATATAGCATGCCTTAAGCTGTAATTGAAGGCCAATGCCAAACGCTGATCGGCCAGGCCCACTTGATCCTATCTACGTATAGCGGCCTATTGCATGAATGGATGTGTTTTCTTTTTGTCTCTTTGCCGTTGTATTGAATGGATATCCATAGCGCTTACTCTAACCCTTGTTAGATATTTAGGTGCATACATTATCGCTGAGAACGGACCATATAGAAGGCACATGAGAGTTGCGCAATAAGGATTATAAAATAAATACTATAGATATAATTATGTATATGTTCTTACCTTATTAAATACGGCTCGCCAGTTGTTCTGAAAGGGACACGAATCACAAGCAAAGACTCCGAAGCATTAGTGTTCTCAATAGTGTATCAACGCCTTTTTTATGAACAAAATCACCATCATTATATCCTGTATTCGCACACTTGAACGAGTGAATTCCTTAACTGTGCAGTAAGTCTACGGGAGGCAACAATTTGTCTGATGACGACTCGGAACGATCATCTCTTCTGCGCAATGACAACCATCCACCGAAGAGATCATGGCGATGAAGCGCAAATCAGGACGAGGTCCAATACAAAAGCATAACTACTAGCGCGTTGATTTAGAGACCTATGATAGATCCATTCGTTTTTATTGCCGGCAACGTTACGATGATAAAGGCACAACAAAGACAAATAAAGGGAAATGGCCATGGCGAAATAAGGCCGTTTTGACAGCATTCATCGGTTCATAGTTATCCTATACAGACTAGGCCAATTTGCTCTGCGGTAACTGTGCTATTTTTCATTTGCGTTGAGATCATTAATTTGCGTTGAGATCTCGATACCTAGGGGTTGTTAGATCTTCGAGGAAACTCCTGATGTGAGTCAATGGATCAATTCGCGTTTCCGAGCTGTAGCCAGAGGTGGACCATGTTGATCAGTGCGATTCGCCGTTTGGCCATCGCCACGACGGCATTTCCGAATATCCAATGCGAGCATAGGATCTTTTTGGGGCAATCATTTGCGAGACTGTTAATTGGAATACATTGGCAGTGCGCCAGTAGAAAAATCCCAGGTGAATTTTGTAGTTGCGAACAACTCGATCAAAGCGATCTGAGTGGCACAGATAATGAGGTTGGACCCTGTTCATCGGGTAACATTGAGTCCGATTACGTGGTGTCCGTGGACGAATCACGGAGCCTAATATAGCTAATGTCTTCAGACAGATTGACAACATTGTTAGAGCTGAGAGGTACCGGCTAAGCAGCTTTCCTTGCTGAGCAACATAGCATGACGCAAGTCAGGTAAAACGAACATATAAATTCGCGATGCGAATTTATTACCTTTATTATTACTATTGTTATTATACGCATTAAGCCTAGGCTTAATGCGTAGCATATTGCAGGGATCCTCTTGGTCGATCTAAGCAGGAATAGATTTCTTGTCAAGGTATTTAGTTACGGCGTTACGCGATGCGGTACAAGACGCGACCAATGACACCACACACTAATTAGTCAACGTGCGATTGATCAGCGATGTTGGCAATGCTGTTCCAAATTCATAGTTGACGCCAAACGGAACACACTCACGCAGCGATGATAATACCGCGAATAGTTGCTTCACCATTCAATAAATTATGACGGCCACACAACTATCAGTCGTGGTGCGTTTATGATATAGAATTCTTCAATAAAATGAAATTACGCTAGGTGTTTTTTGAAGGAACATTATAACTCGTGTTAGTAATTACTTTCAGCGTTTCCGAATACATAACGTCATGTATGGAGCGCTCGTGAAGATCTTTGATTACTTTACTCTACTTGGACTCGTGACTTATAACCTCAATCCTCAACATGAACGTTGATGCACATATGTAAATAAGAGAAATATGTATGCTAGTTGAATGAGACGAGACAAACTGCTCAGGTATCTCTGTTCACTTGATCGAGTTCAAGGTAAGCAAGGTTACTCTAGAGAAAAGATGGACTCTCAGCAGAGGATGGTGGTTTTAGCAGGTAGAGGCGTTTTGTCATCCACGTCAACCCCCCCCCTCTCCACTGGGTCAGCCCACTTTTACGGAGATTGGAAGGTCTCTGGTGGTGTCCGTGAGTTTGATGAAAATTTCCTCCTCTACAAAAAAAGTGAGTAAGGTAACACAGCATCGCATCGCATAATGCTGCCGACCATGTTGAACTCGAGTTAACTGAGTTAGTTTGTGTGGCTTCCCAGAACACACAAACCACAATAACAACTTTCGATATAAGTGAATAACAATTCCATTCCCTTGTTCGACTGATGTCATTCGTGTTGTGCTATCGCTGTATCGCTAAACCTTGATAAAGTTACGTAGCATTGTTCTTCGTGTACTGTAGCAAAATTCGACACACAGAGCGAACGTTTGTCTCATAGGATCTGGCCGCACGCTGGCGGCTTTACCGCGCCTTTTTGTGCGACCACGGAAGGGTGACGACCATGGCCTCGAGCCACCTAACACTGTGTGTACTGCTCTTGGCCTCTGGGAAACCAAGACGAGAGATCGAAAGTCATAAATGATAAGGCTATCGCAGGGTAGCCCCTCGGACCGCGCTGAACTGAGCCACGCCCTAGCCGATTGTCAGAAGGGACACGCTTATGAAGTCATACGCCGTTCGCGCACTCATGTGTCCCTTGACTATTGTACAGCCCTTCCCTGTAGAGCTGCTGTTTCCGCCATTGATGCTGCCGCCAGTGCTATTGCGAGTGCAGGCTATGCTTCTTGGTTAGGCGATTCGTGAGCAAAACATGTAATGTGGCGAACGTTTCTACTCGAATACCCGCTCGTAGTCCCTAGCGAGCTGCTCTCTCTCTCTCACTCTGCCTCTGACGGCGAGTCCACATAGAAGGCAGCGGGGCACGAACGTTTGTAGCAGATAGGAGCCGCACGGCGGCGGACAACGCTACGATGATCTGCAATCCAGCTCGAATGACGACAGCCGAGGCTACTGTATGCACGCATAGCAAAAACAAGCCCCCTAAGCATTTGAGTAACGTCACAGAGAAACGAGTTTGATTTCTATGAACTTTTCTGGCGAATGCTAAATTCGGAGAACTTGCTAGTGAAGAGCGTGTTGTGGTATAGTCGTCTACCCAATAGAGGCATATTTACATAAGCATATACTTGCCAATGTAGCTATTTAATATTGCATTCATTGTGACATGTGAGCGCGAATTGGCCGGCAATTTTTTCAAGAGAGAGAGAGTTATTGTTCCAAGACACAGAACGTGTTCGTTCAAGCTATTTTTGTGGTGTTGTTATTATGCGGCAAAATTATTCACTTAAATGATTCGACGTTGATTTAAGCCGATCTATTGCCTGCATTAGCTTCTTGGTCCCTTTTTGGGTCGTAGTGATTGAGATCGTTGATTGGGTTTACACACCATAAGCAGTAGGCAGTGGCCAAGGTCGCTCCGGTTGCGGTCTCGTTGACTAACATACCGTTAGTTTGACCTATCTATTTTGGGTATTTTTTTCTTTTACTTAATCAATAGCGTCCTGTTCAGATCTTTACTTACCCGATCGCAGACGTCTACGCAGCACTCGTCCGTCTCACTATCCGAAGTCGTTCGGCCTTTACTGTAGGCCACAGGCGTTGACATGTTGGCCACAGCTGTGCTTCGATGGTTGTAACAGGTCGCACCTCTGTTCGGGGGGCGAGACGTATCCACACCTCGTGGTAAGGGCACAGTTTTCAGCCCTGAGACTTCTCCGGCGACACTGATTCCTGAAACGAATGCAAATATTGGCGTTACTTCCAATGAAGCTTACACTTGATTGCATATGATAATTGCACATATTACTCAGCAATTGTTCAATTGTAGGCGAGGAAGCGAACGAAAGAACGAGTACAAAGGCAAGCGTCTAATATCTAGGGTAATTTCCATTCTCGTCTATGCAGGTAGCTAACGAAAATTACTTTCACAATTCGCGAAATTAGGTTTGGGTACTGGCACAGATCAGCATACTGAAGACAGTGGCTTAGACGCAAAAAAACGGAAGGCATTATCTAGCCATTTATTTTTGCAAGCGCCGTTTCTGTTCTGCAGCACTACCCCCTATTGCTCTTATCGAGACGGAAGCAGTTTGTCGCCATAGCGGATGTTGGATATGCTGAAAATTGACTGAGTCGATGGATGATATCGGTTCGTAGAGGATGCGGAGAGAGCATTTGGAAACAAATTTAAGGTGTGCTGCATAATTTACCAGGTGCTCGATTCGAACTTGTTCATAATATATATATATATATTGAAGTTTTCTCAACGTTAAGGTGGTGGGAATAAAAGGTGAGCGACAGTGAAATAAAAAGTGCGTTCAAACTCAACATGGAAGCAACTAAATCCTACGTCGAAAAACAGCTGCCATGTAACGAATCAACCCCGAATCATATATTCATGAAAATACTGAAATAATTTAAAGTCAAATGTAAGAATATCTGCTGAATATTGTTTATTAATAATAATAATAATATTAAAAGCAAGCACACATCAGGGCCACACAGACAACCGCGCATAAACATATAAAATTCACAGACTCCGCTTGCGAAATTTCCCCTTTGGCGATTTATAGAGGCGACCGCTCCAGAAAACTTCGCGGGACGGCGCAATAATAATAACAATTCGCAAGAGGTTCGCAGTTATTGTTGATGAGGATGTGCCTTTCTGTTTCGAAGCACGAGACGCCGGGTAATACTTATGAAGCAATGCATCTTGCAGGATATCGACGAGGCAGAAATGTGTCTAAAAAGCTATGAACAGCTCAGAAAGCTTTATACTTCGGTTGATTCCATACGCATCACACTTATCCCTCCTATTGTTTTATTAAGCAATGTGAATGATTGAAAAATAAAAACAAATATATATATATATATGAAGTTGTCGAGTGGATATTGCCCAGAGTCATTGGATGGTTGCCTAATCGCGTCGGCCGAGCTGACCCGATTGCGAGCCGCTATCGAACGATGCCGGGCAGCACCGATAGATCCACGCTTTTCTGGGTAGCAAACACTGTCGTCATCACTATTTGACGCAGTTGCACAGTGTCACTATTCAGCTCGGTTAATATCATGGACAGGAGACAACTGGGGGCGGCTACCGCTTCTATTTTTTTTTTGGCATTCATCTGATGCTAACTGGCAAATAATATCTAGGCATCATTACAAGGTTTTCAACACTTTACTCCAACGAAATTGTACCTTGGAGTGCACACACGCTGGCAACGAAGTCATATTCAAATTATTCAATCGAAATATTAAGGAATCGAATTAAGGAATCGAATTAGTGATCGAAATATTAAGGAAGACGCGCCGCTTCTACACCGACATGGAGTCGTCCCTCGTCGTTGTCAACATCCCGAAGACAGGCTTATTTTGAAAGACAGACTTGCTAACACCTACCCCTCCCCCTGTGCTGAATATAATATAAAAGGCCACTAATGACTAATTAAAACTACCTCCCTTAGCTACCCTCTGTGTTTTACATGCAGCGACGAATTTGATTTTCTTCAAAGGTAGAATAGAATTCTGTATTCGCTTGTCCAGGTGGATCCTTCGTATTGCTTGTCCACAATGTGCTCATTATATTGAGTACCACATATTTAATTATCAGTCAACTCCTCTGCCTACTAGCGGCTTCTACGTAAATATAATGTGAGCAGGTAGCAACGGCCGTATTTTGACTGCGAAATCTCAGCGGACGACCTAACCGAATAGTATAAAATCTGCTGGATGGACTCTTCGAGTGGCATTTACCTCGCAGAAACTAAGCATCCTTCCATTAAAGGGTATATGGTTAATTGAACTTTCGGTTGTTATCTGTATGAGGTCACTACGTCAGACAAATTCACTTTCTGGTCGATATTTCTGTTTTAGAGACGATGATACCAGTGGCGACATGAAGCCCGCCCCCCCGGATAGGTACTCCGATCAATCGGTTGAGTCTCGTGTGGCCTTCGCTGAGGTGACCAGGCAAAGCCTTCAGCTGACCATTTTTTGTTTTCTTCCATGTGACAATTTTTTCACAATCTATTGTACGATATATTTACTATTTAGATGTTTTACTAATCTGAACTGACCACGACAAAATGATTAGATACTCGCAGTAATGTTTCTAGCGATATGCTGCCCTTAAACGTCTGCTAGGTATTTCAACGATTTTCGTTCGCATCCGCGTATAAACACCACACCTCGGTGGGGTCTCGCATATTTACTTGCTATGCACAGATGTTCATTGAGGTGTCGATGTCATTGAAACTAAACAAAGGCAACTAGTGAATGGATAGAGGAAGTTATCATGTGCTGACAAAAATTCACTGGCATCCCGGCAGCTCCCAGAGAAATAACGTTGTTACTTCAACGCTTCGGCTCGTTTAACTTCTAGCCGAACGGTTGCACTGTGCCATTCGACATCTCAGTCGACCAGCTGCAGCGGATGTTCTCACAATTCTTGAACTCAGAGTAGGCAATCCTCCACTTATAGGGACAATCGCTAGTCATAGACTAACCAGGCTCGCTACCGAATTGACGCGAGGAGAAATTTCAATCAGTCGATTTCATCTAACGATCTTAGGTCGACGTTAATCTGCACCAGTCTCGTGAGGCAGCGGGCGTTGCACTCAGCATATGATTCGCACCGCGGCGGACGAACAACAACAACAACAAATAAAGCACATTGAAAATAGAGGTTATCTTGAACTTGTTGAGAGAGCTATTCCTACACTCACAGAGTCAATCTGTCAGTCAGTCAGCCAGCCAGCCGTGTTTAACGGCTGATTCGAACCAAGGACATTGTTGTCTTACGCTGTCTTCTAGGTACGTCGTGTCGCGTTCGTATCGTCCCCTCTATCTACTGTGTGCTATGCTATGCTGTAATAACAATTGCTCCTAGTCAGTTTTTCACGGGGAGTGACGACAATCGATGCGGTGACTCAACTCAGAGCTGGTGAGCGGAACGGGTCGCCTTCAACTCGAATCGTTGCCTTGGCATTTCTCATACTCTGTCGGAGCGAGCCGAGAAAAACATCGGGCGCCACCCGCTAACGTTGCTCAAGCTAGAGCAGAGCGCGCAAGAGCACGACAACAGTTCTGTGTATAATAGAGCGACCGTGCAACGATCCCTTGTCAAGCACAATCTCGTTTGTTGCCATTTATCATTGTTTTCTTTTATTGAATTATTGGGTGTCATGGAGCGCGCACGCTTACATCTATACCACAGATAGACGTTAATAGGTCCCATACTATTTACTGCCCTTATGCCGACCGCAGACAGGGTGACGCACTGCATTGACACACAGTACACTTTCTATAGATTGCTACTCTACTTACGTTTATGCAACAATTGCAAGTCGAATCGCTGTTCAGTTCACCTGTTGCCAGTGACGGGCGAACAACCCGGTCTGCGGATGGTTGAGCAACAGCCAATTTGCCAACTACGACTCGCTTTGGCTCCACCTAACTAAACTTCGTATCAGCCTCCTGTGAGTGGCGTCGTGTTATGCGATTGGCAGAAACCTCATCACGTCTTCATTACACAACCTATGTTGACCCTTCAGTAAGCTTCGGCTGTGAGTGCTGTGTATAATAGCATGGCATCTAACAGCAGGATGTCGAATCTAAGCAGATCCACTCGTTCGTTCCCTCGCTGCCTCACATAGAAATCCACCGTTGGATATTATTGTAGCAGTGGGCAGTATTTATGCAGCAACTGTTGGATGATATATTCCATGACAAGGTAGTCAGACTATCGCGAGGATATTATGTCTCAATAAGTTTTCCTCACACTACCGAAGCTTCTGCTGCTCAACGTCGAAACATAGCAGAGACTAATTCAACTTGACGAAATAAGTGCTGCGCGCGGTGCAACGCCAATGACGATGCAATTGACACTTATTAACTCACTTCCGTTGGCTGGCTCAGCTAAACACTCTCTCGAGTTGGCCTCACTACAGACAGATGCACTGCGACTATCGGGCTCGAGTAAGGTGAGTAAGATCTGGAAGCATTTGGCAGTCGCCGCCAGTTGAACCCACTGAACGTCCGTCCGACCGGTCAGACAGTGCTCGTCACTCTCGTTAGCAAGCAACTGCTGTTGTACGCTGCGGATGGGGCAGGGTGGCTGACCGTTCACACAGATGAACATGCTACGGAACGGCTGGCCTTGTTGGCTCTCTCAATACCCTGTTTCTCCGAGAGGAAAGGGCGCCACGGCTCTCGTGGCAGAGAGGGCAGTACTAACCGGCAAAGCACTTGACGACGATGTTGTTGTTGTTGTTGATGCTGCTGCTGCTGCTGGCGCCGCCCACCGCCGCAGCGGTTACTGCACAACAGATCTCTTCTCCCACCCCGCGGTCGATGCTCTCGTTTACGCGGTTGTTGTTTGTTGACATCACTGACAACTGGTGCCACCTGAAAACCTACAAAGACCTGAAACTCGGAAGAACCCATGACTATACCTCGCCCTCCCACACTACGGCCCTCTATCCCCATCTTCGTCTTCGTACGATGGTGCTAACGCTTTTGAGTTTGGCCTGTGGCGAAGCTGTCCGCTCAACTACGGCTTCGATTATGCCGTATACAAACTGGTCATAGTCGTATAGAGATCCAAGACATAGTAGTAGCAGCGTAATGTCGTAAACTTGAACTCTGCAAGTTCTTAATGAACATCAAACTTCTGGTTTGGTTCGGGCGAGCGGGGAGGGGTATCTTATCGTAAAAGATTTAGTCGACACTGGCATGTTTAGTGTTGTTACTTACAAGCACCAATGTTTCATGTCAACACCTGGATAGAGCTCATATTCCCGTTATGACATATACACTTGACGTGGTGCACTATGAGAAATTGATCCAAAATAATCTAAACTAATGATAAGAAAAATGCCTCCCTGTACAGTTTTGTGTAGTGACCAGAAATGTCGATCGCAGGCACATCAAGATAAAAAGAAAAAAACACAAGTGTTCACTTTCGACCAGCTTATTAATGTAATTTCGTATCAATGATAACACTCATATATTTTTTTAACACTTATACATTCTGGCTAGCTAACCTTCTAACAACCATATCCGTAATACGATATTCTGATATGACGTTACGAAACGTCAATATCATCAACCAATAGCTACTTGCAGTACAGCGTAAAAGTTCCTATATTGAGACGATAGGTATGTCAAATTGCTCGATTATAATCATGGATTATCACCATTGAGAAAATGCGGAAGGACCTCCCCTTCATGCGTGCCTTCGTTTGAACTCATTTCCAAGAGCAGCTATTTACTTCCATATTAAAAAAATTGCCCCGAGTAAATTAACCCACGTAAAAACTTCATCTTAGTACACGCGAATGATATCATTTCATTTCTAAACATTTTTATTTTTTTTCCACATACACAGATGAGAACATTATGAGTGATTAATGTATTTTATCGCCAAAAATATGAGCAACCCAAATGTGATTGAAACTGTTGAATGCCATTTGGCTGGCCATGAACGATGCGTGTAGTGGCTATGAGCGTTTGTTGATTATCTGTAAGATAGGATGTATATTTAGAAAAATGATTCAGGCAACTGAGGCGTTTCAAACAGGTCGCCGATCCGCGTGTACGTCGATGAAGCTACCCTTCTATGCAGGCTTCTTTACGGGAAACTTCGCGAGGGAGAACTGAGCGGTTGGTGTCGTAAGCAAATGTTCGAACTCGATTGTGGTTGCCGGTGCGGCGCAGATTGTTTGAGCTGACGGAAACTCAGCCGAACACGGATAATTTCCACATTTTGTCATCAGTCGCGTGCGTCATCCCCATATAGCAGATTGATGCTAAGTGCCTATTAGAGGATATAGTGTGAGCAGGCCCGTCGAAACAATATTGTCGGTCGATATTGAACGAAAATGAGCGATAATGCTGTCTGCAATATGGCATACGAGGTATGTCTGTTTGCTTGCTGATCAATCCGAGTGAACTCAGCGACATGACACTGCTTTGCTTATTTGGGCATCGTGCGTGATATCGGTCGAACTTGGGGTGACTGTGGCCATATCTGTCTGCGTTGTGCTCAATCGTGGCCAACACTAGGCGCTATAACTAGATTGCTCGATTCAACGGGATACAACTTGTAGCTGTCAGATTTCATACAGAGTGGACATGGCCGCGCGTCCACTGTTGCTTGTGTTCGTTTGTTGACACTGCGACATTGTTAACTAGTTCCTAATCTGCTCTAATACTCTTTATACCAATACCATACATTCTGTATAACACTGATAACGAACGTTCGCAGTTTCAGTGCAGCAGTGTTGTCTGCATGTTCCGCTGCTGATGATCGAATCAAATTGACATCGAAGTGCATTGCATGATGAGGCTACAAGGCACAGCTTCATTGAGCATGATCAACTCTGTAGCAGCAAGGTGGTTATATTTTATGCTGGGTGTGTTAGTCTACACAATGATTGCTCAACGATTGACATTGCGCAATCAAGTGTAGTATCCGAATCGGATGCAGATCACGTGTGAGGAAACAGTCAAATCGAGGGCCGAACTCATTTTCACTGTGTCCACATGCAGGCCCTCGTTCGATTAGCCCGTTAATTAGCGCTTACCAAAAAGCGTACCAAGTTGCTATTATGGTCGACTGGGCAAGCATCTGAGGTGCCGCCGCTGTGTAGTCCACCCACGGCAACTCGGACACGAATTGGTGTTGTTGGGATTAGACTTGCACTTGAACGAGCACACAATTCTGTTGTGTGCTGAGCTGTGTGTATTATGTCGACTCGTGTACTACTGATAACATTTGTTAACGATTTATAGTCGATTCATTTACAGCGTATGACTTCGCAGTGTTCTGAACCATTTTCGCATGAGAATGATTCCGGTTATGTCTGTAACAATTGGAATACACATAAAAGGCAATGTCTTTTTGCTGGCTTCGATCTCTATACTGCAATATACGATTTATTTTTTGTTGTAAATGCGGCACTTATTCGCGTTCATAATCTGATTTGTTCAGCAATTTGTATTAACCAATTGATTGATATACCCGATAACCACATATATACTCACTAACTGGAAGGTCAGTTGTGGGCCTGCTGGCTGCTGAGGATAGAAACGGAACAAATGATAATGCAGAGCAGCATTTCTTAGAATTTCATGAATGGTAACTTGCGCATATTAGTATGTGTCTGATGAAATTCAGGAACAGGAACTGTATGGGCAAACCAAATTTGCATGTTCTACCAGTTCGAAGAGTTAGCTTTCGACGGTGGCTAGCTCCCAGAACTGGACGGACTGAGGGAGCCAGATTTAACAAGCCACATTCACCTAAGTAGCGTTCGGTAACAATACGCTTAGCCATTAGTGGACACTCAATGTCGAGATATTCTTTACAACAGGGCCGTGTGGATTTGCTGCGCGAACGTCTGTCAAAAGAGCCTCAAGTTTTGAAACAGACTGACACCTGCGGTCGGATACCTCTGCACTGGGCCATCTCCGGGGGTCGCCTCGAGGCCTTCAATTTCCTCATTGAACAAGGTCGGTAGAAAGTCACACGATAGTCCTTGTATCATACAGAATAGTATTATATATCTCGAAGAGAATCGTTAGAAATCGTTCAGGTTCAATCCCTAAATGTTAAGATTGTTCTCAAATCGGGTCGATTTCCGTCAGCCGCCAAAAATGCACAAGATCATTATAATAACCACGAGCTGTTTTTTCTCTTATTATTTAGGGTCACAGGTTGATCTACCAGATGATAACAACTGGACACCATTGATGATCGCTTGCTCAGTTGGTCTTGAGGATGCAGTACACCTCCTTATTGCAAAAGGTACAGCCAATGATTGTGCCATTGACACCATTTAGTCGATTTCATGAACGCATGATTATATATAAATATATATATATATGGGCTAATGAAAATTTGCCTATTTTGTCATACAAAGAAAGCTGGCATTTTTCAAACAGATTTCCTATTGAAAATTAACTGGAGTCTTCTCATTCTGTTCGCATCTTGGCTTGTTCGACAAGGATGTGATGTGAACCACCGCAATGCGACGGGTCAGAGCCCACTTCACTATGCTGCGAGTAAGAGTTTCATCAGTATCGCGCGGAAGCTGCTTCAGAACGGAAGTCTGCCAGCGATTCAGGACAGCATAGGCTCGACACCGCTTCATCGAGCATCGTCAAAAGGTGTTAAACGCATCTTTGTTGTTCAGTGAACGGTCCTAATAGCTACATATAACCAAGGCAAAGATAGTCGTGCTGTATATATATATATATATATATATATATAAATATATATATATTTATAGGAAATATAACATTGATGAAGTTACGCGGACGTTATTACACTGTCGAGGAAATTGGCTTGAGATGACAGGAAAATCGTCCTGGATATTAATCAAATGCCTCTCCCTTTTTACCTGTGTCCTGTTGCGTTGCCAGCCAATCTCGCTTTAATGGAGTTGCTCTTAACGCACTTATCAACCTCCGACGTGAACAAGCGTGATCGCTACGGCAATACACCACTACATCTCGCCTGCGAGGAGGGATCTCGCCCCGCCGTCCAGCTCCTGCTAAGGGCCGGAGCCCGCAACGACATTCAGAACGGGGAGGAGAAGACGCCCAGCCAGCTGTGTCAGGAGCACAGTCTTGCAAAGCTTGTGGCAGGCCAGGAGTGAGATGATGCTAGCTTATTCCCTGTGCGATATTTGAACTATTCCTCTCACCTCAAATTGGCTCGTCGATAGTCGCAGTCGCCCAGCAGGAAGGTGATCAACATAAATCTCAATTGTCTCCCCCCATCGTCAATTTGACGCAACGAGGGAGATAGATCGAGGTGTCGACGCCCGGTTGACGACGTGCGGACGGATGCGTGCGACCACTTGTACGCAAATCTTGGTTCCGGGAAAATTTTCCCACCGGCGCGTTCTTGCCTACCGTTATATGCACGGATCAATTTGATGATGATCTTTAATTACTATACATATTCCTTCATATAAAATAGGTTAGCGTGTTCGTGTACGAGTGTCGATGGGAGGTACGGAAACGTAGAAGAGACTCGAACCACCCTTCATCTGTGGCCTTGAGAAGAAACCGGTGAAAAAAGTTAGTTACGATGACAATAAAATAATGTGTCGTTTCTATGCCTCAACTCGAGCATTGTGGTTTTTCAATCGTGCGCAGTATATAGCGAGTGTACTGCTTCGTTCTTCCCTTTAACAAATTTTGTCTTAGCTGTTTTGTGGCAAATTGAGAAATGATTTTCGGATGAATTCCTTGGTACTACAATGCATCGTCATGAACTACGCTAGGCTGAAATTGGAAGTAGCGATTTGCTCATTGGCTACAGCGTGTTCCATGGTTTCTCGTAATGGTGAGCCCGGAGCAATGAAGGTCTAGCGTAATGGGTCACGTGTGAGCCCCGTGGCCTGGTGGTGCATTCGCGTGCGTTGAAGTATCGGATGAGACACGTAAGTGCACGGGTTCGATCCCCACCGTTGCACATGTGCAGGTTTAAAGGGGTTGTCCGTCTTATGAAGTAATGCCGAAAGCCGTCGTACAGTAGACGTTAAATGTTTTCTGTGAGTCAGCCCGGAACATTTATTTAGGTTACGCGGAAGAAGTTTTCTAACTTCGCGCACGCAGAAAGAGACCAAAGACTTATTACGGAGTAGAAATACAAATTGGGATCGTCATTTCGGTCGGGTGACGATCTGTGTGGATTTATTATACAGAAACATAACGGCCCGACTCACATCAGCTTTGTGTGTGCGTCTCTTTTCTTCCGAAGTTACCATAAAATGTTTGCCTACCACCCCAGATGAATGGGTCAGATCATCTGGGGTTCAGATCATCCGATCATCTGCATGCGTTGGACATACTGAAGGTGAAGCTGTCCTTGAGCATTTTAGGCATTTGTCTACGTAGTATATGAATGAATCCAGAGTAACAGAGTAGTTACGCTGGACAGATCAAGGTTTATGTTTGCGACAGGACGACGACAGCTCCAACTCTGTCCCGGCTGAAAATCGTCTCATGGAATATAGGGTGTGGCTGACACGCGCAATTGCTGAATGGAATATTAGTTGTACTCGGATCTCCCGGACAAGGAACTGTCCATTGTGACCAACACACTTAGGAAAAGGCTATCGTTTCTCGTGAGACCACCTCAGTGAGTCAGTGTTGGTAGGCCTTCCAAACTGAGCCGTCCTTGTTTTAGCAGCAATTGCCCGAAGGCTTCCTTAGTATTCCAAAATAAAAACACACCCAAGTGATTCATTTTGCTCGCCGACGAAACATCCAATGCTCAGCTTTGCATATACCCGAATGCTATTACACACCACAGGTAGGAGTTCAGCAGTCGAGCTACTCACGCAGCAAATGCTTGGAAATCTGACGAAATCGACAAGCAACAACCCCCTCTGCAAAGAAACCAGGAGAGAGTCTCACTTTTGCTATGATTCTGTTCAAATCGTCCATATGAATGTGACGGTTATTACATACGCTAAGTGATAGGCGCACCTGTTCGATTTCCATAAATCATTCGCTCAAACGTTCGTGTTAAGGTCTCTGTTTTTCAAGTCCGAGCCATCCGCCCCGTCTGTTTCAAGCTTTATATTTTTGTCGGCCACATGTGCATGCTTAATTGCACACTACAGTCGTACTACGATGTGGTCTGCGTTCCCTGTCTTCTCGCCCTCGTTTCAGCCAACTGAAACTTCTCACCTCTGGCCAATGAATCCCAGCGTATCCCCCCGAGCACGCGACATAGGCTTTTGTACAGAAATACATGAATGTGCCATAAATGCTTATACGAATATGTGAACGAACACGACGCTGCCTGTATGGGAATTAAATTGATGATGTCGGCCGGGACCGAACAACATTGTCCGGGCCTCGGTTTTCCTGTTTTCGTCGAGTTGCGTTCGAAAATTCGATGGTGTCCAGGCAGATCGCGGGGGGAGGGGACGGCCCTGGACTTTTTCCTTCGGCTCCATCTCCCTCCGGTGGGTCACTCCCCGTTACATGCAGCACCGGACCCTCGTCAACATAACGGAACCGTCGTCTGACTATACGCTAGTACCACCCACCCCCCGGCCCCTCCCCTCCTCAACGATTTCCGCCACCGCCGCGAACGGGAAAACGAAGTGATGTATTGAAACGCCGGACGAGAAGCGATGAACAACGTCTCCGATGAGTTGCTGCACCGGCGATGGCAGCTATGCCGACGGTGCGTTTCAGCCGAGCGTCTCGTCTGGTCGAAGAACCTCCCTCGAACGCGGCCAGAAGGGAGCGTCCCGGGCGGAGAGCCAGGACGGCACCATGCAGCGCCCCGGTGACGCAGGCGGACAGCCAGAGTCCCTGGCAGCCGGCACCGTGCCAACAAGGGAATGAATAGAATCTGTGCGCACAGCGCAAAAACACATCGAGTATGGCATTGACGCGGTGTCGGAGCGTCGAAGCGAGCAAGGAGCGCAATGTCGTCGGCAGAATAATGGTTAGAGCGTACAGCTCCGGAGGTACGCTTCGAGCTGGCATCCAACGGATCCCAGTTAGTTGTCAGTTGGCACTCACTGCCATCGGTGGTTGGTGAATGGCACAAGAGCGCTGGAGCTTCTACCATGTCGTTCATCCAACGCGAAGAGATGACGCGGGAGCCTTCGAAGTCGACACGACCAGGCTGTGACCAGTGTCAGTCAATGGTAGCGAGAGGCGGCGCGCTCACAAGTGCTCCGCCAGCGGCTCGCGTCCGCGCTACTCAGCGTCGCCCCGCAACGCACATAGCGCTAGTGAATATCACCTGTAGAAACGCCCCGAGTGTACCACCAGTATATCAGCGTTGGCAGTCAGACGATTGAAGCCGGTGAAGTAGCAGCCGATGAGGAAGACGCCGCAGCAGCAGCGTAACAAGTGCCACAACAAACAACGTCGCGGCGCAGGAAGACTGCTGCGCTCCGCTCCGCCTGCCAGCAGAAAGCAACGAAACGGTTACCATACTACGCGAGCGTCGATGTGACGTCCAGCTAGCGGCGACTTTTCGAGGTCGCGGGGAAAGAGGAGGAGAGGCTGTTGGCGGGTAGAAATAAAGGAAAGAAAATATGAAGACGAATGCGCGCCACTGCGCCAGTGCTCACCAGCCTGGCTACGCTTGTCGTGTGCGGCGGAGGCGGCGCCGGCGTTGGTAGCACCGCCACTAACAGAACTTCGGCTGCTGCCGCCGCGGTCTGAAGTGTGTGCAGCACACGTCGCTTTGTACGGTCGCAGTGGCGGGGTCCGGCTGGTCGAATCTCGTCTCCGGCTGTCTTGTGAAGTCCGGCACAGATGCGCAGAGACGACGGAATGCTGCTAGTGCTGCGGGGTCCTTGCTGCTAACGGCAACTGGGAGGCAGCCGATGGACGACTAGCAGCGTCTCCCGAGCGGGAGTGAGATTAGAGAGAGACAGCTGGATAGGGGATGACCCAACAGGAGAGGTAGATACCGAAGAGAGATGAGCATTGGCGGACGAGAACGAGAGAGAGAGAGAGCCCATAAACAAGGCACTACACGAGCCGAATGAGAAAGAACGCACAGCCACGAGCGAATGAAGGGCGATCCCTCCCTAGCGAACAACGAAGTGCCCTGCCGAGGAGGTGAGCCCCCATGTCTGCTCGGCCGCGGCTGACTGACTGAGCTGTATCGGGTGAGCTTGCCGGGTGAGCAGGGCAAGTGCGGGTGAGGAGCACCGGTGAGCCGGCCGGCCGGCCGGCCGACCGGCCGACCGACCGGCGAGCGACCGATGGGGTAGCGCCGGCAGCGACACACATTTCTACGTTTGACAGACGGACAGGTAGACATACAGTCAGACGCGGGCGAAGAGCGAACAGGGTATGGCGGCGCTGCTGCTGCTGCTGGTGCCGTTCCACACCGCAACGATTACGCAGCGTTTAGTACGGCAGCCAGCAACGATAGGAGAGAGAGAGAAAGAGAGGGAGACTGGCTAGACACGCGGCCGGTTCCCTGTCGACGCAGTGAATACCGAATAGCGGTCGGTGAATATCGGCACGCTTTAGCACTTTTTCTTCATTCGTTGAGCGCAGAAGAGACCCAGTGCAAACGGCGGGTCGGGCAGGCAGGCAGGCAGCACCGGGCCGAGCCCCTCTCGCCTATTCCGCAGCAGTTCTTCGTCTTCGCGGCTACTCCGGTGGCGCTTCTGCACTCGTCTGACTCTGGCCTCTCTCTCTCTCTCTCTCTCGCTCGCTCTCTCTCTCTCTCGCTGGGTCTTTCTCCGGTTCTCGTTGTCGTCTCGCCCCGCGCCGAACCGGTCACGGGACCGTACAAGACGCCACGTTAGCCTCCGAGGAACGACCGCTGGCTGCTCCTCCGGCTAGCTTTGCAGCCGCCGACAAATAGTGCCGAAGTTGTAGCGAAAAGCTTCTGGCGAAGCTGTCGTGGCCCTCTTGCGGCGGCTGGACCACAGCCCAGATACGAACGGCCGCGGCGACGGCGGCGGCGGTGGTGTCGGCGTTGGCCCAAGACAGCGGTGGAGAAGACACTTGGCAGAGAAACAAACAAAACAACTGTTCGGAGAACCTCAACAGAGCTGGCCGCCGAAGTGGTCGAATGTTGCCAACCGAATTATGTTGTCTCGCCACCCAGCGATCGTGTGTTTCATAGATATGAATATTATATGGTTATGATTGTGTTGTGCTTATGTGAGCTGAGTTGGACATTAGCGAGGGAGAGTTGCACGCTGAGCTCCGTGCCTCTTGTGAGCCTTTGTGTCCAGTATAGGCCCGCTGTTGTTTGCGCCAGGGCAGTTTATCTACCTTAGCGACTGTCGACAAATCAACCAGTGTTCTATGTGCGCGTGGATGTCTATCTGTATACGAGGATGCCCGTGTCAAGCCCTAGTATGACAAGCAGCGAATGATAAGAGCCAGATGTGATGCTTCTGCTGCTGCTGTCGCCGCTCCGAAGTGCTGTGAAATAGTGTCGAATGCTAAAGATCAAGTTATCGACGATCAGCAGAGGAGTAGACCTGTGAGGAGTTTCCTGTCGCAAGAAGATCCCATCAAGGATTACGCCTCAAGGATAGAAAGAGTGATAGAACGTGAGGATTAGTGATTCGGGATAATCGCCACTATCATCATTAAGTCGAATCGTGCCCTGTTCGATCCCCTATGCTCCACTAGCAGCAGGTGGCTCGCGGTTGCGCGAGCCTATTCCTGCCGGCACCGTCCCTAGTGCATGGTAGGTGCATTTCGTCGACAGGCCACAACACATAATGCTACCGGCCTGGCCCGTAACCTGTTAGCCATATAATGCCAATCAACCGAAGCTGCATTCGCTTGTCCTATAAGATCATAGCCTCTTTCGTCGAAGAATTTATGACCACTTGTCTTTGCGTTGGGTCGATTTGAGTGATTGCACCACTCTGCCATATTAATTCACTGGCAAATTCTATGTATATATATATATGTGTGTGTGTGTGTTTCTTTTTGATAGATAAAGTAAGTACACCGTTGTGTGCGTATGGGATGCGATGCAGCAACAGTGTTGTTGTTGTGGTGGTGCTATCGCGTTTGGCAGAGGCAGGTGAGCGGGTTGTAGGCAAGCGAAATTTCGATCAGGTAGACAGAGCGGGGGTGGTGTTGACGACAAGACTGAAATGGAACCGGATCAGGTCTGTTTGTGTCGTCGACGATTCGAATCTAGGCTAAGCAGAGTGTAGAACAGGTCACCTGTCGGATAACCAATGCTTACTCGATACACGTTCAAGCTGGACAAGAGGTACCCGAACATGACGGGAGTTTACGAATCGTTTTCGGATGTTGCGTTCGGAGGGTAGATCAATGTGGGACGATTTCTATTGCGAGTGGGTCTCTTCGAAGTGATTTCGATGTGAGTGAATTGTGTTTGAGAATAAAAGCTACAGTGATTCAACAGTATTCACCATTAAACAGCAGCAGCGACGTATAAAAAAAAAGCTGTTTTTCAAGCTGACTCTCAGCTGTTCCCCTATCTGACAGGCAACGTATAGCGTTCAACTGAATCAATGAAAATGCGCTTTTTGACTCGCGATCGGTGTTCGCGTGTTTCAAGTCAGAGAAAGGGACGTTCGTCTTTAATTAATAAATAGTTACACCTGAGTGTTCGTCGTTTGAGTCCACCAAGGGATTTGTATTGAAGGCCATGTCGGCAACAATAGGCAGGTGCAATTATTGCCAATCGAAACGCGAAAGATTCCCTTCACTGGTGCGTAAATAAGAGGCACGGGTTTAAATACACTCATACCTACTGCTTATGTTATTTGCGAACCGTCTGTGCGACTGGACTCAAAATTACCCATCCATCAGATACACGTTTCGAACTTCGTCCAAGGCACTCAATCCTTGTGTACCGCTTGTTGTCGGTATTCACCTATCGAGAGGCCGGGCTATATAATACATGTCGCATATATCATTATATAGGGCACCCACGACAGAGTAAAGGTCGAACTATCGTATTATTACTCCAAACGACAGATTGACCGAGTGTCGTTGCTCGGTGCCGATGGATGGCGCCACCCAAACAGCAGACTTAGTTAGATCTAGTTATCTGTTACAGGAAATCGTTTCAGATTCAAATGATCCAAAATTGTTAAGGTCACATACATAGACGTAAGCGAACGGACGTGCTTTTGCTGAGGCGAACCGCTATAAAAACAAGTGGTCAATTCGGTTAACGCAAACGGCTTTTCTGTCAAATTGTAAAATTGATTATACACCTGCTTAGTTACACTATAGTTCGTTTTTACATACAACGGACATGAAAACAATAAATAGCCTTACATCGTATGACAATGTCACTGTTGTGGTGATCTCGTTATCGACCGACGTCAATGTTGAGACCTGAGACCTAAGCGAGGTTCACGTAAGTGGCCTCTGATTATATACCTATTATTATTATTATTAGTGGTAGTAGAACTTGTTGTATTGCACGTATCGTTCGTGCAACTGCTGTTAGCCTGATTTACTACCAATTTTCGGGCTCGTTCGCATAAATGCCGTTTGTAGAAACGACTCCACCTGTGCTTACTGTGGAAAACCGTGAGCGCAGGCTTCTCGAATAGGTGAAGCCGTGTTTTTAGCTCGAGCAGATCCGTTTCGTCGGAGGAGGTCAGCCAAAACACCACTACGGTTTGGAGCAGAGTACAGTGCTGCAGCTGTCCTCGCTATGTGGGTGACTCGAACATCGATAGACGAAGACACCGATTTCTTTTAGCTGCAAACGGATTCGAAGCTGATCAAATATGACGATATGATAGGAAATCTCTTACGGGCGTTGCTAACGAGTACGTCGTCATCCTGCCATCGAATGACAATGAAACACATGCAGGGCATGTCTATGCGCAAATGGCCCGTTAGGAGAGATGATGTGATACCTACCTTGCTGCATAAGATGCTTCTGACGATGATAAGGAAAATAAAATCGGCGACCCACTAGGTGACCTGATGAATTTCAAAGATAGCGAGAAGAAAGCTGGGTAGAGCTGGCGGCAACGACAGCCTTGCCCGAACTTCAGAGGAGGTCATAAATCCTCTACGACTTGAACGACATTTTAGTGTTTCGCTAAATCTTGGTAACACATATCTTACAGTATGAGCTGTCTTCGCAGGCCGAACAATCATTGGGTGGTTTTCGATTACGCTTCGACTCTGTCGAAAGCTGTCGAGCTAGAAATCTATTTCGGCAGGTTTGAAACAACATTGTCGCATTGTTGAAACAACATTATGGTTGTGCGTCTTAAAATGTACAGTAGTTAGAGAAGCAGTGGGGCCTGTCTCTTAATTGTTCTCTGCACGGACATCCGAATAAGATGTATACACTCTGAAATAGCCCCAATCGATTCAAAAGTTCGAAGGAAATACGTCAACATGACGGAGTGGCAAGGAGCAACACTCAACGAGGCGACAACGGCGCGTTTCGTATCGCGCGCTGTGGTTATGAATCCAATATTCGATAGTAGATCCTTCAAGCTAATGCCAGTTATTCCGCTCGGGTGCACTTGTATTATCTCATAACTGTTAACTGTCCATCGCTATCCGCTATCCAAGTACCTTCGTAATCGTCTACGCATCCGACCTGCCTAGTGCAGCAGAAGATAATGTTTACTACGTAAGCAAAGCGTATATTCGCTAAAACTTCGATCATTTCCCGAGGACGCCCGCTCGCCGTTTAACCATTTCAGTGCCCTGCATGCCCTACATATTACAGAGCTATCCTAAAAACGACGTCATAGTTAAGGGACCAGGGGCCGACTCGTGATAATACGCACCGAGACAAAAGCTAACCCGTTGCCCAGCCAGTGCTCAGAACATCATCACGCATCAATGCCAGCCTACTATATCTAGCATTTTTTTTTCTTCGGCAGACTCCTCCAGCTCGATCGATAGCTTTCCAACGCCAGCTGCCAATTTGACCAACTGACCGTTCACTTTCAGCCCAAGCTACGTGATGCCCAGCCTTACGTTATATCCCGAGTGGAAAAAGCCCACACATATTTCGAGACTCGATCTCGCTATCAAGCGACGTAATGTGTTGTTCGATGTTGTTCCACACGCGATTGACCACCCAGTCATCTGGTCGCAGGTTAAGCGCCCTCTCGCTGTTGGGGTCCCGGACAGGCGAATGCGCACGCAGTTAGGCAGATGACCAAATATGCGGCATGTCAAAACCACCGAAAAAACGTACACGCCTCTCACATTACAACCATCGGAGTGCTCCTGCTGTTGTTGTTGTTGCTGTTGCCGCCGCTGTTTCTGCTGTCGCGGCGGCGGCTGCTGCTGCTGCTGATCCTGCCGCCGTTACGGGCAGAATTTTCTTTTCGTTTTCTTCGGGACTTCTTCGCGCAGCTTCGCACTCTGACATTGGCCGTCACTATAACGGCTGGCACGGCCGTCATCCGACAGTGGCATAGGCAGTGTCGAGCCGACCGGGTCGCCAGCAATGGCCGTAGTGGCAATGGCGGTCGCGGTGGCCGCAGCATCAGCAGCAGCGACGGCGGCCACTCGACTCTTCATCTACGGCGACGGCTGCTGCTGCTGCTGCGGCCGTGCGTTCATCTTCCTTTGCGAAAGCACCGCCTGCATCGGTTGTTGCTGCTGCTGATGCTGCTGGTGCTGCAGCAGCTGCAGCAGCAGTCGCAACAGCGGCTCAGATTGTGTCGATGGCTTTTGCCACGATGAGGTCACATTATATCGACCAGCCGAGCAAGCGAAGAACTCTCGCTCTCCTGCGTCGACGACGTTAGTCGATGCTGCCGATGGATCGAAGTGGTCTACAACGCGAAGCGAAAAAAAAAAAAATGGTTCCTGTGGAGGATGGAGACGGCGACGAGGTGAGCGGCAAACGAGCCGAAGCACTGGCGGAGACGGCGCGGCAACCAAAATCAACGAAGCCAAACTCCGCCGTGATCGCCGCCCGCCGAACGAAATTCGGCGCCGCTGCTGTTGTTGATGATGGTGCAACAACCGACCCAGGCGCCGAGCCGTGCAAAGAAAACTACACAAGGCTGTCGAGAGCCGAGGATCGGCACTGCCCGCCTGCCACCGCTATAGTAGTCGACAAGTGGCCGAAAAGCAGCTTCTGCTTATTGGCCTGCTTGTCGTACGCTATTACACACCCGGAGTTTTCAGCGGCAGCTTCCCCCTAAAACCATCGCGATTCGGTGGAATCGCGCTGACGTTCGACACGGCAGAGCGAATTTCACCGTCGACGACTACTTGCCTCCTGTATCTGACCCTGCGGCGTTGTTGGCGATGCGCATACTGCTGTCTCGGATCGATAAGGCGTTTTGGGGATATTTAGCATATTGAGCATTTAAACGGCGCGTACAAGATTCGATGTGGCCCTCCCAATTGTAACCGGCGGTAGCGATAATTCGCAATAGCTGGGAGAGACAGAGAGCTTCTTTCAGTCGCAATCAGTACTGTGGCCCCCGCTTTGCTACTTTGAAAATAGTAACAATGATATATGCTTCGTGGGTGAAGTTGTGATGAACACCTTGTCATCGCAGCGTAGAGTCGAGTTTGGGCTGTGAAACTGAAAAGGTTAATAATGCTAAGAATTAGAACATTTTTGGAGCGATTTCGAAGATAGCCCTGCGCCTTGACCTGCGCCAAGCCGAGACGGAAACGCTAACATGTGTGGTAACGAGAATAGCTAGCACAAAATCCACATATGTACGCTATATGTGGGAATATTATTACACATGTGGGCACGGCACAACATTTTTGGATCAATGGAAGTATGTCGGACAAACCATACGGTCGATTACAGGTATTTCAGGTACATTCAAAGCTAGAAACTAAATGCTAGATGAACCTCAACAGGTTGCAAATCATGCTATGCTCGATGGGACAGCCAATGATACGACAATGTTTTCTCGTAATCAATCATTTTTGAGCAATTTATACGCTAATTTGAAATAAATACAGTTGGCAGGGACCCGCACTGGCTTTAGGCGCATTTGTCTACGCAAAATCATTAAAGTTCCATTGCTTGTGTGCGATTGTTAACGCGACCACATATGTAGCAGCCGCAGCAGCAGCAAAAACAAGTGAAATAATCAGACCTTGAAATACACCCACACGTTATACCATTTATCTCCGTGGCTCCTTTCGTATTCTTATTTATAGTCTGGGGTTATAATTCCTAATCTCATCGTCCTAATCATCGTAAAATTTACTTTAGCCGGCTTATTTCATCCTTCGTTTAAGGGTGCCGATACAAGACAAAACGTCTCGTCTATTTACCGAGTCGATTCCGCACATAAAATGCATCTATCTGACGATAGCACAAGCTATGGAACATTATCTCTCATGAAACCTCTCTCTTTGTCATAAACGAAGCCAATTCCTATCCATAGTCGTAAACAGAGGGTCGCGCTTAGCGCGTCACAAGCAAAGCAAAGCTCCTCATAAATATGATTCTTCTGTTCTCTCTCTCTCTCTCTCTCCCTTCTGTTGGTGTTCTCTTTCTGTCAGATTGAAGAAGACGAAGAAGTGACATTAAGTGTCCGCCGGTACTAAACGAACGGCAAAGTAGGCCGTTATAGACAAACGAAGCCGATACTCATCATTCGATTGGCTTCCGTGGGGCTTCGACGGTGCAAGTCGCTCGTATCAGATTCTCTTCTGAGCCTCCCCCTCCCCGCCCCGCCTCCCCGGCCATCTTCAGTTCACTTCAGTCTTGCTCTATAACGGTACAAACAAACACACGACTCAGTACCGTTGTATGTCTGTGATCAGCCAGTGATCGAAGTGGAAAAGCCTACTTTATTTAATCGTATTATCGTGGCGTACAGATTATTGCACGACACGATGTATATATATATATATATGTATACACATGTATATATACATGTTGTATATGGACTGGCGACGGTTTTTGATCGAATAGATGGGGAGAGCGAGCCCGAGTGCACACTGCTGGACGAATCACTCGTCGGCCATAGTTCAAGTTGTACGAAGGCGGAAGGCCTACGGATCGGTGATCTGGTTTTGCTACGGAGCTTCGCCTTCAAAATCTGTTAACACCAGTGATGCTGCACGGATCATGCTTTGTTCGCCTTTGTCCACACGATCATGCTCGAACACTCATCTATATTTATCAAATAGCGACAGTTCTGTCCACGCAAGTGTGGACCTTCAGTGGCTATCGTGTTGCCCATTGATGCGGCGTTCTTTCAAACTCGATGCCAATGCTTCACTTCCGAGTTCTCTCTTAAAAATGAAATTAAATAGATTACTATCTGCAATAGACAACAGACACTTACGTTGCAAATTTAGCCTCTAGATTCAGTTGGACTATACAATCAGGGGCCCACGTCAAACACATTTACTACATATCTGTATACACGGCAAGTTTCGCCTATACATGTATACGTATAAAGTTTCTATTTTCGTAAATTCTAGTCCGAAACGCCAGTTCCAATGATTTGCAGCACAGCAAACTGCCGTACCACCAGATCCCGCCAGCTCCTTGGGACTTAGTTTCTTACTGATATGGCCCAGTGGCAAAGATGTCATTTTCTTGAATTGATAATGGCGAGCACCATTTTCTGACATCTGGTCGCAACACTCAGCTTGTCAGTTTCGCTCACTTGCAGAAAATCAATTCGTCGCCCAATCGCCCTATCAGTCATTTTCATTAAACGTCTCGCCGAGCAAATGGCCAAGCCTAGGCATTGTCTTGGCGCATAAGGCGGCCTATGCGCTTGGCTTCGGTACGACTTCGAATTAATGTCCTCCCTTGGTCAGCTGCCCTCTACAGAAAATCATTTTTTTGCTCGACACTGGTCTGCCCAACGCCATCAGCCGGGAAGCCCTACAATAATTATATTGGAATAGCCTGCAATTGGATGGCCAACCAATCGACTAGCTATAAAAATTGTATTCAGCTCTCCACTCAAATCAGCGGCAACGAGGCGCTTTAAGCCAGAGTAACGCGAGCGGGCTGAATTACACGGGCTGAACAATCATTAATGAAACATTGATAAAATAGAACAGGTAGCATTGTTCGTGCTACAGTACCACAGAATTGTGTATGCTAGCCGAAATATGTGTTTTGATTATTTATTTGCACTCAACATATTGTTGATATGTAAAGGGTAAAGCTTGATTGATTTATCTAAGGAACTGTATGTATTATCCAATTTATTGTAGTTGCGCAAAGGAATACTACGTGCAAATGCCGCTCACAGTAGAGTGAATAAAAATGCGGGACACAGGCGGGATACAGAAGACGAATGTTGATCGGTTGTCGCTTTACACTCGAAACGAAATTCAGCCGAATGTCTTTGACCGTTTCCAATTGTTTTTACCGCAACGAGATTCGCGGGGGGCAAAGTTCGGAAATTTGTCTTTGTTTTTTCGTTATTGTGTTCCTCTCGGGTTTGGCGTTACGCAGACAGATCGCTCGTCTGTTCTTTCCAAGCCCAGACTGTCAACGAGCCAGCTGCCGGCAGACCACCAGAAGTTAGGCATTGCGTCAAGGAAGTCTTTGTCTTTCCCTTGTGTCTACTTCCTATTGTTACTGTAGACGTTGTGACCGATGGAGTGGTTTAACGCGAAGCGTTATGGCGTTCTGGCGCACCTATCCCGAGTAGCGGTTCCGATTTGCGTCAGCCCGATTGGTGGCGGTTGCGTAAACGCATGTTGATCTCAATGTTGAATTGTTGACGTACGGGCGTAGGTTTCAGAGCATGTTGTATTTGTTGCCGGTGAATTGTCTCGTTGTAGTGTTCGAGCATAGAATCCATAAGAAGGAAGAGCAAGAACAATGGGGTAGAGGCGCGTGTACGAGATGACGCTGTTTGCCCACGTAAAGCATTATTATATATTATGTATATGGAAAATGAGCACCAGTTTAACTTGATGTCTGTCAAGGGCACACATACAAATGTGTGTCGCGCCTGTTTTTTGACGATAGGACATAGCTGGCTGACTGAGACAGGAAGTGATAGATAAGAACGAAACAAAAAAGTAGTCCAAGCATTGTCCTCGTGGACGACAGAACAAGCAAAGGAGATATGGAGATAAGATTAACCCTTTATCTCAAACGTTTATCGATCTGAGGCGAAAATGTTTACAGACCTATGTCCAATTGTCCATCAATCATTATAGTCTCTTGGTATAGTGGCCAGGTCACAGCAACACGAGTGGAGTCCACGGCACGCGGGCTTGTCAATAAATCACTTTCGCCAGCATTTTATTGCCACCCCACTCATCTTGTTTGCAAGTTCGAACCGAACTTCAATCAGCGCTTTCTAGCTAAGCGTTTAGCTAGAGCGAAGGGTTGGCATCCTGCTTTGTGAGTTAGAGGGTGTCACGAACGGATGTCTTTGCATGAGGGCAGTCACTAGCGCTTATGAGGAAACAACCAATATCCACAGCGCACGTGAAATGGTCAACGTCTGACCACAGAATGAGCTGTATTGGGCGTCCCTCAGTGTTATCTATTACGAATATTATTATTATTATTATTATTATTATAGATGGCAATACGCAAGACGGCAAGAGAAAATCACTCAACTGCCAAATTCAACGATTCTATCGATACTGATCTTTTACCGATTACACACAAACTCCGAACCTCACTAGCTATACTGGTAATAGCAATGGCTGGGCACAGCTTGAAGCCCTTGTTAGATGTTTAATGCCATCTATCTCCACAGTATGAACCAAACACAGATTACAAAATGGAGTACGTTGAACGGTAACGGACCTTCAGCGAAAACACATGAATTATCGCTTGTACAAATACTAACCTTTGCTATCTTCTCACGATTAACTCAACTCTGTTGTTGTTATTGCATGTTTTGCTGACGTTTGTATTTTGGCGAATGTCGACTTCCAGGGATCGGTAGAACTGGGCGGTGATATGGGTCGGCAGGTGGGTCGAGCCACCGGAAGACCAGGGCCTCCACTTGGCCCACTAGGGGCATTGCCGGCTTTCACCCAATCGCACATTTGTCCTCCGCAAACTATAACGACGACGATGACGACGACGACGACGACATCCACAACGTCGGCAGCGATAGCAATGAACGGTAACGGGCCACCCGGCTATCCCGGACCGTACGAAGGGCTACCAGCAAAGTTTGTCCAGTCGATGAAAACACTATTCGACATTCTCGATGAAAAGGGTAAGTACCATTGAATGAATTTCGCCAACAAATCGAGTTGACTCGACCCGCTGGCCAACGTCCGCCATGCACCACGTACTCATAACTTGTATCAATTGACAAGCTCACTACTTTCGGCCTGACAGAACAGCCACAAGCCACTAACTGGTCTAGTGTAATTTATTCATAAGGAATGAACGATGAAAGTTCAACCAGATTGAAAGATCCGCCAGAGTGAAACGTATCGCAAGCATACCCCACATAATAATCAAATTAGTTCTACGCTGGCTAGTTATCGCATGATACCGAATCGATCAGCGGGAAGAAAGCCGTACACATGTACATTACCCGTAGACGTTCGTTCCGAGACCGTAGGAGCACACGATGACTCTCGCCTTGTCAATTGTGTTAGTGCGATTTTTTAATCCCGTTTGCCGCGCTGTTCACGAAACCCCGATAGCCTAAATGGGCACTACGCGGGCGTCAAGTAGCGAAAATAGATTTACTAACAAATAGCAGATATCATCGTCCATCGGCGCGCGAACGCTCCCCGATGTTCTTCAACAGTTTCGCAACGTTCTGCGATTGACAGAATCAGAGCACTCACACACCCGGCCCCGGGGGTGAGAACCGCCGTTGTCAAGGCCCTAGTCAAGCGACGACAGCGCGGCAATGCCAGAAAAAATACAGCAGGAGAAACCAGCATCTTCTCTTCGATATTCGGGTCACGGCACCTTTAACAGAGCGCCGCTGCTCTGTGTTCAGCCGAGTATATAATAACCTTGTTTCGGCCAGCGTTGCTGGGGTTATGCTGCTGTTGTTGCTGCTGCTGCTGCTGTTGTTGCTGTTGCCGTTCGTTTGATTCTTAACAATTGACAGATCGCATTTCGTATCGCTATGTAAATCAAATAGACGGCACAGAAAATAATATCGACGGCTCTACCATGTAAAATCATTCTGCTCGTTTTTATCATTCGAAGTGACTACTATCATATAGCACATCGATATCGGTGCCATACCGACGCCAGTCGGTGTTTTTACCCTGGTACGAGTTGTTTTTAGATAATACGACAAGACGTTGTACAAGGAACGTTCGCTTCAGGGCATGGGCTATGGTCATGCGGCTCCTGGGGGGAGGCAAGTTCGCATGTGATCATACGCTGACACGTCTGAAAATATACTGTAGCGCGCATTGAATCCTAATATCCGACTATGTGATTAATATATGTATAGGCTGGTTATCCTAAAGGAGCTCATGTTATCCCTCTTTCGGTGTTCTAGTATCGTACAATCTGTTAGTTATGTGGCATCTTTGGTAAGCGGGCGGTTGCTATTTCATGGAAACGTAGTGCACACCCGCGCTCACTCACTGCTGAGTAGAGCGTCAAAAGAGCCCACCACAAGGGCACCTCTCTACAGCTACCTCTGTGGAGATCGGTTCGAGATAGATTCATTAGCTATTCCGATGTATACAATATATTGGAAGTTCACTTCGAACCAGCTTCCAACCAATGATAGTCCTGAGTTTTGTGTTTTGACTTTGGTCTAAACCAAACACGAAATCTCTTAGTGCGTCTTGGCCTTTAGATTACTTATTCACTTTTACATTTCGTACGTTTCGGGAAACAAGGCCAGAGACGCAACGTCTTTCGGTGCTGACATATATACCGAATTTCGTCTACCGAGTTTCGTGACGCAGTCACCAGCGTTGTCGGCCGATCAACCTGACCATTTACAGAAGAAGAAAAAATCAAACACCGACATTTTGCAGTATGTTGATGAAAACTTTATAGTAGCAACTTGCAGACGATCTTCGAAAGAACTCTGTCAAACTTGCGGGCGACAAAGTTTGACAGACTTTGTTCATTCTGCTGACGACTGTCGACTAATATCGTCCGTTTTTTATTCAGGATCTGGTCTCGTTCCCCTGCGTGACATCGAGAGTCGATGGGCCCGACAGGCGAATGTTCAAGTCATCGACCACTTGCGAGCCGTCGCCGAGCAAAACCATAGCCATCTACTCAGCTTCGACAGGTACTCTTACGTTACGCTGCGTTATGTTTAGTTGCTTCTAACGTTGTTAACAACGAACCCCAAGAAAAACATCTCTGATCTTCTCTGAGCTGTGGACCTGGCGGGGCCACCTTTGCTTATTTTTCCACCGGTCGTATCTGGCAACCCCGGAGTACACAGATTAAGAATGAGGATAAAGAACTCCAAAGGTTCTACAAAGCACCTAATGGGATTTCATCCCAAGCTACATGGCCCTCCTGTCAAGTAGTCCGTTACAATATAGTCAGTCATAATTTGTCCTTTATCACAAACCCGTTTCTAGATTCTGCCTCGCGCTGAAGATGTCTCTTCTCGCGGACTCGCCGAAGTCATCGTGCAGCAATAGTGTCTCATCGGTGACATCGGCAGGAAGTCCAGCCCCTCCTGTCTCAGCTACGGGGACGGGTCAAGCATCCGTAGCAAATCGTGGACCACTCACACAAAAGAGTGCTACCACACCCGCTAGTCCCAGCTCGGCTACGGCACCACCTGCCGCATATGACAATGTAAGCGAAGTGCCAAATCGCCAGATCGTTTTGTATAACGCCGGTCTGACCACACATGTCAATCAAATGTTATATATATATATAAATATATATCCATTAAAAAAAAAAAAATTTATATATCCATTTAAAAAAAAAATATATATATATATATATATATCCATTTTAAATGACTTTCGACCATGATCTTATGCGTCCCGTGCCAGTCCCTTAGTGGTCGTGGGGCATCGGTGCGGAAAGAAGTTTCAGCCCTTCGAATAATCAGTAATTATGCAGTATGTAATATGTACTTTTCGTGCCAAGCGTGTACCTTTCGTGCTACATGTTTCACTTAGCTGGAGATTTTCACCATTCTCAGGAATTCGACCACCGAAGACAAGGCTCGAGTTCATCGACGGCAGGTTGGCTAGATTCATCAAGGTTAGTTAGTGAAGATCGCGTTCGCCCATGTGTTGTATAGACCTCAGTTGATGTTCGAGTCGTCCCACGGCAAATCGACAGCCTTGTCATGATTTTTGTCTTTCTTCGTCGTAGTGGCTAAACAGCGAATCTCATATACATTAAGTTTGTCAAAAACATCTTTGTCTGGAGGCTTGTACGATCACTTAGACGGTGTACTTTTCCTAATAATAATAGTAATAAAAATGAACAACAACAAGAATGAGAATTATAAATAATCATTACATTTCGTCTCTGACTTGTCTCACATGTATACAACGCAATGCTTCGAATGGTCCCTCCTTCATTTAAAATAATTTTTATCAGCACTGCAGTAGTCCTGCGTTTGGGTGTAAAATAATGTATGAACTCGAGCAGGATACTCTCAACGAGAATGAAAAATTTTCCAAATGATTCGCAGGAGCACTTTCATTTGAACTTAATTACTTGCCTCGTAAGGCAATATTGACCGGGAGATTTGCACCTATCTTTCACGCCGACGCTCCGCACCCGCCAAGAGGCTTACATCGACTGACGCTGCCGGCGTCTTCGCTGGCGGTCAGAGCCGTTGGATAGGCTAGGTAACTATTCTCATATGTGGTAATGACACTGAATGTGTGAGCACTGCGTTAACGTTCAAATGGCTTCCAGATTCACTTCGGCAATTCCGCCTCCAGCAGCTTCCGTTAACTCAGTGGTGTCGAATTTAACTACGGCGGCGACAACGACGACGACATCGCCCTCACAAGTGACGTCGCCACCGACAATCGGCGGGAGTCGGCTCCCAAAATTTGCCAGCAACAGCCATTCGCACACTCAGCACAGCGCAGAACCGGTTCGTAGCGTTTGTCTGGGTAACAGTAGTAATACGACGAGATGCTACACCTGAATAGAGAGCAAGACAGCGGGTTGTTAATCAAGCAACAACATATATATATATACACAATGCGTCGTATTGATGTACTATAAACAGGCCTAACGACATGGTGTAAGTTCGCAAAACAGCGAACGATAACGGCGAACAGGATGCAAATTAAGGTTCGCGGATGGTTGCGAAATACATCGTTGGCTATTATCCCGATGAAGGCGGGCTGTGCATGCGAGCTCAGGTTCGGAAGGAGATAGCGCAAGTTCATATTGAACAGCGGAAATTGAACGAATCTTGTTGTAGTGTCGCACTAGCTAAAGTGGTTACTAGCTACACGAGCATATGAAACAGTCGACCTTTGACTGAAGTGAACTGATGATGGTGACAGGTGCCGACGCGTATCCAAATTCGACACGTGCTGCCAACGAGCTATTGCGTATACAATCATATGCGTCGACGTGGAATAATTGGATATGGCATCCGTTTATCGATTTTTCAGGGCAAGGCCACTGTCAATAGCGGCTCGATGGCAATCCGAGCAGCTAGTGTGCCCCCGACCGTGGGCGAGCCGTGTCTTCCACAGGTGGGTCGAACCACTCGATCGATGGAGACAATCCCAGCTGGCGATTGTCTAAGGCGACATTTCGAGCCTCATGCCTAGATTGATTGATTAGATGCACAAACTAGCCCGATATGTAGCTTTTGTACGCTAGCGAATCTAGGAAATGCTAATCTAAAGTAACCACCGGTATGCATAGTAGAATATTTGAAATTGGTGCAGTGTTATACATACAATACAATCCCGCACATGCATACGAAAGTGCACTGTGCGTTCCTTGGCACTTACGGCCATTTTTCTATTTATCATCGTATTGGCTGCGACGAATTTAGGAGAATGGAACGAACATCAGTCGTCTGACACCGGGAACCTCACCGGGGGCGCCGAGCAAACTCAATTCGTCGTTCGATAATCTGTTTGATGTCGCCCCCGGAACGCGGGGTTGTGCCAACAGAATAGCGCGGGTTTTGCCCCCGCCGAACCCCCAGGGACATTCGCACCAGACGCAAAGATCGATGCTGCCGCCGCCGCCGTCATTGGTAATTATTAAACAATATTTGGAAACGACGCTTGGAATGTGTCCAAGCTTGAAAGATGCCTGAGAAGATATCCAAGTTGCGCAGGTATTCAGTTGGCCTAGATAAATAAATAGCCATTTCATAGCTTTTGTAAGTTCCGTAGAACCCCTTGAAACGATTCCAACTCGAAGATCCCTTTGCCACCGAATGATTAACTCGCTCATTTCATTCCCTCGGCGTACAATAGGTCCGACCTCCAACGGTAAATGCGAACAACTCCAGTGGCGCTAAGTCCATCTCTCGATCAAGTGTGGTTCCTCCTGGAGGGACCCGACAACCTCCGCTGCAAGCCGGTCAACAGCAACAAAAACCTGGTCCCCCACCGGGTCCCTCGCCAGCATCGGCAAATGTGCGTGACCTATTTTTTCTTTTCGCCTATTCCTTGTAATGCCTTGAGTGTCCTGAGAAGTTTTGATTGGGCATCCCAGGCCTTAGCATAGTGAGTACAGAACAGTCTACTAGATCCGTAGGCGTCCCGCCGAAACAGCAAATAGCTCGGACATCATTTCGTGTTTGCATTGGAGTACAGGTGTATCTTTTGAATTTGTGGCTTCCAGCTTCGACGCACAGTTCGACCACCAAGCGGAATCGCTGAACCACACAGGGTTCCATTAAACCCGTCCGGTATGAACATCAACTCATTATTGATCGATTGAGTTTTGGCGTCAAATTTATTGTGTTCTCCGTTTCCAGTTATCGCCTAAATATCGTATAGCTATACATCTGAATATAGTGACAGCCTTGATATGCACCGGCAAACATGTAAATCACATATTGAGCAAATATCATCATCGACAAACAACTGACCCTATTCACCATGCATCTAGGATCGACGGCAGGTCCACCTCTAGGGGCGCCATCAGCAGCTTCAGGTCGATCGCGCACGCCTGACAATTTCCTGGAAAATTCGGGTGGCCATCAGCGGGCGATTAAGCCGCCAATGATGAGATCGATTAGCAGTATCGCAGAATCACAACTCCAGAAGCACCAAACGCCATTACACGGACCACCCGAGTACAGTGGTCAGCATTCTGGTGTGGCGGGTTTGCCGGCTAACAGGTATGTTAGCCAACACACATATCAGTCATATTCATCGGGTTAGGTATGATTTATTCGAGCTGAACTGAGTGTCTATGATTTTATCCAAAGCCAATGATTACCAGCTAGACTAGGTCAAATATACCGGACTACTTTGTCCATAACTAATCCTGAGCTCCACGCCGAAGTTAAATGAGAACGTATGAACTTACCAGAGGCTTCTGGCAGTGATACTATGATCTCAAAGGTAAGCGACAATTGACAATCGCCGACATCTTATAAATATATATATAGCATTTACAAGCGCATGCACCTAAAACGCTATCTACATGGCAGGAAATGTTCGAAATTTTTCATATCTCCACTGCGCGTTAGTTACAACATATTGTTTTGTACTCTATTAGGAAGCCGTTTCCGTTGCCTGGTCTGGCTTCGGGAGGAGTCCCTGTTCTGAAGACGATCAGTTCTGGGGGCCTTCAGTTAGGCCCACCCCTGGTCCCGCCTCCTGCACGCCGAGCTCATTCCGTCCTGCACGAGGTGATCACCTCATCTGGTTCATCAGTTCAAGGCCAGCCACAACATCACACGCAAACGGCGTCAGGAAGCTCGATGCACAGTCATTCACAGACGCATCACAGCGGTACGATCTAAGCAGACATTGTTATTGTCATTTTATTTATTTCCTTCACTTAGAATACAATACATTATTATTAAACGAAAGACGTTCACATATTACCAGTATTGTAACATATCCGAACCTCGATGAATACGTTCACTACTTATCTCTACAGATGGCTTAATTCACCATTGGTAGCCTACCCGACAGTGATATGGTGTGCAGATTGACGGACAACATCTATTGCGTGGCTAAATATATAAAGGCATACTTTAATTTGCGACCTTAGCTACTTAACCGAATATCGAATGTAACCTGTTTCTATCGTCACATGCGATCGCCTGTTGACCAAACCGTTCTGAGCCGATTCGCAGATTGTTACGCGTATTTAGAATATGATATGGGGAGAAGAGAAACCTGCAATCTCCACGATAATCTGCATCCGTTCCTCTACAACAGAATAATGATTGAATACAGCCAATATCGGTTCATTGAGTTCTGGTACATATATACCAAAGAAATATATACATATATAAATATGTACATACATATTTCGCAGGGACAACTGTACCGACTAGCATGCATTCTCAAGGCGGCACGTCCGATCATCATCAGCATCAGTCGTCGACGCAACAGGTTTCTGGACCCTCGCCGGCAACGTCCTCTGGCCCGTTGATGGCGAGTGTCAACGTGCCCGTTAGCAGTACAGGCAGCAAGATTCGAGACGCAGGAGGTGGAACCAGCCATCTTCCTGTAAGGGACCATTCCATGTATTTCATATTTACCACCTCCCTGTGCACGGACATATATAGTAGGGTCGTTTTCGTTCTAGCAGAATTGAGTCGAACGTGAAACATTCCATATCAATTTCTTGCATACGTTGATTATTTGACCTTCTACACGATAGTGGTGTTGCAAATAGTAGCAGTAGTATTGCCTCGCTGAGATTATAGCTAATTCCTTCAGTTAAGCTAAACAAAGGCCATTCGTTGAGTTCAGGGTATTGAAATTACTTGATTGGACACAATGCTAAAAGGCTTAACACTGTCTTTCAGCAGACCCCTGGAGGCGCTATGCTGGCGCCCATACAAACTGAGCCTGTTCTCACAGCAAACAAGGTAACTGAACATTATCGAGTATGATCCTCAGTAGAGTTAGTACTGAACAACGTCATGATAAACACTATGATAATAACGACGTATTGTACAAGGAAAGGATTATATATCCTTCCAACCGGGGTGACGCTGCGACATTCGTTGAAGTCCCTTTGTTAATTTAATATTGTGAGTTGTCCTCTGCATTCTGTGTTCCGCCACCAGTCAGTAGATAGTTTGCACTTTAATTAACTACTTGCTCATCTATGGCAAATTGTCGCTTGGTCAGGTGATGTTGGGCTCTGGCCTAAACAAGGTCCCGTCTGCCAAGACCCCTTCACAGATGCGTCTGCCTTCTGGATCTTCACATTACGGACACGTGCAGGTTCGTATTATAGCAATAATTGCGCCTATGATCACGACGTACTAGCTTGATCTCATGTACATCCTCCAAAAACGTGATAGACATTACATCGCTCTAAAAAGCTGTCAATCAGCGAACGATTGAGTTTGATCTGAGACGAAGCAATGACCTTATGGGCTAACAACGAGTGTCCGATGTTCGTTGCTTCGCCCACAGCCTCAACAGCAGCAGCATACATCACCGGCCAGCAACAGTGCCACGTCTAGCGGCCACCCTCCCGGTGGCCATCACGGACCTGCCGCAACGCAGGTGAGTTAGTTCGACTGGGATTATATACTGTGATAAGCGTGCGAGTAAAGTCGACAACATTTTCGAAGAAAAATCTTAACAAGCGTTAGTGTCGGCATAACACCTCACTTGTAAAGGAACTCAAATAAATAGTAAAATATCTTCAATTCTCACCTCCAATCTGTAAAACTGGGATGACTGCAGTATTTTGCACTCAAATCACTTCCAGCCTATAACAAATCAGTCGCAGTATTTATGCGCTTATATTCTTCTGAGGAGGTTTTATATTTAACAAAAATAATCATATGATTATTTTTCGCTAGAACGTATGCACTAAGGTATTCTGTGCTGTCATGCTTGCCAGACTGGATTTCTGCGAGGTCCTGTCGGACAGCGTGACCTCCCGGCCATGGTAAGGGCCATTCCCTGCCAGACAGCCACCGCCAGTGTTCAGCAGGTACAACCACTTAAGCAGAGCCCGCCACAGCCCCCGCAGCAGCCAAAACAGTCTACACCTCAGGGGCAATTTCAAGGGCAACCAACGCAACAGGTGCCCCTCCGACAGATGTGCCTTCCACCCGGTGGTCCTAAACCCGAGAAGCCGCCGCGCAGGAGAGAGCCTCGAAGGCATACCTTGGCACACGGTTAGTATCAGAAAGATATCCTAGTGATGAATCATTATATAACATATACTTTTTATAATTGTACTCCGAATATATATGTATGTATGTATATATATATATATATATATATATATTCATACATATATATTCGATCTAGAATAGTCACCAGAGAAATCAGCACAGTGGTGTCAATTTAGTCACTCGGCTTCCTTAGTGCACTGTTTTCACTCAATGGCAATAACGCTGCGTAAAGCACTGCATTAAATATCGAACGCCACTAATACAATAGCAACTACCCATCAATCGTTTTGTCTAGGCATCGAATACGGAATGATTCGGCGTCTGAAACTGCTTGAAGAGGAGCGTGAAGTCCTCCAGAAGGGTCTGCAGGCTGTTGAACGTGCGCGTGACTGGTACCTGCGGCAGGTTGGCAATGTGCAGGACAAGCTGCAGGCCACAGCTCATGGACACGCGAATCCCGTACGTCGGATCCTTTGAGGCCAATTCAAGATTTCTGTGGATGACATATATATATATTGTTTGTACAATTATAATAAAGCGGATGTGGCATAAAACTTCCGTTGAGTTGCAGCCATGTTACGGCGCGCAATGAATTTTCCATACTTCCAGTTCTCATGAATTACAGAACAGTGGGGAAGAAACGCGGCAAGAGGAACGATCATATTTTCCCTAGGGAAGAGTAGAGATGGGTATTGCTCTAGTCTGTGGTACATATCTAAATCACAATTTACTGAACGATAATGTTATGTTGCTAACGTCATCGAATGTCTGTATGCTCGGTATCACCCGGGGGACGTGTTCGCACGCGGAGTAGGAATACTCAATTGATACACATGAGGAACGCCTCCGGCTACAGATGGCTCGAATCGTTGACGTCAATCATCGGCTGGCAGCGCTGGTCGAGAGCGGAGACAAGGCGTCATTCCCACTTCACATGAATCTCGCTCTTCTCTCAATCAATAGCTTCAATCATATCAACTACTCCCAACTTCAGCAGCAGCAGCATTCAGCGCATCAACAGGTAACATGGCGACGAATAACAATCGCGTTACGTTGTACACCGAATTCGTTCGGAACCACACGTTAGGAGACACGTACATTGAGTTACATACATAACGATTTCAAACAAATATATAGGTCGATTCTTTTTCGAGGTCTGACTTCTCAGAGAATTGTTTATTAAGAGATGAATCTACGGGCTTACGGTCGGTCGAGTGTCATTTCGGTGTCAAACGGATGAGAGAAGTGGTTGAGTTGTTCTGGAGAGTGCACTATTTTGACCTCATCATGTACGTCTGTGTGGGGTTTCGACCGCGTGCGCGTATGTATCTTGCTTGGTCTGTGATTGCCACCACTAACCACTGGGTGGTCTCGTTAGCCAGCGGTGAAGCGTTCGTGGATATGAAGTATTTAGTCCCCTCAAGCACAATACCAATGATCCAACAACATCTAAACATCCACAAAGGACACTTGAATTTGGGGCTGGGATTTTACCTCCAAATAAATACAATTCAATACAAATGTACTTTATTCAAGGTAAACGATTTATTTGCTATAATAATATGTAATAATAACGTAAACATATATAATAATAATAATGAATATTTAACTGTTTTTACAGATTGTTGACATGTGATTTTTCAAATGTCGCCATTTCGCCCCTTTTTCAGATATCGTATTTAGCTAATTGTTTTCATTTGCTTTTTAGGTTGCGAACGTGACTGAGATCAAACGACTTCGAGAGCACAACGCGAAGCTCAGCACCGAGTTGGAAAATCGGCAAGGCGTAATCAAGCAGCTAGAAACAGAGAAGGCCCAGCTGCTAAGGGAACTCTTCGCCGCAAAAGCGCAACAGGCCCAAGTACAGGCGCAGGTTCAAGCCCACACGCAGCGATTTCGGAGCCAACCGAACGCACAATCGGCGCCCGATACAAGCCTCATGTAGAGCAGATCGTAAAGAGACTCATTTCACACTTGTTCTAGCTTGAATGCTCAAGGCGCGCTCTATGAAGATGTACGCGGCGTCTCTTCAAGTTTCTCATCCATAGATATATATATACATATATCGCGTTAGCATTTACATTTACGTATTAATTGTGAGTCCATGTAATAGTCGGTTGTTGAAACGTGGTCAGTACAAAATGTGCAATATCAATGAATCATTAGTCTTCGAAATGTCCGTTAGTACCGGTAGCAGCCGTTTGGAAAAAAGCGAGAAACTGCTGAACTCAGTGTTCTTCGTTTTACAACCCGAAACAGGGTTCTGTAAGGTTAACCTCATCTATTGCACCTTACCCACGGTGCGCCACAGCGTAGAAATGTGCCAGTGACGAAAATATGGGTGGCAGTGTGTTCCGTAGATACAACTTTAGTTCGTTTTACTAATTCACCGTTTCTTACGAACATCTCAATTGGTATAATAGCTGCTTGTTGTACCTGGGGTCCTAAATATGCAGTTCGCTGTGATTTTTGTGTTCGTCGTACGTTAAACGCAACACGCCTACATATACAACTCATTGTATAATGGTAATTGTTACGATGTGATGATAACGTCGCTTTCAAATGAAGGGCCTTCATTGTGGTCTTTAACATATTGTCTATACAAGTAGTGGATACGTCGCCTGTTCTCTGAGTCCGTCCGCATCTGGTGTACGGTGTCGCCGAAGGATGGTGTTCGTGCCAACAGCAGTTCATCACTGTATGAAATAATACTCCTAGAATTCTGTGGTAATAACCCTGGTGAGCTCTACTTGCATACTCGTCCATTAATCGGATTAGGCAAACCTATAGCCGTTCACTTGGTGGAGGTTGAATCCTACCACAGGAAGAGTGCGATATTATCCGGCACACACCTTGGACGCTGATAAACGTCGTGTACGACCAGCGACGATATAATGTTCCATAGGCGGGTCTTCCAAATCTGTGGGACAACGGACCCTCATCGAGGGGATACCACCACCAATTACTGTATGTTCGTAAAGCGTAAATTAAAGAAGCGGTACAAGGGCTAATTGCTTAGTATTGGAACTCCCAAGTTATACTCCAATATGCAAATTAGTCGACGTGATGTTACCATTTCACGATCCTCTTTGAACACATACACACAGAGAGACCGACACGCGAATCCAATCGCGAACCTCCGTAGTATTAACGACGGTTAGTTTTCCATTTTGCTATATCAGAAGACCTTCTAAAGTTTAGTGTTTAGAGGTAAAGCTTCTGATCAAGTGCCAACAAATTGTATTTTTCCTTTCATGATGATCAATTCAATCATCATTTACCGTGGATGGAAACAATTAATCACTCATCTGTTCATGAGCTCATAGCGATGTACTCATATATTCATAACGTATCATTGCATTGTCCCGCGCTCTACGCCCTGTCCAACGTTGGAGCGAGCATCCTCAGGGGGGCAATTGTGTATACAGTTGAGATATAGGCAGAATGAAGGGAGATCGAGGATCTGGTCAGCGACGTGCCAGTGTCGGAAGATCTTTCGCCTCTGAGGCGACGGGGCAGCCTTTCCGTTGAAGCCAATTTCGGCCGATTTTCGAGCTTTCTTTTGTGTTGTTCCATCCCCAATGGAGCTATAATTATCACTCAATAATTTATTGGCACCACACCGAGGGAAATTGCGCATTATGGCAATTATCTATGGCAGCGTGAACGTGAGGTGGTGTTTTTCGATTATCGAGTCGTTTCTCGAATACACTTAACAGGTTTAGACATTGAGCATCGGTTTTTGTCTCGTTGTTTGGAGCGCAACGCTGGCTACTCAGGACTGTTGAATGGCCTATCTCGTTTTGGAAGGTACAAGATCAAGATTTCCAAGATCACCCAGAGTTGGCAGTGTCCGATCGTAATTTATTTGATGTTTATATAGTACCTATTCGAGCTAGATTATATAGGGACATCCCTCTCATGACATATTAGTAGGCAAGCGAGAGAGATTTCGTCCTTTATTAATGAAATTAATCTTCCGCGCTGCCTCGTTTAATAGTACTACAGCCTTGTGCGCACTTACCTACGTCTCTCTTGCTGGTCGTTGCGTTGGTTGTTGAGGGTATATATGTGCCTAATCTATCAATGTCTGCCAACGTAAATACACGAATATATATATATATATATACGAATTTATCTCATGAATGGCAATGGCTGTAAGATCCGCACACAGTATTTCGTTATACGACGATCACGATAGTGTTGTTGTAGATGTTGTGATGAAAAACGCCACATTTATATATAGATATTACTTATTTGTAATTTGAAAAGGAAACATGAGGAAATCACGTTGCAACACCGAAAAATACAGTGAAAACAGCCAAATAGTGATGAAAATTTTCATGAAAGAGTGAAATTTTCATTTTGATAAAAAAATTTGCGAAAATTAAGGAAAAGCTTTATTGCTCATTTTCCATATGATAATCTGACTTTTACTATTTATAGTAATGACAATAATAATGGCATTTTTCTTCGTTAACTCGACTGAATGTACCGAACTTGTAGCGTATAACATGTAAGGTGTTGTGAATCGCTGATCAAACATTGAAAAAGTCTTCAAAATAAACTTGTAACTCGGTTGATATTCGCTTTTTTCTTTTGTCTTTCAAACGGTCCGTCATTGTGGCGAGAATACCTCACCCCAAAAATCATTTTGACGTTCGAAAATTCTCGTTCTCCCCTTAGAGTGCGTTGGAGGCAAAGATGGGCCGAAACCACCTCTACAAATTTTGCGGGCAGACTTACAGCCAAGATTTAACCGTCCATGGTATCGCTGCTCGGCATTGCTTCATAGGATGGTCCGCCTCCGGGCCGGGAAAGCACCTCTGACAGTATGTTACGTAAAAAAAGTAAATTTTCTGGCTGACTCACAGCCTTAAACATTTAACATCCATGGTGCAACTGCGTTCAGTATTGCGTCAAACGATGGACCCCCTTTTTAGATAGTAAATGTGCAACAGCAATATGTTACCTGGTAAATTCATAAGGAACATAAAAACGAACGAGTGCACCAATTTTATTAATCCAAAACGTAATCTCCATTGCCAGCTATGACATCAAGGTGCAAAGCTAACGGTGGGCAAAGCTAACGGTGAGGTCGCGCGTTGTCTTGATGGAAGAGAATCACTTTTCTATTCACGAATAGATATCTTTCTGTCACCTCTAATCCTCAGTGCTTTTCGAAGAGGTACTAGCGGTCAAAATGAGACCATATTTGTTAACGTATGAGACGCCCCAGCGCGAACTTTTCCGAGAGGATCCATCGAAATTTTGCAATTACTTTCTTTCCAACCGAATACAAATGCATATTATACATATTCAACATTCAAAGCAGGGACAAAACAGTAGTTTTTCAAACGAGTTTCTCAACGGCATACAAATATTGCTAGTGGTTGCGAATCAAACAAACCACATCATAATACTTCAGAAAAAGAAACACACACACAGAGATTGAGCAAAATTAAATTTGCAATTTATTTTATTCAGAGGAACCTCGATCACCTCTGTAGAGTTGAGATCACATTTTGTTGCATCGAGTTCATATTTTTCTCTCGCCTTAAGTCATGTCGAGATAATTAGCATAGAAAAATAAATGTACATAATTAAAAAATACAACCACCAACGTGGACTTGAGTATTGGTATTCTTATTGTTATTAATCTGTTTGTTATTATTGGTGTTAATCATTGGGCAAACGCCTTAAGACGACATTTCGTGTGTGTCGCTATTCCCTAAGGCATTTCTCAACAATGAGACGAAATGTTTTCGCATTTCACGACTAGTCCACTTTACTGTTACGTTCGCTCTCGATCCGTTGATCCCAAGCCTCCCAATTGCAGCCCTGCCACAAATAGAAGATTTCTGTAGATTTCAGCATTCCCTTACGAGCTCGTGCCAGAAAACGGCGTGTGCATGGGCGGATCGAGGGGCTGATGGATGAGCCGTTTGACAGTGTTGTGCACATATTTTTTATATATATATATATATATATATATATATGTTCTATCATACATATACCGTAGGCAATTCTCGAGTTGTTTCACTGTGTGTGTGTGTGTCGCACAAGCAAATGGTATGACAAATCAAGCATTTCGATAGTTCGCTGTTTCGAGAGCTTGAACAGGCCTTTTCTGGTGAGGCCTTTTCTTGTATAAATCATGCAGGAATTCTCCTGCCGGCAGAGGGACGTGAGTGGTCCAGCTTCTCCCGAGCAGTCCCTCTGCAACCGCTGTGGTGGCCATCACAAAACGACACCGTTAATCGTCTCCCGTTGTTGTTACCGACGTCTGCTATTTCGACCGATCTTTCTTCGCGTTGCCACCACTGACCTGCTTGCCCGCCCCCGTGGTGCTGCCACCGCAGCGCGTCAGGGTGACACCCTTGGGGAGGATGCTCTGCAGATGCTGTGCGAGCGGAGGTAACGGAGGCTGCTCGATGACGACGCAGTCGCTACCGCTGCTGCTGCTGCTGTCGAGATCGTCGGCTGTTCGCGCGCCGTGAGTGGTGCGATCCTCGCCGTTCGAGTCGCTCCGACGCGGCAATTGGAGAGCGGCTTTTCCCGCTGCTCCCATTGCTGCTACCGCCGTTAGTCCGGAGCCTCCTACAGCTGCGGCGGCTGCGGTGGAGGGTGACGCCAGAGGCAACGCTGCCGCCGTCTCGGACGTCGGCGTTGTGGCCGATCTTGATCTGGGTATTGCAGTGGGGGTAAGGATGCTTGCCCGATGGGCTGACGCAATCACTGTGGCTGTCATTGCTTTGGTCAATGTGACGGTGGCTGCCGCCGCCGCCGGTGGGCCCACTCGAGCCACATCCGTCGCCGCCGCCGCTGGTGTCACTCGCTTGATATCGGGGCTGCCTGCTCGAGTAGTCGTAACCTGTGCAAGGTACCAATGAGTTAGTTCGCTGGACAGATAGGTCACTGTAATTGGCGTTTTCTGTTTCTTCTATTTTTAATTTCGTTACAAACATACATTCACATCGTAACATTAGGTTTCTTCTAGGCTCAAGGTTCAAGCAGCATTTGAGAATGATCGCTGCAAAGTAAAGGTGGACAGATGAACACAACGAATGAACGAGGAACAGCGGAGAAAAAGTATACAGATACTGCAAGCAAAAAAAGGGTAGTCATAAGAAAAAGTTTAGACAACGTCTGTGGAGGAGATTCATATTATTTTCAACGAAATAGCATTGCTGTATTGGAATGAGACTTAAGATGCCCAGTGTTAAAGGCTCTCCTGCGTGGGATAGCCACTGGAGACGTGGATGCCTCTGCAAATTGCTGACAACGAATACCACGTGCATAAAATCGATGGTTGATCTGTACGAATCACTGGGACGAAAACAAAGACGGAACGGCCGCATAGTCTATGGCTGTTTGAACTTGGTTACTTGGTACTTGAACTTGGCCACTTGGTACTTGAACTGGGTTACTTGGTACTTGGATTTGGTTACTTGGTACTTGAACTTGGCCAATTGGTACTTGAACTGGGTTACTTGGTACTTGGATTTGGTTACTTGGTACTTGAACTTGGTTACTTGAAATTCGGCGAGGATGTATTATGCAGGCAGCGTGTCGCCGTGCCAACGCAATACCTAGGGATCCTCTGCTGAGACAACTAACCTCCTTGAGGTCTCGGGAATGAGCTTTCGTTTCTCTGATCGCGCTCGCTGTGTTCGCCGCTGACGTCCCGGTAAAGGTGATTGCTCCGGCTGCTGGACGCCACTTAGTTTCTTGTATATGCGGACGATTGAGAGACGCCTCCGTTCGGGATTCCACCGTACGAACTGCAAATGTAATCATGTGAGCTAGGGCCACCCTTTTTTCTTACCGAAGATAACACGCCTGGAGCCGGTCGCAAACGCTAAATTCGCCAACGGAGGATTCACAACGTCCGCATTAACCGCGTCACGGACTATCACGCTCGGTTCATAGGTGAATCAACGATGGCCAGGGTGCAGGTTAGTCCGGAGCATGAAAGTTCAGTCTGCTTCGTATTTGCACCCACAAATAGGACACACACAATGACCGATACAAGGGGCCACGTAGGGGCCAACGCGTACCTACGAGGCCTCTTGTAGACTTGAAATCCCTTGACCTACACATTGGACAATCGATGATGGAGAAAACAAACTTTCTCCGGTGTCGTAATCCATGCGTCTCAAATAAAACCACGTGTTTCCGTTACGTTCACTCGTGACTCTCCAGAATGGACGAAATCGATCACACACAAAACCTGCATCAGTTCATCCCACAATGATTGTGGATGACTTTATAGGGAACATAATTTGGGGTGTTTGTAGCTTCATGTCGGTGAGTTCGTGTAACACAAAGAAAAGCGCGCCCCTTACTGCCTCAAGATCCTGCCTATTGTGTATCGTATCCCGGTGCTCGATGGACGATACAAGCACAACAACTGCAGCGGTAGTACAAGTGGAAATATTCTTCGGTGCCGGAATACTAACGCAGCCGAAAACACAACCACGGTTCGACGACCTCAGGCCACAAAGCTCAGAATAAATATGCACCAGTTACAAGAAATAAGCTTCAGAGAGGGGACGAGCCAATCAGAGCCTGACGTACGAGACCACGGAGAGTTCATTTCAACTCGATCAGGTACTACGAACCCGAACAACCATAATCAACACATGAAGTGCTTCGTCCACCACATCTCAATACCAACTTGGATACTGGAAGCAGGCAAAGCGTGCCGTCCAACTCAGCGAAATTAGCATTACCTAAAAGCAATGATTAACAAATAATGCGCCTATGGTCGACGAGGTGCAAGGTAAACGATTCGATATTTGAGCAACATATAACCAGAATTGCGCACCCGTTAGCAAGGTTGTCTCAGACAATCTATGACTCGAAGACAGTATGTATGTGATTCAAATAATCCTTGCGACTTGAGAGAGCACATGAAAGATAGAAACAGAGGAGAGGGTGGGAAAAAAAAGGGAATTGCCGTGTACGCCATTGGCGGAGACAAGTTAGCAACGAAATTCAAGACTTGGGAGACCTTACCCAAAGTGCTTTGATGGCTCGAAGGTACTTCTGTGCTGCTATCCGAAGAGAGCACAACGATCGTCTCCGATGAGTCTCTCCCTTTTTTTGCCTCAGGCTCGAGCTCAACACTTGAACTTGAGGAGCCGCGTGCCCTGTTGTCGCTGGGCATTTTCGACGGCGGCCTTGCTTCATGACGACTCCTTAAAGCGATTCGGTAACTCATCGTCAACTTCGTTGACCTTCCAGCTTGCAACATCACCTAATGACTAGTAATTTAAGACTGCAGGAAGTCGGCTTCACATACATGGCGAATGTTGTTCGACGTGTAAACTTTTTTCTTGGAAGCGATCAATCAGTTAACAAAGCTTACAGACCTATGACAAGCTTGGTAGGTTTGAATAAAGAATTATTGACTCGCAACTTGGTAGGCTAATTATAACTGCCGAACAAATGCAAAACCGTAACAAATAGAAATCTAAGTTAGGGAACTAATGAACACGGTGTTTAGATGAGACATCATATATTTCTATATAAGAGAAATGAACAGTATTTTTGCCGACCTTCGCTGAGAGTTCTCGATCAGCTTTTTGTGAATGTCAGCTGCGAGACCTTCGAGGAGGTGTGGAGCTGTTGGCAATTTTGTCGTTGCGCTCGCAGTGGACACGGACACATTTGAGCTCGGATTGTATTCCACGTCTGAAACATATAAGTATCAACAGACAGGCACAGTTACTCCGCAAATTTACGACCAAAGTCGCGGGGCCGATAATCTTGTTCACTCAAACTGTTGTTCGAAATCGTACTCAATTTACAGAGAGAGATTTGCCTCTAGGCGGTAATCTATGGCAATAGGGTGGCTTACTTCCACGATGCCGAACCTCCCAAAGCAATGCGTAAAGGTTATAGTTTACCCTTGGCCGCTTCAACGCCCCTCTCCCCAGGGCTGAACTTGTCCGCATCCTCGCGGGACGGGTTCTTCGGTGGGGTTAGCTCCTTCGAATATTCTACACGTAAAGAGAAACATATGGGTGACATCAATCGTTAATTTCCTCAAAATGATTAGAGCTTTCCCACGAATGACGAATGAAACTGCAGAAACACGCCGGAACAAAGATCTGACTGAATCATTTCAGGCCAAAACATCTCATATTGATGTAGAGGCATACCTCGTAACAGATGATGTGCAAAATCCGGCTGTTCTGCAGCGCTTCGAACGGAAATTGGATATTAATCATCGTCCATTTTTTCCACTGCTGTTCAGAGGTGTATGATTTCGAATTGACATTTCATGCGCTCGAGTCAATCTATGCTCCAGCAGGCTGTAACGGTACGTGTAACGGAAACAGAAAGAACGCTACCTTTTAGCATAGCCATAACACCCATCGAGCTTGCGACAGTCGGTGACATCGGAGGGAATACATCCGCGCTTGACGGTGGCCGAGACGGAGAGACTACAGTGCCACGCCCCTCAAAGGCGCCGCTGATCGGGGTACGTGACGCCGCTGGTGGGCCAATCTTCGGAGGTGATTGCTTTGTCGGCGACGAATCGCTTGCTGAAAATAGACGATGCGCCGATATTGAATTCGATTCATATATGACTAATACGTAGATCAAGGAAAAACACACAGAAATGCTCTGATTGTCTCCTTGCCATTCCGCATCTCATTGTGCCGTCGCCAGACGCAGGGTAGCAGAGATAAGAGCGATGTCAGCTCTATAGTCTAATATGTGGGGGGTTCAATACTCCACAGTACAACGCACGACAGCATATACAGCACAAAGTATTACAGCATCTCGCCGTGCTACCGCAGCATGATTCGAAGATAAGGGCCATAAATTCTATCCCAGCGAATCAGAGCTTTGCGAGCGAATTGTGTTTCTATTTAGACACATATAAAGATGCGTTCCTGGCGACTGTTTGCGCACTACCTACTCATTAGTGTCTACGGCTGCTACTACTACTACTATACTACATTTATTCTCTGGGGTATGGGCCCACCGTTGGGTGTAACACCGTCGTGCTCGCTACTCCAGGTTCGTCGCCCCAAAAGACTAGTTTCTTGTTTTCTACAGCTGATCCTCGTTCCATAGCAAAGTGGCATTAGGGGACGACCTAGTACTGCTAAGTACCACAACGATTCATAGAAACCTTCTGTGGTCTACTTACAATGGGGCGCTGGTCCATACGGCGATTCCGATTTCCTTCCCTCAGGTGGTGGCGAAGGTGATTCCGGATGACGAGACCCGATTCCGGCACCGATTTCCATGCAGGGCGATCGTGGCACGGTCGTCGACGGGCCCACGGCCGCCTTTTCCATCTCCTCAATGAGAGCCTGCTGTTGTTCGAACTGCTCGCGCATCGCCTGCATCTGAGCCTCTTGCGCTGCAGCCTGCGCCTGCTTGGCGGCCTCCTGCGAAATACAATATCGGAGAAGCAGCAAGCCATGCGTTGTGTGCGACCGCCTGATTAGTACATATGTTTTGCGTAATAACCTATACAATTCGACTCGCGTTACGAAGATTAGATTCGTGCACACGCAGCGCGTTAGCATGGTGACGATGTTGACAACGATGACAAATAGATGGCACACAATTCTCCAAGGGCATTGCAGTATTCGTTGTGAGTAGTTAGGGTGAAACACGGTAAAAGTGAATTGACTGGGATGTGTCTCAGTGCGTACCGTACATGGGCAGCTTGCCCTACGAAACCGCATGACACTGTAATCAGATGCGCATTAATTGATGAGTTTTTTTGGCTGGTTCATAAGAAACACAACTCTACCAGGTTCCGTCCAATATACTCACAGGATATGCCTGCCTCAGTTACGTACACCTAATCGTTAATATGTACCATAGACGCGTGTTGGTACGCTGATCGTTCCCTTATACACACCTGTGCTGCCTTGACCGCCATCTCTTTGGCCAGTTTGGCCAGCCTCTGGGCCTCCTGTTGAGCTAGTTTCTCCCTTCGGGCCTCTCGAAGAAGATACTTCGAACAGAACGATGCAGCCTGCTCGACGACGGACGGCGTTGAGTCTACCTCGCCCAGCTGAGATCCAACACGATCGAGCGATGTCGCAAGTTTAGAGGTATTTTCAAGAGAGGAAAGAATAAATACAAGTGGGGCTTAGTATCCACTAGCGAGAAACACCGCATAATGAAAATCACACGAGAACAACAACCAACAACAACAACAACAACAATAAAAAAACAACAGCAACCACAGCACACAACAGAAATAACCAAAACACGTTGGTCTGATATTAAAAGCGGTCGCTGCGTGTATGTCTCACTTGTTCAAATGTCGGAACGGGTTTGCTTCGTTCTGCACGTACCTTGAACAACGTGTAGCTTTCTTTGAAGACAGCCTCTATTTCCTTTATATAGCTTCCGCTCTTCGAGCACTGCTGCCAAACACGGTATATGTCCACCAGGCCGGCCACTAATGTCTACAGAGATTTTGGAAGTAGACAGAAGACAACAATTAGCCACTGATATGTACACCTGGGCACCTCAGCTTCGTCTCGTTGCCTCGACGGGGGGCCGACGAGGGTAGTATCGTTTAATTGACGTGCTCCGGTGATTTTGAGTCTGGCATTCAGCTGTTTATCGTTTAATGGTGGCAGAAAAATCTGACCACCCGAACATTTTATGAGACTTTTTGTGCGGTGTATGTTCAAATGTTACGTTATAAGCAAATCCAAGTTATGAGAAATTCGAAGTCTGAATATGGGTGTACACTCGCTAGACATCGGGGGTCTTGGAGTTAACCTTTTCAGGCGGGGGAGGCTCTTCGTTCATCAGCGAGGCGAATCTCTCCTCCACGATTCGAACACCTTCATTGAACGAGGTCCGGGATACAAGCGCTCGGTCAAAGTCTCGAATGTACTTTCTTTCCATATCTGGCGTTTTTGCCAGCATCAAGGCTGTGACAACAAAAGTAACACAGACAGAGAATCACGAAACTCAACATTTAGTGCTATGATATATATTTATATATATATATATATATATATATACTTAAGAAATAACGATGTATAGTATACAAGATTGGAGCACACTCCAACAATGAGAAATTGTGAACTCTAGGCGGCGTTAGACGTGAACTGTCATTCTTAAAACGCTTATTTTAAGGCTGTGTTTTTGCTTGTTCTTGGTGCTAGTGAATTACTGATTACACAACAACAGCAACAACACCTACAGACATTACTAGTTTTTCTACTTCGACCGAACGGTCGTGCCAACTTTCTTCAATTACACTTAGACTACTTAGACACGTACATGCGCTAACATCCTCCACAGGAGGTTAATTCCACAGTGACGAAATTCATGCTACAAGTGTACATCCAGCTCGGGGGCGATTCTGAACAGGCATTCTTTGCGAATTTATCGTTTGAGTATGACGGTGATCTATAGGTTCCTCGAACCTGAGCGACCATTCACAATGTCAAACAAATATACATATAGGCCTTCCCCACAGCCTCAAGGCTTAGTGATGTTGCAGGTGCTGCCGACACAGCCCGTGCTCTGTCAAATTACAGCATTTCACCTGTAAAGATTATCCCTTGGCGAAAACAAAAAGCTCTATTCACATTGTATAATATTATAGGTCGTGGAGCGTGCCTGCTGTACGTACCGATTTGTACGAGGATTTCATGGTCTTGTTGATGAGTGGCTATTACTTGACTCAGGCGAGCCGCTCGGTATAGATGTGTTGCAAAACTCCCTGGACGATCAATCTCATCGGCAGGGATGTGCCAGACACCCTGTCAAACCAATCGAATCCGATACGTGAACACAACTAGTCGTTAATTGGATCAGTGCGCGACGACTGTACAATTAGTAAACGAGTTGTTTGTTTACAGATGGTAGATACATGGAATAACAGTCACAGCATCATTGGCTGGTGACGTCAAAAACAAGCCTCCGGTGTCAGCATTGTGAATCCACTTGGCAAACAAACACGTTATTGGTTAACTCAGTGAGTTTATTTTACCATTACTGAGCGAAGACTACGTAGATTACGTTTCCAGAGAGACAAACAGTCTTACTAACCTGAAATAAACAGCTAGCTCGCCTCTCGGCGAACAGACCCTGCGTGCAGAGTTTCGGGGGACGGCTTTGCTTCGCCACGAGGTAATCAAGGGCGAGGGAAGGATCCCGATGCCGTTTGTAGCGGAAATACAAGTTGGCCATATGGTATACCTGTGAATTAACATCACTCATCAAATTGACTAATATGTAGTGCTGATATATATATATATATATATATATATATATTATAGTGGCTGCTTCAGGGAGAACGACGAACATTTGTCGGTCTTCGACTGACACGAGGGCTTCCGTTTCCCGAGTCCTTCCTCCGTCAACTGTATGTCTATTGTCGACATCGAGTGATTAGTGTTCGTCTTGTTGCGGCACCAACGCCACAGAAGGGAAAAAAATAATTCTTTCGCAGCGCGGAAAGTGCAATTACTGCTTGCATATAGCTCGTAATTAGATAGAGAACTATTTACTTCCGTTGTTCTACGTACCGACTTGAAATGGGCAGAAAAGCGAAATATGCACTCGCGAAATGCATCAATACAGTAGGTGACCAGCTGCTCAAGTAGTGAATCGTACTCCGACATATCCTGGTACCTGTACATGAAAACGAAGTGAACGTTTACTTGTAACTAGCACCGATTAGTGTCGGTCCCTCATCAACTTGTTGCAAAATTGCGGGATAATGCAGTTAAAATAGCAATTAAGGCTAAGCCAATACTAATCGCCTATTGCCGTTATGATCGCTGTTATAATAGTCAGTTGGAAGGTATTTAAAGAGGCTTAATTATCGTAGAGAAGTGAGCCACAGATATTGCTATATTTACTGTTATACATGCAAAGACTGAACTAATAATGGCCCGCGACCTAATTAAGTACTGATGGCCCGTGATCTATTATATTAACTAATTATAATTAATTGCCGTGATCTACAAACCGTCTTTCTTTTTCGATGGCAGCTTCGACCGCCGTCAAAAGTTCCTCCATAACTGCTGTGACGGCATCGGCCTCCGTCTCCTCTTGGGAGTTGCTCCTATTCAAACAACAAGTATCTGGATTATAGTTTGTTTGTCTTTGCTTAACCTTCGAAAACAAACAAAGATATATATATATATATATACATACTTGTATTTACACGATATTGTGTTATGCATACCTATGTATCTGATAGAATGGTAAAACAATGAAAACGGTAAAAACAGTAAAACGTGTGGGGGGGTCAGCCAATTTTTTTTAGAATAAAACAAATAAGGCGAAATCAAAGTTCTGCCCGTATGAACAACGAAGCGCAACGTAAGTATTGATGACGAATATCAAGAAACTTCAAAATGGTCCTTCAAGCACAGTATTTCCTTACCTGGAAGATTTAACCTTCAGGGCGTTCAGAACAGCTACCATTTCTTCTTGTGAGGCCAAGCGCTTTCGTGAGCTTCTACGAACCGCCTGAGGAGCCGCTGCATCCTCCGCTTTTCTCTCTTTGCTCTGGTCCCTGAAATCGTAATCGTGGCATGATGACACAAATGTCAAGTTCATTCCGTGGGAAAGGGCTACACTCCTGGCATACAAAGGTAAACCAAATGTTTCGAGCTATATGACGCGCCAGATACTACTACTGCCACTACTCTTCTTGCTAATAAGACTTCTTCCAGTCATTTGATCCCGAGATTGATCAGAGGTTTGATCCCAGTTCGTCAAGTGTGGACAGCTAGTCAATCAATGAGACCATTCGACAATGAGCTTTGAGGGGAATGAACGAAGATGTGGACAACTCACTTTTTCGGCGGTCGGCCAACGCCCCGTTTTGGCGTTCGGCTTCCGGCGTCGCTGTCGTCACCTTCGACAACGAGGGCAACGGATGCTTCCTTCAATCTTTCACGATGCCTACAAGATTTGCACAAGAACAAATCATCAAAACAACAGGAATGATGCTTATTTACCTCTCCCAATAGGAATACTGTCGTCATTAGTCTGCTTTGCAGATGTGGCAACTGGAATTGTCAACAATGATCAGAGGCATTGACGGACGTTGATGCACAATCTCTTCAGTAACATACATACGTTTGATTATGAGGCAAGTAACGGACGAGCAACAAATGTAAGCACTATGGTAATCGTTGTGTGTAGGTTTTCCGAACTTGCCTGGAAAAATGCCCTTCACTGGCTTCACGGAGGTGGCTTTCAAGGATCTGAAGTTCTGCCGGCGAGATTTGGCGCTGCTGGTTCTTGATGAGAAATTTCGCCGCGAATGCGTGCACCTGTGCAATTATTAACCGGTGAGATGATTACTAATGATGACATAGGGTGAATGTGACAACGCTTGCTAGGCCTTAGCAGCAAAGCTTCGTAGATAGAATCGAACAAATGAGATACCGAAATATTTAAGTTTACCGCCATCAAATTGGTGATTGATCTCGAACTCGACATAGCCGAAATACATTCCGGCACTACAAACCTTGTAATGCATCTCGAGTGCTTCAATAGACAGATGCGCTGGTGTTTGATAGATCACTTTCTTGGGGTAACGGGCTTTCATCTCATACAGGTTCTGTGCCGCCTGTGATATATGGTCCATATAGACCTCAAGTGGCTCACCCATCTTGTGCGTCACCTGTAGAGTAACGACGACAAATGGACTTGAATGCGTTGTCTATTGAAACAGCTTTTTCTTTTTGAATATGCTTTCTTACGCATGTCATGTAGTTAAATATCTTCCCGGTGAGTCTCCGACCCGCTCTCAAGCTTGAACGTACTTACACAGGACCCAGAGGGGTGATTTTACGTGCGACATTTATCAGATCTAAAACATTCTATGCCTTCATACTGAATGCTACACTATAGTGTACCTTGCTGAGCATATAATGACAAAGCCATAGTTCATCGTTTCCGTTTCCTTCATTTTCACAACGAATCGCTTCTGTATAGCACTTCTTTGCCATGTTGAGGTACTCCACCTGAAAGTGTCGACAATCCACCATCATATCACGCAATACATTAAAACCAAACGTTATATATATATATATGTATACTAATAATAATAATAATAATAACAAACACTTTATTCAAAGGTATATATATATGGTGACCAGTGAAAAAAATATATCTTGTCCGAAAAAAAATATAACCAATTTCTACTTCTCGTCGACAGTTAGATGGAGACGTGATGGGGGTTACATAGGACGAATACGCTTTATACGGAAAACACCGCGAGGTGGCTTAAGCACTTTAACGCATGCTTTATACTCAAGTTTTCGCTTTCTACGCAATGCACCTTCTTCCGTTTGTACTCGGCAACCGTATCGGCCGAAAGTTCGAGTGACTTGCGTAGCTTCATCTGACGACACAGGAATGACACGACCGAGTACGCGCATGCTCCACATTCGATCCAGAGGCTGGCGTTTGCCGGCGCCAATTCCAACGCCTTTAACGCGAACGAGGTGGACCGAGTTGTCATGTTAGAGAGATAGAGGCGGATTTAAAACGAACACAAAAGAAAAGATTCAACGTTTAGTACAAAAGAATCTCTACGTTTCACTACAAACAGCACACACACACACATCGAAATGATAGGGCCTCCGAATGTGAACCCTGTCACCTTATGCGTGTAACGTCATAAGACGTAATATGCAGAGAACAATTGCAGAATCGGTGTGCTGCCAACCTTCTGAAAGCAGAACAACGCCCCGTCGGTCCTCTTCAATAACTGGGGTCCTTCGCCCTTAAGTTCGCACGAGTTGAGACGCTGCTCGATTTGGGCACTCCGCGAGAGGGCCATCCCCGCCCACGAATCAATACGATGCGGATTGATGCAGCTGTCTAGCATGTAATGACGGCTGGCCTTCACGAAGTCTCTGTTCTTGAAGTAGAAATCCCCGAGGAGATAATATAGCTCGGAGATTAGCTCCTTATCAGGGCAGTCGCTGCCCATATACGGCATAGGGCCAGCCGATGAGCTTTCGATATGGATCGCCATACGGTCGGCGCACGTTGCCGGGTTACTCTCCGCCGGTATAAGCGAAGCGATTCGACGAAAGAGTCCTTCCGCATCGCCCGAGATACTGTGAGCGTACGAATCGAACTCGGGCAGACGGACGGGCTTGTAGAATGTGAACACATACTTAGCGTGCTCCCAGGTGAGCTTCAGCGGCTTCTTCACATTATGATCCTGCAGTTGGCCCTTTTTCTTAGCCTTGTCTTTATCTTGGCTGAAGAGACAGTGGAAGCATTGTTCGAGCCCGGCCGTTAAATCCTCCTCGAACGGATGGCGACCGAGCGTCTCTCGGAAGTTCACCATCTCCTCGGTCATCACCCGAACGCACAGGAAGACAAAGGCGCCGTCATTTCGCATGCACCAATTACGCTTGCCTAAGTATTCATGTGCGGTGAACATCATCAGTAGTGACGAAGGCATAGCGCTATCGGCACTCTTCTCCACCACAAGCTGAAACGCATCAATGGATACCCGAAGTGAGGGCAGATTAGCAGTTGTCGTATCGAACACACGCAATGATACGTCAGTGAATGGGCATCCCATTTCGATACGCCAATAGATATTCATTCGTTCAGTAGCAACTGCAATAGATGGGCACCAAAGTCACAAATACGATGCGGTTGAATTGCGAGGTTAACCACCAGCGAAGGTTGGATGATAACAGCCACACCATTAATCACCTACCTTATCTTCCTCGTGTTTAACAATCCTGTACAGAAGATTCCAGCTGAGCACGGTCGGAATGGCCATGTTTTCAACAGACTCCCTCAGGTCCATCTGGAGTGAGATGATCTTGATCAGGGTATGAGCGAATCGGGACATTTTCTCAACACTAAGGTTCGCTAGAGTGTTTGGCGACTTTTCGATAACCTCGTAAATGTCTTCGATCAGCTTAACGGTGATTTCCGACCATGCCGTCTTCATAATCTGCGATTGTGCGCGTACATACTGATTCAGGCACTCGTAAATGCACGATTCCACCCAGTGGATGTGGTTGTCATCATTGTTCAGTTGTTTAAGCGCAGAGTTTAGAAGTAGCAATTGGCGGTGTCGCGGAAGCACACTTGTATTTGCTTGAATCGATCTCCGGTCGTTTTTGAATGAGTCGGTGATTAGAGCAACAACCTGTGAAGACAAATATTACGATCAGCCTCATAGAGGGAAAATAAGTTTGAGCTGACTTCGAATTCAGGCCTGAATACGTGCTTCTACCACACCTGTTCAAGTGCCTGGCTGTTGTGTTCTTGTTATTACAGCTAATTATCTAGCGATTTCTGTAGCGCTATCGAAATACACGAATTGGCTTGTGCAAACACATTGCAGTCATTAACTCCATGCATAGTAGGGTTGAAGTCTAGAGCTCCTTTTTGGAACTGTTCTTTTCATTTGTACATACTCGATCGTAACGCTGGGAGGCATAGAGATTCTCGAGGTCCGCGAGAAGGTGAAGCCTGTCGATTCCGTCGAGCAACTGTGTCGCCTCCTTCGCCGAAATCAAGTTGTTATGCTTGAGATTCACAACTCTTACACAGCCAATGGACTGTGTATCTCGTTGCTCGCCGTCAGAGATGTCGACCATGTCAAACAAGCTTGCTTGTTCCATTACGACGCAAACCTTCGTATGAACGAAACAAATTGTCAGAGAACAATAAGCTAGACCTGACAAGTCGGTCCACAGCATCGTCCATAAACGCCAAATTCAATTCAGTTAAACAAAGAGGCCCTCCTTTCAGAAACGCAGTCTCTGATCGAAATGGCTTACGACGTCTCACTCCCCTACGTACCTGTTCTAGACGATGACGAGCCATCGCGATATCCCCGTAATGCAGAAAGAAACACGCCTCGAGATGAAACGCTCTCACAGTGAACACCTGCCAACGGTCGGCCAGAGCCACACGACGATGAGTTTGCTTACATACGAATCCCATGGCCTGTATAAATTCGCTGATGGGGAAGCGATCATCGAGGGCCACTTGTTCCGCTCGGGTGTTGTCTTGCACGTACCGCTCGAGAAAGAGCTCGCACACGTTGAGTTCGACCCAGGCCCAGCTTAGCAACTGCAGCGTAGAGGTAAAGGTAAAGGTTTTATTGGTTTATTAAACGAGCTGCAATTTTACAATGCTTAAGCTCTCTTATATGTCACGCAGCGGTGCTCGAACCTGAGAGAGAGAGACGTGTAGAAATGACTACTTTGAATGAAGCTTTGTTGAAGAAATGGTTTTCACAATCGCCGAAGTGTTCTTGTCAGAACATCTCTTATAGCATTGCAATAATACATAGCACCAACGAATATTCTATCAATTGATTCACCATCAGCATTGTGTATCGTAATAGGGACTAGAGAAGAATAGATGATGCAACGCTATCATGACTAGTGAACTGATAATATCGGATAATGAAATGAGGGTTGACTTATACCTCCTCTGTCCGAGTTCCGTCATTGTCATCCGGCCTTTGATAGTTGTGTCTTAGCCTCTCGTAGAGCGCCATAAAGATCCCTTTCAGCTCTGTCGGCCAACGCAAGTCGTCCTTTTGAGCAAGCACCCTTAGGTAATCCAGCATAACTTCAATGGCGGGACTGTCTTTGTGTCGCGTCATAAACGCTCTCACTTCACAGCTTTCATTCTCGCGAAGGTCGACGATCTGCAAACAACGTTTCGAGCGCACGACTTCATTTCAATGGAACAATTTCCCCGTTCGCACGAGTCAAAACCTCTATTTTCCGTCCACTATTATCCCTCAATAGGAAACAGTAGTTTTCCTCCAGCGGAATGCGCACTAACCTTTTCGGGATGGGTTCGCAGAGTAGACTTATTCGTGGCTAACTGTCCATTTTCTTGATTGTTGTATCTGTTTGCATCAGTGGGCTCGCCTTCGATTACGTTCGCTTCGGCAAAGATGCTCGTGGGCAGAAACGGCATAAGTAGGTCCCGGTAATTAACGCTGAGATCCACGGTCTTCTTACCTCCCTGGCGGTTTCGTGCGGAGCGGCGTTTGTTGTTCGATATGAAATCTTGAAACACGCGCTTGCGCCGCTGCGACCGTGAATCCTCAATCGAGATGCCGAGGTCGTCGAGTAACGAGTCCGTCGGTGTATTGTCACCTAAATGCAACGGTGGATATTGTAGGAACATGGGCATCATGGTTGTTGTAACTAGAATACTTCCCAAGTTGTGACACTACCGAACGTATTAACGAGCGAGTGGTTTGGCAACGGTTCGGAAACGAAAACTGCTGTCTAACTATGACGTTTCCCCGTGCGTGAATATATAGTGAATGAATAAATCGTGTTGATTTTACTGTGCAGATATTCGAAGGATATGCTGTTCGATTGATGCAGGACATTACCGATGAGCATCGCGAGATCGTTCATTTGCGAATCGCTATTCTCCTCTGGATCGACCGGTTTATAGTCGAACCCTGACGACGACTTTGGTGCACTATCGTCCTCATTGTCCTTCACGATGAATGCGGTCACAGCACCAATTCGAGCGACAGAGAGCGAAATGTTAGTGCGCCACGTAAGTTACGAATGTTCTCGTCGATTTCACTGCTGGACTTTACTTGGTTTGGTAAGGCCTTAGTTTCAGTATTTCTTTTTACATACCATATATTGATTCCAGCATATATATATATATATATATATAGCTTCAATGAACGTGTCGTCGTCAAGTTACAATACTATTTGAAGTGGAAATGCGGCAGGTCATGCATCATTACTGTTGTCTTGACGATGACTGTGACCAGGAGCTATATATATATATATATATCGTCTACTCGTAGTTGCCTTTCTTCAAGTTTTATCACATTAAGCAACGCAGGGTCTCTCTGCGGTTCAAGTCCCACAACGGACGTGCGAATAGATGTGGTCTTGTATTAGCAAATTGTCAATAAACATATTTACCATTCACAAATCAAAGAAACTCTCCGGATGGGATCTGATGCAAACTTGAGTAACGAGAACAAATCCAAGTAGGTGTTAGTGTCATACCTTGATGTTGTCTTCGGGGTCGTCATTCTCGCGACTGATATCATCGCCGTTGTCGTCGTCAGAGGAAGAATCACGACGATATCGCCGCTTCTCAACCGGAGCTCGTGATGCATCCACTTGACCAAAATCAATTCTTAAATAGTCGTCGCCAATGCTCAGTTAGTGTCTTACAATTTCGCAGTGTCTGATGATAATGATGTTTTGATTGATGGCGACAATTTGCTTTCCAATAATTTTTCGTGTTCTGAATCGAACCACATCGTTTGCTTGGTGAATAAACGATTCAAATTGTATTTCATGAATAATAGGAGTTCACAATTCGGTTAACCGGTACGATCCTAATACGTGTGTAATAATACATTATTAATAATAATGTAATACATTATTAATAATAATGATGATAATAATAATAATACATTATTTCCGATTATTGTTGGTTGATCTACCTACGAGGCTTGTCTAGCATGACCCTCACCTTTCAACCATATGACGGGGATTCTCCGATTTGGCAATATTATCATAATGAGTTTGCAGGACATCACCGAGTTGAGCCCATGTTGGTTCCGATATCACCTAAAGTTGGAAAGATAAAGTCATACTGCCGTCGGGATTTCACTATTACTCTTGCTACTAATGTGCTAGAAATCTAAATATAATCAGGAAGATTTGCTCTAACTAGAATCAGAAAGTTCGGCTAGTTGTTTTCTAAATGTCTATTAGAAGAGCAGTGTAGCATTAGGTTATATTGATGTATTGACTGTGTTGATGTATACTGAAGTCTCTACTTGGTGCAAAATACCCCCAAATATGGGATTTGTTTTGTTAAAGCAGTACAAGTCACCGTGCATGTGTCCGTGTCATTAGAAATCACACTCGCTATCACTATAAATATCGCTGCGGACACTTCGGTCCTTGGGCCGCCTCGACAATAAACGAATCAATACTTAAGAGAGTACTGCCAAGCGGTATTAGACCTTAACCCTTTCTCTAACCTTCCGCAATTTTAGAGGTGGTGAACTCCTGTCCTGCTCGTCCATCCAATTCTGGAAACTCTGGCGCTCGGCTCGGATGGACTCACACTCTTCAAGGATTTCCTCGGATTCCTATAAAAACAAATATCACAACAGAATCTCGTACTGCCAGCTAAGTGCTAAACTAAACAAACAAGAAGCGGTGAATCGCAGCGGTTGCTATAAATTACTTATTATGAGCATGATAAACAGTGTGCCGTGATTTACTTGTGAACCGTCCCACTAATTCCTACAAAGTAATTTTAAGTTAGACGCCATTGGCGAAGTGTTCTGTTCATATGTCCCTGGTGAAGAGCCTATTTCAGCCTTTGAGCGATTACAATGCTCTCGTGACCAGGAACATAGATGCAGTCTAAAACCAACTCTTCCACCAAGCGCACAACAGTTCGTCAGCGTACCTCAGGTTGAATGTTGCAGGTCTGCAGCACGTCCTCCCACACCCGGTGGGCTGCCGGATACATTTCAATGAGAAAAGGACTTTCTTCAAACATTCGGTCGGCAAGAACGATCGGCTTCGCCGATCGCGATCCCCCCGATATCGCCCGGCGGCACCATTCAAGGCAATGCGAGTAATCGCCTACGAACAAAAGAACATGATGGGTGCAAGAGATAAACAATTGAAAATGTCGGGTGTCTCCGCGCGAAATGTTACAAACAGCCCAGTTACTAAACATGTGACTAGCTTTGCAAAATGATAATAATAATGATGATGAAAAAGTGTTACGTCTCTGCAAAAAATGGCCGTTTGGGTGTCTCTGCTCCGACATAAAATTAATACGTTCTAAAAAAAAGCTGCTCCTATATAAAGCACTTACCGATAATGTACGTAACGGAGATGAGGCGATCGACCGCTTGCCAGTGATTCTCCTTTAGCTGAACGGCCATTTCGTAGGCTTTTCGGGCTAGTTGCAGGTTCAGCATCTGAAGTCCGATATCACCCACCTGGTAACGTCGATTGACCAGTAGTAGAAATTAATTATAGTGAAAATTTATGACAGAAATAGAGCTAGTCTCCTCACCAATGATCATTGCCATTATTTATACAATATAATACATATACTCCTTGCCATATATATATATATATATATATATATGTAACGATGGAGAAATAAGATTTATTAATATAAAACACAATTGAAGGTTTTTCAAAGGACGAATGACCCTCAGTTGACTCCCCCCGCCTCTGCGTCCACCCACGGCAATACTACGGGGGTTCATTTTGGAGGGGATTCACCGTACTCATGTATATATAAATGTATACATATAAGCCTACTTCAATATCTGAGAGGAATGACATTTTCTAATATAATGAGCGACGTATCATTATCGCAAGTGCCATTATATTGGGTCCTGGAGGTTACCTTTAGCCACGTTGGTATGTCACGGCCATCGATCAGCATTGCTTTCACAAAGAATTTAGCCGCCTGGGGAAACACAAACGAAATAGGCCATTAGAGTGCTGATAAACCTCTGATAAGGTGGACTAGGTTTGATTTAGGTGGCTGTGTCTGTCACTGAGGTGAGACAGGGCTTATGCTGTATATACGCTTTCCGTCTTGCTGTACCTTTCTGAGTTTATCGAGTTTAAGGTAGGCTTCACCGGCATTCTTCAAAGCTAGATATTTCAGCTGAAGCGAGGTTGGCATCGGGCCAGCGCCTGTAAATTCAAAAGAGATGAACAATGTAGAACGTTCGTAGATGTCGCATTATACATATATATATGTCTATATGGCACTTGAGTACTCGTTACAGATTACCTTTCAATGATATCAGTATATACAATAAGGTACTACCAGTCTCGGTCAAATGAGAAAGACACAAACTAGAACCGATCTCACTCAAAACTACAAACCCTGATATTCTCCAGGACCTTCCTCGTTCACATAGTCAAGGGCGAGGAGTTGTCGAAGCTTTACGACACCTTCAGCCGTTCTCTCCGCAGCCAGCTCGGAAAGAGCCTCCCTGAAAAATGGTGGGCAAGGCACATTGTGTTAGCTTCCGTTCGTTGAGATATTCATTATCATGTCACATCACTATCACACATGCTGAATGCTTGGTCTTATGTTGGTCGATCACCGACAGTTCCAACTGCTACCTCCAGTGACGGTGATACATGAGTGAGTGGTCACCTGATTTTCTAAGAAAACATATAAATCAGTTACCTGTACAATGCCGCTGCCTGACCCTCCTGCGCTTCGCGAGTCCGCACCTGCTGCCCTCCTCCATCAACCTCAGCTTCCGAGTCGGTGCTAGCATCCGAATTGAGCGCAGCAAACCTCAGCATCTCTGCTGTTGGTCGTCTTGATGTTCTACGATTTTATTTAACCCTTACTTGATTTATTGGATCGATCCATCGATCCTTGGCAAGCAGCAAGAAGGCAAAGAGGACTCGACAGCTGGACACAACACAAAGAGGTTCAGGCCGCACATGAAACACAAGTGAAATCGTGGTGACTGTTGAATTCATTTTCATGGGTAATTATTAATTATTGGCCGACTAGCTTGGAGCCAAATCTTATAGGCAACTATTATCTGTTCATATAATTTAGCCGACAATAGTTCCCTTGAACGTGTGTTATTAATTACGAAACGTATCACATACACATTCGTAGGCTTGCTGGGCGTTCAATTACTCCCATTAAATGGTCACCCACTATCTTCGTTCGTCACAAAATGTCAACCCAATAGCATTACACTATGGACAGCGTAAATGAGAAAGGTGTTCTAAAAGAGTGGATAACTAGAGATGTCACGCAGTCGAACAGGAGATTCGATCCTCAGATCGACGAGTCACAACAGAGTGTAATATTACCTCTGAATGACCACTTCATAAAAGGTACATCCAGGGCAACAATTTCACTTTTGCATATACATTTACACACATCGCAGAACTGAATGACACAGAACGGAGTTAAGTCGGTTCCAATCGCGATGGCGGCGGCGGCAGCGGCGGCCAATCTGGCCTCTGGTTCTGTTCGAACCTTGGCGACGGTTGTTTATAAACAATGTCAGCGCTTTGACGGCAGACGAGCCGACAGGCAGGGAACGATTCCTTTATAGAAATGCAACGCGCGGTATTTGTCATTATTCTTGTCACCACGAAGAGACTCGAACTTGCGAAATGTCGGAGGTTAAAATAGTCGATTACGTGCTTTGGCTTACAATAAATAGAACGATGATAAGCTACAATATTTACATCTGTACACGTAATGATTGACAGTTGTGTCTACAAATTACAGCCTCATTGCTACGATATGGCAGCATTGTATACAATCAAGAGGTTCGCGTATAAGTATAATTCTTATTATGTAAGCCGTGGCGGTTCTTATTATTATTATTATTATTATTGGCTGAAATTCAACAACACATTGCGGGTAATTCAAATTAACACACCGATATTTCACTCCTAAGATTATTAGTACTGTATCCAAACATGTTGCACCAGAGAACACCAACATTAATTGCTTTGGATTACAGCTGGCAAACTTGGGGCTGGCTCGTCCTGATTCAAATCATATTTATATTCGAGTGATGCAGCCGCTTACGTGCATTTGCTGTGAAATGCTGGATCTACAAACTACCGTTGGGTCGAAATGATTTAACCGTATTTTCTCTCGGTAGTTTGCACCAAAGCAACTATTTGTACAATAAATTGGTTGTACACCTGGCGGTGACATCGGTTTACGAGGCGCTAGTTCGTATGCACTAATCATGATTTTTTCTAAAAAGACAAAAAATGAATATACTGCAGGCTACTGCTACTCGAAAGCTATCTCTATCTGCTTGAAATGATCAAACTATAATATTTCACCACACAATCGTCACAACGTGAGCATAGGATTTTTCTCACGGACGTGATTGTGTCCATGTAATGAGTTAGGCTTGTATGACACGTCTCCGTTGTAACAGTATAAAATGACATTAAAGGAGATCAGTGAATGCAATATCTCGACGATTTCTATCGAATTGAAATCATTACGGTCCAGCCCAACGTTTTCCTCTATTTATTTACATACGCACTTGAGGCTAGACAAGAGGCGTTCCCCCGATTTATCAGGCGAGATAATTGTTTAATTTAGTAATGAGAAGAGATGTGAGCAATCCACACTCGAAGAAATGTTTTGTCATTTTTGTCAAAACGCAGTTTCAAAAGCGACTCGCCTGGTGACAGACAGCTTCGTTGGCACTATCCCATAAGTTTAAGGGGTGAATAATTGCAAGGTCTAATTGGATCCCATATTATTATTATTATTATTATTATTCTAACATGATCCTGTTCAGCATTATTAGATGAAGATTTCTCGGCCTTGCGAACCAAATAAACTTTTCTCATCCCAATCTTGGGGTCGTGGCCACCAAGGCATACGTTCTTCAGACAGAGATTATTCGTTATCCCCAGACATCTAGTCGACATCTCTGCTCGATGCGGGGTCCTTCCGTCGAAGACGATACCACCGACCACTTTGACTCGTGGCAATCTCGTGGAGGTGGTCTGCATCGATCGCTGCTAGTACTACCACGACTACTGCTGAATGGCTTCGATATTCTATTACACGTTTTCAATATGTCAATACGTTCACTGAGTCGTAGGCGCTCAACCACATCAAACGTCTCTCCTGCACGGCAAACCTGTCGTCTGTCGGCCTATCTGAAGCAATTTGCGGTACCTGCCGTATCAGCGGAGCATAGACGATGTTTCGAAACGAATCGACAACAACGATTTGTAAAACACGTGACATGAGCAGAGCAGCTTGAGCAAAAAATATATTAACCAACGGAGCAGGCAGACGTGTGTCCTTTCAGAGGCCAACATCTGTTTCTCGTTGAATCGTCGTAGTATCTCTAATACGGCCATGACAGAATTAAATTGTTAGCGAATTTATTTGTGTGGTGAATCTCGTATGCAATGAATGTTCTAGATGTCGGCTTCGAACGGGGCCATCAACAAATAGACTAATAAAAATGCATTTTGTGAAAGATTATAACCACTCAGAGCATGCCGGTATACCAAGCCTCCTAGTTGATGTCCATCTTGACCCTCTTCTCAGATAGTATATGATATTTCGGCTTAGATTCGCCCGCGAGACTGAACCTCCAAATCTTTTGCTCGGAAGATAGCGATGGGTCGTCATTTCTGATATCTAGCTGACGGAGTTATCTAAAGTGTCCTGCGATAGAGGCCGCATCTCGAGGATTTCGCATTTGAGCTCCTCATTCATTTCTATACAAGGACCCGCGACAGTCCTTTGGTTTCGGTCGAGATCAATATCTCAGTATTCTTTTGGACATGTACCTCCACAGCGGGAGCTTTAGTGGAGCTATTTGGTCATTGGTACATGACAGAGTGCGACCCCTAAAGCATAGCGGAAAGACGAACACAGTACCACTTTGGCGCTAGCTGAACTAACCAGATGAGGGATTTGCCTCATGAGAATCTTGCACCTTGATTGACCTCCCGATTAGGGTTTTTGCCACTGTAGTGTGAGACTCCTGCTCAATAAAATCTTGAGCCTGTACCTGGAACCGATTGTACAATACTTGGCCCAAGGCTTAGAGTATTAGAGCCAAGTATTAGAGCCTTCCAGTTCCTCCCCCAGGTCCATCCTCTAGTCCTGTACAACCTAATTGTCACATCAGTTAGTCCCCCTGAGCCGCAGCCTTTCCAGTCTATCTTTCATACTTGGTAATGTTTCAGCAGCAACGCGTTGCCCGCGTCTGGCATCGCGCCTTAGATTCACATGCATTTGAGGCAACCTCTGACACCCGTCTCAAGGGTTTATAGTTAGTATTGCTAGAATTGTTTCGCTCCCTCGTCTACTCGCGTTGTCTACTGTTCATGTTGTAAATGACAGTCGTATCATCATCGGTGCCAGTCGATAGGTCGCATTACGTTCACTGACGACTAGGCGAATAGAGCAAGTGCATTCACCGCTTCCCCCGCCTGTGACATTCTGTGTGGACGAGCATTTGTGCCCGACATCACTGGCCGGATTGTGGCCCTTACAACAGGAAACGGAGAGCCAATACGTCGCGCGAGTGGACAACGTCTGTGTGTTTAGTGACAACGTTCAGTTAATTAGGAATTAGGTTGGGCTCTGAATCCAACCTGACAGATCTTCGGTGTCCTTCCCTCTCTGATTTGGCTAGGCGAGATGAGTGAAAGCCGGAGTCATGAGACTACGCCGTTGCGTTCAGAGAAGACGGAGGGACAGCCAGAGACAGCCGATCCGCAAGGCGGAGTGGCGCTTAAACCACAGCTCGGGCTTCTGTCGGGCGTGAGCCTCATTGTCGGTAGTATCATCGGTTCGGGTATTTTCGTGTCGCCAACCGGTGTCGTGCGTTACGCCGGCTCCGCCGGCCTCAGTCTAGTCGTGTGGCTCCTCACCGGAGTCGTATGCACGATTGGTGCGCTGTGTTACGCTGAGCTAGGTACGGCCATACCAAAATCGGGCGCCGATTTTGCCTATATTCGCCACGCATTTGGTGAACTGCCGGCTTTCCTCTTCCTTTGGGTATCGCTGACCGTGCTCTATCCAATGGCGAACGCTATAGGAGCAATCACGTTCGCGCAGTACATTCTCCAGCCAATTCTCTCGGGAGTCGACTGCGCGCAACCAGAGGTACCTGAAAATGCCATCCGGCTCATCGCCGCCCTTGTGCTGTGTGAGTAGAATCATAAGAAGTGCAAGTCTACAGTGAATACTGACTGATTTAGCTGATCTGATGCAGATCCACATAAAAAAATGCTGAGAGATGGAGAGGCTCCGACTCGCAGACCATCAGTACACGTCCAAAGTGTCCTTTTCATTCGGATTATGGTACAATGCTGTTTTCGTATTAATCATAATCGTCCGTAACCATGAACACGAATTCAAATATAATCACGAAAGCCACATACAATCAAATGGACATAGAAGCAGATTTGAATAGATCTCGAAAATAGACAAAATCCTATATTTTATAAAGTTCCCTATTACAAGCAGTGTAAACCCTTCATGATTATATATCGCATTGATTCATTAATAGAATTCTTTAATATATATATATTTTAAAAATATATCGCGGTCGGGGCATGAGCTCGACTTGTTATTCTCAGGTCGATGAGTCTATGCTGGAGTATGTCGTTAGACGAGTATGGTGCAATGGGATTGTCCTCGAGGTAACTACGATCACTCAGCCTGTACCGTCACGCGATTGGGCTATCGGAACTATCCATAGTATCAATATCTCGAGTGGAATCGCTTAGATATCATGATGCTGTTAAAAATATCAACGCCTTGCTATGACGTTCGATGGTAGCTAATCGTGTTCTTAACGATTAAAAGTAACGGTTCGAATAAATGTCATCTTAATATGCTATAATACACAATGAAGCTCTTCGCCAAATGTTTGGTCCAAGAGAGAGCGGGAAAGAGAGATCAAAGCATCGTGTAGTAAGCTTACGGAATTGGGACAATCACCTGTTGAAACAATAACTTGTCTGTGTGTCGGAGGCAACCAGCTAGACTGTTCGATCCGATGGGAAACGTTTACTCAATATTGGCCACTTGCTGCCAGATCAGAAACCTGAACCGACTGAGTAAGTGCCTATTTTTTATTGAAATTATTTTTCTTTTGATCCCATGGAACCAAACACTCCCCCGCGCTGAAGGAGATTATCAGCAGAGTTTATTCTAGTGAAGAGAGAAAACTCTCAGCAGAGGACGGTGCTTTTAGCAGGCAGAGGCGGCGTTTTGTCATCCACGTCAACCCCACTCCTGCACTGGATCGGGGCCCATTTCATGGAGATTGGAAGGTGCCTCTGCTGGTGTCCGTGCGTTAGAAGAAAATTTTCTCCTCTCAAAAAAAAAGGCAGAGTTGATTGGCCAAGCCGAAAATAAAGAAAATGCCATTTGTAAGCAAGAAGCGTTGTCTAACGAGGCCGCGCAGTAGGTTGTGTGTATGCAAAGGCTGCATACTGCTGAGTCTGTACTTTTGGAATTATGTTAGAGAAACTTCAAAACATCTATTTCAGCATCATGACCAGCTAATGGATCCGCACTAATATGTATTTCCTAGGAGAAGTCGACAACAACTAACTTTGTTACATTGATAGGTAACCGGGCGATATTTAAAAGTAAACGCCAATTATGTGACTGCATTTAATGTGGTTTAGTTCTGAATTGAGCTGGGAATGGACTCCTGAGCTATCATCGGATTGTTGTCCGCGGACGACTTTGCACACTTTTTTGCCAGCTGGTGTAGTGATTGAGATGTTAAAACACTAATGAACAGTTCCATACGCACATGATCTGGCTACGATCGCGAATACGGGTTCAGCGGGGGTGCGTTCGAGTTCCATCAGGACAAAATAAGACAAATGTTACCAGAAGTGGGACCACTTATTCAGTATGCCTTCAGAGTCCTCCAGGGCGGGGGGGAGAGGTGCCTCTTGTTAAGCTTGGTCGTCTAGAACAGGTCCGATTCCAGAAGAAGCCTCTCCCGTTCGACATTCTACTTCCCGCCGTCTTATCTTTCTAATTCCTCCTTTGTCGACCCGTCCGTCCATTGGGAACATACGTATCAGTTACCGGCAAGTCGTCATTAGCGCGTTGCATCTTCGAACGACTTTATGACTCGAATGGGCCTTGGATTTCAATTTCAACCGTCACACAATTGCCCTCTCGAGGGGCGTTCGCATACATCACCGACCAAACGGCTGCGCAGCTCTTCAAGACAGTCGCTTACACTTTAGAAGGTCGCTACGCTATCGAGGTGATATTCTAGCAAGCTTGGACAACTTTATAATAATCTCAATGCCCATTATTTTAGATCACGTACAGTACACTTTGAAAGGTATTTACTGCACTCGCGGACAGCAGTGAGTTTGGTAAACGGCAATTGGTTATGCGTGATACCAATATAGAGTTCTTGAACTACGACTCTCGCTCTCTGTCGCTCTCGCTCTCCGTATGGCCTCATCACCAAGGGACCCTTGTCAGTCGATCGACCTTTCTAGGCCGTCCGCGCTACAGCCTCACAAGTGCCTCGCAGCAGCGGAAGGTCGCGCACTCATTGCTTATCTTCACCATTCACATTTGTAGTAGCGTGTGACAATTACGCAGTGGCCCTCGAATGACGTTGGGCACTACTCCGCGTGGTGCATGACCAACGATGTATCCCGGAAGAATCAATCCCTCTAATTGAACTTTCGTCAGCTTGAAAATACTGGTTAGACAATTTCAGATACTCCCTAATGGTTCCAGAGTTTGCCATCGTTTTCAAGCAACACAATCGTGCAAGGCTAAATGGAAAAACGAAACATGATATCTTGTGCGTTCGAGATGGATAAGCTACGCTACATTTACGTAGGTTCGAATCCCGTTGCATGACATATAAGAGAACTTAAGCATTGTATGTAGTTCCTTTAATAAATCAATATAAAGCTTTACCTTTACGTTCTAACAACATATCGCGAATACTTGATATAGTTCATTAGCGGCAATCAGCTTCTCAAGAAAGCAGCCCAGTTTATTCTATAGGCATCATACAGGGTGATCTAAGTATCGCCCTATAACTATTATTTTTGAGACAAGCGATCGAGGAGTTGTTATCCCCCCGCCTGCGATCCATCTGCCGCTTTGCTTTTTTGTTCTTTAGCACATAGGATTTCACGGTGCATTGGGCGCGACGTTGTAAGAAGCTACAGAATGGACGGTCGTCACCAAAAGTCTTCGCCCACGCCGTCCAAATCCCACAGCACAGTGACAGTTATTGTGCACCTCGTCGATTAGGACTTCAAACAACGAGAAATATCGCTTATGCGTTACTCCTCTATCGGAGACAAGCGTCAACACATGTCCGCTCGTTGTTTTGGATGGGGCGCGTGTCAACACCCTTCGACACCGTTTGACATTTGCCAACAATCGAGTGCTACTCGCCCATATGACCTACTGTTAGGGTATCGGAGCAGTTCTCATGTCGTTGTGACGTCATACGCGTCACGTCGCGAGCCAACAAAACGTGTCCTACGGATACAGACAAGCAGAGCAAGCAGTGAGCGTGTCGCGACAATCGAGTTGTTAGGTCTTTCTCCTTTGGTGGTTTAGTGCGCTATAGCCCGCCCGCGCCGGTGAGGAGTCAGCTCGCGTAGTGAGACCGACCGCAGAGGCGGATCGTTGTGTCCGTTCTCAGGAGGAGGAGGAGGAGGAGGAGACAGGAACGGCGGCAACGGCGGCGAAAGCGCGGCTGCCCCTTTTCAGTTTCACACTCGGCCGCCGGGCGACAAGCAGCAGTAAGAGCCCCCTTGATCTCTTCGTTTGTATAACCCCCCGGCCCCGTCTAGTTCTGTCATATCTCTCACTCGCCATCCGGATCGATACGTTCTACTTTTCTTCTTCTTCTTCTTCGAGAGAGAGAAAATATAGAAGGGCAGGCTGATTTGAACCATGGTGCGCGATTGTGTCCCATCACAGTGCCTTTTATAGACCCGGCCAGTGTTCGGCCTGGAACAAGCTTAATATCGCAGCAGTAGTAGTAGAGGCGTAGTAGTAGTGGTGGTATTGTATATTATTACTACAACAACTAGCAGTACTACTTTGACGTCGTGAGTACGTCCTCTGTTCTAGATGCTGATCATCCCCTAATGCAGATCCTCTCCAGATATCGTTCCGTCTACGCCGGCGATACTTACGATTGTGAGACATCAACCCAGTGTCCAGTGCCGCCCCGCAGCACAAAAACAGTGAAAGGCTACCTGAGAGATTTGGTCCCGGTCCGCGATCCCAGAGGACACTTCTGGGGAGTGCTGCGGCTCCCTCTGCACGATTAGGCAATACCTCGCACGCGACACAATCGTGTGTTCCTCGCAGCGGATAGGCAGGAACACTGCAACGAGCACTGCCTCGTGCCGTCTGTGGCGTGCAAGAGTGAAGTCCATAAATGTATTATCCAATCACCGGAAATAATCGTTTGCAACTAAAAGGAATGATTTGTGTTTATAGGACGCAACCAATGTCGGGCTTCGATGCGTGAACGAGGATGGTTGCTAGCTAGAATTCGAGCGTCAGCGTGACAACAAAGCCTTTTTGTGCCTCCGTTAACCAGAAGTTCGGCGTGTGCACTTGGTTACGTACGTCTAAATTAGCGGGCGAGATTGATTTACGTGGACATAGATACATCAGCTTCAGTCTGTGGAAATATTGTGGCTTCTCGGATCAGCACCAAGAAGGTACAGGCTGAGGTTGCTGAAAATTGCACACACCCTCGAACATCTGAATAGTGTAATCAGTAGCGATGGGCGGTGCAGGCGGTGGAAAACCGTCCGGTGGAGATGATGTCGGTGTCGGACTGAAAAGGGAGCTGGGTCTCCTCAATGGCGTCGGGATCATTGTCGGTATCATCATTGGTGCGGGTATCTTCGTATCGCCCACCGGCGTTGTGAGACACTCGGGCTCGGCTGGGATGTCAATCATCGTGTGGGCGTCATGCGGCCTTCTGTCACTTGTCGGAGCAATGTGCTACGCTGAGCTAGGAACTATGATCCCGAAGTCCGGTGGCGATTATGCCTACATCAGCCGAATCTACGGGCCACTGCTCGGCTTCCTCTACCTGTGGGTGTCGTTGCTAGTTGTGCAGCCGGTACATAATGCCATCCAGAGTTTAACCTTCGCCAATTACATTCTAACGCCATTTTTCGACAGTTGCGACTCGCCGGATATGGCTAAACGCCTGCTCGCCGCTCTCGTCCTCTGTGAGTTCGATTCGACATGTCTCTTCGACGTATCCTAAAGTCTGATGATTGCTAACTCACACCAAATGCTATTATAATTTGGTCTGGCCGTTCTCTGAGTCTCTCATCTATCTCTAGGGGTTAGCTCGATCGACACGTATATAGATATATAGATATATTGCCGCGATATGGACAGCCCAAACCGACGGGGGTAATGGGTTGTATAGGAAATGGAGGCGACATTGTTCGTCAATATTGTTTACTTAATTCGCTACGACTCGGTCGTAGTGTGTCGAATGACTTTGCTCACTTGGTTTGTAGTGATAATTAGACATCAGGTTTGAGAGTCTTATTAAGATGGCGACTGCCTCTTATCTTCCGACTGCGAAGAGTTGGGGTTGACTATTGCTTGTTCCAACCGAGACTAACGGCCTGTTAATTAGATAGTTAGTTGTTGTCCAACTGTTAACTCCACGTTGACATTGCACAGCGAATACAGTTCGAGTCTGAATATAACGGAAAATAGGTTACTCTTAAGCCAACTGGTCGTCCACTGTGAAAACATTAGAGAGATAAGGTTTCGTGGGTCTTAACTACCCATTCGCTACAAGCTGCCTGCGACAGGAAAAAGCAGCTAAGCGAGGGCTGCATTTGATTAAAATCCTATACATCCTGTGGAATTCTCAAAAAGTTCACCGTTCTCCGACAAACCATAGACTCCCATCTTGTCTATTAGTGCAGAGGTATACGGTGTGAATATCTAAATACATAGGCATACGCATATGATTGTTAAAGATAAAGTAATGAAAAACATTACTTTGAGTTCGTGCCCTCACCGAATGTCGTAACTGGCTATGTCTTATGAGCATCTATAGACCTACGAGAAGGCTGGTTTCCTTGAATTATCACATTCACATCTGCTACTCCACCAAGTAACATTTGAAACCAACACTGCCTGTCCCCATGCTCAGCCTTTTTTAGTTTATTGTACCGTATATTTATAGTTACGCAACGTCGCCCTAGCCTTATAGAGGTACTTGCATTTTCGAACAGAAGGTTGACGTTCATCTGGCCAGATGGTCACCAACACACAGATGTGCAGAGCACAAACGCGAGTTACTGCCGTAATCGATCATCATCTGAATGGAATTATTGCTATTATATTACTACTCTTCATGCATACGTTTCTTACAAACGCACCTTGCAAGCCTCTGTATCACTATGTTTTCCCTATTATTAACCTTATCCAAGCGATCTAATTGATGACAGGACTAATGTGCACCATGGCGGTGTATCAGGATCGGTTTCCACGATCTGCCAATCTGTCTATAGGCTTCTTCATTATCTATTTCATGATCGAGATATACAATGGGCACATGCTCTCTGTGATTAGTCTGATTCGCTCCTTAGAAACAATGCTTTGGCAACAATAATCATATGGGTCGGTCTATTAACGTCAAAGTGACACGTTGTTCAAGCTAATTTGAATAAGTGGGAATCTTCGAACATTTTCAAATCAAATACAGCCGCTATTTTTTCCGCCAGATTCAATATAAGCAAGTATGATAATGTATGATACATGCTGACCGGAATTTACGAAGAGAACAAGTAGGGCACATTGTGCTTAGCTCGCGACATTTCGCGTCTACGTATCTGTGACTTCTTTACTTCAGCCATACATGTCGCCCTTGGCAAACATCGGAGTAATTATAGTGCTCCAGCAGAGGCTTAAGTCGTACGCTTCGGCAAACAAAGATGATTTTCTCTCTAACCTGCAGTGTAACTCTCTATAAAGGGTAACCTATATATATATATATATATACAGAACGCACTGCGACGTACAGTGTGATATATATATATATATATATATATTATATAATAGTCGCACTAAACAGAGTGCAAAATGATCTTGGCTGACATTGTGAAGATATCATCTTCTGAGTGATCGATAGCTATCCCCCTTTTTCCTTCCTACATAGAATATACGGCCACTTAGTCAGTTTACACTCCATACAATCAATCAACTCTGTTTCAAATCCGCATAGAAACGCGTCCAAACCGCTGCAGTCACTGTACTTGCTGGTTTATTAATATTCGTTCGTTAGTTCCCTTGTAAACAATCGAATTCGCCTCTTACATGAGTGGTATGCTTATACTACGTTCGTCCCACGCATCCGATGGTGACCTTTCCGCCGTCTCGAAATGGCGTGCGAGTTTGGTTCACACGATGACACATTAAAGTGAATAGAGTCCCTCTGATTCTAGGAAACCTGACATTGATACGATACTGAGTCATCGAGGACGAACAACGTGACCACGCTGTTGTGCCTGACCACCCCTCTAGGCCTGACTTTAGTTAGCACGGCAGGAGAGCGGGCTGGTCGGACGATTTTCTCATCTTTCTTTTATGCTGTTCCAAGCTGCTCTGGGTCCGTTGACGGCTTAGACAGTCTCGCCTGTCGTCTTGGGTCGACACAAGGAACGATGCGGCGAAATCACTCACCAACGATAAGACAGTGGCAACCAAGTTGAACGGTGCCAAATATGGGTCATTCCATTGCTATTGATGAGTCACGACAGACTTCGAGCACAACGTATTTTCTAACACAATTTCCACAATACAATGTGTAGCTGTATTGCCAAGGCATTCTCTCAAATTAGAGGTTATTTTTGTTCGGAAATGTTTACCTAACTGCGTATGGTAAATTCATATTATACTAAACGTAATCGGAGAGGTGGTGTAACGCTTAGGCCAAGAATACATCTAATTGTTAAATGGATACATCTAATTGTCGCATTATTGGGAGCAATCAGGGATAAAAAGCATATGGGGTACGATTGCGGGAGAATCACAAGTGAGTTTGTATGGTGCCATAAGCTTCATAAGCTTTGAGCCGATCCCTAATATAGCATAACTGACATAAACATTGAAGGTCACCGACTCGGTGACCCTGCGCCGCTCCGACCATGGCGATTCCGGAGGCTGATGGGGCAGACATCCATCGAGTACCAATCAAACAAACGAACTTATCGAACGTCATCGATTATAGCATACGACGTCAGTGACGTCCCGTGATTACGTAACCGATGGCCGTTTCATGAGTTCAATGTCTCAATAGAGCTATTTTGGGCATGCATGGGATATAGTATTTAAAACAAGTTGTTCTGTTATAATTATTATTATTATTATTGTTGCTATTGAGTTCAAGGCGATCTTCACGTGTGAGGTTAAACCATGATCTTCATCTTGGCATCGTTGCCTGCCGTATTTATGTAAATATAGATGGAGTAGTATGTCATTTTCGCCGAATTGTAACTGAAGCCTGTGTCACCTTTGCAGACGAAATTTGAATATATCACTTTTTTTTTTTGCCAAACACCCTATAACACAGAGGGACACACCTGGCAGACTCCCACTTTTGCGAGACTGGTCGAATGGTCATCGTCACTACGTAAAACACGCTCATTTTATAATAAACATCACCATTTTAGGTTACAGAGCTCCACAAGGTCGTTCATTTGGTGACTCAAAGGAATCACTTCGAACTACTATTAATAAGCTGGTGCTCTTCATTTTGAACGAACACTACACGATTGTCGTTGTTGTTGTTGTTTAGATCGAATGGACATAATAGCACATACAAACCTACGGCTAATTCTATTGTTGACAATGTATACATTTGTCCCTGAAGATCCGTGAAGAACACTTGAACAGCCATACGAACGAACACTACCAAATGTGTTCTCTGACTTTTTCTTCATTTGCGTCGTAAAGCTGCATTAGCACTACACGCGTTGTCACCACCCAGTGCTGGCATATATGGGGAAGTGATGTACTCGTTTAGCCTATATAACGCGACGGCAGCAGCAGTGTCGTTATACGCCATACTCTCCATAGTGATTATTCTAACGGTAGTAATTATAGTCATCATAATAAAACTAATAATAATAATAACAAGCGACAAAATGATGCTTTGTTCTTCATGGCGCATTGTGCTATTTACGATCAGTGTAATTTTTCCGCGGGCCAATGCGTTATCTCTTGCTTGTCCCACGCCGCTCCGCCATCCAGGCTACTAAAACAAACAGCTTCCACCGAGTGAAACTGTGTCAATCGGCAGCCTGTATCAGTAATGACAGCTTGTCGTTGATATCACTTAGTAGAAGTAGACGGCCGCTGTCACATTATCTCGCCAATGGACTGATGCCCACTATGATGGCTTCAACTCTCGCCCGCTAGTGTCCAATACTTCTCCCGTACTTCATCTCTCTCTCTTTCTCTGTGTTAACGCTATTGCTCTGGGTGTCGCTTGGTGTACGGACGTTATCTATGAAATCGGCAGCGGTATAGCAAAACATCGGAGGAGTCTGATAGACACGCCACTGAAGCAATCGGCAGAGGGAATCAGTTAGAAGTGACTGATTGTTCGAATGTTTTTTTTGTGTTGTTTTGAATTTTGTGTATCAGATCGGATTGAAGGACCTCTCAGGGTCAATACACCCTATTGCCCTTTCTCGCAATAGGTAATATCGTCTGCGGCGCGCAGTGAAGAGTTTTTTTGGGGGGGGGATACTGCCATGGTGATGCATGACAACACCGTTTTCACGTTGAATTCCAAACAATTGGCGATGGAAGGCCGGGACCTCACGGTCGTTCCCGGGAGTCCCGCATCATACTGGCGCAACGACAGCTAGACATTCATTAATCAAGAGGAGGATCTATTAATAATCTGACAGTCTGGATTTTTGTCAGCTCGTTGGTCTTGACATTGGTCATATAGCATTTTGTAGTATAAGCAACGGATGGGGTTTGCTATGTTGTGATTATATCTAGTTTACACATCGACATCTGAAATTTGTAATATCTAGCGCATTCAGGTCAATGACCAAAGTGTGTTTAGTCGCATGTGTACTTGGAGCGAATTTTCGACACGGACAATTTGGGTCAGAACAACTCTAAGAAATGTATTCATTTGGTGAATTAGAAATGATTATATATTGTGTTAAAACAGAGAAGTAAACTATCAAACACGGAACTGTACTTCGGTGTTGGTTGCGGTTTCAAAGAAGACCGTCTACTCAAAGCAGCTTAGCCATCTTCCAGCATACAGCATCCCTGTTTACACAGATTTCAAAGAAAATGATACAACTCCATATCCCTTTAATAGTGTTGCCAAAAGACAGACAATATTTAGCATATTCTACGATAGGTTTTTTTCCCATTTTTCAATTACGAATTTCGATAGTAATCTCTACCTCAGAGAGGAGGCTGCCCGAGAGAGTTAGCCGAGAGAAATAAAAGCTTTGACGAACTTCCGACAGAACCATACGTTGTTGGGAGCATTTACAACGAGCTCAACACTCGCTGGTTTGACTATGTGACGAATGCGTCATGCAATTTGTACTATGAAAATACCGAACGACATAACTAAGCGACGATACACATCATAGAGTTTTAAATGGGTCGGGCTTTCACCAGTGGTGCTTCGCGTTTCGGCTAAAACCCCAACGCTAAAATATGATCTGAATACTACTACTACTACTAATATGATAGATAATATCTGTCACGGTTCCAGGCCTGCTGACGTTTATCAACTCCTACAATGTGAAATGGGCAATGTTTGTCCAGGATTCGCTAATGTTTGCAAAGGTTAGTAACGAGCTAAGTCCGCAAAAACGCGGGGTACAAGGGGGTTGATTAGGTCGTCGTAGTCCATGGCTTGATGTCGATGTCCCTATTACATTTTCACTTCACTATTTCCTTCAGTGGTGCCTGTTGTACAATCGCCACCATCAGCTACGCGAGACAAATCAAAAACTCGACAGTGTCTCGACTATCTATAATTGTGTCGAATAAATTGTTTCATCCAATCGGGAAGATTTCTATAAACGTCGTAATCATACACATGTTCAATTCGTTCGTTACGTTTTGCCCAATGCAGCGTTTAACCTCTCACACTGGGTTACTTTTTAAGGCGAGAAGAATGACTTTTTCAGTTTCAACTGACGTTCAGCCGATTCTTGATTGGTCCCCAGCGTTTAATCATTATCTATATCATTATATTATATGCTTATAATTGATTAGGTACTTCATTCATGTACTGCATAGTAGATATACAGTTGCGTATTACTCTATACAATACGAACAGTTCTAATCTTGCAAAAATATCCTGCTGTCCTGATATTATCACTGCTGATTCGATGCTGCTTGTATCCTGTGCGTGACGATCAATCGCTGCAACAGATCCTTGCGTTGTGCCTCATCATTTTTGTCGGCGGTTATGAACTCATCTGGTTGGGCAATTCCGTCAATCTAACGGAACGTCTTTGGGAAGGAACGGTGTATAACCCGGCCAGCATATGTCTCGCCTTCTATTCGGGCCTCTTCTCATACTCCGGCTGGTAGGTGGTGTACAACGGCTTCGCAGTGTCTCTCATATATATATATATATATATATGAATATATGTATGTGTATGTATCATGCCATGTCTATATCATCGCATTAGATGCGGTTTGCTCGACGTTCTTCGGCTCTACGATAACTAAAATTACACATACAGTCGAACGAGTACGCCAATATTGACTCTCTATTGACTGTGACCATATAATTGATTTCGGGAATGCACATCCGATTGCAGGAATTATCTAAATTTTGTTACAGAGGAGTTGAAAAACCCGTTCCGTAATCTGCCGTACGCCATCTATATTTCTCTTCCCATCGTGACGCTGGTCTATCTACTCGCAAACGTTGCTTATTTTATCGTTTTGACCACGAGTGAAATTCGGTCAGCTAATGCAGTCGCTGTCGTACGTATGGGGTGACACAGGAACGGTATTACTGTTATAATTATGGCTAATTGGCTATAATTATTATTATTACATAATCGTGGCCTAAAGTCGGACTTTAGTACGGGTTTCGAACCATAGCTTGACCATGAGTACAAGAGGGGGATGAAGATGTTTTTTTCTCAGTGTTTTCAACCAAACTTTACCTTTGCAAGATTTGTTCAAGTACAATTAATTGTCCGCATAAAAGTCAAAAACAGCAGTAGCTCCTCATCTAATCCTTTCATCGTTCATGTACTGTCTAATTCGGAATCTTGCCGTTCGCCTTTGATGTGTTCTCACGTCAACTTCGGTAGACGTTTGGCGAACGGACTCTCGGATCATATGCTTGGATCATCCCGGTCGCTGTAGCTCTGTCTACGTTTGGGGGTCTCAACGGTGGCATCTTCGCCAGCTCGAGGTCAGTTGATTTTCAATGAGTGGATTCGATAGGAAATTCGTGTTCGTGAGATCGTTACGAAGAAGTGTTCGCTATATACTACATATTGCACATATCTATATTAACGTCACGTAGTTCACAATTGTTATTATTATTATTACTATTGTTATTAAAGCAATACGAGTACATATATCTATGTTGCTACAACTGTTTCGTGACGAGTCATCTAGCGATATTTCTTTACATGCTTGCTTGCAACGCTACAACGCCGTGCTAGGACGAACACTGCATAATTTCTAATACTATACAATTCACGATACAATTGTTATCGAGACAAACTGAGCGAGAGCGAGAGAGAGAGAGTGTGAACGTGACCAACGAGCATGTTCATGCGAATTTCTCAAATTAGAACGCTGTTAAGAAGCATCCGTTGAACAAGACGACATCATTTCAACTAATTACAGAGGACTGTGTTAATTACTCGGATATTTTTGAAGCCATTCAGTGTCACGTCATGCCTCCACCCCCACTCCCCAGCAGCAGCAGCAGCAGCAGCAGCAGCCGCCGCCACCTGCACGTTGAGCAAATGAACGTTTACAGATCGCCTGTGATTGTAATCATCTTGTAGGCTATTCTTCGTCGGAGCACGTCAAGGTCATTTGCCGGATTTCATCTCGATGATCAATATCGACTGCTGCACGCCTGCGCCATCTCTCGTCTTTCTGGTTAGATTACGATCATGATGACCATCACGTTACTGTAGTCGTATGCCTATTCAAGACGCATTCATGTTCGTCAAATCTATGAATCTTCACTACTGGGCTGAGTTGAGTACTGGACATTCCGGACACTCGAATGACGCTGAGAACGTTTAGTGCCAATGTAGCATCATGCGTTTGTTACGATTCCCTGTGAATGGCCAGTTGGTGTGTTGATGTTGCTGAAACACCCGAAATGGTAAAGAGAACTAGTCGCCAGTATTTTATGGCTAGACCACATTGACCTGCTCGAATGTTGAGACTGCCCACGCATCTGTACGGCACATTGGTGCTGGTAATATCGTATAACACCTACGTTAATTCACTTTCGGTTATGCACACACACACACACGCACACCTACCTTCTATAAGTTATGTGTCGATATACTAGGCTGTTGGTCATGTCTATTACAATTATATCATGTTGAACTTAGCCCGTGAGGGTGAACTTTGAATATTATTAATCAAAATCTTAAGGTACGCTGACTTTTCTGATAATAATAATAATAATAATCATTAGGCAAATACTGGTTCACAAAACCGAACTCTTTCACACAAGAGTGAATCAATAGTGAAGCACGTGTCAGTCTGAATACGCGTGCGCCTATGTCCGTATAAATGTATGCCAGTCCCATGTAATGTTTCGTTAAGCTTGAGTAGTCCATCATTATCCAGGTTGCTATCGCAAGGTCAAATGTGATGACGTTATTCGATGTTATTGCGACGCACAAATACAGTCATTGCTATTCACGCGGGCGTGTGCACGCACCAGTGAAGGTCTCCGGATTCCGCAACGGAAATTGTATTGGCTACATATCAAGGAACGTCGATATTATTAGCGTCCGTCATCAGGCGTCTAATGTAGCCGAATGCAGCCGGAGTCTAGAGAGCGGTCGACAATTCAAAGTAGCGAATTGTTGAGAAGACTTCCCCGCGCAGCATCAAGTGTCCTTGTATTCCTGTCAAATTACATACGCCTTACTGAAGCAGTCTTGCGGATGGATGGCTTCCAGGGGCTGAAACGCTCGTTGTAATCTCGTTTGCCTTGAGACCTATATAATATAGCTACATAGCTATGAAGCAGATAGCGAGAGACACTTTTTGCCGAGATGCAATCGACTGGAAGTCATCATTATTCGTTGTGGTGTTTCGTCGTGAACGATGAAATGACGTGTGCCAACCTCGTGGCTAAAAGCGAATGAGAAGAGGCTGATAGAGGGTGAGCTGTTTAAGTGTTACAACATCTCGTTCAGATATGAGATATACTCGAAATGATGGCCGCCTTTCATGTAATAGTTTATCGTGACGAGGCTCTACTTTATGTTGGCGCGATAGCAATACTCAATCCATTTCCATGGATGGAGCGTATGATCGAACAGCGGAGTACAGCTCTTTTGGAAAGTGCCGATTCGGCCATTTGAATAGTGTTCCGGACAAGGACACGCCCGCGACAAGGACAGTAACAACCATGTCTTGCTCATATATATATATATATATATATACCATACATTTCGAGATCTCGTTTATACCACAGGTGTGCCTTGTGTGCAGTTCACCTGGACACAGCGGGCTCGATTATTTACACGGTTATTAGTACGGTTTTATGTCTAGTTCCCCCCCTCGTTGAGGTTTTTGTTTGACCCAGTTTTATTAGCGGTGCCTGTTTTCTTATGTTTAACGTATGCCGCACCACTTATACTACTAAATCTTAAGTGACACACTCGCATGAGAATTAA